>BSBN01000044.1:5000000-6250000 GCA_027924645.1 Cunninghamia lanceolata | reverse complement strand
ATATTGAGGATGGATCCGCACTGAAATCTGGTGCTGATATTCCTCTCGGAAACTAAAAGACTAGCTCTGGTTCAGGGGGAGCTACAAAGAAGATCCCTTTCCCCTAGCCAGTCAATAAGTGCCTAAATTTGGCACTTTGAGTCAAAATAAGAGGTTGCAGTTTAAAAGGTTTGAGGAGACTCACTTGAAGATCATCCAATCTAAATTTGACAAATTGGCATGCAGATTTGAGCTAGCTATGAGGAGATCCTGTATCGACAGCTATCTAGTAAAGTAGAATTTCACAGATAGATTTGGTATGATCCAAAATTGAAATATTTGAATCTACGGACTCATGGCATGTTTGAAAAAGGTGAAAATATGTTGTCAATCCTCATAAACAAATGATTTGAAGATCTTCAAGACAATCCAAGAAAACCTCATTTGAGAAGTAGGGTAACTGGATGACTTAAAAACTTGTACATTTATTACAAAAGGAAATTAGGGTTTACGCAAGGATAAAAGGGTTCTTTCACTCATTATTTTCACACTTGAACTCACAAAGAAGAAAAGAAGAGCTCTGCAAAGAAGATCCTACAATTCACTCAAGTTCAACTAAAGATCGAATTCAACCAGAGAATCATTCCAGTTTCTGCTTCAAACCCTAAAGCATGAAAAGGTATTTCCCTTCTGAAAACTCTCTCCAGATCTCTTGCAAAATGTCTACTCCAATGGTTGTCAATATTTCTAATAGGCTGAGACCTAAATTCAAGAAACACCCTTACAAATCTCTAAAAGTTGATCTCTTGGGTGCGTTTTCTAGCATTCCGCACGGAGTCTTGCATGTAGAAGATGTTAGGGTTTATATCCATGCAAACATTGAAGAATTTGGAGACTCAAAATTGATGGATATTTATCACAAACAACTAATAGATGAGAATTTTGAACTCAAACCTGAATTCAAGGTCCCCTAGGACAAACACTTCAGACATTGCATACATTTTCCATGTTTTGCAGAAGACGATTGGGTCCGGTATGTTCTTGTAGGATGCACAGTAATTTTATGTGGCTAATGAGGCTATTCAAGATAACTAAAGATGCCATCAGGGCAGTGACCGGATTGCATTCATTAAGTGGGTTACCCGCGCTCAAATCTGTGAAGAACCAAACGGTAATTGAAGCCACCAGATCAAAATTTGACAAAAGAGCAATGACTATAGATGACATCACAGATCTAGATGTCAAGTTTGCTTTAATGATAATCGGCTACAAAATCTACCATTCGAGCAGGGAGAATTCTGTGTCGGGTACAACAATCTATGATGCATATCAAATGTTGAGGGAAGATGCAGATTATGATCTGTGTGAGCTTCTTCTAAATTAGTTGTTAGAGAACTTGCAGAAGATCAAAAAGGATAAGAAAAATTCCTTTAAATATGGTAGTCTAATACTATGTTTGTTCTTCTATTATATGAATGAGCTACCTGGATCAAATGGTTGGGTCTGGGAAAATGATAAACCCATTGCAATTTAGATCAGAGATTACATGTATGGACTTGGTGATGCTCAAGCCCAAAACATAGCCCTCTAGGGTTACTTTAAGAATTTTTAAAGCATAATGCAAGCCAAAGAAAGAATACCACAAACAATAGTTGACAAATACAAAGATATAGTCTACTTCATGGTTGACACTGATCAATGCCTAATGGAGGTAGTTGAGCCAAGAATTGTATGGATAATGCCTATGGGATATGAGGTCGATGAAAAAATCTTGGAGCTACATATTCAACACCTACTGACCTAGCCTAAGGACACTGAAGCAGAAAGGTTTGGCACCTTTGAAGAGCTAAGTATAAAAATACATGTTGAGTTAAGACAACCGGAGATGAAGAGGAAAGTAAGAAAGGAAGTTGAAGAAATTGCCAAAAGATTTTGCATATCAAAGGAGGCTATAGATGCTAATAGAGAGAAAATAGAGATGGCAGAGAAAGAAAGACAAGAAGCAAAGAAAGAAAGTGCTCCTATACAAACCTCCTCTCGGATTAGATCCTCCAAAAGCTCTGCTCCTGTCACTTCCAAAAGCTCAAAGTCTACCAAACCAGAAGTCAAGACATCCAGAAAAGGAGAAAAGAGGATGAAGACTAAAGCCACAAGGACATATAGAAGCCATAAAGATGATGAAGAAACAAAATCTGATGAGGAAATCAAGAAAATGAAGAAGAAGAAAACATCCAGGAAATTCTCTGCTAGCAGAAATGAGGAAGAGAAGGCAGAGGAATTTGTTGAAAAGCCCGCTCTTTCCATTGATAACATCATCAAGGTAGTTACTATGGATGGGAACTTGTAGCCGGTGACTGAGTTCTATGATACATACAGTGATGTTAACAAGAGAATTATGGAAGAGGCTACTATCAGGTACTTGAACATTTACAATAAAGCTTTCATTGAAATTATATCATTGATTCCTAAGAGCCTAGAAAAGGTACTTGAGATGAGAAAAGAGAATGCAATGGCAAAAGACTTAAAGATTCAGGAGCATATGGCAATTCTACTTTATCCTTCCATCACTCCAAAACAAATGGACATGATTTTCAAGGAGTGTAAAGATGATTTCCAGAGCAAATCCAGAATGAACAAACTCATGCTCGGTGAGACTGAAAAAATAGCTAATGAAACAAAAGAAATTCTCTGGAATGCATTGAAGAGATTAAATCTTCCCATTATAGAGGAAACATATGAAGAGCCCTCTAACATGGATGTTGAAGGATTAAAGAAAAATGATGAAGAGTCATCTCAGGCATTAGATTCCTCTATTCTAGAAGAGGAAGGACAAAAAGAAGAAACATTTCTGACAAGGATGTCGAAGGATTAAATAAAAATAATGAAGAGCCATCTGAGGCACTAGACTCCTCTACTCCGGAAAAGGAAGGATAGGAAGAAGAAACAAAGATCAATAAGCAAATCAGTCTGGATGTCCCCAAAAGGAAGGAAGTAGAGTCTACAAGAGACACTACAAAGACAGTACAAAATTTCCTGGACAAAGAAATAATGGAGCTAGATGAACCTGAGCTAATTCAAGGGCCACTAAACTTTGACTCTCTATCTTTAGTGCAGATAATGAAGGTAGCATCTTTTGCTCAGGCCAAAGCAAAAGAGAAACTTCTAAAATCTCATATGGAGGATTGTGAGCTGTTGGAGATTACATCTGGGATGCTAGAGAAGATTATGCCAACCTATCAAAAGGATCCTTCTGCCTTTCCATCCAGTAATCTGAAAAACTTAGTCAATTTTGTTAATACTCATTTTGAATCCTTAGAGAAACCGACAGAAACTAACATCCGGAAGGAGTTCTTGGGAAAAAGCTTTAGTGAAGTACAAGGGCTAATTACTAATGATAGAAGAACCTTAGGCATTGACATAAAGAGCCTTGAAAATGCTCTTAAGGATGGTGGGGACATATACAAATTTTGTTTATCTTGGCCCAAAGTGACAGAGGACATTGAGAAGTGAAAGAACAAGAAGGAAAACTGTCAAGTTTATCTCAGAATTTTGATCCCCGTACTACCTCTCTAGTGAATCATGAATGTCAAGCTATTGCTATAATAAACGAAATTAAAGAACTGGTTAAGGAGAAAAAGAACATAATGGATAGAATGGGTAACATCAGAGGGATAATCATCGCTAAGTTAGAGACAATGCATGATGCCTTGACAGGGGCACAAAATACAATCCGGACAAGTGATCTAATAGACTTAAAGAGGGCAGAAGCATATGCATTTTTGTTAAGTGGATACATCTCCATTTTGGATAGAATGAAGAGAAGTTGGGCCACAGAAATCATCCAGTTGAAGACAACCTTTGCCGATATACTTAAGTATATGTAAGTATAACATATGATTTATATATACTTATGTGGCCATGTATAGAATAATTTTTACAAAATTTTGGTATGCAGATTCTGCCCTTTGCCATTGATGTCAAAGGGGAGTGAAGAGTAGTGAAAAATGTGGAGTCCAGCTAAGGGGGAGTTACTGCGACACTTAGCCATTTTTCACGTTGCCATCAATGCCAAAGGGGGAGATTGTTGGAAAGAGACACTGTGTGGCTTCATAAGTGTTGTCATTGATGGAAACAAAGTCTTTCCCACACATCCGCAGTACATAGTATGCCTATACCAGAAGTTAGATTGAAGATTATTTTGGTCCGGTGAACAAGAACAGAGTATGTAACAAGGTCTGTCAATCAGGTTCAGATCTCTCAAATGGTGTAACTCAGTAAGTTGCGTACTTGGACAAGTCAAGAGGGGTATCATGACTATTGTATTCCAAAGATTTGGCCTCCAGTGATAAAACAAGAAAAAGATATGAGCATCTGAGTGTTGGGTTCCAATCAGGCAGAGTAGACAGAGGAAGAACTGACCGAAAGAGTATCAGACTTCAATCCAGATGTGTAAAAGGTTCTGATCAAGCAATCTATGATATTATACAATGTTAGCTGACATGATTTATGACTTCTATGCCTATGTTTTTGATGTGCATCACTAATCAAGCATGGATTCAGCTGACAGATTAATAACTTGCAAATATCTTAGGTGTTCTTGTTGCCGACTAAGAAGTTGTTGGAAATCCTTGATGCGAATATATATACCTAATGGATTCAAGCCTATAAGTGTGTGATAGTGATGATATGTATGGTGAAGTATGAAGAAAAGTAGAGACAAGTGTGAAGGCAGTAATTCAAGCCCAAAATGTGATAGAAAAGTTATATTGAGTAGAGAAAGAATGAAATGTGCTAGATCAGTATACTATACCTAACCGAAACTAAAATCCTGCATGCATAGATGTTGTTCATCAGTTCAGACACCTTGGTATCATCTGTAAGCATTTGTAGACTATAAGTCTCCTATAGCCAGTGGGCCTCTTGTGAGCAGTGTGCTCAGGCAGTGAGCCCTAATTGGCAAATGCCAAATTTGTATTCTTTATTCTTTTAACAGAGAATACAATCTTGGGTTAGTCACCCTGTGGTTTTTTCCCTTAACAGGGTTTCCACGTAAAAATCCTTATGTCATGTGTTAATTTTTTTCAGCTCTTATGATTGTCTTGTTTTGGCATATCATTAAATGATAAGTTAAGAAAAAGAAAGAAAATAGAAATGTTATAAGATAACTGATTCACCCCCCCTCTCAGTTATCTGCATTGTTTCCAACAGACAGTGCAATTCATTGAAGTAGATTGCTCTACATTCCCAATAAGATGAAGATCAGAGTTTGCGGATTAAAGGGTTTACAAAGGATTGTCTGAAGTTGCTCCAGTCAAGATTTGAGAGGTTTGCATGGAGAATTGGCGAAGTTATGGCCATCTGAGTAGAATTGTCTTTTGCAGTTGTTCAGATGTGATAGAGTGACATAAATTTGGTCTGGATTGATCCGCATTGGAATATTATGATCTGCGGATCTAGAAGTGTGTTTAGGACATTGGTGTGTATCCTCAACTCAAGTGGTTCATGGTTTGGAGGTCCACAAGCAATCTTTCTAGTGTGACAGTCATGACAGTTGGTGTTCTTGAGTTCTCGAATGAAGGTGCAAGTGTTTTTGGTTATCTGAGGTGGTGCAGTTGTTCCTGTTGATTTCATTATGCTTGTGGTGGTCTCTAAATCGGGTGCCTATTGTATTGATGGTTCTTATTAAGGATTGAGCTTGTGGATAAAGATTTCTCCTTAGGTTTTGTTGTTCTCTCCAGTCTTGGCCAACCGGATGCATGGTGCGTGTTGCAGATGATCTAAGAGAAGTTTTATGGAGCGTGGCATGACGTTCGAGGAAGATTTGAGTGCCAGTTATGTTTGGCCGACAATGTAGTGGTTCGCATGTAGCATTTTAAGTCTTATGATTGTAATTCCTTGTAATACCTATTTTGAAGAATGTTCTAGATAGATGATTGTTTGGCTGACTTTGATGTTCATTCAAAAGTTGATGACATTTATAAATAAGTGTTGTGAAGTCATGGAAATGTATGCAAGTAGTGAAGATGTGGATGTAGTGAGAAAGTGAGTGGGGGTAGAGAAGAGGTGTCATGCACTTTAATGGAACTGAACCTTGCATGAAGAAGATGTTGTTTCTCAGTTCAATCTTTCAGTGTTAACATTGTAAATGTTCTTGTAGATAGTGAGCCTCCTTTGAGAAGTGAGCTCTTGGTAGTGCGCCTGAAGGCAAGTGCCTTCCCATTTTCTATTCTTTTAACAGAGAATAAATCTTGTGGGTTAACCCCCACCATGGTTTTTCCCTTAACCAAATTTTCACGTAAAAATCTTGGTGTTATGTGTGTTTATTATGTATCTACTCTTGAGTTGTTGATTCATGCTTTCATGGTTATATCATTAATCTATTTATAAGTGATAAAGAAGATTAAATGCAGCAAAAGATAAAGTTTTGTGACAACTAATTTACCCCCCCTCTCAGTTGTCTACCCTAATTACAACATTGGTATCAGAGCCACTTCCTCTAAAAGAAACTTGACCACTTGAGGAGATCTAGGATGTCGACTTACAAGAAGGATAGTCTGAGATTTGATGGAACAAATTACTGTCTTTGGAAGAGTTGCATGGGTGATGCTTATTGGTTGATAACAAAGGATGAGTATAAGCCGCCGAAGAAAGGTCCTTCAACTCCAGATGAACTCAAAGATGCTGAAAACAACATTTGAGCTAAAGAAGGATTGTTAAGTGCCCTGACTGGTATAGAAATGACAAATTTCTTGGAATTGAAAACTGATCATGAAATCTGGAAGAAGTTGGAAACTCTATATGAAGGTGATGCATATGTCAAATGTGTTAAGTTACAGAGTCTGAAAGGTAGATACGAAAGTTTGAGGATGAGTGAAGATGAAAACATCACTTCCTACATGCAGAAGGTGAATGAACTTGTGTGCAATATCAGTTGTGCTGGTGGAAAATTGGAAGAATCAGATATTGTTGGCAAGGTACTCAAATCCTTACCTGCTTCATACAAGCATAGAGTTACTACTATTGAGGAGATCAGGACTATGACAACTGTTACAAGGGATCAGTTGGTTGTTAAGCTTTCAACATTTGAAATGAGTGAGTTTGGTGATTCCCTTCCTAAATTAGAATCTACTTTTAAAGCCAGTGTTTTTGGGAAGCAAAGATTTGATTCAGGTGAAAGCTCTTCAAGAAGATTAACCAGTTATGAGAAGGCAAGGAAGGAACTTGAAGAAAATGAAATGGAGCTTAAAGAACTTGAAGCCCTTTTTCCCAAAAGGTTACCAAGAGGATCCGGTAAGTATGAAGGAAAGTTGCCTTTCAAATGTTTTGCTTGCTATAAGATTGGTCATTTTGCTTCAAGATGTCTGGAGAGGGTTTCAAAGTCAAAACCTATCAGACCTAGGTTTTAGAAGAAATGCTACTATGTCCAAGAAGTTGTTGATGAAGGAGTTACAGATGATGAATTTGATAAGGGAAGTACCTCTAGAAATGAATGGGTGTTCATTGCTATCAAAGAAGAAGATCCGATGCCTACTGAATCTGCTAGCTGTGTGAATGTGGAAAGTGCCTTTGCTACTTAGGTTGAAGAAAAGGATGAATGGGTGATTGACAGTGGATGCTCTCATCATATGATAGGTGATAAGAGTAAGTTTGTAAGTATGGAAATGTATGAAGGTGGAATTGTGAAGTTTGGAGACAATTCAGCTGGTAGAATCTGTGGCAGAGGATCCATCTCTCTTGATGGTAAGAATAACACTAATGATGTTTTGTATGTAGAAGGGTTGAATCATAATCTTCTCAGTGTTAGGCAGTTGGTTGACAAAGGGTATGATCTTCGATTCAAGGATGGAAAATGCAGAATCTTGGAAAGCTCCAGAACTGAGATTGCATCTGGTACACAGATTAGAGGTAATATATTTCATTTAAGTGGTACTGGTAAAAGTTGTTTGATTGCTCAGATTGATCATAGTTGGTTATGGCATAGGAGAATATGTCATGTAAACTTTGATAGTATTGTCAAGATAAGTACTACTCAGGCTGTGAGAGATCTTCCAAATCTTGTAAAACCCGCTGATAGCATGTGTAAGGAGTGTCAGTTGGGCAAACAAAGCAGAACTACATTCAAAAGTAAATAACAATTTCCAAGTGGATTGTTGGAACTTGTGCACACTGATTTGTGTGGTCCTGCCAGAGTTAGGAGTTTGCAAGGAGATAGATACTTTATGTTGCTGATTGATGATTACTCCTGGATGATGTGGGTCACTTTCTTAAGAGAGAAATCAGAGGCTCTTGACAGATTCAAGGTGTTCAAGGCTAGGGTGGAGAATGAGATTGGTGTGAAGATAAAGTGTCTGAGATTTGACGGAGGTGGAGAGTTTGCCTTCGGCGAGTTTAATACATTTTGTGAAAAGCATGGAATAAGAAGAAAGTTATCTGCTCCTAGGACTCCTCAGCAAAATGGAGTTGTGGAAAGGAAGAACCAGACTATTCAAGAGGCTGCTAGAACCATGATGATGGAAGAAAATGTTCCACATGTCTATTGGAGAGAGGCTATGAGTACTGTTGTCTACACTCCTAACTTGGTGCATATCAAAGGTAATACTGGTAAAACTCCTTATGAACTGTGGTTTGGTAATGCTCCTATTGTGAAATACTTCAGAGTTTTTGGTAGTAAATGCTTTATCAAAAGAGATGAAGGTCTAGGCAAGTTTGATGCAAGGTGTGATGAAAGAATATTTCTGGGCTATTCTAATCAAAGCAAGGCATACCGGTGCTTTAACAAGAGATTGAAAAAGATTATTGAAAGTGCTAATGTCAAGGTTGATGAAAGCAAGGAGAGACCTTCCAAGTTTTGTGGATATGAATCATATGATCAAAATGAAAGTCCTCAAACTCAGATTCAGATTGCTCCAGAGAATCTAGTGACTCAAGAAACTAGTGCAAATGTTGAGGAACAAGCTCAAGAATCAGAAGTTTAAGAAATTTCTAAAACTCCCAGGTATGTAAGGTTGAATCATTCTGAAGATCAGATCATAGGAAATAAAAATAAAGGTGTACAAACCAAAAGAAAAATTGTTGAAGAACAAGAGGAGTATTGTTTGATTTTAAAGATTAAACCAAAATCAGTGAATGAAGCTTGTAATGATGAAAGTTGGTTAAAAGAAATGGAAGAAGAATTAATGCAAATTGAAAAGAATCATACTTTGGATTTTGTTCCTAGACCTGAAAACAAAAATGTAATTGGAACTAAATGGGTCTTCCAGAATAAATTGAATGAAAATGGTGAAGTTATGAGAAACAAAGCAAGATTAGTGTGCAAAGGATATTCTCAGGTAGAGGGAATTGATTTTGAGGAAACTTTTGCTCTGGTGGAAAGAATTGAAGTAGTCAGATTATTTCTTGCCTTTGCTTCTTACAAAGATTTCAAAGTTTACCAGATGGATGTCAAGTCAGCATTCCTAAATGGAGATTTGGAAGAAGTCTGCATTGAGCAACCTGAAGGATTCCAATTGTCTGATCAAGGAGATATGATCTGCAGGTTGAGGAAAGCATTGTATGGACTTAAACAAACCCCAAGAGCCTAATATGCAAGACTAGATAAGTATCTACTAAAATTAGGTTTTAGCAAAGGCACAACTAACAGTAATCTTTATTTCAAGATTGATCATGAACACATCTTGATTGTTGAGGTATTTGTTGATGATATCATCTTTGGTGGAAATGAGAGCATGTGTAAAAATTTTGCTGATCAGATGTAAAGTGAATTTGAGATGTCCATGCTTGGTGACATGAATTTCTTCTTAGGTCTACAAATCATTTAGTTAGATAAGGGCATCTTCATATCTCGGTCTAAGTATGTAAAGGAGTTGTCGAAAAAGTTTGGAATGGAGGATTCAAAACTAGTGAGTACTCCTATGATAACCGGATGCAAGTTGAGCAAAGATGATGATTCCCCTAAAACATACCAGAAAAGGTATAGATCAATGATTGGAGGACTGCGTTATCTAACTCATACTAGACCTAATATTATGAATGCAGTTGGCCTTATTGCTAGATTTCATGTTGATCTTAGAGAATCTCATGTTGTAGCAGTCAAAAGAATTTTTAGATATCTAAAGGGAACGTCTGATTATGGCCTATGGTATCCTAAGAGTGATAATTTCACTCTTCATGCATATACAGATGTTGATTAGGCAGAAGATGTGGATGACAGGAAAAGTATTAGTGGAGGTGCATTTTTCTTGGGAAAGAGATTGGTTTCTTGGTTGAGCAAAAAGTAGGAGGCAATTTCTCTGTCTACTATAGAGGTAGAGTATATAGCAACAACAAGTAATTGTACTCAAGTTTTGTGGATGAGGCAAATGTTGAAGGATATCAAAATTGTGTTTGAAGAGCTTATTACAATCTTCTGTGATAATTCATGTGCAATAAGCATTTCAAAGAATCTGGTGTTGCATTCAAAGACAAAGTACATATGCATCAAGTTTCACTTTTTGAGAGAGAAGGTAAATGAGAATGAAGTTAGATTAGAGTTTATTCCTTCAAAGGATCAAATTGTGGATATCTTCACTAAGCCTCTACCTAAGGACACTTTTGAGTATCTCAGAGAGAAGCTAGGGGTGATTACCCCTCCTATTCAAAACTAAGTTGGACTAGTGTTGATGCAGTCAAGGTAGGAAGGTCCGGTTAGGGACTGTCCAACCTTGTAGCCTTAAACAATTAACTCCAAGGACATACAGATATGCAACAGAAGCTTATAGTTTAACAACAGAAGGATAAAACAAATTCATGAACACATAACATCAGATTTATCTTGGGAAAACCCTATCAGGGAAAAAACCCAGCCTTCAAAGCTCATTCTTCATAGATATATTGATCTCAAACACATTACACATGCCACAAGGGCTTTATAGATGCTAGACCACAACCCAGGGATTACAAAGGATTCATACAAGAATACTCTTCATGATTTCTTTCTTCTACATCTCAATTCTCTATTCTGCAACTCATTCTACTTCCTTCTCTGCTTTCTACTTTGTTCTGTTGCTCCACCGAATCAAAATAACTTAAGATCTTGTTTCCATTCTTCATGCTATCGATCACTACTTAGGAACAATCCTTTATCTCTTATTTATATCATTCGTAAGCTTTCAAATCATCACCAGGTCAGCCTAATTGCAATGGCTATCTTATGTAACGTGTACACAAAATAGGTCAGGCCTAAACATAAGGCACAACTTCACAAATCCATAAAACTTCGCTCGGACCTCATTGAAGGTCAGTCAAGTCCTTAAAATTCATCAACCAATTCTTCTTTTCACTCCGCAAGTCACAGGAATGATCTACAAGTCGATTCCACTTCACTAAACACAGTCAGCTCTATTCTGCAAAAATAATCAATCTTCACACAACGATAACTTTCTGGAATCAAAGTTAAATGATCTGAATTCTTGATATGTTTTAATTTCCTATGTCTAGATGCTAAGTCTAGATCCGCAACCTCTCATACTTAAAATACAAAATTCTCCTAGGTCACTTTCTCTGTATACTCAAGCCTCCGTCAACTGTCTCAATGATTCTAAATTCTTCTGGATGCTTCTGCATCAGACTTCTAGATGCTCCTGCATCAAACCCTCGGGGTTATTTGAGAAGTGAACCCCTTCACTTAGGTCTGTATTAAGTTAGTTTCAAGGTTTGATGATCTATTTTTAGGTACTTACAACTGCCTCAAGGTCAATGGTCTGTTCAAGTCCACCCTGCAAAACTACCTCTGGTTCTTCTAGATTCAGCGTCTACCTGCAAGCCTTGCATTGCCTCAATGATTAGCGGTTTGAGAAAGTCTTCTCAACAAGTTGCCTCTAGATCAAAGTCTATTTCAATCAAGTACATCCTCCGAAACAATCAAGTCAATACACTTTCTTAGTTTCTCTGCAACACTGTCTATTCTTTGGTTCTTAACACAATTTCATCTACACTCATCAAAATCTTACAACTTCCACTCTGCTTACATTTCTTTTGTACTTCACTTTGTTTCCCTTACCATAATCACTTCAATCCGGTACACAATTCTTCTCATCTAGTCCGAACTCTTTTCTCTGCTATGCTTTACACTTGTTCACACAAACTTTATCTTGCACTGCCTTCTCAGATGATTTTACAAACTTTCTCTTGCACAATGGTATAACACAAATCTTCCTAAGATCAATGCTTCTCCTTCTTCCAGTTTCTCTATTATACTTAATGATTCAAAAGGCTCTTCTTCCTCTTCTGTATAAACTATCTTTGCATCATTTTCTTCTGGTTCCTCTGTCAAACTTAGTGATTCAACCAGCTCTGCTTCTTCTACACAAATCATCTCTATGACAATAGGCTTTTCATCTTCTGCACAAACTATCTCTGAATTACTTATTTCTTCTCCTTCATTAGCTTCTTTGATAACAGGTTCTTGATGACTTTCCTTGCTTGATTCTTTTCTCCTCCAAACTTGAAAATAGGTTCTTCTTCTTGTAACTCCTCTTTCATTCTTCTGGTATCCTGCTCTATGATAAGAATTATGACTACTGTCACTCCTCCCTCTATAGTTTGAATTTATTTCCTTGTTCTGCTCCACATAAGGTCTTCTTTCTTTGCATCCTGATCCAACATATGAACACTTCAGTCTATATCTTCCTCTGAACATACTAGTAACCTGTCTCCATTCCTGTCCATCAATCCACCCATAATTTTTCTGTATACAACTTGTCATAGATTTTCTCTTTCCCATTCTATTCCAACACATCCTTTCAGAATGATTCCTTAATCCACAAAACTTATAGGGGCAAATATCCCAACACAAATCCTTCTCATGTCCATGCCTATTACAATGTGAACAAAACATACCTTTTCTGCTTTGATTTGATTTAAAGTTTACCATAACCTCGTTAGCTCTGTCATAACCAATCCCTTCACTTCTTGATCTGATTACTAGTTCAACAGGTTCTATAATTCCTTGCTGCTACTTTCCCAATCATTTTCCTTCATATCCCATTCTTTGCATGATTTTGAAACCAATACCATCACCAACCACTCTAGGTTTAGTCACACTATCATCTTCATCATCACTTCCTAAAGAAACTTCTACTACATCACACAAGTCATTAGTATCACAAGAAACATCACAAAATTCAAGTTTAGATCTCAAACTTTCATTCTCTCTTCTGCAAACTACAAGTGACTTCTCTAACTGATTAACTTGTTCTTTCAAATCTGATATTTCATTCTTCAGCAAACTATTCTCCTTCTTTAATTTTTCCAAACTGTCTTTTAGATCTCTGTTCCTCTGTTCAACCTTATAAAACAACTTAAATCCTTCCTCTAATTCTGCAAATTCTTTTCAACATCTTCAAACAATTTCAGCTCTGCTTCTAGGTCTTCATTTATGCTCTTTACATCTAGTTCTTCTTCAAGGGCATCAAACTTGTCTATGCTTAGATCTTTCATCTTCTCCAACAATTCTGTATTACATTTCTTGATTTTGCACAATTCCCTTTACAAAATATCCCTTTCGTACATTAGGGTTTCATTTTCTTTCTTCATGCTCTTTCCAATCTTCCCCATCTGAAACAAATTAAATAAACAACTTAATTTGAAAAGCTTACCAAATATTCCTTGCATTGGTTGTTACTTCTAGGGTTTCACACAACACTCCAATAGATTCACCACCTTCTAACTATTCACAACTAGGCCAACAGATTTGAAACTAGATCTGATACCACTTGATCCAGTCAAGGTAGGAAGGTCCAGTTAGGGTTTGTCCAACCTTGCAGCCTTAAACAATTAACTCCAAGGACATATAGATATGCAACGGAAGCTTATAGTTTAACAACATAAAGATAAAATAGATTCATGAACACATAACATCAGATTTATCCTGGGAAAACCCTAACAGGGAAAAAACCCAACCTTCAAAGCTCATTCTTCATATATATTGATCTCAAACACATTACACATCTCACAAGGGCTTTACAGATGCTAGGCCATAGCCCAGGGATTACAAAAGATTCATACAACAATACTCTTCATGATTTCTTTCTTCTACATCTTAATTCTCTATTCTGCAACTCATTCTGCTTCCTTCTCTACTTTCTACTTTGTTATGTTGCTCCACTAGATCAAAATAACTTAAGATCTTGTTTCCATTCTTTGTGCAATCGACCATTTCTTAGAAACAATCCTTTATCTCTTATTTATATCATCCGCAAGCTTTCAAATCATCACCAAGTCAACCTAATTGCAATAGCTATCTTATGTAACATGTACACAAAATAGGTCGGGCCTAAAAATAAGGCACAGCTTCACAAATGCATAAAACTTCATGTGGACCTCATTGAAGGTTAGCCAGGTCCTTAAACTTCATCAACCAATTCTTCTTTTCACTCTGCAAGTCATGAGAATGATCCGCAAGCTGATTCTAATTCACTAAACACAGTCGGCTCTGTTCTGCAAAAATTGTCAATCTTCACACAACGATAACTTTTCAGAATCAAAGCCAAATGATCTGAATTCTTGATATGTTGTAATTTCTATGTCTAGATGCTAAGTCTAGATCCACAACCTCTCATACTCAAAATCTGGAATTCTCCCACGTCACTTTCTCTGCATACTCAAGATTCTGTCAATTGTCTCAATGATTCTGAATTCTTCCAGATGCTCCTGCATCAAGTGTGCATCAGTCTGGTGGAACTCACAGTCATATCTAGTGATCCGGATTGGTGTTAAGGGGATGCTACTTAGGGGGAGTAGTCAGCATATTCTGAGTTTAGTTTGGTCTTGTTTAAGAAACAAAAGGGTGAGAGATGATTGCAAATATGTGCCCTTTGCCATTGATGTCAAAGGGGGAGAGAAGTCATGTGAAAAACTTGGATGGAAGTGAGTAGTTGCTGGTGAAAGGGGGAGCAGTGAAGAAAGTGGTTGAAAGTGTGATAAGAGAAAGGAGGAGAAGTTATTGTCTTGATTGTTGAACTAGTTTTTCACATCATATGTTGCCATCAATGACAAAGGGGGAGATTGTTCCAAATATGTGCCTAATCGGTGTTATCATTGATGTCAACATATCCTTGTTGTCATTAGTGTCAACTATATCTTATTCTATTAGAAGACTCGTATGTTGAGGATATTGAGAAAATTAGCCTCTCCAGAAGAAACAAGTGAGTTACATGTCTCTCTGTTAGAGACAATGAAGACAATGTAGTTTAGTGAAGTAGATTGCTCTGTATTCCCAGTAAGATGAAGATCAGAGTCTATAGATTAAAGGGTTTGCAAAGGATTGTCTAAAGTTACTCCAGTGAAGATTTGAGAGGTCCACATGGAGAATTGGTGAAGTTATGGACATCTAAGTAGAACCGGTTTGTGTAGTTGTTTAGAGGTGACAGAGTGACAGACATTTGGTCCAGATTGATCCGCATTGGAATATTATGATCTACGGATCTAGAGGTGTGTTTCAGACGTCGGTGTGTATCCTCAACTCAAGTGGTTCATGGTTTGGAGGTTTTCAAGCAATCTTTCTAGTGTGACAGTCATGACAATTGGTGTTCTTGAGTTCTCGGATGAAGGTGCAAGTTTTTTTGGTGATTTGAGGTGGTGCAGTTGTTCCCGTTGATTTCATTGTGCTTGTGGTAGTCTCTAAATCAGGAGCCTATTGTGTTGATGGTCCACATTGAGGATTGAGCTCGTGGATAAAGATTTCTCCATGGGTGTTGTTGTTCTCTCCAGTCTTGGCCGACCAGATGCATGGTGCATGTTGCAGATGATCTAAGAGAAGTTTTATGGAGCGTGGCGTGATGTTTGAGGAAGATTTGAGTCCTAGTTATGTTTGGCTGACAGTTTAGTGGTTCGCATGTAGCATTTTTAGTCTTGTGATTGTAATTGCTTGTAATACCTATTTTGGAGAATGTTCCGAATAGATGATTGTTTGGCCAACTTTGATGTTCATTCAAAAGTTGATGACATGTATAAATAAGTGTTGTGAAGTCATGGAAAAGTATGCAAGTAGTGAAGATGTGGATGTAGCGAGGAAGTGAGTGGGGGCAGAGTAGAGGTGTCATGCGCTTTAATGGAACTGAACCTTGCATGAAGAAGATGTTGTTTCTCAGTTCAATCTTTCAGTGTTAAGATTGTAAATGTTCTTGTAGGCAGTGAGCCTCCTTTGAGCAGTCAGCTCTGGGCAGTGCACCTGAAGGCAAGTACCTTCCCATTTTCTATTCTTTTAACAGAGAATAAATCTTGTGGGTTAACCCCCACCATGGTTTTTCCTTTAACCAGGTTTCCACATAAAAATCATGGTGTTATGTGTGTTGATTATGTATCTGCTCTTGAGTTGTTGATTCATGCTTTCATAGTTATATCATTAATCTGTTTATAAGTGATAAAGAAGATTAAATGTAGCAAAAGATAAAGTTTTGTGACAACAAATTCAACCCCCCTCATAGTTGTCTACCCTAATCACAACAAGAAGAATACAAGGCATTGGAGGAAAAGAAACTCATTCAGTATATAGATTTTCTAGTCTTTGCAGAAGGTGAATGGGTCCGGTAGTCTTAAGCCGAATTCATGGTGAGTTTATGTGGCTTAACTGCACATTCAAGATCACCAAAGATGCCATAAGGGTGGTCACAGGACAAAACTCTACTGGTACAATGCCTATATTAAAGTCTGTGAAAAATGATACAGTAATGAAAGCCACCAGAGCAAATTTTGACAAAAGGGCATTGACAATCAATGATATTGAAGATCATGTAGTTAGGTTCGCATCCATGGTGATCAACTACAAGGTTTACTTCACAAACTATGAGAACTCCGTCTCTGGTAATACCATATATACTACCTATCAAATGGTTAAGGTGTTAGGAACCCGTGTTTAACCCTTCTCTTTACTTTGTTAGTATATTTCATTTGGACACATATGCTTTGTAAGTCATCCTATGAGTATATTGTATTATCCCACATTCATGGGAAGTAATAGTTGTTTAGATTTGACTTAGTATATAAGTACGTGTTGAGGCCAATGAAGGCATCCACGAATTTATTGTATTAAGCTTGCTCAAAGGAGGTTACCCCCTCGAAGTGGCCTGCGATCAATAAATTCCTTCTGTGTTCTACTATTTCTATTATTTCGTGTATTTTTCATTATATTGTTGCAGGAGGTTCCTCTCATCTGGTATCAAAGTGCTTTCTTGGGCTCGCTAGGTGGAATTTCTGCCAATTTTTTTTTTTGAAATGGCTTCCAGCACTGTGATTATTACAGTAGTTCTTTTTTCTTTGCATTTGTATTGTTCATTTTAATTGCAGGTTCACATCGGGGAATAATCGCTATCTGCTTAACTGTGGGAAGTGCCTGGGCATAGCCCTAAAATGCATTGTGAGGAGTACCACAGGAACCTCGAAGTAGCTGGCCCAGTGAGAGGACCTACTAGCAAAAAGGGCAGCGGCCCCTACCTGATTGACTAGTTCCCATCCATGAGGTAAACCAAGAGCTATCATTTGTGGCAAAGCGGTTATCAGTTTTACCTAAGCTATGGAGTGAGGGGTACTGCCCCAATATGTAAGCTGTTAGACAACATTGGAATCTAAGTGAATCCCTTGAACCTTTAGGAAGTTGAACTTACCTGGGGTCCATATCTATTACCAGCTGACAAATCGCCGATTGAATATGTCCAGAGCTATTGCAGATCCAGTTACAGATCATTTCCAGAAAAAAAAAAATCTTCTGGCAATTTTCGTGGACCAAAGCTTGATTTTCCTCGCTTTAATGGTGATGATCCGACTGAATGGATATACCGGATAGAACAATATTTCAATCTGCATAATACTTTTGATGTTAACAAAGTCCCACTTACCTCCTTTCATTTGGAACATGAAGCACTTCAATGGTTCCGTTGGTACATCAAAGCTCATGAAGAGCCAAAATGGACAAATTTTTGCAAACTCATTTTGCAACGATTTGGCCCTAGTGCTTTTGATGACTTCATAGGAGCACTCACAAAACTGCACCAAACAGGCACTGTGAGAGAATATCAGATAGAATTTGAAAAACTAGCCAATCACATAGAGGGATTGTCTGATGAATTCTTCAGGAGTTGTTTTGTTAGTGGTTTGAAGGATGCAATTTGCTCTGAGGTTAAAATGTTCTTCCCAAGCACAATGATGGAAGCCTTAGGGTTGGCTAAGTTGGTGGGGGACAAGATCACAACTCAACAACGCTCTAAATCCAATTTTTTTCCATTCAGAAATATGGATCCCCAAAGCCCTCCAATAATGCCAGCTCTTAGAACAACTCCTATCAAGCATTTGACTGAAGCAGAGATGTAGGCACGTAGAGAAAAAGGGCTTTGTTATAATTGTGATGACAAATTCACTCAGGGACATAGATGTGTTAAGCAAAAGCTCTATCTCTTGGATGTGTATTCTCTGCCTAAAACTAAAGTTTATGCAGATGCTCAGGATATAGTAGTTGATCAGGTTGAAACTCATCAGTCACCTATTGACCCTACTTCTCAGAAAGACCACCCAGAGATCTCTCTCCATGTCGTAGCAGGAGTCACCACCCCACAAACCATGTGGGTCAAGGGTTACTTCAAGAAGCTCCCTCTTACAATACTCATTGATTCTAGTAGTACTCATAACTTCATTGACCCTCGCATAGCCAAACAGGCTGATTGTTTTGTTCATCCTTGCTCGAACTTTGAAGTCATGATTGCCAATGGGGGCACATTACCATGCAAAGGGAAGTGTCACAATGTGTGTATCTCTATTGGAGATTATAACCTGTGCTCTGACATGTTTGCCTTGCCCTTAGGCGAATGTGATGTGGTTTTGGGTGCCCAATGGTTACGCACACTTGGACCCATCTTATGGGATTTTGTTGAACTTTGGATGCAGTTTTCAGACAATGGGCACAAACACACATTGAAGGGATTACAACCGGGGTCTCTTAGCATCATAAGTTCACATCACCTAGAAAAGCTTCTTAAGAAGAATTCACATGGTGTCATCGCTCAACTTCACTCCATTCAGATGCAACCATCTGTGGTCTCCACTACTCCTTTGTCTCTACAACGAATGATGGCTATTTTGCATGCAGTACAGAAGTGGTAGCCATACCTATTAGGGAATCATTTTTGCATCAAGGCGGCTCACTAGAGCCTAAAATATTTCCTAGAACAATGGGTCTCCTCCCTAGCACAACAAAAATGGATCAGAAAACTCATGGGTTATGACTATGAGATTACTTACAAGAAGGGTAAGGACAATATTGTGGCGGATTCTCTTTCTCGTACATGTGATGACCAAGCTTCTCTTTTAGCTATATATGTTTGTTCTAAATTGGTTGGAATCTATCCTGCAGGCTATCTTCTATGAGCTCTATGTTTCTCCATTGGTAGGGCACTCTGGGTTCCTCAAAACTTATGAGAGGGCATGGCGTCACTTCTTTTGGAAGGGAATGAATAGGGAAATTCAACAGATTGTGGCTGCATGTGATACCTCAAAACAACAACATCAGTGGGCAAAGTGGCTCCCTCTCACTGCATGGTGGTACAATACCTCCTACCACACTACATCTAACATGACTCCATATGAAGCAGTCTATGGTCAGGCACCACCAACTCTCCTTCCATACTCCCCCAGTAGTTCATGAGTTCAGGCAGTCGACACGGTCCTCCACACCCAGGATCAGATTGGGGATCATAAGCTAGCTCCTTCTTTCCACATTCATCTAATATTTCATGTCTCTTGTCTAAAGAAATTTCTTGGCACCAACGACAAAGCACAAACTATTTTCCCACAACTGGATAATGGAGGATCCATCCTTTTGGTGCTAGAGGTAATCCTTGACAGGGGCACTCATCCTCTTTGCTCCCGCTCCATCATAGAGGTATTAATTCAGTGGCATGGAATGCACCCAGAGATTGCTATAGGGGAACCACTCCTTCAAATTCAGCAACAATTTCCACATCTTACGCTTTGAGGACAAAGCTTTTCTAAGAGGGAGGGGATGTTAGGAACCCCTGTTTAACCCTTCTCTTTACTTTGTTAGTATATTACATTTGGATGCATATGCTTTGTAAGTCGTCCCGTGAGTATATTGTATTATCCCACATTCATGGGAAGTGATAGTTGTTTAGATTAGAATTAGTATATAAGTACATGTTGAGGCCAATGAAGGCATCCACGAGTTTATTGTATTGAGCTTGCTCAAAGGAGGTTGCCCCCTCGAAGTGGCCTGCGATCAATAAATTCCTTCTGTGTTTTACTATTTTTGTTATTTCATGCATTTTTCATTATATTGTTGCAGGAGGTTCCTCTCATAAGGAAAATGTAGAGTATGACCTATGTGAACTACTCTGACAGTAGTTAATGGAGAACTTGAAGAACACAAAAGAAAGAAAATATCCCTTCAAGTTTGGTACATTAATCATATGCTTGTTCTTCTACTTTATGCAAGAGTTAACTAGTATGAAAAATCTATTTTGGACTTGGTGCCTGCTGCAACATTGGATTTTGAGCATTTGAATTCGCAGGCACCTTCCTAAAAAATCCAAAAAAATTGTTCAAATGTGTATTCGGACATACAAGGCAGTTTGTATGTTCAATCGGCCTTCAAAAATGGTGAAAAATCAGTTATATGCGTTCTTGTATGCATATCGGGCTTAAAAAAGGTGCATATACATTGAGGAATCTATCACAGATTTCAAGAATATTCCCTGCTTGTATATCGGGTTGCATGTATATTTTGTGTTGTATGTCCAAACATACAACGGCTAGATACAAAGGAAAACATGAAAAGATGATATACATCGGCGCACATACAAGGGACAATGTACATTGAGACAGATGCAAAGGTGAATGTATATCCGACATACATTGGGAATGTACAAGCGAAATATACAAAGTAGCCGGCATGCATTCGCTACAATGAAAGGGGTTTGTATGTACAGAATGTATATGCAATATACATTCGCCACATACAACGGAAAGATGCATTGGACGATGCATATGCAAGAAGAAACATGTCTATTTGCAAAGATACAAGGGGCTTTGTATCTCGTATACAAAGCAAAATGCATATGCGATATGCATTTGCCATATGCAATGAAATTGTGCAAAGGGCCGATATACAATGGGTGGGGCCCACGGGTATGCAGAGAGGTTTGTATGTGTTCGACATACAAAGCGGAATGTTTATCAAAATGTGCAAGTGCGATATACATTCCCTAGGTGCATTGGCTGGACCTAATAAGGTATGCAATCTGGTTGATAAAGGATAAAGTCCGCTGCTTGTATGTCTGCATTATATCTGTGACATACATTGGTCATATACAAAGGAAGAACATGCAACCCAGACGTGAAAAGGAAAGTGTATTGTGGTGGATAATGGTTTGGGGTCCGCAACATGTATATTAGGTGCTTGTATGTGCCGATATACATTGCGAAGATACAAAGGTTAAGATGCAAGCTGGACCCGAATATGATTGCAATTTATTCTATAGGTATTTGGCATCCGCGGCTTGCATGTATAGGGTGTTTGTATATGCTGATATACAAAAGGAGGGAGATACAAGCCAGATCTGTAGCAAAGTTACAAAATGCTTCATAATATTTGGAATCCGCACTTTGTATGCAGGCTATTGTTTGTATATGCATGTTCTTTTGCATATACAAGGGCAATAAAGGCAAAATGGATGGTGGAAAAGTCAGCGATGGAATCACAGGGTGCCTACGTGGCACAATATCATTGGTGGGTGACTTTTTAGAGTGATTGGATGCTGTTGATTTTGGCGATAGGAGGATATGATCGACGATCCAATTTCAAGGTAGCAACGTTGGATTTCTTTGTATCTATGGCCACATTTCAGGCGGGAAAACTTCTTATGCGTTCACTGCTACATTTCAAAGGGAGCTGCGGGTAGCTGGGCCATAAATGGAAAAATGCAGGGGCATGGGCTGATGATTGACTGGCCAACCACCTGATTTTAATGGGAAATCTCCAAACGGCAGCACATCTCCCGATCCCACCTACTGCATTCAATATTTTGAGCGCCATTTCTCACAAAGTAGTGTATCTGGTGAAATTTTGAAAAGACCATTGTAAATTGTTGCTGAGTAGACAGTCTTGCTATAAAATGCAAACTGTGTTACTCATTTGTGGTTGTTGAAGACTTGGGCTTTTTTGGGGGAAAAATAACGAAAGACAGAGCATTTTCTTGGCTAGTTTATCTCTGTTGGAGTTTATGAGTTGCATTTGAGTGCATCTTGTACATATTTTTAGTTTCATGTCATTTTATATGAAAAATGCATTGTTGCATGTGTTTATCCGTCTGTCTCCATTTGTTGTATGCATTTTCTTCTTTTGAATCTAGTTGCTAAGGGTTTCTCAGATTCTGGGGTATAGATTTCTGTATCACATGCTTAATCTGTAACTTTCATTCAAGGAGTCGATTAAATTATTTTAGGTTAAGTATGGAGAAGATTGTATGTCAGCTGAGATATTTGTAAGTAGAGGCAGTTAAATACTTATCCTTGGGTGGTGTTTGTAAGGCAAATACTAGTCCTAACCCCTTGAAACTTGAATGCCAGTTGCAAACCATTCTCTTGTATACGTCTAGCTGACTCCTTGCCCTGAGATAGGCACCAGTCTACTTATTGTGTAGTAGTTATGATCCAAAACCCAATGGCTTGCATCCAAAACATAATTTCAAATCATTCCATTATTCCAACCTGTTAATTTGTAGGAGTAGGATTAGGACCCCTGCATACTCTCATCCATAACCAGTTAGATATGTCCAAGAAAGTTGCCAAACTTGTGATCTATCATTTAAATCTTGGTCCATACATGAGAGTATTCTGCCTGTAACTGTAAAGCTAAATCTTCATGTCACTGGGTGAGTCAAATGTTTAAATCTTTAGCTATAAGGATACCCCCCTTGGTGCAGCAGAACCAGAAGTGAAGGGGAGGCAGCTCATGCAACCTCTTGTATTAGTTGGCCAAATCTACCTATGCATTAGAACTGGCAAACCCTCTGTTGATTCAGAAAGTAACCCAACAAAATGGTGACTCTGCTGGGGAAGAGTCAAGGAATCAAGGCTGGAAAATCTAGTTTCCAGTAAAGTTGTTGCAGCAAGATAAAAAAAAATGACCATGTGGTGCTCTGCTGGTGTGATGAATCCATAAAATATAATGTGCCCTATTGATTTTTTGTCCTCTCTATGAGAGGTGGCGACTCTATTGATTTAACCTATCCAATGCTGCAACATATTTCCAGGTATTCATCTTTTGATTCAAAAATGATGAGTTTAGAGTAGTCCTGGTGGTGTTCTCAAAGAAGACCATTTTTTTTAACTAAAAATTATCAAGCCCTAAATTTCAAAGGAATATATGGTTACCCAAATGTTATTCCCAATAAAATTAGAAAATGTTTGCTGAAATATAGTGGATCAGATTATGAATCAGCAAACAAACATTTGCAAAACTTTTTGAATTTGATAGAAGATTATGAGGTAGAGGCTGAAGATGTAGTAATGAGACTCTTTGTTCAGTCATTAGAGGATGATGCTAGGGTTTGGTTTTCAGACCTGCCTGTCTGTGCGGTCTCTTCATGGGTAGATTTAGAAATTGCATTCCTAGAGTAGTTTGGTGAAAGGTTTGATTTACCCTCATTGATGATATATTTCATGAACATCCAAAAGGAAGATGAGGAACTGGTTCTAGCCTTTAATCTTAGATTTATTAAGTTGCTCAAGCAGATCCCTGAATATATGAGACCCAATAATGCATTATGCTTGACGATTTATTTGGCTGCATTTGATGAACAAATGAGTTATTTATTGAGAGATAAAGAACCAGTCACACTTCACCAGGCCTTCAAATTTGCTATAGACATTGAAAACAATGAGAAATATGGAATGCCAGTAGGTTTCATGGCTGCAAGCCTTCAAAACAGTTTTCAAAATGAATATATTTCAACTTTCCCAGTGTGTTCATTAAGAGATGATTTTGCAAAGGGAAATATATTTCAGAATAGTATGTGCAGCCATGATGTGATACATGAAGAAGATGTAGAAAATGTAGTCACATCCTATAATACTGTGGACAAAAATTGTTATCAGCCTCTAGAAGAGAAGCTTGCAGACACAAAATGCCCTTCAAATGATCAAATGAAAGATATACATGAGGTGGTGTCCTATGGCAATAGGCATATCCCAGTTATTCCTGATTATTTATATGAGGTGGATATGCAAAGCTTCACTTTGAATATAGAAGATGCTGCTTCAAGGGATGACAATGAATATGTTAGTGATTGTTAGCATTCAGATGATGAAATATATATGGATGTTGAATATGAGTGTTTCCTTGAAGATTCTGACCACCTTCACAGTGCAAAGGTTGAAAAATTTGCTTTTGATTATTAGTGCATTGGTGAAGAGGAAAAACAGGTTTGCTATTTAGAGATGAATAGACAAGTTGCAGATGTGTGTGCTCATACAGTTGGGGATAGTGTTGGTTGCAGGGGTAACTATGAGGTTTTTGACATAGGGCTGCATTCTGAGCTATTTATGCCTTCTTTTGAGACATTCTAGGTGGACCTTGATGATAAAATTGCTGAGCACAATAGTGATGAATATTTGAATGTTTGTAAAGATGAATTTGATTATGAGATGTTGCTTGTGCCTAAATATTGTTTGTTTGATACAGAGGAGCTCTTATTTTTTGAAGAAAGGCAAAATTCTGATGTGGATTCATTTGTTTCATGTGCGTCTGTTAGTTTTCCAAGCAACATCAGTGACTCATATGATGATGACATTCTACAGCTGATGATAATGCATGATAATGAAGCTTGTTGTAGATTTGAAGAAAGAAAAATGGGCAGCAGTACAATCAGTTGCAAAGTAGGGTGCTGCAAACAACAAAATTTTTTCAGGCTTCATTCAAAGAAATCAAAAGAAAATTAGATATTTGACAAAGGAAAATTTTGGTTTTTCCTTTTTGGTGGCCCTGGGCCGCCAAGTAAATTTTAATAAGTGTATTTTGTGATGCAGGTTGGTGCAATGTTTGACTTTGTTACCTAATGGATAAGGCCCAATCTGCAAAACCAAAGATTTTGAAGTTCTCGCCATGCCTACAAGAGGCATGCATCCCCAAACAGAGCCAATGTTGGTGCCTGCTACAACATTGGATTTTGAGCATTTGAATTCGTAGGCACCTTCCTAAAAAATCCAAAAAATTGTTCAAATGCGTATTCAGACATACAAGGCGGTTTGTATGTTCAATCAGCCTTCAAAAATGGTGAAATATTAGTTATATGCATTCTTGTATGCATATCGGGCTTAAAAAGGGTGCATATACATTGAGGAATCTATCACAGATTCTAGGAATATTCCCTACTTGTATATCGGGTTGCATGTATATTTTGTGTTGTATGTCCAGACATACAACTGCTAGATACAAAGGAAAACATGCAAAGATGATATACATCAATGCACATACAAGGGACAATGTACATTGAGACAGATGCAAAGGTGAATGTATGTCCGACATACATTGGGAATGTACAAGCGAAATATACAAAGTAGCCGGCATGCATTCGCTACAGTGAAAGGGGTTTGTATGTGCAAAATGTATATGCAATATACATTCGCCACATACAACAAAAAGATGCATTGGCCGATGCATATGCAAGAAGAAACATGTACATTTGCAAAGATACAAAGGGCTTTGTATCTCGTATACAAAGAAAAATGCATATGCGATATGCATTCGCTATATGCAATGAAATTGTTCAAAGGGATGATATACAATGGGTGGGGCCCGCGGGTATGCAAAGAGGTTTGTATGTGTTCGACATACAAAGTGGAATGTATATCGAAATGTGCAAGCATGATATACATTCCCTAGGTGCATTGGCCAGACCTGATAAGGTATGCAATCCAGTTGATAAAGGATAAAGTCCGTTGCTTGTATGTATGATCTGCTTGTATGTCCACATTGTATCTGTGACATACATTGGTCATATACAGAGGAAAAGGAAAGTGTACTATGGCGGATAATGGTTTGGGGTCCGTAGCATGTATATTAGGTGCTTGTATGTGCCAATATACATTGCGAAGATACTAAGGTTAAGATGCAAGCCAGACCTGAATATGATTGCAATTTGTTCTATAGGTATTTGGCATCTATGGCTTACATGTATATGGCGTTTGTATATGCCGATATACAAAAAGATGGAGATACAAGCCGGATCTATAGCAAAGTTACAAAATGCTTTATAATATTTGGAATCCACACTTTATATGCAGGCTGTTGTTTGTATATGCATGTTCTTTTGCATATACAAGGGCAAAAAAGGCAAAATGGATGGCGGAAAAGTCAGCGATGGAATCACAGGGTGCCTACGTGGCACAATATCATTGGTGGGCAACTTTTTAGAGTGATTGGATGCTGTTGATTTTAGCGATAGGAGGATAAGATCGACGGCCCAATTTCAAGGTAGCAGCGATGGATTTCTTTGTATCAATGGCCGCATTTCAGGTGGGAAAACTTCTTATGGGTTCATTGCTACATTTCAAAGGGAGCTACGGGTAGCTGGGCCATAAATGGTGAAATGCAGGGGCATGGGCCGATGATTGACTGGCCAACCACCTGATTTTAATGGGAAATCTCCAAATGGTGGCACATCCCCTGATCCCACCTGCTGCATTCAATATTTTGAGCACCATTTCTCACAAAGTAGTGTATCTGGCAAAATTTTGAAAAGACCATTGTAAATTGTTGCTGAGTAGACAGTCTTGCTATAAAATGCAAACGGTGTTACTCATTTGTGGTTGTTGAAGACTTGGGCTTTTTTGGGGGAAAAATAATGAAAGACAGAGCATTTTCTTGGCTGTTTTATCTCTGTTGGAGTTTATGAGTTGCATTTGAGTGCATCTTGTACATATGTTCAGTTTCATGTTATTTTATATGAAAAATGCATTGTTGCATGTGTTTATCTGTCTGTCTCCATTTGTTGTATGCATTTTCTTCTTTTGAATCTAGTTGCTAAGGGTTTCTCAGATTCTGGGATATAGATTTTTGTATCACATGCTTAATTTGTAACTTCCATTCAAGGAGTGGATTAAATTGTTTTAGGTTAAGTATGGAGAAGATTGTATGTCAGCTGAGATATTTGTAAGTAGAGGCAGTTAAATACTTATCCTTGGGTGGTGTTTGTAAGGAAAATACCAATCCTAACCCCTTGAAACTTGAATGTCAATTGCAAGCCATTCTCTTGTATACGTCTAGTTGACTCCTTGCCCTAAGATAGGCACCAGTCTGCTTCTTGTGTAGTAGTTATGATCCAAAACCCCCTGTCTTGCATCCAAAACATAATTTCAAATCATTCCATTATTCCAACCTGTTAATTTGTAGGAGTAGGATTAGGACCCCTGCATACTCTCATCCATAACCAATTAGATATGTCCAAGAAAGTTGCCAAACTTGTGATCTATCATTTAAATCTTGGTCCATACATGAGAGTATTCTGCCTGTAACTGTAAAGCTAAATCTTCCTATCACTGAGCGAGTCAAATGTTAAAATATTTAGCTATAGGGATACCCCCCTTGGTGCGGCAAAACTAGAAGTGAAGGGGAGGCAGCTCACGTAACCTCCTGTATTAGTTGGCTGAATCTGTCTTTGCATTGGAACTGGCAAACCCTCTTCTGATTTAGAAAGTAACCCAACAGGACTGAAGACAAACCTATTGCGGTACAATCAGAAATCATTTAAATAGTATTGGAAGTTATGATGCACAAACTACAGTCCTATGGGGCTATTTCAAGAACTTCCAAAGGGTAATGCAATCCAGGGAAAGAATCCCCAAAACAATTGGTGAAAAATACAAAAATGACATATGTTTTATTGTAAATAAAGATCAATGCATGATGGAAGTTGTTGAGCCTAGAACAGTTTGGATTATGCCAATGGGGTATGAAGTGGATGCAGATGTATTAGATAGTTATGCCAAGCACATGTTAAGCAAACCTAGGGTTACTTCTGAGCGAAGGTTTGGCACTTATGAAGAATTATCTGTAAAAACCCATGTTGAATTAAGGAAACTTGAAACCTAGAAAAAGGTAAGAAAATTAGTGGAAGAATATACTTAGAGCATAGGGATTACAAAAGAAGTTGCCAAATCAAGGGCAAGAACAATTGAAAAAGCTCTAGAAGTTCATGATGTGCGACAAGAGGCATAGGCAGAAAGGGCTGCAAAAGAGAAGAAAGGAAAAGAACCGGTCAAGGCTCTGAAAGAGCCTGAGGCAAAGGCAAAGGAACCTGATGTAACAAGGAAGAGGAAAAGAGGTTCAACCTCTACAGCAACTGCATCAAAAAACCTCCAGTCTGACCTCATCTGTTAGTGTAGAGGCACCCACCAAGAAGCCCAATGACAAAAGATTCAAAAGATAGAAAACCAAAGGTCATAGAATGTATGTCAGTATAGGAGTGGATGAGGAAGAGACAAAATCAGATGAAGAAGTGAAGAAGATGAAAACTGAGGCTACCAAAGCCTCCAAGAGCAGCAAGAAGAAACCTATCAGTAAAGGTAGAACCAAGAAAAGGCTAGGGCAACATAAGTCTTAGACAAGAGAAGCCACTATAAGTCTTAAAGATGTCCTAAAGGCCATACCAGTTGATGGAAATTTGAAACTCATAGCCCAACTGTATGATGAGTATGATGATCTAGACAAGAGGATCATTGAGATTGTTGTTATCAGATACTTGGATATCTACAACAAAGCCCTCATTGAGCTAATTATTGATCTCCCAGACCGCTTGGGTAGTATCATGACTGCAAGAAAAGAAGTTGATATGGTAAAGGACATTGAACTCAGAGAGCATACATTGATAACGTTATGTCTGGAGATCACCCCTAAAGATAAAACAAAAATCTCCAAAGTGCTCAGCAAGGAGTTCAGAACAAAAAAAGAATGAATACTTTCATGTCAAATGACATTGAGAAAGTAGTGAAGGAGACTGAGGAAATCACTTTGAGAGTGTTAAAAGAACATAATCTTCCAACTATATATGATAGAGAAGAAACAAATATTGAAGATGATACATCTATTCCTGAGGTGAACATGGATCAAGGATTAGACAAAAGTAATGAAGAGCTGAAGGAGAAAGAAGATTCAGTCCCTACTACTGGTTTGGATACTACTGTTAAGGATCAATCCAAAACAAATATTCCTCCAGAATAACAAATTGATGATCAAATAGAAAAGGAAAAGATTGAGGAACAAAATAAAGATGATCAAGAAGAGGAACAAGCTGAAGAAAACTCTACACCAAAACAAAAGAATGATGCAAATGATGCCATGGATTTAGATCCTCCAGAACAAAACCAAGAAGAAGAAGTCTCTGGTATAGCAAGAGACACTGCGGAATCTGTCAATAAATTCTTGGAAAGAGAAAAACAAGTCTTGGATAAGCCTGAATTTTTGCAGGGACCAATAAATTTGGATTCAATGTCCTCTGTGTAGAAATTTAAATTGGTATTAATTGTGCAAGCAAAGGCACAGGAAGAAATACTGAAGTCACACATATAGATAGTGAGTTAATTGGTGAAGCATCCAACATTTTGGAGAAGTTGATGCCATCATATCAAAAGGATACCTCAATGTCTTCAACAAATCAACTCAAGGGACTCATAAACTCTATAAGTATGCACTTTGAATCTTTTGAAAAGTCTGCAGAAACAAAAGTGAGAAAAGAGTTTGATGAAAAAAGATTAGTTGAATTGAAGACCATGTTAGCAAATGATAAAACTCTGTTAGAAAATAGAATAAGAGGTATATAGAGTGCCATTCAAGAAGCTTTTCATTTGTACAAATTTTGTTTATCATGGTCAGAAGCCACAGAGGAGTTAGAGAAAAAGATCAAGGATCTAAAACTGTAGCTGGCAAATATTTATAAGTCATTTGATCTGACAGTTGAGTCAGTAAGCAGCAAATAAATACAAGTGATCAATATCCATAATGAGTTAAATAATCTAGTGAATAAGAGGGATCAAATGAAAAATAGAATGTGTCAATTAAGAGGACTAATAAGCTAGACTCAATGTCAAATCTTGCAGTAGAAGCACTGCAAGCAAAAGCACAAATTGACACACCGTCTGATGTACAAAAAGAAGAAAAATTGTTCTTAATAAACGACCATATTCAAATATTGAAAAATGCAAAGAAAAGTTGGGATGGCGAACAGACTCAAATTAAAATCATTTTCAACGGCATCTTACAACCTCCAACCAATTAAGTTGAAGAGTGCACTTGTACATATGCGGCATAGTACGACAATTTTTGCATTTTTTGCATTTTTGACACAATTTTGAGTCCTATACACACACCTTTGCCATTGATGTCGAAGGGAGAGAAGAAAACTAGTGAAAAATGGGAAAACACCTAAGGGGGAGTAGATAAATAGAGTTCATATAGTAAGGGGGAGCATATGAGAATTTTTCACTAAGTGTTGCCATCAATGCCAAAGGGGGAGATTATTGGCAAGAGACATTGCTTTGATGAATGTTAAATGTTGTAATTGATGGCAACAAGGTAAAGGGTTTCTACTGGCATGGAAAAGAGACCTTACTGTAGAAGAATAAATGACTAAGTATGAGTAGTGTACAATATACCAAGTAAGTGACAGTGTTTGAGATGGTATGCCTCCGCAGTTAAAGACATTTGTATGTAGTTCAGGTATGTTGTTCATAGCTACCTAGTCATCACATGTTCTAGTGTTCAAGTCCTAACTTCCTCTGGAAGTCATATGGTAAAATATCTAAGTCCGGGTGAACAAAGTTAAGTCAGGAACAGTGCACAGTACCAGAGTAAAAGGGTCCACATTCCTCCGTTGTGGCATATTTTGTCTTGCAGTTCTGAGACAACAAAGATACATATCATGACTACCTGAATCCAGAGATATACCTTCTGAAGTTCCTTTGATCACATTCTACAAATTGTTATTTATCAGCTTCCAGTTTGACAGTATTTCACTAGGACAGAGCAACAGTTCCAAGATCCGTATTTTGCTATAAAGGACTATTATGTCATACAGATCTAAAGGTATGTTAAAAGTTCAATGATGAATGTTGGATACGATTTCTAGAGTCTCATATGGTCTACAGTGGAAATCATGATGTGACAGTTGAATTGGTCAAGTGTGTGCTTAAGGGATAGGCTGACAAGCAAGCTAGATCTATATGTGGAAAAGATACATTGTTTGAAGAATTAATTCAAGTAGTTGAATGATTGATGCTGACCTATAAGAAGACTATTGTATGTTTGTTTTCGTTCGCATTCCTGTTTGAGCTCAAGATCAAGCTAACAACGTACAACACTTGTATACACGTTTCATGTCTGGGTTGCCGACCTGATTGTGAGATGAATCTTACAACGGATATATATATATATATATATATATATATATATATATATATATATATATATGATGGATTTTGGTGTTGGAGAAAGGAATATGTGGGAATAGTGTGCAAATTTGATATGTGCATAATCTAAAGTAGTTTGCATAATAGAAAAGAATAATAAGGGTGTTAGGAATTTGCAGGTCTAATTAAACCAATTCCACATAACCCAATAGGAGAAACAAGATGCTGAAATAAACCATAATACAAAGATCAAATGAACAAGGAACAAGGAACACAAGATATACCCTGGGAAAATGCTTTGCAGGGAAAAACCAGCCTCCAAAAGCATCCATGCTGGTGCAGGAGCACCAAAATGTCAAGATTCTACTTGATTTTCAAGTTGTCTTGTAATAAGGCTTAATGCCATTCTTGTAGTGGGCTATGTCCCAATGTCGAAAGAATCTTTTGTTATGTTGTAGGTCCTAGTTAGGACAGCCATGTTGTCTTAGGTAGTTTACAAGTGTCATTAAATTTTAATATTTATATAGGATAGTCATTTAATATTCTCCATGTTTATTAGCCTATAATGGCATGTCAAGGTTGGAAAGATGTTTAAAACCTTGTCTTAAGTTAAACCTTATGTTTAGAAAGGAAAAAGCAATCGGTGGGCAGTTTCAAAACCAAGTTTCTAAAAATAGTTTCAAAGAAACAGCAGTTAGAAATTAGAAAAGAATAAGAAAGAAATTGATGGTTTTTGAATGCCAAAATGTTTATGCATTGTAGAAGGCTTGTATTAAGCCAAGAAATATTGTATTGTGCAAAGACATTGAATAGATTTGAGAGAAACAACAAGAAGAACCGTTTTTTGCTGTTCTGTGTTTTTTCTGATTTTCTATGTTTTTTGTTACTGTTCACCAGCCATACACGCGACTGTATGGATGTATTATTGCCCAAGCTTGTAATGGATGGAAATAGCTTTGAAATACCTTTGATTTGAGTCTAGTTTGGTGTCTTGAAAATGATCTGGGTGAAAGATATCGCTATTTTACCAAAAACTATTTTTTCTACTTTTTTTTCTATTTTTTTCACTCTTTTGCTACAATACCCGCGATTGTACGGATTTGTTATTGCTCAAACCAATGATGGATGGAAAGTACTTTGAAGTACCTTTGATTTGAGACTATTTTGGGATCTTGATGATGATCTGGGTGGGAGATATGGGTGATTTCCCTAAAACTATTTTTTTCCAGAATTGTTGTCACAGTTAGAAATTTGCTGTCCTCTCCTAACACATGGTTCTGTAGAGGTTTCTCCCATGCCCACACTCACCATACACCATTCCTCTATCCTGTAATCTTCATAAGGATGTGAGCCAACTATCATACATCTCATTCCATTAATCACAAATGGAGAAGATCAATGAAAAGAAAGAATACCCATCGGTTTGCTCAAAGATACCCTACTCAAGATTTTAAGATGGCAAGAAGTTCAAATTGATTCCTTTACCTTGTATAGAGAAGAAGGAATAGGTTACAATTTGCTTTGGAGAGAAATTGAAGTTGAATGTGCAGGTTCAGGGTGATTGCACACAGCCGACACAGATGCAACACAAGAAGGTGGATGATAGTCCTAGAGAACAGCAAACTTGGAACTTGAGTTATGTTAAGGTAGGGGACATTGAGTGTCCTATAAGGAGCCAGAAGAAGGAAAACAAACAATAGAGAATCCAAGGAGGAATGAATCAGAACCTCCCGTTGAGAAGACCTGAAGTATTGCAGCAGCAAGGTCCTAGGCAAGGACACCACAACAGGTTTTATGTTTCTAACACTATTTACAGGAGTCATGCAGGTTGGAGACAGAGAAAGATAACTCTAGGAGAGTTCATGTTGCCTAGTTTGAGGAACATTCCATCGAGATGGAAGATTGGTTGGAGCAGATCCCCTAACTCTTGGGACAAGAGTTTTCATCATGCCGGGGAGTATGGTGCAGGAGCACCAAAATGTCAAGATTCTACTTGATTTTCAAGTTGTCTTGTAATAAGGCTTAATGCCATTCTTGTAATGGGCTATGTCCCAATGTCGAAAGAATCTTTTGTTATGTTGTAGGTCATAGTTAGGACAACCATGTTGTCTTAGGTAGTTTACAAGAGTCATTAAATTTTAATATTTGTATAGGATAGTCATTTAATATTCTCCATGTTTATTAGCCTATAATGGCATGTCAAGGTTGGAAAGGTGTTTAAAACCTTGTCATAAGTTAAACCTTATGTTTAGAAAGGAAAAAGCAATCGGTGGGCAGTTTCAAAACCAAGTTTCTAAAAATAGTTTCAAAGAAACAGCAGTTAGAAATCAGAAAAAAACAAGAAAGAAATTGATGGTTTTTGAATGCCAAAATGTTTCTGCATTGTAGAAGACTTGCATTAAGCCAAGAAAGATTGTATTGTGTAAAGACATTGAATAGATTTGAGAGAAACAACAAGAAGAACCTTTTTTTGCTGTTCTGTGTTTTTTCTGATTTTCTGTGTTTTTTGTTACTGTTCACCAGCCATACACGTGATTGTACAGATGTATTATTGCCCAAGCTTGTAATGGATGGAAAGAGATTTGAAATACCTTTGATTTGAGTCTAGTTTGGTGTCTTGAAAATGATCTGGGTGAAAGATATCGCTGTTTTACCAAAAACTATTTTTTCTACTTTTTTTTCTATTTTTTTCACTCTTCTTGCTACAGTACCCGCGATTGTACGGATTTGTTATTTCTCAAACCAATGATGGATGGAAATTACTTTGAAGTACCTTTGATTTGAGTCTATTTTGGGGTCTTGATGATGACTTGGGTGGGAGATATGGGTGATTTCCCTAAAACTATTTTTTTCCAGAATTGTTGTCACAGTTAGAAATTTGTTGTTTTCTACCTTGATCCGTACTAGTACGGTTGAGGAGTAGTTGGTATTTATGATGGATGTTTAGGTGGTTGAACTACCTATCACTTGCAACTTTTTTGGGCCCTTGACACCCTTGTGTATCCCTGCATTCCTCCTTTATTTGAAAGAGTCTTAAAATCTTGAGTAGGGTATCTTTGAGCAAACTAATGGGTATTCTTTCTTTTCATTGATCTTCTCCATTTGTGATTAATGGAATGAGATGTATGATAGTTGGCTCACATCCTTGTGAAGATTACAGGATAGAGGAATGGTGTATGGTGAGTGTGGGCATGGGAGAAACCTCTACAGAACCATGTGTTAGGAGAGGACAGCAATCACATCAAGAAGGTAATGGATTTGATCATCATGTTATTGCTTTACTAATGAAGATATTGGTATGTGTGCATGTTATGGATTGGTAGGTTACAAATAAATTGAGTTTTCATAGAGGGAGACTACTCCAAGGAGATAGTGTGATTGTTTACTAGTGGATTAATAAGGTTGTGTCTGCCTTGAGAAGGTAGAATTAGGCTGTTGCTGTCCTATAGACTGTATAGTGATTTGGCAAGAAATCTAGATGGAACCTTGATGGAGTTGGCATCTTGGAAGGTGTCTTGGAGTCCTCCTTCATTGTGTGAGTATTAAGAGCAAGTTGGAGATGGTGTTGAAGGCTGTCTTGAGAGATCTTTGTATGTGAAGTTATAATCATGCTACTGCTGTCCTAGATGCTCTGCATCACATGCTCACATGTATTATTCAGCAAAAGAATTACAATACAATCCATGAGCCTCCATGAATACCTCTGAACCATCAAGCACCTCCAATGCAACCTCCATGTGTACAAGTATGAATCCACACATCATGTACCATGCTTCACAATTTGCAGTTACATGAGAGCTCAATACAATGACAACCTCTCACAAAACCCCCATTCACCTACAATGAAATATCCAACCAACCTCAAATAATAACCTTGTGCTTGCTTTTATAATTCAAGCTCACACATTATATTGAGAAAACCATGTGCCCCAAAACTATGGTAACACAAAACCATTAACTTATAAAACCCGCTTGACCCCACATTTGACTATTGGTACTAACTTTTCCCAATAAATCAAAAAATACAAATAATAATTAATTACTCTATGTGTCCCACACACATAAAATAACTAACCCAATGTTACAATACAACTTATACAAGTGGTAGCTGAATAAAATAGTACAATATTATGCAAGGTGTACAACACCTATCCCAACATTCTCCCACTTGTTGTATACATTGCATAAGGGCCAATCAATGAAATACATCATCATAGGCTAACATGAAATCACATGAATCTCTAGAATGCTCTCATGCTCCATCAAGATACTTGCAACAAAGCAAAGTGACCACCATCTCAAGCAAGAACTCATGTCATCCTCCAATGTGCCACCTATGGAAGAAAAGGAACATGCCAAGGTGAAGATGCACCAATCCAAAGAACACAAGCATCAAATCCAAGTGATAACATAAGGCTCCAAGCTGCCATCAAAGGTAAAAAACCCACATGACTGGAAATAGCATCCACAACATATGCTAATACATCCAACCATCCATACCTCATAGGTATCAAAAACATCAATAAACTCATGCCAATAACATATCCAACCTATATACTGAAATAACAATCTCCATGTATCAAACCTGTCAATGAAGAACACATACATCCAAGAACTCCCACTGCATGGGTAATGTCAAATCTGAAAATAGATCCAAGACATAACAAGTCTATCAATCAACACTCAAACTAAGGTGTGGCTAATCAGCCAACCAATGTAGTACTAAGAACAATCACAATAATCCACACATGCATGATAAATGGCTGCAAACCCTCTCACAACATGTCACCATAACTCTCCCAAAGTCCAACCATATCAACATGATCCTCCAGGAAGTAGCCATAAGACAAAGAGAGAAAAACTGTAAATCATAATGTCCTACAAACACCTCAAAGTGCTAAGCTGTGTCAAGTATGATCTCCTCTACAACCCCAAATGAAAAGCCTCAACAACACCCAACCATTCAATCTCATAAGATCAAATGAACATATGCAACATGTAACCAACATGGATGTATGCCTCTCTAATCAAGGTAGACCAAACTCATAAACATTCCATAACCAGGAATAAGCCCAATCACATATCCTAAAATCCTCATAATGAACATCATAAATCAAACCATATGAGAAAGGAGATAACCATGCTAACATTCCTCAAATGAACCCTCCAGAACCAATAACTGTACCTCAAGATCCATATCTATGAGAAGATGAAACATAAAGCAAAATGCATCTAAAAGGATGGGCAATACCTCATAGATGATAAACTGCCGAGTAGACCAAGAGTGGGAATGAGAATGCTCCTCTAGGATACACCAAGCCATAATGACTCTCTCCAAGAACAATCTCCTCTAGGTTCATAATGAACTCACGTCCATATCCAGGTGTAAGGCTCATTGGTCTATCTGCTGAAACCTCCAAAGAGTAACTGTCACAACAAGTGTCTCTAATCACAAGAGAACTCCTACCTCACCTAAGTCTCCAAGTATCTATGAGCACCTATAACTGATCAATACATGCCAAACTCCAAATGCAACACTACACTGGCATGAAGTTGTAAAGGAAATGACCAAAGTACAAAATACCAAGAGAACCAACAAGACCACTGTCAATGCTCCTATTACATAATTGCATAATCAAGAAGCCCATCATGACATCATGATCTAACCATCTCCTTATAAGAAGATCACATGCAACAAAGTGTATAATGTTGCATACATCCTATCTCAAGAGAACCTGTATCATGCCAAAAATCTAAGCTAGAATCAAGAGTAAACCATGACACAATATCAACATCTCTAAATCAAGGATAACCATGTCAAACTGACAAATCATAAACTGACAACTCAACCAAAGACTCAAATAAGTCCTCCATGGTAAACCAAGATGTCAACATCTCTAATCATATGAAGATAACCATCTACTAACAACTGAACTAAAAATGTCAAACAACTCTCACAACCAAGAGCTCCTCCATGACACCAACTGAAAGGAAGCTAAGTGTACAGAAATCGCTTCCTACACTAATCTAATGAGGGGGAGGAGAGTGTAAATTCAATTTTATCTTTATATTTACATCTATGTTAACCCACTAATAGAGATATTGTAGCAAAAACATACACAAGAATGTAAGATAGAAGAAGAGAGACATAAGATATATGTGGGGAAAACCCTTACGGGTGAAAACCCCACACTTCAAAACACAGCTCAAATGTATTCCATAAACAAAGAAGGTTACAATACAATCACAGAGCCAATGCTCTTGTAGGAGTCTTCAACACTCGTATCTAGAGATGTTCTGGAAGCATAACAGTACCTGTCAAACCTGTAGTACTTCTCCTCGTCAAAGAACCTGTTTATAAAGAGAATACAAGGCAAAAATGGCTCCACATTGAGATGGGCATCCAACATGGCCTCATGGCCCAAAACCCATGCCTATGGACACTTGTCCAACACTATAGGATGCTCCTAACACTTGTCAAGTCACCCCATCCCAAGGAGGTCTCCTATTTCCAAAATGGGCTATGACAGAGGCTTTTACAACTCTTACAACCGTCATAGAATCTATCATAGCTATCATAACTTACAGCTGTAAGAGAATCTGTTATACACATACTATAAATAGCATATTCTCTTACATGTCATAACCCACCTTGGGGCACCCAAAGATGCCTTTTTCAAAAATGCTTCTCGACACATGTCTTCACCTGTCATAGGATCTTCTATTTCTGACTCTTACATGTCATAACTTTGTCATAGGAATCTATCATGACCATTTTTGTCAATATCGCCTTACACACATTCCAAGATGTTGACACATGGAAAAATATTCCTACCACTAAGTGGGATTCCTATCTCCTCATGTGAGGAAAAATTTACATGTGGTCATATGCGATGTAGGATGACACATCACCATGCCAACTCCCACAAGATGACAACATAGGATTTGCATCCTAATTATACAATAGGCAATAAATAAGTAAATAAATATAATGAAATAATACAAGGAATTACCAAGGTTGAGACACCTTAATTCCCAACATTCTCCCACTTGTCGAACACCTTGTAAGAGCCAATAGAATTAACATGATTTAACTGCTATAGGCCAAAAGGCCCATAGACTCCGAACACCATTTGAACTTCTCTATGCCCACTGGTTTCATTAATGCATCTGCAACATTCTTCAATGTATCTACCTTCTCCAAATTTACCTTCCCATCCTCTACCATGTCTCGTACGAAGTGAAACTATACATCAATATGCTTTGTTTTGGCATGGAAAGTTGAATTCTTTGCAAGGCAAATCACACTCTGACTATCACAACAAATCGTAATCTGTCTTGCATTAACACCAATATCTGAACACAATCTCTTAATCCAAATGGCTTCCTTGCAAGCATGAGTTGCTGCCATGTACTCAGCGTTGGTCGTGGACAAAGCAACCATAGGTTGTCACTTACTCCTCCAACTAATTGCACCACCAAACATAGTGAACACATAGGCACTGGTAGATCTCCTACTGTCAATGTCACCTGCCTAATTACCATGATAGTATATGGAATACTCGGAAGTACCCCTCAAATTTATAAACACTCACTTAACTACATCCTAATGTACCTATCTAGGATTAGCCATAAATCAACTAAGGACTCCCACTGCTTGGGCAATGTCTAGTCTTGTGCAGACCATAGCATACATCAAACTACCAATAACACTAGCATAAGGTACTCTGCACATGTCCACCTCACTAGGAGATTTTGGACAATCACTAATAGACAACTTTGTCCCCAATGAAACAAGAACACACAATGGTCTACAATCTGCCATGCTGAACCTATCCAACACGGTCTTCACATACTTACTCTAGCTTAACCAAAGTTTTCTGTTAGCTCTGTCTCTTCTGATTTCCATTCCTGGAATGTACCTGGATACCCCAAGATTTTTCATCTCAAAATGTGCTGACAACTGAGACTTCAAATTAGAAATCATATTCTTACCATTCCCAATCAACAACATATCGTCAACATACAATGCAATAATGAGAATGCGATCATTGTCAAAATTGTAATACACACAATGATCAGATTTTGATCTCAAAAATCTAATGGACAACACAAAGACATCAAATTTCATATACCACATCCTAGGAGACTACTTCAAACCATATAAAGACTTCTTTAACTTGCAAACCAAATTTTCTTTACCTTTCTCTATGTAATGCTTTGGCTGTGACATGGAAATCTCTTCCTCCAAATCACCATGAAGGAAAGTTGTCTTCACATCCATCTATTCTACCTCTAAGTCATAAGCAGCTGCAAGAGATAACAGGAATCGAATGGATGTCATCTTTGCAACAGGAGAGAAAATTTCACCATAATCAACTCCCTCCACTTGTGAATACTCCTTCGCAACCAATCTAGCCTTGTACTTTTCAACATTGCCATCTACACCGAATTTCTTCTTGAACACCCATTTGCATCCAACAAGTTTCTGTCCTTCAGGTAAAGGCACCAAGTCCCATGTTTTATTATTTTCCAAAGAAGCCATCTCATCTTCCATGGCCTCCTTCTAAGAACCTACATATTTCATGCCCATAGCCTCTTTCACAGTTCTACACTCATTAGTGTTAGTAAGTAAAGCAAAAGCACAACTGGAATCAAGTAATGAATAACCAAACCTATCAGGTTGCTTTCTTGTTCATGTAGACCTCCTCAATGGCTGAGGTTGAGGTTTTGCTTCCTCTTCTGAGCTTTCAGAGCTGCTAGAGTTCTCCTCATCATCCGGTCTCACGGGTTCTATCAGTTCAATCTTCTCAAGGGTAGAAGGAAACTGAACCGCATCTTCTTTCTTTTCTATCTATTCTGGTTGTAGAATAATGGAAGAAGGTGTTAGCTCTCTGAAGATAACACTTCTGCTATACAATACTTTTTTAGCCATAGGATCCCAAAGCTTGTATCCTTTCACACCGACACCATAGCCAATGAAAATACACTTAACAGCCTTGTTCTCCAATTTAGACCATTTCTCCCTAGGCACATGTGCATATGCCTCACAACCAAAAACACGAAGATACTTAACTGAAGGCTTCTTACTAGACCACACCTCCATAGGTGTCTTACCAACAAGAGCTGATGTAGGAGACCTGTTTACTAGGTAGCAAGCAGTGGCAACAGCTTCAACCCAAAACATTTGTTTGAGGCTTGCTCCACTAAGCATACTCCTAGCCTTCTCCATCAGTGTCCTGTTCATCCTCTCTGTAACTCCCTTTTACTGCGGGGTGTATGGAGTTGTCTTATGCCTTTCAATCCCTTTCTCTTTATAGAACTTATCGAATTGTGCTAAACAAAACTCACCACCATTGTCAGTTCTCAAACACTTAATCTTTTTACTAGTCTAATTTTTAACAAAGGCTTTAAACTCCTTAAACTGAATAAAGACTTCAATCTTGCTTTTGATAAAATAAACCCATGTCCTTCTACTGTAATTATCTATGAAAGATACAAAATATATAGATTTTGAAATCAAAGGAACATTAACAGCACCAAACACATCAAAATGAACAAGATCCAATACACCAGAAGACTTGTGAGAACTAGAGTAAAATTGAACACGATTTTTCTTTCCATATACACAATGTTCACAAAAGTCAAACTTGAGATTACAATCATTTAACCCCTCAACGAGGTTTTTATTTTTTAGGGTTCTAAGACCCTTCTCACCAATGTGGCCATATCTCAAATGCCATAACATAGTCTTTTCAGTAGGAAGCTTAGCTTCCATAGCATGTGCACTACCATTAGAAATAGTTACAATAGATTTCTTCACTGCTCATTCAGATGGTGGAGATGAAGTGACTGCAACTCTTTTCTTCGAGTCAGAAGAACTATTGTACTATGAAGTACATGCCTCCAGTTGAAATAGAGTACCTCTCTGAGTACCCTTCGCAAGCACAATAGATCCTCTAGTCATCTTGCATCCATCCTTCGAAAAGACAACCTGCACACCTGCATCATTCAACATACTTACAAAAAGTAGGTTCTGTGCTAGGCCTGGGATGTGCATAACCCTAGTGATCCCCTTCACTCGTCCATCAAGGAATCGGATTGAGACTCTTCCATGACCAACAATCTTCATATGAGAGTCGTCACCCAGGTACACTCTTCCACCATCAAACTTTTCATACTTTGTGAACTAGCTGTGATGTGAGGTCATGTGGAATGATGTACCATAATCAATCAACCACACATCATCAGATGCATGGGTCGTCAGGGCTGTGATGAAGGCATCACCATCATCTTGTGACTTCTCAGAATCTAAATCAGGGGCAGTCTTCTTTTTCTTTTTCTTTTCTTCTTTGCATTCCTTTTGGAAATGCCCCATTTTCCCACAATTCCAATAGAGAGCCTTGGACTTTCTAGGAGATTTGGATCTCCCACAGGATTTGGATCTTCCCTTTTCACCTTTCTTGTCCTTCTTCTTCCCTTTATCTTTGGGTCTTCCATGAACCGTAAGAGCCTCTTTGGCTGACTCGGATGTCTTCCTCCGCATTTCTTCAGATAACGATGAAGACACCACATCTTCCATCTTGAAGGTGGTAGTGGTGCTTTCGATAGCCATGACAAGATGATCCCATGAATCTGGCAAAGAACAAAGTATGGTCATACATCGATCCTCCTCCATTTTCACACCCACAAATGTCAATTGTGCAACAATCATGTTAAAAGCATTCATGTGGTCTGCAACAGATCCTCCATCTTCCATCTTCAGAGTGAACAACTTCTTTTTTAGAAAAAAGCCTATTCACCAAGGACTTGGCTTGATAAACATCACCCAGCTTCTTCCAAAGATCTTTCGTGCTCTTCTCCTCATGGACATTCAACATGACAGAGTCTTATGAGACCCTTAGCCTTTTGATCTTTGAGGTCCCAATCAGCTTGTGACATTTCTATAGGTTTTACACCGGATACAATTTCCCATAGGTCACGATCAATAAGTAGGTCTTCCATCTTGAGTTTCCACAACTCGAAATTAGTGCCATTAAATTTCTCCACCTCTAATCTTCTGGATGTGGTTGCCATCTCCTTGCTACAACAAGATATAAAATTCTCTGCACAAAGCTCTCACTCAACCTAAGATTAGCTCAAAAAACCCCTACCCAACAACTAGAACCAAAACTAGCCAGGCTCTGATACCAACTGAAAGGAAGCTAGGTGTGCAGAAATCGCTTCCTACACTAATCTAATGAGGGGAGGAGAGTGTAAATTCAATTTTATCTTTATAGTTACATCTATGTTAACCCACTAATAGAGATATTGTAGCAAAAACATACACAAGAATGTAAGACAGAAGAAGAGAGACACAAGATATACATGGGGAAAACCCTTACGGGTGAAAACCCCACACTTCAAAACACAGCTCAAATGTATTCTGTAAACAAAGAAGGTTAGATTACAATCACAGAGTGAATGCTCTTGTAGGAGTCTTCGACACTCGTATCTGGAGATGTTTCGGTAGCATAACAGTACCTGTCAAACCTGTAGTACTTCTCCTCTTCAAAGAACCTGTTTATAAAGAGAATACAAGGCAAAAATGGCTCCACATTGAGATGGGCGTCCAACATGGCCTCATGACCCAAAACCCACACCTATGGACACTTGTCCAACATTGTAGGATGCTCCTGACACTTGTCAAGTCACCCCATCCCAAGGAGGTCGCCTATTTCCAAAATGGGCTATGACAGATGCTCTTATGACTCTTACAACCGTCATAGAATCTGTCATAGATGTCATAACTTACAATTGTAAGAGAATCTGTCATACACATGCTATAAATAGCATATTCTCTTACAACATGTCATAACCCACCTTGGGGTGCCCAAAGATGTCTTTTTCAGAGATGCTTCTCAACACATGTCTTCACCTTTCATAGGATCTTCTATTTCCAACTCTTACATGTCATAACTTTGTCATAGGAATCTGTCATGACCGTTTCTGTCAATATTGCCTTACACACATTCCAAGTTGCCAACACATAGAAAAATATTCATACCACTAAGTGGGATGCCTATCTCCTCATGTGAGGAAAAATTTACATGTGGTCATATGCCATGTAGGATGACACATCACCATACCAACTCCCACAAGATGACAACATAGGATTTGCATCCTAATTATACAATAGGAAACAAATAAATAAATATAATGAAATAATACAAGGATTTACCAAGGTTGAGACACCTTAATTCCCAACACCAACATCCACTACAGAAGATCATCCATCATGTATGATGAATAGAACATGCTGCCAAAGCTCCCACTAAACTATGATACCGAGCTATCCATGACAACAAAGTAACCAACTCCTAAATGAAGAATATCCATGGCTCCAAACCAATCAAGGAATCCCACTATAACATCAACAGCTCCCTAAAGGTCTAGTGAACCAAAAAACTCTAAACAATAAGATAAAACCATCACTGTCAAAAGCTAACATAGAACCATGTATCCAAGCTCTCCATGACATCATGATAAACATGTTGCAAGTTCCATCAACTGACTATCCAAGCACTCTAATCATCCATCCTCTTATCCCAAAGCAATCATACCAATGCACAAATGACCACAGACAAGGCCAACTAATAAGGTTTGCATAAACATTGAATCAATCTGGTGGATAAAGACAGTCCACATCTGAGTTATCCCACTGTAGCTAAATAGGTGATTAACCTACAAAACTACGTAACTCGTAGATCCAAAACAAATGTAACATGCAAACTCATCATCACACTAGTAAACTACAAACTGAGATATCAAAGAAGACAACCTGTAGACTCCAAGACTTGAGCACCAAATCAACTCTAGATTTGATTTTCCAGCAAGTCCACAAATGAGTAACCATAGAAAAGGAACTAATCAAGCATCTAGGAGATAAGAACAATCCCCTAAAATAACACCACAACACCACCTGTAATCATGAATCGAACATCATAGCCCATACCTATCAATCACATACATGATCATGTCATACCAATGCAAAAGTGTGTCTGCATATCCATGACACCATAATCATCATCATCGTTGTACCTATACTCAACTCCCACTAAAATGAGACTCTGAGTCTCACATGAGTATCAACCATGTCCTCAAACCAGAAGACAACCTGTACCTGTCTCATCAAAGTTGTAACTCTAAAAAACACCTATAAACTTGTATCAGGAAGCACCAAATCTGAAAACTTGCTATACCATGCTGATGGTCTCATGGAAACAAGTACTCCCACAAGTCTGTGCTGAAAAATCCATCTGAATTCACTCGTAAATGCACTCTTAATCTCAGGCTCCTACAAGTGATCAAACAAGCATAAAACTCTCTCTATATGCCAAACTAAAATCTACATAATCCAAACCATAGTACACTACAAGAGCTCTCCAACGCTTATCCGAAATTGAAAATCTGACTTTGTATGCAAAAGTTATGAGCATAAAACTATACTGGAGCAATGCGGACTTCAAGCACTAAATTATGACACAAATAGAAAAATCTGGTCATGAAACCTATACCACTACGTAGTTCTCGGAGTGATCTTTTTGACACCTATAAGAAGTTGAAAAATTGATACCGTATGTGAAAGTTATGCCCCCAGAAGAAAAGGCATTATGAGGTTTTGTGCAGGTTGTATTGCAGATTAGGGGTTCTGGGTATTGGAGATTTGTTGTGCATGTTGTAGATCAAATGATTGAAAAATCATGGCTGAAGAGGGTTTCTTTGGTTTGGCTTCATAATGATTTTGAGGAGGAAATTTCACAGATGACCTCCTGGGACAAAACAGACATTGTCATTGAGTCCAGGAGGCCTCAGAGACGAAAATTCATATAAAATATGGCCAGGTTCAGTCACAGGAAGAAAAAGCAAAATGTTTTGCCCCCTAGGTATGCAGTACGGATTTGCAGAATAAAATAATACCAAAAAAAAATTCCTGCACTGCAATTTTTCTTTTTACTATAGTTTTGTAAAATCAAAAAAATAATAAAAACTATAGTGTTAGAAGTTAAAAATCAGGATTGAAAAACAAAAAAAAAATAAGGGGAGTAGGTACCCCCGTACCCCCCTATACTCTGCACTGCAGAGTTGCAGAAGGTACCGGCAGTACCAATGGTGTACGTTGGTCGGCCCGCCGGTCCCCCACCTCTCCTTCGTCGGCTATGCAACCCGTAGGAGTATATGTAAAGCAGAATAGAAAAGTAGGGCAGACAGTATGAAGTCCCTTGAATCTGTATACTGAGCATATTGGTAGTACATTTTAGCATTTCATAGATGCACCTATAGCAGTCCTCTCTTGGCAGTGAGCGAATCCTTCTTCTAGCTTTCTGGCAGTGAGCACTTCTTGGATAGTGAGTCCTTGGGTAGTGAGCCCTAAGGCAGTGAGCTTTCATGTAATTTAGTATTTCTATCATAATACATTGTGAGCTAAAACTCACCATGGTTTTTCCCTTTTTGGGTTTTCTATGTAAAATCGTGGTGTCAATGTGTTATGAATTTGTGGCTGCTCTTCTCATGTTTCCTTTGCTTTCATGTTATTGAATTTGGTAAATGGATTAATGAATGTGTAAATGAAAAGGTTTTAAGAATACTGATTCACCTCCCCCCTCTCAGTATTCTTTGCATTCAACAGTATTATGCGATATTATGCCGATGGATGTATGTCATATATTGTTGGGTAGACCATGGCAGTATGGTAGAAAATCTATACATGATGGGAGAAAGAATACTTATACTATAACATCAAATGGGAAGAAACATAACTTGATACCTTTGGAAGATGAACCTAAGAGTGAAGTATGTGGGAAAGCTAGAATCTGTTTGGTTAATGGAAGGAAATTTTTGGCTGGATTGAGACATGAGAATATGTGTTTTGCTTTGATTCCTAAGAAGCGCGGAACCCTAAGTACAGAGACTGAAGAATCAAAGCTAGAGGAGATAACTGAATTGTTGACTAAATATGAAGACATCATATCAGATAATGTACCTGAAGGATTTACACCAATCCATAGTATCAGTCATACTATGGACCTTATACCTGGAGCTAGTTTGCCTAACAAAGTAGCACACCGGATGACATCAGCAGAGAATGCGGAGCTGGATAGACAGATACAACAATTGTTAAGGAAAGGACTGATCAGAGAAAGTTTGAGCCCATGTGTGGTACCTGCAGTGCTAGCACCGAAGAAGGATGGAGAATGGAGGATGTGTACAGACTCTAGAGAAATCAATAAGATCATAGTTAATTATATATTTCCATTGCCAAGGATGGATGACATTATGGACTATTTGAGCAGAGCATAGTATTTTACAAAGATAGACTTGAAGAGTGGATACCATCAGATCAGGATCAGAGAAGGAGATGAATGGAAGACTACATTCAAGACAAATGAAGGATTGTATGAATGGTTAGTGATGCCTTTTGGATGAACTAATGCACTGAGTACTTTCATGAGGTTGATGAATGAGGTTTTAAAGAAATTCTTGGGTAAGTTTGTTATTATATACTTGGATGATATTCTGGTTTTTAGTAAGACAAAGGAAGAACATTTGTGGCACATTAGACAAGTATTATAGAGGTTGAGAGAAGAGAAGTTGTTGATAAACATCAAGAAATGTAGTTTCATGAAGGAAGAATTGGTATATTTGGGATTTGTGATTTCTGTAGAAGGATTGAAGATGGACCCTAAGAAGGTTAGAGCAATTGTTGAGTGGCCAACACTAGAGAACACTGGAGAGGTAAGATCATTTCATGGATTAGCTAGTTTCTACCAGAAGTTCATTAGAAATTTCAATTCAGTATGCACACTGATGATAGAGACAATGAGAGGTGGCATAAAGGATATTAAGTGGACATTAGGTGCAAATAAAAGTTTTGAATTGTTGAAGCAGAAAGTGATAGAGAAACCATTTTTAGCATTACCAGATTTCAACAAAGTATTTCAAGTAGATTGTGATGCAAGTGGAAATGCAATAGGATAAGTGTTAAATCAAGAAGGTAGACTGACGCAGGAGCATCCCAGGTTGTAGAGCAATCTTGCATCAACCAAAAATATTTGCATTCATTTTGTTTTCTTTCATTTTCCAATTCAGTACAGTTAGTTCAGTCAGTAGCAGTTTCAAAAGATTGGTCCACATTCTGCTGCAGTTTCATTTTAGACCTTGCAGATCAAAAATTAGCATCTAGACATCATCATGCACATCATATGCAAAATTTAGATCATTTCGATTAGTTTTGGGAAAGATACCACTATCAAAAGATCAACTATTTTCTTAGAACAGTGCATTCAAATAGTTTCAGATAGCCAGCTGAAGGAGAAGACTTGCAGAGCACTTCCAGGACTTGTGAAGCTAAATGAAACATCTTTCAAGGTACTTTGGAACCTGTTTGACCTTCCCTGAGATATGCACCTTGTTTCATTCACTTGCAGAGGACTACAAGCTGCTTAAGGCCAACCTATCCATGTACACACTTTACATCTCTTTCATTGGATTTTGCAATCTTTCTTGGCCGATACAGAGGATTCTTCTGATTCGTAGAGGATATATAATCATGTAATATATGCTTAGGAAAGTAGTGAATCATAATATGAAGTTTTAGTCTTAGGATTTTATTCTGTAAGGCTCTTCAAAGCCATATCTTGCACATATATTGTAACTAGAGAATCAGATCTGTGGGCCCTAATCTGTAAGCCTGCACATTGCCAGCATGTTAGTATTTTAAATCTATGATATACTAAACATCTAAATCTATATTTGCATTCTATAATTGAGTTTCTTCCATTGTGTTTACTCTTGCTGCTTGGTCTGGATTGTTCACTCCGTGGACCCTCCTAACTGTGACTATACCAAGTGGTATCAGAGTGAAGTTTGAATCCTTTGGGAGTGAAGTTCATGAAGGCATTTTCATAAGATCTTGTTGTGAACAGATTGCCAAACCCAAGGCAGACTACCTGTGTTGTCAACCGATCACCGATTGTGAGGCAGTTGTCACCTTGTAGCTCGATTGCTGAATTTGAGGTAGTTACACTTGATCCTAAGAAGAGATGTCGTCGAGGAGAATACTTGTTATTGGTACTATGGCTAGAAAAATGGATGAGATGATGGAAATGATGAAAACAATGTGAGTTCGATTGGATGTTGTTGAAGAAGATTGAAGAAGAGGGTTAACACCTAGATCTAATGCTGAAAGTGATGATGAAGAATTTCAATCTACTGATTAAAATGAAGAAACCCTAGAAGAAGAAGAAGAACCAGATCAAGTGAAGATGTTGCGAGCTATTTCAAAGATTGGGAAAAGACCTAGAGTGGAAGTATCGAATTACACTGGCAATTTGAATTCGGAGGAATTGATTGATTGGATAAATGACTTGGAGGAATACTTTGAATATGAAGAAATTGAAGATCCATAGAAGGTGAGATTTGCAAAGACCAAGTTGAAAGGACATGCTACTATTTGGTGGAAAGAAGTTTAGTTGGATAGAAATAGAAGAGGAAAAGAAAAGATCATAAAATGGGATAGAATGGTGACAAAGTTGGAGAATTAGTGTATACCTGCTGACTATGAGTTGGAGTTGTTGAAGAGATTGCAAAATCTGAGACAAAAGGAGAAATTTGTGAAGGAATACACTAAAGAATTTTATAAGATGATTATACGGACATGACATAGTGAAGCAATCAAGGAGAAAGTGGCAAGATACATCAATGGATTGAGAATGAACATTCAAGAAGAACTAGGTTTGGTAAGGATGACAACAATAGAAGAAGCATATCATTTTGCCCTAAAAGTTGAAGAAAAGTTGAACAAGAAGCATGAACAGAGATACCAAGGGGGTAAATTTTAGAGAGGTAGATCATTTTCTGAAGGAGAAAGATCATATGCAGAGCAAAGCATACAAGATAGCACATTTAAGAGGGAAGACAGAGATAGCAGTTCATACCAGGGAGATGATAGAACTTTCTACCACAGAGGAAAACCTAATTCTTACCGGAATGAAGGATACATAAGAGATGGAAGAGGACTTGATAGGAGAATATTCAAAGGAACCTATTTTAAGTGTGGAGGTGAAGGACACAGATCATTTGAATGTCATCAAGGAAGTACAAGCAAAAAGATAGAGAATAGTGGAAGAACAATTAATGTAGAAGAACCTGTTGGATCACCTAATTTAGTTGGTAAACCTAAGAGAGGAGAATCACTTGTCATGAGGAGAACACTATTTCAAGCAGAGACAAATGAGGAACCACCGCAAAGGAAAAGTTTGTTCCAGACCAGATGCAAATCAGGAGGTAAATGTTGTAATGGATAGTGGTAGTTCTGATAATTTTGTTTCAGAGGAGATGGTGACTAAGATGAACCTGGAGAGATTGAAACACCCTAAGCCATATCAGATAACATGGATTCAGGATGATCATAAGGTACTGGTGAGTGAACAATATTTGGTGAAATTTCATATTGGATCTTATCATGATGAAGTATTGTGTGATATTATGCCTATGGATGTATGTCATATATTGTTGGGTAGACCATGGCAGTATGATAGAAAATCTATACATGATGGGAGAAAGAATACATATACTATAACATCAAATGGAAAGAGAATTACCTTGATTCCTTTGGAAGATGAACCTAAGGGTGAAGTATGTGGAAATGCTAGAATTTGTTTGGTTGATGGAAGGAAATTTTTGGATGGATTGAGACATGAAAATATATGTTATGCTTTGATTCCTAAGAAGCCTGAAACCCTAAGTACAAAGACTAAAGAATCACAAATAGAGGAGATAACTAAATTGCTAATAGAGTATGAAGACATCATATCATATAATGTACCTGAAGGATTGCCACCAAATTAGAGTATCAGTCATCATATGGATCTTATACTTGGAGCTAGTTTGCCTAACAAAGCAGCACATAGAATGACACCAGCAGAGAATGAAGAATTGAATAGACAGATACAAGAGTTGTTGAGGAAAGGTTTGATTAGAGAAAGCTTGAGCCCTTGTGCAGTACCTGCAGTGTTAGCATCGAAGAAGGATGGAGAATGGAAGATGTGTACAGACTCTAGAGCAATTAACAAGATCACAGTTAAGTATAGATTTCCATTGCCTAGGATGGATGACATTATGGATTGTGTGAGTGGAGCAAAATATTTTACAAAGATAGACTTGAAGAGTGGATACCATCAAATTAGAATCAGAGAATGAGATGAATGGAAAACTACTTTCAAGACAAATAAAGGATTGTATGAATGGTTAGTGATGCCTTTTGGATTGACTAATGCACTGAGTACTTCCATGAGATTGATGAATGAATTTTTGAAGAAATTCTTGGGTAAGTTTGTTATTGTATACTTGGATGATATTTTGATTTTCAGTAAGACAAAAGAAGAACATTTGTGGCACCTGAGACAAGTATTGCAGACGTTAAGAGAAGAGAAATTGTTGATAAAAATTAAGAAGTTTTATTTCATGAAGGAAGAATTGATATACTTGGGATTTGTGATTTCTGCAGAGGAATTGAAGATGCACCCTGAGAAAGTCAAAGCAACTGTTGAGTGGCATACACCTGAGAGCATTGGAGAAGTTAGATCATTCCATGGATTAGCTAGTTTCTACTGGAAGTTCATTAGAAATTTTAGTTCAATATGCACACCAATGACAAAGACAATGAGAGGTGATAGAAAGGATGTTATGTGGACATCAGGAGCAAGTAAATTTTTTGAATTGTTGAAATAGAAAGTGATAGAGCAACTAGTGTTAGCATTACTAGATTTCAACATGGTATTTCAAGTAGATTGTGATGCAAGTGGAAATGCAATAGGAGCAGTGTTAAGTCAAGAAGGTAGACCTGTAGCATATTTCAGTGAGAAGTTGAATGATGCAAGGAGAAGATATTCAGTTTATGATCAAGAATTCTATGCCATAATTCAAGCCTTAAAATGGTGGAGACATTATTTGTTGCATAAGGAATTTGTGTTGTATACAGATCATCAAGCTTTGCAATATTTGAACAATCAAGGTAAGTTGAATCAGAGACATATGAATTGGGTATAGTTCATGTAGAGTTATACATTTGTACTAAAGCATAGAAGTGGAAAATCAAACAAAGTTGTAGATGTATTGATTAGAAGAAGGAATTTGTTGACAAAGATGAGAGTTGAAGTGTTAGGATTTAAAGAATTGAAGAACATGTATGAAGAAGACATTAATTTTACAGAACCTTGGAAAGCATGTAAGGAGCTTGTTGTGATAGATAGAACAATGTGGTTGGATTATTTCATTCAGGAGGATATGTTGTTCAAAGAAAATTAGTTGTGTATACCTAGGAGTTCAATGAGAGATAAATTGATCAAAGAGAAGCACAATGGTGGATTGGCGGGATATTTTGGAATTGATAAGATAGTGACTTTGGTAAGGGAACATTACTTTTGGCCTCAGATATATAAGGATGTAAGGAAGTTTGTGCAGAGTTGTAGAGTATGTCAAGTTGCAAAAGGGAGTAGTCAGAATACTAGGTTGAACAAATCTTTGACAGTACCAGAGAGACCTTGGGAAGACATAAGCATGGATTTCATATTGGGATTACTGAAGACACAGAGAGGACATGATTTAATATTTTGTAGTGGTGGATAGATTTTTAAAATGGCACATTTCATAACTTGCAAGAAAACAAGTGATGTGGTTAATGTGGCTAACCTATTTTTCAAGGAGATTGTGAGATTGCATGGATTACCTAAGAGCATAATTTCAGACAGAGATACAAGATTCCTTGGATACTTTTGGAGGACACTTTGGAAGAAGTTGAAGATAGATTTGAAGTTTAGTTCAGCATTTCATCCACAGACTGATGGATAAACAGAGGTAGTGAATAGGAGTTTCGGAAAATTGTTGAGATGTTTGGTTGGAGAGAAGGTAGGAAATTGGGATTTGATTCTATCACAAGCAGAGTTTGCATACAATAATTCAGTGAATAGAGCACTAGAAGAACACCATTTGAGATTGTGATAGGAACTAACCCTAGAGGAGTAGCAGAATTGAGGGATATCAGTAGGGAGAATAAGAGGAGTGCGGAAGCAAAAGAATTTGCAGGACACATGGAGATAGTACATAATCAAGTGAAGAAACATTTGGAGGAGATGAATAGAAAGTATAAAGAACAAGAAGATGAGAAGAGAAGACAAAGAATTTTTAGTGGGAGATGATGTAATGGTATATCTGAGAAAAGAAAGATTTCTAGTAGGAACATATAACAAGTTGAAGATGAAGAAGTTTGGACCATGTAGGATACCTAGAAAGTTTGATTTAGGAAATGCAAATGAAGTGGAGCTACCAGAGACCTTGGGCATATCACCTATTTTCAACATTGCAAACCTATATCAGTATCATGAAGGAGAAGCCAGTGACAGCATTGAAGAAGACTTGAAGAAGTAGTTACCACAACAAGCACCAGAACATATTGAAGACATCTTAGATAGCAGAATTGGACGCAGCACCAGAGGAATGCAATACAAGGAATATTTGGTAAAGTGGAAAGGCAGATCGGAAGAAGATTCATCATGGATTTCTCAGGCCAAGGTGGACCGTCTTGGTTTTCCTCTAGCCCCAACAAAGTGAGGGACTCACTTTTTTAAGAACCCTAGGTGTCTGATGCAGGAGCATCCTAGGTTACAGAGCAATCTTGCATCAACCAAAAATACTTGCATTCATTTTATTTTCCTTCATTTTCTAGTTTAGTACAGTTAGTTCAATCAGTAGCAGTTTCTGAAGATTGGTCTGCATTCTACCATAGTTTCATTTCAAACCTTGGGAAGCAAGACTTAGCATCTAGACATCATCATGCACATCATGTCCAAAATTCAAATCATTTAGATCAGTTTTCGAAAAGATATCGCTATCAGAAGATCAACTATTTTCTCAAAATAGTGCATTCAGATAGTCTCAGACAACCAGCTAAAGGAGAAGACTTGTGAAACACTTCCTAGACTTGTGGAGCTAAATGAAACATCTTTCAAGGGACTTTAGAACCTAGCCGACCTTCCTTGAGATCCACACCTTGTTTCATTCACTTGCGGAGGAGGACAAGCTGCTTAAGGCTGACCTATCCATGTACACACATTACATCTCTTTCATTGGAGTTTGTAATTTTTCTTGGCCGATGTGGAGGATTCTTGTGATCTGGAGAGGATATATAATCATGTAATAGATGCTTAGGAAACTAGTGAATCATAATATGGAGTTTTAGTCTTAGGATTTTGTTCTGTAAGGTGCTTCAAAGCCATATCTTGTGCATATATTGTAACTGGAGAATCAAGTCTATGAGCCCTAATCTATAAGCCCGCATGTTGCTAGCATGTTAGTAGTTTGAATATATGATATACTAAACATATGAATCTGTATTTGCATTCTATAATTGAGTTTCTTCTGTTGTATTTACTCTTGCTACATGGTCTAGACTGTTCACTCTGTGGAACCTCCTAACTGTGACTGCACCATAGACCAGTAGCATATTTTAATGAGAAGTTGAATGATGCAAGGAGAAGATATTTAGTTTATGATCAGGAGTTCTATGCCATAATTCAAGCTTTGAAGAAGTGGAGATATTACTTGTTGCCTAAAGAATTTGTATTGTACATGGATCATCAGGCTTTACAATATTTGAACAGTCAAGGAAAGTTCAATCAGAGACATATGAGATGGGTAGAGTTCATGCAGAGTTACACATTTGTATTGAAGCATAGGAGTGGGAAGTCAAACAAAGATGCAGATGCATTGAGCAGAAGAAGGAATTTGCTGACAAAGATGAGAGTATAAGCATTAGGTTTTGAGGAACTAAAGAACATGTATGAAAAATATCTTGATTTTGTAGAACCACGGAAAGCATGTAAGGAACTTATTGTGATAGCTAGAAGTAAGTGGTTAGATTATTTCATTTGAGAGGATATGTTGTTCAAAGGAAATTAGTTGTGTATACCTCAGATTTCAATGAGAGATAATTTGATCAAGGAAAAGCATAGTGGTGGATTGGTAGGACATTTTGGATATGACAATATAGTGGCTTTTATTAAGTGAACATTGCTTTTGGCCTTAGATACACAAGGATGTAAGGAAGTTTATATAGAGTTGTATAGTATGTCAAGTTGCAAAAGGGAGTACTTAAAATACTAGATTGTACAAATATTTGACAGTACCGGAGAGACCTTGGGAAGACATAAGCATGGATTTCATAATAGGTTTGCCGAGAACACAGAGGGGACATGATTCTATATTTGTAGTGGTGGGCAGATTTTCAAATATCTCACATTTCATACCTTGTAAGAAGACCAATGATGTTGTGCATGTTGCTGACCTATTTTTCAAGGAGATTGTGCAATTGCATGGATTACCTAAGAGTATAATTTCAGACAGAGATACAAGATTCATTGTATAGTTTTGGAGGAAATTGTGGAAGAAGATGAAGATAGACCTAAAGTTCAATTCAACATTTCATCCAAAGACAGATGGACAAACAAAAGTGGTAAATAGGAGTTTGGGAAACTTGTTGAGATGTTTAGTAGGAGACAAGATAGGAATTTGGGATCTAATTCTACTTCAAGAAGAGTTTGCATACAATAATTTAGTGAGTAGGAGTACAGGGAAGACATGATTTGAGATTGTGACCGGAATGAAACCTAGATGAGTTGCAGAGTTGAGGGACATCAATATGGAGAATAAGAGAAGTACAAAGGCAGTGGAGACAATACATAATCAGGTCAAGAAGCATTTGGAGGAGATGAATAGTAAGTATAAGGAGCAAGCAGATGAGAAGAGGAGACACGAAGAATTTTCAGTTAGAGATGAATTAATGGTATATTTGAGAAAAGAGAGATTTCCAGTAGGGACATACAACAAGCTGAGGATGAAGTTTGGACCATGTAAGATACTCACGAAGGTTGATTCAGGAAATGCATATGAAGTGGAGCTACCAGAGACATTGGATATATCACCTATATTCAACATTGTAGACTTATATCAGTATCATGAAGGAGAATTAGTGCCAGCATTGAAGAAGGTTTGAAGAATTAGCTACCACAACAACAACTGGAGTAGATAGAGGGCATCTTGGACAATAGAGTTGGACATAGTACCAGAGGCAAGAAATACAAAGAATGTTTGGTAAAGTGGAAAGGTAGATCGGAAGAAGATTCATCATGGATTTCTTAGGTTGAGGTAGACTGTCTTGGTTTTCCTCTAGCCCCAGCAAAGTGAGAGACTCACTTTTTCAACAACCCTCGGTGTCTGATGCATGAGTATCCCATGTTGCAGAGCAATCTTGCATCAACCAAAAACATTTGCATTCTTTCTTTTCTTACATTTTCAATTCAGTCAGTTGCAGTTTTAGCATTTTGTACCGCATTTCACTGCATCTTCATATCAAAGCTCACGGAGTAGGAATTAGTATCTACACATTATCATCTACATCATATCCAAATTTCAGGTCATTTGGACTTGTCTATTAAAAGTTATCACCATCAGAAAATCAACAGCTTTCACAAAGCAGAGCATTCAGACAATCAGATGAAGGAGAAGGTTTGCGGAGCACTTTTGTGACTTGCAGAGCCAAATGAAACATACCACAAGGCACATAAGGATCAGATAGACCTTCCTTGAGGTCCGCACCAAGTTTCATTAATTTGCAGAGCATTACCAAATGTTGTAGGCCGACCTACTTGTTTCTACATGATTACATCCTTCTTTAGAGTTTGTAACCTCTTTTGGTCGACGCAGAGGATTTCATGAGCTGGAAGATAATATATATAGATCTCTAAGATGTATTAGGAAGTCAATAGTTCATAGATAGTTGAATTCATAAGATGGCATGTTAGATTCCTTTTGGGAAGGCACTTCAATGTCATATCTTGCATATCTATTGTAACCTAGAAAGTAGGCCTGTGAACCCTTTGATTGTAGCCCACATGTTGCCAGCATATAAGCATTCTGAATATATGATATATTGAGCATTAGAATCTTCCATTGCATTATATATTTGTATTGTTTCTATTGTGTTTACTCTAGCTGCATGGTTTGGATAGTTCATTATGTGAACCCTTGAACCGTGACTACACCACTTCGGTTCTTGAGGGCATTCTCACACAAGGAGTGCATTGGAGCTTCAGAGATTGGCAGTTTTAGCTAGTTTGTAGTATTTGTTTGTTTGCAGGTTTATGTGGCAGTTTGGGGTTTATTTTTTTCTGTAGCTTATTGTGGTTTCTGTAGCTATGTTTTATTGGTGTGTTGTTCATACATCCTCCAAATCAAATTCTAGAAGTTGTGGAGATATTGGGGTTTTCTGGAGCAGTTTATTATCTTTTTTGGTATGTGTTTGGAGATGGATTTTGGGTTGCGAATTGGAGTTGTGTGTTTATGTTTAGTTTTTTGTTGTTGAGCAACATATTGTTGTTTCTACTTTATTTTCAGATCTATACTTGAAGTGAAAAAACAATATTTCATTTTAGAGTAATTTCATGTTCAACAGTTTGTGTAATTTTTCATTTTGTGGGCATTTTAGGAACATAGTTTCTCTTCATTGTTGCTGCTATTGCTAAATCTGTTGTAGATGTTGTTATTGTTGTGTTTACATCATATTTTAATGAAATTACATCAGTTCCATCAATAGAAGATAGTGGATGATTTTCTTGTGCAAACTATGCAAAAGTGGGTGTCTAAACATTAAAGAAATTGTCTAGTTTTTGTGGGTTTTGCCCAGATTTTGTTATTTGAAGTTGTAATGTTGTTGCTACTATAGATTAGTGTAAAAAATCTGATAATATTTTATTTACATCTGAAAATCAATCAAAAATATTTTTGGTGAAGATCCAATAGATTGGGTGTTAATTCATTGCAAGACTAGGTAGCTAGTTTCATCAATTTTGATGTCGTTTTGGTGGATTTGTTAAAGTTATATTTTTGGATCTGATATTACATATTAATTTTCTATTGGGACATTACTAATCTTGCTAGCCTATTGGAGAAGATAACTATTGTTGCAGTTTATGCATGTTGCATGTCAAGTTTTGGGGTTGCATGTTAGTGATCAACACTTGCATGTCATTTCTCAGTGGTTGCATGTGTGGTATTAGCCATTGCATGTTAGTGTTAGTGATTGCATGTTAGTTTATTAGTGGTAGAAAAAAAAAATTATATAGAAAGATGAAGACATTTCAAGAATCCATGATGGAAATGATGCAAGAATTCCATAAATCTTAGAAGAATCTATTAGCATTGATGAAGGATCCAGAAATAAAGAGATTTTTTTGAATAAAATTTCTTATGAATGTTGAAGGAAAGTTAGATGAAGTGCCAGAGAAGAAGATAATGGAACCAAAGATAGTGGTTGATACACCTGAGGCACACCAAGTTACTATGGAACAAATGATCAAACATGAATGAAAGAAAATTTTCTTGCAGAAGGAAAAAATAGATGAACCAGAGGGACTCCAAGCCATACAGGTTGAAGGTAAAAAATCTTTGTTCATTGAAGATGTTTTAGTGACTTCTAATGATTGCATATGTTGGGAAAATATAAATGAAGTCAAAGAGGAAAGGGTGACAATTGTTAGATGCGAATAGTACAAGTGGAAGGAAGATACACCAATTCATGCACTATCTTCCAAACTTCCAAATGGTGAGCCATTGTTTGATTTGTAGAGTAGCATTGTGGATGGGTATGCATTTAAGAAGAATATTTTGGTAAGCCCTAGTTCAAGGGTTTTGAGTCACAAAATTGGAGTTTTTGAGGATATCTCAATGAACTCTCTTTCAGCAAATGAGGATGAGCATTTTATTTGTAGCCCAGGGTATGAAAATATTTCAGATTTGTTGCTTCCTATGTCACTACAAAATTTTTGTCATCATGGAAAGCATGCAAAAATGGGTGATAGAGTAAGGGACACAACTTGCAATATAGGGCATGTGGACTATTTGTTTCAAGTTCAAAATTATTGTTGCATAAGGAATCCAAGTAATCTCTTGAGGGTTAAAACAAGTAGAGGATTTGATGTTGGCTACTGAGTTCTTCATCTCTTGCATTTAGAATGAAAGGAGGTTTATGAGGAATCACATAGGGTTTGTTGTACTTTCTAACCACATTGTGAAGGACCAATGTTCACAGTTTATATATCACTTGTGGGAGCCAAGTACCAAAATTGAAGACAAGCTCATGAGTGATAGCCAAATGGAGATAGCCCCTTTGGGATGCTTGATGTTAGATGTGGGTAAGCAAAATAAGTGTCTTTTTGAAGTTCAAGATTTTGTGACTAAGTTTGTTATGGTGCTTTGGGTATCAAGCTACAAGCAAGTTGAAGGGCTCATGAAGGAGGGGACACTACAAATTCCTAGAATCATGAAAGCAAGGCAATTGGTCATCTTATTGGGTGAACAAAAGATATGCAAAGACTCTATATCATGGGTCTTGGAGGTATCAACAAAACATGGATCTCGCAATGGGTGCATACTATGGGAAAGTTCACTATAGAGTTGGAATTCAAGAGAAGGGATGTAGAGCTTCAAGGGATTGAATATGGAGATCCAAAAGTTTCCATAGTTATGTGGATGAAATATTAATGGGAGACATTCATGACCTTTTCGCAAGACCAAGAAGAGTTTTCAATCACAAAGTGGAGGAGCTTCCAGCCCATTGCCATTGTTGAGGTATTTGTAACTAATACAAGGTGGTTTCTAAATATTACATTTTTTATTTTTAGTGAAAGAATGAAGTGTTGCAACCATGGTTTTGGGAAGATATTTTTGCCTCATGTTGTGTGTAAGAAGTTTCATCCTTTGGGGATACTAAGTGCCAATATTCTAGCTAATATATTGTTATTTGAAAGGAAATTTCAAGCTAACTATGACTGTTATAGCCACCTTCCAGCCCACATACAATCTAATCCGGACCATCTTTCAAGTGGTAGAAATTTGTACAACATGGTAAGATTCCTTGGAATACAAGGTAATTATCGTGACTACAATCTTGGAGAGAGGAGCCAAATTTGGAGCATGCCTTGGTCTCAGCCTAAGGAAGAGGAGGTAAGAAATTTTGATTGTGTTTATGATGATGATATTTTGATCTCCAACAAGACTTGGAAAATTATTTGGGAACATTTGGATACAGTTAGGATTGTATTTCAGCAACATGATCTTATTGCCAAAGTATCTATAGGGGAGATTGACATGACCTACTTAGATCAAGTTATAACGAGAAAGAGTAGGTTGTTGTTTTTGAAGGGTTTCAGAAGTGTGCAGATGTTTGTGGAGGGATTTTATATCATTGTGTGGTTAATTACCTCCATATTGCAGACATTGTTGATTTACTATTGTTCCACCCTTTTGACATTTCTGATTTTAATGTTTCATAACTTTGAATGTCTGATTGCAACCATGCACACTTGCATACGAGATGATTGGTACACATTCATGAGCATTGCAGCCTATGATATAGTGGGAATTCTAGTCATGGGGAAGAGTATTTTTTAGTTTGTGACTTATAATGGGGAGTTTTTAGTCCTTACATGGCCACTCGTCAAATTCTCATTGATCACATGGATGAGTGTTGCACAGGTTTGCAATTTTTGTAATTATTACATCATTTGTATGTTATTGATTTTAATGACTTCAACCGTGAACAAATGTAGAATGGTGCTTTTGGAAGAAGTATACTTGCATGATAATTTTAGTAGAAGGACTCCACTATTAGTCAAAATTAATCCATCCATTTAATACTAGTTTCGAGGAAACTTGAGGAGGTTGCTCAAGTTGTGCAGTATGTATGTATTATTTGCAGATTTCTAGTGAAGTTGTGAGTGTTGTGTATGATGGAGTATGCTGTTGTTATAGATCAGTTTGATGCTACTGTAGACCATTTTATATTGTTATTTTCTCCATTCATATGATCTTTAGAAGTTATGGTTTTAGTCTTTCAGTTTGGAGCATAACAGTGTTGGCAGTATTGTATGATTTGAAGTTTTGGTTCAGTTTTTAGAGAATTATAGAGTATATGTTGCTGTTGTATGATGCTATTTTTCACTCCTTTACTGAACTCTTACTGTTATAGATCAATCTTTGAAGCTGAAGGTATCATCTCTCATGTTGAGGTAAAAATTGGGCGAACTAGAGTGCATTTCAGCCATATTAATTTCATTGTTTTGAAGGTAGAAGTAGTTATTGTTTCCCAAACATGTACTCATTGTTGTAAAGGATGCAATGAATGCTCCAATAGTCCTAATAGAATAAAAAATCAGAATTGTATCATTGGGAGAAGTTGTAGGATTTTTTTGTTTAACTTGTCTTGTGACAGTACACACATTTTGGGAGGGACAAGCTAAAAGGAAGAGGTTGTTAAATGGGACAGATACAAGGCATTCTACATGCCCACAAGTACTATGGGATATTTTTTTGTACATTGAATATTGTTGCAACAATACCACACAATAGAAAAAACACAATGTCAATCATCCCAGGTATACTTTTCAAGTTAAAATGCACAAAGCTACACTTGGTGAGGTTACCAAATCTCTGTGGAATGTTGAAGATTAGTTTGAGTCTTGGAAAGAATGCATCCAAGATTTGCATATATCAGATTTCATATTATATAGATATTTTGGTTTGGTACATGGCATTGAAGAATTTATGTTTTCAGGTTTCCACAGTGTCTTATGGCAAAAATTGCAACATCTCTTAGGTACAGGATCAAGGCTTTCTGTGTAGTATAACATGATTTATTTTGGCATGAAGATTTTGAAGCATCATGGTTGTAATTGCTTGAGGACAAGCAATTTTTGGGAAGGGAGGACTTGTCATATCCCCTTTCTCTAAAAATAGCAAGTCACTGGTTGTCCAAAAATAGTAAATCAGGGCTCACAGGACAACTTGGAGAAATAAATAACTTAATATTTAATATTTTCCTTGGTGCAAATTTCCAAACTTTGGGAAAATAAATATTAAATTTAATATTTAAATTGGTGCAAGCCCATTTGGGTATGGGTTTTCAAGAAGGCCAATAATAACCATTTTTTATTTTAAGAGCATCTTATGACAGGGTGTAAGAGGGAGTTATGATACCTTATGATAGTTGTCATAATTCATGATTATTTTTCATTGGAGGATCTTGGCATGCAAGGTGTGGGAATTTGAGTGCTCATCTTGGCTTACCAGATACAAAAGGCATTTTGGAGTTGTCATTTGGGTGTGGTCTATTATTCATTTTCTCTCATTTAGAGCCTTGAGCTTTGTTTTCCTTTAGTGGGCGAAAACCCATTGGAGTTTGCAGATGTGGATGAAAACCCATTGGTTGTTGGGATCAGAGGAAGGAAAGCCTTTGGTTCTTGAGGGAATTATCACACAGGGAGTGCATTGGAGCTTTAGAGATTGACAGTTTTAGCTAGTTTGCAATATTTGTTTGTTTGTAGGTTTATGTGGCAGTTTGGGGTTTATTTTTTTTGTAGATTATTGTGGTTGTTGTAGATATGTTTTATTGGTGTGTTGTTTTTTAGACATCCTCAAAATCAGATTTTGGAAGTTGTGGAGATATTGGTGTTTTCTAGAGCAGTTTATTATCTTTTTGGTGTGTGTTTGGAGATAGTTTTCAAGTTGCAAATTGGAGTTGTGTGTTGTTGTTTAGTTTTCTGTTGTTGAGAAACATATTGTTGTTTCTACTTTTTTTTTAGATCTGTACTTGAACTGAAAAAAAAAAATTCATTTTAGAGTAATTTCATGTTCGACAATTTGTATAGTTTTTTATTTTGTGGGCATTTCAGGAACATAGTTTCTCTTCATTGTTGCTGCTATTGTTGCAGATTTTGTATATGTTGTTATTGATGTGGTTACATCATATTTTGATGAAATTACATCAGTTCCATCAATGGAATGCACTAGGCGATTTTCCTGTGCAAACTATGCAAAATCGGGTGTCTAAACATTGAAGAAATTGTCTAGTTTTTGTGGGTTTTGCCCAGATTTTGTTATTTGAAGTTGTAATGTTGCTGCTGCTATAGGTCAGTATCACATACCTAATAATATGTCATTTGCATCTAAAAATTAATCAAACACTCTTTTGGTGAAGATTCAACATATTGGGCATTAATTCATTGCAAGACTAGCTCTCTAGTTTCGTCAATTTCGATGTAGTTTTGGTGGATTTGTTATAGTTATATTTTCAGATCCGATATTACATATTAATTTTCAGTTGGGAAATTGCATGTCTAATTCCAAGGATGACTAATAATCAAATCATTTAATATTCAAACTTTTGATCCTCATTGCATCCCCTAGGTTGGTGTTTTATCTAACCTTCTTATTTTATGCACTTCATACCTTTTTTTAAAATCTCTAAAATTTCTTTCTTTAGTTTCTATGGTCTTTGAGTCCTTAAAAACCGAGTAGAAATCATGGCTATACTTAATCACAATGTCTAAAATGTATGATTATTGAATTAAAATAGATTATAAACTTTTGTAATGGTAAAAATTATATGCTTATGTCATTGCTTTTTATATTTTGGTTCTATTATAATTAGGCTATTCTCCCTCTCTAGGTCAAATATGTGAGTTTAAACCTAATTAATATCAAGTTCATTAACACAGATTTGACCCCCAAAATTTTAAAATGAAAAAAAAAAATTGAAAACTCTCCCACACTTTCACTAGCTATTAATGAGCCAGCCAAAATGTAAATTGTAGGATTGTGCATTTAGAGACTAATCATAAATGGAAATGAATCATTGAACACATATATGTGTTAGAATTATTATATTACATCTATAGGTTAGTATAGTATAGTATTAGATAAATAAACATTACAAGTGTTAGTAGTTGTTTATAATTGTTTTGTATTAGTGATTAGTTTGTAGGTTTGTCAACAAGTTTTTTGTAGGGAGTTAATTGGTTTGGTAGGTTTGTTATCAAAATTTTATAAAGGGCTAATCACAAGATTTATATTTCTCATTTGAACAACCTGAAATAGACTATGTATTGTTTAACAAACCCTTGGTTTTGACTTGTTACAAACTTTTGAATCTCACTCCAAGTCCTAAGATTCCCAATTTAAATTTGAATCCTAAGAAGGGTCATCTATGAAACCATATAGCATTTGAAGACTTTGAGCTCAAAGTACATCATCAAAGATGAATTTGTACATTTCCATTAAGCATAAATGCTACAAAAGGTGATATGTCTAATTACAAGGATGACTAATGATCAAATCATTTAATATTCAGACCATTGATCCCTATTGTACCCCTAGGTTTCTGTTATATGTTTTCATATCGTGCATATCAACATCCTCCTATATAAAGGAGACTTTGATATAGTTGGAGAAGAAGCCCATAGAAGAAGATTGAGTTAAGTAAGTAGTGCATGAGTAGTTCTATGAATTATAAATTGGCAAGGAAATTTAAGAAAAAGTCTAGAGAAGGCCAAGACAAAGGACATAAGACCAAGCATTGATTTCAGATTTTGAATTATGAAAGATCTTTTTGACCTATTTTGTAATCATTTAGCTTAGGCTTAGCATTTTGCAATCTCATTAAAGGTTTTTTGTAATTGTTGTTTCTAAATCAATAAATTAGTTATTTGTGTTAGACTCTATTGTTTCATTGTCTATTCATGTGTGTTTGTGTGTGTTGACTATAGTTGTGTGGTTAGTTAGTCCTTCATTGGACCCACCAAATACAACTACATTAGAGATACTTGATGTGGAAGGATGACAATGATCACAAATGAAATATTATTCTTCATGAGCCTCCCTAGGACTAATATATAATTAGTAAACCTTACAATTTGGTGTAAAATTTAAATACTTTGGTGCTCAATCTGAATGAGGCCCCTTTTTCAAAAATAACAAGCCACAATTACAATAAGCAATGGAGTACAAATTGGGACTCATGGACATATTCAAAGTCCCCTTAATATATTCTTATTATATTTTGGGGGCTTCACCCGTATTATGGCATACCACATAGAATGATAATTAACTGCAACATTGTGGGAACAATCAAAGGATGATGGCTAGAAAAATGAATCTATAGTAAGAACAATACATCTATGGAAAGAAATAAAGACCTATGCAATACAATAGATATTAAAGAAAATATTTTTGGGTGATACAAGATTGATGGACCCCTGGGATGATCCTACATCAAACACCTCATGTAACAAAATTTTGAGCGAAGTGCTCAAAATTAAATAAGTGAGGAAGAATGTTTTGACCACCATAGTTGATGCAATCACAGATGGAGGGTCTAGAGAGATGACTATCCAATTGTGTAGCCTTAGAATCAACACAATGGAATAAACACAATGATTGAAATAGTAAAATGGAATTTCATTGACTCAACATCATAAATGATTACAATTGGCTTATGGGCCAGTTACATGCTCATTAGAATTCAACATGCGAAAGATATGACAATTGGGCACATTCACCTTCTATGTCGCTTTAACCTCTAAAAACTTCAATATAACCTTTCTAATTGACAGAACTGCCTTCCAATGGATCTAGGAGATGTTTATATAACATTCTCTAGCTCAAGGAGTGATCTGCGTTAGCCTCAATGGATTCCACATCTCAATGCCTTATGAAACATGTTACAGTTCTTGATGAAGGTGACTTGGGTCCCATAATGCCTTGTGATATGTTCTATTAGGTGCTGCAAGTGACAAGAAGGTGTCGTAAACCCCATATGCCAAACTGAGTTTTGGATGCTCTAAACTATGATTCCTGATGATGCTTCTAACAATGATAACTTCTTGTAGACATTTGCAAATCTCCTAAAATCTAGATATGATGTGCATGAGCCATTGTAGAGTTTTGATCCTGTACTGTAAGCTATGAAATGATCATGCGGTGAAATGCGGTGCAATCTACTAAGACTGAACTGACTGAAATGCCAGAAAAGAAATATTTTTTTTTTATGCAAGATTGCCTTTCAATCTGGGATGCTCCTGCATCAGACACCCAGGGTTGTTTGAAAAGTGAATCCCTCACTTTCCTGGGGCTAGAGGAAAATAATGCGGTCTACCTCAGCCTGAGAAATCCATGATGAATCCTCCTTCGGTCTTCCTTTCCACTTAACCATGTACTCCTTATACTACCTATTTCTAGTGTTGTGTCCAACTCTGCTATCCAAAATTTGCTCTATCTACTCTTTTTGTTGATGTGGTATCTGATCCTCCCAGAAAACTTCCATGGTGTTGTCACTAGGTTATCCTTCATGATACTGATGTATATTTGCAATGTTGAATATAGGTGATATGCCAAGTGCTTCTGATAACTCCACTTCATATGCATTTCTTGAATCAAACTTCATGAACCCATTTCAATTTTTATTAAGAATCAATTCAAATTTAACCATTAAATCATTGTTCTTTAGACAAAATCATTTTAAATTCAATGTTTTTTCAATATTATGAAAAATTATCATGCACCAAAATAATTATATATCTTTTTTTTATTATTATGAAAAAATTATCATTGTAGGGAAATTAGTTAATCTTAGAACAAACATCTGAGAATAGTAGTGTCTTCGCTAGCTTTAACTTTCTTTAGATTGCCTAAAAAAAACGTACAACTATGCCACAAAGTGTAATCAGACATAGTTCATTTCCCACCATTAATCCTACTGAGAAAAGTTCATGCAAGTTTAACCAGTTTAAACAACAAGCATTAAATAGATTCAACAACAGAATCAGAAAGCATGAAAGGATAGAAGATATGAACACACAAATTTACGTGGGGAAAACCCTTACAAGTAAAAAACCCCACACTCCAAAAAGCCAAAGACCCATTGTATTATTCAGTAACTAAGTATACACAGGTACAATACAATTGCAATCTCTAAGCCTTTTCACAAAGATTAACATCTTGTTCCATCTGGAGATAGTCAAACAGCATAACCCCTGTGAATGTAACTTCTCCTCTCATCACATTCACTCTGTCAAAACTTGATCACTCTTAGTTACAATGCATACCTCTTTTACAGTATTCACATTACAAACTATTCCAACCATTTTACAATCCATACTATACCAGAAACCAATCGATACAGTTTCTGTAGGAAACGGTCACAATTTGTTTTAATTGTTAGAGACATGTCGAAGCCATTGAAGAAACCTCAGTCATACTCTCCCCAAATTATCAAAGTCTCATCGATATAATTATTACATGCCAAGCTTTGACTACAGTCTCCACCACCTAGTGGCAGCCACATCAACTTCCCAATACACTGCATTGGATTATCGAGGAGACTCAAGACAAAGTCCCACCGAAGACACCAAGTCACACCGATGGAGAGTTAATCCTTTGTATTAGGCTATCGAAGGGACAACTTAGAGACTCCTGCCAATATTGACATGTCTTACCAATGAAGATTACAACCACCACGGTATCAACTCATCGAAGGGATTGTATCTAAAGCCCCAATGACAAGGCAATGTCACTTTAATGAAGAGTTCACTTCAACCTATAGAATGCTTATCTAAATGTTCGAGGGGACTTCCAAGTGACTCCCTCCAAAGTGGTCAACTCCCATCGATAGAATACACAATGCCAAAGAAAGAAGTGTTATCGATCCATCAAGGAGACAAGCAACTTGATCCCAAGGAAATTCCTCTGTTAGCCTGATACACTATAACCTGAAGCCTTACATGCTAGTAAATTTGAGACACTATTTCTCAACATTCTCCCACTTGACGAAGAACTTACTGGCTCCTTCCAATGCTTGAAGTCACTATATCAGCCAAGACACCTGAAGCATCATCCAACTGATAGCAAGGAATACAGAATACTACCACCACTCCATTGTGCTCATAAGCTATATAGAAGAATCAACAATATCAACTTCAAATCCCCCAACCTAAGTACAACCGTGAAGTCATCCTCCAGAAAACAAGATAGAACATCAACTAGAAGAACAACTAGAAAACTGACTACTCCCATCCAACTGAACAAAACCCCACACGACTGAAAATAACACACACAACAAGTGTTAATCTATCCAATATCCATACCTTGAAGGTATCAAAAAACATAGTAAACTCATGCCATAAACATATACACCCATAAAATGCAAATACAAGCTCCATGTGTCAAAAAGTTGAAGAAGACCAAACACATCCAAGAACTCCCACTGCATGAATAAAGCAAATCTGAAAAAGATCAAGGGATACCAAGTCTACCAATAGCATCATTTAGAAAGTGTAAACAACATCATGTAGTACTAAGGAATCATCCACAATGATATGCAAAACCTGTAAACAAATAACCTACAAGAATAATTGTCACCACCAGTCCAGAACTCTCCCAAATTCTCCACACCCAACAAAGGAAAGAGATAAGAGAACCTCCATGTCATCACCCAAGAACATAAGTGAAAACACATGACCACAAGCTAGTTATCACAATAGCTCTAATCAAACCTCAAACCAATGTAATGTGAAACAAACCATCTAGGAAGACAATCAAGACAAAAGGGAGCATCACTGCACATCATATACCTGTAGAAAATCCTTGTACATACACCTCTAAGTGCCAACTGTGACAAGTATGATCTCCTCCATAAAACCCCAAAGAGACTAGCATAAGAACACCCAAAAATGTTCAATCTCAATAGATCAAACACAACATATGTATCATGTAACTACATGGATGTAAGCTTCTCAAAGAAGATCAAACTACTCCATTTCCCATCTCAGGAAATCAGCTCACTACCATCCCCTATAATCATCATAAATGAAAATGCAATCCCAAGGAGATAACCATGCTATCTATCACTCACAATGAATCCTTCAGAACCATCTATTAGTAGTTCAAGATCCATGTCTATGAAAGAAAGCATAAAACACCTGAGAGAAACAATGGGCAATACCTCTCAAGTAATAAACTGCCGAGTAGACCAAGAGTGGGAATGAGAATGTCCTCTAAGATGTACAAGCCATCATGACTCCTCCAAGAGCAATCTCCTCACAGGTCTATGTTGAACTCACGTCCAACCAAGGTGTAGGCTTCTCGGACTTTCTATTGAAATCTCACCACGAGTGACCATCTCAACGCACTTCTCTCATCTTAAGAGAAATGCAACATCACCTTATTCTCCATGTATCCATGAGCACCTGCAAATAATCATCTCATGCTAAACTCCAAATGCATTACTGCACCATCATGAAGTTTTCAAGCACATGACCTATGCACCCAAAACACAGAGAACCACCCAAGATCAAAATCATAATCCAATCATGAATTAAGACCATAACCATGACATCATGATCTCAGACAACATAACATGACACCTTAACCAAAGACTAAAGAAGTCTTGCATGGCATCTACAAAGATGTCAACATATTCAAACCACATGAATATAACCATCCTCTGTCAATGAAACCAACAATGCCAATGAACCCTCACTGCATAGAAGTAAAAAACCAAGAGTCCATCCATGGCTCCAAGATGTTACACATCTTCAAATAGTGCCCCTGCAAATGCGAAAGAACCCTTTTGCAGCAACAGGATCTAAAAGCTCCTCCTAGTAACGTCTGCAACACTAAATAAGATCATCCATCACCAAGTGATGAATTCACAATCATTGCTATAGCTCCCACTGAATCGTGACAACCAAACTTTCCAAGCATCATGACAAAACATCTCCTAATCTAAAAATCCTCCAAGTCCACACATTAACATGTCCATGTGACAATAAAACCACGTGGCACCAAGATCTTCAAACCAAGGAAATACACCATCACTATCAAAAGCTTACACAAAATTGTGTATCCAAGCTATTCATGACATCGTGATACACATGCTATAGGTCCCCACCACCGATTATTCAAGTACTCAACATCATCCATCCTCTTATCCCAAAGAAACCACACCAATGCACAAGTTACCATAGACAATGCCAACTAACAAGTCTGCATAAACACTAAATTAATCTTGTGGATATAGACAGTCCACTTTTGAGTTATCCCACTACAATCAATAGGCTATACACACCTACAAAACTACATAACTCATAGATCCAATACACTGAAACATGCAAACCAACTATTGCACTAGAAACTACAAAACAGAGATTTCAAGGAGAAAAAACTATGTAGACCAGATTACTTACAAATCTGATTTGCCAAATACATCCACAACTTGAGCACCATAGTCTAGGAATCCACCAAGCATCACCACAGAAATGCTGAGTGACAGATCATGTACCAACACTCCTATGTCGAGAAAGCATCTCACCTCCTCACACCATGCACGGAGCATGCATGCAAAACTGCAACTATCTCATCTAGCAACACCTCAAAAGCCAGGGTCTAGAAAATAGCTTAACTGCAGCTTCACAAAACCATGCAATTTTTTGTCTTGACCATGTAAAACCTACAAAACCACTGTGTCTTAAAAAACACCCATGCACATCCATACCCACTTCACATTTGGAAGACTCAAAAGTCTGAAACAAAAAACACCATAACAGTTAAACCAGAATAATGGATTATCATGAATATGCATAACCATAGATTTATTTTTAGGAAAAACTATAAAACCCCTCAAATCCAAGGAACATGAATCTGATCCATGCAAGTACAAAACATCCTTAAAAGGAAACAATAGTTTAGGAACTCTAGGCCCACTTTAAGCTGACTCCACAACCACCAACATGCACATGCATCCAAGAGAGGCAGGCTATTACAGAAGCTTTCAGACCACCCAATGATCAACTCCATAGCCTATATGCAATCGGGGTGATAAAAATAATGCCTTCCAATAGCAAGAATAAAAAAACCCAACATAAGCACATTACTCCATGGATAAACAACAACACAAGCTTCTCCATATCACCAGGCATCCACTCACATAGACACCCAATATGAAAGCTTTGTTGCAACACAACCACAAAGCAAAAAATCCCACCCCATGCATCAAGATTATTCCATTGTCAACTAAGAGCCTCAAACCACATCATTTCAATATGACCAGCTCTAGTTTCTCCATCTTCACCATCCTTCAAGCTGCATGTTAACTGATGAAACTGAAACAAATGAGCAATCACCTTCCACTCACTGTAGGATCAATCATCAGCTAATTCCTTCATATTTCCTCAAGCTTGCCAAACTAAGAAATCTTTACAGAAGGAATACCCAAAACCAAAAACACCAGGAACAATTGAATCCTAGAAGAAGGCTCTGATACCACTTGTAGGGAAATTAGTTCACATCAGAATGAACATCTAAGAATAGTAGTGTCTTCGGTAGCTTTAAATTTCTTTATATTACCTCAAAAACACGTACAACTATGCCACAAAGCGTAATCAGACATGGTTCATTTCCCACCATTAATCCTACTGAGAAAAGTTCATGCAAGTTTAACTAGTTTCAACAATAAGCATTAAATAGATTCAACAATAGAATCAGAAAGCATGAAAGGATAGAAGATATTAACACACAAATTTACGTGGGGAAAACCCTTAAGGATAAAAAACCCCACACTCCAAAATGCCAGAGACCCATTGTATTATTTAGTAACCAAGTATACATAGGTACAATACAATTGCAGGCTCTAAGCCTTTTCACAAAGATTAACATCTTGTTCCATTTGGAGATAGTCCGGCAACATAACCCCTGTGAATGCAACTTCTCCTCTCATCACATTCACTCTGTCAAAACTCAGTCACTCTCAGTTACAATGCATACCTCTTTTACAGTATTCACATTGTTGGAGTACGCAAGACACTAAGAGGGGGGGTGAATCAGTGTCCTTTAAAATAGACATGTTTTGGCAACACCTAATTAACTTTTACCGACTGTGAACTTCAACCTTGAATGGTGAAAGAAAAACATTCATTTAAGAACCAGGATGAACTATCAAACCAACTTGTAAGCATGAAAAGACAAAACAACTATTTGTGAACTATGAGGAATCATTTCATCAAGACAAACAATAGAGGCAGATTGTTACTTCATTGGACTAAGATAAGCATCAAAGTATTATGCATTTGTACTATTTTACTATGAGCTTCATATAACAGTTAAATTATGAAATAATGAACAAAAAACCATGAGCAAAACAAGTAACCATAACACAGAGATTCTCCTAAGTGGAAAACCCTCCAGGGCATAAAAACCACTCAAAAAAATGCCTCACTAGCTTATTTAATGAATCTCACTGATTTATAGGCCTCACTGGCTACATAATGCCTCACTGGCAAAGCCTCACTGGCTACACAAAATGCCTCACTAGAAAAGGTCATTTCTTGTCTCACTGACTTGACCTTTCAATACATGTTTCAATCATGAAGAAAAAACAAATACAGAGGGACACTCTATTTCACTGATCCTCAAACTCTGATCTAATATCAATGATAATGCATTCAATCATCTATCCTCAATATTACATCAGGTGTATACACAACCACACACAATTCCTATTTTTAAAGCCCTTTTTATACATTTCATAATTTGAAATAACATCTTCTTGTGTATGTGTAGGAATAACCAATTCAGGAAGTTTTCTTAACTGTTAAAACAGTTAGGTCAAATGACCTTATGAGTTCATTTAAACACCAAAGTCAAAAGTGTTTTGTTAAAACCCTAACCAGGGTCATAAACCCAAATCTCTGTCATGATATCATATGAAAATATTGCCGACTGAAAGAACATCTGGAGACAGTTATAACTATTTTTGAAATACTTTTGAAACACCATAAACCATATTCTCTGTCAAAGAAATTTCTTTCAGTTTGAAACCCTAACCATCAATGTTATGAGTAATAACAAACAACGTGTATCATAAACCTCTTATGAAAGAAATGATGGAGAAAAGAGCACATATAACTATCACAACAAAGCATACTCGACTAGAAACACAAACTCTATACCAGAAAATTAATACCCATAACAATGAAGAGGATTGACACCCATAAATGTCACATCTGCCTGTTTCAACAAGATAAAAATGAATGAAAGGTAACAATGTCACCTAGTGTTAGCCAAAAGAAGATGAAGTCAAAAATTTTATCATCACATGAGCCAGCACTATCGTTTCCTGGAGATTCTACCAAGCTTGATGTTCGTTTCATGTGTTTTCATGATGAAATCTGAATTGGTCAAACCCTAGCTCGAGAGGAGCTCAAAACCAAACTTTTTACCTTGCATAATGAAAACATAATCCAAAATTTTTCCTGATATCATCATGAACCTGTGCTTCTGGTGTGCCCTAGAATGGGCCGGTAATAATGAGTGGCTCCTTCGAGCCTATTACCTACCTCATGTCATCAAAACCTGTTCAGCATGTCACTACCCTAAAACAAGCTGATATTATGCCTTTTGAATTATTTCAAACTTTAAAACAACTTTGTACAAGTCCCTTCCTCAAACCCCATTGATGTAGAGGTAAGTTGGATAGGAGAAGATAGACAAGAAAGACAAGGTTCTACTACACCCAAAAAACCAAAATCAAAGATCAATTTGCAAAAGTGGGAACAGAAGTTAAGGGATTTTATTTCTCCATGGAAATGGTGTTTAGGAATGTATAGGGACCCATCCCATCCATTGGCAAAGGCAGGTCAAACTTTGAAATGGTACTTCCTTCACAAACATAAGAAATGGCTTGTAGCCCTCCAAAATGACAACAGTCCTAATAACTTTTGCTACAGGTCTTCAAAATCTGATCTTAGATAATCAGTAGATACCCATTATGGCCCTCTATCACATATCCCAAACTTAGTATAGGTTGTTTTGGATGGTATGTCTCAACCAATAGCCCCTCCTAGTGTTTTAAAGCCCCAATTAGGCCAAAATTACAAAGAGACTACCCTAAAAATCATGCACAGAACTCCACTAAGGGTTTGGACATTTAGATTAGCTACCAAAACAAAGGATTTTGTGGGTTTTGTACTTCTACAAACTGTTGTTCCAAGAAATGTCTCTATGGTTACTCCAATGGGCTTAATACATGGTCTTATTAAGCCTCTTCTACCAAAACTTGCAAACACCAACTCTCCCACTCCTGTAATCTATCAAAACACTTAACATACAAGTAAATACATCCATCCCACTAGTTTTATGGCCTTTAAATATAGTGGGATGGTCAATACCCCATCGTTGCAAGCAAGCCCTTAACTAGGTTTTAGTAGACTGTTTTGAAGGAAACACTTATATCTCCCAACAATTCAACTTTCAAAACACTAAAACCACTTTAGATGTTAAGTAAATCAACCTACTACCCAATCAAAGCATGAGGTAATGATAACAATTCCATACCTTCCTACTGTACGGCCTATAGCAACGCTTTTCCTTAAGAAAATAGAAATTTCAATGAAAATAGTCTAATATCAAATGCTTGTAGATTACTCCTTCCTCAATGTCATAGCCCCAAACTGATTCTAAGTGGTAGTTACTTCACCAAACTTCATTTCCAAACATTCTTGGTTTCATGACAATGTCATACTACTGAATGGTACAGACTGTTTCTACAGGAAATTCATAAAATAACAAAAAGACAACAGAGAATGGTGTTTGTATTGCTTTTAACTTCTCCTCCTTCATACAATGATCTTGTTCAAGGTGTTATTAAACTTGTCTCCACCTTTCCAACCTCCTTGAAAGTAGTTTGGTTCGATGGGAAGGTTTACAACCACTCTTCCCATTGAACTTCCTTTGGTAGTTTGAAAACTACAACTACTTACATGTTTTGTCCTTACATGTTTAGGCTTAACAAGTGCCTTCAAATAGTTTGCAATGCAATTAGGCCTTGAACAAGGCATTAGACCCTTTTACATCATTTTAGACTTCTTGACATGCCTTAACAAGGCTTACAATCATGCATATTGTTTCTACATGCCTTAGGAAGTCTTACAAAAATGACTACCTCCTACAAGACAACAATAGTTACTTGGACATAGTCCTTATTACATTAATGAGAATGGTCTTCAAGACCTTATGAAATCAACAAACAAAATGAACAACAAAACAAGATATGATTCTTTTGATTCTTCTTGGTGCTCCTACACCATACTCCCTGGGTGGAAGAGAACTCAAGTCTCTTGAGGAAGTAGATCAGCAATTGTGACACCATGCTTCAAGATGTCTTCTTCACTCATCCAAGTGGCATCTTCAATGGGTAAGCCACTCCATTTGACAAGGAACTATTTGTATGTCTTCTTCCTAGTCTTCTTCAATACCTTGGTGTCAAGAATGCATTCCAACTTCAATGGCTGATTGGGTGGAAGACCCTTGACCCAATCTTCATCTCCTGCTGCTTTCATATCTGCCTATGAATCTGCATTAGAATCACCTTTGAAAGGGAACAAGTCTGAAACATTGAAGATAGGAGATATGGCCAAGCCTTGAGGAAGTTCAATCTCATAGGCATTGGGCCCAAACTTGTGTAAAATCTGGCATGGTCCTATCTTCTTCATGAGGAGTTTGGTTGGTTGCCCCTTAGGAAGTCTTTCCTTCTTCAAATGTGCCATGACCAAATCCCCAACCTTGTATTGTACATCTCTCCTTCTTTCATTGGCTTTCTCCTTGTACTTGTCATTGTTCTTTTGAAGAGTTTCTTTGACATTATCATGGATGTCCTTCATGGACAATGCAAAGTCTTCACCTTGAACACTTTTCCTTTCCAATCCATGGAGATCTCTTAACTCAAGAATACCACTTGGTTGAATGCCATAAATAATCTCAAATGGACTCCTTCCTGTGCTCCTATTGGTGGAATCATTATAAGCAAACTCTATTTGAGGGATGATCATATCCCATGCCTCTCCATGTTGTTTGGTAAGACACCTAAGAAGATTTCCCAAGGACCTATTCACCACCTCAGTTTGGCCATTAGTCTGAGGGTGGTAGGCTGAAGTAAAGGACAATTGAGTGCCCAACTTCTTCCACAAAATGCTCCAAAAAAGACCTACAAACTTTGGGTCCCTATCAGTCACAATGTTAAGAGGCAAACCATGGATTCTAACAATTTCTTTGAAGAACAACCCAGGAATGTGAGAAGCATCATTAGTACATTTACATGGCAAGAAATGAGCCATCTTACTGAATCTATCCACCACAACAAATATACTATCAAAGCCTCTTTGAGTCCTAGGAAGACCCAAAACAAAATCCATGCTAATACTTTCCCATGCCCTATTAGGAATAGGAAGTGGCTGATATAGAACAACATTAGATGAAGTACCCTTTGCCCTTTAACAAATACTACAACATTCAACAAATTTTCTGATATCTGATTGCATTTTAGGCCAAAAATAAAACCTCTTCACCTAATCCAATGTTTTATCCAACCCAAAGTGACCTCCTAGTCCACCACAATGTTTTTCCTTTATGATGTGGTCCCTCATGGAACACCTAGGAACACATAATTGGCTGCCTTTGAACAACAACCCCTGCTGCAACAAAAACTCAGAAAAATCAAAATGATAAGAGTCTAAAAATTGTGAACAAACTTCATATACCTCCTTGAAATCTTCATCATCCTGATACATATGTTTGAGAGCATCAACCCCCACACTTTACAACTGAATTTCTTGAACCATACACACCCTTCTACTCAATGCATCTGCCACTTTGTTAGCCTGCCCCTTCTTGTGTTTGATTGAAAAAGTATAGGCTTGGAGTTGCTCAACCCATTTCATATGCCTATGATTGAGTTTCTCCTATGAATTCAGAAAACTAAGTGCATGGTTGTCAGTATAAACAATAAATTCTTTTGGCAAAAGATAGTGCCTCCATTTTTTCAAAGCTTGTACCATTGCATACAATTCCAAGTCATAAGTAGAGTACTTTCTCTTAGCATCATTCAATTTTTCACTAAATAAAGCAACAGACTTCCTTCTTGACTTAGGATAGCCCCTATAGCAAGGTTGCTAGCATCACATTCTACTACAAACAAATTGTTAAAGTTGGGTAAACATGTATGGGCTGTTGTGCTACCTTTTGTTTCAGAATTTCAAAAGAATCATTGGCTGCCTTTGTCCATAAAAACTTACATTTCTGTCCCCCTTTGATGGTATCCAAAATTGGTGCACAAATATGACTAAAACCCCTTATGAATTTCCTATAAAATGTTGCCAAACCATCAAAAATTTTCACATCACCTGCTGTTTTTGGAGTTGGCCATGACAAAATGGCTTCTACCTTTGTTGGATCCATCTTCAAACTACCTTGTGAAATCACAAAACCAAGATAGGTGAGTTCTTCTTTCATGAAGACACTCTTTTCCATGTTGATCATCAATTGTTCATCATGCAACTTCCTCAAAACTTGATCCAAATGTTGCAAATGCTCTTCCTTAGTCCTATTGAAAACAAGAATGTCATCCAAATATACCACAACAAATTTGCCAATGAAATCCTTCAACACTTCATTCATGAGACGCATAAAAGTACTTGGATCATTAGATAGACCAAATGGCATCACCAACCACTCATAAAGACCCTCATTTGTTTTGAATGTTGTCTTCCATTCATCCCCTTGCTTCACTCTAATTTGATGATACCCACTCTTAAGATCAATCTTAGAAAAGTATTTAGCCCCACCCAAACAGTCCATTAGGTCCTCAATCCTTGGCATAGGGAACCTATATCTTATGGTAATCTTGTTAATGGCTCTAGAATCCGTGCACAACCTCCATTTACTATCCTTTTTAGGGGCTAGGACTGTTGGGACAGCACATGGGCTAAAGCTCTTTCTCACCAATCCCTTATCCAACAATTCTTGCACTTGCGTGGCAATCTCTTCACTTTGTGAAGGTGTCATTTTGTAGGTGGCTTTGTTGGGCAAAGTAGATCCCAGTATGAAGTCAATTTGATGGCTTATGTCCCTAATAGGTGGCAACTCATTAGACATTTCTTCTACCATAATCCCCTTATACTTCTCTGGCAATTGTTGCACCTCATTAGGAACTTCTTCCTTACTAGGACCATGCAAACTAGGACTATTTTTAGGCTTCAAAATTAGAGCATACCCTTGGGTTCCTTCCTCCTTAAGGGCATCTAGAAACTCTTTACCATTCACAATCATGATACTTGACCCAACATTCTTTTCTACATGCTCATCAGGCAATGGATCCATTCTATACTTTCTACCATTCTTAGTTATGATGAAAGAATTAGTTTTACCATCATCTTGTGATTGAACATCATATTGCCATGGGTGTCCTAATAGAAAATGACAAGCATCCATAGGAATTACATCACACAAAATTTTGTCTTTATATTCTCCTATTTCAAATTCAACCCATGATTGTTCATCTACCAAAACTTGTTGCCCTTTATTCAACCATGATACTTTATAAGGACTAACATGAGGAAGTCTTTTCAATTTCAACTTGTCTACCATTTCAATGGAAACCAAATTTTTAGTTGAGCCTGAATCAACAATTACCTTGCAAATCTTACCATAGGCCTTGCATGTTGTCCTGAACAATGTCCTCCTTTGAAGTGGTTCTTGTGTTTGAGGCACCTTCAACATGGTTCTCCTCATCATCAAACTTTCTCCTTCATGGACCGAGGCTGCACTTCCAATAGGAGAGTTGAGACTTTGGCAATCTTCCTCTTGGATCAACTGTTCCTTCTCTCTCCTCCATGAGAGCTTGTGGCTTACTTTTCGGGACACTTGAAGGTTGGATGTCCCACTTGGTTGCAATTGTAGTACCTTCTTGTGAAGGCATTAGGACCTCTCCCTGGTCCACCAAATCTACCTCTTCCATTAGGTCTTCTTCCTCTAAAGCCTCCTCTAGAACCTGATTCTCCACTTTTCTCTTGGGAACTAGATTCCCCTTGGCTTCTTTGGGACTGATTTCTGCCCCCAAAACTGTCCCTACCTCTGAAATTTCTACCACCTCTTCCTCTATTTGGCTGCTCACCTTTCCTCTTCAACTTCTCTTTAGCCCTTAATGCCACTTGAAAGCATTTTTCCATGGTTTCAGGGGTTAGTAAACCAATCTCATCTTGAATATTAAACCTCAAACCATTTAGATACCTTGCAACTTTAGCTTTTTCATCCTCCATGTACCTACAACGAAGAGTGTATTTGTGAAACTCCTCGGTGTAAGTAGCCACATCCAAATCTCTTTGCTTGAGATTTTGCATCCTCTTGTAGATCTGCACCTCATAGTCTGATGGAAGGAATTGGGACTTGATCCTCTCCAACATTCTACTCCATAAAGAGATCATACTCTTCCCATTCTTTACCCTCTCTCCTTGGGTGTAATTCCACCATGTAAGGGCAGCACCTTTGAGTTTAGTTTTTGCAAACTTAACCCTCTTATTTTTAGGAACTTCTTTGTATTCAAAGTAGTTGTTTAGAGCCTCAATCCACTCCATGACTTCATCAACATTCATCTTCCCACTGAACATAGGAATCTCCATCCGAGCCTCCGAAGAATCCTTGCCAATTGCCTTGATGGCTTCAAGGAAATGCTTTTGATCAGCCGGTACTTCTACCTCTTCTTGCTCTTCTTCTTCCTCTTTTTCTTCCTCTTCATCTTAACCTTCATCTATCCTCTTCCCTATCCTCAATGCTTTCAACTCTGCTTGGAGTGCTTCCTTGAATCCACTTTTGATCTTCTCTTCCATCTCCTTGAACTTCTTGACCACCTCAGTGGTCATCCCCTTTGGAGGCATATTGCTAGCCTCTCCTTCACTCTCCTTTGCTGACATATACCAGGCCTTATACCACCAACAAAAAAACCTTTTATGGCTCTGATACCACTATGATGTAGAGGCAAATTGGATAGGAGAATATAGACAAGAAAGACAAGGTTCTACTACACCCAAAAGCCCAAAATCAAAGATCAGTTTGCAAAAGTGGGAACAATAGTTAAGGGCTTTGATTTCTCCATGGAAATGGTGTTTAGGAATGTATAGGGACCCATCCCATCCATTGGCAAAGGCAGTTCAAACTCTGAAATGGTACTTCCTTCACAAACATAAGAAATGGCTTGTAGCCCTCCAAAATGACAACAGTCCTAATAACTTTTGCTACAGGTCTTCAAAATCTGATCTTAGACAATTAGTAGATACCCATTATGGCCCTCTATCACATATCCCAAACTTAGTATAGGTTTCTTTGGATGGTATGTCTCAACCAATAGCCCCTCCTAGTGTTTTAAAGCCCCAATTAGGCCAAAATTACAAAGAGACTACCCTAAAACTCATGCACAGAACTCCACCAAGGGTTTTGACATTTATATTACCTACCAAAACAAAGGATTTTGTGGGCTTTATACTTCTACAAATTGCTGTTCCAAGAAATGTCTCTATGGTTACTCCAATGGGCTTAATACATGGTCTTATTAAGCCTCTTCTACCAAAACTTGCAAACACCAACTCTCCCACTCTTGTAATCTATCAAAACACTTAACATACAAGTAAATACATCCATCCCACTTCTCTTATGGCCTTGAAAGATAGTGGGATGGTCAATACCCCATCGTTGCAAACAAGCCCTTAATTAGGTTTGAGTAGACTATTTTGAAGGAAACACTTATATCTCCCAACAATTCAACTTTCAAAACACTAAAACCACTTTATATGTTAATTAACTCAACCTACTCCCCAATCAAGTCATGAGGGAATGATAACAATTCCATACCTTCCTACTATACGGCCTGTAGCAACGCTTTTCCTTAAGAAAATAGAAATTTCAATGAAAATAGTCTAATATCAAATGCTTGTAGATTACTCCTTCCTCAATTTCATAGCCCCAAACTGATTCTAAGTGGTAGTTACTTCACCAAACTTCATTTCCAAACATTCTTGGTTTCATGACAGTGTCGTACTACTGAATGGTATGGACTGTTTCTACAGGAAATTCAGAAAATAACAAAAAGACAGCAGAGAATGGTGTTTGTATTGCTTTTAACTTCTCCTCCTTCATACAATGATCATGTTCAATGTGTTATCAAACTTGTCTCCACCTTTCCAACCTCCTTGAAATTAGTTTGGTTCGATGGGAAGGTTTACAACCATTCTTCCCATCGAACTTCCTTTGGTAGTTTGAAAACTACAACTACTTACATGTTTTGTCCTTACATGTTTAGGCTTAACAAGTTCCTTCAAATAGTTTCCAATGCAATTAGGCCTTGAACAAGACATTAGACCCTTTGACATCATTTTAGACTTCTTTACATTCTTTAACAAGGCTTACAATCATGCATATTGTTTCTACATGCCTTAGGAAGGCTTACAAAAATGACTACCTCCTACAAGACAGCAATAGATACTTGGACATAGTCCTTATTACATGAATGAGAATGGTCTTCAAGACCTTATGAAATCAACAAAAAAAATGAACAACAAAACAAGATATGAGTCTTTTGATTCTCCTTGGTGCTCCTGCACCACCCATTCGCATGGCAAATGTAAAGTGAAGACCTTGTAACTTTACTTAGAGAACAAAGATAACTCAAATCAAAATGTCTAGGTCTTCAAAAAAATTATAATGTACTAGTAACGTGTCCACCAAATATAACATATGTCAATAGCATATGAACATTAAGTATGAGATAAATGCCTTGCCACTGAACAACATTAATCATGCTAGGAGAGCATGTCACCATTATATCAAACATATAGAGCATCAACTGAATTGAAGCATGGACCATCACGAACCATATGTAGATCAACCACTGATGATGTATCAACAAAACCATTATAGAACTGAGCATGGGTAAGTATATATAATACAATCTCAACATCAAGATGTGTCTTACATCAAGGTGCCAAACATGATAGATCCCACCGTATATGCTGGACAATAGAATGATAGCATTTTGAGATCAAAGCTAAGATCAAAGCCAAATGAAACCAAGATGAACACAACACGAACAAGACCAGAAGTATATGCATCATGTGTATGCCAACTGTATGCTCACATATGATCAAGTGACATGTCATAGAATTGAAACAAGATGCCAACTAATCATGGAAGATGCCAACTAATCATGGAAGATGCCAAATAAAACTGATATCATATACACCAAACAAATATCATCATGTTTTCCATGAATATGCAAACATGCTATGAGTATTCCAATATCAAACATGAGCATGATTACCACAGGTGCCAAAATGGATATGAACCCACATGATATAAACACCTCATAGTACCGTGCCAAGGACCAATCTTCCTATTAGGAAACTATCTCAAGGAAACCATATCAACCGTCAAGGAAACCACATGATATCAAGCTATGGTTTGGACATCAAGGACAACAACTGAGTGTAAGTCAACAAACTCCCCCTTTGTCCAGGATGGGCAAAACACAACTTCCTCTCCCCCTTTTTGACATTAGGGCAAAGGGAGTGAAAGTATGCAAATATATGCAACATACATAAAGCCTGAAATGTGGAATATAGCAAAAATGAAAAACATACCAATCAAATCAAGACTGTCTCATGATTGAGAAGTATCTAGAACATCTAAAACAAAAAGAAGATGTCAGTACCATAATGAAATAACAGCAACATGATAAGCAGAAAGAGTGTGTAGCAAAGATAGACAACAACTGAGGAGATTGTTACAAATAATGCCAATCATCAAGTAGAAGTCATGCCAACTATTATAAGATACTAAAAACCATGAGGGATCATAAATATGCAAGAGACTCCCCCTGAGTCCAACAACTGAAAAAGTCAGAATTGTTCACATGAACTGCCATGCCACTAGTAAAAAGTTACTGTTACTAAAAATAACCCTGTCACTTCATTTACCAAAACAGTACTTTGATCATAGTTTATGCACTACCTTCAACTCCATTGAACAAACTTGGTCAACAATGTCACACTATCATCACTATGCATGAATTTGTAGATATACACTATTAACATTTCCAATCAAAGCATATACCATTAGTTCTTGTGCATTGTCTCAACCACTGTGAAAATGGATAAACCCAAAAAATCACTATCAAGGTAACACAAGAAATAGATTATCACTTCACTGTGCATTGGTATGACTGCCATCATCAACTTATTGTTACTATATCTCTAAATACTATCATCCAGAGCCAACAAAGAGCAAAGTATAGAGTACGGATCATCATAGAGCATAGAGTATGGATCAGTACTGTCAAATTGCAATCATTATCTTGTACATCATTGAGGACAATTGTCTTCATTTCCAAAGCACTATCAAAACAAAGGAAATCACCATGCTAACAATCACTATAGCAATGATCAAACACCAAAAGAATAGCTGAGAATACCACTGAAGCAAATACCAAACAATAGATATACCACTTCTTTAAACAACATTATGGTTGATGTTTATTACTGTTATAATGGTCATGATTGTCATCATTTAGGATCATCCAATAATACATAAAAAATCAATTTCCAAACTACTGTTCCATCAGTACTATTCATGCAATATTTCATTAGACAATCCTTATACTCTGTAACAATGAAATTTTCAAGACAAGTATAAAAAGATCACTATATGTTGTCTCAAAGGTTCAAGAATCTTTGAAAGCAATTTCACATAGTACTCTTATCAGGTATATAGCATTTATTTAGTGTTCTACTTTGAAGTAATTGCTTAAATAACTGTTATCACCTAAATATGCACCCTGACTAATTTGCAGAAATCAGTCTTTTTGGTGAAACATGGGAAGACCTCTAAAGCTGTGGGTCACTTTATGGCAGAGGTCAACCTCCGGAGAAGGTCGGCTTCCTAACTTTGTATCCCCTAAAACTTTACTATTCTATGATCTTGACAAAGAAAAGGGTAAGAAAACTCTGTTCTATAACTGAAACTTAACTGTAAGGGTGATACACCTATCTTAAATGAGGAATATAAAAAGAATAGCTCAAACACTTCCAAATGTGATTGAAATAACTTTTACACAACCTATCAGTTATACCTCTGCATAAATATTTCGCAAACAGGTCTATAATTGCAGAAATTTTAAGAGGAAAAATAATTTCACACTTAAATTTTAACGCATAACTAGACACAACTTGTAACCTGCATAAGTACTTTCTGCACAAAGGCTCTTTTCTAAGACAAAATTAAGAGGAAATAAACTTACTTCACAGTTGACTCCATCAAATTAGATAATGAATACTAAATTGCATAAGATAGATAGGCACAACTTCCAATCAACGATCTCCAAGGCTCTCACTGTATATCATATCAAGTGAATTGGTAACATGAGTCACAAATATTGCCAAAATCTAGAGTAAGGATAAAAAAAATTACAAGTCTCTGTAAGTAGCATAATCCAAACTCTCCAATAAGTCAATCAAAAGTGACTATATCCATCTAAGTGTTTTCCACCAAAGCAAGATAACCCAACTAATTTGGGTCGGATGCCCAGAAAAAGCCTCAAATCTAGGACCTAAAACTTCTCCAAACATGCCCAAACTACAAGAAAAAGTCCATTAGGACTTACCCAAACATTATGGCTTATGAGAAAAGGTCTAAAAAGGACTCTAAAAGGCAATAAAGCCCTCCTAGATACTCTCCAAGTAGTCAAGACAACTACTAACTGTCAACATGACCTAGTCAATCTCATCCCATTTGGCAACAAACAAATGGCTATAACCATGGCATGTGCTTGCCACATCTCCACAATCCCAACTATATCTTCTCAAAGATAATAAAACTCTCAACACACTCCCTTACCCTCTCTCTTGCAATAAAGATAACCATAACCTTCAAGAGATTTATAAAAACATGACCTTGAGGCTATTGTTTTACACCATATAGTATTTGCAAGGAATATTAAACATGAATGTGAAAAAAGGCACCGAAGTGCACACTTCTAATACAAGGAAGTAAAAGACTTAAAAAGTCTTCATATCTCTCATGCCCCCCTTCATGGCATTCTCCTAGGTGCTCACAAGTCATTGAGTCTTGACCACGGCTTATCAAAAGATATGTAATGAATAATAAAAATGCAAAATGGAAGAAAGCCCATCGGGCACTTTAGGGCTTTGTAACCTTTCTGGACAAAAGGCAATTTGGAAACCCTCATTTTGCACTTCTTTTTTCTTGCAAAGTTGCCCTGTAGTTTTCTTGCCACCGACATGAGGGTTTGTTGTTCGAGCCTCCTGTAGAGGGTTTCTATGTCTTCTCATCAGCATCTTTGACTCTTTCCACTCCAAAAGCTAAGGTAAGTTCAATGAGTTCATTTTCTAGAAAATACTACAAAATTAAATGATTTTTCCGTGATTTCCTATAGCTTATTACCATTGTACATGCTATAGAACTTTCATTTTGTAAGGCTATCTCTTCCTGAGGTATGGCAAAGTGTATTTTCTGTATCTGCACATCTTTTTCTGTGTCTTCAGTTAGGGTTTTCAGAAAAATAACAAACCTTACCCTAACTGAATGACCATGGTCAGAAACACTCATTTCTGGTCTCATACTGCAATTACAAGGCATTTTTTATGAAGAATAATGGTTTTTACCTATCTAGGGTTTCTATAGGAACCAAACCCTAACTTTGTTCCTGGTTTTTCTGTATAAGATCTCTATGTAGATTCTCTGTATTTATGTTGTCATAGGGTTTCAAAACCCTAATTGTGTTCTTGTTCTTTCTTCATATGAAATACCTTCTATAGCAGCTTCTGACATGTGCCTTTGTAACTGTTTCAACATACTCAGCATTATTTTCTGGTATATTCTTCTATAGTAGCTATAATTTTCATGTAACTATTCAATAATGGACACAATGCATAAGATCTGAGCATACTGTCGGGCTATTCTGACAATGACTCATGTATATTACTCATAAGATTCGCATTGCTATGTTCTCTGTCATCCTTGATTATGACTGTTCCTTCAAGCATGAAAATAGTTCTTTTCATCTCTGCATACCTTGACTCCAGACAAGATATTTCACTATCATTATGACTATCAGTCCTCCTTTATATGTGACTGTCAAACACACTTGTTGTATTGTCACTATCTACTCTGTAGGAGATTTTCTGAGATTTGTTGTGACATCCTGGACATGATCTACATTATTTCTTCTGGTGTGTTTAAATCATGACTAGGATTTCATGTTTAACCTTATTTTTTCTATTCAAAAGGTGACTGTCATTACTATTTATGGGCTAACTGTTGAAATTTTGCCTTCATTATGTTGTGCCAATCATTGTTTCATATCTTCAAAGGTGATTATGACTATCCCTTCATGGTAAAACTGCTACATTTCATGCTTTTATGATTGCCCCATAGGAAATGAATGTTCTCTGTCAAAGGAAAAGGTTATTCTTTAACTGTTCTTCATGCCTGAAACTGCACTATCTATCATTTCAAGGTGTTTCCTCTTCATATATCACTAAGGGCTCTTATACTATCAAAAAGCATGATTGCATCTAAAAATGTTTATGCAAGTTATTGTTTCTTTCTCATGTGACTATCATTAATGGCTTTCTAGTTTCAAAAAGTATATTCATGTAGCTATATTTCAGAGCATGAACTGACTGTGTATTTAGGCACAACTTGTTTACCATTTATCATCCATCACTGCTCCTTGGTATTTCATATGCTATGACTACTCAGATCTTTATGATATCTGTATCTATGGCATTTGAATTTGAATCTGTATATTTTGTCTATTTTGCATGTGTTCCTCAGTTTATTTCAAAAATAGTCAAAAATATATGCATTCTAAAATAAACTCACTGCACTCACTATTCACCATGCTATGAGTTAGTGTATGACTTACAACTTGTTCATAATTGTGTTCAAGATCTACTTATGGAGGTACTATTCAATGTCTCACTGTCAATGTAGAATGATGACTGTATGTTGTTTTCTTATCTGTGCCTTGATATCATGTTGTACCTTTGATATAGTAGTCATTCTCATGAGTCTTAAGAAGAATGTACAGGACTACTCTTTATTGATTGTCCCGCTCACATGAAACCTATCTACATCCTCTCTGTCAAGGTGTACCTCCAAAACCTATGACAAGGCCTGTCTTAGACATGATTACTGTCAAACTTGCTCAGCTACTAGCAGACCTCCTTTGACACTGTATATTGTCCTTGATGACTGTATAACTGTTACTAAAAACAATGAAGGTCCTATCTTTACCAATGCATTGACCTTGTTACATCACTATAGTTTGTCTTTTTGATATCTGGTTTGCTTTTTCAAAAATAGAAAATAACTTGTTTACTGGCAGATGAAATGACTACCTTTTTACAAGGACAGTGATGTCTCTTACATGGAACTCTATTGCTCTTTCAGTCTAATGATTATCTTTATGTAGTCTATCTTCCTTGCATTTGACGAATACATATGAAATGTTTCTGTAATAACTATGAGCTGGGCTCAACCCTTGTGGGAGCCACATTTTCTCCACTCCTAATGTAGTCTAATGAATCACACAAAACATGATTTCACCTGTATCTGCACATGAAGCAAACTTGTTAATAAAAAAAATGCATACCCTAGATGCATTAGATAACTTCGGTAGTTCTCTGGTACATTTATGGTATGCATAACTGATTCTATGCATCTTGTTGAATAGCCTATACATGCATAATGAATGCGTATATAATGAATGTAATTAGTCATTGCTTAGAGCAACATTCCTCTAACACCTTATCTCATCTTTTGCAGGGAAACAGGACCACGGACCAAGGAGCTCAAGTCAACAGCACAACTATCCAAACAGACCAGTCATTCAGTCAATGACTGGTTACCCTCATTCTATACTCCCCTATTTTCTTTCATTACTTATTCATGTATATTCTTTTCTCAATTTGTATTGAATAAGCGAAAGCTAATCTCATGGCTTGTGTGAGACAATGAATATTTTTTCATTCAATAAAGATTACTTTTCTCTGTTATATGTACTTGTGTCAATGCAATAATCCATTACAGCTTTTGTAATTCTTTTCCTGATTCTGCTTATACAATTGAATGTAACATTGGAAAGTATAAAAAATGAATTTCACCTCCTTATTTAAAACACATTAGGCTCTACCTAATTTTGAGCTATAGTGAAAATCTGGGTAACAATAACCTTGTGTCACTGAATGTAGATAATCTTACCCATACTATTATTTCACCGTTACACTATCAAGAAAAGAAAAGTATTATGCCAACACTGTCATCTCTCAAAAACACACTATTGTCTGATCACATAGTCAACATGAAATCCTCTGTCTATGTACTAGTTATCTTGAAACAAATGTTTGCAATAAACCTCTTAGTGTACTTCTTAAACTAAGCAGTGTATAAAAATCATGACTACTTTATGTCTTAACATCATTACTTACATCCTGACAAGATGAACATTGAAGACTATCTGACAAAGTGTTCTCTGTCATGACTGTCTGCATAATCCACCATTTGAAACAGATGATCCTGAATGAAGCATGATGACAAGCATCTCATTTGATGCCTTTAAAGAGCATATCCACATCTTAAAGCATAGGCACCAAACTAACCAGACTCCCTATCTGCATTATTCATACCTCAACTCTGTGACAAGAAACCTTAATGAATAATGAAGATATCCAACTCAACTCCTCCCGATTACTCTTGACATATGAAGAACAAAGATAAAAGCCACAACATCAATTCAACTCAATTACAACATAAAAATTGTATACAAGCTGTAAAGAGGAGAGACAACCTGACCATCTATCAATACAACCTTGGCATCACTATGTTCCTTAAGCATAATGAACATCACAAACACTGAAATCTACCTCTGAAAGCATGGCATCTAAAATTCCACCTTTGAAAACTCATGTACCAAATCAATCAAGAATGAACTCATTATGACACAAACTTGTTGAATCTCCTAGGGGATGAGAGATAGGATATTTGATAGCTCCCCCTAACTTCATGTCACTTCTCAAGTGACTGGTGAAGTAGCTTGTGCAACATGCACAAGTTTAGGATCCTTCTTGTCCTAATTTTTCTTCCTTCTCCAAACCTTCCTAGGTTCTTTCTTTTGCTTGTCCATAGCATTATTCTAGCAATATTGTGATTTATGTCCAATCTTGTTGCACCTATAACATATGATATTGCTAGAGTAATAATGATGTCTATTTCTTGAATTTCTATAATGCATCCAATAGTCTCCTTTCATGTGCCCAACCTTATTGCAGTTATAGCAAATAACATTGTAGTTTTGATTTGACAAACCATAATAACTACAATTTCTAGCTCTATGACCATACTTATGACAGACATAGCAATAACCATGAAACTAAGAATAGTTATACCTAACTGAATGATATTGCCTGATAGATGAAGGTCTTGAAAAACTATTAGTTCTTTTTCTCCCAATATCAGCAGTTTTATCCTTTGCTTTCTTCTTGTCGTCATTAGAAATAGAAAAATGATAATTCAGACCTATCTTCTACCTAGGAGTCTACCTAACCTTGAAAATCTTCCTATCTGCTGTTGCAAAAAACTATTTCCCTTTTAACTTCATCTTTAACACTAGAGCTTTCCCCTTTTTCATATCCTAAACCAAAATGATCCTTGTAGTTTTTCTAACTACTCAATATTTCAATCAAACATTTAGTACTCTTGTCAAATTGAATATTCTTGTGAAGTTTAGAAGAAGCCTTTTCTAAAACCTTTCTTAAAGAGATTATTTATGCCTCTAACTTCAGACATTCTATTATTTTTACTTTAGAATCAGATTTAGTCATATCTATTATTCTTTTGGCTTCCTCAATCTCAGTTTTTAGACTAATAATCAATTTATCAAATTCATTAACATGACTTTTTAATTCTACAATATGATTTTTGGCATTTTCAAACTCTAAAGAAGATTTTTCAAAATCTGAACATACCTTGTCCTTGGATTCTTTTTCTTGTTGAAGATGGTCTTTTAGTCTCCTGTTTTCTTCATTAAGTTGTTTGATTGTATCTAGGGCACACAGAAGTTCTCCTTCAATATCAACTCCACAATCTTCTTCATCCTCAAAGAAATCTCTTTCTTCATCATTAAATTATTGTTCTCCTTCAAAAACAACAACTCCTTCAAGGTTACTAACACACTCTTCGTCTAGAAAATTGTTCTTATTATCACTTATTGACTTAACTAACAAGAACTTTTCTTGAGACAAGACTACATTTGACTTGACACTAGTGTTTTTCTTTTGACTTCTATTTCTTTTACACTTACCCATCACAGTGCTCCATGACCAGGAAACCCTAAGGTTGGTTAGACCAACTAGACAAGGGTCTAGCTCTGATACCACTTGTTGGAGTACACAAGACAATGAGAGGGAAGTGAATTAGTGTCTTATAAAACAGACATGTTTTTGGCAACACCTAATTAACTTTTACTGACTATGAACTTCAACCTTGAATGGTGAAAGCAAAACATTCATTTAAGAACTAGGATGAACTATCAAACCAACTTGTAAGCATGAAAAGACAAAACAACTGTTTGTGAACTATGAGGAATCATTTCATCAAGACAAACAATAGAGGCAGATTGTTACTTCATTGGAATGAGATAAGCATCAAAGTATTATCCATTTGTACTTTTTTACTATGAGCATCATATAACAGTTAAATTATGAAATAATGAACAAAAAAACATGAGCAGAACAAGTAACCATAACACAGATCTTGTCTTGAGTGGAAAACCCTCCGAGGCATAAAAACCACTCAAAAAATGCCTCATTGGCTTATTTAATTAATCTCACTAATTTGTAGGCCTCACTGGCTACATAATGCCTCACTGGCAAAGGTCATTTCTTGTCTCACTAACTTGACCTTTCAATACATGTTTCAATCATGAAGAAAAAATAAATACAGAGAGACACTCTATTTCACTGATCCTCAAACTCTAATCTAATATCAATGATAATGCATTCAGTCATCTATCCTCAATATTACATCATGTGTATACACAACCACACACAATTCTTGGTTTTAAAGCCCTTTTTATACATTTCATAATTTGAAATAACATCTTCTTTTGTATGTACAGGAATAACCAATTCAGGAAGTTTCTTAATTGTTAGAACAGTTAGGTTGAATGACCTTATGAGTTCATTTAAACACCAAAGTCAAAAGTGTTTTGTTAAAACCCTAACAAGGGTCATAAACCCAAATCTCTATCATGATATCATATGAAAATATTGCCGACTGAAAGAACATCTGGAGACAGTTATAACTATTTTTGAAATACTTTTGAAACACCATAAACCATATTCTCTGTCAAAGAAATTTCTTTCAGTTTGAAACCCTAACTGTCAATGTTATGAGTAATAACAAACAATGTGTATCATAAACCTCTTATGAAAGAAATGATGGAGAAAAGAGCACATATAACTATCACAACAAAGCATACTTGACTAGAAACACAAACTCTATACCATAAAATCAATACCCATAACAATGAAGAGGATTGACACCCATAAACGTCACATCTGCCTGTTTCAACAAGATAAAACTGAATGAAAGGTAACAATGTCACTTGGTGTCATCCAAAAGAAGACGAAGTCAAAAACATTTACCGTCGCATGAGCCAGCACTATCATTTCTAGAAGATTCTACCAAGCTTGTTGTTCATTTCATGTGTTTTCATGATGAAATCTGAATTGGTCAAACACTAGCTCAAGAGAAGCTCAAAACCAAACTTTTTACCTTGCATAATGAAAACATAATCAAACTTTTTCCCGATATCATCATGATCCTGCGCTTCCAGTGTGCCCTAGAATGGGCCAGTAATAATGAGTGGCTCCTTCGAGCCTATTACCTACCTCATGTCATCAAAACCTATTTAGCATGTTACTACCTTAAAACAAGCCGATATTATGCCTTTTGAATTATTTCAAACTTTAAAACAACTTTGTACAAGTCCCTTCCTTGAACCCCATTCACATGGCAAATGTAAAGTGAAGACCTTGTAACTTTGCTTGGAGAACAAAGATAACTCAAATCAAAATGTCTAGTTCTTCAAACAAATTATAATGTACTAGTAATGTGTCCACCAAATATAACATATGTCAACAGCATATGAACATTAAGTATGAGGTAAATGCATTTGCCACTTAACAACATTAATCATACTAGGAGAGCATGTCACCATTATACCAAACACACAGAGCATCAACTGAATTGAATCATGGACCATCACGGACCATATGTAGATCAACCACTGATGATGTATTAACAACACCATTACAAAACTAAGCATGGGTAAGTATATATAATACAATCTCAACATCAAGATGTGTCTTGCATCAAGGTGCCAAATGTGATAGACCTACCGTATATGCCAAACAATAGAATGATAGCATTATGAGATCAATGCCAAATGAAACCAAGATGAACACAACAAGAACAAGACTAGGAGTATATGCATCATGGTATATGCATCATGTGTATGCCAACTGTATGCTCACATATGATCAAGTGACATGTCATAGAATTGAAACAAGATGCCAACTTTATGCTCATGTAGATGCCAACTGATCATGGAAGATGCCAAATAAAACTAATATCATATACACCAAACAAATGTCATAATGTTTGCCATGAATATGCAAACATGCTATGATTATGCCAACATCAAACATGAGCATGATTACCACAGGTGCCTAAATGAATATGAACCCGCATGATATAAACACCTCATAGTACCATGCCAAGGACCAATCTTCGTGTTAGGAAACTATCTCAAGGAAACCATATCAACCGTCAAGGAAACCACATGATATCAAGTTGTGGTTTGGACATCAGGGACAACAACCGAGGGTAAGTCAACAAACTCCCCCTTTGTCCAGGATGGGTAAAACACAACTTCCTCTCCCCCTTTTTGACATCAGGGCAAAGGGAGTGAAAGTATGCAAATATATGCAACATACATGAAGCCTGAAATGTGAAATATAGAAAAAATGAAAAACATACGAATCAAACCAAGACTGTCTCATGATTAAGAAGTATCCAGAACATCTAAAACAAAAAGAAGATGTTAGCACCATAATGCAATAACAGTAACATGATAAGAAGAAAGAGCCTGTAGCAAAGATAGACAACAACTGAGGATATTGTCACAAATAATGCCAATCATCAAATAGAAGTCATGCCAACTATCATAAGATACTAAAAACCATGAGGGATCAGAAATATGCAAGAGACTCCCCCTAAGTCCAACAACTGAAAAAGTTAGAATTGTTCACATGAACTGCCATGCCACTTGTAAAAAGTTACTGTTACTGAAAACAACCCTATCACTTCATTTACCAAAACAGTACTTCGATCATAGTTTATGCACTGCCTTGAACTCCACTGAACAAACTTAGTCAACAATGTCACACTGTCATCTCTATGCATGAATGTAGATATACATTGTTAACATTTCCAATCAAAGCATATACCATTAGTTCTTGTGCATTGTCTCAACCACTATGAAAATGGATAAACCCAAAAAATCACTATCAGGGTAACACAAGAAATAGATTATCACTTCATTGTGCATTGGTATGACTGCCATCATCAACTCATTGTTACTGTATCTCTAAATACTGTCATCCAGAGCCAACAAAGAGAAGAGTATAGAGTATGGATCATCATAGAGAACAAATTATGGATTAGTACTGTCAAACTGCAATCATTATCTTGTACATCATTGAGTACAATTGTCTTCATTTCCAAAGCACTATCAAAGAAAAGGCAATCACCATGCTAATAATCACTATAGCAATGATCAAACACCAAAAGAATAGCTGAGAATACCACTAAAGCAAATACCAAACAACTGAATATACCACTTGTTTAAACAACATTATGGTTGATGTTTATTACTATTATAATGGTTATGATTGTCATCATATAGGATCATCCAAGAATACATCAAAAATCAATTTCCAAACTATTGTTCCATCAGTACTATTCATGCAATATTTCATTAGACAATCCTTATACTCTGTAACAATGAAATTTTCAAGACAAGTATAAAAAGATCACTATATGTTGTCTCAGAGCTTCAAGAATCTTTGAAAACAATTTCACATAGTATACTCTTATCAGGAATATACCATTTATTTAGTGTTCTACTTTGAAGTAATTGCTTAAATAACCTTGTGTCACTGAATGTAGATAATCTTACCCATACTATTATTTCACTGTTACACTATCAAGAAAAGAAAAGTGTTATGCCAACATTGTCATCTCTCAAAAACACACTATTGTCTGATCACACAGTAAGCATGAAATCCTTTGTCTATGTACTATCTTGAAACAAATGTTTGCAATAAACCTCTTAGTGTACTTCTTAAACTAAGCAGTGTATAAAAATCATAACTACTTTGTGTCTTAACATTATTACTTACATCCTAACAAGATGAACATTGAAGACTATCTAACAGAGTGTTCTCTATCATGACTGTCTGCATAATCCACCATTTGAAACAAATGATCCTGAATGAAACATGATGACAAGCATCTCATTTGATGCCTTTAAAGAGCATATCCGCATCTTAAAGCATAGGTACCAAACTAACCAGACTCCCTATCTGCATTATTCATACCTCAACTCTGTGACAAGAAACCTTAATGAATAATGAAGATATCCAACTCAACTCCTCCCAATTACTCCTGACATATGCAGACCAAAGATAAAATCCACGACATCAGTTCAACTCAATTACAACATGAAAAGTGTATACAAGTTGTAAAGAGGAGAGACAACCTAACCATTTGTCAATACAACCTTGGCATCACTATGTTCCTTAAGCATAATGAACATCACAAACACTAAAATCTACCTCTGAAACCATGGCATGTAAAATTCCACCTTTGAAAACTTATGTACCAAATCAATCAAGAATGAACTCATTATGACAAATATCCATCAACAAACCTGCTGAATCTCCTAGGGGATAAGTGGTGCAGGTGCACCAAGAGGATCATGAAGATCCATGATTGTGTTGTTTGTTCCATGTTTGTTCATGTTGTAATAAGGTCTTGGAAGAGCATTCTCATGTTGTAATAAGGACCATGTCCAAAAACCTCTCTTGTTGATGTCATGAATTGATGGAGTAGTCATAAGGTGTAAAAGGGGGCAGTCATACAAAATTCATGATTGTAAGCCTTGTTAAGGCATGTAAGGTAGTGTCAAGAAGTCTAATGCCTAGTCCAAGGCTTAATCACATTTTAAACATGTTTAAAGGCATTGACAACCGATGCAACTATGTAATTAGTTGTAGTCTATTGTAATTAGTTGCAGTCGATGGTTAAAGTACAGTTACAAACCTTCCCATCGACCAAAACTGCCTCCAAGTGGTCTGTCAAGGTATGTACAGGCTTAAAAGGCCTTGAACATTGATCATTGAGAGAGAGAAGAGAAGTTTGGAGTGTGGCAAGAAGTTTCAATGCCATAAGAAACCAATTCTCTATTGTTACTATCTTTTTTCTGCATTTTCTAGGAAAACAGTCTGTACCATCTTTCTATACGGAACTGTCATGACTCCTAGGTTAGTGGGATGTGTAATGTGATGAAGTGACTTCTAATTAAGATTGGTTTGAGGCTGTGACACTGATTAGGAAGCAATTTATATTCATTTTCCTTGGACTGCTCATTGAAACTCTATTTTCCTGAACTCCTACGCTACTACAAGCCGTACTTTGCAAAGGTATAAGGTTGTTTCCACTTTCTCATGATTTAATTGGTTAGAGCATGGAGTTGTCTTTCATTTGAAGTCATTTTAGTGTTTTGACATTTCTATTGTAGGGAGATATAAGGTTTTTTCCAAAAATTGTCCTATCAAAACCTAATCTAGGGTTTGCTTCAAACGATGGAAAAGTGACCATCCCACTATCTCTCAAGGCCATAAGACCAGTGGGATGGATGTGTCCATTTGAATTTCAATTTATTTGGGTGTTTGCATAGGAGATGGAGTTGGTAGTTACAAGATTTGATGGAGAAGGCTTAATATGTCCATGTATTAAGCCAATTAGAGGAACCATATATGCATTTGAGGGAACAGTTGATTGTAGGAGTTCAAAACCTGAAAACATCTTGGTTTGGGCATGGGATTGAGATTTCCAATTGATTGGTTGAGTTCTGTGAGTCTCAAAAAGGGTGGTTGCTTCACAAATTTAGCCTAATTGGGGCTTTAGGTCACTAGGAGGGGTTATAGGTTGGACCATACTGTCCAAAACAACCCATACCCATTTTGGAATATGTCATGTGGAGTCCAAATGGGTATCTCTAGATTGTCTAAGATTTGAGTTTGCAGGTCTGACTCAAAAGATATTGTTGACTGTCTCTGTTGGGAGGGCTAGAAGGGATTTGGAGGCCTAAAGAAGGAAGTGCCAAAACTAAGTTTGTTCTGCCTTTGCCAATGGTTTGGATGGGTCCCATGGCATGTCAAATCAACCTTTTCATGATGAGTTTAGAGCCACTAACTGTTGTTCCCATTTTTGCAAGTTGATCCTTGGATTTGGGTTTTAGAGTGTAATGAAAATCTTGTCTATTTGTGAAGACCTCTACCTATCCTATTGCCTCTACATCATAGTGGTATCAGAGCCATAAAAGGTTTTGTTGTTGGTTGTTTAAGGCCTGGTATATGTTAGCAGAGGAGAGTGAAGGAGATGCTAGCAACATGCCTCCAGAAGGAATGACCACTGAAGTGGTTAAGAAGTTCAAGGAGATGGAAGAAAAGATCAAAAGTGGAGTCAAGGAAGCACTCCAAGCAGAGTTGAAGGCATTGAAGATAGGGAAGAGGGTAGATGAAGGTTCTGATGAAGAGGAAGAAAAAGAGGAGGAAGAAGAAGAGCAAAAAGAGACAGAGATACCTGCAGATTAGAAACATTTCCTTGAAGCCATCAAGGTAATTGGCAAAGATTCTTCATAGGATCGGATGGAGATTCCCATGTTTAGTGGAAAGATGAATGCTGATGAATTCATGGAGTGGATTGAGGCCCTAAACAACTACTTTGAATACAAAGAAGTTCCTGAGAACAAGAGGGTGAAGTTTGCAAAAACTAAACTCAAAGGTGTTGCCCTCACATGGTGGAATTACACCCAAGGTGAGAGGGTAAAGAATGGGAAAAGCATGATCTCTTCATGGAGAAAAATGTTGGAGAGGATCAAGTCCCAATTCCTTCCATCAAACTATGAGGTGCAGATCTACAAGATGCAAAATCTCAAGCAAAGAGATTTGGATGTGGCCACTTACACCGAGGAGTTTCACAAGTTCTCTCTTCATTGTGGATACATGGAGGATGAAAAAGGTAAAGTGGAAAGGTATCTAAATGGTTTGAGGTTTAATATTCAAGATGAAATCAGTCTATTAACCCCTAAAACCATGGATAAATGCTTTCAAGTGGCATTAAGGGCTGAAGAGAAGTTGAAGAGGAAAGGTGAGCAGTAAAATAGAGGAAGAGGTGGCAAAATCTTAGAGGTAGGGGCAGTTTTGGAGGCAAAAATCAGTCCCAAAGAAGTCAAGGGGAATCTAGTTCCCAAGAGAAAAGTCGAGAATCAAGCTCTAGAGGAGGCTTTAGAGGAAGGAGACCCAATGGAAGGGGTAGATTTGGTGGACCAGGGAGAGGTCCTAATGTCTTCACAAGAAGGTGCTACAATTGCAACCAAGTGGGACATCCAGCCTTCAAATGTCCTGAAAAGCAAGCCTCAAGCTCTCATGGAGAGAGAAGGAACCAGTTGATCCAAGAGGAAGATTGCCAAAGTGTTAACTCTCCAATTGGGAGTGCAGCCCCAGTCCATGAAGGAGAAAGTTTTATGATGAGAAGAACCATGTTGAAGGTGCCTCAAACACAAGAACCCCCTCAAAGGAAGACATTGTTCAAGACAACATGCAAGGCCTATGGTAAGATTTGTAAGGTAATTGTTGATTCAGGCTCAACTAAAAATTTGGTTTCCATTGAAATGGTAGACAAGTTGAAATTGAAAAGACTTCCTCATGTTAGTCCTTATAAAGTATCATGGTTGAATAAGGGGCAACAAGTTTTGGTAGATGAACAATCATGGGTAGAATTTAAGATAGGGGAATATAAGGATAGGATTTTGTGTGATATAATTCCCATAGATGCTTGTCATTTGCTATTCGGACACCCATGGAAATATGATGTTCAATCCCAACATGATGGTAAAACTAATTCTTTCATCATAACCAAGAATGGTAGGAAGTATAGAATGGATCCTGTTGACTTTTTCCCAGACTGGATGCTTATTCCCAGATTTCCCTACAAGGTAGCCATCAGTGATCAACAGGATCTCTGGGCCAGGGGGCCAACAGTGTAGGAGATAGACTCTATATTTTATCTCCTCTTCTTCTTCAGGCTCTGCAAGACCTAGGGGGTATTCCCTACTCAACATCCATGAGGATATGCATACAAGGCTGGGATGCTGACAGAAAGCAGATAGTCCTCTTGTAAGTAGACCAAAACTGAAAGATAAGAGCAAAGGGGCTAGCTTTGGGCCTATTAGCAGTTGTAGACAGAGGACTGAGGATCCTAAACTAATTCAAATGTCCTAATGTTTGTTTTAGATTTTGATTTGGATTTTAAGTTTGGATGCAAAGCTGGACATGGTTATAACACAAAAACAAAGCATGATTGGTGCCTATCCAGGGCCTGGAGTCAGTAGACATACACCTGTGAATGATCAGCATGAACAGCTAAAACTGGATTTCAAGGGGATATATGTGATACCTGCCTTATAGATATCTCCCAATACAGAGTGTTAAGTTATCTCTACTTATGGCATCCCTACTGCAGTATACCCTTCCCAATGTTCAACCTGAAAACAGTTTAATCTACCCCTTGAGCAGAAGTTAAAAGATCAGACATTCAACATAGGAATTCTATGCTCTAGAATCTAAACATTACCCAAACATCCAGATTCAGAAGAAGAATACATGCAATACTGGAGACAGAATTAACACAACACATGCTAAGATAGCATTTCTCATATAAGATCAATCATGAAATCAGTGGGTTCATGCCAAAAACATACAACAAGAGATACATAAACTCACAGTTAAGCTGTACAGAGCAACCAGATCAGCTTGTTATGAATTACAGAGCCAAAAATCTTCAACTTTCAACAACCTTGAATGAATAACACCATCTGCATTATATAGCAGGAGGGTGTATTCAGCATTAACTACCAGGTTGACCAAAAATCCCGCCAGATACACAGTATCATAAAAATGGCACTCAAACACATTACCAGATTGGCGCCCAAACATGAATGCAGCAGGTAGGGGAGGAGACAGGAAGATATCTCGAGCCCTGCGCCACTGTCTGCTGATGTACACCTTCAATTGGGTACCAGATCCGCCCATACCTCTGCAACCTTCGCCATTAATGGCGCACCAACCCGCGGCCTTGGGAAAAACATCTAACAGTCGATCGCAACCATTTCCCGCCGAGATTCATCATCATGATATTTCGAAATGCAGGATACCAATTATCCCACATGCACCCCGCAGCAACCTCCTTAACACTTTATATACTAGGTCATGAGCATATATGATGTCGGTGCTTTTGCTCCTGACGACACTAGTGTAAGACTTCATCATCATCATCCTCCAGCAGCATGATATCCTGTTGCTTGAAAAATCCTCCAGCAGCATGATATCCTCCAGCAGCATGATATCCTTGGCATGTTGAGCCCTCTGATTTGTGTTGTTACGTGGATATACAGGCTTACCATCATGCCAATTGGTGTTATAAGGCATATCATGTAATGATGGCCTCTTTTCCTGCCTTTGATAGACTTGCCTATCAGGACCCATTCCTTTTTCACTTCTAGCTAATCTATAGCTCAGGTCCTTAACAACATTTGCCAGTTTGTCTATCTTATCTTCAGGAGCAGATGTACTACCTTGAGTGTTCTGAGGCTTATTTGGATTCTGCAGAATTTTTACATCATCCCTTCTATTTGTCTTGCCTGATGCTTTCCTATTGTTTTCAATATTTACTGCAATTCTGAAAGCATCCCTGAGAGTGGCAGGACCTTTATCTCTCAGTCCATATGCAGTCTTTGCATCAAAGGCATTGATGTACAAAATTATGCACATTGGTTCATTTGGCCTCATATGATGTGGCAATTTGTTCAACACTTTAGTAAATCTTGCATTAAAGTCTGCAACCTGCTCATTTGACCCTTTGGTGATGCTGGTGAACTCATTTACAAAGAAGCTAGGGTCAGTTTTATCACCATATTGCTCCTTGAATATCCTTTTAAAATCATCCCATGATGAAATACTCCGGTCAGGCAAATTCCTGTACCATTCTCTTGCCTCATCTATTAAGGATTGCATGAATGACTTCATGAAAACATCCTCATGCTCAACCTCAAAATTATCCATGACATTTTGGAAGGCCTTTAGATGATCTTCTCCTGACACTGTGTTGTTTCCTGAAAACTTAGGCACTTGCAGCCTCAGATGCTTGTCAATGGGGTTAGGATACCCAGGAATACCATCAAACACCAGCTGCCTGAATCTATCTAGCTGCATGGGCTGTCTATTTGGCTGATTGACATTAACATTTCTGTTTGCATTTTGGTTTCCTGCATGGTTCAGTGGTATCCTAGCATCATTCACATTTTGTCTGTCATCATGATGCTGATGTTGCATTTCATATCTTTGCTGATGTCTTTGCATATTTGCATTCTCTAGAGTAGGAACTGAATTATTTTGGGCAGTTCTCAAGGCCTGCACTTTCTGCTGTATATCATCTCTGATTTTCATGGCTTGTAGGTATTCTAATTCTGCTCTTAGACTTTTGATTTCTTCAGCCAACTGTTCATCCTTAGGTCTGGAGGTAGATGGTCTCATACCATTTGGGTCATCATCTTCATCATCCCTCAGAGACTCTGCCTCTTCAAACCTTTCACTTGGGTCTAGAAAAGGGCGTTCTTGGAACACCTCTGACCTCATTCTCATACTACCACCCTATTGCCTCTCATATGCACCTTGGATATCAGCTTCTGCACTTGAAAAATAAGGAGCATGCTGTCCTGATGGCCTAGGGTTATCTTGTACATCATCACTTTTTCTGGGGGAGCTCTCATGACTAGCTGAGACAGTTCCCTTTCTTCTATACATCATTCTTTTTGTTAATGGTAACTCTTCAAATAGAGGATTTTGTTGGGATCTTCTCCCCTGCATATAAATTTACCTTGACCGGTTGGGAGATTACTTCGGAGTCGCCAACTATTACTAGGAACTGTTTTCTTCTGAAAACCAGGGTTCTTTCACAAGGTTCCCCAGCGGAGTAGATTACTGTTGCTGACTCAGATGGGTCACATATATATCACTGGAGATGATTAGATAGCACTTTTACTTCTCAATCCCCAGCGGAGTCGCCAATTTCTGTTGACTTTTTCCCAGACTGGATGCTTATTCCCAGATATCCCTACAAGGTAGCCATCAGTGATCAACAGGATCTCTGGGCCAGGGGGTCAACAGTGTAGGAGATAGACTCTATATTTTATCTCCTCTTCTTCTTCAGGCTCTGCAAGACCTAGGGGGGTATTCCCTACTCAACATCCATGAGGATATGCATACAAGGCTGGGATGCTGACAGAAAGCAGATAGTCCTCTTGTAAGTAGACCAAAACTGAAAGATAAGAGCAAAGGGGCTAGCTTTGGGCCTATTAGCAGTTGTAGACAGAGGACTGAGGATCCTAAACTAACTCTAATGTCCTAATGGTTGTTTTAGATTTTGATTTGGAGTTTAAGTGTGGATGCAAAGCTGGATATGGTTATAACACAAAACAAAGCATGATTGGTGCCTATCCAGGGCCTGGAGTCAGTGGACATACACCTGTGAATGATCAGCATGAACAACTAAAACTAGATTTCAAGGGGATATGTGTGATACCTGCCTTACAGGCATCTCCCAATACAAAGTGTTATGTTATCTCTACTTATGGTATCCCTACTGCAGTATATCCTTCCCAATGTTCAACCTGAAAACAGTTTAATCTACCCCTTGAGTAGAAGTTAAAAGATCAGACAGTCAACATAGGAATTCTATGCTCTAGAATCTAAACATTACCAAACATCCAGATTCAGAAGAAGAGTACATGCAATACTGGAGACAGAATTAACACAACACATGCTAAATAGCATTTCTCATATAAGTTTAATCATGAAATCAGTGGGTTCATGCCAAAAACAAACAACAAGAGATACATAAACTCACAGGTAAGCTGTACAGAGCAACCAGATCAGCTTGTTATGCATTACAGAGCCAAAATCATCAACTTTCAACAACCTTTCAAATGAGCAAGACCACCTGCTTATAACAGCCAGGTAGGTGCTCAGCAATTAATTACATGGTTGACCAAAATTTCGCCAGATACACAGTATCAGGAAAATGGCGCTCAAACACAACCAGATTGGCGCCCAAACTTGAATGCAGCAGGTAGGGGAGGAGACAGGAAGATTTCTCGAGCCCTGCGCCTCTGTCCACTGATGTACACCTTCAGTCGGGTACCAGATCCGCCCACGCCATCGCCCATACCTCTGCAACAATCGCCATTAATGGCGCACCAACCCGCGGCCTTGGGAAGATCATCATACAGACTATCGCAAGCATTTCCCGCCGAGATTCATCATCATGATGTTTGAAAATGCAGGATATCAATATCCCACATGCACCCCGCGATGACCTCAATAACACTTTATATACTAGGTCATGAGCATATATCATGTCGGTGCTTTTGCTCCTGACGACACTAGTATATAACCTCATCATCATCATCCTCCAGCAGCATGATATCCTGTTGTTCGAAATATCACCCTGACGTCATCATGATATTTGAAATATACCCTTCATGATAATCGGCACAACTTGATCCATCGGAGGAACATCCTCCTGCTGAGCTTATTCCAAAAGTCTGGCCGATGAACATCCTGATGATGTCATCATCATATCCTGCTGACGTCATCATCATATCTGCCTACTGCGCACCTCCTCATATCCGGATGACGTCATCATCATGTTTGCAAATATCAGGAGGTCTCTTCAAGATGATCAGTGTTAGAAATATGACCCCCGCGGACCTTGATGACATCATCGTCATATTAACATCATCATGATATTCGGAAGACAACCGGATATTTGGAAATATCCTCCTGACGTTCAAACATCAGGTTGCACTGTAGCTCCTCTGTAAGATCGGGGCGATAACTAAATATGATGATGATGCTTGAAAAGATCACCCCCAGTAGATAATGCACGAAGCCGGCAGGCGGATATCTCCTTGATATCAACATCATCATGATGTTCGAACAAACATATATCCGGGTGATATGAAAATATCACCCCTTCCTTCGAGAATATCATGATGCAGATAGGCAGAACGAAAAATATCACCCTGATATACGGATGACGTCAGCATCATCAGGATGTCAAAACAACGAACAAGAAGTGATACAACATCATCAGGATGATATTGACCAAGATCATCCTGACATTCAAAATATGATGACCCTAGTGAATATCGGGTCGCACTTAGAACTCTTCAACAACATCATCAGGATGATCATAACCAAGATCACCCGATGATAAAAATATCACCCCAGCGAAATATCATGAAGGCAGAAAATATGATGACCTCCGCAAGCAGCAGGATGATAACTGGAAATATCATGATGATGACGACCCTTAGGAAAAAACAAGTCAGGTCGACAACTTAGAGAATAACCCCCTCAAGATATCGGGGCAACATCGTCATCATGTTTGAGCAAGGTGATATTCGGAAGATCACCGGATACTTGAAAAATCACCCCCGCAAGCAACTGAGGGCGCACTGTAGCTCACCAGTATCATCAGGATAATAAGCAAACATCACCCGTCAGTTGAAATATGATGATGACGATGAGAAAAACAAGCCGACGAAGAACATGCTGATGAAGATCATCATCGAAGACAAGATGATGATGACGACCTCCTCCTCAGAAAAATATGATGCTGCAGCTGAAAAACGCTGAGGAGGTCCAACACTTAGAAAAATTTGGCAAGAAGATGAAGGCTTCAGATGAAGAAACCTCCTGATGATGACAAATCAACCCAAGGTCAAAATAAGTGCTAACAGGTTCCACTTGTGAAGGACACTTTGTCATGGTCATTCCTAAATAGACTTCAGGAGTCTCATCTTCTTCATTACACATGACATGTTTCTCACCCTGGGTCTGATCATTTTGTTTAGCTTGAAAAGGTACCCCTGAGATTAGGGATATTGTCCTATTCTTGATCTCTTCCACTTTCATGAGTTCCATAAGTGGAACAGAGACCTTTACCTGAGAGAGGATCTGGGCTATATCAAATGGAGCACAGTTTTGTACAACATTTGTAGCTTGCTCCACAATCTTGCTTTTATCCTGAGCTGATTTAGTTTTCATTTTCATAGTTCCCTGATCATCATTCTTGTCTTGGGAACCTCTACTTTGATCTTCAGCCTGAGGGATTTTGTTTTCTGGTCCTTGAGATTCATGACCTGTTCTATGTTTAAAGTTCTGTTTATTATTTACCCACTGCCTTTTTTGTGGTTCAGTTCCTTTATGACCATGCACCAGCTGACCTGCAGAAATATCTTCTGGCTGATGTGGGCTGCCTACTTGATTTTTACCTCTGAGATTGTAGTTGCTTTTAACTTGAGCAACTGCTGCAGCTGTGAAGGCTCTAATTTCCTCATCAGAAGGTCGTTGTAGGTTACTCAGAAAATTGTGTGAGTTCTGAGCATACACATAGTTATCTTCATTATCTTCATCATATGGGGACTGTTGGCAGGCCTGAACTTGATGATCTGCACTCTCATTAGCATCATAAAGAGTGTATCCATTGCCTATGGACATCATATTAACATCATCATCCTGCACATGATGTGGCTCATTGCATTCATTACAAGATGTAGCATTATCATACAAGGATTGAGCAATCATGCACTATGACTGTGAATGTGGCATCTGACAAATTATACACCACGGAGCATCATCAGCAATATTTATAGCTTTCTTTAGAGGATCAGGAGTTTCTTTGACATGTTGGGCCCTCTGATTTGTGTTGTTACGTGGGAATACAGGCTTACCATCATGCCAATTGGTGTTATAAGGCATATCATGTAATGATGGCCTCTTTTCCTGCCTTTGATAGACTTGCCTATCAGGACCCATCCCCTTTTCACTTCTAGCTAATCTATAGCTTAGGTCCTTAACAACATTTGCCAGTTTGTCTATCTTATCTTCAGGAGCAAACGTACTACCTTGAGTGTTCTGAGGCTTGTTTGGATTCTGCAGAATTTTTATATCATCCCTTCTATTTGTTTTGCCCGATGCTTTCCTATTGTTTTCAATATTTACTGCAATTCTGAAAGCATCCCTGAGAGTGGCAGGACCTTTATCTCTTAGTCCATATGCAGTCTTTGCATCAAAGGCATTGATATACAAAATTATGCACATTGGTTCATTTGGCCTCATGTGATGTGGCAATTTGTTCAACACTTTAGTAAATCTTGCATTAAAGTCAGCAACCTGCTCATTTGACCCTTTGGTGATACTGGTGAACTCATTTACAAAAAAGCTAGGGTCAGTTTTATCACCATATTGCTCCTTGAATATCCTTTTAAAATCATCCCATGATGAAATACTCCGGTCAGGCAGATTCCTGTACCATTCTCTTGCCTCATCTATTAAGGATTGCATGAATGACTTCATGAAAACATCCTCATGCTCAACCTCAAAATTATCCATGACATTTTGAAAGGCTTTTAGATGATCTTCTCCTGACACTGTGTTGTTTCCTAAAAATTTAGGCACTTGCAGCCTCAGATGCTTATCAATGGGGTTAGGATACCCAGGAATACCATCAAACACCAGCTGCCTGAATCTATCCAACTGCATGGGCTGTCTGTTTAGCTGATTAACATTAACATTTCTGTTTGCATTTTGGTTTCCTGCATTGTTCAGTGGTATCCTAGCATCATTCACATTTTGTCTCTCATCATGATGCTGATGTTGCACTTCATATCTTTGCTAATGTCTTTGCACATTTGCATTCTCTAGGGTAGGAACTGAATCATTTTGGGCAGTTCTTAAGGCTTGCACTTTCTGCCTTATATCATCTCTGATTTTCATGGCTTGTAGGTATTCTAGTTCTGCTCTTAGACTTCTGATTTCTTCAGCCAATTGTTCATCCTTAGGTCTGGAGGTAGATGGTCTCATACCATTTTGGTCATCATCTTCATCATCCCTCAGAGACTCTGCCTCTTCAAACCTTTCACTTGGGTCTAGAAAAGGGCGTTCTTGGAACACCTCTGACCTCATTCTCATGCTACCACCCTGTTGCCTCTCATATGCACCTTGAATATCAGCTTCTGCATTTGAAAAATAAGGCGCATGCTGTCCTGATGGCCTAGGGTTATCTTGTATATCATCACCTTTTCTGGGGGAGCTCTCATGACTAACTGAGACAGTTCCCTTTCTTCTGTACATCATTCTTTTTGTTAATGGTAACTCTTCAAATAAAGGATTTTGTTGGGATCTTCTCCCCTGCATATAAATTTTACTTTGACCGGTTGGGAGATTACTTCGGAGTCGCCACCTATTACTAGGAACTATTTTCTTCTGAAAACCAGGGTTCTTTCACAAGGTTCCCCAGCAGAGTCGCCAATTTCTGTTGACTTTTTCCCAGACTGGATGCTTATTCCCAGATTTCCCTACAAGGTAGCCATCAGTGATCAACAGGATCTCTGGGCCAAGGGGCCAACAGTGTAGGAGATAGACTCTATATTTTATCTCCTCTTCTTCTTCAGGCTCTGCAAGACCTAGGGGGGTATTCCCTACTCAACATCCATGAGGATATGCATACAAGGCTGGGATGCTGACAGAAAGCAGATAGTCCTCTTGTAAGTAGACCAAAACTGAAAGATAAGAGCAAAGGGGCTAGCTTTGGGCCTATTAGCAGTTGTAGACAGAGGACTGAGGATCCTAAACTAATTCTAATGTCCTAATGTTTGTTTTAGATTTTGATTTGGATTTTAAGTTTGGATGCAAAGCTGGACATGGTTATAACACAAAAACAAAGCATGATTGGTGCCTATCCAGGGCCTGGAGTCAGTAGACATACACCTGTGAATGATCAGCATGAACAGCTAAAACTAGATTTCAAGGGGATATATGTGATACCTGCCTTACAGATATCTCCCAATACAGAGTGTTAAGTTATCTCTACTTATGGCATCCCTACTGCAGTATACCCTTCCCAATGTTCAACCTGAAAATAGTTTAATCTACCCCTTGAGCAGAAGTTAAAAGATCAGACATTCAACATAGGAATTCTATGCTCTAGAATCTAAACATTACCCAAACATCCAGATTCAGAAGAAGAATACATGCAATACTGGAGACAGAATTAACACAACACATGCTAAGATAGCATTTCTCATATAAGATCAATCATGAAATCAGTGGGTTCATGCCAAAAACATACAACAAGAGATACATAAACTCACAGGTTAAGCTGTACAGAGCAACCAGATCAACTTGTTATGAATTACAGAGCTAAAAATCTTCAACTTTCAACAACCTTGAATGAATAACACCGTCTGCATTATATAGCAGGAGGGTGTATTCAGCATTAACTACCAGGTTGACCAAAAATCCCGCCAGATACACAGTATCATAAAAATGGCGCTCAAACACATTACCAGATTGGCGCCCAAACATGAATGCAGCAGGTAGGGGAGGAGACAGGAAGATATCTCGAGCCCTGCGCCACTGTCCGCTGATGTACACCTTCAATCGGGTACCAGATCCGCCCATACCTCTGCAACCTTTGCCATTAATGGCGCACCAACCCGCGGCCTTGGGAAAAACATCTAACAGTCGATCGCAACCATTTCCCGCCGAGATTCATCATCATGATATTTCGAAATGCAGGATACCAATTATCCCACATGCACCCCGCAGCAACCTCCTTAACACTTTATATACTAGGTCATGAGCATATATGATGTCGGTGCTTTTGCTCCTGACGACACTAGTATAAGACTTCATCATCATCATCCTCCAGCAGCATGATATCCTGTTGCTTGAAAAATCACCCTGACGTCAGCATCATATCGCAATACAACCTGCATGATAATCGCCTTCATCGGCACAACCTGATCCATCGGAGGAACATCCTCCTGCTGAGCCTATACCAAAAGTCTGGCCGATAAACATCCTGATGATGTCATCATCATATCCTGCTGACGTCATCATCATATTTGCCTACTGCGCACCTCCTTATATCTGGATGATGTCATCATCATGTTTGCAAATATCAGGGGATCTCCACAAGATGATCTGTGTTAGAAATATGACCCCCCCGGACCTCGATGACGTCATCATCATATCAACATCAGGATGATATTCGGAAGACAACCGGATATTTGGAAATATCATCCTGATGCACAAATATCAGGTTGCACTGTAGCTTCACTATAAGATCGGGGCGATAGATGAATATGATGATGCTTGAAAAGATCACCCCCACTAGATAATGCACGAAGCCGGCAGGCGGATATCTCCTTGATATCAGCATCATCATGACGCTGGAACAAACATACACCCGAGTGATATGAAAATATCACCCTCTCCTTCGGAAATATCATGATGCAGATAGGCAGAGAAATAGATATCACCCTGATATAAGGATGACGTCAGCATCATCAGGATGACAAAACAACGAACAAGAAGTGATACAACATCATCAGGATGATATTGACTAAGATCATCCTGACGTTCAAAATATGATGACCCTAGTGAATATCGGGTCGCACTTAGAACTCTTCAACAACATCATCAGGATGATCATAACCAAGATCACCCAATGATAAAGATATCACCCCGGCGAAATATCATGAAGGCAGAAAATATGATGACCCTCGCAAGCAACACGGTGATAACTGGAAATATGATGATGATGATGACGACCCTTAAGAAAAAACAAGTCAGGTCGAACAACTTAGAGGATAACCCCTTCAGAATATCGGGGCAACATCATCATCATGTTTGCGCAAGGTGATAAATGGGAGATCACCAGATACTTGAAAAATCACCCCCGCAAGCAAATCAGGGCGCACTGTAGCTCATCAGCAGGATCAGGATGATATCCAAACATCACCCGATAATAAAATATGATGATGACGTTGAAAAACAAGTCGAAGCAAACATGTTAATGCAGACCATCATCGAAGACAAGATGATGATGATGACCTCCTCCTCAGAAAAATATGATGCTGCAGCTGAAAAATGCTGAGGAGGTCCAACACTTAGGAAAATGGGCAAGAAGATAAAGGGTTCAAATGAAGAAACCCCCTGATCATGAAAAATCAACCCCAGGTCAAAATGAGTGCTAACAGATCCATTGCCTGATGAGAATGTAGAGAAGAGTGTTGGGTCAAGTGTCATGATTGTGAGTGGTAAAGAGTTTCTAGACACCCTTAAGGAGGAAGGAACCCAAGGGTATGCTCTGATTTTGAAGCCTAAAAACAGTCCTAATTTGCATGATCCTAGTGAGGAAGAGGTTCCTAAGGAGGTGCAACAATTGTTAGAGAAGTATAAGGGGATTATGGTAGAAGAAATGCCTAATGAGTTGCCACCTATTAGGGACATAAGCCATCAAATTGACTTCATACCAGGATCTACTTTGCCAAACAAAGTAGCCTATAAGATGACACCTTCTCAAAATGAAGAGATTGCTAAGCAAGTGCAAGAATCGTTGGATACGGGATTGGTAAGAAAAAGCCTTAGCCCATGTGCTGTCCCAACAGTCCTAGCCCCTAAAAAGGATGGTAAATTGAGGTTGTGTATGGATTATAGAGTCATTAATAAGATTACTATAAGATATAGGTTCCCTATGCCAAGGATTGATGACCTAATGGACTATTTGGGAGGGGCTAGATACTTTTCTAAGATTGATCTTAAGAGTGGGTATCATCAAATTAAGATAAAACAAGGGGATGAATGGAAGACAACATTCAAAACAAATGAGGGTCTTTATGAGTGGTTGGTGATGCCATTTGGTCTATCTAATGCCCCAAGTACTTTTATGCATCTCATGAATGAAGTATTGAAGGATTTCATTAGCAAATTTGTTGTGGTATACTTGGATGACATTCTTGTTTTCACCAGGACTAAGGAAGAGCATTTACAACATTTGGATAAGGTTTTGAAGAAGTTACATGATGAACAATTGATGATCAACATGGAAGAGATTGTCTTCATGAAGGAAGAACTCACCTATCTTGGTTTTGTCATTTCCCAAGGTAGTTTGAAGATGGATCTAGCAAAGGTAGAGGCCATTTTGTCATGGCCAACTCCAAAAACAGCAGGTGATGTAAAATGTTTTCATGGTTTGGCAACATTTTATAGGAAATTCACAAGGGGTTTTAGTCATATTTGTGCACCAATTTTCGATACCATCAAAGGGGGGCAGAAATGTAAGTTTTCTTGGACCAAGGTAGCCAATGATTCTTTTGAAATTTTGAAACAAAAAGTAGCACAACAACCCATTCTTGTTTTGCCCAACTTTAACAAGTTGTTTGTGGTGGAATGTGATGCTAGTAACCTTGCTATAGGGGCTATCCTAAGTCAAGAAGGCAGGCCTGTTGCTTTCTTTAGTGAAAAATTGAATGATGCTAAGAGAAAGTACTCCACTTATGACTTGGAATTGTATGCAATGGTGTCAGCTTTGAAAAAATGGACGCACTATCTTTTGCCTAAAGAGTTTATTGTTTATACTGACAACCATGCACTTAGTTTTTTGAATTCACAGGAGAAACTCAACCATAGGCATATGAAATGGGTTGAACAACTCCAAGCATATACTTTTTCAATCAAACACAAGAAGGAGTAGGCCAACAAAGTGGCATATGCATTGAGTAGAAGGGTTTGTATGGTTCAAGAAATTTAGTTGCAAAGTGTAGGGGTTGATGCTCTCAAACATATGTATCAGGAGGATGAAGATTTTAGGGAGGTATATGAAGTTTGTTCACAGTTTTTAGACTCTTATCATTCTAATTTTTCTGAGTTTTTGTTGCAGTAGGGGTTGTTGTTCAAAGGCAACCAATTATGTGTTCCTAGGTGTTCCATGAGGGAGAACATCATAAAGGAAAAACATTGTGGTGGACTAGGAGGTCACTTTGGGCTGGATAAAACATTGAATCAGATGAAGAGGTTTTATTTTTGGCCTAAAATGCAATCAGATATTAGAAAGTTTGTTGAATGTTGTAGTATTTGTCAAAGGGCAAAGGGTACTTCATCTAATGTTGGTCTATATCAGCCACTTCCTATTCCTAATAGGCCATGGGAAAGTATTAGCATGGATTTTGTCTTGGGTCTTCCTAGGACTCAAAGAGGTTTTGATAGCATATTTGTTGTGGTGGATAGATTTAGTAAGATGGCTCATTTCTTGCCATGTAAATGCACTAATGATGCTTCACACATTGTTGGTTTATTCTTCAAAGAAATTGTTAGAATCCATGGTTTGCCTCTTAATATTGTGACTGACACGGATCCAAAGTTTGTAGGCCACTTTTGGCGTACCTTGTGGAAGAAGTTGGGCACTCAGTTGTCATTCACTTTAGCCTATCACCCTCAGACTAATGGCCAAACTGAGGTGGTGAATAGGTCTTTGGAAAATCTCCTTAGATGTCTTACAAAGCAGCATGGAGAGGCATGGGATATGATCATCCCTCAGGCTGAGTTTGCTTACAATGATTCCACTAATAGAAGCACAGAAAGGAGTCCATTTGAGGTTGTCTATGGTGTTCACCCAAGAGGTATTCTTGAATTGAGAGATCTCCATGGATTGGAGAGGAAGAGTGCTCAAGGTGAAGACTTTGCATTGGCCATGAAGGACATCCATGATAATGTAAGAGAAACTCTTCAAAGGAACAATGAGAAGTACAAGGAGAAAGCCAATGAGAGAAGGAGAGATGTACAATACAAGATTGGGGATTTGGTCATGGCACATTTGAAGAAGGAGAGACTTCCAAAGGGGTAGCCAACCAAACTCCTCATGAAGAAGATAGACCCATGCTGGATTGTGCACAAGTTTGGGCCCAATGCCTATGAGATTGAGCTTCCTCAAGGCTTGGCCATTTTTCCCATCTTCAATGTTGCTGACTTGTTTCCATAAAAGGGTGATAATGTTGTAGGTCTTGATGCAGCCCAAGAATATGAAGATTGGATAAAAGATCTACCTCCCAGCCAACCATTGAAGTTGGAATGCATTCTTGATACCAAGGTCATCAAAAAGACTAAAAAGAAGACCTATAAACAATTCCTTGTCAAATGGAGTGGCTTACCCATTGAAGATGCCACTTGGATGAGTGAAGAAGACATCTTGAAGCATGGTGTCACAGTTGCTGATCTGATTCCTCTAGGGACTTGAGTTCTCTTTCAACCCCAGAAGTATGGTGCAGGTGCACCAAGAGGATCATGAAGATCCATGATTGCATTATTTGTTCCATGTTTGTTCATATTGTAATAAGGTCTTGGAAGAGCATTCTCATGTTGTAATAAGGACTATGTCCAAAAACCTCTCTTGTTGAGGTCATGTTATGATGGAGCAGTCATAAGGTGTAAAAGGGGGCAGTCATACAAAATTCATGATTGTAAGCCTTGTTAAGGCATGTAAGGTAGTGTCAAGAAGTCTAATGCCTAGTCCAAGGCTTAATCACATTGTAAACATGTTTAAAGGCATTGACAACCGATGCAACTATGTAATTAGTTGCAGTCTATTGTAATTAGTTGCAGTAGATGGTTGAAGGACAGTTACAAACCTTCCCATCGACCAAAACTGCCTCCAAGTGGTCTATCAAGGTATGTGCAGGCTTAAAAGGCCTTGAACATTGATCATTGAGAGAGAGAAGAGAAGTTTGAAGTGTGGCAAGAAGTTTCAATGCAATAAGAAACCAATTCTCTATTGTTACTATCTTTTTTCTACATTTTATGGGAAAACAATCCGTACCATCTTTCTGTACGGAATTGTCATGACTCCTAGGTTAGTGGGATGTGTAATGTGATGAAGTGACTTCCAATTAAGACTAGTTTGAGGCTACGACACTGATCAGGAAGCAATTTATATTCATTTTCCTTGGACTGCTCATTGAAACTCTATTTTCCTGAACTCCTACGCTGCTACAGGCCGTACTTTGCAAAGGTACAAGGTTGTTTCCACTTTCTCATAATTTGATTTGTTAGAGAATGGAGTTGTCTTTCATTTGAAGTTAGTTTAGTGTTTTGACATTTCTATTGTAGGGAGATATAAGGTTTTTTCCAAAAAATGTCCTATCAAAACCTAATCTAGGGTTTGCTTCAAACGATGGAAAAGTGACCATCCCACTGTCTCTCAGGGACATAAGACCAGTGGGATGGATGTGTCCATTTGCATTTCAATTGATTTGGGTGTTTGTAGAGGAGAGGGAGTTGGTAGTTACAAGATTTGATGGAGAAGGCTTAATATGTCCATGTATTAAGCCAATTTGAGGAACCATAGATGCATTTGAGGGAACAGTTGATTGTAGGAGTTCAAAACTTGAAAAAGTCTTGGTTTGGGCATGAGATTGAGATGTCCAATTGATTGGTTGAGTTCTGTGAGTCTCAAAAAGGGTGGTTGCTTCACAAATTTGGCCTAATTGGGGCTCTAGGTCACTAGGAGGGGTTATAGGTTGGACCATACTGTCCAAAACAACCCATACCCATTTTGGAATATGTCATGTGGAATCCAAATGGGTATCTCTATATTGTCTAAGATTTGAGTTTGCAAGTCTGAGTCAAAAGATATTGCTAACTATCTCTGTTTGGAGAGCTACAAGGGATTTGGAGGCCTAAAGAAGGAAGTACCAAAACTAAGTTTGTTCTACCTTTGCCAATGGTTTGGATGGGTCTCATGGCATGTCAAATCAACCTTTTCATGATGAGTTTAGGGCCACTAACTGTTGTTCCCACTTTTGCAAGTTGATCCTTGGATTTGGGTTTTAGAGTGTAATGAAAACCTTGTATATTTGTGAAGACCTCTACCTATCCTAGTGCCTCTACATCAATAAGAGATAGGATATTTGGTAGCTCCCCCTAACTTCATGTCACTTCTCAAGTAACTGGTGAAGTAGCTTGTGCAACATGTAGAAGTTTAGGATCCTTCTTGTCCTGATTTTGCTTCCTTCTTAAAACCTTCCTAGGTTCTTTCTTTTGCTTGTCCATAGCATTATTCCAGCAATATTGTGATTTATGTCCAATCCTGTTGCACCTCAAACATATGATATTTCTAGAGGAATAATGATGTTTGTTTCTTGAATTTCTATAATGCATCCAACAGTCTCTTTTCATGTGCCCAACCTTATTGCAGTTATAGCAAATAACATTGTAGTTTTGATGTGACAAACCATAATAACTACAATTTCTAGTTCTATGACCATACTTATGACAAACATGATAGAAATAACCATGAAACTGAGAATAGTTATACCTAACCGAATGACATTGCCTGATAGATGAAGGTCTTGAAAAACTATTAGTTCTTTTTCTCCCAATATCAGCAATTTTATCCTTTGCTTTCTTCTTGTCATCATTAGAAATAGCAAAATGATAATTCAGATCTATCTTTTGCCTAGGAGTCTACCTAACCTTGAAACTCTTCCTATCTACTGTTGCAAAAAATTATTTCCCTTTTAACTTCATCTTTAACACCAGAGCTTTCCCCTTTTTCATATCCTAAACCAAAATGATCCTTGTAGTTTTTTTGACTACTCAATATTTCATTCAAACATTCAATACTCTTGTCAAATTGAATATTCTTGTGAAGTTTAGAAGAAGCCTTTTCCAAATCCTTTCATAAAGACATTATTTATGCCTCTAACTTCAGACATTCTATTCTTTTTACTTCACAATCAGATTTAGTCATATCTATTATTCTTTTGGCTTCCTCAATCTCAATTTTTAGACTAATAATCAATTTATCAGATTCATTAACATGACTTTTTAATTCTGCAATCTGATTTCTGGCATTTCAAACTCTAAAGAAGCTTTTTCAAAATCTGAACATACCTTTTCCTTGGATTCTTTTTCTTGTTGAATCTAGTCTTTTAGTCTCCTATTTTCTTCATTAAGTTGTTTGATTGTATCTAGTGCACACAGAAGTTCTCCTTCAATATCAACTCCACAATCTTCTTCATCCTCAAAGAAATATCTTTCTTCATCATGAAATTCTTGTTCTCCTTCAAAAACAACAACTCCTTCAGGGTTACTAACACACTCTTCTTCTACAGAATTGTTCTTATTATCAGTTATTGACTCAACTGACAAGAACTTTTCCTGAGACAAGACTACATTTGACTTGATACTAGTGTTTTTCTTTTGACTTACATTTCTTTTACACTTGCCCATCATAGTACTCCATGACCAAGAAACCCTAAGGTTGGTTAGACCTACTAGACAAGGGTCTAGCTCTGATACCACTTGTTGGAGTACGCAAGACACTGAGAGGGGGAGTGAATCAATGTCTTATAAAATAGACATGTTCTTGGCAACACCTAATTAACTTTTACCAACTGTGAACTTCAACCTTGAATGGTGAAAGCAAAACATTCATTTAAGAACTAGGATGAACTATCAAACCAACTTGTAAGCATGAAAAGACAAAACAACTATTTGTGAACTATGAGGAATCATTTCATGAAGACAAGCAATAGAGGTAGATTGTTACTTCATTAGACTGAGATAAGCATCAAAGTATTATGCATTTGTACTATTTTACTATGAGCATTATATAACAGTTAAATTATGAAATAATGAACAAAAAACCATGAGAAGAACAAGTAACCATAACACAGATCTTGTCCTGAGTGGAAAACCCTCTGGGGCATAAAAACCACTCAAAAAAATGCCTCACTGGCTTATTTAATTAATCTCACTAATTTACAGGCCTCACTGGCTATAGAATGCCTCATTGGCAAAGCCTCACTGGCTACACAAAATGCTTCACTGGAAAAGGTCATTTCTTGTCTCATTGACTTGACCTTTCAATACATGTTTCAATCATGAAGAAAAAACAAATACAAAGGGACACTCTATTTCACTGATCCTCAAACTCTGATCTAATATCAATGATAATGCATTCAGTCATCTATCCTCAATATTACATCATGTGTATACACAACCACACACAATTCCTATTTTTAAAGCCCTTTTTATACATTTCATAATTTGTAATAACATCTTCTTCTGTATGTGTAGGAATAACCAATTCAGGAAGTTTTCTTAACTGTCAGAACAGTTAGGTCGATTGACATTATGAGTTCATTTAAACACCAAAGTCAAATCTATTTTGTTAAAACCTAACCATGGTCATAAACCCAAATCTTGAAGAGGCCTAGTGTCTCAAGTTATTGCTTGGAACCTCTTTCTATATATGGGTCGTCGGCCACACTCAAGTTATCGGGTAGACTTACTATATCGGCTGACCTTAGTTATGTCAATCCGAAGTCATGTGTCACCCCAATGGATGTATCCTATTGGCGTGAGTCTGGTGATCGGAGAGACGTTGGAGGCTTTGTCCGATGGTTGATGTCTCAGCGATGACCTTTTTCCTATCGGTGTGAGATCTACTATCGGTCGAGCCTTGTGGAGTCTTTCCAATGGGAACTCTCTCACCGATGGTGTTTTCTTCTAATGATCGGCAAGAGGACATCTATCGGTGTAGCTTAAAGACTTTGGGCTGATGCACAGTGGTCACTCCGATGAAGGTTTGTGTTGGCGTCAAATGGTGAAAGTTATCCTGATGAGTTGTTGATTGTTATCGTCAGCAACAAAATTGTCGACGATAGACTTACTATTTGTTTGGGCTTATAAACTAATGTGTCCAAGTTATCCTGATGCATGTGGGACTATTGGTCACACCAGAATGTGAACAGTTGCGACAGTTGGCTGAAATCGATGCTGGAGAAGTTAGATGAAACGGTTAGGGCAGATGTTAATAAACTATTCTGCACTTGCAAACTAAATATAAAAATTTGATGGAGTCATCGAGTGATGGGTAGTAGAAGAGTTTTGAATATATGGTTCATTCTGTAGAATGTGTAGCGACAGTGAATTGAATATAATTTGGAGAACGATACCTGAACAGAAGTGCTGAAAATCTTTCTTGTAATCTCTTGATTTGCTGAAATAAAGATTGTTCTATTGTGGTGGTGGGTTTTTTACCTGAAAGGGTTTTCCCACGTAAATGGTGTGTCATTCTGTGACTATCTATCTTTGTTCTTTTTCATTTTTCTGGTGTATCATCTGTGGTATTTAAATAGAATTTTAGCTGTCTGCATTGTCCTCTTTGAATTAACATTAGGGAAGTTGTTTTCCCGCACCTGTGTTTTCCTTACAAGTGGTATCAGAGCCTGGCCCGTTGTGTTATCCTTGTTGGTAGGTTGGGTTTTTAGTGTTATGTTCAGAAAGTGGGAGTTCTGTAGAGGTCTATTCTGTTAATTAAGATAGCAAGTACGTCAGGAAAAATTGACATTGAAAAGTTCAATGGCACAAATTTTGAGTTGTGGAAGATTAAGGCTGAAGATTTGCTGGTCGACAGAGATCTTTGGATTGCTGTGTCTGGGGTTAAACCTACAAGCATGAAACAAGAAGATTGGGACCTAGCTGACAGAAAAGCCAGAGGACTGATAAGATTAAGTCTTGCAGATTTTGTTCTATTGAACGTCCATGAAAAGAAGTCAGCCAAAGATTTGTGGAAGAAGTTGGGAGATATTTACCAAGGCAAGTCCTTGGTGAATAAACTGTTCCTCAGAAAGAAGTTGTATTCTCTGAAGATGGATGAAGGTGCATCTGTAGCAGACCATCTGAACGCATTTAATCTGATTGTTGCACAGTTGACGTCTGTAGGTGTAAAAATAGAAGAGGAAGACCGATGTATGCTTCTATTGTGTTCCTTACCTGACTCATGGGATCAACTTGTGATGGCTATTGGAAGTACAACAACCACGTTTACAACTAAAGCGGTTGTTACCTCGTTGTTATCTGAAGAGATGGGGAGGAAATCTTCTGAGACAGCCAAAGAGGCCCTGTCTGTTCGAGGTAGATCAAAGGAAAGAGGCAAGAAGAAGGACAAGAAGTCTAAGTCCAAATCAGAGGGGAAATCAAAATCTCCTGGCAAAAAGTCCAAGGTGAAGTGTTGGAATTGTGGGCAGAAAGGACACATTAGGAAAGACTGCAAAGAGGAAAAAAAGAAGAAGAACTTCTCTGACTCTGAGTCTTCACAGAGTGATGCTGATGCCTTCGTTGCTGCTTTGGCAATGCCTGCATCTGAAGATGTTTGGCTAGTGGATTCAGGAGCATCTTTTCATATGACATCTCACAGAGAGTGGTTCACAAAGTATGAACCGTATGCTGGTGGAAAGGTGTTTCTAGCAAGTGATTCAACATTGGAAATTGTTGGCCGAGGACGAGTCAGAATCTAGTTCCCAGATGGCAGAATAAAAGGAATGAATGGAGTGCTACACATACCAGGTCTGGCTCAAAATTTACTTTCTGTTAGTAAGCTTAATGATGTTGTAGTGCAAGTTACTTTTGTGAATGGTGGCTGTAAGATGACTAGAGGTTCTATTATTCTGGCAAAGGGTGAATGCATTGGAACCCTGTATAGGTTAGATGCTAAACCAGTATGCTATAATAGTGTCTCTGTAAAATCTAGAATAGCTACTATTGTAACACATGATGCAAATTCTATTGAAGTTAAACTTCCTGCAAAGAAAACAATTCTTTGGCATCATAGACTTGGTCACATAGGTGAAAAAGGTTTAAAAACCTTGAAAAACAAAAACCTGGTAGATGGGCTGACTGATTGTAATCTGGAGTTCAATTTCTGTGAACATTGTATATATGGAAAACATAACCGTGTTTCTTTTTACTCTAGTTCTCATAAATCTTCTGGTATTCTGGACTATGTACATTCTGATGTTTTTGGTCCAGTCGATGTTCCTTCTATGTCTAAATCAAGATACTACGTATCGTTTATTGATGATTATTCAAGGAGGGCATTTATATATTTTTTGAAGAATAAATCAGAAGTGTTCAGTCGGTTTAAAGAATTTAAAACTCTTGTGGAAAATCAGACTGGTAGGAAAATAAAATGTTTGAGAACGGATAATGGTGGTGAATATTGCAATGCAGATTTTGATAAGTATTGTGTAGATCATGGAATTAAAAGGCATAAAACTACACCTTATACTCCACAGCAAAATGGAGTTGCTGAAAGGTTAAATCATTCATTGATGGAGAAAGCAAGAAGTATGTTGAGTTATGCTAGTCTTGAACAAAGGTTCTGGGCTGAGGTAGTTGCTACAGCTTGTTACTTGCTGAATCATTCTCCTACTTTGGCATTGGTTGATAAGACGCCTATGGAAGCATGGTCTGGTAAGAAGCCCTCTCTAAGACATCTTCGTGTCTTTGGCTGTGAGGCATATGCTCATATTCCTGAGGTAAAGAGATCTAAGTTGGATAACAAGGCAGTTAAATGTATCTTTTTTGGCTATGGAGTCGGTGTTAAGGGGTACAAGCTTTGGAATCCTGAAACTGAAAAAGTAATTTACAGCAAGAATGTAATTTTCAGAGAGCTGAAACCCTTGTTAGTATTTCTCAGCCGGAAAAGATAGAAGAGAAGAAAGAAAAGAGTGTTGTGAATATTCCTTTGACCCCTATAAAAGAGGAACAACAACAAACACCAAGTGTAGATGGTTCAGATGTGAGTTCGAGTAGCTCCGAAGATTCAGATCTAGAGCAAGAACCTGAACCTGCACCTCAGCCTGTGAGGAGATCTACACGTGAAAGAAGACAACCAGATAGGTATGGTTTTTCAGTACTTGATTCAAGTTGTGCCTATGCTTTACTTACTGATACTGATGAGCCTAGGACTATGAAAGAAGCTATTAGTTTACCTGATTCAGATTCTTGGTTGGAAGCCATGGATAGTGAAATGACATCATTGGAGAAGAATGGAACCTAGGATCTGGTGCCCTTGCCTAAAGGAAGAAAACCCGTAGGCTATAAGTGGGTATTTAAGAAGAAATATGGTCCAGATGGTAGTGTTGATAAGTACAAGGCAAGACTGGTTGCTAAGGGGTATTCCCAAAAGGAAGGTATTGATTATGGAGAACTCTTTTCTCCTGTAGCTAAGCTGACATCCATTAGATTTCTGTTGTCACTTGCAGCAGCATATGATTTTGAAATTGAGTAGATGGATGTAACAACAGCATTTCTTCATGGGGACCTTGAAGAAGAAATCTATATGTCCCAACCAGAGCATTTTGTGGAAAAAGGTAAAGAACATCTAGTATGTAAACTTAAGAAGTCTCTTTATGGTTTGAAATAATCTCCCAGAATGTGGTATCAAAAATTTGATACATATGTTTTATCTTTAGGATATGTGAGATCTAAATCTGATCACTGTGTATATTATAAAACTAATGGTGATCAAATTCTTATAATTGCACTATATGTGGATGATATGTTGTTCATTGGCAATGGTAAGGGGATGATCTCAGAATTAAAATCTCAGTTGTCCTTGAAATTTGAAATGAAGAATCTGGGGGTAGCGAAGTACATTCTGGGAATGGAAATCAAAAGGGACAGATCTAAGAGAAAGCTTTGGCTCAGCCAGAACATGTATGTTACTAATGTTCTTGACAGGTTTAATATGTCTGATTCCAAACAGTTAGTTGTCCCAGTTATGTAGGGAACGAAACTATCTGTTGAAGATTGTCCAGAATCTTTGAGTGAAATTGACGACATGAAAAAAGTGCCTTATTCAAGTGTTGTTGGCAGTTTAATGTATGCAATGGTCTGTACCAGGCCAAACATTGCCCAAGCAGTGGGAGTTTTAAGCCGATTTATGGCGAATCTAGGCAGATCACATTGGGATGCTATGAAAAGAGTTATGAGGTATTTGAAGGGAACTTCTGACTATGCTATTTGCTATCATGGAAACTCAGAGGGATCTAAGAGATCTATCAGCATTCAAGGATATGTTGATTCTAATTGGGTAGGGGACATTGACAGTAGAAGATCTACCAGTGGATATATATTCACGTTAAATGGTGGTGCTATTAGTTGGATGAGCAAGTGATAGGCTATAGTCGCTTTGTCCACAACAGAGGCAGAGTACATGGCAGCTACTCATGCATGCCAAGAAGCCATTTGGTTGAGGAGGTTGTGTTCTGATGTTGGTTTTGATGCAGGGCAGATACAAATACATTGTGACAGTCAAACTGCTATCTGTTTGGCAAAAAATCCTATTTTTCATGCTAGGACAAAACATATTGATGTCCAATATCACTTTGTTCATGATATGGTGGAAGACAGGGAAGTAAAGCTTGAAAAAGTTAACACTTTGGAAAATGTCGCTGATGCCTTAACAAAGCCAGTGAGCACAACAAAATTCAAATGGTGTTCAAATGAAATGGGTCTTCGGGCCCATAATTCTCAGTAATCCTTTAAGGATTAAGAGGTTAGCAATAATCTCTTCGACAAGTGGGAGATTGAAGAGACCTAGTGTCTCAAGTTATTGCTTGGAACCTCTTTCTATATATGGGTCGTCGGCCACACTCAAGTTATCGGGTAGACTTACTATATCGGCTGACCTTAGTAATGTCAATCCGAAGTCATGTGTCACCCCGATGGATGTATCCTATCGGCGTGAGTCTGGTGATCGGAGAGACGTTGGAGGCTTTGTCTGATGGTTGATGTCTCAGCGATGACCTTTTTCCTATCGGTGTGAGATCTACTATCGGTCTAGCCTTGTGGAGTCTTTCCAATGGGAACTCTCTCACCGATGGTGTTTTCTTCTAATGATCAGCGAGAGGACATCTATCAGTGTAGCTTAAAGACTTCAGGCCGATGCACAGTGGTCACTCCAATGAAGGTTTGTGTTGGCGTCGGATGGTGAAAGTTATCCCAATGAGCTATTGACTATTATCGTCAGCAACAAAATTGTCAATGATAGACTTACTGTTCGTTTGGGCTTATAAACTAATGTGTCCAAGTTATCCTGATGCATGTGGGACTATTGGTCACACCAGAATGTGAACAGTTGCGACAGTTGGCTGAAATCGATGCTGGAGAAGTCAGATGAAACGGTTAGGGCAGATGTTAATAAATGGTTCTACACTTGTAATCTAAATATAAAAATCTAATGGATTCGTCGAGTGATGGGTAGTAGAAGAGTTTCAAATATATGGTTCATTCTGTAGAATGTGCAGCGACAGTGAACTGAATATAATTTGGAGAACGATACCTGAACAGAAGTGCTGAAAATCTTTTTTGTAATCTCTTGATTTGCTGAAATAAAGATTGTTCTATTGTGGTGGTGGGTTTTTTACCTGAAAGGGTTTTCCCACGTAAATGGTGTGTCATTCTGTGACTGTATCTTTGTTCTTTTTCATTTTTCTGGTGTATCATCTGTGGTATTTGAACAGAATTTTAGCTGTCTGCATTGTCCTCTTTGAATTAACATTAGGGAAGTTGTTTTTCCACACCTATGCTTTCCTTACAAATCTCTGTCATGATATCATATGAAAATATTGCTGACTGAAAGAACATCTGGAGATAGTTATAACTATTTTTGAAATACTTTTGAAACCCCATAAACCATATTCTCTATCAAAGAAATTTCTTTCAGTTTGAAACCCTAACCGTAAATGTTATGAGTAATAACAAACGTGTATCATAAACCTCTTATGAAAGAAATGACGGAGAAAAGAGCACATATAACTGTCACAACAAAGCATACTCGACTAGAAACACAAACTCTATATCATAAAATCAATACCCATAACAATGAAAAGGATTGACACCCATAAATGTCACATCTGCCTATTTCAACAAGATAAAATTGAATGAAAGGTAACAATGTCATCTGGTGTCAGCCAAAAGAAGATGAAGTCAAAAAGTTTACCATCACATGAGCCAGCACTGTCATTTCCAGAAGATTCTACCAAGCTTGTTGTTTGTTTCATGTGTTTTCATGATGAAATTTGAATTGGTCAAACCTTAGCTCGAGAGGAGCTCGAAACCAAACTTTTTACCTTGCATAATGAAAACATAATCCAAACTTTTTCTGATATCATCATGAACCTATGCTTCCGGTGTGCCCTAGAATGGGCCGGTAATAATGAGTGGCTCCTTCGAACCTATTACCTACCTCATGTCATCGAAACCTGTTCAACAGGTTACTACCTTAAAACAAGCTGATATTATGCCTTTTGAATTATTTCAAACTTTAAAACAACTTTGTACAAGTCCCTTCCTCGAACCCCATTCACATGGCAAATGTAAAGTGAAGACCTTGTAACTTTACTTGGAGAACAAAGATAACTCAAATCAAAATGTCTAAGTCTTCAAACAAATTATAATGTACTAGTAATGTGTCCACCAAATATAACATATGTCAACAACATATGAACATTAAGTATGAGATAAATGCCTTTGCCACTGAACAACATTAATCATGCTAGGAGAGCATGTCACCATTATACCAAACACACAGAGCATCAGCTGAATTGAATCATGGACCATCACAGACCATATGTAAATCAACCATTAATGATGTATCAACAACACCATTACAGAACTGAGCATGGATAAGTATATATAATACAATCTCAACATCAAGATGTGTCTTGCATCAAGGTGCCAAACATGATAGATCCCACCGTATATGCTGAACAATAGAATGATAGCATTCTAAGATCAAAGCCAAATGAAACCAAGATGAACACAACAAGAAAAAAGACCAAGAGTATATGCATCATGGTATATGCATCATGTGTATGCCAACTGTATGCTCACATATGATCAAGTGACATGTCATAGAATTGAAACAAGATGCCAACTTTATGCTCATGTAGATGCCAACTGATCATGGAAGATGCCAAATAAAACTGATATCATATACACCAAACAAATGTCATCATGTTTGCCATGAATATGCAAACATGCTATGAGTATGCCAACATCAAACATGAGCATGATTACCACAGGTGCCAAACTGAATATGAACACACATGATATAAACACCTCATAGTACCATGCCAAGGACCAATCTTCCTATTAGGAAACTATCTCAAGGAAACCATATCAACCGTCAAGGAAACCACATGATATCAAGTTGTGGTTTGGACATCAAGGACAACAACTGAGGGTAAGTCAACACACATTACATACTATTCCAACCATTTTACATTCCATACTATACCAAAAACTAATCAATACAGTTCTTGTAGGAAATGGTCACAATTTGTTTTAACTGTTAGAGACACGTCGAAGCCATCGAAGAGACCTCAGTCATACTCTCCCCGAATTCTCAAAGTCTCATCGATATAGTTATTACATGCCAAGCTTTGACTACGGTCCCCACCGCCTAGGTGGCAGTCACATCAACTTCCCAATACACTGCATCGAATTATCGAGGAGACTCAAGACAGAGTCCCGCCGAAGACACTAAGTCACACCGAAGGAGAGTTAATCCTTTGTATCAGGCTGTCAAAGGGACAGCTTAGAGACTCCCGCTGATATTGACATGTCTTACCGATGAAGATTACAACCACCACAGTATCAGCTCATCGAAGGGACTATATCTAAAGTCCCAATGACAATGCAATGTCACTTCAATGAAGAGTTAACTTCAACCTGTAGAACGCTTATTGAAATGTGCGAGGGGACTTCCAAGTGACTCCCTCTGAAGTGGTCAACTCCCGCCGATAGAATACACGACGCCAAAGCAAGAAGTGTTATCGGTCCATCGAGGAGACAAGCAACTTGGTCCCAATGAAATTCCTTTGTAAGCCCGATACATTGTAACTTGAAGCCTTACATGCCAGTAAATTTGAGACATTGTTTCTCAACAATCATGTACCACTTAAGGCCACCTATGTCTCAATATTAATCTCCACTTTATTAATGCGGCTCAATGGTCAAATAATAGCATGAAATTTCTACCCAAGGAACAAACACCTAAAGTTATTTACAATAATCTATTTTCCCAAAGAAATGACATTACTTCAACATGTAATGAACAAAATTTGACTATTTGATTCATGGAAGTGTGTAGAATAAATGCAATTAAGTTTCATCTATGGGAAATACAAGGAGAACAAGACAAAAACTCACCCTCCATGAACGCTATGAAAGATTATTGGCTCTATAGCTTATTTATCTCTACTAGAGATTGGAAGGCCAATCTAAGTGCTCAATTCTGCTATGTTACTATAGGCTGATTAGTTTTAGACTTTGGACATGATGCTTATAGTCAATTCTATGTCAATCTAGCTAGAAATGAGAACAGACTCCTCACAAGCATTTTGGTCCTTTAAATTTTCCAAATTTACATCTTAAGTTGTTCTTATCATAATGCTAATGTAGCATATTTCCTATTTCTAGAAAAAGAAACCTTATAATGATTCAAGTAGAATCTCCAAAGGCATTTCTAATGACAATACCAAACCCATTTCCATGGTTTGTGGTACTTCCAAACACTTCCTTGAGGCATGCAATATCTTCAATCTCATCAATTTATGTAGTTGCAACACTAAAAAACACATAGATCACATATGTGCCTAGCTATGATGACAATTTTCCTTCAAGACATTTTGGAGGGCAGGGATGATTTGCTAACATGTTCTTCATTGTCAAAAAACACTAAAAAATAGTAGTCCTTGCAGCACCAGAAAACACACACATCTATGCCTGGCTATGATGGCATTTTTCCTTCAAAACATTATATGGAGGGTAGAGATGATTTCCTAAAATGTTCTTCATTGTTAGACGACATGGAAAAAACATAAGCTATTGTTTTGCCTGGAATTGAGAACTATATGATTGAGACAATGTTTCTTCCATTTATTCTATGTTTTGGTTTTCAATATTATTGCTAATAGTACTTCTATTGTGCATATTTTTTCTTGTAGATATCTATGAGTAGACAAGGCTCACGGGAAGTATTTGTACTATTACTTTGTTACATCAAAAGGAAATCCAACCAAAGATCCTATTGTCATGTGGTTGAACAGTGGTCCAGGGTGCTCAAGCTTTGACACTTATGTTTATGAACACGGTTATGTTGGGTTCTAAGGGTTGGACCAATAAAGGTAGCCCTTTTTCTAGAATAATATATGCAAGTGATCATTCAAATCGTTTATCTTTTTGCTTCAATAGTTTGGATTACAGTTGGGTTCTAAGGGCTACACCAATAAATATACTTCCTTTAAATTAGATTTAGAGGTTTGAAAGGTAACCCTTGTGCTAGAATAACTTATACAAGTGCTCAATCAAATTGTTTCTCTTGTTACTTCAATAGTTTGAATTGTATATAATATCTTGTGATTTTCTTGCTAGATGTCTCTCTTAAATTTGCATACATGCCTAGCATTAAGCTATTAAATAGAAAGTTGTCAACACAAGGCAATGAAAAGTTAACGTCTCTAAACTCTGCTTTTGAAGCTGATCCATACACTGTTATAAAACTATCATATTCTATTCTGATAGTATTTGGCAGGGACTCCAGCTGCAGTGCAGCTCTTGTTAATTCATATATTCTTATCCTCAATTTTCTAGTTTGGCGCGCTCTCAACATCTCCCCTCAGTAGAAATTTTAAATAAGAAGGAAATAAATTGAACCATATACTCGTCATTATCCTCGAATGGGACCACAAATATTATTCCTTTTTCTACCGTGTTTGATACAGATTAGAACTTGTTTATTGCGACATCTTTATAATTTCAGAGCGGTGCTTTCTGAAGAGCTGCGGCACGGAAAATGAAAATCATCAGTTGGACTCCCCGTGACTTTAATTTTTGTGTACTCCACCATGATGAATTTGCCTGAAACTAATATCACATCCTTCATGTACAAACTCTTGTGTACATCTTTCTTGTACAATCCACTCACACGTTTCTGTGTTCCTTCCACGCACAAACCACGCATATTCTGGATGCACATTTGACGTTTCTTTTCCCCATACATTCTTAAAGTAAATATCATCCATTTTAATAGTCAAAGTTAATTTGGATCAATAAAAATAGGAGAAATATGTACCACTTTTTGTTGTGAATGAGGTGTAAAATTGCTATTGAGTGTTAGTGTTTGACCATTAAAGTGGATGACATTTAAGTAGAGTGTTCTTGAACATCATTAGTTTCAACAGTCAAAGAACAATTTTGGTCAATGCTATTGATTCTTTGACCATTGAAATGGATGATATTTAAATTGGCAAATGCTATTAATTATTTGACTATTGAAATGGATGATATTTAAATAGTTTTTAAACATAATTAGTTTCAGCAGGGCTATTGTTAAATATCATCCACAATGGTCAATTTTGGCTAATAAAAATAGGACAAATATTTACCATTTTTTGTTGTGAATGAGGTGTAAAATCGATATTGACTATTTGACCGTGGAAGTGGATGATATTTAAGACTTTAAATAGATTCAACAGTCAAAGAACAATTTTTTACCATTGAAATTGATGATATTTAAATAAAATGATATTTAAGTAGAATTTATTGGTTCTGCCTTTCTTCCCTACCCTTTCCTGGCTCTTTCCTCCACAATATGTGTGGCTTCTGCCTTTCTTCCTCGCGCTTTCATCACTTTTATATTTATAAATCACCCTCTTCTTGACCGCTTCACATCCCCTACCAAGGGCCTACTTTTTTATTTTTTTTTGTGCAGTTCTATTGGATTCCATGGCTCCTATTTCCTCCACTGCTCCTCAATCAGATATTTCATATGCCTTTGATGGACTTGCCCTACCATTGCTTATGATGTTTTGACTTATGTCCAGTTAGGAGCGAATGACGATGAATATTGTGCATCATGCATTGAAACGAATCCTAGGTGTTAAAATAACAGGGGTAATCCTAGGTCTTGGAATAATAAGGGTAGTCAATTAAAATAGAATAAATACAAGTGAACAAATACTTATCATTTTTATTGTGAATGAGATGTAAAATTATTATTGATTATTTAATCATTGAAATAAGGAAGCGGACTCATAGGAGGGGGCTTCCTAAATTATCTTAGCTGTGCTGCTGAGATTTTTTAGGAGCATTTTAGTGAATTTTGTATTTGTGGGTATGCTTAAAATTTTAAGCTCTAGAAGGGTGGTCTCATAAAGTTTTTTAAACAATAGTTTATGCTAAATAATTTAGCAGAGATTTTTTAGGAAGTTGGGGAAAATTCCCTCCAAATTTTGGAGAATGAAAAAACTTTAGTTAACTCCCGAAGTTGGTGGGGGAAAGTTTCAGCCCCACCCCATCTGCACCAGCGGAAAAATAACCACCTAAACAATAGCTACTCCCATTTTGGAGGAGAAGATTCTGATTCAAACATTAGCAGACTTTTTTGAATTCCATGGAACCCTTTGCTCCATAAAAATAGATCCTCTAGAAACTCCATAGGACCACTTTAAAATTATTATTGTAACCATTCAAATAAACTATATTTATTAAGTAGAGTGAGATGTTATTAGTAAAAATAGTGCAATGAATGTAAATTCATTAAAGGTATGGAAATGGGTTTAATTAAAAGGGAAGTTTTATTGTCTTTTTGCTGATTTAGTCAGAAACGTTGAGCTGTCATGTATCGATTATGATTGCTTTTGGCAATATGGTCAAGTTTTAGAGGAGTATTTCCCTTTTATCTGTTGCAAAATTTGTTTCTTTTCAGTCGTCGATTTCCAGTTGCTTGATGTTTGGCAATTTTTTCTATGTGGCCGTTGTTAAGGAAAGTAAGATTGTCTAGGAAATAACAAGTTTTCTCTAGAGTTTTCCACAATAGAAAGCTAGGATTTCTCTAGAGTTTTCCATAAAACTAATAGAATATTCCAGTTTTTTTTAGAATTAAAATATATAATTATCTAGAAAGATGGAAACTTCCAGGCTTCAAGTTTTTTGTAATTATATATGATTGAACAAAGCTATTGTACATGACATGTTGGATGAAATATAATTTAAGTTAGATAAATATTTTTCTGAGTTTATTAATTCTGTTTTGCCCTATTTTTATTTGCTATTATGTTTTGTTGTTTATTGGGCCTGTTCTTTCATGGTATCAGAGCCAGGTTTAGCTAGATTTTTTTTTCCAGATTCAGCTGCAGGGCATATAGATTGTTGGAAGTGACATTTGTTTGCAGGGCTGCATTATTGCTAGAATAATATTTGTTTGAAGATTGATTTTGTTTTGGCTAACATAGGCTCAACAAATGAAGTGTTGCCAATATTTGATGGAAGTGGTTTTGCAGATTGGAAGATTGCAGTCAAGAATGCTCTGAGAGAAAAGGCTCTATGGAGGATAGTGAACAAAGAAATTGGAGAACCTCAAAGTGAAAAAGAAAAGGAGCTATGGAAATGCAAGTTGGAACAAGCTGGAGGTATTATTGGTAAAGCTTTAAGCCCCAATCTCAATAGAAGATTTGTTGATATTGATAATCCAATAGAGTTGTGGGAGAGTTTGGAAAAAGATTATAAAGATGCAGATATTGCTAGCATGTTTAGTATAGAACAAAAATTGGTGAATTTAGCTCCTTCTGATTTTAAAAAAAATGACTGATTATTTCAATGAAGTTACTTTTTTAAATGCCCAGCTGAAGAAAATAGGTGTTGAATATGCAAAAAAAGATTTTCAATTGATTACAATGGTTGAAAGTAAGCTTCCCCAGCCATACAAAGTATTTAAGGAATCAAGGAAAAGGGTTCTTCAACTAAATTCCAATACCCCCCAGCAAACTTTTGATCAATTTTGTAAGTCTATTTTAGATGAAGAGGTTCAGCTTATCAAAGAAGGACATATTAAGAAGAATCATGCATATGCAGCCAAGAGTAAATTTTCTAGATATGATGGAAAGAAGAATTGGAAAGGAAAATATAAATTTCAAAATAATGATGGTTCTAACCATTTTTCTAGAAATGATGGTACAGAAAAATAAGTTGCAAAAAAATTGATTATTTGCAAGTATTGTGGAGGTGAAAATCACATGGAAAAATTTTGTTTGAAGAAGAGGGACAATGAAAGGCAGCAATACAAGCCCAAGCAAGAAAGGTTCAAGGATGGCAAGAAGGATAGGCATAGCTTCGTAGCCATCTCTCTAAAAAGGCAAGAGAAATCAAATAAGGAGGTAATTGCTAGACCTGAAAGTAGTGTTAAAGGGGGATACTTTGCTTTAGATTCTAATAAAGAATAGATTTTAGATTCAGAGGCATCCTATCACATGACTGGGGATAGATCTTTGTTTATTGATTTTAATGAAGGGAAGAATTCAGATCAAGAAATTACCATTGGCAATAAAATGAGACTTCCAGTTTTAGGAACAGGGACTGTTAATGTAACAAATAGGTCTTTCAAAAATATTTTGCTGGTTGAAGGATTAGGGGTGACTCTTATTTCATTATATAAAATTGCCCAAGCTAGATATGAGTTTGTTGTCACTGCTGATCAAGTTATTGTTAGAGATAGAAAAGACGCAAGCAATATAATTGCTATTGGCAGAGTTGATCATAAAGAGAGTCTATTTAAATTTGTGGGGTTTGTTGATAATGAATACACACACTCTCATGCTTTTATTGCTCAGACTAATGATATGTCAAAACTTTGGCATGCTAGACTTGGACATATAAATTATAGAAAATTACAAGACATGGTTAGAATGGATATGGTTAGAGGATTAACAAAAATTTTAGCTTCTGAAGGTGTGTGTAAAGGATGTGTGTTAGGCAAACATCATCGAGATCCTTTTGATTCAGGGAAAGCATGGAGAGCTAATTATCCGTTGCAGCTCATTCATAGTGATCTATGTGAACCAGGGTATCCTTCACTTTCAGGTGCTAGGTATCTTCTCACTTTTATTGATGATTATAGCAGGAGAGTGTGGGTTTATTTTTTGGAAAGGAAAAATGAAGTATTTGAAGTCTTTCAAAAGTTTAAGGCATTAGTTGAAAATCAAAGTGGAAAAAGAATTAAGTGTTTAAGGATAGATAATGGAGGTGAATATTGCAATTATGCATTTAAGTCATTTTGTGAAAATTGTGGTATTAAGGTGCAAAAAATAGTTCCTTATACTCCTCAACAAAATGGGGTGGCTGAACAAATGAATAGAACTCTTTTAGAAATGGCTCGTTGTATGTTGCATTTTAAAAGTTTGCATAACAAATTTTGGGGTTTGGCTATTTCTTGTGATGCATATATTGTGAATAGAATTCCCACTAAAGCTCTCACAAATATCACCCCTGAAGAAGCATGGAGTAGTAGAAAGCCTCACATTGGGTATTTTAAAGTATTTGGGTGTACTGCTTGGGCACACATTCCTGATGGAAAGAGAGAAAAGTTAGAACCAAACAGTCATAAGTGTCTGTTTGTGGGTTATAGTGAAGAATCAAAGGCTTTCAGGTTATATGATTTGACAACAAAAAAGGTCTTTGTTAGTAGAGATGTAAAGTTTGATGAGTATTCACAACTTACAGCTACTTCCTCTCAATCTACAACAACAAATACTTCTCATTTTTCTGATATTTTAAAAAGAAATGGAGCCAATATTGATGAGGATGAGGTGTGCACCACTATAAATAATGATAATACTATTGAAAATGAAACTACTGATGCTTGTAATCAGCCATTTTCTGTAGGTAGTGATGATGAAGAAGATGTCATTTCAGCTAGACAAAAGATAAGGAGTGTTGAAGAAATATATAGACAAGGCTCAAAGATCCAAGGAAGGAATGGTAGTGCTCTCATGGCCAAAGTATTACAAGTAAATGACCCAATCTCATATGACCAAGCTAGAGGAAAGAAGGAATGGGAGCAAGCCATGCAAGAGGAATATGATGCATTGTTAGAGAATAAAACTTGGGAACTTGTGCCCTGGCCCAAAGGTAAGAATGTTATTGGTTGCAAATGGGTATACAAAACTAAATTTAAATCAGAAGGTGCTATAAAAAAAATTCAAAGTTAAATTGGTTGCTAACGGGTTCAATCAAAAAGAGGGTGTTGATTATGAAGAAACATTTGCTCCTGTCATTAAAATAAACACAGTTAGAATTATTCTTTCTTTGGCTGCAAGTCTTGGGTGGCATATCCATCAAATGGATGTTAAAAATGCTTTCTTAAATGGAGATTTATATGAAGAAATATATATGGATCAACCATCAGGTTTTGTAGATCAGCAACATCCTAATCTTGTTTGCAGATTAAAGAAGTCACTTTATGGTCTTAAACAAGCACCACGAGCATGGAATGAGAAGATTGACAGGTATTTTCAGCTTCATGGATTTAAAAGATGTAAGTCAGATCCAAATCTTTATATGAAGAAAGTTCAAGATGATATCATTCTTGTGGCAATTTATGTAGATGATTTACTCATTGCTGGACCAGATATTGGGCTCATCAATGATTTAAAATCAGATCTTAAGAGGACATTTCATATGAGTGATTTGGGTGAACTAAACTATTTTCTTGGTTTACAAGTTTGTAGATTACATGATGGATTGTTTATTTCTCAATCAAAATATGCTTTGGACTTTTTAGAAAAGTTTAACATGCTTGAATGCAAGTCGACATCTACCCCATTTCAATCTAGAGTTAAGCTTACTAAAGAATGTACTTCCAAGAGTGTAGATGTCACTTTATATAGACAACTTGTTGGTAGCTTGGTTTATCTAACTCATACTCGACCAGATATTTGTTTTGCAATCAATCTTGTATTTAGATTTATGCAGGCACCTAAAGAAAGCCATTGGTTGGCTGCTAAGAGAATTTTACGATACATCCGTGGAACCATACACTTTGGCATCTTCTATGACTATAAATCTTTAATTTCTTTGGTTGGATTTACTGATTCAAATTGGGGTGGTGATATAGATGACATGAAATTTACTGGTGGTTATGTTTTCAATCTTGGATCAGGACCTATTACATGGAGTAGCAAGAAACAAACAACTACATCATTATCTTCATGTGAAGCAAAATATAGAGCAGCAAAAGAAGCAGGCAAGGAAACAGTTTGGATTCGGAATCTTCTATAGCTTGGTTTTCTACAAAGTTCAGCCAGCATTGTGTATTGTGACAATCAAAGTACCATACAGGTTGCCAACAATCCAGTTTTTCATGCTAAAACAAAGCATATTGAGATTGATGTTCACTACATTCAGGATCTTGTTCAAGCATCTATTGTCAATCTTCAATTTTGTCCAAGTGAAGAACAAGTAGTTGATATATTCACTAAGAGTATGACTGAAGCCAAATTCTTAAAATTATGAGGAATGCTTGGTCTGTTAAAGGTGAAAATTAAGGGGGGATAATAGTATAATGTTCCCCTCTCCTTTATATTTCCCTCTCCTTTGTATTTTTTTTGTATTATTTTAGCCAATCTTAAGGGGGGATGTTAAGGAAAGTAAGATTGTCTAGGAAATAGCAAGTTTTCTCTAGAGTTTTCCACAATAGAAAACTAGGATTTCTCTAGAGTTTTCCATAAAACTAATAGAACATTCCAGTTTTTTTTAGAATTAAAATATAGAATTATCTAGAAAGATGGAAGCTTCCAGGCTTCAAATTTTTTGTAATTATATATGATTGAACAAAGCTATTGTACACCGCATGTTGGATGAAATATAATTCAAGTTAGATAAATGTTTTTCTGAGTTTATTAACTCTGTTTTGCCCTATTTTTATTTGCTATTATGTTTTGTTGTTTATTGGGCCTGTTCTTTCAGCTGTGACTTTCATTTTTTACCTTCCTGTCGTGACATGCAACTTAACTCTGGCAGCGAAAGATAACATTATGTTGAGTGTCTCTTGCTGTTTTTTTCCTAGTCGCGTGGGTTTATTCCACATTTTCTTGGTCGTTCAACTTTTGCAGGGTCGTGTGGATAGTTTGGGAGGTTGGCGAAGATCAAAGGTTTTCTGGGGTGAAAGATTAAAAAAAAAGAATTACACAAAAGGCTCGATAGGGAAAAAGAAAAAGATTATGAAAAGTACGATAAACCAAGCGAGCTGAAATAGAAATAGAGCATAGAGGACTTAGAAAGCAAATGTAGAAAGTAGGCCATGAGCAGTAACTGAGGTAGAAAAAATCAAATATTGAAGGACCATATTAGGGTTAGGATAGGATAAGTGGTTTGTGTACCACAAGAATTGAGTTGAATGTGATAGAAAACAGGTTATAGAAGCTTTTTGTAATCCTTAAAGTTTTAGTGTAGTTTATTGAGCTCACCGTAAATAGTTTGCACATTGTTGTTTTTAAAATCTTCTGACTCGAATTGAATTTAACAAATCTATTCAACCTGATCAATTTATAATGGTCAGACTGTTTCGAATCATATCACCTGTTTTAAATATGGTTGATTTGTATTGACCTGTCGGCAAGGTGTGGACTGCCCATGCGTTGTAAGCTCTTCCAGTTCATTGTCTAAGTTGTAATAGATAGAGCAAAGAGAACTTTAAGCATATTGTAGTGCTATAGGAACATAAATAAAGTTTCAGTTGTTTGTTGCTTCCAAAATAGCATGCGTTGTATTGTTTTGTGTTTGGCTGCGAGATTAGGTTGATTTTAATTAATCTCCCCGATCTCAACTGCACCATTTTATGCCTCAAACAAAGGGGCACATTAAGCTTGACATTCTTAAAAAGGGGAATGAAGATTACATGAATGAAATATAGTTCGCATGGTATGAAATTACAAAATTGTATAAAAGACCGACACTTAATATAATTACATACAATGCTTCCAATGATCTAACAGTTGAAGGCACAGTAGAGTCTTGTGGCATAAGAGTACATACATATTAATATTCACTCAAAGAGGTAAGTGAGTTAGTTGGCGTGGCTCATAAAGAATCTGTTTATGTATGTTTGAATGTCACAAATTCAAACCTCAGTTAGTAAGTTAGTAGGGAAATTTTTTTATGATTCCATTTTTATTAAGAAAATCCTAGTTTACTTTTTTTGAGAGATTTCTAAGGATTTTCAAGGATTTTTATTGTAACAAGGATGTAATTTAGGTTGAATCGGACAGCCTATGTTCTTATTTTAGCATTTAAAAGATAACTTTGAATAGATAACTTTAAAAGTGATATAAGTACATATCCTATATTACTAAATATTTGATTTGATCTATTTAATTTCAAATTATAATTGCCAAGGTTGCACGGAGACCCATCTCCAACCCTCTGGGACGCGTCTTGGAGACTAATACACGTCTCCTATCTCGGAGACTTGACTGGGTATGTCTCCCTTCGTAGGAGACTTCTGGTCGCGTCTCCCACTCGTCTCCAGGGACCCTGCGTCAATAAAAAGGTGTCTCCACTTTTCTTCTTTTTCTACCATTCATTTTTTTTGTTGTTTTCACACAAGTTCAGTGGATTCTTACTCCTACGGACTTCAAACCTCACAAACCTCAATACTAGTGTCTACAGTGTAATATATATGCATTAAGCTATATAAATTGTTACAAGTAAGCTATAAGCCTATAAGTAATATATATACAGTAAGCTATATTAAATTGTTACAAGCTATAAACTTAAACTTTACTAGTTCTCTTGTTTTGAAAGTTCAATGTCATGATATTTTGATATTTTCAATTTTAATGTTATCATATTAATAAATTAATAAAATTATTAAATTATATTTTAAAAAATGGTGTTTCCAAATACCCCAGTCTCCTATTTTTCAAAAACAGACTGCCTGGGTGGTACCAATACCAATCTCCATCCAACCTTGATAATTGCATAGATCAATGTAACTTTACTAACTTACTAACAGCTTTTTAAATTCATAATCATTAATCAACAATAACATTAAATTAAATATTACATATATTTATTTGATTTGATTTTGAATTATAATTACATAAATAAGTATAGCTTCGCTAACTTACTAAGAGTTGTTCAGATTCATGTTCATCAATCATTGTCATTGATGAAATTAAAATAAATATTATGTACAAATTATCTATTTTGTTTTGCACAGGATCGGGTTTGCACACCATTGGAGAAGCTCACGTTAGATTGTAAACGTGTAGAAAGTTTGGAGCCCCTGGAAAGATTGAGAAAGCTGCAGCTCGTAGCAAAGAATAGATCAGCAATTGAGCCTTGCATTCAAACGATGCAAGTAATAATTGTTTCCAGAAATATATAAATCTAGTTGTTTTCATCTCATCACACATGTTTTCTTTCTTTTTTATTTGATTTTGAATTGTAATTACATAAATATGTGTAACTTCGCTAACTTAATAAGAGTTATTCAGATTCATGTTCATCAATCATTGTCACTGATGAAATTAAAACAGATATTACATACAAACTATCTATTTTGATCTGCACAGGATCGGGTTTGCACATCATCGGAGAAGCTCACGTTAGATCGTAAACATTTAGAGGTGTCGTGCATGGAAAGATTGAGAAGGCTACACCTCGTAGCAAAGAAGAGATCAGCTATTGAGCCTTGCATTCAAACAATTCAGGTAATAATTGTTTCCAGAAATATTTAGTTCTAGTTTTCTTCATCTCATCACGCATGTTTGCTTTCCTTTTTGAACAGAAATGGCCAGAAGAAATAATAATATGTGCAAATGCAGTCGCTGGTGCGGGGTCACTTTTAAACTCTTCAGACTTTCCCAGTCTCTCTGTCTTCCACTCCTTTGCTAAGGAGAAAATCAGTGACGATCCCTTCTCTGCTCCTTTACTAAGATTGCAGCAGAAGTATTCATCCAATGGCAATGCCTTGATGTTATGTCTGCGTCTCTCAGCGTATGAGATTAATTATTGATACAATATTTTCAGGGGAGGTGGAAGAGGGTAAATGGATATTGATAGGAGTCTTCACCAAACATTCTACATTCCTCACTGCACAGAATTTTTACATTCATCAGCTAAGGGAAGAATTAAACTCCGATGAAGATAATGAAGTGGAGAAAGGAATGGTTGTGAGGGGCGAAGAAGATAGTGTGGTGGAGGCTTTTCATTGCTTATTGGCACTTCTAGCAGCTTGATACTACTGCTATCTGTAACATTGAAAAATCATTTACCCAAGAATGTATTTTGTTTCCTAAGTTAATGTTTTCCATCCTTACATTAGGATAAAACTAGTTTCCAAAAGAAATATTTTTGCTAATGTTCTATTACAGAAAGAACAAAATTATACCAGAAATATCCTAATATGTTTTGACTTGTAAAATAATATTTTTTACCAAACTAAAACATAGAACTGCGTTGAAAAATGCTTAAACAAAGAAAATTGAACTATATAATAGACAAATTAGAATTAGAATTGTAGTTATGCGTTGGCGTCTAGAAAAAATACAGTTTCGATGCTCGAAGTGACATATTCTATACACCAAGAGATAGACACAACACAAGTAATATAAGTAACATCAACTTATAACAAAGCCAAATGATAATAAATTAATTTATTATAAGAAAGAAATGAAATTGAAAAGAGAGGGTTGGAGGAGGGCACATCTCTGTGTGAGAAGAAGAAATCAAACAACCTATAGCTAGGGACAAGTAAAAGGGTTATAACTATTTGAGAGCTTGTCAAGAATCGTCAAGCTCATATTTTGGTCTTTCAACTTTCATGGACAATCAAATAGAAAATAAAAAATGTGTGTGTGCACGCTTAACCTAAGTGCATCTACAATTAAGAACACAATGCTAAAATGAAATCTATAAGTGCAAAATCTTTGATCTATGGGGATGCACACTCTAGTGTCTATATTTGATAAATAGAAAAGGTGATCAACACCAAGAAGTTTTCTAAAGGAAATATAGAAGCAAGTATGATAAAGACAAATTGTAATATTTATTCAAATAAAAATGAAATCTTATTGAAAAAATGTTGCCAAAATGATGTAGAAGAGGGAAATGAGAACATGGAGTTGTCAACAAAAATCCAGTAGCATATATCCTTCGTAAAAACTAAGATTGAAGTGTGTAGCCAAGAGAAGAGAGAGCAAGAAAGATTCTTGTTGGGGAGGGAAAACTAATCAAGGATTAATTTTTTAAAAAGGGTTCTTTGGAAGTTGAAGGGTCGGATTAGGGTGTAGGAGACATTTTTTAGATAGACAAGCATTATAGTAGGTGACAACAAGTAGCTGGGTAGGAGACTAACATTTAAATTTTATAAATTCACAAGATGTTAGTGCATTGCATAGACATCCACACGTCGTACTTGCATCTTGGAGAAATTACTCAAAATTTAACATGTGATCTCAAGTTAGCAAGAAGAATTTGAATGTCAATAAGAAATTTAACAATCTAGTAAAGGAAAGAGTCAAGTTAACGCTATAATGATCCCTAAAACATAGTAGGAGAATGGACACTAAAACAAGCCCAAAACATAACATAAAATTGCAAGGGTATGTAATTTTTGATGTAACATTTTGACCCCACTTTACCGAGCTGATGACACTAGGTGATAAGCTATGCTAAAGTACACAAAAGAAATAACTAAAAAGTAAATATTTTCAAAAGGATACTATAGAGAATGTAGAATAACTCTTCAAGTAGAGGAACTATGCCCCCAAATCGAGAACCTAAATAACCATAGTATAAGGAACAACAACCTTACAAGATCATAATGTTAGAAAATAATGTAATCCTACAAGACAAATATATCAGAAAACTTAAACCTACAAAATAGATATGTTAGTCCAACATGAAAGCAATAATAATAGAGGAAATCTAATACGGTGAGAAGAATGATATGAAGAGAAGGGAGAATTAGAGGGAAACAATCAATGTCATGAAGAGAAAGGAATCTTGATTCTATGAAAAATGAGGAGAAAAGAATGTTGATTAGAATAACATGACTTTATGAGATAGTTTGCTTTGTTAGGAGTCACGAAAATGATTAATAAAATGAACCACTAAGATTAGTGTGCTCTATTGTTAGGTGATTCAGAACTTCAAGATCTAGCATTCTTTGTTGCAAGGTGATCCGAACAAGAGTGACAAGTCAAACACACATTGCTAATTAGTCACAACGCCCACACTTTCTTTGGAAAAGGAGTCAGTATGCAAATTTTTTTAAGGGGAGATGTATGCCTCCTCATGTTATTACCTAATTTTTGGAAAGGTAAGAACAACAAGAAGAAGAATTATTATTGAGTTTTTAAAAATGGCAAATCCCTCTAGTAGAGGTGGGGAAGATAATTTACCATTTTAAATATTTTTTTAGCATGGCCATGTGTTATGAGATGTTGATATTTAGTACATATGCTTTGATTGAAATATATGTTTATGATGTTTGTAATTATTATATAGAAATGTATGAAATTGTTTAATGAAATATAATAAACACTTAATAAAATAGTGGAATAATGTAATCAATTAATCATTTTATAATTAATTAATTAACATAATGAAGAAATGACTTACTCAAAAGAAATTCATAAAATTAATTGTAGACACTTAAATTTAGCAATGTTCTAACTAGCCCACTCACACTAGATTTATCTTACATCTCCCTTGCTAGCGTTAACTAAATAAATCATATTTATTTAATTAACCAATCCAATAACATTAATTAATAAGTCACATTATTTAATTTGAAGGATAATGGAGAGTATGTTTTAATGATTTGAAACGATACAATGAAATAGATTTATACAAGGGGAAATACAGTTAATAAAACTGTAATTGTATACCGGTAGCTGTAACTACATAACCTCTGTCTAAACTAAGCGATTGGTTACTTATTAAACAATGTAATATGAAATGTAATGCTAACATTCCCCCCCTTATTACATTATTCCTGTAAAAGTACCAGGGGACCCCCCTGAATGCTAACATACTCAACAAAGCTGATTACATAATATGAATACATATTTTATAGAAGATCTTCTCTCAAAGAACAAATCTTGAACCAAGCGGGGCTCCATCATGCTGTCTCATCTACCCTCGAAAAGGCGTAGCTTCGAGCTGTGTTCTTGAGCTCTTTAGTCCCAAACTCTCAAATCACAGAGTCTTGAATTATTCGACAATGAACCCTAAGAGATACGACAAATCTCTGCCATTGTCTAGTGACCGCGAAAGGGTATAATTCTCGATCATATACTCTTTGAAGCTCGCTGGACAACAAACCATATTGAGCTCAACACCAAATCCCAAACCTGTCTCCAAAACAAAATCTTCACAAAACATACATTCTTCAAATCCATCAGCATCAATAAAGAAAAGCAAAACAACCAAAACCAAAAATGCTTCTCATGCAAAGCATCATCTCAAAGCGATATGCTAACTTGACATGATGAAAAATCCTCCATCCTCCGATGCCGCCAGCCTCCAATATAATATGCTTACACTCTATCCATTTGCTTTAGACTCTCCAATAGCATACAAATCTCTCAAATTTCTATCAATGATAGAATGGATGGCATCGGAATCACAAACATAATGTGTGGCCATTTTCAAATGTTAAAAATAATGATGTCAATTTTGATCAATGATGGACTCATATACCTCCAAACCTTATTTTCCTTATCACTCCAATTACAATTACCTCCAAAATATACCCTTACAAACAACTTATTTAAGTTCAATTACTTCTCCTTTCTCACCTTATAACTCCACTTTCATAGTTTTGATCCTATGACCACTTGCAATAAAATTAAAATCATATACCAACTCCACCACACACATTTACATGCAAGGCTTGTTGAATAGTCACATATGCATCCACTTGAGTGAATTTTACGTTTACTTACAAATCTCTTTCTATACGTAGCAAGATTGTGGTTCTCTGGAATAAATCAATTTGAAAATTCCTTTAGAATTCTGGTGCCCACATCAACTCAGCATACACAAATCACTGCATCTTGATCATCTTAGTTCCTTACACTAGCAATGAAGATTGGATAGAACTTTATTCAGATGGGGAGGAGATCTTGTAGGCAGGGTTCCATCACAAAGAACCAACCAGTTAGCACGGTTCCTCCAATCGTTGGATGCTTAGAGGAGTTTGCTCAAATCCTGCACTCTGTCCACTGCTTATTCACATGGTTTCGCATAGACTTCAATTACTTCACAGTGGCAGAAATGATGATAACCGCTTAGATTAAACTCATTGTCACTTCCCACACGCAACACTCAATGCCCTCACAACTTGTTCATCATTTACCAATCAACACTCTTTATTGGTGCTTCTCCAAAAAAAATGTGAGATCGTCCAACATAAGGAAGAAATCGGCATCCACAATTGCTACTGCATATGTAAAGAATAAACAACAGATACGATGACAAACAACATATTGGAATTTTGATATGCGACCTCCTTGTTGCCTTCTTTCTTTAGATGAACTAGACATGAACCCATGCAGATTGCCTTACACCTCTGCCATGATTTTCCTTCAACTTTCTCCCTACTACACCATGTGAATGAACCATCTAAATGGCTACAGGCATTTCTTCATTCATACGACACAAAATTAGACATTTGCTCCCCTCCAAACAAACAGGCACAAGGAAAGATTGCGCTCTGATACCAAAATAATGGAGAGTATGTTTAATTGATTTGAAATGATATAGTGTAATAGATTTATACAAGGGGAAATACAGTTAATAAAACTGTAACTGTATACTGATAGCTGTAACTACATAACTGCTATCTAAACTAAGTTGTTGGTTACTTATTAAACAATGTAATATGAAATGTAATGCTAACAAAGGAGAGCATATGCCATTTGAAGGAGAGTATAATTTGTTTGGAAGAGAGTGTTGCTATATGAATGTTGAAGGCTGAGTATAAGTTGTGTGCAAGAAAATATAAAGGCATGTATGAATGTGGAAGGTTGTGTGGCTTTTACTAGAGCCTATTTTAATATTTTTTAAAATGTTGAAGATAAACATTCTATAAAGAAAAATCATTTATAGTTATCTTTGTTTTTTTGTAAAATAGTATTTCACTTTTAAAATGAATGGCGAAGATTATTTGGATTGTCTTCACCATAAATATTAATAATTTGACATATAAATGGATGTCAAAATTAAATTGAGTTTTTGTTAAAACACTTAAGTTATTACAATCCTTAGTGCCATTATAATTACACCTTTCCACATAATAAAAGACAAATGTAAAAATAGCTAATAATTAAATAACTAAATTATAATAAAAAATTAGTTTATTTCTAAATATGTTGAACCCTCCTTATGGTTCAAAACTATATCTCTCATCCTTTTAAATTTAATATATTTAAATTAATAAATTAATCACCAATTAATACAAGGGTTGCGCTGCAGCAGCAGTCCCTGCCTAAAGCAGTTGCAGCAGCCCATGAGTAGTATCAGTTGAATAAGATTTTCATGGGCATAGAAGCTCATAAAAATGGAAGTGCAAGTTGCAAAATAAGATACTAGGGGGTACACACTTCATGCAAGTTGCAAAATAAGATACTAGGGGGTACACACGTCATGCTACCACTGGGCTCTCTCCGGACACCCTTGATCGCTGGAGTGGGCAAACATAGAAAATATTAATCTTGGTAGTATTTAATTGAGATCTACCTTTCAGTAAAAAAAATCACAAATGTCCAATTTAACCATTGCTAAGAAACTTGATGAAAATACCTAGTAAACTAAAGCATTTGTAAAAAGAAAGGGATATTGCAGGCACTCTATTGTGTTCTAAAATCTAAAGTTTCACAGAATTACTTCAATGTCAAGAGTTGGGTATTTCTGTTGTAGGTCACAGACCTGACATAAGAACAAAAGTTACTTGAATAAACATAGAGCATAATTGAACATAATATTAAATAAGGTAATCTTGTAAATGGTTGAATTTTCTAGCATTAACCTTGTCCATCATATTAGGCATGAATTTCTACCCTCCAAAACTAGATTCAACTGTCATAGTATAAGTACCATTTCCATAGGCTCCACTTACCACCTCAAATTACACTTAAAGATATGGAATATATTTCCCATTAACCTAATAAGTTGCACTGGAAAATATATAGCAAATGCTTATCCATCTTCCTGGACACAAGCACCACTTCTAAATTTCCTTGCACCACTTCTAAATTTCCTTGTTAACTGGTTTTCTTTAAGGACAAGAAAGAGTTGTAGTGGTCTTGTCCTAATCAATTTATATGGAGACATTTGGTTTGGAATCTTATGGTGGATATATGGTAGATGTGAAACACATTACCTAGAATAACCCTTTTAGGAAACACACTTTTGCAATTGAATATGTCTTTTATTTTCATTCAAATTACCTTTCGTTTCTCTGCCAGATGATTCAGATAGGATGTTTGTGCTGCTGAGTTTGCTGGCGACATGAACATATCTAGAAGCATTTTTTCAAAACTTATGGACATGGATATAAGAAGTTTCTCATTGATTTAAGAATTATAACAATTGATTCCAGGTATGCAGAGATACCTCCTAGTAAAATAAGACACTGCATATTCTTTCTTGAAGCAGTTGAAAGAGTGATAGCTGGGATTGAGAAAAAAATGTGTATGCCACAATCCATTCAAATGGAGAAGAAGCCTTCATATCTTACAGGCATTGGAAAAAAAAGAAAACATAAACAATTTTAATATGAATAGAAAATAATACAATTTTGTTATCCATGTTGTAGGTATCATCAATAAATAATTAGATAAAAGATGCATAACTCCCGAAATACCAACAGTGGGACCCATTGTATACAAATATGCCATACAAAAGTGAAGCATTGCAAACTCCTAAAGGTATAAACATTGACTTATATAATTAGTTGAGTATATTTTATGTGAACGACTCCTCTTCCAGTGGATTTGTGAAGAAGGAAGAATTGAGGCAGAGGCCCACCAAATGAGCTGCATGTGTAATCAAATACACAACTCATCACAACATCTAACAAACTCACCAGAGAATACATGAATATCAACAGAGAAGCCTCCCACACGACCCCAAAACAATATATTTTATCATTGACTATCACTCTGTATTCAAATAGGCTCTCCACTAAGGCCAAGCCAAAGCCTGTGATTACAACTGTAAGAAGAGCCACCTGTGTTCTTCCTCTTATCAAAAACTTGGCTCTGCAAACAGCCTCCATTCCATAGCACCCATCTTCTAATACACACACAATTGTAGCCAAATTACACAGAATCATCGCATGTGCAAAACTAATTGAATAAACAATCCCCCAACATAAACCAGTCCAGAAAACCCAATCTGCAAATAGTGCCAAAGCAATCATTAAGCTAATCACTGCCAACAAAAGCCCAAAACTGAGAACACTAGATCCAAAAATTATCAAACACCCCCATATGTATGTCACCACCAGGCTTTTCCACAACTTGGCTAGTGCTTGAATTATCTTCTTCCATGAAGGGCTATTGCCACCTGCATAAATAAGCCACTGTATGGACCATTGCTGCTCTTGCAACCAGTGAAAATGTAACTACAAAAGTAGCCCTTGAATTTCTGCATATCAAGATAATTTGGTATCAATGAAGACAAGAATTACAACTTCTTTGTGTACAGTACCAATGACAAACAAATTAAAAATTGGTTCATGGGCATTTGGTTACTTTTTCAGCCAGCCTTTGTTGCAAGACTCTAATCACTTGGATGCCAACAAAGTGCACTGGTTCAGATAATTTGTAGAGTAAAATGATAAAAATTGAAGAATGTTCTTATTTTATCACCAATGGATTTCACTACAAAACATGAAACCCAAAATAAACTCTTGAAAACATAAGAGAACACATAAAGTGTCCATCCTTTGTAATACAAATAATAGTAAAACATCACATGAATTATCAGATTACCTAGGTTTTCCAACTAAAGAATCTCAATAAATATGATTACCAGGAAAGGAGGCTTGCCTTGAGTTGATCAACTTCCAGCACATTCATTAGCAATGGAATTGGCTTCAAACCAACATGATCTGATGAGCTCCTGACACTGGCAGCATCTGATAAGAAAAGTAGAAATGACCCTGAAGACTTGCACACGATAATAGCGGACCAATTCTTGGTCAAATCAAGAGTTATCATTATAAATCTAAAAGAGAAAGAAAGTGGTTAAGAAGTAGACAATTGTGTGGACAACCTACTCTTGATCAAACCTAGAATATGTGTAAGATCCTCTTTACAACTCCCTAATTGTAGAAAAGCACAGTCAATATTTGGATGACCCAGTAGTTAGCCACAACTAAAAATGATTAATTAACATAGAAAATATTAGCCAACAACATTTATCATTTATTATAACATTAACAAGCAAGCCACTAACATTAAGTATGTTAAATTCACAAGCTAGTGACATAGACAATATTGTCTTAGAGTTTAGAATTAATGTCTCAGAATAATGCAAATCTATGATAATGCAGATAAAGTTATACACAAGATTATTCCCTATACTATAAGTATTTCATTTCACTGATATTAAGTAATAATGAATTGACTATAAGCCAATAATATATAGTGCTAATAAACAAATTAGGTTCACAATTTATCATAATTTGAACACAAAGGGCATTCAATAAAATGTTGATTTAAAATAAGTACATGCAACCAGTAACTAAATACAACCGTGAAAAACCAAAGGTTGGGGCTAATAGATCATGCTAAGTTAAACTAAATTGGGTTCATAATCATTAGAATTGAATGTTTTAGATAATTGGTAAATCCTAATCAAGATAACAATTCAATAACTATTGTAATTAAGTGTTCACTTTACAAGCCAAGATTACAAAGTCAAAATGCTCAGTTTATGATTAAATAATTCTTGCAAAGGTTAATGTTTCAGTTACACTTGAGCAAGAGGTGCTCGAGGTCGGTTCATTGAGTAGATGTTAAGCCCACTGATGAGTCTAGTAACAATAATCATTGTGAGTCGAATGCATAAAAAAGTGCATCTTGGGAATTTTGTGTATATAATAGTGTTAGGTGAATTAGAGGAGTTGACACATTTTAGTGCCATTGATATCTCTTGAGGGAAACATTCTGCAGTAGGAAATCTACTAACTTATGTACTACTAGTATTGCTAAAGATTTGATGTTGAGTTTATTGAATACTTTTTCGTATGAAGTGACTTTTGCACGGGTGTCTAAGTTCTTCCTTTTTCAATTAGAAATAGATTTTCTTCTTCATATTTTATTGTTAATTATCTACAGACAAACAACTGACACACAGAGAGATGCACTGCTCAGGAAGGTGCAATAAGGATTACAGAGAATTTATCTTGCACACACCTCAAAACTAGAAACCATTACCTTTTTGAAATACATATTTGGATAACGTTCGTTAAATTGAAGTTGCTTGAACATAGTTGTACCCAGTTATGTATGTTCAAGAAATTAATACTACGGCAATAATCTCAAAAATCTAATAATTGCCTTTCTCATCCACCTACATTATTCTTGTAAGACATGTTAAGATTTAAAAGCATCTCTATTGTTCTTTAATCCATATAGAATAATGTAAGACCTGTTAAGAGTTAAAAGCACCTCTATTAATATTTAATCCATATGTTTTCATATGGAATTTTATATGCTCTAATCTATGTAGAGCTCTCTGATTATAGGCAAGTTCAAGTTTATAGCTGAATAGAATTTGAACAATATATAAAGTACATGGCACCAATTATATCAGCATATTCGCATATTGTTGTTCTAAAAGACTATTTTTACTCATAATCTCTTTATTGAAGTCAACAATGGGGATGTATACACCAAATTACTATATTGCTTGGCGGTGACTTGAAACATTACCTTTAGGTGCCTTTTTACACTTAGTTCTTGGTTTAACTTTAAATAGGTCTCCACATGCATGTTCAGGGAGAAAAACTGAATACTTTATGGGGATCTCATACACCAAATTAGTTTCTTTCTTGGTGGTGATTTAAAACATTTATTTTAGGAATCTTTTACCCCTAATTCTTTGTTTGGACAGGTCTTCATAAGCATCTCAGCTTCAAAAGTCTGTCATTATTCTTTACTGAATATTTTTCTTTATGAAGATTTATTTGATCCTAGTTTTGCACAGATCAGTCTTAGTTATTTATTTCAGTATTTGAATTACTTTAAAGGATCTTTATGTCCTTTCATTATTCTTTATTGAACATTTTTCACAGAAATCTCTATCTACTTTAACCTTCGCAAAACTCATCTTGGTTCTTTCTTAAATATTTGAACAGGTCTTCAAATCCTTGTTTAGGTAGAATACCTTAAAAGACACTCTTAAGCCGTTTTTGATCCCCTGTTATGATTTATTCAGTTCTGCACCATTTCTGTTCTCTCAGGTAGATGCACTGGAGACAGACAATTTTGACTTAAATTTATGGGAAATCTGCAAGGCAACATCTCCAACACCAGGGTTTTTTAATCTCGTTAAGATGTAGTCAGTAGATGGCCAAACCTCTTGTACTGCTCTAGATGGGGGGCTTATCACTCACAATCCTACTGTTGTTGTTGTTACACATGTGTTGAACAATAAGCAAGAGTTTCCATTTGTGAGAGGGGTGGAGGATTTGTTGGTATTGTTTGTTGGAATAGGACAGTTTGATCGGAAGTATGAGTACCAGAGGGTGAAAGGATGGGGGGGAATTCTAGTGAGCTAAGCCTGTTATGAAGATTGTCAAGGATGGAGTTTCTGATATGGTTGATCATGCTATTAGCATGGCATTTGGCCAGAAACTACATAATTATGTTAAAATTCAGGTAAAATTTCTTTATTAGGGTTTTTGAGATTATTTCCATAGGTATCTAAAAACCTATGCTACATCCACTTTTCTTTGTCTGGATTTTTGGATTATTTTACAATGCATATCATAGGGTAGTATTGTAGGCAAACTCGAATCGAAAGTACTAAATATGTTTGAATTCATGTGACTAGCTTTGTGGATAAATATGTTTTAAGAATTGGGGTAGTAAGCTATGGAGATTGATTGTGCAGAAATACTTGAGCTTGCTAACAAAGCACAAGTAAAATGTATGGTAACTAAATCATGGGGAAATATAAATGAACATGAGCTTGGAAATTATGGCAGGAAGCAAAAGTGGACCTAATCATGTAGAAAACTCATGTATGTGCTTGAGTTGCTGAGCTAATCCAGTAAATATGTTAAAAATGAGGCACTGAGTCAAGCGAGTTTGGTGCTTAGTATTGGGGTGGATGACCTTCCAGAAATTTCCAAAATGCAATGGGACAGTTTATTTTGCCCGTGTCATTGAGTAGGTCAAGGCCATTTGGAAGATTGGGTAAATAGTTTACATTGTCACCAAAGTTTTACTTCAATCAAAACTGTTGGGAAAATAATAGGCTGCATTGTTAAGAATGGGCATTTAATTTGAAATTTCGTTCTTATGAGAGACAAATAAAACTCATGCAATTAGTGTGGGGCATTTAATAGCAGCTGCAGTTTTTTTTTTGGCTAAATCTTTAACCTACCCTGCCTTAAAACACAATAGCCAATTTAATTGGGAAATGTGGAAAATTCATTGTTACCAAGTATTAAGAACCCTCGTATTACTTAAATGAGTTGTTTTGAAGGTTGGGTAACCTGTTTTGGGCCCAACGGTATAGTAAAAAGTGTTGTATTGTTGTATTTAAAAGCTATATTTGTTCTTGCAGTTGGGAAAGGAATTATAGTAATTTATGTTGCTGACATTTTTTGTTTTCACAGGCTAGTAAATTCCCACAAGAAAACTTGGGTGACATTGACGATCCCCGCCAAGCCAATGTTGAAATGATGATGAATTTTTCTGACAACATGTTGAAGCAGAAGAGCATGGAATATATCCCATTTGGTGGCAAGAACAACCTCCCTTAGACCAATGCGGGGAGATTAGACTGGTTTGCGGAACAGCTAACTTTGGAGCACAAGTCAAGAGTTTCAAGAACTACACCAACAGTTCTCCTGAAGAAGATAGACCTAGGAATTCGCTAACAGAATGCTTAACACCATAAGCTAACACAGATTCCTTCCATTGTTCATACCCATGCCAATATTCATCCTTCTTGTGTTCATAGAAAGTTCAATGCTTCTTTTTGGAAGTCCTGTCTTCAAACTAAGTGTTCTTTTTGTCTCATCGATTGTTGATAAGGGATGCTCACCAGGGCTTAAATTTGATGGCTGTATGGTCGTATTTGGCTATTTTCGCCGTAAAATACAATCAAAATTTTAAAAAGATTGTATCACATGAAAGGGCAGATTTTAGATAGACCATCAAAATTTCTATAGAGTTATTATGATATATGTATTTAGTTTATATATAATTTTTTTATAATAAAAATATGTTTTAATATTCAAAGGGCAAGTTTGAGTAGATAACCGTCATGAAAAATTGCCGTAAAATACAGTCAAAATTTTAAAAATATTGTATCACATGAAAGGGTAGATTTTAGATAGAACGTCAAAATTTCTATAGAGTTATTCTAATATATGTATTTAGTTTATATATAATTTTTTTATAATAAAAATATGTCTTAATATTCAAAGGGCAAGTTTGATTAGATAATCGTCATGAAAAATTTGCTTGACATGCAGGGTTGACCGTCAAATTTAGGCCCTGATGCTCACTTAACATGCATCTACAATTCAGAGTTAGTTTTTAGGAGTTTCTAAATTGTTGGAGCGGATAGGATAAGACTATTCTTAATCACAAGTTTTAGAAGGAATCAGGCACAATTTATAATTAGATTTTGGTATTTTTAGAAGCTATTAATAGACATTAGTTTCAATGCTTTCTATTCCTTTATCTACCAGTTTGAAAGTTGTGCATTTAATGCATGAAATGCATATTTTAGTTGCATATTAGGAAATTCTTTTAATTTCTTTTCTCTACTTTTTTTAGGGTTGTGACTTGTTGATGTTTGTTTTTCGACAAGTCAACAATAGAGTAAAACACTAGAGTATCCCACTCTCTTTTGAATAAAGATCTTCAAAGGCTGAACTATGTGATCCAGTGAAGTAACTCCAAGGTTCCTTTTATAATGCATGATGGGTTAACTCAGTGAGTACATGTGATCTTGCTGATAATCACAAAGGGACTTACGCGGATTCTTCTTCATACCTGTTTAGCTTATTCCTCTTTCAATGTGGATGATTTATATACAGAGTCTCAATGATAAAGAAAAGTAAAAAAAGATAAGGGTTTAGGAAAACTAATCTAAGGTCAATGAAGCAATGATGATGCTTGAATAGACAAACTCCTAAATAAACCTAACTCCACTTCGCCAAGGATGCCTACAACTACATGGAATTGGTGCAATCTCCTAAGGTTATGCGAATGGTTTTCAAATCATGAAGGCTCACATGAACACCCATTAGACGGCACAGCTCAAACAAGCATCCATAATCAAACTTATACAAATTATTAAGACTCAGACTAGCTTTACACAACACTTCACCGGCGATGAGTGTTAAAAGCATGAGCCAGGAGTTGATCAAATATCCAACACAAACATGCATTACATCAATGAGCTTCTAATCTATTTTACTTCTAATTTGAAACACTTCTCCACTTCATCAAAGTACAAGAAACCATGTGATTCTACAAGATAACACTTAAACACCAAATAATGAACTCCAATGTTTTTGCATTAATCTTGGAAAATATTTACAACAATTTCAAGACCTCTCAGAGAATTTCGAGAGTCTCTCCTATTCTACTGCCTACTGATTATATATTTACAAATGAGGCAACAAGGCTTTTATATAGTGCTCCAGATTACAATGAATGGCTTAGATCAATTTGATGGCCAAGGGTCTAGATCATGCCATCTCAGAGGTAGTTACAACAACTTTCTATTTTTAGCACAAAAGATAGAGGCAATGAAGGCACGTTTTCTAATGTGATAAGGTAAGGCGAAAGCATTTAAAATATTCCTCCACGTAGGAATCCCTTTGGCTTCTTTCATTAAATGATACATTTAATGCATTTAAAATGATGTGTATTCGCCACATAGGTGCCACTTCAGCATACTTTGAAAATTGTATCATCAATGTAGTGAGTATTCAATGTGATTGCTTAATACTTGAATGTTTAGGAATACATCTTGTAGATCTTGCCTTGTTTTTTCTTCTTGTAGACTGGATGTATGTTACTTGTTACTCATTTGACTAACACTGTGATGTTCCTTCTTCTTGTAGGATTCATGATGATCTTCTCTGGATGCAACTTCTTGAAGGGTAATGTATATGATGATGCTGCCTCCTTCATCATGTAAGAGTAGATGATGAAGCTTCATAGATGACATGAAGTAAAATATATAATGATGCTTCATTCATGAAGAGTAGGACATTTCTTGGACTTGAAAATTGTAGAGTCTTGAAACTTGGATGGATGAAGTGCATTGCTTGATGATGCCATTGATGAAGTATACTTGAACTTGATGTGATCTAACATGATATCATTGATGTAGAGACTTGAGGTATGATCCTTTGGAGTGGTGTTCCCTCTGCAAGGTGAAAGTGATTCAAACACTTGCTCTTGATGATCATGATGTAGTTGATGAAATGCTTCCTTGAAGATGATCTTGAAGCTCGAAGGAACTTGAAGTAGATTGGATGTTTTAGAAAGTCTTGATGAAGATGATGTCCTTCGGATGGATGTCTTCTAGACAATCTTAACTTGATGCCACTTGATGAAGAATTCCAACACAAGGATGATGAAAGGTTCCTTTGAAGTAGCTACATGATGCTTGAAGTGATCACTTTGAGCAGCTTATGATGCCTTCTTCTTGAAGACTGCTTCCTGACTTTCCTTCCTACATGAAAGTGTTTCCAGCCTTTAGCTCCTGCAACACAAAGAAAGAAATAATATCAACCTTCTCGATAAACATGATAATATTTTATTTATAACATATAAGAATGCATTTCCAAGCCAAGTGCACTAGATGACAAGTTCTTGATCTTCATTGAAACTCTTAAAATTTGCATTCTAACACTTAGAACCTGCCTTTCCATCTTGATGCATTGTTTCAAGATTTCAAATCGTCTGGAAAGGTGTTGAGCACAATAGATCAAGGTCATTGGATCTTCTCTTGAAATTTACCTTGATACTAAAATTTAGCCTCATTATGGAAGTGGCGTATTGCTTAAGGTATCTGAAATCTTCTTCTAACCTTCACCTTAGCGGATCACTTTCACCTTGGTCGCATTGGTTGCTGATTTTGAGATCTTCTTCTACTAGGCGCTTTGGTTGAGGGTTTTGAAATCCTCTGGAACTTTAGCATTTTTGCCTTGGTTAAGGGGTTGAAGATCTTCTTGATGTTGGCACGGTGGTTCAAGTGTTGGGAATCCTCTTGAATTTTGCTTTAAAACTTGACTTTACTTCCCTCCATAAGGTGACGCACTAGATAGAGGTTTTGGTTTCTTCTAGAATTAGCACACTAGATGGGTCGCATTAGATAAGGATTTCAAAATCCTCTTGATTTTTACCTTGTAATAAACCCCTCCTCTAAGCGTATTAGACCTTGATTTTAAATTCTTCTTGAAGTAGTCGCATTGGTTCACACCTTTTGAATCCTCCTTGTTTAGCACACTACATAAGGGATTTGAAATCCTCTACCTTATCCCTCCACAAGGGCGCATTGGATGGGGTATAAAGAATCCTCTAGAAACATGCCTTCAACACTCAACTTTTACTCTCCTCTACAAGGTGGCGTAAGAGAACAAGATTTTAATTTCCTCTAGAAATTCGCTCTAAGACTTGACCTTGGATTCTTCTTGAAGAGGTCGCATTGGTTTGAGATGTTAGGATTTTCTAAGATTTGTGCATTGGTTAAGGATTTGAAATCCTCTGGAAACATCAAAACTTACACCTTGACACCCAGCATTTTTCTTTCTCCTTAGCGCATTGGATGGAGGTATTGATTTCCTCTGAAATTTTCGCATTAGATAGGCATGTCACAATCCTCTTGAAACTTGCGCAATGAATAGCACCTTAAAAATCCTCTTCAAGTTGGCAGATTAGATGGGGAAGTCAGAATCATCATCTATGCTACCTTTGGCGCATTGGATAGAGGTTTCGAAATCATCCTTGATGTTGGCGCATTGGATCAACAATGTGATTTCCTCTTGAAAGTCTCTTGAACATAAGCAATTTCCACTTTGGGCGCATCACTTCAAGTATTCGGAATCCTCTAGGGATGGCGCATCACTTCAAGGTGTTGAATTCCTCTAAAATTCCACTCATTTGGCGCATCACTTCAAGGTGTCGATTTCCTCTTCTTTTGGCGCATTGGTTCACACTTGCGAGATCTTCTAGAAATCGGTGCATTACTTCAAGGGGGTGAATTCTTCTTGCAATTTGCGCATTGGTTGGAGGGTTCGGAATCCTCTTCTATCCTCTATCCTTGGGTGCATTTGTTCAAGCGCAAGGGATCATCAACTTGGAATCCTCTTGAAAGCGGCGTGATTTATGAAGATTTTGCGCCAAGATTTTGCGCCAAGATTTTGCGCCACCTTAATATGCCATCGCATTGGATCAGCTTTTTGAATCCTCTAGAAACTTAGGCATTTTTCAGGGTTCGTGAGGTAAAGGTATATTGAAAAATATATTTAAGTATAAGTTGAGAAATTGAATTTCTTATACTTTAAATATTTTTCAATATACCTTTCAGGATGTTTGAGATAGGTCTCGAATCCACCGGATTTAACATGCAAAATATAAAATTTGGAGGATTCACCAGATTTCAAACTTAATCAATTTTTTAGGATTTCAGGGTTTCAGGCTCCAGACTCAGTCTTTCAGGATCTCAAACATACAACAAGAAGGGTCTCATTATTCATTACTTGGATAGAATTCAATCAAGAGTCTTCATCACTGCAAGTTCATCCTCCAGATAAGACCTCCAGTTATAAAGCAAAATCTTCTAGGAGAGAGACTTATTGGATTGACAGAAGAAACGAACCCAAGGCATCGTCAATGCAAAGCATCAGAGCTCAAAAAAAAAAGGGGGTCCCCATTTGCAATGGGGCGATGTGTGATTTGGTCACAACATGACTCTCTATAAAAAAAAAGGTAGGCACTCATTGTGCATGCAATCAGACAAGAAAACAGTGTAAAGCACTGCAATTTTAAGAAGTAATATACAGATTTATTTTTTCCGCCTCTTAAACTATGGTTGTATATGGTGTTTTTTGCTTGGGTGTATTATTTTTTACTGTTAGAATTATTGTTTTAGTTGAAAGATGGATTGATCATAGTTGTGAAATTAGTCTTATATCATTGTTGCACTACCCTCTTGGCACCATCCAACAAGAACAAAAAACAATGAATATCACAGGTTCATTAAATGTAGAAGCATTATCCAAGCCCTAACTTCAAGTCCACCTAAGCAGCCTAAAGGGGGAAATTTGGTCCCATAAAAATATTTAAAACAAACACAAACAAAGTGCAGAAGGAAGAAATTGTGAGTTGCCATCAACATACCTCTGTTGTTTTCTTAGTCTCTTGGATCAATGAGGTCCATGCAATGAAATCTATAGAGTTTGCCCTTACAATGGCCCACAATCATTCCTCTTCTGTTGAAATGGCCCACAATTATATACAGACTCCTAATTGCTTATCAAAAGAATTAATACAAGTTGTACATACTTCTACTATACTCTACTACACTTATACCAGATAGGAACAAACTCACAAAACATAGAGAAAAGAAACATATTCAATCATGATGTGTTACATAAGATGACCTTTACATCCCACAGCCATTCGACAAATGAAATCACTGGTATACAAAAAACAAATACATAAAAAATCTCAAATAATTGCAACTGAACTTGCAAGCTAGTTTGGAAGGCTTATTTAAATAAATAAAAAGATACCTAGGGGCTCCTCATATTGTGTTTGCTCAGGTTCCTTGTTCTCTACAGTCACAATATTACCATTCTCATCCGCATGATGTTCCATTGAACTATATTGGTTTATATCTAATATATTAACAGCTTCTTGATTTGTAGTAGGATCCTGATTGCCCGTGTATTTATTCAGATCATAATTCACAGGAGCATCCACGCCTTCATAAACAGATGATTGAGTAACTTGTTCCATGCGAGTGTCCTATCCTGTAACAACTTTGTTTCCGTCAGAAAAAGCACTACTATCCTCCACTCCAAAAGTAGCAGGTTGAGGACCTTGCTTTGTCATAGAATCTTGATGTGTAATTCCATCAATTCCACTAGATAAAGAAGAAGCATCTCCAACATCAAAAGCAACTGAGGGGCAAGAAGTTCAATCCGGCAAACCAATACCATCTGTAGCATACTCTATAGCTAGAGAATGTTGAGGTAGTGCATTCTCATGGGCTGAAAAGGAGCTGATACCATAGAGTTGGGCTACACAGACATGGGTGACACGGGAGTATGCAATGCACTCCAAACCAAAAGAGAAAGAAGCGAAGGACTAAACACAAAAGAATTAAAAAACAACTAAATGGAGACATAGACAAGACACTTGGGAGAGCTGCAGCACCCCTGTCTGCCCTTTGTCTGCACACATTGCATTTGTAAAATTAAACCTGAACATAACATTTTAGCCCCACCGCGCCAGGAAAAAATGAAGATTTAGTAATCATAAAATTCAATACCAATGGGCTCAAAAACAATTGCCCAATCAGAAAATAAATAAAAAAACAGAATTTCTGGGCTCAAAATTTTCAAAAAAAAAACAAACATTAGAAAAAAGTTTTAATTTTATGAATGCACCGGTACCGAGATGGATTAATAGTTGGAGGTGAAAATAATAGTACCCCTGCCTAGGGTAGGGACTAATAAATTGAACACAAGAGTGATACCAATTATAAAGCATACAACTCTACCTTCTTTAAATTGCAACATGTGACCTCTAAATAGTTTTTCATTTAGGTTAAAATAGACCAATAATGGTATCATAATATTATATAAAAGACAATGTACACTGTCTATTATAATATATGTATATAATATTTAAACATTTACAAAGCCTTCTCCAAAGAAACGAAGTAGAATAACTAAAATCCCTGCTACTTAGAAGTCCAAAAGAAGCCTCCATATATGGGCTAACAGGAGCTGTTATTGTGGCCACATTTGCAGCTCTTTGAACTCAAAAGCAACTCTCCTTATTTAAAAAGGACAAAACAAAATCATAGTTATTGTATACTATATTATACCATTGCATTTTGATTTCAGGGATTCCCGCCGGGCAAAACAGAATTTGCATTGGTGAGAGATTGGACGAGGCTCTGAGATCTATCCTGGACCATGGTCACAATTTGGGATGGATTTGGCTTCGACCATATTTCTGGATCGTCTAATACTGCATTCACCAACTCACCTATACATTCTTCTGTATACCTCTGCACTTCAAACAACATCATCCCAATGCCAGAAACATTCTCACCCAACGTTTTCAATTTCTCAACTGCAGTATAAAGCTCAGACACTGCATTTTCCATAAACTGCCCGCATTCGCTCAGAGCATCGTAAATCATTGGGCTTTTAGTCTTTTGTTCTTCCTTGAGCTTCACAATATAAGCTGAAAAACTATTGGCTTCGCAGACACAAGAGCTCACTGCATCCACTGCAACATCTTTAGGGTTTTCACCATCACCATCAACGCTAACAAACACAAGGAGGGCCATAACTAAAACTACTGAGACATAATTGGAAGCCATTGTTTACTACAAACAAGCTTTTCACGATACAACAACACAATGCTCCGAGACATTTATAATTCCTCATTAATTACTTCTCTACACTGTTAAAAGATGAACGCTTGGAATAATAAATTTTAAATAGATTATAGAAATAAAAGATATTTAAGTTAATTAAATAAATAAAGTAATTATCTAAACAATAAACCATCTGTAACTGAAATAATAAATTAATATAGATCTTACATACATCTAATATTCTTTTCAAGGTGCTTAAATTAAATTTGTTATTTAGGTTAGATAAGTATGTGAAGATTATATTTCTCCGAGGCTTAAATTTGATGGTAGTATGACCATATTTAAGCATTTTTGACGTAAAATACAATCAACATTTTAAAAAGCCTATATTACATGAAAAGAGAGATTTTGAACAAACTCTCAAAATTTATATAGAATTATGATTTTATTTGGTTTATATATAATATTACTTATACTAAGGTATGTCATAGTATTTTAAGGGTACTTTTGAATGGATAATTGTCATAAAAAATTGTTTAACAGGAAGGTCGACCCTCAAATTTAGGCCCTCATCCCACATCTTTTAAATAAATGTATTTAAGATAGAAAGAAAAAAATTATTTTTAAGCATTATTTTATTTTATATTAGAATTTTTTTTTTACTACATATTTTTTAAAAAACTCTATTTTTATTTTATTAGTATTTTTATTAATAGTGCTTTTAGTTTTTTTTATCTAATAAATTAGTAATTAACTTTTTAAAAATAAACTAATGACAAAGTGATTTTTTTTTTTTTTTAAACAATATTAAGTTTTTAATATATATATATACTTTAACAAATAGTATTTTAATTATGGCAATTCTATTAACAGTATACTTTGAAGTTTTAAGCACGGAAAATATGGAAATATTATTTTTAGTATAAGAAAGACACTAATATTGAGAAGCCATAATTGTCCTACACCGGGCCTAAATTTGACGGTCGACCTTGCCTGTCAAGCAAAATTTTGATGACGGTTATTCATTTAAAGGTGCCCTTAAAATACTATGACACATCTTAGTATATGTAAAATTATATACAAACCAAATATATATCATCATAATCCTATATAAATTTTGACAGTCTGTCCAAAATCTCTCCTTTCATGTGATACAGTCTTTTTAAAAATTTGATTATATTTTACGGCAAAAATGCCTAAATACGGCCATACGGCCATCAAATTTAAACCCTGGGACTCCCGCAATACCTTCCACGTCACATTTTAAGAGGCGTGATTGAGTCCCGTATAATACGTTTGACGGATGAGAATCGTGATAAAAATGCCGCTTCTCTGTTGCCGATTTGCCTTAGCTTAGCGGCTAAGTAAAAACTCTCCCGAGTTAATTTCTCCCCAACGCGTGGTAAACCACGATTACGTAGCAGCCCAAAAACTATTTTAGAGATTTGAAGCTAATTATTGCTACTATTTTGCTTAAAACTTAGTATGTTATTCTCTTGCACCCTTATATGTTACGGAGAATCAAAATAATTTGGTAGAAAAATAAGCATCTAGTAATCAATCTGGTTTTAGTGATTTTGGATTTATACAAAAATTTGGTAATTTTGAAAGCATTTTAACTATTCCATTACATCCGAGAGGTTTGAGAAAGTTAGATTTAGATTGGGCTTTCTTTCACTCAAATTGGAGACAATAAAGCAAAGCTTCATCTAGGTTTTTTCTATTATTAATTTACTTGGATTTTATAGGTGACACAATTTTTGAGGCATATTGGGAAAAATCTAAGTGCACCATTTGATTGGCAATACAAAAATGTTGGAGTTTGGCAGCCACAAATATCACCAAAATCATTGCAAGGTCAACAATTCTCCTTTGAGAGGGCATCTTCATGGTATGATCAAATTTTGGATTTTTTAGTACTTATAGAAAGTACCAAAAGACAAGAAAAGGAAAAAGAGGGAAAAGAAGAAACTTGTTGTAAACATAAGAAACACAGCAAAAATTTCTTAAAGGAAATAAGGAAAAGAAAATATCATGATTAAAATTAGAAACACAAAGTCTCCAACTCATTTGTATGCCAAGAACAAGCAAAATAGGTTATAAACATTAAAAGAAACTGATTAACATAAAAACAACTAGCACCCATGAAGAAATTGATGACATAAGAACAACAATCCTTCATATTAAAATAATCTGGAGCACAAAGTCTCAAGTTACCCCCTCTACAAAGCTCTCTTGTTTTCCAAGGCTGAAAAGGATCCCTCTTCTACAAATAAAACACTCTTTATAATCTTTTCCCCTCTCCTGTAATTGATTCTTGAAAATCTTATTAAAAATTTTATTTATAAATTCCTTCCTAAAATAATGACTCTTAGAATTCCCTTGCTTCCTGAAAAATCTTTTTAAAGCATGCTTATTTAATTTTTTAGTTCACCATCTACAATGCCTCCTCTGTGTTGTTTTTGTGATACATCATATCGCCAATACTGAGAATCACAAGCTTCATGCTGTCTCTTCATATTTTTCATTCCACCAGATTGGAATAGAATGTTTATGGAGAAGCTATTGCATTTGCAGGTATTGCAAAAAATTCAGATGCAGACATCATAGATGCGGGTGTGGGAGAAAGTACATGGATAAATTTTTGTTTCTTGTCATTTCCAACTACTGCTACTTCTATAAAACATGTTTTGTGTGAACCTTCATCATTTGTGTATGGCTCCCTAGCATAAAATATATCTTCACATCTTGCAATATGATACTAAGGCTTGAGCTCTCTAACCAGCTCTGATATTACAACATTTCCCACTAACAGATGCTCAATTCTTAGAGGAGCATTTGCTAAGTTAGAACCACTAAAAATTTCTTCTGGCCTTTCATTAATTAGAAATAGATCAATAATACCAGATTCTTCAACAAAAGCTCTTAGTGCATCAATATTGTCTGCACAGTATACTTAGATACAGTTGATCCATTTGATGAACTTCTTCTATTGAGTTCATTTGCTAAGTAGGCTTTTATTAGAGTAAATTGCATTTACGCTTAAGTTTACTTAGGCATTAGTTTTGCATTTATTTAGTTGGGTGGTTTTTCCCGTGTGGATAGTTTTCCCACCTGTCACCTTTTTTCATGCCTTTATAAGCCACTCTGAACATTATGTATTTCATCTCATCTCAATATTTTCTTCTCTAGTGACTTATGTTACTTCTCTCATCTGTGAAGATTTATTTGCAGGTTGTGATCATGGGCTCGGTGGTTGACACCAACATGGTATCAGAGCCTTCAACCTGCGCCTTCTCCCGCCATTGAGAGTTTTCATCTGAGTTATTTTGAGATCATTATTTAGGGAATACATAAAGAAGAATGTTCATCTTTATCAATTTTTCTATTAGAGCACATTGAAGTTGTTGTTCTCAGATACAGTGAAGGCATCCATATATTCTAGTAGCAGTGTTCATTCGAAGTAGAAGGTAGAATTGAAGAGAACCCACGGCCTGTGGAAAGGCCGATCTAGAGGACACCAAATCAGAGAGCGTGGACTTTGAAAATCAGGATCCAAAAGGCATAGATTCGGTCCAGATCAGATTGGACACGCTTGGAGTGCATATATACTGCCTAAATGTAAAAGGTGCCGACTCATTTCGGAGAGCTTTGCCATTTCCACTTGCTTGGTCACCTCTGCTCACACTCACCTATGCAACGAACTTTTCCTTGGAGTTTCCTATAGCATTTTTGGATACATTGAGTGTTTGGGGCCTTTGGGCGCTACCTTGAACCTGATTTAGGATTTTATCCCACATTGGTAGTGTAAATTCTTCTTTGGGTATTGAAATAGCCTAACATTGCATTTGTTTGCTGGGAGAAAAGGCTCACGTGGCTTGGAGCCTCATACACGCATGTGCTGCTGTGAGAAGTGGTGACTAGGCACGTTTGTCTGGTGTGTGAGGATTCTGGTGTGAGGATTCTGGTGCTTGTGCTGGTTGGTTTGCCTTTGAGGAAGAATTGTGAAGTGGTGACTAGGCACGTTTGTCTGGTGTGTCAGGATTCAGCACTTTAAATTTTTGCCTCATTTTTTTTCCAAGGTACAAAACTTGAGCCTGTTTTCTTGGTTTGCCTTTGAGGAAGAATTGTGAAGTGGTGACTAGGCACGTTTGTCTGGTGTGTCAGGATTCAGCACTTTAAATTTTTGCCTCATTTTTTTTCCAAGGTACAAAACTTGAGCCTATTTTCTTGGATTTTGGAAAAGGTGGTGAAATTCAATTTCTAGAGGCTTCTTTATTGGAGGTTTTTTTTTCAGTTTCATGTAATTTTGCCTTTTGGTGTAAACTCTAGTCATGGCTACTCTTGAATCTATTGATTTGTTAACTTCCCATAATTGCCATACGTGGAAGATGAAAATGCATAGGTTGCTTCACTCTCAGGGTCTATGGTTCACACTGAGTAATAACCAACCCACTCTTACCAAGGAACTTGAAATATTTGCCTATAGAAATAAGTGTGACCAAGCTATGGGTTTGATGAAATTGAATGTTTCTGATAGTCTCCTCTTTCATATTGATGAGTAGGATACACCCAAAGAGATATGAGATAAGTTACATAACCTGTTTGGTCAAGTTAGTGACTTGTGTGTCCTGCAACTGGAGGCTGAATTAACCACTCTTACCCCTGAAGCATTTCCTTCTATTGATGACTTTCTAGTGAAATTCAAATCTTTAAGGTCACAATTAGCGGGATGTGGGAAGAGCAAAACTGATAAGGAGTCCATCTTTTTGATACTGTCTAAGTTGAGAAGCCCATTTGTTGTGTTTTCTTCTACCTTCTACTCCACAATGGATGCTTTGGGCAATGCATTCCAAATGCCTTCTTTTGAGACTTTCTATGATCGGTTGACAAGGGAGAAAGCCAAACTTGTCTAGTTGGAGGAGGTCCCTATAAATTATGCATTGGTTGCACAAAGCTCTCAGAGTAAAGGGAAAAAGAAGCCAAAATCTAAAATAGAGTCAAATGAGACTTCCACGTCTTCAAAAGAGGGCAAGCCTAAGAAGGAGAAATTCAGTTGTGTATATTGCAAAAAGAAAGCGCATGATGAACATCATTGTTATACGAAGAAGGTCGATGAGCTCTCACACCTTCTTCAGAAAAATAATATCCCACTGCCATCATCTGTGACTCCTTCTATATCCTTTGCATCTTCAACTACATCTGCATCTGCATCTCCATCATCATCCAAGCCTACTCAGTCTGGGAATGAACGACTTGCAAGTCGTAAAGGAGATAAACCCTATATGGGTAAAGGACATGCTTTGGTGACTTCTGCAACACATTCTAGATGTGATAGATGGTTCTTAGACTCGGAAGCATATCACCACATGGGATCTTCTCCCTATCCTTTTCTGGGTCTTCATCCTGTTGACAGCTTCAAGATTTTGTTGGGAGATAATAATCTTTTGGATGTTACGGGGGTAGGAAATGTTGAGATAGGTGATGGATGTTTCAGGGATGTATTGTGTATACCTAAGTTGCACACAAATATTCTATCCATCTATCAGATTACACATGGTGAGGTCCTGAAGACTATAGAGTTCACATCAGATTATGTTTTCATCAGAGAGGCTGATTATGGAAAAAATATTGCAGTTGGTAATGCTGATCATGAGTCTCATCTGTATACCTTCTCTCACTTTATTGATATTGATGACTATGTTCCTCGCACTCCTCTTGCTAGTGTTGATAGCAATTCCTCAGGGGAGATTGGTCATCTGCACTTTGGAGTTCTTCAGACTCATGTTGATACATCTCCTGTTGTTTCAGAGGTTGCTCCTTCAACACAGAAGAATATTTTTTATCCCTCAGATCTTATTTTATTGGATGAGTATTTGGCAGGCATCTCAGATTTGTTTGTGGAGTCTCATCTTGCAGATTTGGGAGATATGCTTGAGAGGATTTCTCTCCTCTTTGATGACAGTTTCAGCATGGCAGATGATACATCTGGATTATCTTTGGAGGTTGACATTGTTGAGCATTCACTTTCACTTAATTCGTCACATTTCTTGGTTGTTTCTATTATCATGATTATGTGGTGGATTATTCTATTTGGAGATTTCATTCCTTTTTTTAGTTGGATATGGAGTGGCTTCTTTATCACCTAATGGACTTGTTTCTTCCTAAGGGAAGAGGAGTTGTTTGTAGGAATTGGATCATCTTTTGTTTTCAGGCATATTTCATGGGCATTGGAGCTTCTTCATTATGGGGGGAATATAATATCTCCTTTTTTCCTTCATATGGGGGGATCATTGATTGTATATACATGATGTATGTAGTCCTTGGGGGGTGTGATTGATTCCTCCATCCATGCATCTTGTCTTTTTTTTCTTTTCTCTCTATTGGAGAGGGGTTTTTTCCCACGGGGTTTTTCTCCTTTTCTCCGCTTGTGAGATTTTTTTCCTTTATGCATTGTAAATGGGTACCTAAAATGGTTGTGTAGCCAGGACCCATATTGCATCTTCATTCTCCCTAAGTTGGACTTAAGGGGGGTGTTAGAGTAAATTGCATTTACGCTTAAGTTTACTTAGGCGTTAATTTTGCATTTATTTAGCTGGGTGGTTTTTTCCCATGTGGGTAGTTTTCCCACCCATCACCTTTTTTCATGACTTTATAAGGCACTCTGTACATTATGTATTTCATCTCATCTCAATATTTCATCTCTGATGAAAAAGCCTTGTGTTGCTTCTCTCATCTGTGAAGATTTATTTGTAGGTTGTGATCGTGGGCTCGGTGGTTGACACCAATAGCTTTATTTCTTGTAATATTTCATTTTCTTTGTCTACTGGTCCATCCTGATTTTTGTGTATTAACACATAATGCTTCAATATCTTTAGATCAATTGCACCATAGGGTGATCAAATACTCCATGCTTTGAAAATGATATGAACCTAAAGCCATGATGAGAGATACTCTAACTCTGACATTTTCTAAACAACCTCAAATTCTTGAGGGTTTTCTTGTATCATAGCAAAAGCTTTGTCACATGCTCATTTTGTATGCATGCTACAGAGGATTTCCAACTATAGTATCTAGCAATAATTTGTGCCTTTGCAAATAACATTACAAATTAAAAGTCTATTCCGATCACTTCTCCCGAACTTCTCATTTCACAGCCAAGCACTACATCACAACCTTGAAACTTTCAAATGGAATAACTACTTCTTTGATACACATGTCATGTAATAATTTCCTATGTAAAATCAATTTTCTACATAGACTTTCCTAACATTACAAGGGCAACATACTTTGCTAAAATATTACCAATAGACTTGTTGACAAAAGGTATTGTTGGAGATGCCCTAAGATCTACTTCAAGGAGATAAAATTCACTAGTAGGAGTTACTACATATTGATAGTTGATTAATCCACAAACCTTGATTTATTTTTCCATCTTATATGTCCATGATTTAATGATTGATAAGCATGCAGGTGAGACTATTTTTGGTTTGAATAGAACAAGATAAATTTCTAGAGTGTATACCTACTTGTTCAATGTGGTCCATGATACTATCAACAACCACATTATCTACATAATCTTAACAAAGAATCTATATCAATTTCACTAGCTTATTTGGGTCAACTTGAATTGTATTTTCCAAGTATTGTTTTAATTTGTCATCACCATAGACAATTTCCATTGCACAACCACCTAAAACATAAGATGTTTTAAATGCATTAGAATTACTTTAAATTACAAATACAAATTGACAAGTGATTGGACTTCTAGGATGATTGGGAATTTGTAATCAAGATTAAATGACAGAGGAAATAGAATGCAGTATGACAAAAGACACAAAAGTTTAAAATTTTCCAAGTTCAAAATTGTGGACAACAAATTTATTACATCATCACCATATATAACCAACTGGTAGTTTAGTTTTTTGGTAGTTTGATAGTTCTAACTGTTGGTAGTTTGGTAGTTCTATCAATTTCTTCTCTAGAATCGACTTCATCTCTGTTGTATATATTTGATCCTTCCATAATGCTCATTGTTCATTGCATTCTCAGATTTATTATGGTATTAGGGCATGTCCCCCTGCCGCTGCTTAGCTTATTTTCATGAGAAGCCACTGTTTAATTTTTTAAGGAGATATTTGTGGAGCTAGTGACCCCATGAATATTTTATTTTTCTGCTTATTTTAAGCAGTTATCTTGATTTCTAGTTTTTACTATATAAAAAAATAAAAATAAATTATCATAATTATGCTAATTTAGAAGAAATTTTTTTAAAAAGAAGGAAATATATGCAATCACATGGCATATTTTTCATTATGCCTTATTTCTAGCCCCCCTTTTTTTCCACAACTTATTTACAATTCATAATTGTAAATTTCTATGGGGCCACTCCAATTGCTTAAATTTAAGTAGAAAAATAACTTAAGCAACGACATGGGGACATGGGATTAGACCAGAATCAATCCTTGTGCTTGCATGTTGCAAATCAAAGCACATTTTAAAGGAAGACTAGACATTTGAAGGAGAGCATAGGCCATTTGAAGGAGAGTATAATGTGTTTGGAAGAGAGCGTTGCTATATGAATGTTGAAGGCTGAGTATAAGTTGTGTGCAAGAAAATATAAAGGCATGTATGAATGTGGAAGGTTGCCTAGTTTTTACTAGAGCCTGTTTTAATTTTTTTTTTTAAATGTTGAAGATAAACATTCTATAAAGAAAAATCATTTATATCTTTGTTTTTTTAAAATAGTATTTCACTTTTAAAATGAATGGCAAGATTATTTGGATTGTCTTCACCATAAATATTAATAATTTGACATATAAATGGATGTCAAAATTAAATTAAGGGGTTTTTGTTAAAACACTTAAATTATTGCAATCCTTAGTGCCATTATAATTACACCTCTCCACATGATAAAAGACAAATGTAAATATAGTTAATAATTAAATAACTAAATTCTATTTAAAAAATAGTTTATTTTTAAATGTGTTAAACCCTTCTTATGGTTCAAAGCCATATCTCTCATCCTTTTTAATTTTAAAGATTTAAATTAATAAATTAATCACCAATTAATATAAATTGAAAGCAAGACTGATACCAATTATAAATCATACGACTCTACCTTCCGTAAATTGAAACATGTGACCTCTAAATAATTTTTCATTTAGGTTAAAACAGACCAATAATGGTATCATAATATTATATAAAAGACAATGTACATTGTCAGTGTCTATTATAATAGATGTATGTAATATTTAAACATGTAGAAAACCTTCTCCAAAGAAACAAAGTAGAATAACTAAAATCCCTGCTACTTTGAAGTCCAAAAGAAGCTTCCATATATGGGTTAACAGGGAGCTGTTATTGTGGCCACATTTGCAGCTCTCTTTGAACTCAAAAGTAACTCTCCTTATTTAAAAAGGACAAAACAAAATCATAGTTATTGGATACTATATTATACCATTGCATTTTGATTTCAGGGATTCCCGCCGGGCAAAAGAGAATTTGCATTGATGAGAGATTGGACGAGGCTCTTAGATCTATCCTGGACCATGGTCACAATTTGGGATGGATTTGGCTTCGACCATATTTCTGGATCGCCTAATACTGCATTCACCAACTCACCTATACATTCTTCTGTATACCTCTGCACTTCAAACAACATCATCCCAACGCCAGATGCATTCTCACCCAACCTTTTCAATTTCTCGACTGCACTATAAAGCTCAGACACTGCATTTTCCATATACTGCCCGCATTCGCTCAGAGCATCGTAAATCATTGGGCTTTTAGTCTTTTGTTCTTCCTTCAGCTTCACAATATAAGCTGAAAAACTATTGGCTTCTCTGACACAAGAACTCACTGCATCCACTGCAACATCTTTAGGGTTTTCACCATTGACAGCACCGACACTAACAAACACAAGGAGGGCCATAACTATAACATAATTGGAAGCCATTGTATAGTACAAACAAGCTTTTCACGATACAACAACAAAACGCTCCGCGATATTTATAGGAAAATGGATTCCTCATTAATTACTTTCCTGCACCGTCAAAGATGAACAGTTGTGAGATATTAAAGAAACGTGTTGTACGTATCCGTATTAAGTAAGCATTGGGAATATATGCGGAGCGCCATGCTGGTTTCATGGATCGCCTCCTCCAATGAAAATTCTACACGCTGGAAAAGATGTAGCGTGCATTTCAAATTTAGATTGTCGGTTAAACTTAAATAGTGGAAGGCCAAAACCGCGACTGGCTAATTAAATAAATAATTAATCTACGTAAATGAGTCGGGTCGAGATTCGAATAATAAATATTAAATAAATTATAGAAATAAAAAATATTTAAGTTATAGTAGGCATCAGCTTTCCACATTCCATAGAATTAAGAAAGAAATGCTTTTGTATTTCACTGTGTGTGTTTCTTTGTATCAATGTTTTGGACCACACTCAGTGATCCATCATCACTTTGTCTCAACGTTCAGATCACACTCAGTGATCCATCATAGGAGGAGGATACAAATCCAACAAAGAAACACACACACTGAAATCCAAAAGCATTTCTTTCTATATTTAAATTAATTAAATAAATAAAGTAATTATCTAAATAATAAACCATTTGTAATTGAAATAATAAATTAATATAGATCTTACATACATTTAATATCCCTTTCAAGGTGTTTATATTAAATTTGTTATTTAGGATGGATAAGCACATGGAGACTATATCTCTCCAGGGCTTAAATTTAATGGCAGTATGACCATATTTAAGCATTTTTTTATGTAAAATACAATCAACGTTTTAAAAATAGAGATTTTGGACAAACTCTCAAAATTTATATAGAATTATGATTATATATTTAGTTTATATATAATTTTACTTATACTAAGGTATGTCATAGTATTTTAAGGGCACTTTTGAATGGATAACTGTCATAAAAAAAATTGTTAAAGAGGGAGGATCCACTATCAAATTTAGGCTCTAATCTCCCCACATCTTTTAGATAGATGTATTTAAGATAAAAAGAAAAAGTTTATTTTTAAGTATTATTTTATATTAGAGTTATTTTTTTACTACATTTTTTTTTTAAATCTTTTTTTACTTTATTAACGTTTATTGCTAATGCTTTTAGTTTTCTTATCTAATAATTAACCTTTTAAAATAAACTAATGACAAGTAATATTTTTTTAATTTTAAACACTATTAATCTTGTAAAAAATCTATATAATTTCTTTTAACAAATAATATTTCAATTATCTGCAATTCTATTAACGAAATACTTTTTTAGTGTCGAGAACGGAAAATATGGAAATACTATTTTTGGACACTAAAATTGAGAAGCCATCCATAATTGTTAGAATCCCGCAATACCTTCCACGTCACATTTTAAGAGGCGTGAGTGAGTCCCGTACAATACGTTTCACAGGTATTATTGACGGACGAGAATCGTGAAAAAAATGCAGACGTTTTTTTTTTCGCTTCTCTATTGCGGATTTGCCTTAGCTTAGCGGCTAAGTAAAAACTCTCCCCAACGCGTGATAAACCAGGGGTGGGGTTAAAAGTATGACAAGAAACCTGTGGCGCGTGAGACTTACCGCTAAAATTATTGCTATACATTATTTTATTTGTCTGTTTCGTTTCAAATTCCGAAAGGAGGCTTGCTTTATGGATGGGGCTTTTCTAAAATTGGAAGGGAAAAACTATTAAATGTTTTTAGGGCATCACTTATGTCCCTCCCAAAGGAGGGGGGCATGGGAGTAATCACACTCTACATATTATATACTTATATATAAACAAATAGATTATATGGATTATATAATCTTGTATAAGTACAATGATCTTTTAATATGGTTATAATTTTTTTTAAATGGTTATAAATATTGAATTTTTATTTATAATACTTATAAGATTTTTAGAGTCCATGATGTTATTCTTGAGTGCTTTAGAATTTAACTGTGTAAGTTTTTACTTTAACATTTGGGATCACACTATGTGAATCCATCATCACGAAAAATAGAGCTAAAGAAGAGAATAATAATATATATTGAATTTTTATTTGTCCGCTTTAGTTTTTTATACCAGTGAACGGTAATTTATAATTGTTATTTTTTGTTTTTTAATTTTAATATATTTATTTTATATGTTCTAAAAAAAAATATTTGTATATTTTAAATTTATACTTAAATAAATTTGAAATATATATTAATACAGTCTAAGTTAATTAATATGTAATTGTTATTTGCAATAGTAATGTAATTAAAATATTAATAATCAAATATATTTTAAATTATTGATTATAAAAATTGATAGAAATATCATTATATTGGATTTATATAATTTATATTATATTAATCTAATGTCCAAATAAATCTCATTAATAAAACAAACAAACAAAATCTAATTTAATTATATTATTTTACTCATATAACAAGATGAACTTCCACAACGCATAAGCACATAAAAACCAAAATGTATAACCAAGAGTTTACACCAAGAGTTGATGAAAATGTACAAAGAGCCTTGCTTATATAAGCAAGGGGAAGGGGAAGGAGGTGAGAAGGACAACCAACTATGACTAACCCTCTATGTGATGAACACATATGTGGACAAGTGGAGGGTGATGGACAAATGTCTCCAACCTCCCATAAGGTGAGGAGAGAATATCTCCAACCTCTAATGAGGTGAAGTGTCAAAATGACTAACCTCATGTGTGCACATGGGGTGAGACAAAAAGGTGACTAACCTCAAAAGTGAACATAACCTTTAATGTCAAGGTGAAGTTAGACTTAGCCACTAAGTGTGACTTAAGCCTAGGTGTGGGTTAGGATAAACCCAACACTCTAACATCCCCCCTTAAGTTATACTTAGGGAGTAGCAATACAAAGATGATGATGGATCCTGGCTACTAGGCCATGTTAGGTACCCATGTACAAACAACTTTCTCAAAAGGCAGAGAAAAGGAGAAAACCCAATGGGAACAAAACTCCTATCCAAAAGAGAAAAGATGCAAGAAAGAAATGTACAACTGAACAAGAAGAGTGATAGATGGAGGACTCATAATCCCCCAATGACTACTTCTAACATATAAGTACATGAAATATTCCCCCCATGGGAGAGAGAAGAGAGGTAATGTGATCCCCCCAGAAACTATGAAGTGATGAACTCCGTGTGAGGAAATTTTTCCTCCCAAAACTGATAAGAGAAGAGAAACCATGCAGCCTCCCCTCAAAATACCTCTTGTAGTGCTAGTAGATGCTCAAGACTGGATGTTGAAGATGATCCACAAACGCTGAACAAAATTTCTCCCCTTAGGAAAAAATCGAACCACAGAAGTGTGCAAAGAATCTTCCCATCCCGGATAGGAACATATAGGAAGAACTATGAAGGTCTCTGAATTATGCACATGATTTAGAGACACAGATGATGCCCATGATGTCTTCAAAGAATGTTCAATGATCTCCAAGCCAATGTTGTCGTGTGACAAAGATTCAGGAATAGGGACCATAGATGTATGGTGAAAGTTGAATCGATGTGAAACTAATACTTCTACAAAAGGTGTCAAACTAGATGATGACAAAGTCTGATATGTAGAATCATAAGTATCTATAGAATAAGTCACTATATAAGCTAAAATAGGTGAGGCATGAACAAGTGTATCTGAAGATGATGGCGATGCAACTTCATCGAAGCTAACATCGAATAGAAGACGAATGTCCTCAATGGTGTGATCCAAATCTACAATGCCGGATTCCACAAACAACAATGCGATGTCTAGTAGATATGCATCCCAACATGGTGGATCTGGAACAATCATGATGATGTTCTGATGCAAGGAATCACTGAAAGTCATCTTGAATGAAACATCATGTGGTGATTTTGCAGTCTTACAAAACATCAAAAAGACAGTGTGAGAGAAATGGGGATAGAGTGCATCCCAATGTTGAGTGCTCCCACAATAAGTACACTTGATTATGCAATGTTTAGACATGGTCTAATGTGCAAAAGATCAAATGCAAAAAAGCCCCCAGAAACTGTTGAAAGAGAGACCCCCCAAATTTTGGCACTTCATAACTTAGTGTGTTTTACAAAATAAATTAGACCAAGGCATGGAGAATGAAAAACCATTCACTTTTGCAAAAAACGGTGCTCAATTTCGAGCTACCAAGAAAAAGTTATTAAACAGTCAATTTCCTACAAAAATGGCCTAATTTAATTAATTGCACTTGAAAAGAAAAAAAGAAACCTATCGGAGAGGTGAAAATGCCCTTCCAACCACTCGTTGGAATTGGGGTGAAATGAAGAATACAAAGGTGATATGTGAGGGGGAATTGGCCACTTGCCAACCCAGGCCTTACCCTCCGTCTTCGACAAGCGAATAGTCAAGGTTTAAGAAACTTTAAATACCCTAAATATGCTTCCACTAGAGGATTACAATATACATGTTATTGTTACAACAATGCTAATTATAGCAAAAAATGCTAACATAATAATTAACATCAAACAATAAACATGAAATGTTTGCACAAAATTGTTACTGCAGCCAATGTAGAGGCCTAGTCTTGGGGCAAAAGATCCGGTCAAGGGCCGATGTGTAGGCTAACAAACAACTTGAAAAGAGGTTGATAGGCTCTGATTTAGAGTCCAAATCCAAATAGGACTGTGTTTAGCTGTTGAAGAGGAGTGGACAGAAAACAAAGCTGTTGAAAATGCTTTGCAGACCACGTTCACATCTACTGGAACATACCTGGTGGCGAGGAAGACTCCCAAGAGTTCGAGTGCGAGCTGGTTGTGGTAGGTGTGAATAATGTTCTAAGAGTCTAAAATAGGACCTAACAACCTGCAAGAAGGCTTCAGCAACCACAAGTCTTTGTTGACATAGCAAAGAGAGAACAAAATGGGGCCAATAAACTTTGCCACACACATAGAAACAATGATCTGCTGAAGAAAGTCGTGACCTGAAAATAGAAGTCTTTTGAGATGAATTTAGACCAGTTGTGTTGAAACAAGACTATAGCCTAAACAACGATAAAAACTAGAAATATGGCTATCGTGGGTAAACATAAGCAATGACTTTCAAGCTTAGGGATTTTGGAGATTTTTATGAGGAAAACACCCTTAGACCTGAAGAACACTAGGCACTTAACCAATTCAACAAGATTTTCAACATTTTCAAGACTAGACTATTTGACTCTAGGAAAGGGAAAACAGGTCAACATTTTGGTGACCTCTCAGGGATGTTTGTTTGCTAAACAAAAGAACTAGTGGCCTTAAGCATCCATTGGGCATAAAGTCAAAAAGGACTATAGTAGGTTGGGAACAACTGAAAGCTTGCCTTAACAAAGCAACACCAAAAGGAAAATGAGGCCTACATTCTCCTAATAAGAGTGCAGCCTGTGCAACAACACTTAGGAAAAAGGAAAAACTAAAGCAGGAACAAAATAAAATAGTATATGCAAAATCTCAGACCAACCTTAGAAGTAAAGTTTGAAATGGATCCCATTCACTGAGATTGGTAGAAATTCACCATCTAGCTTTGAAATATTGAAAGTATTGGCTTGCTTGTAGTTGGTGATGATATATGGCTCACTCCAAATTGCATCAAACTTAGTGTACCCTCTAGGTTTGGCTCTGTCAACATCCCACTTCAGAACAAGATCGCCTTCTTTGAAAATTTGATCCTTAGCTTTCTTGTCAAAGTATTTCTTGGTCTACTTCTAGTGATCTTCCAATGTAACTATGGTTAACTATTTATGTTCTTCTAACTCAGTTAATTTAGCCATCCTCACATACCTAGCTTCTTCACCTTCTAATTCTAGTTGTTGGACCAATTCTAATGAAGGAAGCTGGAAAGATAAGGGTAATCTAGCGTCTTTTCCATACACAAGAACAAAAGAAGAGTTACCAATGACTCTTTTATAGGTGATCCTATTAGCCCAAGGAGCCAATGAAATGTCTTCCCCCAGTGACCCCCACTGGGGGCATTGCCCTCCTACACTCCCTCATTAATTACTTTGGGGGGAAACTGCGGCCAATAAAGTCACCAAAATTTACAAGGTGTCGACTATGGGGTCCTACATCATAGTAATGAATAAATAAATGCAATATTAGGAACTTGCAAAGGTTGAGACACCTTAATTCCCAACATTCTCCTACTCGTCGAACACCTTTCAAGAGCCAATAGAATGACAGGATTTAACTGCTAGGGGCCGAGAGGCCCATAGACTCTGAACACCATCTAAACTTCTCCATGCTCATAGGTTTTGTCAAGGCATCTGCAACATTCGTCAAAGTGTCAACTTTCTCCAAATTCACCTTCCCATCCTCTACCATGTCACGAACAAAATGGTACTAGACATCAATGTGCTTAGTTCTCACGTGGAAATTAGGATTCATTGCTTATTTTTTTAAAATGGTTATAACTATTGAATTTTTATTTATAATAGTTATAAGATTTCCATAGTCCATTATGTTATTCTTGAGTGCTTCAGGATTTAACTGTGTGTAAGTTTTTACTTCAACATTTGGGATCACACTCTGTGAATCCATCATCAAGAAAATAGAGCCAAAGAAGAGAATAATAATATATATTGAATTTTTATTTGTTGGCTTTAGTTTTTTATACCAGTGAACGGTAATTTATAATTGTTATTTTTTGTTTTTTAATTTTAATATATGTATTTTATATGTTCTAAAAAAAAGTATTTGTATATTTTAAATTTATACTTAAATGAATTTGAAATATATATTAATACAATTTAGTCTAAGTTAATTAATATGTAATTGTTATTTGTAATAGTAATGTAATTAATATATTAATAATTAAATATATTTTAAATTATTGATTATAAAAATTGATAGAAATATCATTATATTGGATTTATATAATTTATCTTATATTAATCTAATGTCCAAATAAATCTCATTAATAAAACAAACAAAAAAAATCTAATTTAATTATATTATTTTACTCATATAACCCTTGTCAGAATTAGCCAAGATCAGCAAATGAAAACAAGATGAACTTCCACAATGCATAAGTGTTGCAAGTATGAGGTGAACCAGTGTTGTCATTGATGTCAACTTACTCATATTGCATTGACAAGAGGGATTCGATGAGCAGTGTGCTGAGGATATTGGGAAAATTAGCCTTAGTCAGGAACAGTGAAGAACAGTGATGAGAAGAAGGCAAATGTATTGTATAGGATGCAAACCGGAGGATGCGGATTAAAGGGTTTGTATATATGAGTCTTGAGATGCTTCAGTTAAGATTTCAGAGGTCCGCATGAAGATCTGAAGGAGTTGTGGCTGTCGGTGTGGAACCGGTTCCAGCAAGTGTTCAGAGGTGACAGAGGATCACAGAAAGGTCCGGTGAGGTCCTGAATTGTATAATCCTAATCTGCAGATTGGAAGGAGTGTTTGGGATGTCCTTGTGATGTGTCATCTCAAGTTATGTATGATTTGGAGGTCCGGAAGTACCTTTTGCATTGTGACAGTGGCGACAGACTGTGTTCTTGAAGTTCTGGATAAGGAAGAGAAGAGATTCCAGTAAGTAGAGGAAGTGCGGATGTACCTGGTCATTTAGGCAGGCTTGGAAATGTTCATGGATCATGTTTAGGTTGTGTTGTTGGTCCGCATTGATGGTAGAGCCCGGAATTGAAGATAATCTTCCGGATGAAGTTCTTGCTCTGTTTAGCCGACCGGATGAGTTGTTCATCCTGCGAATGTTCTTGTGGTGGCCGACCGGATGTGTTATTCATCTTGCGGATATTCTTATGGTTGATTGCCGACTTAGATGATTGTTCCTAAGTCGATGTCTTGTATAAATAAAGGTTTGTGAGTTCATTTTGTAGGGTGGATTGTGTGGATGAGAGTGGTGTAGCGAAGAGAAGTGCGGAAGGCAGAGCAGAGGTTTTTGGGCTTAAATGGAACTGATCTGGACATGGTAAAGATGTCATTCTCTAGTTCAAGACCGTGATTCTTATCACTTTGTAGACATTGTGTCTCCTTGTAGGTAGTGGGCCTCTTTGTGAGCAGTGTGCTCGGGTAGTGAGCCCTAATTGGCAAGTGCCATTCTTTTTCTTATTCTTTTAACAGAGAATAATCCTTGGGTTAATCACCCTGTGGTTTTTCCCTTAACCGAGTTTTCCATGTCAAAATCTTGGTGTTCATTGTGTTGATGTTTATCTGCTCTTGTGTTTGTGCATTTTACTTTCATGGATGATTAATTGATATGCTGTTAACTAACAAGACGAATCAAGTGTTTGAAATAGAAAGTAAGTTTGTATACAACTGATTCACCCACCCCCCTCTCAGTTGTATGCCCTAGATCCAACAATAAGCACATACAAACCAAAATGTATAACCAAGAGATTACATAAAGAGTTTACACCAAGAGTTGATGAAAATGTACAAAGAGCCTTGCTTATATAAGCAAGGGGAAGGGGAAGGAGGTGAGAAGGACACAACCAACTACGACTAACCCTCTATGTGATGAACACATATGTGGACAAGTGGAGGGTGATGGACAAATGTCTCCAACCTCCCATAAGGTGAGGAGAGAATATCTCCAACCTCTAATGAGGTGAAGTGTCAAAATGACTAACCTCATGTAAGCACATGTGGTGAGACAAAAAAGTGACTAACCTCAAAAGTGAACTTAACCTTTAATGTCAAGGTTAAGTTAGACTTAGCCACTAAGTGTGACTTAAGCCTAGGTGTGGGTTAGGATAAACCCAACACTCTAACACCCCCCCTTAAGTTATACTTAGGGAGTAGCAATACAAAGATGATGATGGGTCCTGGTTACTAGGCCATGTTAGGTACCCATGTACAAACAACTTTCTCAAAAGCAGAGAAAAGGAGAAAACCCAATGGGAACAAAACTCATATCCAAAATAGAAAAGATGCAAGAAAGAAATGTACAACTGAACAAGAAGAGTGATAGATGGAGGACTCATAATCCCCCAAGGACTACTTCTAACATATAAGTACATGAAATATTCCCCTCATAGGAGAGAGAGAAGACATGTCATGTGATCCCCCAGAAACTATGAAGTGATGAACTCCATGTGAGGAAATGTTTCCTCCCAAAACTGATACGAGAAGAGAAACCATGCAGCCTCCCCTCAAAATACCTCCTGTACTATTGGTAGATGCTCGAGACTGGATGTTGAAGATGATCCACAAATGCTAAACAAAATTTTTCCCCTTAGGAAGAAATCAAACCACAGAAGTGTGCAAAGAATCTTCCCATCCCGGATAGGAACATACATGAAGAAGTATGAAGGTCTCTGAATTATGCATATGATTTAGAGAAATAGATGATGCCCATGATGTCTTCAAAGAATGTTCAATGATCTCCAAGCCAATGTTGTCGTGTGACAAAGATTCGGGAATAGGGACCATAGATGTATGGTGAAAGCTAAATCGATGTGAATCTAATACTTCTACAGAAGGTGTCAAATTGGATGATGACAAAGTCTAATATGTAGACTCATAATTATCTATAGAATCAGTCACTATATAAGCTAAAATAGGTAAGGCATGAACAAGTATATCTGAAGATGATGGTGATGCAACTTCATCGAAGCTAACATCGAATAGAAGATGAATGTCCTCAATGGTGTGATCCAAATCTACAATGCAGGATTCTAAAAACAATAATGCGATGTCTGGTAGATATGCATCCCAACGTGGTGGATCTAGAATAATGATGACGATGTTCTGATGCAAAGAATCACTGAAAGTCATCTTGAATGAAACATCATGTGGTGATTTTGTAGTCTTACAAAACATCGAAAAGACAGCATGAGAGAAATGAGGATAGAGTGCATCCCAATGTTGAGTGTTCCCACAATAAGTACACTTGATTATGCAATGTTTAGACATGGTTTAATGTGCAAAAGATCAAATGCAAAAAAGCCCCCCGAAACTGTTGAAAGAGAGACCCCCCAAATTTTGGCACTTTATAACTTAGTGTGTTTTACAAAATAAATTAGACCAAGGCGTGGAGAATGAAAAACCATTCACTTTTGCAAAAAATGGTGATCAATTTTGAGCTACCAAGCAAAAGTTTTTAAACAGTCAATTTCCTGAAAAAATGGGCTAATTTAATTAATTGCACTTGAAAAGTAAAAAAGAAACCTATCGGAGAGGTGAAAATGCCCTTCCAACCACTCGTTGGAATCGAGGTGAAATGAAGAATACAAAGGTGATATGTGAGGGGGAATTGGCCACTTGCCAACTCGGGCCTCACTCTCTGTCTTCAACAAGCAGCTAGTCAAGGTTTAAAAAACTTTAAATACCTTAAATATGCTTCCACTAGAGGATTACAATATACATGTTATTGTTACAACAATGCTAATTGTAGCAAAAAATGCTAACATAATAATTAACATCAAACAATAAACATGAAATGTTTGCACAAAATTGTTACTGTGGCCAATGTAGAGGCCTAGTCTTGGGGCAAAAGACTCGGTCAAGGGTCGATGTGTAGGCTGACAAACAACTTGAAAAGAGGCTGACAGGGCCTGATTTAGAGTCCAAAGCCAAATAGGACTATGTTTAGCTGTTGAAGAGGAGTGGACAGAAAACAAAGCCATTTAAAATGCTTTAGAGACCATGTTCACATCTACTGGAACATACTTGGCGGTAAGGAAGACTCCCAAGAGTTCGAGTGTGAGCTAGTTGTGGTAGGTGTGAATAATGTTGGAAGAGTCTAAAATAGGACCGAACAACTTGCAAGAAGGCTTCAGCAACCACAAGTCTTTGTTTGAAATAGCAAAGAGAGAACAAAATGGGGCCGATAAACTTTGCCACACATAGAGAAACAACGATCTGCTGAAGAAAGTTGTGACCTGAAAATAGAAGTCTTTTGCGATGAATTTAGACTAGTTGTGTTGAAACAAGACTATAGCCTAAACAATGATAAAAACCAAAAATATGGCTGTCGTGGGTAGACATCAGCAATGACTTTCAAACTTAGGGATTTTGGAGATTTTTATAAGGAAAACACCCTTAGACCTAAATCTCACTAGGCACTTAACCAATTCAACAAGATTTTCAACATTTTCAAGACTAGACTGTTTGACTCTGGGAAAGGGGAAATAGGTCAACATTTTGGCGACCTCTCAAGGATGTTTGTTTGCTAAACAAAAGAACTAGTGGCCTTAAGCATCCATTGGGCATAGAGTCAAAAAGGACTATAGTAGGCTGGGAACAACTGAAACCTTGCCTTAATAAATCAACACCAAAAGGAAAAAGAGGCCTGCATTCTCCTAATGAGAGTGCAACGTGTGCAACAACACTTAGTAAAAAGGAAAAACTAAAGTGGGAACAAAATAAAATAGTATATACAAAATCTCAAACCAACCTTAGAAATAAAGTTTGAAATGGATCCCATTCACCGAGATTGGTAGAAATTCACCATCTAGCTTTGAAAGATTGAAAGTATTGGCTTGCTTGCAGTTAGTGATGATATATGGCTCACTCTAGATTGCATCAAACTTAGTGTGCCCTCTAGGTTTGGCTCTGTTAACATCCCACTTTAGAATAAGATCGCCTTCTTTGAAAATTTGATCCTTAGCTTTCTTGTCAAAGTATTTATTGGTCTGCTTGTGGTGTTCTTCCAATGTAACTATGGTTACATGTCTGTGTTCTTCTAACTCAGTTAATTCAACCATCCTCACATACCTAGCTTCTTCACCTTCTAATTCTAGTTGTTGGACCAATTCTAATGAAGGAAGTTGGAAAGATAAGGGTAATCTTGCCTCTTTTCCATACACAAGAACAAAAGAAGAGTTACCAATGACTCTTTTATAGGTGATCCTATTAGCCCAAGGAGCCAATGAAAGGTCTTCCCCCGGCGGTCCCCACTGGGGGCGTTGTCCCCCTACACTCCCTCGTTAATTACTTTGGGGGGAAACTGCGGTTGATAAAGTCACCAAAATTTACAAGGTGTCGACTAAGGGGTCCTACATCATAGTAACGAATAAATGAATTGAATATTAGGAACTTGCAAAGGTTGAGACACCTTAATTCCCAACATTTTCCTACTTGTCGAACACCTTTCAAGAGCCAATAGAATGACAAGATTTAACTGCTAGGGGCTGAGAGGCCCATTGACTCTGAACACCATCTAAACTTCTCCATGCTCATAGGTTTTGTCAAGGCATCTGCAACATTCATCAAAGTGTCAACTTTATCCAAATTCACCTTCCCATCCTCTACCATGTCACGAACAAAATGGTACTGGACATCAATGTGCTTAGTTCTCACGTGGAAAGTAGGATTCATTGCTAAACATATGGCACTCTAACTGTTAGAACAAATAGTTATCTTCTCTAGATCAAACCCAACATCAGAACACAATCTCTTAAGCCAAATGGCTTCTTTACAAGCATGAGTTTCTACCATGTACTTTGCTTTAGTAGTGGACAAAGCAACCATAGGTTGTCGCTTACTCATCCAACTAATAACACCACCGAACATAGTGAACACATAAGCACTAGTGGATCTCCTGTTGTCAATGTCACCTACCCAATCTGAATCTACAAATCTTCGAATATAAAATGAATGCCAATCCCTTGTAGGATAACCATGATAACATAAATAATACTTAGAAGTACCCCACAAATATCTAAACACTCTCTTCACTACATCCCAATGTACCTGTCCAGGATTAGCCATAAATCGACTAAGGACTCCCACTGTTTGGGCAATGTCTGGTCTTGTATAGACCAGGCATACATAAAATTGCCAACTGCACTAGCATAAGGAACTCTACTCATATCCTCCATCTCTAAAGGAGACTTTGGACAATCTGCAATAGATAACTTTATCCCCATCATAACAGGAATAGTCAATGGTCTACAATCTACCATGCTGAATCTCTCCAACATGGTGTTCACATACTTACTCTAGTCTAACTAAAGTTTTTTGTTAGCTTTGTCTCTTCTGATTTCCATTCCCAAAATGTACCTGGTTGCCCCTAGATTTTTCATCTCAAACTGTGCTGACAACTGAGACTTCAAATCAGAAATCAAACTTTTACCATTCCCTGCAATGAGTAACATATAATTGACATACAATGCAATAATGAGAATACGATCATTGTCAAACTTGTAATAAACACAATGATCTGATTTTGATCTCAGAAATCCAATACTCAACACAAAAGCTTCAAACTTTCGGTCCCACATCTTAGGAGACTATTTCAAACCATACAAAGACTTTTTCAGCTTGCAAACTTGTTGGCCTCATTTTAACCTTGTCAATTTTCAAACTTTTGTGTCAAATCCTTATGTTCAGTCACCCCTAGTCACAAGTTCTACTAAAGTGTCAAGTTGATTTCTAGTTTGAAGGAGGAATTGTTTGGTTGTTTCAGCTGAAATCCTGGAAGCGGTTCTACTATGCCAGAAATCACAAAAACAATTAAATTTCAAAATATGCAAAGGCTGGAAATAAATCATTTTACAAGAAAGTTTATATGGCTATTTCACCTAATGTGGAAACTTTTCATGTCATGGTGCCTTATGGTTTGAGAGATTTTAAACTTTCAATTTTTTCAGCGGGCGGTTGGTGGAAACAATTAAATTGTAGTTTCTATAAAGGTTGGAATAGAATCATCTAGCAGGGAGATTTATAATGTTATTATGGGCAATGTGGCAAAATTTCATGAGAAAATGTTATCACAATCAAAAGTTATGCCAGTTTTCCTTCTCCATCGTATGTGCAGGCTCGACGAGCATGTGATATAAATTTTCATGAGGTTATAATTTTCAAAAGTTATACTTTTTCACAAGTTATAACAAGTTTTCAAAGCACGCCAAAGTGTTTATAAATGAGGTAACTTAAAAATTTTCACAAGTTGTGACAAGGTTATTGGAAAATCATAAGTTTTCGACAACTTCAAAAAAAAAAAAGGTGAAAGTGAGATTAACTTGTGAAATTGGCTAAGTATAAAGGAGTTACCACTTTTCAATTTGGCTAAGTGGAGAGTTTCCTTTAAAAAAATAAGTTGTTATCGGCCTACTTAACAAAAAAAAAAGTTCGCGTCAACTTTCACTTTTGGCTAAGTTCGCGTCAACTTTCACTTTTGGCTAAGTTCGCATCAACTTTCACTTTTCGCAAAGTTCGCGTCAACTTTCACTTTTGGCTAAGTTCGCGTCAACTTTCACTTTTTGGCTAAGTTCGCGTCAACTTTCACCTTTTGCAAAGTTTGCGTCAACTTTCACTTTTGGCTAAGTTCACGTCTACTTTCACTTTTGGCTAAGTTCACGTCCACTTTCAGTTTTGGCGAACTTGTTTGCAACTTTCAAAAAGGTGAAAAAGGGGAGTCACTTTCAATTTTCAAAAAGTGGGAAGCTACTTTTAGTTTTGGCTAACTTGATGCAACTTAGAAATTTTCACAAGTTGTAACTAAGTTGTGAAAAGTTAGTTAAAAGGTTGAGGTTATGAAAAAGGAAAAGTCACAACTTAAAAGTTACTTATTATTTGTGAAAATCACTTCCAATGCCGATGCTTTATATCAATTTAACATAGTCACAGTAAAACTACGATATCTTTGTCATTTCACAACGAAATTTAAAATTTTAAAGTGTTTTGGAAAGCTGATGAAGGGGGCAATAAAACCCAGAAACAGTTTGAAGATATCTTTTGTATTGAGTGAGCAGTTTTAAGCAGAAAATTGGGGATGTAAGTTTTGACGTGATTGAACACCATTGGAGCAGCGTATGATATATTTAAAAGAATTTGTGATATTGTGGAAATGTCCACAATGTGAACCATAGACAAAACAAGTGAACTATTTGACAGAACTCTTCAAAGGAATATAGTCAAATAGAATATAATGGTTGTCACTGGAATTAAATAAAATGGTTTGGTGGAAAAAGATTTAGAATCTTTGGAACCAGGCATTGGAGTTATTTTTAATTATTTTTCTACTAGAAAGAAAACCAAAATATTTGTGTCGACAACCACTTTATGCTCTTATGGAGTTAAAGGATGGGTAGTATTGGAGGAAATTCAATGCATTTCTCAACATTTGGGTTAGCAATGGCAACCCATTATGGTGTAGGAATTTAGCAAATGGTATTTTCTTCCTTCATTAGAAATGATATGAACCAAGACATTGCAACATCTTCAAATATATTTGCAAACAAGCATAGTGGAAATTTAGGCACTTTGGTAGCATTTATGTATGACTCGAGCCTTGCATTAAATGGTCTATCAAACTCTACAACATACTTGAAAAGAGCCTCCAAATGTATGTAAATATGGGAGCATAAACAAGGAACGAGATGAGTAGCAGATATGAAATGGTATTTTATGATTGTAATCAATCAGGAAAATGCTTAGCATTATTCAGTTTATGACTATCAAAATGATGTTGAACGATATGCTTTTTCCACAATCCATGTTTCATATACACAAACACAGGAGTTTAAGATTCAAGTATCCAGAGGAGTTGTCAACATTCGGCAAGGCTTGATTGTCAAAAATGGAAATGGAAAGGACTTAGCCAAATCCACAACTTGAAAGTTAAAAGTCCTAGTTACCTTTTTGTGAAAAGTGACTTAAGTCACTCTCTGTAATGTAAAGTTAGAAAATGAACTTTATTTCCAAAAAAGTGGTGTAAAATACAACCAAAAATAAAGTTCATTATACTTTTGTATTTCAAAAAGGTAGTTATTAGGTAGTTGTGAGGTAGTTACAAAGTGGTTACTAGGTGGTTATGGGAAAAAGCCTATAAATATGAGGCTATTTCAAATGTAAAGGGGGGACTCTCTTTAGAGAGAACTTTTGCAGGGGGAACTTATGAAACTTCTTGGAACATTTTTGGTCTTACACATTGTATAGTTTACTTTTGAAATTGTATAATTTTGAAAAGATAATGAAGAATTGCATTTTAGTTCGTATGTTCTTGATGTATTTCCAAGTTATGATTACTGGTTTCTCGTATGTCAAATTGGTGATCTTTCTATGTATTTGTGTAAATCAAAGTTATCCATTGAAGCATGCAATTGGGGGTGATAAAGCACAATCATGTCTCGGTATCTTGATTTGAAAGTGTTTAGATAAATTATCTCCTCGTATGTTGAGATTTGCCATCTTTCTTCATCGTAGTTGCATATATGTCATGAGATCTATCATAGAGTTTAGGAAAGTGGTTTCTAGCTTTGTGGTAAAACCCCCTCGTACTTTTCAATAAGATTGTGAAACTCCTATTGGTTTTCGTACGTCTACCACTAGGGTTTCTGTTAATCATCTTTATTGTTAGTCTTTCTTTTTCTCCTTTTTGTACTTTCAGGTTAAAAGTACACGAAAACCACAAATACTCCTATCATACAAGGGAGCTGCCCCTCTCAAACGCAAAGGAAAGTTGTTAGTCCAATAACAGCTTCTCCAACTGTTGGGACTATTTAGTCACCGCTCTAAGGGCAATGAGTCATTTTCAAAAGTTTCGTGGTGACAAATCTGTTTACCAACAAAACTGGATTTTCTTTACCTTTCACCATGTAGTGCTCTGGCTGTGACATATAGATTTCCTCCTCCAAGTCACCACGAAGGAATTGTTGACCCCTGATTGGCATTGGCAGTTGGCATGGATGTCAAATAGGTACATAAGGATGTTTGGGGAATTTGGCAAATTGACACAATCATTGGTGATCAGTTCATGATTGTTGAGCATGTTATATTTCATTTAAAGGTGAAGGTGATGAAGGGCATTCTTAAGTTGGCTTGAAAAGCATATAGGTTATTGATGTTTATCAAAATTGATTTTGCTAAGTGAAAAAGGCATTGTTTTAGGCATATTGTAACATTCACATTCTATGCTTATGTTATATTTTGAAAGGCATAAATCAATGTTATAAAATCACATATCATATTCAAAGGTCATATATTATTTAAAGTGTTTGACCTGATTAGTAGGTCTCAGCATCAAGTAACAGGTAAAAGGTGGCATTGTGTGTAAAGGGGTTAGTGGCCCTTTTAGGGCCAACTGGAATAGTTGGTCACATATGTATATGGGCAAAAGTCACTTTCATTTGTTCTTTTGTAAAGTTGAAGCTTGGTTTATGGAAGTGTCGACTTAGGGTTTGAATGTTAATGAGTATGTTGAAGATTCTGCGAAATCATGAGGTTCAGAGCTAGATTTGACAAAGCTCAACTAAGTGTGAATAGTGAAAAGAGGGAAAGAAGCTCAGTTAGTTATTCTTGTCACCACAGCTCGAGGGAACTATACTTTGATGACTTGTTAGCAATTAATAGGTGTTATCCTTCCTTTTTTGGGTTAATGGTGTTCTTGTTAAGGTTTATTGTCATTGTATCTGCTTAATGAAAGACTTAAGGGTTTGGTTATGAAATGGATTATTAAGGAAAAGAAAATAGGTTTATTTTCTTTTAATATTGTTCCATTAAACAATACAGAGATCTTGTTGTGGGTTCATTTACATTGTTAATTCGAAGCTTTATTGTTAAATTAAGTATTTTTGCTAAACCCTTGTGTAAACAAAGTTAGGGTTTGTTACATTAATGAGTATGAAGTTATTTCATTAAACCCATATATAGATTTGGTTAGGGTTTGACAAATGTGAATAGTTTGAGAAGATTTTCATTAAACTCTTATACAAATGTGGTTAGAGTTTGTAATGCTTGTAATACTCACTTACAGTGAACGAGGGTTTTGTTAAGATCTCTTTACCATGACAGTTATTGACCAGAATGAAAACTGCTACAGGCAGTTTGGGACAAACAATTACCTGTATAAACTATTTGTTGAAAGGAAGAAGGAACTTTGAGACAATATAAAATGTAAGACACATTGTTGAGGTGTAGATGACATTGTACCTTCATGTAATATCATTAAGATAGCAACAATGTATCATTGCAAAATCATTCTTGATCTGTTGAGTTATATGTGCACATTTTGATATTTGTGATCCTTGAGTCTCAAATGAAATGAGACAATCAAGATCTGGATTGTAAAGAAATAGAGATCCTTTGTATTGATTTCTAAATCTTCATTGTATCTTTGTGATGAAATTGTGCCAGTGAGGCAGTTATTACCATGAAATCCAGTAAGGCTACCATGAATGCCAGTGAGGTTGTAGTAACATCAAAATGCCAGTGAGGTAGATGTAAATGGGAAATGCCAGTGAGGTAGTTACTACCATGAAATCCAGTGAGGCTACCATTAATGCCAGTGAGGCTAGAGTAACATCAAAATGCCAATGAGGTAGTTGTAAATGGGAAATGCCAGTGAGGCTGTAGACAAAAGAAATTTGGTTGTGGCATAGAAGGATGTGTCATATCAATTTTGACAACTTGGTGAAGATAAGTTCAAGACAAGCTGTGAGAGATTTTCTTAAGCTTGTGAAGCCTACTAACACTATTTGCAAGAAATGTCAATTGGGGAAACAAACAAGGACAAGTTTCAAGAGTAAGGAACAATTCTCTACTGGATTACTTGAGCTGGTGCATATAGATTTATGTGGTCCTACAAGAACAAGAAGTTTTCAAGGAGACAGATACTTTATGTTGCTTAGTAATGATTACTCTAGAATGACTTGGGTCACTTTTCTAAGAGACAAATCAAAAGCCCTAGACAAGTTCAAAGATTTCAAGGAGATGGTTGAGAATGAATTAGAGTTGAGAATCAAATGCTTAAGGTCTGATAGAGGATGTGAGTTTACATCAAATGGATTCAACATTTTCTATGAAGAACATGGGATAAATGATAGTTTTCTGTACCTAGGACTCCTCAGCAGAATGGAGTTGTTGAAAGAAAGAATAGGACAGTTCAAGAGGCTTCTAGGTCAATGATGTTAGAGGCAAACCTACCAGAAGTATATTGGAGAGAATCTATACATATTGTTGTCTACATTCAGAACAAAATTCATGTCAAAGGTAATGGCACTAAAACTCCTTATGAATTGTGGTATGGAAAAGTTCCTACAGTGAAATATTTCAAAGTTTTTGGAAGCAAATGTTATATCAGAAGAGATGAAGAGTTAGGCAAGTTTGATGCAAGATGTGATAAAGGAATTTTCCTTGGATACTCTACTAAGAGTAAGGCCTATTGGTGCTACAATAAGAGACTGAGAAAGATCATTGAGAGTGCTAATGTGAAGGTTGATGAAAACAAGGAAAGACTATCTGATCTAAGTGGCTATGAATCTGATGAACCTGCTGCTACAGAAAAAGTTGAACAACAAGACAGTGAAGAAGAAGAAGAAAAAACTCTGGAAAGTGCTGCTAAGACTCCTAGGTATGTAAGGATTAATCATTCTGAAGATTAGATCATTGGTGACAAAAGTAAAGGGGTATTGACAAGGAAAAGAGCTGCAGAAGAACAGGTGAACTACTGTCTACTTTCACATATTGAACCCAAAACTATTAGTGAAGCCTGCAAATGGGCCATCCCACAATAATGGGTTACACTTTTTGGCCAAACTTGACATTGAAATCAACATTTTGAACTAAATCTTCACTTTCTAACACCTATAGCCACTAAACCGTTAGGAATTTGAAGATGATGCGAACTAGTGATTTGTGAGATTTTGATTGTACATTCTAAATATATATTTTTAAAAAAATTTGGAGTTAAATTGTAATTTTTTGTGTGTCTCCTTTGATAACTAGTTTTTAATTGTAAACAACATTTTTTTAAAGTGATGTGTATTTTGTAGCACATAACTTTTTTTCTACAAAGGATACAATTTTGATTCTTTTGAATTTAGATTGGTGACACCAATATATAGGGCATGCATTTGATTTTATAATGTTTTGTTGAATATTTTTTTTAAGTAAGTTTTGAAATCAAACCAATTATAATTTAGACATAGGCATATTTTGTAAAACATAACTTTTTCTGTATGTATCGAAAATTAATTTTTTTTGTCGAAACAAGGACATGAATACCTAGGGCATAGATATTTTTTAGAATTTTTTTCACTAATTTACTAATTTTCCGTGTGTGTAGAACAAAGAACTTGAGGTTTGGTGAAAAACCTGCATTCACAAGAAATAAAAAATAAATATAATAATCAAATTAAATATATTTAAAATTATACATTTTGGGAAGCTTATAATAAGGACTACATACTTACAAAATATAAATTTTAAATGAATTCATTTGATCCCCCAAAAGGTAAATCAAAAGTGTTTTTTTATCAGCATTTTGATAGGTGTAGAGGAGACTCCATTATAGGTATGGTTTAAAACTAGCGGGGTTCTATCCAAGGGGGTTTGAATCTAAGGAGGTTTGATCAAACCTTCTTCAATTAAAATCCTTTAAATGGAAACTTTCAAGGATTAAATCATTATATTTTCCGAAAATATGTGATTTCAACAAAAATTAGGATGTCCCAGGAAGTGTAACCCATTATTGTGGCAGCACCCAAATATGAAAGCTGGGTAAAAGCTATGGAAGAAGCGCTGACACAGATAGAAAACAACCAAACTTGGGAATTGGTCCCTAGACATACTGATAAGAATGTGATTGGAATCAAATGGGTTTTCAAAAACAAGTTGAATGAAAGTGGAGAAGTGGTAAGAAACAAAGCAAGACTAGTATGCAAAGGATATTCTTAGGTTGAAGGTATAGATTCTGAGGAGACTTTTGCTCTAGTGGCAAGGATTGAAGCAATAAAGATGTTTTTGGCATTTGCAGCACACAAAGATTTCAATGTGTGTCAAATGGATGTGAAGTCTTCATTCTTGAATGGAGAGCTAGAAGAAGAAGTTTACATTGAACAACCAGAAGGATTTCAGTTAGCAAACCAAGGTGAGATGGTGTGCAGATTAAAGAAGGCTTTGTATGGACTCAAGGAAGCTCCCAGAGCTTGGTATGCAAGGTTGGACAAGTATCTGATACAATTAGGGCTCAGTAAAGGTATTGCAGACAATAATCTCTACTTTGAAAAATTAATGATGATCAAATTCTGGTTGTTGTGGTCTTTGTTGATGATATTATCTTTGGAGGCAATGAAGGTATATGTAAGAAATTTGTAGAGGAAATTCAAAAGGAGTTTGAGATGTCTATGTTTGGTGAAATGAATTTCTTCTTAGGACTATAGATTACTCAATCAGAAAAAGGAATTTTTATTTCTCAGTCCAAGTATGTGAAAGAGTTTTTGAAGAAGTTTGGAATGGAGGATTCTAAGCCAGTATGTACTCCTATGGTAACTTGTTGCAAGCTAAGAAGGAATGATGAAACACTTAAGACTGATCAGAGAAAGTATAGGTATATGATTGGAGGATTACTTTATCTAACCCATACTAGACCTGACATAATGCATGCAGTCTGTCTTGTGGCAAGATTTCAAGAAGATCCCAAAGAGTCACATGTGATGGCAGTCAAGAGGATCATGAGGTAACAGATGTAGATTGGGCTGGAGATGCTGATGACAGAAAAAGTACAAGTGGAGGTGCTCTCCTCTTAGGTAACAGATTGGTTTCATGGCTGAGAAAGAAGCAATAATTAGTTTCTTTGTCTACTGTAGAAGTAGAATATATTGCTGCAGCATGTTGTTACACTCAAGTGGTTTGGATGAAGCAAACATTGAACAACATAAGAGTAGTGTATGAAGAACCAATTTCAATCTTTTGTGACAATACAAGTGCTATAAATATTTCAAAGAACCTAGTTATGCACTCAAGAACAAAGCAAATATCAATAAGGTATCACTTTTTGAGAGAAAAAGTAACAGAGAATGAAGTGAAGATGGAATATGTATCTACCAAGAATTAAATTACAGATATTTTCACCAAGCCTCTGCCTAAGGATACTTTTGAGTATCTCAAAGAAAAGTTAGGGGTTATTACCCCTCAGCTCTAAACTAAGATGCATAGGAAGTGCATCAGTCCAGTGGTGCCCAAAGTCTTATTCTTTGATCTGGATTGATGTTTTGAAGGCTACCTCTTAGGGGGAGTAGTTATATGTTGCTGATATGAGTTCTTGATAAAGAGAAGTAAGTATTGTAGTATTGTTGATAGAGTAAATCAAGTTTGATCAGAGCATTAGTTTGCAAGTATGTGCAGAGGAAGAGAAGTGATGCCCTTTTCCATTGATGTCAAAGGGAGAGAGAAATCATGTGAAAAAATCAGGGGGAGAAAGTAATCAATGCAGAATCTTGTCTTGATGGTTCTTATAGTTTTTCACATCAATGTTGCCATCAATGACAAAGGGGGAGATTGTTGCAAGTATGTGCTTACCAGTGTTGTCATTGGTACCAACTGTGCTCTTGTTTTGATTTTTACTTGTATTGAGTTAGTTTCTTTGTATTGGCTTACATAAGTGTTGAAGACAATGAGAAAATGTTCCTGATACTGAGTTTCCAAGTGCTTTTGAGAAAATTTTCTCTCCTAGTGGAAATAGTGTGTTGTAGAGTTTCCTGGCTTGCAGAAGTACAATGTAGTGTTTTGCTCCACATATTCTGTATATTGAATATCTTTGTCTGTAGAGAGGAATTCATGTTAAAGAATGTCTGTAGATGCTATGTTTCAAGTTTGAGCCTCCGGTGTGAAGATTTGAGCAAGTTCTGTTCACCAGAGTAAAAACTATTTTTCTATGCATTTAGTGGTGTCAGGGAGAATGTATTATGCCCTGCATTTCTTCGCATTTACATTTTACAGTCTGTGGTTCTAAATTTAAGTTTGTAATGATAATATGTGCCTTCAATTCAAATGGTTCATGATTTGGTGCTCTGCAAGCGATCGTTCCTTTATGATAGTGGCCCACAGTGATGTTCAAGTGCACTGGTTTGAAGAATCTTATGGACAAAGTGTTTAGAGGTTGTGCGAATGTTCTTGGTGATTATAACGTTCTTGAGGATGTCTCTAGATCATGTCCCTACCTTTTGATTGGTCTGCAAAGTATAATTTGGATCATGCATGAAGCGTGTTCCTAAAGGTCTTAGTGTTAACACCTGTGTTTAGCCGACTTTGTTATTTTCACTACTTGGGGTTATGCTTTGGAGATTGTGGAAGCGTGTTGCTGCATGGAAGATTGCATTTGAGTCCCAACTAAGGAGTGGTGTGATCTGTATTCATTCTTTTCCTCCACAAAATCTGTTTAGGTCTAGACCTATTCTAATATATGTATGTAATGTCGACCTTGGAGATTGCTCCAATGGTTGATGATTGTAATGTCAACCTTGATGTACATTCCAATGTTGATGAATTGTATAAATATATGTAATGAAGTTGTGAAAAACATATAGAAGTGTAAAGATGTGTAGATAAGTAAAAAGTGAGAAAATAGAGCAGAGCAGAGGTGATTTATTGTGCTTCAATGGAACTGAACTTTGACATGGCGTAGATGCTACTATCTCAGTTCACCAACTCCAGCAGTGAGCCACCTAATTGGCAATGGGCCTCTTCTTTTTGTAGTGAGCATTCCGGGTAGTGAACCTCTGATTTTTGGTATTGTTATTACATATTATATTGTGAGCTAACACTCACCGGGGTTTTTCCCTTATTGGGTTTTCCACATAAAAATCTGGTGTCTCGTGTGTTGAATATGTGAATGTGTTTAAGTTATGATTTCATGCTTTCATGGTTAAATTACAATAACAGAGATTAAGTGATTGTTGTGTTGATGGTTTTAAAGTTTTGGTTACAACTTATTCACCCCCCCCTCTTAGTTGTCTTGTGCATTTCAACATATCCATGATAATATTATTGCAAGTTCAACCCCAAATTCTACAAAGATTGTTCTTTTATAGAAGATCAGATATTTGAGTTTGATCTCAGTGTGCCATTCAGCCAAACATTTTATGAATTTTACATCAAATGAATACTAAAAAAATGTTTTACATTATTACAAATAGGGTGTTGCCATGTCTCATAATCCCATAATCTCATAAGTTGATATATGTATCTATACAAAAAAATATTTGACACGTGTATCTATGTGCATGTATATGTATCTACATGCATTCATGTATGACATGTAGGACACACACATGCCCATGTAGCCACAATCACACCAACATACACGTACACCATGTGCACATGTACACCACTGTGCATCATCCGTGCATGGATTTTAATTAGATACTCATATGGCTGTGTATGATTTTTTAAAATCAAATAATTTTTTTAAGGCTATACCAAATGAAAGGAAGAATTTTTTTGCATACCGTAAATTCTAAAGGATAATCTTAAATATATATTTAGTCCATGATGCTTCTTTAACCACATCCCTGTGTCGCCCCCTACCCATCCCATGTTCCCTCTCTTTGAACTGTATGTATGTGGAAGCATAGACAAGGCACATGAACTGTTTGACAAAATCCCTGAACGAAATGTAGTCTCATGGACAACAATGATAGCAGGATACGCACAAAATGGATCTATTGAAAAGGCTGTAGAAACGTTCAAGAAAATGAAATTGGATATATAGAGTTATAGTTGTTGGGATAAGGTGTCATTAACCTTGTAAATCCCAATATTGTATTTATTCTATTTTATTATTTGTAATTTGTAATTACCCATAAGGGAATGAGGGAGTTTTCACTGGTAGTGGTAAATCCAGATTCACCAGAGGTAATTAATAAGTGACATTTATGGTTGGCAATTGTAAAACTCAATAGTAAATGAGTGTAGGCGCCACGTTGGGAGAATCTACTATTTTTAGCATGTATGACACATGTCATAATATTTGGTGGGTGCATGTAAGGAATCTATGACAACTGCAAGTTGTCATAAGATTCTATGACACTATGACACATATGATAGATATTAATGAGTTGTAAGTTGCTATGTTTAGCCCAAGGTTCCTATCTTGGAAAGATATTCTTTAGTGGAATCTATGACGATTATGATGTGTCAGATTTAGTCTTGGGTGCCCAACCTTGCATGGTTGTTTTTGGACAAGTGTAAGGTGCTTGTAAGATGGCATTAAATGTTTATAGGTTGGAGATTCTCATGAGAGAGAAAGTGAGAGCCTAGGGAGGTGTGAGAGCACTTCTATAAGTATTTTTCCATTGTATTTGTTGATAGATACAAGTTTTATGTACTTAGGTGCTACCAGAATGCTATCAGATTAAAGACTGGTGGAGAGAGTTGTGGAGTTATTGTATTGTAAAATCATTTTCAGATTAATATAGACTTGGGCCTCTTTCATGTGTGGAATTTTTTACCTTAAAGATTTTTCTCCACGTTAAACACTATGTTGTGTGTTCAGTTTTTTGATTTGGTATTTCTATGTTGCATAGTTTCTTTTATGTGTTGCAATCTCCATTGATAATACACTGTGAAAAGATAATTAAACATATTAGAAATTAGATTTCTATTGAAGTAGTTGTGCTTTCATTTCTAACATTTGGTATCAGAGACTGGCCAGCTTTGACTCTTGGGTGGTAGTGTGGAAGCTGTAGCTACAGTGGGAGATTTGGTTGTGTTTGTTTTACAGATATTGAGTTGTTATTATGGCTTCATCCACTGTTGCTTCAATGTCTCGATTGGACATTGAGAAGTTCAATGGAATGGGGTATGAGTTGTGGAAGCTGAAAATGGAAGATTTGTTGGAAGAAAGAAACCAGTGGTTAGCTGTCCTAAAAGAGAAGAAACTGGATGATGTCTCTCAAGATGAGTGGGATAGGCTGGATAAGAAGACATGAGGAACTATCTATTTGTGTCTTGTAGACTCTATCTTGTTGAATGTCGTGAGAGAAGAAACTGCACATAGTTTGTGGAAACGGTTGGGTGAGATCTACCAAGAAAAAAGTATGGTAAATAAATTGTATTTAAAACAAAAATTGTTTTCAATGAAAATGAAAGAGGGTGAATCAGTTGCAGAGCATTTAAATTCTTTTAATTTGTTGTTGAGTCAGCTTGCATCAATAGATGTTGATGTTAATGAGGAAGATAAATATATCTTACTTCTTTGTTCTTGACCTGAGTCTTGGGAGAATGTTATATTGGCTATCACTGCTAACCTCTCAGATTCAAAGTTGGATGCCCTTGTTGTAGTTTTACTAGCATAGGAATTGAGGAAGAAGAGTTTAGATAGTTCAGGTGATGCTCTCAGTGTCAGGGGAAGGTCTAAGGAAAGAGGACCGAAAGGAGATCCGAAAGGGGCTAAGGACAAGTCCAAAGTTCGTTCTAAGACTCCTAGGAAGAAGAACATAGTTAAGTGTTGGAACTGTGTTAAAAGGGGACATGTGAAGGAGTGTAGAAACCAAAAGAAATAGTGGGAGAGTGCTTATGATAAGTCATCGAATGCAAGTGAAGATGTTTTACTTTCTGCTTGCAATATTGTTTCTAATGATCACTGGTTGCTTTACTCAGGATGCTTGTTTTATGTGACCCCACATAAGGAATGGTTCTCCACATATGAAAATATGATGGAGGTAATATCTACCTTGGAGACAACTCTACATATCCAATAGTTGGGAAAGGCAAGGTATTGTTGTGTTTCAGTGATGGGAGGATTAAAACCCTCCCTAGTGTTTATCATATTCTAGGATTAGCTAGAAATTTGATTTATGTTTCAAAGTTGAATGACTTGGGAATGCATGTGACTTTTGACAAGCATGGATGCAAATTAGTGAGAGGGAACTTGGTGGTAGTGAAGGGGAAGAGATTGGGAAACCTGTTCAAGCTTGAAGCCACTACAGTTTGTAATGCCTCCTATGTATCTAAGGCCAGTACTAAAAATACATGTATGTTGTGGCACTAGAGATTGGGCCTCACAAGCAATATTGTACTGAAAACTATTAAGAATAAAAATTTGTTGGACAATTTCTCCTATTCTGATGAGCACTTTGATTTCTATGAGCATTGTGTGTTTGGTAAACAAAATAGAAAATCATTTCCTTTAGGAAGCAATAGAGAAAAAGAGAAGTTAGAAATTATTCATATGGATGTGTTTGGGCCTATGGATAATGAATCTATCTAAAAATCTTGTTATTTTGTCACCTTCATTAATGATGTGTCTAGATTTACATGAATTTATTTTATGAAACACAAATATGAAGTTTTCACTAAGTTTAAGGAATTCAAAGTCTTAGTAGAGAACCAATCAGGTTTGAAGATAAAAATATTAAGATCTGACAATGGGGAGAATATTGTTCGAAGGAATTTGATGAGTTTTGCAAGCATGCAGGTATTATCAAACAAAAGACAACTCTATATACACCACAACAAAATGGTGTTGTAGAAAGCATGAACTGAACAATCATGGAAAGGGCCATAGGTATGTTGAGTGATGCACAGTTGGATAAATGTTTTTGGGTAGAGGCTATGTGCACTGTTTGCTACTTGATTAACAGATCTCCTTGTAAGGTTCTTGATTTGACACATTATGAAGTGTGGATAGGTAAGAAACCTTTTGTTTCACATTTAAGGGTTTTTGGTTGTGAGGCTTTTGTTCATGTGCCTAAAGAAAAGTGATCTAAGTTGGATCCAAAAGCTGAAAAGTGTACATTCATTGGATATGGTGATAATGTCAAAGGTTATAAGCTTTGGAATCCCCTAACCCGTAAGATTATCTATTCTAGAGATGTTATTTTCAAGGAACTTAGAGCTATTTCTAAACCTGAGCAACCAAAACAACAAGAAGAAAAGGTAAATAGAGTGTACTTTGATTTAGAGAAGAAAGATGCACCTCAAGAAGAACATAATGATGGATTGGGAGGTGAAGATGAAGAAGAAGAACATTTGAGTAGTTCTAATGAAGATGAATCTATTGTTACAAAAGAAGCTGGTACAGATGATCATGCAGAAGAACAAGTTGAGACTCTTAATCCACCCTTGAGGAGATCCACAAGACAATGGAATCTAATTGACAAGTATAGCCCACTAGATTTTTGTTGTATATTTTCTTTATTGAGTACTAATGATGAGTCTAGATCCTACAGGGAAGCTATTCTTTCAGATGATAGTGAGTCTTGACAGTTAGCCATGCAGGAGGAGATGATGGATTTATACTCTTGTAACACCTGGGATCTTGTTCATTTTCCCAAAGGAAGAAAGGCCATAGGTTGTAAGTGGGTCTTCAAGAAGAAGTTTGGAGTAGATCGGTCATTGTAGAAGTACAGGGCTAGACTGGTTGCCAAAGGCTACTCCCAGAGAGAGGGAGTTGATTTTGGTGAGATTTTCTCTCCTGTAGCTATATTGACTTCTATTAGATTTCTTTTATCCATTACCACAACTTATGATTGGGAGATAGAGTAAATGGATGTTAAGACTATGTTTTTGCATAGAGATCTTGAAGAAGAAATTTATATGCAACAACCTACATGTTTTAAGGTAAAAGGAAAAGAACATTTGGGTTTTTTTAGAAGCAAGGACAATCATTTTGTTTACATTCACTGTATTGATGATTCTATACTAGTTATTACATTGTATGTTAATGACATGTTATTTTTCAGCAATACTAAGGGTATGATCCGCGAGCTTAAAGCCTAACTTTTAGGTGCATTTGATATGAAGGATCTTGGAGCTGCCAAGAATATTTTAGGAATGGAGATCAAAAGAGATAGAGGTAACAGAAAACTTTGGTTGTCACAGAGTAAGTATGTGAATACTATTTTGTAGAGATTTAGTATGTAGGATTGTAACCTAGTTAGAGTTCCTTTACTCATTGGTACTAAGCTTTCATTAGATATGTGTCCAAACAATGAAGATGATTTTGAGGATATGTCTAATGTTCCATATGCTAGTGTTGTAGGGAGTTTGATGTATGCAATGGTTTGCACTAGACCAAACATTGCCCAAGCAATGGGAGTTTTGAGTAGATTTATGTCTAACCCTGGTAGACAACATTAGAATTATGTGAAGAGGGTGCTTAAATATCTTGCAGGTACTCTTGATTATTGTTTGGTTTATTATGGTATTGATAGTGCTGATAAATCTTTTGACATATAGGGTTTTGTTGATGCAGATTGGGCAAGTGACTTGGATAGTTGAAGGTCCAGCAGTGGCTATGTGTTTATTCTGTTTGGAGGAGCAATGAGTTGGATCAGTAAGAGGCAGCCAAAAATTGCTTTATCCACCATAGAATTAGAGTATATGGATGCTACTCATGTCTCTAAGGAGGTAGTTTGGTTAAGGAGACTATGTATAGGTATTAGATTTGATTGCAGGATCATTCAGATTGGTTGTGATAGCCAGAGTGCTATCTATTTGGTCAAGAATCCTATGTATCATGATCAGACTAAGCATGTTGATGTTCAGTATCACTTTGTTTGAGAGTTGGTTGCAATGGATAGATTGAGCTGAAAAAGATAGATACTCAGGAGAATGTTGCAGATTCATTGACCAAACCTGTGAGCACAGAAAAGTTCGTGTTGTGCAGAGAGGTCATGGGCCTTGTTTCTAGTGCCTGATTATTTTCATTTGTTTTCCTATGGGTTGATTTACAATGTATAATGTCTTGAGTGGGAGAATGTTGGGATAATGTGCCACTAATCTTGTAAATCCCAATATTGTATTTATTCCATTTTATTATTTGTAATTTGTATTTACCCATAAGGGAATGAGGGAGTTTTCACTGGCAGTGGTAAATCCGGATTCACTGGAGGTAATTAATAAGTGACATTTACGGTTGACAATTGTAAAACTCAACAGTAAATGAGTGTAGGTGCCACCTTGGGTGAATATACTATTTTTAGCATGTATGACGCACGTCATAATGTTTGGTGGGTGCATGTCAGGAATCTATGACAGCTGCAGGTTGTCATAAGATTCTATGACACTATGACACATATGATAGATATTAATGAGTTGTAAGTTGCTATGTTTAGCCCAAGGTTCCTATCTTGGAAAGATACTCTTTGGTGGAATCTATGACGATTATGACACATCATAAGATGTTGTAAGAGGCCAGATTTAGTCTTGGGCGCCCAACCTTGCATGGTTGTTTTTGGACAAGTGTAAGGTACTTGTAAGATGGCATTAAATGTTTACAGGTTGGAGATTCTCATGAGAGAGAAAGTGAACACATAGGGAGGTGTGAGAGCACTTCTATAAGTATTTTTCCATTGTATTTGTTGATACATATAGGTTTTATGTACTCAGGTGCTTCCAGAGTGCTGTCAGATTGAAGACTGGTGGAGAGAGTTGTGGAGTTATTGTATTGTAAAATCATTTTCATATTAATACAAACTTGAGCCTCTTTCTTGTGTGGAGTTTTTTACCTGAAAGGGTTTTCTCCACGTTAAACACTATGTTGTGTGTTTAGTTTTCTAATTTGGTATTTTTGTGTTGCATAGTTTCTTTTATGTGTTGCAATATCCATTGATAATACACTATGAAAACATCATTAAACATATTAGAAATTAGATTTCCATTGAAGTAGTTGTGCTTTCATTTCTAACAAGAGTCATCCCTCCAGAATTGACCACCAACAAAATACACACATACATTGCTATATTAAAGTTTGAATTTATGTTTTGAATCTATGTAACCTACCCAATCTATTAAAAATAGCATTAGAGAATTTATTTCCTTCTCCTATCTTCAACCAATTCCTGTGCATGTACATACCCATTCTATATTAGTTCTCCTCATAGAACCTTATGTTCTCATCTATGACAACAACGCCATATGCAGGTAATAATTAGGACAGTTCCAATGATAAAGAAAAATCTAGCAATAACAAATGGTTCAACTTGAAAAAGTTGTGAGTCTGTTGTATGCTTATGGCTGCTATAAGATAGAGAATCCTCAATCTCTAATGATATTTGAAGAGTCAAAATGATAAAAAAGTTGAAAGCTCAACACAGATACCAAAAAAAAGCAATAGAAAAATACCCTGTAGTGAAATCTGAAACCCTACAAGCATTGGCATGGATAACAAAACCCAAAACCGTACTGCATTTGTTTCATAAATGATAAACCTATACAACCCAAGCCACACTTACCCTGTCAGATGTTAGAAATTTTTAAATGCAAATAAAATTTTAATTAACAAGAAATAAAGGGAAATATCTGGGCAGTTAAATGTAAACATCCTACATGCACTAGCATGGACAACAAAACCTTAAAACCCTACCAACATTTTTTCCACCACGTGACATAAAATTTAAAATTTTAAGGTAGATTATAATAATAAAGAAATATAGAAACTATCGGCAACACAGATAATAAAACCATAAAACACAAACATTTTTCCAATGAAATGATAGGTTTAAAATGCAAATAACACAAACTAAATAAAACTGATCAAGAAACACCCATATAACCCTTCAAGAATTGACATAGATTAACAAACCCTAACTGCATTTTTCCCATCAAGTGACAAGACTTTAAAAATAGAACTGAACATGAAGACAATAAATATATAAAGAAACATACAAAAATGAAACCTAAGACCCTACAAGCATTTGCACAGATAACAAAACCATAACTACATTTTTCCCGTTACAATAGAATATTATATGCAAATAAAAGTAGAAAAACTAAGGCAAGAGAAAAACAACCCATAGTAAAATCTAACACCTTACAGGTATTGGCATGGACAAAAATTACAAAACCATAAACTCCTATCTATGTTTTTCCCATAAAAAATAGAAACATTTAATTCAGTTAGAAAACAAATGTCAAGCAATAAAGAAATAGTTGGCATTAAAATCCGCAACTTTGATACCAGGTTTTTGTTCTGTTGGGATCAACATTCATTCCATGAACAAAATAGGAAATAAGAGATTCAAAAAAAAAAATGTAGCTCTTTGGAAAAAATGAAAAGTATATATTATAATACATGTGAAAATTCATAAAATTATTACCTACGCACAAGTTGCAGATGAATGAAGCCACTATAGCCTTCCAGAATCTAGAGCCTATTGTTCTTGTGTCACTGCTTCTATCAAATGATATGTGTATAAACCAAAGTTTTGATCTCTACAAAATTCAAAAAATAGAAGGAAAGATAGAGTTGATCTTGATAGATGTCAGAGTGGCTTCAGCATGCAGGTGATCCTGTATAGGTGTCTTGACTGGGCAGAGAAAGCTTGTCTTCTATTATGAAAAATTGACACGCAGCAGCTCATCACTCTCACTTTTGGCAAGCATTTTTAAAAATTAATTAAGCATTATAGATGGTGTAAGTTTGAAAATCTCTAAAATCAATTTTTTATGATACACATTCTTTTAATATAAATTAAAAATATTTGATATAAATCTGAATTTTAATTTAATCTTTTGTTTTTACCAAACTTCGGTAATCAACAAAGTTTGGTAAATTTTCTACGCTAATTGGGGATGAAGATTTGCCTCAATTTTTGTGAAATAATATTGCATTTTTTTAAAGAATTCATGAAGTTTTATTTTAACAAAGAACATAAAAATATTGAGAAAATAGGAAAAGCACTTCTCTTAAATTACAAGCAATCTTAAAATATTTAAAATTTAACATTTAAAAGGATCTGTCATGAGAAACTTCTTAAATTTTTGTGCTTCCTTAAAATTGTCCCTAAATTTTTGTTGCAGAATTTGATCTCTTTTAAAACTTTTTTTCAAAAATTCTTTGTAGAAATTCATTGAATTGCTAAGGAGTGGTGATGAAGAAGCTTGAAATATGGCCATTAGCTTCTCTCACACTGCACATGGTCCTTGTGATAAAAATATTTATTGACAGTACTACTAAAGATGTGCAAGGAAGGAAGGAGAAGTCTTAATAGCTAAATTTTGCCGTATTCCATAAATGAAAAAGTATGACTGACAAATATTGGAACATCATTGGAATATCAAAATTAACCAGTGATCCAACTTTCTCGGCAAACATTCTCCCACAAATAGCCTATCGGCTAAAAATACATCACACATTCAACATCAAATAAAATTTTAAAAATGAGGGGATAAGTGGTATCATTGACACCATGAAAGAACCCATAATGACTTGTTCCATGCACAACAATATTTGATTGTACATTCTACACCACGTGATGCACAAGTAGAAAACATTGATACACATGCTACTTGTCTAACTACCTGTAACTCTACTAAAACCTCTAAGGAACTAGAGTGGCTCTTCCATATAAAGAGTGAGGTCAAAGTTCAACCATCCTTGGCAATGGAAGGAAAAATAACATGTTATTTTATAAGATATTATCAAATAATAGGCCTCACAATTGAAGCAAACCCTCGAGCATACTCTCTTAAATTTTGGTTGAAGCTAGGTAAGGATATACTTATATGTTTGAGTATAAATTGAATTCATTCATGGTACAGTCACTTGTACATCATGTTACTTGAGATATGTGACATTCTACTTAGAAATCCATAAATTATTCTTATTGGTGGCACAAGAGTATTGAGCATGCTAGACATTGTGCTACCCTTTGAAGTCAAAACTAGTGCATAAGATTATGTACTAGAAATAATTCTCACCCGACATGGACATCTAGATACACATCTTAGAGACATTTAGTTATAAGGTTTAGTGCTACTTCAAGTATAAAAAAATATTGTATGGCATCATGTAAGATGTAAATTAATGGAGACTACATTCTAGGGAAGGATTGAATCATTCAATAATATCATAATCTTCTTCAATTTTTGCATTCATGGAGTGACCTAAAAAATGTTCACCATATGAAATGGATAACATACTTGCAACAATTCCATATGGTCATAAAACATAATAATGGAAAAGACAATAAGGTTAATTGACTAATCCAATCTCCTATTGAGATGATCATCATGATGTTCAACACAAGAGGCCATAATTTCTCATACTAGATTTCCCTCTACCTAGTTGGGGTGTTGCCACAATAATGGGTTACACTTTTTGGGAGATCCTAATTTTTGCTGAAATTGCATATTTTTAGAAAATATAATGATTTAAGCCTTGAAAGGTTCCATTTAAAGGATTTTAATTGAAGAGGGTTTGATCAAACCCCCTTAGATTCAAACCCCCTTGGATAGAATCCCGCTAGTTTTAAACCATACCTATAATGGAGTCTCCTCTACACGTATCAAAATGCTGATAAAAAACCACTTTTGATTTACCTTTTGGGGGATCAAATGAATTCATTTAAAATTTATGTTTTGTATGTAGTCCTTATTATAAGCTTCCCAAAAAGTATAATTTTAAATATATTTAATTTGATTATTATTTTAATTTTTTATTTCTTGTGAATGTAGGTTTTTTAGCGAACATCAAGTTCTTTGTTCTACACACATGGAAAATTAGTAACTTAGTAAAAATATTTTTTGAAAAATATCTATGCCCTAGGTATTGATGTCCTTGTTTAAAAAAAGAAAAGAATTTTGATATATACAGAAAAAGTTATGTTTTACGGAATACACCTATGTCTAAATTATAATTGGTTTGACTTCAAAACTTTACTAAAAAAATATTCAACAAAACATTATGAAACCAAATTCATGCCCTATATATCGGTGTTACCAATCTAAATTCAAAAGAATCAGAATTTTATCCTTTGTAGAAAAAAAGTTATGTGCTACAAAATACACATCACTTTAAAAAAGTGTTGTTTACTATTAAAAACTAGTTATCAAAGGAGATGCAAAATTTTTTACAATTTAACTCCAATTTTTTTAAAATATATATTTAGAATCTACAAACAAAATCTCAAAAATCACTAGTTTGTATCATCTTCAAATTCCTAATGGTTTAGTGGCTATAGGTGTCAGAAAGTGAAGATTTAGTTCAAAATGTTGATTTCAATGTCAAGTTTGGCCAAAAAGTGTAACCCATTATTGTGGGATGACCCGTTGATTAGGAATTCACACACACATATATTACTCACACAAGGTAAGCAAGTTTTTGACTGCTATTTATTGATGCAGAGGGAAAACAATAGCAAGGACAATGTCTTTAGAATTCTACAAACCCCTTTTTATGGGATTTAAATCTATACCCTGTTCTTTCCCTTCACAACCTACTGGACTAGTTTCAACCCTCAAGAAAGGCCTAATGGGTTGCTTTGAATGACAAAATTTTGCAAAATGCATTCTTTTTTCTTTCTTGGATTCTCATAACCTTTCACACACCTTGTAGGGTCTTATCAAAACCTAACTCTATTGTGGAAATTCCAATGAGACTAAATTTCACTAAACCCTCAAGATACTAGGGTTTCTGACAGTCTTTTGGGACAACAATGCACACAGTCCTCAATATCTCAATCACACAAGAACTTCAAAAAGTTTCCTTTGGTAGACACTTAAACAACAGTCTAAAGAAGACTTTCAACAAGTTTCATCAATTTCCACCGGCTAAAATAAAAGTTATGAATTTTCTTTGCTCATTGGAAACCCTAGCTCTATGATAGGGTTGTTAGTAGTATTTTTGCCATATCTTGATCAAAACACCATGAAATCAAACTAAACCAATTGAATTAGATTCACAAAACAAAATTCTAACTTTTCATCCACCTTCAGACCTGAAACTATTCCGTACAGGTCGTACAAGATTATTCTTTAACTGTATTTGCAAAAAATTGTCATAAAATGTGAAACAAATAGGGTGTTTTTATCAAAAAAACTCCTTAAACAACTTCTTGGAGAATTCTTCTTCATTTATTTGATGTGAATGATGATTAAAAAATAGTTACCATTGAAATTACATGTCTTTTCCATCAAAACCTAATGTAACCTAATGTCCTTTTTTGCATCAAACTTGTAAAATATGCACTTTTACCACCTAAAACTAAACAAAAACATGAACAAAAGACCCTACATGGTCTTCCATGGTCTTCTAAGACCTTATTAGACTCAATAAACCCAAAACTACAGCTAAAAAACAAACCCCAACCTTCTAAAAGCCAAAAATCACCTAAAAATTCAAATTTGCATTTTGGCGGGAAAGTCAAAATTCAAATTTCTAAGACTTCCTAAGAACTCTAAACCATTGGAAATGATCCCAGTGGATTCTAATTGACCTTAAAACACCAATTCAAGACTCTTGACATCAAAATGACCTTAAAACACAAACTAGACATCAAAATGGCCTTAAAAACATGAAAAGAGTGATGTTCCTGCATCATACTCCCAAGGGAAAAGAAAGAAACTGGTGCAGTGCACCTAGAATAATCATTTAGTCAATTTTTTGTAATTTTTGGTTGTTAAAGGTAAAATGGAGTTTTAAAAATGTAATAAAGCCTTCAATAGGCATGCTCATGTAGTGTGGAGGCCTAGAATAGGCCATCTCTTTAGTGGAGTCTGCAAATTTACTATGTCTAGTTCAATCTATTTTTAGACATTTAGCTTTTTATGAAAAAATTGGTCAGTTTAGGCTATTTTTAGCCTCTTCCCACAATGAGAATATTTGTAATGGAGGGATAAGGATATAAGTTATGCGAGGATTCATTGAGAAAGATAGAGTGAACGAGGGGAAGAAATTGGAGAACATTTTCTTAATAGAAACTCTATTTTTTATGTGTTTTTCCTACAATTTTGTTGTTGCAGACCATACCACAAACTTGTATAGAATATTTATGACATGAAACCTATTGTATGTGATAGAGGGGTGAGTTAACTATCTAATTCCATTGGTTTGAGGTCATTTCATTCATTTTTGTGAAAGTTATCACGTTTTTACTAAAAACTATCCAAAACCCTATCTTTTTTACTGCAACAGTCCTGTTCCCGACCATTGCATGCCTCTGTATGAATATATATAGGGGAAAGCCCTATATTTATGGAAAAAGTGTTGAGATACCTTTCTAATGGTTCTGTTCTAAGGTCTTGATTCAATTTCTAGAATGAGATATTGTTTTTTTTAAGACTGCCCATGTCATTCCAGCAAACCCTTGATTTGGGGGTTTTAGAGAGGGTTTTGTTTTCCCACTTCATGAAGTTGTGTTAGAATCTCAAAATGGGTGAATTAAATGTAAGATGGTGTCTTTTCTAATGGGTTTTATGTGCAGGAGTAGAAGACAAGTGAAAGTTGGAGTTTGGGGCTATGGAGACCTCATTGTGTCATGTTAAGGCAAACTAGTGTTGGAGTGAAGTTTTGAACATGAAATAAGTTGAAATGAACTTAGACCCAAAAAATTGATGAAATCTATCTATTTGTATCCTAATACACCCTCTAGAATAGGATTGAAAAGTTTTTCTTTGAGTTTGTGGACACTTCCTTTGTAAGAGTCGGCTAATTGCCCTCTAAGATAGCAGGAACAGTCAAAATTAGGGGCTTGTGTTCCAAAAAACCCCAACTTGCATGTTGTTATGTCTTGTAACTCCATAATGGGTACTCAGAAAGGTAGTTTGTTTGTGGGTTTGTCATGTCTTTTGAAAGTTATGCTTCAAAAACCTCGCTGATAGGGCTACAAGGAGTTAGGCCAACCTATGAAGGAAGTGGTACAAGGATGTATCTTCTGAGCATTTTGATGGTTTTGTAAGCTTGGGATAGTCAATCATAGTTGATCTAGGGTCCCTATAAATTTTTGGAAGGTTCCCATGTATATGAACCTAAAAATGGGGTTGTTGTGTAGTGTTGAAGCCATGGACAGTGAGAGGACAATCATGTCCTATTTGATGTCAAGTGTTGTAGTTTGGTCCACTAGGACCTAAAAGGAGTTGTTTGCCCTGTCATCCCCTGTATTCTCTTCCTCCTGTGTAGTTGGTTGTGACCCCTTAGTGGTCTTGTGTTGGTTGGCTCTGCATCAAATTGGTATCAGAGCATAGTTAGTAGATTGGTTGTGATTGAGAAGTGTTAATAGGCAGTTTATCAGGATGCCTTCAAGAGTGAGAAACATGGCTTAAGAGATGAATGAGTTGAAGGAGAAGCATGCTAGAGAGTTGAGGGAGCTAAAAGAAAGAATGGCTACCCTAGAACAAAATCAAAGAAGAGGAGTGGCTATAGGTGAAAAGATTGAGTCTGAGGAAGAAGATGAAGCTGAGTATGAAGATGTGGAAGAAGAGTTAGACCCCGAGGATTAGAGGATGGTAAATTTGCCGAGGGAAATAGAAGAAGACAAGCACAAGATAAAGATAGATGTGCCAAAGTTTGGAGGAAGCCTAAATGATGAAGAGTTGCTAGATTGGATTGCAACATTGGACAATCACTTTGAGTGTGAAGAAGTTCTTGAGGATTAGGAAGTGAAGATTGTAAAGACCAAGCTAACAGGTCATGCTTTGTTATGGTGGGATTATCAGCAGATAGAGAGGAGAAAGCAAGGAAAGGCAAAGATTGTGTCATGGGACAAGATGGTAGCAAAAATCAAAGGTAAATTCTTGCCTAAAGATTATGAAGTTCAAATGTTTAAAAAGATTCAAAGTTTAATACAAAAAGAAATGGATGTTAAGACATACACTGAAGAGTTTTATAAGCTAAGTATAAGGTCTGGTCAAAATGAAAGTGAAGTGTAAAAGGTTGCTAGTTATATTGGTGGCTTGAGGTTTAACATGCAGGATGAACTAGTGTTGGCAAATCCAAGGAATGTTGAAGAATGTTATTAGATGGCAATAAGAGTGGAAGAGAAGCTGAAGAGGAGACAAGACAAGACAACTAGAGGCAGAGGCAACACCTCTAGAGGCCGAGGATCCTTTCAAAACACAAAGAAAGTCAATGAGAGTCAAGAGGAGATGAACAAGGCACAAGGACAAAGTGCAGATTTCAGAGGTAGATGTTCTAGAGACAGATTTGGTGGTGGAAGGAGTGCAAATACCTTTGTAGGTAAGTGTTATAATTGTCAAGAGTTTGGGCACCTAGCATACAAGTGTCCTGAGAAGCAAATTTTTTCAAGTGATGGTGAAAGGAAGAGTGAGAGTAGGACTCAGTTAGTCCAAGAAGAAGAATGTGGTGGTTCTACTACCACTAGTTGTGCTGGTGAAGTAGGAGAAACATTGATGCTGAGAGAAAGAGCACTACTAAAGACCTCTAGGGAGAAGGAGCTGATTCAGAGGAGAGCATTATTTAGGACAACTTGCAAGTGCAAGGACAAGGTATGTAAAGTGATATTGGATTCAGGATGTACTGACAATATGGTGTCTAGTGAGATGGTAGACAAACTGAGGTTGAAAAGAGTACCTAGGGACACACCTTACAAAGTATCTTGGGTAAGTGATCATCAGTCCATTTTAGTGACTGAGCAAGCATTGGTAGAGTTCAAGATTGGAGCATATGAGGATAGGGTACTTTGTGACATCCTACCCATGGATTGATGTCATATGATACTTGGAAGACCCTGGCAGTTTGATAGGTCTATAATTTATAATGGAAAAGCTAACACCTACACCATTAGGAAGGATGAGAAGACTTTTGTGCTGATGCCAATGCAGGAAGAAGTCAAGGAGCAGTCAAGGACAACAAAGATGATTATGTTTGGCAAGAAGGAGACAGTGATGTTTGAGGAAAGTGAAAACAAGGAGTGTGCAACCTTTTCAAGGCATAAGGTTGTTGAAACAACAAAGAGCAAGTGTGAAGATGAGTTGCAGCTAGTTGTGAAGAGGAATATCTTCATGTGGAAGAAGGAGGTGAGTTAGAATGTGAAGTGCAAGAGTGAAGAGCTTGTGGAAAAGAAAGAAATGCATGAAGTAATCATGGTTGGGATAGTCAAGTTGTAGGCCTGGCAGAGGTTGAGAAGGGTAATGACAGTGGAAAGAATGGAGACAAGAAGAGTATGAGATAGTGGTGTGAGGAAGGAGCTGAGAAAGAAGCATTCAAAATAGAGGCAAAGGAGAGTAAGGTAGTAGAGTTTGGTGACAGAGTACTCTATAACAGAGTGAAATAAACTTCAAAGAAGGACAAGAGCAGAGATAACAAAGATAGTGAAGGATCAAGGCAAGATGAACCTGATGAAGATAAACAAGAAGGTCAGAGGCAAGCAATGAAGGACAATTTGCAAGATTCTTTCCAAGGGACTTGGAAAAGTTACAAGTTAGGGTGTATGGTGCAGTGCACCTAGAATAATCATTTAGTTAATTTTTTGTAATTTTTGGTTGTTAAAGGTAAAATGGAGTTTTAAAAATGTAATAAATCCTTCAATAGGCATGCTCATCTAGTGTGGAGGCCTAAATAGGCCATCTCTTTAGTGGAGTCTGCAAATTTACTATGTCTAGTTCAGTCTATTTTTAGACATTTAGCTTTTTATGAAAAAATTGGTCAATTTAGGCTATTTTTAGCCTCTTCCCACAATGAGAATCTTTGTAATGGAGGGATAAGGATATAATTTATGCAAGGATTCATTGAGAAAGATAGAGTGAACGAGGGGAAGAAATTGGAGAACATTTTCTTAATAGAAACTCTATTTTTTATGTGTTTTTCCTACAATTTTGTTGTTACAGACCGTACCACAAACTTGTACAGAATATTTATGACATGAAACCTATTGTATGTGATAGAGGGGTGAGCTGACTATCCAATTCCATTCATTTGAGGTCATTTCATTCATTTTTGTGAAAGTTATCACGTTTTTGCTAAAAACTATCCAAAACCCTGTCTTTTTGACTGCAATAGTCATGTTCCCGACCATTGCACACCTCTGTATGAATATATATAGGGGCAAGACCTATATTTATGGAAAAAGGGTTGAGATACCTTTCTAATGGTTCTGTTCTGAGGTCTTGATTCAATTTATAGAATGAGATATTGCTTTTTTTCTAAGACTGCCCGTGTCATTCCAGCAAACCCTTGATTTGGGGGTTTAAGAGAGGGTTTTGTTTTCCCAGTTCATGAAGCTATGTTAGAACCCCAAAATGGGTGGATTAAATGTAAGATGGTGTCTTTTCTAATGGTTTTATGTGCAGGAGGAGAAGACAAGTGAAAGTTGGAGTTTGGGGCTATGGAGACCTCATTGTGTCATGTTAAGGCAAACTAGTGTTGGAGTGAAGTTTTGAACATAAAATGAGTTGAAATGAACTTAGACCCAAAAAATTGATGAAATCTATCTATTTGTATCCTAATACACCCTCTAGAATAGGATTGAAAAGTTTTTCTTTGAGTTTGTGGACACTTCCTTTGTAAAAGTGGGCTAATTACCCTCTAAGACAGCAGGAACAGTCAAAATTAGGGGCTTGTGTTCCAAAAGACCCCAACTTGCATGTTGGTATGTTTTGTAACTCCATAATGGGTACTTGGAAAGGTAGTTTGTTTGTGGGTTTGTCATGTCTTTTGAAAGTTATGCTTCGAAAAACTCATTGATAGGGCTACAAGGAGTTAGGTCAACCTATGAAGGAAGTGGTACAAGGAGGTATCTTCCAAGCATTTTGATGGTTTTGTAAGCTTGGGATAGTCAATCATAGTTGGTCTAGGGTCCCTATAAATTTTTGGAAGGTTCCCATGTATATGAACCTAAAAATGGGGTTATTGTGTAGTGTTGAAGCCATGGACAGTGAGAGGACAATCATGTCCTATTTGATGTCAAGTGTTGTAGTTTGGTCCACTAGGACCTAAAAGGAGTTGTTTGCCCTGTCATCCCCTGTATTCTCTTCCTTCTGTGTAGTTGGTTGTGACCCCTTAGTGGTCTTGTGTTGGTTGGCTCTGCATCAAATTGGTATCAGAGCACAGTTAGTAGATTGGTTGTGATTGAGAAGTGTTAAGAGGCAGTTTGTCAGGATGCCTTCAAGAGTGAGAAACATGGCTCAAGAGATGAATGAGTTGAAGGAGAAGCATGCTAGAGAGTTGAGGGAGCTAAAAGAAAGAATGGCTACCCTAGAACAAAATCAGAGAAGAGGAGTGGCTATAGGTGAAGAGATTGAGTCTGAGGAAGAAGAGGAAGCTGAGTATGAAGATGTCGAAGAAGAGTTAGACCCTAAGGATTAGAGGATGGTAAATTTGCTGAGGGCAATAGAAGAAGACAAGCACAATACAAAGATAGATGTGCCAAAGTTTGGAGGAAGCCTGAATGATGAAGAGTTGCTAGATTGGATTGCAGCATTGGACAATCACTTTGAGTGTGAAGAAGTTCTTGAGGATTAGGAAGTGAAGATTGTAAAGACCAAGCTAACAGGTCATGCTTTGTTATGGTGGGATTATCAGCAGACAGAGATGAGAAAGCAAGGAAAGGCAAAGATTGTCTCATGGGACAAGATGGTAGAAAAAATCAAAGGTAAATTCTTGCCTAAAGATTATGAAGTTCAAATGTTTAAAAAGGTTCAAAGTTTAATGCAAAAGGAAATGGATGTTAAGACATACATTGAAGAGTTTTATAAGCTAAGTATAAGGTTTGGTTAAAATGAAAGTGAAGTGTAAAAGGTTGCTAGTTATATTGGTGGTTTGAGGTTTAACATGCAGGATGAACTAGTGTTGGCAAATCCAAGGAATGTTGAAGAATGTTATTAGATGGCAGTAAGAGTGGAAGAGAAGCTGAAGAGGAGACAAGACAAGAAAGCTAGAGGTAGAGGCAACACCTCTAGAGGTAGAGGATCCTTTCAAAACACAAAGAAAGTCAATGAGAGTCAAGAGGAGATGAACAAGGCACAAGGACAAAGTGCAGATTTCAGAGGTAGAGGTTCTAGAGACAGATTTGGTGGTGGAAGGAGTGCAAATACCTTTGTAGGTAAGTGTTACAATTGTCAAGAGTTTGGGCACCCAGCATACAAGTGTCCTGAGAAGAAAATTTTTTCAAGTGATGGTGAAAAGAAGAGTGAGAGGACTCAGTTAGTCCAAGAAGAAGAATGTGGTGGTTCTACCCCCACTACTTGTGCTGGTGAAGTAGGAGAAACATTGATGCTGAGAGAAAGAGCACTACTAAAGACCTCTAGGGAGAAGGAGCTGATTCAGAGGAAAGCATTATTTAGGACAACTTGCAAGTGCAAGGACAAGGTATGTAAAGTGATATTGGATTCAGGATGTACTGACAATATGGTGTCTAGTGAGATGGTAGACAAACTGAGGTTGAAAAGAGTACCTAGGGACACACCTTACAAAGTCTCTTGGGTAAGTGATCATCAGTCTATTTTAGTGACTGAGCAAGCATTGGTAGAGTTCAAGATTGGAGCATATGAGGATAGGGTACTTTGTGACATCCTACCCATGGATTGATGTCATATGATACTTGGAAGACCCTGGCAGTTTGATAGGTCTATAATTTATAATGGAAAAGCTAACACCTACACCATTAGGAAGGATGAGAAGACTTTGTGCTGATGCCAATGCAAGAAGAAGTCAAGGAGCAGTCAAGGACAACAAAGATGATTATGTTTGGCAAGAAGGAGACAATGATGTTTGAGGAAAGTGAAAATAAGGAGTGTGCAACCTTTTCAAGGCATAAAGTTGTTGAAACAACAAAGAGCAAGTGTGAAGATGAGTTGCAGCCAGTTGTGAAGAGGAATGTCTTCATGTGGAAGAAGGAGGTGAGTGAGAATGTGAAGTGCAAGAGTGAAGAGCTTCTGGAAAAGAAAGAAATGCATGAAGTAATCATGGTTGGGCTAGTCAAGTTGCAGGCCTGGCAGAGGTTGAGAAGGGTAATGACAATGGAAAGAATGGAGACAAGAAGAGTATGTGATAGTGGTGTGAGGAAGGAGCTGAGAAAGAAGCACTGAAATTAGAGGCAAAGGAGAGTAAGGTAGCAGAGTTTGGTGACAGAGTACTCTATGACAGAGTGAAGCAAACTTCAAGGAAGGACAAGAGTAGAGATAACAAAGATAGTGAAGGATCAAGGCAAGATGAACCTGATGAAGATAAACAAGAAGGTCAGAGGCAAGTAATGAAGGACAATTTGCAAGATTCTTTCCAAGGGACTTGGAAAAGTTACAAGTTAGGGTGTATGGTGCAGTGCACCTAGAATAATCATTTAGTCAAATTTTTGTAATTTTTGGTTGTTAAAGGTAAAATGGAGTTTTAAAAATGTAATAAAGACTTCAATAGGCATGCTCATGTAGTGTGGAGGCCTAGAATAGGCCATCTCTTTAGTGGAGTCTACAAATTTACTAAGTCTAGTTAGTCTATTTTTAGACATTTAGCTTTTTATGAAAAAATCGGTCAGTTTAGGCTATTTTTAGCCTCTTCCCATGATGGGAATCTTTGTAATAGAGGGATAAGGATATAATTTATGCAAGGATTCATTGAGAAAGATATAGTGAATGGGAGAAAGAAATTGGAGAACATTTTCTTAATAGAAACTCTATTTTTTATGTGTTTTTCCTGCAATTTTGCTATTGCAGACCGTACCATGAACTTGTACGACATAGTTTTGCCATGAGACCTATTGGATGTGATAGAGGGGTGCATTAACTATCCAATTCTATTTATTTGAGGTCATTTCATTCATTTTTGTGAAATTTATCACATTTTTGCTAAAAACTGTCCAAAACCCTGTCTTTTTGACTACAACAGTCATGTTCCCGACCATTGCACACCACTATACGAATAGATATAGGGACAAGACATATATCCTACAAAGAGGGTTGAGATACCTTTCTAATGGTTCTAATCTAAGGTCTTGATTCAATTTCTAGAAGGAGATATTACTTTTTTTCTAAGACTGCCTGTGTCATCCCAACAAACCCTTGATTTGGCAGTTTTAGAGAGGTTTTTGTTTTCCCACTTCATGAAGCTATGTTAGAACCCCAAAATGGGTGGAGTGAGTGTAAGATGGTGTCTTTTCTAATGGGTTTTATGTGCAGGAGCAGAAGACAAGTGAAAGTTGGAGTTTAGGGCTATGGAGACCTCATTGTGTCATGTTGAGGCAAACTAGTGTTGGATGAGTGAAGTTTTGAACATAAAATGAGTTGAAATGAACTTAGACCCAAAAAATTTATGAAATATATCTATTGTTATCCTAATACACCCTCTGGAATAGGAGTGAAAAGTTTGTCTTTGAGTTTGTGGACACTTCCTTTGTAAAAGTGGGCTAATTGCCCTCTAGGACAACAGGAACAGTCAAAATTAGGGGCTTGTGTTCCAAAAGACCCCAACCTGCATGTTTGGTATGTTTTGTAACTCCATAATGGGTACGTGAAAAGGTAGTTTATTTGTGGGTTTATCATGTCTTTTGAAAGTTATGCTTCAAAAACCTTGCTGATAGGGCTACAAGGCGTTAGGTCAACCTATGAAGTGGTACAAGGATGTACCTTCTAAACATTTTGATGGTTTTGTAAGCTTGGGGTAGTCAATCATAGTTGGTCTAGGGTCCCTACAAAGTTTGGGAAGGTCCCCATGTATATGAACCTAAAAATTGGGTTGTTGTGTAGTGTTGAAGCCATGGACAGTGAGAGGACAGTCATGTCCTATTTGATGTCAAGTGTTGTAGTTTGGTCCACTAGGACCTAAAAGGAGTTGTTTGTCCTGCCATCCCCTATATCCTCTTCCTTCTGTGTAGTTGGTTGTGACCTCTTCGTGGTCTTGTGTTGGTTGGCTCTGCGTCAGAAACTCAGGTTCCACCTAAGAGGAGGTCTATGATAGTACTCCCATGCTTGATGATGTTAGCTTCATTCATCCATGTGGCATCCTCATGTGGTAGGCCCTTCCACTTGACCAAATATTGAAAATATTGCTTGAATCTAGTCTTTTTTCTCTCCTTGGTGTCAAGAATACACTCTAACTTAGTTGGTTTGGTATGTGGTAGGTCTTCTATCCAATCAACATCTGACATGGACTGTATACATGCTCCTTCATCAACATTTGCATCTCCTTTGTATGGGTATAAGTCAGCAACATTAAAAATTGGTGATCTACCTACTCCACTAGGAAAGTCAATCTCATAGGAATTGTTGGCAAACTTCTTAACAATCCTACAAGGACCTATCTTCTTCATCTTCAAATTAGTATACTCACCTTTGGGAAACCTTTTCTTCCTGAGATGTGCTAGGACAAGATCTCCAACCTTAAAACTAACCTCTCTCCTTTTCAAATCTTCCTTTTGCTTGTACTTTTCCACACTATCTTAGAGTTGTTGTTTCATTTGTTGATGTATCTCTTTCATGGCAATGGAAAATTTTCCACCCTCTGCACTTTACTTCTCCATACCACTGATATCTCTGAGTTCAAACACTCCTCTTTCCTACATGCCATAAACCACTTGAAATGGACTCTTTCCAATCTCCTATTCACTGAGTCATTATATGCAAACTCTGCTTAGGGTAACACAAGATCCCATTGTTTATGATGATCCTTTGAAAGGCATCTTAGCAAGTTACCTAAGATCTTGTTGACCACCTCAGTTTGGCCATCTGTTTGAGGGTGGTAGGCTGAGCTAAAATTGATATTTGTACCAAGCTTTCTCCACAAAGTCCTCCAAAAGTGTCCTAGGAATTTGCTATCCCTATTAGAGACTATGCTCAATGGCAATCCATGGAGTCTAACAACCTCCTTGAAAAACAAACCTACAACATATGAAGCATCACTCGTACTTTTGTAAGGAATGAAGTGAGCCATCTTGGAAAACCTGTCCACAACAACATAAACTGAATCCTAGGAACAGATAAATGTCTTTTTATTCCTTGCTTCTCACAAAATGTATCATACTCACTCAAGGTAAACTCTCCACCTCTATCAGATCTCAAACACTTTATCTTCACACCAATCTCAATCTCCACCATGACCTTGAAAACTTTGAATTTGTCGAGAGCTTCTAATTTTTCTTTCAAGAAGGTTACCCACATCATTCGGGAGTAATCATCAATTAGTAACATAAAATATCTGTCTCCTTGTACACTCCTAATTTTGGCAATACCACAAAGATCAGTATGCACAAGTTCCAATCGTCCACTTCAAGATTGTTCTTTACTCTTGAATGAAGTTCTGCTCTGTTTACCCAATTGGCATTCTCTACACATGCTATCAAGTTTCACAAGTTTTGGAAGATCTCTTACAGCTTGAGCAGAACTTATCTTAACAATGTTATCAAAATTCACATGACACATTCTCCTATGCCATAACCAACTCTGATCAATATGAGCAATCAATCAACTCTTACCAGAACTACTTAAATGAAAGATGTTACCTCTAGTCTGAGTACCAAATGCAACTTCAGTTCCAGAGCTTTCAAAGATTCTACATTTTCCATCCTTGAATCGGAGATCATAGCCCTTGTCAACCAACTATCCAACACTGAGAAGATAATGCTTCAAGCCTTCCACATATAGAACATCATTTGTGTTATTCTTACCATCAAATGAGATGGATCCTCTACCATGGATTCTACCAGCTGAGTTGTCTCCAAATTTCACAATTCCACCTTCATATTTTTCAAAGATTACAAACTTATTTTTATCACCAGTCATATGATGAGAGCATCCACTATCAATCACCCATTCATCTTTTTCAACAACCTGAGCAGCCAAGGCACTTTCCACATTTGTACAGGTAGTAGATTTAGTAGACACTGGATCTTCTTCTTTGATAGCAATGAACACCCAATCATCTCCAGTGGAATCTCCATGATCAGATTCATCATCTGTGACTCCTTCTTCTCCAACTTCTTGGACATAGTAACATTTCTTCTAACCTTTATATCTATTAGGGTTTGGTTTTGAAAACCTTTCCAGACATCTTGAGGCAAAATGACCAATCTTATTACAAGAAAAACATTTGAATGGCAATTTTCCTTCATACTTACCGGATCCTCTTGGCATCCTTTTGGCAATAAGAGATTCAAGTTCTGTAGTTTCAATTTCATCATCTTCAAGATCCTTCCTTGCCTTTGTAAACCTGTTTGATCTTCCTAAAGAACTTTCACCCAGATCATATCTTTATTTTCCATATACACTGGCCTTAAATGCAGATTCAGACTTAGGAAGAGAATCACCAAACTCACTTATTTCAAATGCTGAAAGTGTAATGCCCACCCTAGTTTGCACCTAGTGTGCTTTTTGATTCATGTGTTATATGTTGTTATGAGTGTTTACCAGTGTATTATTTGATTATTATGCTTTCATGCATTGCATTGAACTTGCTGATGAGTTCTATGGTGCCATCAATGGGTTCTAAAGGTGTATTCTGCATGACCATCAAGGTGTTTCCGATGGGGTTGTGCTTTGTTAATTGGTTTCCAATACCTTCTGATTGTGCATGTTATATTATTGCAGTGCTTCAGCTTCACTATTTTCATTTGTGTAATATGCTAGTTGGATGTGATGTCTTCCATGTGATTATGTTAGATGATTTATGCATATATGATTTTATGTTGTCGATTGATTGTCGACTCATGTTTATGATGCTTATGTAATATTATGCCACATTGGGTATTATGATGTGCTTCGGCTATTTTATGTATGGAGCAGGTATGCCTGATGGTTTACTTGAGTGTGCAAGTAATTACATGTGTTAACTAATGTGGGAAATGTGGGGAAGGTTGACATGGGACGCTAAGCCATCTCACTGTATCCTTGTGTTGTGGAAACCCGTGATGTGTGTTTGGTATCATTTGCATGTGTTTCCTTAGCATTCTTGCACTTTATTTTAAAATGTTTCGAAAAGCATGTTTTCCATATTTTCAGATTAAATTAATGATTTTAATTTGGAAATTGCTATTTTTGCTTTAGCGAAAATGTTTGTTGCATCATTATATGCTTGTGGAACAAATTTGAGTGATTTTGGTTTAATTATGAAATTTGATATTTTTTTCATAAAAAGGTAGAAATTACATTAAATGAGAAAACTGAATGCCTAGTATGGCGTGTTTGTACTTTTCAGAATGAGACTGAGTTATATGGCAATGACCTATTTGGAATAGTTGAGTTTGTTTGACTAACTATTTCCTTATTGCTTTGAGTGAATTAATTGGATGTTTTTTGTGAAATGGAATTATTAATGTGTTATTTTATATGCCTATTTGATTTGCTAAAGAGACATTCAATTATTTAATTATTGAATTAAATAGTTTAATGGTGCAAATTCTATAATTTTGATTTGATTTATTAAATCACTTACAAGATTATTTTATTATCAAAAAAGGAATAGTGTCTTTGGAGGAATAAAAGGAAAAAGACATGTATTTTGCATTATTCTTTTTCTCTCCAAAATTTGCTCTCTTTTGTTTGAAACCCTCTTGCTTGAAAAATGGATATCTTATTGCTTGGAAGGGAGTTTTGCTTGGAATTGCTTGGAGTTTGGATTGGATTCAAGAGCTTGGTGTTTGCTTGTTGTGTGTGGATCAAATCTAACATTCAACCTCATTCTTTTCCTTGGATTTTGCTTGTATTGGAAGGTAAGTTTCTCCAATCTTCTCATTTAGATTATTTTATTTTGTTTTCTTCATGCCACACCATCTATAATGGTTGAATATGGCTTCACTTAGTTGTAGGAAACTTAGAAAAAGTATTTCAGTTGGTTATTTATTTATATCATGTATTTTTCATTTTGGAAACATAGAAATACAGACAAAACCTTGGCAAATTTTCTGTGGAAATCCCCAACTCTTTTTTATTGCATATATTGGTTGTTGGGCATGTTATCTATGATGGGTAGTTGTCAAATCATCCATAGCTATTGAAAAACAAAGTTAGAAAATTGGTCAAACTTTGGTCAAGGTGCCAAAGAGAGCTCCAATGGAGTTTTTAGGGCCTTATGGTTATTTTGCACTTTTAGAAAACATGAAAATTGAATTCTATGCATTTCCTTTATGATGTTTTTTGAGGGATGAGTTGACTCCTTTGTATTATGTGATTCTATATCTTGTGAGACTATGTCATGTTTTGAGACATTTTGGTGCATTGAAATCCATGCCACTTATTTCTCCATTTTTGAAAACCTAAAAATTGCTTTGTATGCATTTCCTTCATGTTTTAGTTTGTGGGATGAGTTGTATCCCAATTAGAATGGTATTTTTCATCTTTTGAGAATATGTTGTGTTTTTGTCAAAATTGTGAGTTTGTCATCTCGAAATCTATGCCATGCCCAATTGGTCAAATTGGTGCTATAGGTGTTTAGGAAGAGGTCTAGGGGTAGGAAAGGAGTGGCCTCCATCATGCGCCATGACCCAAAGAGGTCGTTGGAATTTATCAAATGGAAGCTTTAATCAAGAATAACATTTAAACACATTGGGTAATAAAATTTAATAATAAGATCATCTACACCAAACTGCATGTACTAGTGAAGTGTCCGCCTTGCTTGGGTTTGGGTGTTGTTGGTTATTTTCCCAGACTGGATGCTTATTCCCAGTAATCCCTACAAAGTAGCCATCATTGATCAACAGGATTCCCGAGCCAGGGGCTAACAGTATAGGAGATAGACTCTATAAATATCTCCTCTTATTCTTTAGGCTCTGCAGAACCAAGGGGGGTATTCCCTATTCAACATCTATAAAATGCATCTATGTATTTGCTGGGATGTTGACACAAAGCAGATAAATCCTCTATTAAGCAGACCAAAACTGTGAGATAAGTACAAAGGGGCTAGCTTTGGGCCTATGTTCAGTTGTAGACAAAGGATTTTGGATCCTAAAACTACTTCTAATGTCCTAAAAGGTTTGTTTATGAAGTTTGAGTTTGATTTATATTTGGATGCAAAACTAGGACCTGGAGTGTAACTTCAATGCAAGGCTAGATTGGTGCCTATCTAGGGCTCGGAGTCAGTAGACATACACATGTGAATGGTCAGCATAAACATATACCAAAGACTGGGTATCAAGGGGGTTTTATTATATTTGCCTTACAGATATTTCCCAAAACAGAGTGTTTAGTCATTCATACTTAAAGGAATCCCTGCTACAACATATTTTCTTAATGATTAATCTGAAACTTTTAATTTGTCCCTTGAACAAAGGTAGGAGATCAAACATTCAATACAGAAAACCCATATTCCTAAATCATAAATAACCCTTAGTTAATTAGACTCAAAAGAAAATACAGCCACAGCTTGGAGACAAATGATTAAACACATGCAATCAGTGCATTTCTCATATAAAACAGCATGAAACCAGTTAATTTATGCATGAAACATACAACATGAAACTCATAAACTCATAGAACTTTGAGGACAGGGCCACCAACTAAGTTGTATTGTATCACAGAGCCAGAAGTTTGTCCAGTTTTTAACAACCAAAAAAGAGTAACATAGTTTGCTTAAAACATCAAGAAAGTGTACTTCGCAAAAATTAATTACAAGGCGAGGTCAAAATTTCCCGTCAGATACACATCACCAGAAATGGTGCTCAAAATAATAAATGCAGCAGGGGACAAAACATGGAGAAGCAAGAGAAGGACGGGGAGTAGTTGAGCTCGAGCCCTGTGCCACTGCTGGAAGACCTTCGTCATGAACCTGGTACTTGGCCGTTCAACCATCAGCCCATGCCTATCCACAATCCTATCATTAATGGCTCAACCACCAGCAGCTCTTCCCGGAAATAGTAATAGCGCACCTATGGGAAATTCTGGCTCAAAAAATGACCACAGACGCAAGGAAAAAAGCCATCGCCCAAGGTTCAAAACCCAACCGTTGATCTGAAAACCCATCACCAAAATCAACGATCCCAAAATAAGTATGAAGAGCCACCAGCCAACAAAATTGTGCCACGTGGGCACCCCATGATTCTATCGTTGGCCCTTCGTACCTTTATTTTTGCCTTTATCACCCCTGCATATGCATGCGGAAATGCATATACAAACACCATATTCACCTTTTGAAAACCCTTGTATATGCAAAATGCATATACAACTGTTCGATATACAAGGCGGACCCCAAAGTTTATAGAACAATTTCAAATTGGGCTCAATTCCAGCTTGTATCCTTTTTACTGCACATCGGCTTGTATATCGGCATATACAAGCGCTTTATACAACCCATGGATGCCAAATTTCATTCACTGCGCCTTATTCCTCCATCGCGTCTGGATTACATGTCTCTCCCTTTGCATATCCGCCTGTATGTGCAAACATACAAATCCCCTAACATACAAGTAAGGAATCTTCTAGGATATGTGATATAGATTCCCTCTTGTATGTCGCCAATGTATGTCAAACATACATTCAACCTTGTATCTGCTCCTCCTGCATGCCGAAAATACAAACCTATTTGTATATGCCCGCAGGCCCTACCACATGCATCACCTCCGCCGCATTGTAGCAAATGTATATTTGTTTGTATGTCAAATATACAAACACAAATATACAAACCCCTTTATACAACTGCAGAATCTGCAACGGAATATTCGATGAATGCATACTTTCTTTGTATATTTCAACGCTTGCATGTTGACTTGTATATTAGAGATACATTCACCCTTGTACATTTTTCATTGCATAAGACCCGATGTATATTGACATACATTCATTCCTGCACATACAAACACAGGATCTTCTACAGAATATTCCCTCAATGTATCTTCCACCTTGAACTCGATATGCAATTGAAAATGCATACAAGTGCAGAATATTCCTGGGAGTCTTGCGAAAGATTCCACTAATGTATATGCAACCCGATATACATTAAAACATGCATATAACTCAAATTTTCAACATTTTATGGAAGCCGATTAAGATTTCACAAGCCTGCCTACATGCAACTTGTATTTGCATATACAAGACTTAACATTTTTCATGAGTGCAACAGGAAAAGGCAGTAAAACACTCCATGCAGATGGAGGAACAATTTAAACCGGGGCACTAAGGGTTTGAAGAAACACATGCAGGAATCTACAAACTCGAATCAAAACCCTAATCCCAGGTGAACACCACTAGGTGTAAAGAGCAATCTTTGGTGTAGTGTCTAGTTGCTATGAGGAGGTTATGCCCTCATGTTCTACTACGAGGTGAGTATTGGCCTCATTTGACATTCCTTGTCCTAACTACCTAGGTCTCTCTTCCTTCTTCCATCGATGGAGTTTGACTTGACATGTGATGTTTACCATGTGATTGCATGTGCATTGTGATGCCTGATTCATGCTTGTATGTGTCTATGATGGACTACGATTTATGCCTCATTTGACATGCATTAAAGGTGTGATTATTTTCCTTATGCTTGAATGTTGTGATGTCATTCTATTATGCTTTGGCAAGTGTGTCATATGTTACTTGAATGCAATTGGATGGTAGTTGTACTATGTGTTGTTTATATGCATTGTATTGGCAATTGTGCCATGTGTGTTGTGTGCATTGATTGGTGTGTATGCCATATGTTGCTTGTATATCCTGGATGTGTGAGATGCTCTTAGCGAGCTTGCCATTATCACCTTCTCCATAGCTCGGGCGTTGCCTAGAGTTGCATAGGCATCTATTGCACTTGACGATGACAATATGGTTGGGAGGTGAGCAATATTTCCCCATTGGTCCTTCATGATGATCTTCAGGTGCTGGATGGATTCCTTGATCTTTTTGTAGGTGGTTTACCTTGTGCTTTGTGCCTTGTTGCACCTTGGAGAGTGTGTTGGTATTGGGTGGTTTATGCACTTGTATTTTATCATTATTGATTATTGTAACCTTTGTAATGTAGGTCTTTTGAGACCCTTGTAATAAGATGTAATTAATGCTTTGAGTTGATTTATGATGTTGGCTATGATTCATATATGTTTAGGATGAAGGCCTTCGAATATTGTAATTATTGGATACTATCTTGTATTTTTCCATGCCTCAGATTGTGAGGACATTGGCATGTTTTGATAGATTTTACATGTTAGAATCTAGCTATGTTAGCATGTTTAGACTCAGTTATTTGATGTTGTATTTGATGTTTATGGATATGTTTGTGTTGGATCATATTCATCCCACATAGGTGGTGAGGATCCCATCTTTTCTTTTGGCATGTGTCGACATTGGTGTCGAACATGCATAGCCTTTTGTATCACTTTTGTACTTTTTGACATGTGGACATAATTGGTTTGATAGCTGAATGTTTTTGGTTAAAATGAATCATCTTTGGCATTGATTACTATTTTTAGCCTCGTAGGTATTTTGGTGTCATTTCCATGATGTGATATGCACTCTTGGATTATTCCCTCCTTTGCATTGGGAAGCATGCCATTACACGAGTTTGACTAGTAACCATTCTAGTTGGTTGAGGAATCATACCTCCTAGTTGGACTATCTTATGGGTGAGCATTACCAATGTGTTTGGGATGTCTTGTGTCGTCATGGAATGGACTGAGGTGGATGTCACCTTCATCCTACTCCATGTGTTCGCGAGGGAATGAGGTCATGGACATGTATCTGATCCTCGTCATGGAGTGAGCTCCACCTCTCTCTTGGTCATCATGGTGAGTTGTCACATTATGGGTGAAGTCTTCCGCTTGTGCCACCTTGCATTGTGCAATGGTGATGCCTTTTTAGGTGTTGTTGTACATGTTGCAACACCTTGTGTGTGCATGAGTGCAATGTGACATGTAAATGTCACACTTGCAAATGCAAAAAATTATTTGGTTCGGTGTTTGTTCAGCTAATGTCCTGTGTGAAAGCTTGGGGCATTACAAAAAGATTACCAACTAACTGATCCCTTGTAAGAGTTGTCATAGTCCTGATTTCTTCAATGGCAGCAACTTTATGCTTGTATGCTGCAGGTAAAAATCTGAGTACTTTGGCAACAATCTCTGATTCTTCCAATACTCCACCAGCATTCCTGATACCAGTCACAACTTCATTTACTTTCTGCATATAGGAAGTAATGTTTTCATCTTCACTCATTACCAACCTTTCATATTTACCCTTCAGGCTTTGTAGCTTGACACATTTGACATATTTGTCACCTTCATATAGATTTTCCAACTTCTTTCAGATTTCATGGGCAATTTTCAAATCTAGGGCATTTGCCAATTCTGTATCAGTCAGGGCACTCAATAAAGCTTCTTTGGTGCAAATATTGTGTTCAGCATATCTGATTTCATCTAAAGTTGTAGAGCCATTGTTTGAAATCTTATACACATTCTTAGTTATCAACCAAAAGACATCACCCATGCATTCCAAATGACACTGCATGCGTACCTTCCAAAGGGAATAATTTGTTCCATCAAACCTCAGACTTTCCTTCTTGTAAGTTGACATCTTGTATCTCCTCAAATGGTCAAGCTTCTTTTAGAGGAACTTGGCTCTAATACCAATTGTTGGAATTAGTCCAGACAACTGAGAGGGGGGGTGAATCAGTTGTCACACAAATTTAATCTTTTTTGGCTTTAATCTTCTTTCACAACTTATAATAAGATTAATGATATAAACATTAAGGCATGAATCAACAATACATGAGCAGAAAGGAATTGAACACACATAACACTAGAATTTTTACGTGGAAACCTGGTTAAGGGAAAACCACGGTGGGGGTTAACCCACAAGATTCGTACCCTGTTAAAAGTACTTAAAAGAAAATGGGAAGGCACTTACCTTCGGGTTCACTACCCAGAGCTCACTATTCAAAGAGGCTCACTGCCTACAAAATTTATGTTTAACACAAAAGGAATTTAATTGATAAATAACATCTTCTATATGCCTGGTTCAGTCTCATTGAATCCTCACAAAACTTCTGCTCTACCCCCAAACTCTTCTTCACTAACTCTTCATTCTATACTACTCTTGTTCTTCTAATCCTTCTCTTGATTCTAATCCTTTCTTTGGATTTTATTATTTTCGCACAAGGATGATTCCCCATGACTCAACTACACTCCTTTATATGCTTCATCAACCTTGGAATAAACATCAAGGTTGGCACTCCAAACATCTAACTTAATGTGAATCACAAAGCTATCAGCCAAACATGACTGAGACTCATATCTTCCTTGATCAACACGCCATGCTACATAGAATTGTTCTTAGATCATCTGCAACACGCTTGAATCATCCAGTCAGCCAGGACTAGGAAGAACAACAACATCAAGGAAGAATTCTTCAACAATGAGCTTAATCTTCAATGCGGACCTCCAACACAATAGGCACATGATCCAAAGACTTCCACAAGCACATTGAATTCAACAATAACATCCACACTACTCCAAATCATCAGAATCACTTGCATCTTCTTTCAGTACCTCAAGAACCCTGTCTGTCATGACTATCACACTAGAAAGATTGCTTGCGGACCTCCAAACCATGAACCACTTGAGTTGAGGATACACACTGACTTCCAAAACATGCCTCTAAATCTGTAGATCATCATTTTACATTTCCAAAATAATCTGGACCACTTTCTTGTCACTCTGTCTCTTCTAAATACTGCAAAACCATTCTACTCAGATGGCCATACTATTAGGGTTAGCCAATAGAAGATATCAATTAAATACAAATAAAGATTAAATAGAGGAATGGAAATACACATAAATAATAACAGCGAGAGACAAGTTTTAACGTGGTTCACCCAAACTTGGGCTACATCCACCAAACAGAGAGTCCAATATTATTATCCAATAAATCAAACTGATTACAACCAACAATCCCCACAACTCAATACCACTGTAAATGCTACAATACATCAATGGAAACCCTAACCCTTAGCCATTTTTATCATGACTTTTGTCAGTTACAAAATTGGGTTTTTTATGTCGGCCAATGAAAAATAACTCTCGACGCCTTAATGAAATAATAAAAAACCGTGTGAGGTTTCAGGGAGCGCGCCAGGGGCGCTACCCTCAAACCCCCACAAGGGGCGCTGCCCCTTGATCCCGTAGGAATTTGGGGGGAAACCACACCGATAAAAGTGGGGTTAATTTAACTTCCAAGTCTAATTAGGCTCCATATAACAACACATACCTTTTTCAAATCTTCATGCAGACCTCTCAAAACTTAACTGGAACTTCTTCAGACAATCCTCTATACAACCATATGGTCTGCATACATTGATCTTCATTAAGTTTCTCAATATTCTCAACATTCCAGTCTCCTCAATCAGGCAACAAAATAGGATACAGTTGACAGCAATGACAACAAGGATATGTTGACAGCAATGACAACACATCATAAGCACATACTTACAACATCTTCTTCATCTTCAAATTAGTATACTCACCTTTGGGAAACCTTTTCTTCCTGAGATGTGCTAGGACAAGATCTCCAACCTTAAAACTGACCTCTCTCCTTTTCAAATCTACCTTTTGCTTGTACTTTTCCACACTAGCTTGGAGTTGTTGTTTCACTTGTTGATGTATCTCTTGCATGGCAATGCAAAATTGTTCACCCTCTGCACTTTACTTCTCCATACCATTGATATATCTGAGTTCAAACACTCCTCTTGCCTGCATGCCATAAACCACTTGAAATGGACTCTTTCTAATGCTCCTATTCACCGAGTCATTATATGCAAACTCTACTTAGGGTAACACAAGATCCCATTGTTTAGAATGATCCTTTGAAAGGCATCTTAGCAAGATACCTAAGCTCTTGTTGACCACCTCAGTTTGGCCATCTGTCTGAGGGTGGTAGGCTGAGATAAAACTAAGATTTGTACCAAGCTTTCTCCACAAAGTCCTCCAAAAGTGTCCTAGGAATTTGCTATCTCTATTAGAGATTATGCTCAATGGCAATCCATGGAGTCTAACAATCTCCTTGAAGAACAAACCTGCAACATATGAAGCATCACTTGTACTTTTGCAAGGAATGAAGTGAGCCATCTTGGAAAACCTGTCCACAACAACATAAACTGAATCAAAACTCCTTTGTGTCTTTGGCAAACCCATGACAAAGTCCGTACTGATGGATTCCTGAGGCCTATTGGGAATGGGCAAAGGCTGGTATAGTCTTGCATTAGTGCTTCTCCCTTTTGCAATTTGACACAAAGTACACCTCTCTACAAGCTTTCTTACATCTATTCACATCCTTGGCCAAAAATAGTGCCTTCTCAGCTACTCCAATGTCTTATCAAGCCCAAAGTGACTTGCCATACTTCCACAATGTTTTTCTTTGATGAGATTCTCGCTCATGGAACACTTAGGTACACATAGTTGTACGCCATCCTACATAGAATTGTTCTTAGATCATCCGCAACATGCTTGAATCATCCAGTTAGCCAGGACTAGGAAGAACAACAACATCAAGGAAGAATTCTTCAACAACGCGCTCAATCTTCAATGCGGACCTCCAACACAATAGGCACAAAATCCAAAGACTTCCACAAGCACATTGAATTCAACAATAACATCCACACTACTCCAAATCATCAGAATCACTTGCATCTTCTTCCGGTACCTCAAGAACACTGTCTGTCATGACTATCACACTAGAAAGATTGCTTGCAGACCTCCAAACCACGAACCACTTGAGTTGAGGATACACACTGACTTCCAAAACATGCCTCTAAATCTGCAGATCATCATTTTACATTTCCAGAATAATCTGGACCACTTTCTTTTCACTCTGTCTCTTCTGAATACTGCAAAACCAGTTCTACTCAGATGGCCATACTGTTAGGGTTAGCCGATAGAAGATATCAATTAAATACAAATAAAGATTAAATAGAGGAATGGAAATACATAGAAATAATAACAGCAAGAGACAAGTTTTAACATGGTTTACCCAAACTTGGGCTACATCCACCAAATAGAGAGTCCAATATTATTATCCAATAAATCAAACTGATTACAACCAGCAATCCCCGCAACTCAATACTACTGTAAATGCTACAATACATCAATGGAAACCCTAACCCTTAGCCATTTTTATCATGACTTTTGTCAGTTACAAAATAGGGTTTTTTATGTCGGCCAATGAAAAATAACTCTCGACGCCTTAATGAAATAATAAAAAACCGTGTGAGGTTTCAGGGAGCGCGCCAGGGGCGCTACCCTCAAACCCCCACAAGGGGCGCTGCCCCTTGATCCCGTAGGAATTTGGGGGGAAACCACACCGATAAAAGTGGGGTTAATTTAACTTCCAAGTCTGATTAGGCTCCATATAACAACACATACCTTTTTCAAATCTTCATGCAGACCTCTCAAAACTTAACTGGAACTTCTTCAGACAATCCTCTATACAACCATATGGTCTGCATACATTGATCTTCATTAAGTTTCTCAATATTCTCAACATTCCAGTCTCCTCAATCAGGCAACAAAATAGGATACAGTTGACAGTAATGACAACAAGGATATGTTGACAGCAATGACAACACATCATAAGCACATACTTACAACATCTTCTTCATCTTCAAATTAGTATACTCACCTTTGGGAAACCTTTTCTTCCTGAGATGTGCTAGGACAAGATCTCCAACCTTAAAACTAACCTCTCTCCTTTTCAAATCTACCTTTTGCTTGTACTTTTCCACACTAGCTTGGAGTTGTTGTTTCACTTGTTGATGTATCTCTTGCATGGCAATGCAAAATTGTTCACCCTCTGCACTTTACTTCTCCATACCACTAATATCTCTGAGTTCAAACACTCCTCTTGCCTGCATGCCATAAACCACTTGAAATGGACTCTTTCCAATGCTTCTATTCACTGAGTCATTATATGCAAACTCTACTTAGGGTAACACAAGATCCCATTGTTTAGAATGATCCTTTGAAAGGCATCTTAGCAAGTTACCTAAGCTCTTGTTGACCACCTCAGTTTGGCCATCTGTTTGAGGGTGGTAGGCTGAGCTAAAACTAAGATTTGTACCAAGCTCTCTCCACAAAGTCCTCCAAAAGTGTCCTAGGAATTTAATATCTCTATCAGAGGTTATGCTCAATGGTAATCCATGGAGTCTAACAACCTCCTTGAAGAACAAACCTGCAACATATGAAGCATCACTCGTACTTTTGCAAGGAATGAAGTGAGCTATCTTGGAAAACCTATCCACAACAACATAAACTGAATCAAAACTCCTTTGTGTTTTTGGCAAACCCATGACAAAGTCCATACTGATGGATTCCCGAGGCCTATTGGGAATGGGTAAAGGCTGGTACAGTCTTGCATTAGTGCTTCTCCCTTTTGCAATTTGACACAAAGTACACCTCTCTACAAACTTTCTTACATCTATTTACATCCTTGGCCAAAAATAGTGCCTTCTCAGCTACTCCAATGTCTTATCAAGCCCAAAGTGACCTACCATACTTCCACAATGTTTTTCTTTGATGAGATTCTCCCTCATGGAACACTTAGGTACACAAAGTTGTGCTCCTTTAAACAATAAACCATCATGTATAAGGCAGTCTAACCACTTCTCCATGTTGGTTCTAGTAGGTTTCTTACAAACAACATATACTTCTTTGAAATCTTCATCACTCTCATATATCTCCTTAAGTGCTTCAATACCAACACTCTGTTGATAACTGAGAGGGGGGGTGAATCAGTTATCTTATTTAGTTCAACTTTCTAATCTTCCTTATCAATTAATGCAGCATCAAATCATATAAGCAAACATAACCATGAAATAGAAATTACATTAATACACATGACACAATGATTTTGACGTGGAAAAGCTAGTTAAGGGAAAAACCACGGGGTGATTAACGCAAGATTGTATTCTCTGTTAAAAGAATAAGATAGTACAAAATGGCACTTGCCAATTAGGGCTCACTGCCTGAGCTCACTTCTCACAAGAGGCTCACTGCCTACAAGAGACTCACTGTCTACAAGGTAAAAGGTAACAAGATACTTGAATTGATGAGATGCATCCACACATGTTGAGGATCAGTTCCGGTTAGGCTCAATACATTGATCTACTGCACTTCATTCTTTCTCTTCTTTGGTGTTGTTGTCTTGTCACATACCGGACCTGTATTACTGCTTCCAAATAGTTCTCTACTTTTCTTCGCACTTGACAATTCATGACACACACCTTCGCATCCAAAACCATCTGGTATATATATCCGCACCAATGATTTCAACACCTTTCTAGTCGGCATCCGGAATAGTCAATATTTTCCCAAACTCTGATATGTCGGTTGAATCCTTACTTATCAAGTGATGTGTATCAAAGAGATGCTTATAGAAGTCATCAATCATGTCGGCCAATCATGAATGATACCTCAAGAAACTTGATCACCATCAATAACTCATCCAGATTAAGGTCTGATGCTCTGCCAGTTAGTTCTTCCTTTGTCAACTCTGCCAAATAGGAACCCAACACTTAGGAGTTCATATCTTTTCACTCTTACATCTCTGGAGGCTCAATCTCTAAAATATATTAGTCAAGGTACTCCACTTGACTTCCCCAAGTCCGCGCTTTACTGAGATACTTCCTCTAAGAGATCCGGACCTGACTGTCGGACCTTGCTACATACTCTGTTCTTGCTTACCGGACCAAGATACACTTTAGTCTGTCTTCTGGTATGGTCATATCATGTCCTGCAGATGTGAGGGATGGAATTTGTTGCCATCAATGACAACACTCATGAAGCCACATAGTGTCTCTTGCGAACAATCTCCCCCTTTGGCATTGATGGCAACACTTAGTGAAAAGTGACTAAGTGTTATAGTAAACTCCCCCTTGGATGATGCTCTGTTCTTGTGTACACTTTTCTAGAGCTCCCCCTTAGCTATATCGCTCATTTTTCACTGCTCCTCACTCCCCCTTTGACATCATTGGAAAAGGGTAGGATCCGTATACCAAAAATCCCAAAAATCTGACTATACTTAACTACATAGGAGTATATACATATTATAATTACATATATTGAAGAATGTTTGCAAAAGTTGTCTTCAAGTGGACAAATTTTGTTTCCCAACTCTGCTTCATTCTATCTAGGATTAAGATGTGACCACTCAATAGAAATGCAAAAGCCTCTACCCTCTTCAAATCTATTGAATCAATGGTCTAGGCTGTGGTCTGAGCATCAATTAGAGCCTCATGCATGGCCTCTAACTTAGGGATAATTATCCCTCTGAGTTCACTTAACCTGTTTATTCTATTTTTCTTCTCCTTCTCAAGCTTCTTTATTTCATTTAAGATTGCAATAGTCTGGCACTCTTGTTTTATTATGGAGGAGGTGAGAGAATCAAAATTCTGAGATATACTTGACATTTTATCCTCTTGCTCTTTCATTTTCTTCTCAATATCCTTTGTTACCTTGGACCAGGATAGACAAAATTTATACATTTCTCTGTCATCTTTGAGAGCATTTTCTAAGCTCTTTATCCCAATATCCATAACTCTCCTATCATTTGTTATTAATCCTTGTACTTCAGAGAATCTCTTTTCCAAAAACTCCTTCCAGACCTTTTCTTCTGCTGACTTCTTTAAGGAATCAAAATGCGTATGAACAGAATTTACAAGAGACTTTAGATTATCAGATGTGGAGGCTAAAGAATCCTTTTGGAAGGATGGCATGATCTTCTCCAATACACTGGGTGCAGCTTCTATGAGCTCACAGTCTTCCATGTGAGACTTCAGGAGTTTTTCTTTTGCCTTTGAGTAAAGGATGCTAGCTTCATGGTTTGAATCGGGGAGAGGGAATCAAAATTGAATGGACCTTGAAGCAGTTCCGGTTCATCAAATTCCATCATCTCTTTGGTCAAGAAATCTTTAACATCTTCTGCTGTGTCTCTTGATGGAGACAGAGTTTTCTCCCCTTTTGTAGCCTTAGCACTGTCATCTGTGGTCTTCTCTGTTTGACCTTCTTCGCTTCCCTTTACTTGTTCTTCTTGACTGATGCTCTCTTCTTTTCTTTCTTCTCCTTCAATTCCAGAGTATGCAGGAGAATCCGGAAGAGAAGTGTCTTCTTCTTCATGAACTTCCTCTTCCAGAGTAGAGGAATCTAAGTCTTTAGATTTCTCTTCACTTGTCTCCTTTGCCTCTTCTGCCACTATCTCAGTAGATTCTTCTTTGTCATCCATGGCCGAGGGATCATCACCTAAGTCCTCTATAATAAGAATATTGAATATTTTGTATGCATTCCGGAGGATGTCTTCTATTTCTTTTGCCACCTTGTCAGTTTCTCCAAGCATAAGCTAATTCATTCTAGCTTTGCTCCAGAACTCATCCTTGCAATCTTTGAAGATCATATTCTTTTGCTTAGGAGTGATGGAAGGATAGAGCTGAATGGCTATCTGTTCCTGGATCTCCATATCCTTTGCTTTGGCATTATTCTTTCTCATTTCAAGTTCCTTCTCAAGGCTTTTAGGAATTAGAGATATGATTTCAATGAAAGCTTTGGTGTAGATATTCAGATACCTAACTGTGGCATCTTGCAGGATCTTCTAGTCAGTTTCACTACATTCATCATAGAATTTTGTTAATGTCTTCAGGTTTCCATCCACAGTGATTGCCTTGATGATATCGTCAAGAGCAGGCTTCTCAACACATTTATCTGTCTTTTCTTCTTCCTTGTCTAGACTGGTAGAGGATTCTCTGGATACTTTCTTGTTCTTCTTCATCTTCTTGATCTCTTCATCAGACTCTGTCTCTTCATCATCCTTCTGACTGATATAAGACCTTGTGGCCTTTGTCTTAGTTCTCTTCTCTCCCTTTCTGGATGTCCGGACTTCCAATTTCGATTCTTTCTGGCTCTTAGAGGTGGCAGGTGCAGAGCTTTTGGAGGATCTGATTCGAGAGGGGACTTGCACCAGAGCACTATCTTTTTCTGCTTCTTCCTTTTCTTTCTCTGCCCTTTCCATCTTCTCTCTATTTGCATCAAGTGCCTCTTTTGATATGCCATACCTTTTGGCAACATTCTCTACTTCTTTTCTCACTTTTCTCTTCATCTCTGGTTGTCTAAGTTCCACATGAATCTTTACACTCAACTCTTCAAAGGTTCCAAACCTTTTCGCCTTAGGATCCTTGGGTTGACTAAGCATGTGTTGAACATGTAGCTCTACAATTTTCTCATCTACTTCATACCCTATTGGCATGATCCAGACTATCCTTGGCTCCACTGCCTCCATTAGGCACTGATCAGTTTCTACCATAAAGCATACTGTATCCTTATACTTTTCAACTAGAGATTGGGGGATTCTCTCTCTTGCTTGCATCATACTCTGAAAGTTCTTGAAATAGCCCCATAGTGCTGTATTCTGTGCCTTGGTATCACCTATTCCATGCAAATAATCCCTGATTTGTATGGCTACTGGTCTGTCATTTTGCCACATCCAACCACTAGATCTGGGTAGCTCATTCATGTAATAGAAAAATAGGCAGAGTATCAAGCCACTGTATTTGAAAGAGTTCTTCTTGTCCTTCTTTATCTTCTACAGATTCTCCAAAAGTTGGTTTAGGAGAAGCTCACAAAGATCATAGTTAGCATTTTCTTTTAGCATCTGATAAGCTGTATAAATTGCGGTTCCAGGTACTGAATTTTCCCTACTGGAGTGATATATCTTGTAACCAATTATCAAGGATGCAAATTTGATATCCGGATTAGTGATATCTTTAATTGTCATTGCTCTCTTGTCAAATTTTGATCTGGTTGCCTCACTCACTATCTGATTCTTGACATATTTGAGAGTAGGTATCCCACCAGATGAGTGCAATCCGGTAACTGCTCTAATGGCATCCTTGGTTATCTTGAATGGCCTCATCAACCATATAAAGTTATCATGCATTCTACTTAGAACATACCGGACCCATTCATCTTCTGCAAAATAGGGGAAATGAATGCACTGTGCAAAATGTTTGTCCCGGATAGCCTTATACTGAGGTTTGAGTTCAAATGAATCATCTATTAATTGCTTGTGGTAGATATCTATTAGCTTGGATTCCCCAAATTCTTCAATGTTTGCATGAATGTATGCCCTAACGTCTTCAACATGCAAAACCCCATGCGGAATGCTGGAAAATGCACCTAAGGGATCCACTTCTAGAGATTTGTAGGGATGTTTTTTAAATTTGGGGCGTGGCCTATCAAAAATCTTTACTACATTCCGAGTAGCCATCTTAAAGATTCAGAGAGAGTTTGATCAAGAGCAAAAAATACCTTTTTACGCTTCTATGTTTCACAGAATGAGCTGGATTAGATTGCTGGAAGAATTGTCTTTTGTGGTTGATCTTTGAGAGGCTCGAGACAATTTGTTTGCATAACTCTTTTTCTTTTCTTCTCGAGTGCAAATGTACAAATGATGAACAAAGGAACCCTTTTATTTCTGCACAAACCCTGATTTCATTTGCAATAAATGCATATCTTAAGTTATTCTGGTTGCTCTGTTCTCCTTGTCCTGAGAGATTTTTTCGAATCATTAAGATGCCCTTAAAGTTATTCTTGGTGGATATTAGCAATCTATCTACCTTTCACAATCATTTCATTTATTCATAGATCAATATACCTCAAATTTGAATCATACCGGATCTAACTATGAAAATCCTTTTCTTATTGGATGACTATTGAACCGGATCAATCTTGGAAGATTAACCTTGTCAAAACTTCTTGCAAATCTTTCATATCTTTACCATGGATTATTTAGATATTTCTCTGAGAACCTCTTTGATCCGCAACCTTTCATGTGCCAATTTCAGGCACCCATTGACTGGCTGGGGGAAAATGTTTTTCTTTTGTGACTCCCCCTGAACCAGAGCTCATCTATTTAGTTTCCAGAAGGAACATCAGTACCAGATTCTGGTGTGGATCCATCCTCAACATTTTTTAAACTCCTCTTCACCCAAATCTTGTTCATTTCCCTTTGTATTTCATCCATATTCACTTTTCTTTTTCCTTTGTCTTGGTTTTGATTATGAAGTACCAGACCCTTTTTGTCTTGATTCTTGCTTCTGCAAAATTTGGCAATATGACTGGATCTATTGCAGTTGTAGCAAATAACATTTCTTTGCATATTTGATTGATATCCTCTTGATCTACACTGATTAGTCATATGTCCCATTCTATTGCATGCAAAACATCTATCATTGAAAGAATTGTTCATTTGCATGTTTCTACACTCATGAGATTTGTGACCATACCTTTTGCAATTGAAACACTGTCCAGAGAAGGATGAATTATTCTGATTCATTCTTCTTCTGCATTGATTTGCTTTATGACCAAAGTTGTTGCAGTTGTGGCAGTATCCATTGAAAGATGGATATCTTTGAGCATTTGGTTGCCTTACCAGAGGTCTTCTAGGCCTGTTTCTTAGATTTTCTGATCTAGAGTTCTTTTGACCAGATGTGGAGCTTTCACCTTTTTCATACCCCAAGCCTTGCTTGTCATCTACCCTCTTTTGGATTTGAAGAAGAACTTCAAGTTGAGCAGAGCTTATCTTGAATTTTTCTTTGTATTCATTTGTTGTTTGAAGATCCCTTTTAAGAGTGTCAATCTGATTCTCAAGTTGTTCTTCATTGTCTCTAGCTTCTTCAAGATCAGATTCTAGATGCCTGATTATTCTATCCATTTTGAGGCAGTCTTCTGACTTCTCCTTGAGAGATTGTCTTAGATCATCTTCAGTTTTTCTTTTCTCTTCAATTTCTTGGGTGAATTTCATAACTCCTGATTCCATTTCATGTCTTACCATAATGACCTCTTTTGATAACTTTTCACATAACTTGGTTTTCTCCTTCAGATTTTCATTTGTATCATTGGCTTCACCTTGACTTGCTAATTGCTGAAGTAGTTCCTTTCTCTTTTTCATAGAGATACTCAGTTTCTCTTTTAGCTCATTTATGAAATCATCAGCCTGTTTGAGTCTTTCCTTCAAGTTGTTGACTTCGGAGTGAGATTGCTCAAGATCATCTAGGGCAGACTAAAGTTGTTCCCTCATACCATATATATCCATTGAGATTCCTAGATCTTCCTCAAGCTGTTAGGCTCTGTTTGGAGGAACTTGGCTTTGATACCAATTGTTGATAACTGAGAGGGGGGGTGAATCAGTTATCTTAATTAGTTCAGCTTTCTGATCTTCCTTATCAATTAATGTAGCATCAAATCATATAAGCAAACATAACCATGAAGTAGAAATAACATTAATACACATGACATAATGATTTTGACGTGGAAAACCCAGTTAAGGGAAAAACCACAGGGTGATTAACCCAAGATTGTATTCTCTATTAAAAGAATAAGATAGTACAAAATGACACTTGCCAATTAGGGCTCACTGCCCGAGCTCACTGCTCACAAGAGGCTCACTTCCTACAAGAGACTCACTATCTATAAGGTAAAAGGTAACAAGATACTTGAACTGATGAGATGCATCCACACATGCTGAGGATCAGTTTCGGTTAGGCTCAATACACTGATCTACTACACTTCATTCTTTCTCTTCTTTGGTACTGCTGTCCTGTCACATACCGGACCTGTATTACTGCTTCCAAATAGTTCTCTAATTTTCTTCGCACTTGACAATTCACGACACACACCTTCACATCCAAAACCATCTTGTATATATATCTGCACCAATGATTTCAACACCTTTCTAGTCAACATCCGGAATAGTCAATATTTTCCCAAACTCTGATCCATCGGTTGAATCCTTACTTATCAAGTGATGTGTATCAAAGAGATGCTTATAGAAGTCATCAATCATGTCGGCCAATCATGAATGATACCTCAAGAAACTTGATCACCATCAATAACTCATCTGGATTAAGGTCTGATGCTCTGCCGGTCAGTTCTTCCTCTGTCAACTCTGCCAAACAGGAACCCAACACTTAGGAGTTCATATCTTTTCACTCTTACATCTCTAGAGGCTCAATCTCTGAAATATATTAGTCAAGGTACTCCACTTGACTTCCCCAAGTCCGCGCTTTACTGAGATACTTCCTCTAAGAGATCCAAACCTGACTGTCAGACCTTGCTACATACTCTGTTCTTGCTTACTGGACCAAGATACACTTCAGTCTGTCTTCCGGTATGGTCATATCATGTCCTGTGGATGTGAGGGATGGACTTTGTTTCCATCAATGACAACACTCATGAAGCCACATAGTGTCTCTTGCCAACACACTCTATAACTAAATTTCTTGCACCATTAATGCCCTTCTACTCAAAGCATTATCCATATTGTTACTATGCCCTTTCTTGTGTTTGATTGTAAAAGTGAAATTTTGTAGGTATTCAACCCAATTAATGTGCCTTTGACTGAGTTTCTCTTGGCTATTGATAAATTGCAAGGCATGATTGTCTATATAGACCACAAACTCCTTAGGTAGAAGGTAGTGTTGCCATTTTTTTAGTGATTGAACCATTGCATACATTTCCAAGTCATATGAAGAGTACTTCTTTGCATCATTCAGTTTTTCACTAAAGTATGCTATTGGTTTGTTATCTTGGCTTAAAACTACCCCTATAGCCTATCCACTAGCATTACATTCTATTTGAAATACTTTATTGAAGTCAGGGAAGGCCAAGATAGGTTGTTCTATCACTTTTTTTTTTCAAATACTGGACACTTTTATCAACTTGCTCAGTCCACATAAATTTTTTTTTCTTATCTCCCTTAATAGTATCTATGATAGGTGCACACATATGACTGAAACGGATGTAGGAGTATCCTTGGTTCAAGAGCAATCTTGCATCAACCAAAAACATTTACATTTCAATTTGTTTCTTTTCATTTTCCAGTTCAGCCAGTAGTAGTTGCTATATTTTGGTCCTCATTCTGCCGCAGTTACATTTCAGACCTTGTAGAGCTGGACTCAACATCTAGACACATTCATGCACATCATATCCAATTTTTAGATCATTTGGATCAGGTATTGACCGTAAGATATCGCTATTAGAAGATCGACTGTATTCTCAGAATAGAGCTGTTAATGATTGTTTTTACATAGTCATAACAATAGTTAAAATTCACATAAAATGAACCTAACTGAATTTTCCCGACAGGTCAAGCTCTGACCATATTAAACTTGGGATTAAGCAAATCTTAATCAATTTCTTCATATCTTTCAAGTCAGTTAGGTTCATTTTATTTGAATTTTAACTATTGTTATGACTGTGTAAAAACAATCATTAACAATTTTTTGGCGCTAGAAGGAGGGCCCGATTGGAGTTAGGGTTTGTTTCAAGTACAGCTGGCTCATAACAGTGATAGAGTGACTAGGTCTAGATCCAGTTCAGAAGACATATTCATACAATTACCAGATAAGAGCTGAAGTAAGAGTCCTTTGATTTGGAATCCTAAAATATCACACGCAGGAAGTTCATCTGGAATGCCTCTTGGATCACCCTTTAGCATCCATAACATTGTGAGTCTTAACAGTTTTTCATTCAGATCTTTAAATCTTGGTTCAGCTACTCCGAGAAATCCTAATCCTCCAAGAAATCCAAGTATTCCCCAAGGTGCAGGCCAAGCACAAGTACTTGCAATGGCTTATTTTAATGCTAATTCTCCCATAACATTCAATGATTATCATGAGATGCCAAAGAATCCTGAAAAGATGTCCTAAATACTAGTTACATTAGGATCTAGAAGATCATATTAGAATATTCAAAGAGGCATGCTTTAGAGCCAGGTTAGAATATGAAGATGTTGTGTGTAGATTATTTCCCTACACCTTCAATGAGCAGGCTTCCAAATGGTATGTTAACTTGACCAATGGTTATATTTCTTCTTGGGCACTTATGGAAGAGGCTTTTTTGTCTAGATTTAGAGGACCCATTGATCCTTCCACCTTATATCACAAATTGGCTACAATAAAAAGAGGTGAAGGAGAGTTGATTGATAATTTTAATGATAGATTTCAAAAGGCCTATTCTAGGTTGGTAGATCCTTACACAGTCAATGATGATACCTTGTTAGCCATGTACTATGTTGCCTTGGATCCATTAACTGCTATGTTTGTCAAAAGAAAGCCTGACATAGATATAATATCTAAAGCCTATAAGGAGGCAGACTCTGTAAATCAAGAGATGAGGCAAACAACTTATAGTCCTTTTCTTAATGGAGGAAATTTTGGGATGCAAAATCAAGCACAACCATGGAATGGAGTCCCTATGCATCACACTCCATTGTTAAATCCAGTTCCTACATACACACCTGTGTATAGTCCTGCCCCAATCCAAGCCATAGTCCCTTATACTGGTAACACTGCCAATAAAAATCAAAGTAGTGGTCAACCTTTCTTCCAACCTCCTAGGGATACAGTTGTGGAAAAAGCACAGGAAGAAAGAGAAGAAATCAAAGAAATCACTGTACACTTAAAAAGATTGACCACTGAAGTAACACAATTAAGAAATGAGAATCTCTATGGTAGAGGCAACCAGGGATACAGTCAAAATCACAACCAAGGCTATAATCATAATTACAATCAGAACTACAATCAGAGTGATAACCAGAATAACAACCAAGGTCAAAGTTCAAATCAGAACCAGAACTATAATCAGCATCAAGGTCATAACCCAGGGCAACCAATGCAAAATAGAAGACCTGTGGTAGATAACCGGGCTTGGGGTAATAATAACAGAAATCAAAATCAGCCTAGGCCACCTAAGACATGGAACACAGGGCCAAACAATGGCACTCTAGCTTCCCCTTTTGAGAACATAAATAATTAGGATACAAAGCAAATAGCTGGCATCCAAATGGCCAATACAACACTGAAAAATTGGTGTAGGTTTCATAACACCAGTGCCCATGCTGAGCTGGATTGTCCTCAGTTCCATTTAGCAGCCAACATTTTTAATGTAGATGTGTAGCCTCCCACTTCTAAGTTTCTCATTCCCAAAGGTAATGAAGTAGTGCCCTCAGGGTATGATACAACTTTAGTCTTAGAAACTTTTACCTTTGCAACTACAGAAGAGAAGGAGGATCAATTGTTAGAGGATGAACCTTATTGTTGTGAAAATCTATATCCTGAATCCGCCTTTGTACTAAATGCATTTCAGTTTCCCTTTGAAACTAAAAATGAGGTGTTAAATGAAACAAAAGAGGTGCAGGCTTTTCAATAGACGAACAATAACCACACCTACAACTTGAGGAATAACACTAGGCCAGGAGGTCCTTTCACTACTTCCACTCCTCCCAATAATTTTAATACTCCCCCAGATCGGAATGCTAGAAACAATCCTTCCATACTGAAAGCTAATCAGCATGCAAACAATGGAACAATAGCACAAAAGGTCCAGACAAGTAAAATAGAAACAGTAGAGACAATAAGATTGATGAGTTACTTGTCAGAAGAGATAAAGAAAATCAAGGTCAGTATACCTCTGTGTGAATTATTGAAAACCCCAGGGATCACAAATACTTTTATAAAATCCTTGGATACATCTGTGACAGATGGGGTTTCTACTAGTATGAGTATTCCTAATAAAGATTCACAGCCTAAAGAAAAAAGTAAGAAAGTTGAGCAGCCGTCCAACACAAATGTAGTAATGTATGTGGATAAGAGGGATGCTCCTCCTTTCTTGTTAACTATTAGAATGTGTGGAAAGAACGTATACAACTATATGGTAGATTCTGGTGCATCAGCCAATGTAATGCCCTTAGGAATATGCAAAACCTTAGGGCTGACTCCCACCAAATCTGCCAAAGTTGTTACACAGTTAGATAAAACTGAGGTCAGTGTGATAGGAGAATTGATGAATATTCAAATGCAGCTAGCCTCAGACCCTAGAGTCAGCCAATTCATTGACATTCAAATAGTGGATATACCCATGAATTATGGAATGTTGTTAAGTAGAGACTGGTCCAAAACACTGAATGGATATATGGCCACTAATTTTTCACATATGTGGTTACCTTGGAGAGGCGTCCCAAATCAGATTAGGATAGAGGCAGAACCTAGGATGAAACACATGATAACAGAGTATAATAGGACTAATGAAATATTATATGTTGTTGTTGAGCCTAGCGTTTATAGGATTACTAACAAGGGAGTACAAATTGAGGAAATCTTAATGCTGAATTTTAGGGAAAAACATGTCAGCAAGGAAATAGTATTATTCATTGAGTCTGATGGAAATTCTTCTGATGAAGAAAATAATGCAATGAATAATTTTGGCCAGGCTATTAGACAAGAAATGGAAAAGTGCATGGAACAAAATATTCTAGTTTAGTGCAAACTGTATAAGGACATATGCAGAGTTCGTAATAAGCCACATTCTGAGGAAAGTTGTGGAATGTGTAGGGACATTTTTGAATATCAATACACAAAATGTACAAAGAGAGTAGGGCTATAAGAGGGAGGGGTCAATCCTAATCTACCAGAGAAGTACTTTCAGAACAAAATAGGTACATTGATCCCAGAATTAAAAGAAGGAACAAGGGACAAGGGTAGTTGTCTTTCTGATTTACAAATTGAAAATATAAATATGCAAGTTGATCAACATGAGTTGCCTATGAATAAACTGGATAGCACTCCACATGTGATAGAAGAAGCGAAACATGCCAAAGTAAAGGGCCAAAAGAACAGAGATGGCATGTGGACACTAAAGTGTGACGGATCTAAATCAAAACAAGGTGCAGGTGCATATACAAGGCCCTTTGTATACAAGTTTTCTTGTATACAAAGTCTTTTGTATATCACCTTAAAAAATTGTTGATGATTGTTTTTACATAGTTATAACAATAGTTAAAATTCACATAAAATGAACCTAACTGACTTGAAAGATATGAAGAAATTGATTAAGATTTGCTTAATCCCAAGTTTAATATGGTCAGGTCTTGACCTCTCAGGCAAATTCAGTAGGTTGATGTGAAGCTGTAATCTTCAAGGGGCCTTACGTGATTTAGGGTTTCTTGATGATTTCCTGGACTCAAACTATGCAAAAGATTACAAATATCATCATTTTATTTATTCTTTTGCATAAACTTGTTACTGTATTACAAAGCTCTGTATGATTTATATTATTGCAAGCTTTTCCTTTCAAATATTATAAAAAACTGTCTACTATCAACTCAGTTGTTCGTGTCCTTTTCAAGTATGAGACAATTTCCTTTAAATTTCTACATTTAAGCTAAGTATTTCAGATGGGTTGGGAAAAGTTAGAGAAATCTAAACTAAACTTCATTCTACTACAGGATCTAAATGTTCTGTTATACACTTTCTAAATAATGCAACAAATTGATCAAATCCACAGAATAAACCTTAAATATAAGTTCTGAGTATTTTCACAAACATATATCCAAGATTGCAAGCTTTAAGAGATATTGTTTTAAAACACAAAGAGGAGCCAGAAAACACTCAAAAAATAGATGTAGAATTCCAGATTCATTTGTATTCAAAACACAGTCATATATGATTTACAATGTATGAATGACTCTTAGCTTCATTAATCAAATTACAGAAAACTTACAAGCTTTATAGATACAGTAAGGAAGCAGGATGTTCCACACGTTCCTTATTGCAGACATAGGCGACCTCCCTCTACTTCTAAACTAAAAGGTACCTCTATTCTAGATGGTGAGATAAATTACAATTGCTAGCTATTTTCTAAAAATCCCTGTGCAACCTTATTACAATGTAAAGGGGCACAATATATAGATTTGATTGTCCCCAATATAGCCCCAAAACCCTAGTTAATCAACAGTCCACACCTCAAGTTGTAGCATCAATGGTGGAAAAATCCCACCCAACAAATATCTCTGAGCAGCATACATTAAATCTGGGCGTAATATGCCCCTTTGGAAACCCTAACAACTCAAAATGTCCTCTGTTGTCTATTGTAATAATGTTTCCATCTGCATTTTGTCTTCATCATTGAAAGCCTTGACTTCTTGCGCTCCCTCCTTATCTCCTTTCACTTCCTCTGAGATCCAATTTCCTCTTCTGTGATGTCATCGCCATTAAGTTCCTCCTTCTTCATACCTACAAACTTGCAAAATAGATAAAAAATGGATTAGAAATATATCAAGTTGCTTCGTCAACTTATTACCTGGTCAGAATGTTCAATGGGCACTAGTTGCAGTAATCAATGTGCTACCAACTCGATCTCTAGTTGCAGTATTGGTGCATTCAATCTTTCATCTTATTGGCCATGTATATCTTCACCATCGGCATGACCTACTTAGTCGGGTCGATTAATAAATTTCTCGCCGATTTTACATTTTTGGCTGATATCCTTTCTATCAGCATACATTTCTCTTTTCATCGGCGTGAGTCACGCTGGTCGGAGCGAGTCCAAAATCTCCTATCGATCGCTCATCTTACGCCGATGCCTCGTTCAATTCTTTATATAACATTCCTTTGCATATCGGCCTATACATCGCCTGCATACAAGCACCAAAACATGCAAGGAATTTACTGTTTTCTAACCTCTCTTTGAATCTGTGCATTGTACTTTTGTTTTGCATATCGGTTTGTATATTGCAACATACAAACGCATATGCATACAAAGAATATTCTATTTTTAACTTTCTTTTGACCTCCGGCACTTTGTATCTATCACGTTGTATGTATCGTAATGCATCTCGCATATACAAACCCTCAAATATACAAAGAGTTCCTCGTAGTTAAATCCTTCTTCACATCTGGCTTGTATATCAGCTTTGCATATCCTAAATATACATTGTAATTCATACAACCCAATATACAAGTGGTGGGGTCCACCTCACCTTCCTCTTTTGTATCTCCGCAATGTATAAAGCGCTTGTATTGAAACTATACAAGCCCAGACGCATACAAACTCTTTTGTATGTCCTTTTCAGACCCCAAATTTTATACACCATATTTTACTCACCTGTTGGGTCCGTGCAAGCATATAGTGCAATGTATCTTTCAATATACATTTAGTAGTGATACATTGGTTTAACCCAATTTTAATCTTTTTTGGATTCCGGCACTTGTACATTTCTAAAATGTATGTTTCGAAACATGTATATGCAAAGCACCGAAAATACAACAATTTACCCCTGTTTAATAATCTTTCGGTTCCGTTACTTGCATGTATCATTGTATATAACCATTGTATACAAGCCCAAAATATACATGGACTTAACCAACCTTGATAAACTTTCAGTTCCGTGCCATGTACATTTCGCTTTGTATGTATCCAATAGCGTATACAAACCCTCAAATACACAAAGATTAAATCAACTTTAAAACTTTTTTCAGCTCCGTGGCTTGTATGTAACCCCTTTTATATCTCACTTGAATGCTCTGAAACATACAAGCCTACAAACATACAAGGACTATACTGCATTTCATAACTTTTGGGTTCTGCAATTTATATTTCGCTTTGTATATTTGCCCTGTATGCTTCGCCCTGCCAAACATACAAACATAAGGTACATGCAATGGACCTCACTGTTTATCCATTTCAACTTTTAACTGTTTTGGGTCCATCTTGTATGTATACATAGAACTTTATCAAAAATGCATACAAGGAAAAGGATATACAATTGACTTTGTATATGGAAAGCGACATACAAAGGACTTTGTATACAAAAGGCATTGTATGCAACATGCAAACGTCCCGAAATACAAACAGCCTTGTATATATATGCAAACCCGACTGCCAATGCGACTAAGTATAAAACGATTTTGCATATACGAATGACTTTGTATATGGAAGGCGATATACAAAGGACTTTGTATACAAGCGAACTTGTATACAAAGGGCCTTGTATATGTAACCTGATATACAAAAGACATTGTATATGCAACAACAAACCCTTCCCTTGTACATTTTACCAAAATACTCATAACTTGTAAAATACTTGGAATTTTAAGATGGTTCAAAAGGCAACCCTAGCTCATTTTTGACAAGGAATTCACCCATATTCTGCCCTAGTACTAAAATGCATTTTTTCTCTAGTTTTAACAAAGTTTGCAATTTTCACTCTCTTTTTTCCTTTACCACCAAACATAACAGCACACACAAGCAAAAGCAACAAGCCACAGTAGGGGTCCTCATTTTGGTAAGGAGTAAAATGGGGCATGTTGTGAACATCACAACAACTAGCAACCAAACAAGATAATTAAATTTATACCATTAAAGAAAAATAAATAAAATAAATTCATAACTTCCAACTATCCTTCTTGCAAATCACTATTCAACTTGAGACCTAAGGTATTCAATAAGGGTGCATGAATTTTTATTTTTAGTTTAAGTGGGTGCACGTGATTAATTATCCTCATCTTAAAGATCAGTTGAACAAACCAGTGGCTAATATTAGCCTACGTAGGTGAGGACATTCCCTCATAGCCAACCGGATAGAGCCTTGCTGCCAACGAGCGTCCATAGCCTCGGCAAGGTTATCGTTACAATTCTCCTAAGTAGAGCCCCATTGCAAGTGAGTGTCTATAGCCCCGGTAGAGTTACTTAGATGGCTTAATCTAGATTTTCAGTATAATCCATTTTATTCATTTTTATATTTTTATATTTTTTGATATTTGAAAGAGATTTCATTAGATATTGCAGTTGTAACTTCATGATGCAAGGGATGGTCACTTGCTAGAATTAAGCTGAGAATTGTAATGGTAGCAAGGGTAACCTCTGATTTTTCACCTAATATCTACTCTAGTAGGTTCAACAAACCCAAGGATTTTAGGTGTGTCATTGTGAGAAACCTTCCTTTTATACTCAACCCACTATTATTGAATACAAAATTTAACAAGTAAAACAACTTTCTACATTCATGACAGTCACAACAAGTTATGCATAAATTGCAAATAATTAACCTGAATGTCCTGAATTTCCTACTATTTTCAATGGTTGTTGGTCTGCTCCTTCATACTCCAAAGCAAAACAAACATCCCTACTGAGGGAACAACAAAGGAAACAAAACAAGCAGACTGCACAAACAACTAATCTATGAAAAGAAACAAAGTAAAAAAGAAAAATAGAAAACAAAGCAAAAAGAAAAAATTGTACATTATTTACACTATGATACACAAAAACTGACTGCCCTTACTTCAAGCCTGGAAGTAATGTTTCAAATGCTGGCCATTAACTGGTAATGGCACATCTTCCCCAGTCAAGGTCTTGAGTCTAAATGTATTGTCTCCTAATATTTCTGAGACCTGTAGTGGACCTAACCATAGTTTGTCAAATTTCCCATGATGCCCTTTCTTTTCATGTGCTTTATCCTAGCACAACACCAAGTCTGATATCCTAAACGTCTTAACTCTTGCTCTTTTATAAAACCATCTCTTAACTCCTGCTTGATGTTTGGCAAATTTCTCAATGGCTTGATCCCTTTTCTCATCTAACTGTAACATTTGTACTATCCTGGCTTCTCTATGATCATCAAAGCCTAAGTATTCATTAGCAAACTTCTAGATTGGTATTTTTAAATTCACTAGAAGTATGGGATCAGTCCCATAAACTAAGTGATAAGGTGCATTGCCTAAGGCCGACTTAAACTTAGTCCTATCTACCCATAGTGCATATTTCAACAATGTATTCCACCCTCTAGGATTCTTTTCAATTAGCTTCTTAATTATATCCAATAAAATTTTGTTTGTAGACTCTGCTAATCCATTCCCCTGAGGATAATAATTTGAAGAAAACTTTAAAACTATCCCATATTCGAATGCCCATTTAGAAAATTTTAAAGAAGAAAAAGCAGGGCCATTATCACATACCAATGAATAGGGAGTTCCAAACCTGGTTATGATGTTTTCTTCAAGGAACTTGATAACTACCTTAGTCGTAGAGAACTTGCAACATGTGGCTTCAGTCCACCTTATACAGTAGTCCGTCACTGTCAGTATAAACTTGTGTCCTACAAAAGATGGAGGATTGATGACTCCAATGAAATCCAAGCCCCATTGTACAAACGGTCTAGACTCAATCACTGGATGTAATGGATTGGCCTGATTTCTTCCCTTATCTGTTGCAGTCTGACAAGTGTGGCAACTTCTAACATGACTCTCTGTATCTTTAAACATTGTAGGCCAATAATATCCTGCCCTCAATATTGTGGCTAGATGAGAACCATGGCCAGTTCCGTATTTATCATGCAATTATGTCAACACCTTATCCGCTTCAGCTCTGTTTAAACATCTCAAATAAATTCCTTCATGGTTCTTCCTGAATAGAAGACCTCCTTGTACCATATATTTATGTGCTTTAATCTTCAAAGCTCTCCTTTGAGAAGCTTTCATCTTACCAACCTGATGTGTCACAAGAATTCAACACATACTACTGTTTTATCAAATCTGGGTCTGTGTTTGCTATGGTCTGCACTAGTGTTTGTTCTTTGACCAGCTTTATTGGAATAATTTCCATATCAAACTCTTGCAATGTGGTGATCTATTTGGCCCTTTTTTTTCTAGGCTTGTTCTGCATCAGCAACATCTTTACTACTGCGTCTGGTACTATGGCTTTCACTTGGCTGTGCAAGATATAATGTCTAAATTTTTTTATAGCTCTCACAAGTGCAAATGCTTGTCTTTTCGTATCAAGGTATCTCAGTTGTGCATCCTTCAGCGGTGCGCTCATAAAAGCTATGGGCTTTTCTTTATTGTCTTCACCCTTTTGCGTGAAGGCAACTGCAACTGAATGGGAGGATGCAAAGGAATATATGTAAAATGGCTTTGTGTAGTCTGGACTTGTCAGCACAGGAGCATCAAAAATGGCCTCCTTAATGTCTTCAAATGCAGCTTTAGCCATTGGCGTCCACTCTATCTTCGCATCCTTCTTCAACATGGCGTTCAATGGTTGGACAATTTCTGCAAACCCTGTAATGAACTTCCTGACAAAGTTAATCTTAATAATTTACCTTCTGTTACTCCAAATGAACATTTCTTAGGGTTAAGAGAAATCTCGTACCTCTCACATTGTTTAAGTATTTTTCTCAGATCCTCAGCGTGGGTGGATGCATCTTTAGAATACACAGTCAAATCATCCATATAAACAACAATGCACTTACCTGATAATCCACAGAATGCAATGTCCATGGCTCTCTAAAAAGTGGCACTTGCATTGATCAGACCAAAAGGCATTATTCTATATGCATAATTTCCCCATTTACAAGTGAAAATGGTCTTTAATCTATCCTCTCTGTCTATTAAGACCTAGTTATATCCTAAGAAACCATCTACGAAAGACATCATCTTTTCCCCATTCACTGCTTGCAACACTTCGTCTATTGGAGGCAGAGGATAATTATCCTTTTCGGATGCTTTATTTAATTTTCTAAAAGCTACACATAACCTGATGTCCCCACTTTTCTTTCTCACAAGTACTAAGCTAACTACCTAGGCTGAATGTCTGATTGGGAAAATCATCCCAGCAGATAGCAATTTTCTCACTTCTTCAAAGATTAAGGCTCTAAAATGGCGTTCACAGGCCTTTATTTCTGCCTAAATGGTTTAAGATCTGGTCTCAAAGGTATCACGTGAGTTATGATGGACGTATCATATGTTTTCAAGTCTTCATACGTCCATGCTATTACGTGTTTGTATTCTTTCAGAACATCTATAATTTCTTTTCTTAATTTCTCAGAGCAAGCCTTTCCAATCAGCACATTCTATGGACTTAGCTCTGTTCCTAAGTTGTATGGATCACACCCTCCCCCTTCAGTTTTGGGTAAGTCCTTCTGTCTTACTACCCCATCAAAGTCAAAAATACGTTCCAGCTCAATTACTCCCTTGGGTAAGAAGTTGCTTTTCAAGTTGATTATATCTTCTTCATCCCATGTTACCTTAGGCCTTTCTTGCTCATCAATGATTTGAGCTTCAAATACCTCATTGTAGGTTAGAAAATCTACAATTTGTTGATCCCCTCCAAATACTTGAAATGCGTAACATTATCTGGGATACTGGGAACATTAACTAATTCAATAGCAAATCGTTTCAATCCTGACAGTGTCAAGGGCTCTAATGTGCTAGCAGCAACTGCCAGTGCATCTGGTCTATGGTTCAATTCTCTAGGGATATGCTCTATGTTGAAAGCATCAAATGAATCAATTAAATCCCACACCTTATGCCTATAACAAATCATTTTCTTGTAGTTGCATGCATACGATTTTCTTACTTGCCTGACTACTAGTTCAGACTCTGAAAATACCCTGATCATTTTTACTTTCTTCTTGATAGCCATAACAAGTCCGTAAACCAAAGCCTCATATTCTGCAATATTGTTAGTACAAGAAAACTGGAGCCTATATGCTGCTAAATATGACCTACCCTGAGGATCTATAAGTTCTACGCCTGCACTTGCACCTTGTTTTGATTTAGACCCGTCACACTTTAGTGTCCACATGTCATCTCTGTTCTTTTGGCCCTTTACTTTGGCATGTTTTGCTTCTTCTATCACATGTGGGGTGCTATCTAGTTTATTCATAGGCAACTCATGTTGATCAACTTGCATATTTATATTTTTAGTTTGTAAATTAGAAAGACAACTACCCTTGTCCCTTGTTCCTTCTTTTAATTCTGGGATCAATGTACCTATGTTGTTCTGAAAGTACTTCTCTGGTAGATTAGGATTGACCCCTCCCTCTTGTAGCCCTACTCTCTTTGTACATTTTGTGTATTGATATTCAATAATGTCCCTATACATTCCACAACTTTCCTCAGAATGTGGCTTATTATGAACTCTGCATATGTCCTTATACAGTTTGCATTGAACTAGAATATTTTGTTCCATGCACTTTTCCATTTCTTGTCTAATAGCCTGGCCAAAATTATTCATTGCATTATTTTCTTCATCAGAAGAATTTCCATCAGAATCAATGAATAATACTGTTTCCTTGCTGACATGTTTTTCCCTAAAATTCAGCATTAAGATTTCCTCAATTTGTACTCCCTTGTTAGTAATCCTATAAACACTAGGCTCAATAGCAGCATATAATATTTCATTAGTCCTATTATACTCTATTATTGGTAGAATCTGAAAAGATTATTAACCCAGAAAACTAGTGCAAAGAATAGATATCTAAACTATGAATGCAAATGCTACGAAATCAAAATAGCAACACAGAGTTAGTCTCCAAGAGAGTAATGCAAATGCTAGAAGTAAAATAGCATTAAGAGGATGCAAAAGCAAGAGATACAAAATACAAGCTAGGTAGCATGCTTATATAGACTAGGAAGAGGGAGGAGGTGGCAACACTGACCAATGAGGAGCAACCATCTATCGGACTAAAGATAGAAAAGTATCTTCCCAAGATAGCTAATGGATGCTCACATGTAGGAAGCTAACACCTCACAACCACTCACCTAATAAGACATGCTTTATTAACCTAAGCGAGATTAATAGAAGTGTAGGAAAAACCTAAGAGCATAGGAAAAATAAATAACCCAACTAGGAAATAAAAACCTACACTAACACCCCCTCATAAGCGAAGCTTAGGTGGATGTAGAAATGGGTCCCGGCAAATCAAGCCTAATGAGGTAACCATGTACATAAAATTCCCCCCAAAGAGAGAGAAAAGCCCCCCCCAAAATAGAGAGAGAAGAGACCCCCCTAAAGTAGAGAGAGTCAGGACTCCAAGTGAGAGGAAGAAGCCTCCCCAAAAGATGAAGCATTCCGCACCCCCAGCAAAGCTTGCAAATGAAGGAACTTGCTCTTAGTGAAGGATCCACTTGGCTACTTTCCAGTGCAGCTCATGAGGTTCTTGCATGAATCGAGAGACCATGCCTACAACATATGAAATGTCGAGTCTCGTATGAGTCAGATAAATGAGACTCCCAACAAGCTATCAGTACAAAGTGCCATCAACAAGTGGAGAAAACTAAGCCTCAAGTTTGACTCCAGAAAGAAAGGGAGTCGGAGCAGGCTTACAGTCAGCCATATGAAACCTCGAGAGCAAATCTAGAGCATACTTGGACTATGTGATGGTGATCCCAGAAGAAGACTGAAAGATCTCGATCTCGAGAAAGTAATGCAACAAGCCCAAGTTGGTCATCAAAAACCTGTCATGAAGGGCAGTTTTGACAGTCCCAATGGTGGATGAAGAACTCCCTGTGATCAGCAAGTCATCAACATACAAAACCAGAAATAGGAGTGAATCATCCTGCTACAGAATGTAGACCTTGGGATCAAAATGGCACCGAGTGAACCCAACTGATAGAAGGAAGGAGTCCATCTTGGCATACCAGGCCCGAGGAGCCTGTTTGAGACCATAGAGAGACTTTTGAAGTCGGCACACAAGTGAAGAATCCTGAAGGAACCCCTGCGGATGCTCCATGTAGATCTCCTCCTGAAGGTCACCATGAAGAAAAGCATTCTTCACATCCATTTGGTGTACTTCCCAATGATTAGCTGCAGCAATAGCAAGAACAAGTTGGATGGAATTCATTCGGGCAACTGGCGCAAAAGTCTCAGAGTAGTTAATCCCAGGAACTTGGGAGAATCCTTTGGCGACCAAGCGAGCCTTATGCTTGTCAACCGACCCATCTGCTGCAAATTTTATCTGATAGATCCACTTACATCGAACAAGTTTTCTTCCCTTAGGAAGAGGGACAAGATCCCAAGTGTGGTTCCTCATCAAGGAACTATACTCCTCCTGCATAGTTGTATCCCACTCAGGAATACCAGAAGCCTCATGAAAAGACTGTGGATCTGAGGCAGTAGCAATGAAGAAATGTGGAGCATCCTGAAACTATGAACGAGTCCGCCCAGTGTCTAATGGATCCCCAACCCAATCACCTACAGATTGCAAGGTCTGTCTAGCCCAAAGTGGACCAGAAGATGGAGAATCTGGAGGAGAATCATCAACCTCTGAATGATGACTAGGAGAGGAAGGAGGTGAGTCCTCTGAATCACTCTCTGCATTGGAAGTGGAGGTAGAAGACAACTTAGGTGAATCTGACTCATCAGAAGATCTGTCATGTATCCCAAGTGACTCCAATGTCAAAGTAGAAGGAGTTGGAGAAGTGATAGAAAGTGAGCTCGAAGAGCCCTCCAGAAACTGAACACTCCTCTCAATGAACAACTCATGTGTAGTAGGGTGGAGCAATCGATAACCCTTCACACCATCAGGATAACCTACAAATATGCAAGGTCTACTCTGCGGATCCAAGGCTTTGCATTTCTCTGCAGGAATGTGGGCCCATGCAGGAGAACCAAAAACTTGAAAATGCTTAACTGATGGTTTTCGACCATTCCAAGATTCAAAAGGAGTGATTCCCTTTAAGGCTCGGTGAGGAACATGGTTCTGGATATAACAAGCATAGTTAATGGCCTCTGCCCAATACTGTGGTGCAAGAGATTTGGAGTGAATCATGTAGTTTGCCATTTCCTTCAAGGACCTATTCTTTTGTTCTGCAACACTGTTCTACTAAGGATTGTATGGAACTGAATGCTGCAAATCAATCCCCTCTGAAGTGCAAAACCTCTCAAACTGATGGTTGACATACTCACCACCATTGTCAATGCGCAAAACTTTGATGGATTTCCTGGATTGCTTCTCTACAAAAGTTTTGAAGTCCTGAAAATGATCAAATACCTCTAACTTCTATTTGAGAAAGTACACCCAAGTATATCGAGAAAGTCATCAATGAATGTGAGGACATATCTAGCCCTACTGAAAGAAGGATGCTGAAATGGACTAGCCAAATCACTATGAACTAACTCCAGTATCTGTGAAGCTCTCCATGCCTTACCTTTGTCAAACTTTTCCTTAGGATGCTTACCAAGAATGCATCCTTGGCAAACACCACCCGAAAATTGAACTGAAGGCAACCCTGTGACCAGGCTCTGTTGGTTGAGTTGCTGCAAGTAGCGGAAGTTAAGATGGCCAAACCGCTCATGCCATAATCTACTCACATCATTAGAATGAGTGAGCAAAATAGTCGAAGGAGGATCATGAACAAAGTGAGAAAATAGATAGAGCCGTGACTGATGATCTGCTCTCCCAACTACAACTGTAGAACTACTATGCAACTCACGAATCTCCACTGAATCAGGAGTGAACTCAACCCGCTTGCCTGAACTTGTGTGAGTGATCTGGTATACCGATAGGAGATTAGTTGATAATGAGGGCACACAAAGAACATCATGGAATGTGCCATCCCCCACATCAACAGACCCTCTCCCACACACCTTAACAGGAGTGTCATCACCCATAAAAATAGAAGGCATAGTACACGGCTCCAACTATGCAAGTTCTTCCATAGATGAAGCCATGTGGTGCGAAGCAGCCAAATCAAGAACCCAAGTGGATGGTGAAGAAGTAACTGCAACAAGGGCCTTGCTCTTTCCTTTCCCCTTGCTGTTTTCTTTTGCCTTGTTAGACCCCTCATTAAAACTCTGTTTGATAGACTCAGGAACACTGATATTATTCTTCTCAAGAATGTGTGTCAAGTGATCAATTTGTTTCTTCAAACATTTATGTTCATCATGACCAGGTCTTTTACAATAGGCACATTAGACCCTCTCTTTCTTAGGCTTGTCACCCTTGGAAGATTGAGTCTCATTAGTTGCTTTTGAAGCAACTGGTATCTGATCCTTCTTGTCCTTGCTATTCTTCTGTTTCTTATCCTTACTATTGTTGTTACCACTTTGTTCTTTCTGTTCTTTTGTGCCTTGGTTGGTAGCCAAGGCATGTGACCTAGAGGACTTAAGAGTGCCCATCTGGATTAGCTTGTCATGTTCCTGAGTGAGACTGATAGCAAAATCATCTAAAGATGGCATGGTGAATTGAGTACCAAGTGCACCCTTAGTAGCATAGAAGGTAGAAACAAACACAGAGTATTCTGAACTTAGCTTAGAGAGAATACTAAGAATTAGTTGTTCATCTTTCTTTTCAATTCCACATTGTTTTAATTGCAGCCTTAGTGATTTTAATTTAGTGAAGAAATCCTAGATTGTGTTGAAATTGCCTGGACTTAAACTAATTAGTTCATTTTCAAACATATGACCCCTCATTGAATCTTGTGTGCCAAATAGTTTTTCTAGCTTTGTCCAGATTTCATTTGGTGTATTCAAAGACTCAATGTGAAAGAGCAAATCAAGAGAAACAGACAAACACAATGTTCCATATGCTTCATCACATTTGTTAAACCACTTAGGCTTATCTTCATCTTTAGCAGGTTCAGTTTCAAGTCCCATAGTTATCCTATTTAATCCAACTTTCCTTAAGTGAATTGTCATGCGTGATTTCCACTCAAAGTAATTGTATGGAGTTAGGATGGGCATATTTGTTTGATCCATGATGAAGAAATGTAGAGAAGAAGTGCCGAAAAGAAGAGAACCCAACCAAGACAACCCCCCTTTTTCACTCAATCAAAGAAACCCCCCCAAGAAAATATGATTTGGCACTTTATATTAATGCATTTACAACTGCCACTAGCAAGAAATACTAAGTGGTCTTGATTTCAATGCATTACAAAACCCTCATGAATAGCATATGTTGAAAATACAACTTTGGCACAATATCCAAAGAAATAAACAGCACCACTGCTATCTAATAAAAAATCATGCACTTTCAAAACAAGGATCGCCTCGATACAAGGTTGTATGTGAAAGTTATGATCTCCTGAAGTTCCCAAAACGAGAACTGTGCAATGTCACGACCGAGAATCTGTAATTGCTGAAAACTCTTGGCATCAAAATAAAAAAAACATCTGTACTAATGCATAGAGAACGAAAAAATAGCCAAAATAAAAAAAAAAATTATGGGAAAAGGAGTCTGTATGAGCAAGAACGGAGCATTTGAAAACTACCTTCAAAACTGCAACTGCCAACGGAGAGAAGTCCTGCTGTATCTTTCTGAGCACGTTTCTACAAAATATATAGACTACATGCAAAAATGGAAAGATACCCAGATGATTTTTCTGTGCTACGAATAGAACCCAGAAGGCATTGTTCTTGCCGATGTATAAAAGATTTTGATCCAGTGTTAACAGAACGCCTTTAGCTACAAAAATGACCCTAGCAACCAAAAAATGACATGCAAAGGTTGAATCAGCTACCTAAGACAAGAAATGGCATGCTGGAACTTGCAATATTGATTGAAGACACCGAATATGCAAGCTGGTTGTCAGATTTGAGCTCGAAACCCCAGTTCTGCAACTGTGTATGACGATCTCTGATTTCGGTGAAGCGAAAGCTAAATCTGACTTTCTCAAGCCTCCTGGATGCGTTGGAATAGCCAGAAATGCTACCAGTATAACTAGAAATGCTGCAATCAGCCACATTTCATAAAACACATGTGCAAACCCCAGAGATTAAAAAAGTTTTCATCAAACTTTTTTGATTCTCAAGATCATTTGAAGATGCAAGAGAAGAGCATACGGGGTTTTTTTAAAAACTGCAATAAGCTTAATTAGCCCCCCTTGAATCTCTAAAATCTACTCTTGCACATAGCTACGCTCTGATACCATGTTAGAATCTAAAAAGATTATTAACCTAGAAAACTAGTGCAAAGAATAGATATCTAGACTATGAATGCAAATGATACGAAATCAAAATAGCAACATAGAGTTAGTCTCCAAGAGAGTAATGCAAATGCTAGAAGTAAAATAGCATTAAGAGGATGTAAAAGCAAGAGATACAAAATAAAAGCCAGGTAGCATGCTTATATAGACTAGGAAGAGGGAGGAGGTGGCAACACCGACCAATGAGAAACAACCATCTATCGGACTAAAGATAGCAAAGTATCTTCCCAAGATAGCTAATGGATGCTCACATGTAGGAAGGTGACTCCTCGCAACCACTCACCTAATAAGACATGCTTTATTAACCTAAGCGAGATTAATAGAAGTGTAGGAAAAACCTAGGAATATAGGAAAAATAAATAACCAACTAGGAAATAAAAACCTACAGTAACAGTTATCATGTGTTTCATCCTAGGTTCTGCCTCTATCTTAATCTGATTTGGGACGCCTCTCCAAGGTAACCACATATGTGAAAAATCAGTGGCCATATATCCATTTAGTGTTTTGGACCAGTCTCTACTTAACAACATTCCATAATTCACGGGTATATCCACTATTTGAATGTCAATGAATTGGCTGACTCTAGGGTCTGAGGCTAGTTGCATTTGAATATTCATCAGTTCTCCTATCACACTGACCTCAGTTTTATCTAACTGTGTAACAACTTTGGTAGATTTGGTGGGAGTAAGCCCTAAGGTTTTGCATATTCCTAAGGGCATTACATTGGCTGATGCACCAGAATCTACAATACAATTGTGTATGTTCTTTCCACACATTCTAATTATAGTTAACAAGAAAGGAGGAGCATCCCTCTTATCCGCATACATTACTACATTTGTGTTGGACGGCTGCTCAACTTTCTTACTTTTTTCTTTAGGTTGTGAATCTTTAATAGGAACACTCATACCAGCAGAAACCCCATCTGTCACAGATGTATCCAAGGATTTTATAAAAGCATTTCTGATCCCTAGGGTTTTCAATAATTCACACAGAGGTATACTGACCTTGATTTTCTTTATCTCTTCTAACAAGTAACTCATCAATCTTATTGTCTCTACTGTTTCTGTTTTACTTGTCTGGACCTTTTGTGCTATTGTTCCATTGTTTGCATGTTGATTAGCTTTCAGTATGGCAGGATTGTTGCTAGCATTATGATCTGGGGGAGTATTAAAATTGTTAGGAGGAGTGGAAGTAGTGAAAGGGCCTCCTGGCCTAGTGTTATTCCTCAAGTTGTAGGTGTGGTTCTTGTTCGTCTGTTGAAAAGCCTGCACCTCTTCTGTTTCATTTAACACCTCATTTTCAGTTTCAAAGGGAAACTGAAATGCATTTAGTGCAAAGGTAAAAGTTTCGAAGACTAAAGTTGTATCATACCCTGAGGGCACTACTTCATTACCTTTGGGAATGAGAAACTCAGAAGTGGGAGGCTGCACATCTACATTAAAAATGTTGGCTGCTAAATGGAACTGAGGACAATCCAGCTCGGCATGGGCACTGGTGTTATGAAACCTACACCAATTTTTCAGTGCTATATTGGCCATTTGGATGCCAGCTATTTGCTTTGTATCTTGATTATCTATATTCTAAAAAGGGGAACCTAGAGTGCCATTGTTTGGCCCTGTGTTCCATGTCTTAGGTGGCCTAGGGTGATTTTGATTTTCGTTATTATTACCCCAGGCTCGGTTATCTACCACAGGTCTTCTATTTTGCATTGGTTGCCCTGGGTTATGACCTTGATGCTGATTATAGTTTTGGTTCTGATTTGAACTTTGACCTTGGTTGTTATTCTAGTTATGGCTTTGATTGTAGTTCTAATTGTAATTCTGATTATAGCCTTGGTTGTGATTTTGACTGTATCCTTGGTTGCCTCTACCATAGAGATTCTCATTTCTTAATTATGTTACTTCAGTGGTCAATCTTTTTAAGTGTGCAACAATTTCTTTGGTTTCTTCTCTTTCTTCCTATGCTTTTGCCACAACTATATCCCTAGGAGGTTGGAAGAAAGGATGACCACTACTTTGATTGTTATTGGTAGTGTTACTAGTATAAGGGGCTATGGCTTGGATTGGGGCACGACTATACATAGGTGTGTATGTAGGAACTGGATTTAACAATGGAGTGTGATGCATAGGGACTCCATTCCATGGTTGTGCTTGATTTTGCATCCCAAAATTTCCTCCATTAAGAAAAGGACTATAAGTTGTTTGCCTCATCTCCTGATTTACAGAGGCTGCCTCCTTATAGGCTTTAGATATTGTATCTATGTCAAGCTTTCTTTTGACAAACATAGCAGTTAATGGATCCAAGGCAACATAGTACATGGCTAACAAGGTATCATCATTCACTGTGTAAGGATCTACCAACCTAGAATAGGCCTTTTGAAATCTATTATTAAAATTATCAAACAGCTCTCCTTCACCTCTTTTTATTGTAGCCAATTTGTGATATAAGGTGGAAGGATCAATGGGTCCTCTAAATCTAGAGAAAAAAGCCTCTTCCATAAGTGCCCAAGAAGAAATATAACCATTGGGCAAGTTAACATACCAATTGGAAGCCTGCTCATTGAAGGTGTAGGGAAATAATCTACACACAACATCTTCATATTCTAACCTGGCTCTAAAGCATGCCTCTTTGAATATTCTAATATGATCTTCTGGATCCTGATGTAACTAGTATTTAGGACATATCTTTTCAGGATTCTTTGGCATCTCATGATAATCATTGAATGTTATGGGAGAATTAGCATTAAAGTAAGCCATTACAAGTACTTGTGCTTGGCCTGCACCTTGGGGAATACCTAGATTTCTTGGAGGATTAGGATTTCTCGGAGTAGCTGAACCAAGATTTAAAGATCTGAATGAAAAACTGTCAGGACTCACAATGTTATGGATGCTAAAGGGCGATCCAGGAGGCGTTCCAGATGAACTTCCTACATGTCATGTTTTAGGATTCCAAATCAAAGGACTCTTACTTCGCCTCTTATCTGGTAATTGCATGAATATGTCTTTTGAACTGGATCTAGACCTAGTCACTCTATCATTGTTATGAGCCAGCTCTACTTGAAACAAACCCTAACTCCAATCGGGCCCTCCTTCTAGTGCCAAAAAATTGTTGATGATTATTTTTATACAGTCATAACAATAGTTAAAATTCACATAAAATGAACCTAACTGACTTGAAAGATATGAAGAAATTGATTAAGATTTGCTTAATCCCAAGTTTAATATGGTTAGGTCTTGACCTATCGGGCAAATTTAGTAGGTTGATGTGAAGTTGTAATGTTCAAGGGGCCTTACATGATTTAGGGGTTCTTGATGATTTACTGGACTCAAACTATGCAAAAGATTACAAATATCATCATTTTATTCATTCTTTTGCATAAACTTGTTACTCTATTACAAAGCTCTGTATGATTTATATTATTGCAAGCTTTTCCTTTCAAATATTATAAAAAACTGTCTACTATCAACTCAGTTGTTCATGCCCTTTTCAAGTATGAGACAATTTCCTTTAAATTTCTGCGTTTAAGCTAAGTATTTCAGATGGGTTGGGAAAAGTTAAAGAAATCTAAACTAAACTTCATTCTACTACAGGATCTAAATGTTCTGTTATACACTTTGTAAATAATGCAGCAAATTGATCAAATCCACAGATTAAACTTTAAATATAAGTTCTGAGTATTTTCACAAACATACATCCAAGATTGCAAGCTTTACGAGATATTGTTTTAAAACACAAAGAGGAGCCAGAAAACACTTAGAAAATAGATGCAGAATTCCAGATTCATTTGTATTTAAAACATAGTCATATATGATTTACAATGTATGAATGACTCTTAGCTTCATTAATCAAATTATAGAAAACTTACAAAGCTTTACAGATATAGTAAGGAAGAAAGATGTTCCACACGTTCCTTATTGCAAACACATGCGACCTCCCTCTACTTCTAAACTAAAAGGTCCCTCTATTCTAAATGCTGAGATAAATTACAACTGCTAGCTATTTTCTAAAAATCCCTATGCAACCTTATTACAATGTAAAGGGGCACAATATATAGATTTGACTTTCCCCAATACAGCCCCAAAACCCTAGTTAATCAACGATCCACACCTCAAGTTGTAGCATCAACGGTGGAAAAATCCCACCCAACAAATATCTCTGAGTAGCATACATTAAATCTGGACATAATATGCCCCTTTGGAAACCCTAATAGCTCAAAATGTCCTCTGTTGTCTGTTGTAATAATGTTTCCATCTGTATTTTGTCTTCATCATCGAAAGCCTTGACTTCTTGCACTCCCTCCTTATCTCCTTTCGCTTCCTCTAAGATCCAATTTCCTCTTCTATGATGTCATCGCCATTAAGTTCCTCCTTCTTCATACCTGTAAACTTGCAAAATAGACAAAAAATGGATTAGAAATATATCAAGTTGCTTCCTCAATTTATTACTTGGTCAGAATGTTCAATGGGCACTAGTTGCAGTAATCAATGCACTACCAACTCGATCTCTAGTTGTAGTATTGGCATGTTCAATCTTTCCTCTTATCAGCCATGTATATCTTCACCATCGGCATGACCTACTTAGTCAGGTCGATTAATAAATTTCCTGCCAATTTTACATTTTTGGCCGATGTCCTTTCTATCGTCATACATTTCTCTTTTCATCGGCGTGAGACACGCTGGTCGGAGCGAGTCCAAAATCTCCTATCGATCGCTCATCTTACGCCAATGCCTCATTCAATTCTTTGTATAACGTTCCTTTGCAAATCGGCCTGTACATCGCCTGCATACAAGCACCAAAACATGCAAGGAATTTACTGTTTTCTAACCTCTCTTCAAATCCGCGCATTGTACTTTTGTTTTGCATATCGGTTTGTATATCACAACATACAAACACATATGCATAGAAAGAATATTCTATTTTTAACTTTCTTTTGACCTCCGGTGCTTTGTATCTATCACGTTGTATGTATCGTAATGCATCTCGCATCTACAAACCCTCAAATATACAAAGAGTTCCTCGTAGTTAAATCCTTCTTCACATCTGGCTTGTATATCAACCTTGCATCTCCTAAATATACATTGTAATTCATACAACTTGATATACAAGTGATGGGGTTTACCTCACCTTCCTCTTTTGTATCTCTGCAATGCATAAAGCACTTGTATCGAAACTATACAAGCCCAGACGCATACAAACTCTTTTGTATGTCCTTTTCAGACCCCAAATTTTATACACCATATTTTACTCACCTGTTGGGTCTGCGCATGCATATAGTGCAATGTATCTTTCAATATACATTTAGTAGTGATACATCGGTTTAACCCGATTTTAATCTTTTTTGGATTCTGACACTTGTACATTTCTGAAATGTATGTTTCGAAACATGTATATGCAAAGCACCGAAAATACAACAATTTACCCCTATTTAATAATCTTTTGGTTCCATTACTTGCATGTATCATTGTATATAACCATTGTATACAAGCCTGAAATATACATGGACTTAACCAACCTTGATAAACTTTCAGTTCTGTGCCATGTACATTTCACTTTGTATGTATCCGATAGCATATACAAACCCTCAAATATACAAAGATTAAATCAACTTTAAAACTTTTTTTTGGCTCTGTGGCTTGTATGTAACCCCTTGTATATCTCACTTGAATGCTCCGAAACATACAAGCCTGCAAACATACAAGGACTATACTGCGCTTCATAACTTTTGGGTTCCGTGCAATGTATATTTTGCTTTGTATATTTGCCCTCTATGCTTCGCCCTGCCAAACATACAAACATAAGGTACATGCAATGGACCTAACTGTTTATCCATTTCAACTTTTAACTGTTTCAGGTCCATCTTGTATGTATACATAGAACTTTATCAAAAATGCATACAAGGAAAAGGATATACAATCGACTTTGTATATGGAAATTGACATACAAAGGACTTTGTATACAAGCAAACTTGTATACAAAAGGCATTGTATGCAACATGCAAACGTCCCAAAATACAAACAACCTTGTATATAAGCGATATGCAAACCCGGCTGCCCATGCAACTAAGTATAAAATGATTTTGCATATACGAACGACTTTGTATATGGAAGGTGATATACAAAGGACTTTGTATACAAGCGAACTTACAAAGGGCCTTGTAAATGCAACCCGATATACAAAAGACATTGTATATGCAATAGCAAACCCTTCCCTTGTACATTTTACCAAAATACTCATAACTTGCAAAATGCTTAGAATTTTAAGATGGTTCAAAAGGCAACCCTAGCTCATTTTTGACAAGGAGTTCACCCATATTCTGCCCTGGTAATGAAATGCATTTTTTCTCTAGTTTTAACAAAGTTAAAAATTTTCACTCTCTTTTTTCCTTTACCACCAAACAGAATAGCACACACAAGCAAAAGTAACAAGCCACAAGGGTCTTCATTTTGCTAAGGAGTAAAATGGGGCGTGTTGTGAACATCACAACAAGAGCATCCTGACAGTTTTAGCTAATCAGCCCAAGGAGAAGACATGCAGAGCATTTCACAACTTTCAAAGTTAAAAGACACATCATTCAAAGTTGTTTGGAGTGTGGACGACCTTCCTTGAGATCCACACATCATTCCATTCATTTGTGGAGGAGTTCTATTCAATTAGGTCTGACCTATCCATGTACACATGTTACAACTCTTCATTGGAGTTTGTGATCTTCTTTAGCCGATGCAGAGGAATCTTATGTTCCAGAGATGATATATGTTAATGTAATAGATGCCTAGGAAAGTAGATTTTGATAGTTGATCATTAGTTCATAGTTGATATTTTGGATTCCTAGCGAAGGAGATTCAAAGCCATATCTTGAGCATATTCTATAATCAGGCCTGAGAGCCCTAATTGTAAGCTTGCGTGTTGCCAGCCAATTTGTATTTAAATTCTATGATATACTAAATGAATGAATCTGCAATTGTTTCATATATTTGAGTTGTTTCTATTGTGTTTACTCTAGCTGCATGGTCTGGACTATTCTCTTTGAGGACCCTCCTAATCATGATTGCACCAAGTGGTATCAAAGTGAAAGTTTCAAATCTTTGGAAGTCAATTAAGCAATGTTGGTGAAGGAATTCCATAAGATCTTTCTATGGACAAATCAACAATCCGAGGTAGGTTACTTGTGTTGTAGCCGATCACTGATTGTGAGCTAGTTGTCACCTTGTAGCCTGATCACCAAAATTGAGGCAGTTACACTTGATCCTAGGAAGAGATGCCACCAAGAAGAATCCTTGCCATTGGAACAATGGCTGGAAGAATGGATGAGAAGATGGAAATGATGAAAACAATGTAAATTAGACTGGAAGATGTTGAAGAAGATAGAAGAAAAGGACTGGTGTAGTCACGGTTAGGAGGGTCCTCAAGAGAACTATCCAGACCATGCAACAAGAGTAAACACAATAGAAACAAATCAAAGATATGAAAAAAATGCAGATTTAGTCATTTAGTATATCATAGAATTCAAATACAGATGGGCTGGCAACATGCAGACTTACAATTAGGGCTCACAGGCCTAATCACATAATATCAGAATATACACAAGATATAGCTTTGAAGCTCCTTCGCAAAGAATCCAAACTATGAACTTATGCTAATGATCATCACTACTTTCCTAGGCATCTATTACATCAATATATATCATCTCCATTACAAAAGATTCCTCCGCGTCAGCCAAGGAAGATCACAGATTGCAATGAAGAGTTGTAACGTGTGTACACGGATAGGTTGAGCCTAAATGAATAGAACTCCTCCACAAATGAATGGAATGATGTACATAACTCAAGGAAGGTTGGCCATGCTCCAAACAACTTTGAATGATGAGTAATTTAGCTCCATGAGTTGTGAAATGCTCCGCAAGTCTTCTTCTTTAGCTAATTATCTGAGATTGTCAGGATGCTCTGTTCTAAGAAAACAATCGATCTTCTGATAGCGATATCTTTCTGGTAATTGGTCCAAATGCTTTGAAAATTGGATATGATGTGCATGAATGAATCTAAATACTAAGTCCAACTTCATAAGATCTGAATTGCAACTGTGATAGAATACGGACCAAAATATAGAAACTCCTACTAACTGAACTATGTGAATTGAACTAGAAAATGAAAAGAAACAAACTGAAATGCAAATATTTTTGGTTGATGCAAGATTTCTCTTGAACTAGGGATGCTCCTACATCAAACATATGGGGTTATTGAAAAAGTGAGTCCCTCACTTTGCTAGGGCTAGAGGAAAACCATGATGGTACACCTCAGCTTGAGAAATCCAAGATGAGTCTTCTTTCGATCTACCTTTCCACTTCACAAGGTATTCTTTTTATTGTCTTCCTCTGGTGCTATGTCTAACTCTGCTATCCAAAATGTCTTCAATCTGCTCTAGTGCTTGTTGTGGTAAGTACTTCAAGTCTTCTTTCATGCTATCACTGAACTCTGCTTCATAATACTGATGTAGGTCTACAATGTTGAAAATAGGTGATATACCTAATGTCTTTGGTAACTCCACTTCATATGCATTTCTTGAATCAAATTTTCTGAGTATCCTACAAGGTCCAAACTTCTTCATCTTCAATTTGTTATATGTCCCAACTAGAAATCTTTCTTTTCTCAAATATACCATCACTTCATCTCCAACTACAAATTCTTTGTCTTCTCTTCTCATCTGCCTTCTCCTTGTACTTGTTGTTCATATCTTCCAAATTCTTCTTCACCTAATTATGCACTGTCTCCATGTGTCCTGCAAATACCTCTACTTTTGCACTTCTCTTATCTTCCATACTGATGTCTCTCAACTCTATCACTCCTCTAAAGTTTACTCCAATAACAATATCAAAAGGTGGTCTTCTAGTACTCCAATTCACTAAATTATTGTATACAAATTCTGCTTGTGAAAGAATCAAATCCCAACTTCCTGCCTTCTCCCCAACCAAACATCTCAACAAGTTTCCCAAACTCCTATTCACTACCTCTGTCTATCCATCAATCTATGGGTGGAATGATGAACTGAACTTCAATTCTATCTTCATCTTCTTCCAAAGTGTCTTCCAAAAATATCTGAGAAATCTTGTATCTTTGTTTGAAATTATGCTCTTAGGTAATCCATGCAATCTCACAATCTCCTTGAAAAATAGGTCAGCTACATGCACTGCATCAGTTGTCTTCTTACAAGGTATGAAATATGCCATCTTTGAAAATCTGTCTACCATTACAAATATTGAATCATGTCCTCTCTATGTCTTAGGAAATCCCATTACAAAATCCATACTTATGTCTTCCCAAGGTCTCTCCGGTACTGTCAAAGGTTTATACAATCCAGTATTCTGACTACTTCCTTTTGCAACTTGACAAACTCTACAACTCTACACAAATTTCCTAACATCCTTATGTATCTGAGGCCAAAAGTAATTTTCACTCACCAAAGCCACTGTCTTATCAATGCCAAAGTGTCCTGCCAATCCACCACTATGCTTCTCCTTGATCAAATTATCTCTCATGGAGCTTCTAGGTATGCACAACTAACTTCCTTTGAACAATATATCTTCTTGAATGAAATAGTCCAACCACTTACTCCTATCTGTCACAACAGGTTCCCTACATGCTTTCCAAGGTTCTGCAAAATCAAGACCTTCCTCATATATGTTCTTCAATTTATCAAATCCTATCACTTCCATTCTCATCTCTGTCAACAAGTTCCTTCTCCTACTCAACGCATCTATAACTTTGTTTGATTTCCCACTCCTATGCTTCAATACAAATGTATAACTCTGCATGAACTCTACCCATCTCATATGTCTCTTATTCAACTTACTTTGACTGTTCAAATATTCTAAAGCTTGATGATCTGTATACAACACAAACTCCTTAGGCAACAAGTAATGTCTCCACTTCTTCAGGGCTTGAATTATGGCATAGAACTCTTGATCATAAACTGAATATCTTCTCCTTGCATCATTCAACTTCTAACTAAAATATGCTATAGGTCTACCTTCTTCACTTAACATTGCTCCTATTGCATTCCCACTTGCATCACAATCTACTTGAAATACCTTATTGAAATCCAGTAATGCCAACACAGGCTGCTCTGTCACTTTTTTCTTTAGTAATTCAAAACTTTTATCTGCTTCTGATGTCCACTTGAAGTCTTTACTATCACCTTTCAATGTCTCAGTCATAGGGTTACATACCGAACTGAAATTTCTAATGACCTTCTGATAGAAACTAGCTAATCCATGAAATGATCTAACTTCTCCAATGTTCTCCGGTGTAGGCCATTCAATAATTTCTCTCACTTTCTTAGGCTCCATCTTCAATCCTTTTGTAGAAATCACAAATCCCAAGTATACCAATTCTTCCTTCATGAAACTACACTTCTTGATGTTTATCATCAATTTTTCTTCTCTTAGTCTCTATAATACTTGTCTCAGGTGCAACAAATGTTCTTCTTTTGTCTTACTAAAAATTAGAATGTCATCCAAATATACAATAACAAACTTACCCAAGAATTTCTTCAAAACTTCATTCATCAATCTCATGAAAGTACTTGATGCATTTGTCAATCCAAAAAGCATCAATAACCACTCATACAATCCTTCATTTCTCTTAAAAGCATTCTTCCATTCATCTCCTTCTCTAATTCTAATTTGATGGTATCCACTCTTCAAATGTATCTTTGTGAAATATTTTACTCCACTAAAAAAATCCATGATATCATTCATCCTAGGTAAAGGATATCTATACTTAACTATGATCTTGTTTATTGCTCTAGAGTCTGTACATTCTCCATTCTCTATCTTTCTTTGGTGCTAACACTGCAGGTATTGCACAAGGACTCAAACTTTCTCTGATCAAACCTTTCCTCAACAACTCTTGTATCTGTCTATTCAATTCTTCATTCTTTGTCGGTGTCATTCTGTGTGTTGCTTTGTTAGGCAAACTAGCTCTAGGTATAAGGTCCATGTGATGACTGATACTCCTGATTGGTAGCAATCCTTCAAGTACATTATCTGATATGATCTCTTCATACTCTATCAACAACTCTTTTATCTCCTTTAGTTGTGATTCTTTAGTCTCCTTCTTCAATATTTCAGGCTTCTTAGGGATCAAAGCATAACACATATTCTCATGTCTCAAACCATCTAGAAATTTTCTTCCATCTACCAAGCAGATTCTAGCATTTCCACATAATTCACTCTTAGGATTATCTTGGAAAGGGATCAAAGTAATTCTCTTTCCATTTGATGTTATAGTGTATGTGTTCTTTCTCCCATCATGTATAGCTTTTCTATCATACTACCAAGGTCTACCCAACAAGATCTGACATACATCTATAGGCATAATATCACACAATACTTCATCATGATAAGATCCAAAATGAAATTTCACCAAACATTGCTCACTCACTAGTACCTTATGATCAACTTGAATCCATGCTATCTAATAGGGCTTAGGGTGTTTCAATCTTTCCAACTAGGTTATCAAAACTACCACTATCAATTACAACTTTATAACATTTACCTCCTAATTTGCATCTAGTTCTGAACAAACCTTTCCTCTACAGTGGTTCCTCATTTGTCTCTACTTGAAATAGTACTCTCCTCATCACAAGCGATTCTCCTTTTTCAAGTTTACCAACTGAACTAGGTGATCCTACAGGTTCTTCTTCTACATAGGCTGCTCTTCCACTATTTTCTGTCTTCTTGCTTGTACTAGCCTAATTACATTCAAATGCTCTATGTCCTTCACCTCCAAACTTAAAACAAGTTCCTCTAAATGTTCTCATATTAGGTCCTCTTCCTTCTCTTCTATATCCTTCACTCTGATACGGACTAGGGCTTCCTCTGCGGTAGAAATTTATATCTTCTCTCTAGTATGCATTGTTATCTTTGTCATCCTTCTTGACTGTATTCTTTTGTCTGTTATGCTCCACATATGATCTTTCTCCCCAGAAAATGTTTTACCTCTCTGAAATTTACCTCCTCTACCTCTCCATTTTTTATCATGCCTCTTATTCAACTTTTCTTCAACCTTCAGGGCAAATTGATATGCTTCTTCCAATGTTGTCATCCTTACCAAACTCAGTTCTTCTTGAACGTTCAATCTCAATCCATTGATGTATCTAGCCACTTTCTCCTTGCTTGCTTCATTATGTCCTATCCTTATGATCATCTTATGAAATTCTTTAGTATATTCTTGTCGGTTTAGGTCTGGACAACTGAGAGTGGGGGGTGAATCAATTATCACATATTTTAATCTTTTCTACCATTAATCTTCCTTTACAACTTATAATCAAATTAATGATGTAAACATTTTAGTATCAATCAATAACACATGAGCAGAAACATAAATAACACACTTGACATCAAGATTTTGACATGGAAACCTGGTTAAGGGAAAAACCACGATGGGGATTAATCCACAAAAATTAATACCCTGTTAAAAGTATTTTTACAAATGAAAATGCACATGCATTCAGGCTCACTATCCAGAGCTCACTGCTCAAATAGAGGCTCACTGCCTATAGAAAGATTACAAGAGAATAACAGAGATTTTGAATTGATAAATAGCATCTACCCATGCAAGAGTTTCAGTTCCAGTTAAGTGCAAAAATTGATCTTACACATTTCATCTTTACTTGCTCTTCTTACTGCTCTGCCTTCATTCGCTCCTTGGATTTTCTGCTCTTTTCACAATTACACCTTCTTCACAAAAACTTACTTCAATCATCCAATTCCATCTGCTATATATATCCGCAACATGATCTACAATCATTTTACTAGTTGGCTTCAAGAACATTTAGAACTTTGTTGAGTACTCTGCTCTGTTGGTTAGATCCATACATAATATGAGATGTGGACCAAAACTTGCACTCACAAATCATCAATCATGTCAGACATCATCATTGATCATCACACATTTCCTGATAAACAACTTCTATACATCCAGAGTTAGGATCATTTACAAGGTCAACCTATTCTTCTTCTGTCTGTTTTGTCAAACTAAAACTTGATACTCAGAAGATAATATCTTTTGAGTCCTTCATCTTCATAGGATAAAACTTTGGATTTAGAGTGTCTTGACAATGCTTACAACTACCTCAAATCCATAGCAAACCATGCCTTTCTACCGGATAGATCTGGACCAAGATACCGGACCCTGTCACCTGCTCTGTTCCTGACTACCCAGACTTAGACAAATTCTAATTCTGACTTCCGGTGTGAACAAGTTGTATTATGTAGATGATTGGGATGATCTTAGTTGCCATCAATGACAACACCTATCATGCCTAGCAGTGTCTCTTGTCAACAATCTCCCTCTTTGGCATTGATGGAAACACTTAGTGAAAAATGACTAAGTGTTGGAATTGCTCCCCCTTAGGTTGTGCTCCATACTGTTGTTCACACTGCTTTTTGGTACTCCCCCTCATCTAGATTCCTCATTTTTTACTGATCTTCACTCCCCCTTTGACATCAATGGCAAAGGGTGGGGTTCCCAAGCCAAAATTTTCCAAAAATTTGTATATAGGACCGCATATGTACAACTAATCATTAAGTTCTAATTTACATGAACTTGAGAATGTCTACAAAGCTTGTTTTTATTTGCACAAGTTCAGAGGCCCAAGTACTCTTCATTCCATCCAAAATAGAAAGGTACCCACTTAAAAAAAATGAATATGCTTATGCCTTTGATAGATCTGATGGATCACTAGTCTGAACTGTAGTTTGAGCTTCAGATAGGGCATTATGCATTGTCTCTAACTTAGGGGCAATCAATCCCTGGAGCTCACACATTCTCTTCATAATGTTTCTTTTCTCTTTAACAAGTCTCTTTATCTCATTAGTCAAGCTAATTACTTGACATTCCTAACTTATGGGTGAAATGGTTAGAGGATAAAAATTATTGGACAGATTTGACAATTTCAGTTCTTGTTCCTTTATCTTCTTCTCAATATTCTCATTTACTTTGGGCTAGGATAGACAAAATTTATATACATCACTTCCATCACTTAGAGCATTTTGAACACTTTTTATACTAATAGCAAGTATAGTCCTATCATTCCCTATTAGACTCTTAATTTCACTAAATCTCTTATCCAAAAACTCATTTTTGACTTTTGTCTCTGCAGACTTCTCAAAGGACTCAAAATGAGTATTTACAGAACTTACAAGATTTTTCAGATGTCTAGAGGGGGAATTAGATCGACTCTTCTGGTAGGAAGGCATTAATTTTTCCAAGATCCTAGTTACAAGCCCCAATAGCTCATTGTCCTCTATGTGGAACTTTAACATCTTTTCTCTAGCCTTTACTTGGGTGAATGATGCAATTTTCATCAATTGAATTGGAGAGAGAGCATATGGATTGGCTGGACCTTGGAGTAGTTCAGACTCATCAATCTCAATCATTTCTTTTTCAAGAAGAATTTTCACTGCATCTACAGTGTCTCTTGCAACATTTTATGAATCATCCTTTGGTTCATCAAATTTCTCAGTATCTGTTTTAGGTGCTTCAACATTTGCACCATCTTCTACTTTATCTTTCTTTCCTTTTTCTTCCTCTTTCTCTACTTTACTTTTCTCTGTGTTCTCTGCAGAGGGACTCTTTTCTATTTGTTCACCACTTACTACATAATCCAGAGGGCTCTGTGAAGTAGTAATATTATCTTCTTTTCCTGATGGGTCAGGTGGATTAGGAGTATCTCCTGCATCAACTACTTTATCCGTCATTTTTGTCTCATTCTAATTTACTTGTTCCACTTCCAAAATAGAGGCTTCACCCAACTCAGATTGCTGCTTGATGATGTTCTCTTCTTCACCATCTAGAACTTCTTCTGTGACTATGGGAAAATTGTGCTTTTCCAATGCTTTCAAAAGAATTTCTTGAGTTTCTTTAATGATTTCACTTGTTTCTCCAAGCATGAGTTTGTTCATTCTCCTTTTGGTTCTGAAGTCATCTTTGACTTCCTTGAATATTATATCTATTTGATCAGGTGAAATCTGAGGACACAACTTTATTAGCTCATGTTCCCTAATTTCCATGTCCTTTCTCTTGGCATTTTCTTTTCTCAACTCCAAAGTATTTGCCAGACTTTGTGGCAACTCAAAAGTTATCTCATTTAGTGCCTTATTGTAGACGTTGAGATATCTGATAGTTGCTTCCTCCAACACCCTTTTATCCACATCACTGTATTCATTATAGAATTCAATTATGGGTTTTAGGTTACCATACTGACTTTAACACATCCTCTAGGGAAAGTGTGGACTTTTCAGCATATTCCTCATATGCTTCTGTCTTTTGCCTTTTACTAGCCCTTTTGCTTCCGGAGGACTTTTCTTTGGTTACTTTTGCAGCTTTTGTTCAGGTGGCCTTTATTTCTGTTGGTGCCTCCATGAGAGTCAGTTTTCAAGCATATAAACATGCAAGCACCTTCCCTAAAAATCCAAAAAATGTTCTAAGTGTTGGACCTCCTCAGCATTTTTCAGCTGTAGCATCATATTTTCTTCGAGGAGGAGGTCATCATCATCATCATATTTCCAGTTATCGCCGTGTTTCTTGCGAGGGTCATCATATTTTCTGCCTGCATGATCTTTCGCAGGGTGATATTTTAATATCGGGTGATCTTTGTTAAGATCATCCTGATGATGTTGCTGTAAAGTTCTAAGTGTGACCCGATATTCATCGTGGTCATCATATTTTGAACGTCAGGATGATCTTAGTCAATATCATCCTGATGTTGTTTTATCACTTCATGTTTGTTGTTTTATCACCCTGATGATGCTGACATCATTCTTACGTCAGGGTGATATCCGCTTTTCTGCCTGTCTGCATCATGATATTTCTGAAGGGAGATATCTGCCTGTCGGCTTCGTGCATTATCTAGTGGGGGGTGATCTTTTCAAATATCTGGCATATTCATCTATCACCCCAATCTTATAGCGGAGCTATAGTGCAGCATGATATTTGTGCTTCAGGATGATATTTCCAAATATCCGGTTATCTTCTGAATATCATCCTGATGCCGACATGTGGTGGTGACGTCATCAAGGTCCGGGGGGTCATATTTCTAACATTACTCATCTTATGAAGATCCCCCAATGTTGCGAATATGACGATGACGTCATCCAGATATGAGGAGGTGCGCAGTAGGCAGATATGCTGATGACGTCAGCAGGATATGATGGTGACATCATCAGGATGTTCATCGGCCAGACATTTGGTATCGGCAAAGCAGGAGGATCTTCCTCTGATGGATCAGGTTGTGCCGATGAAGGCGATTATCATGCAGGTTATATTGCGATATGATGCTGACGTCAGGTTGATATTTCAAGCGACAGGATATCATGCTGCTGGAGGATGATGATGATGAAGGTTTATACTAGTGTCGTCAGGAGCAAAAGCACTGACATCATATATGCTCGCGACCTAGTATATAAGGTGATGAGGAGGTTGCTGCGGGGTGCATGTGGGATAATTCGACCCTGCATATTTTCAAATATCATGACGATGTATCTTGGCGGGAAATGGTTGCGACGCACAGTTTTCTGCATTTCCCAAGGCCGTGGGTTGGTGCGCCATTAATGGCGATTGTTGCAGAGGTATGGGCGATGGCGTGGACGGATCCAGTACCCGACTGAAGTTGTACATCCACGGCTGGCGGCTCATGGCTCAAGATCCTCTTCTATCCCCTCTTCTACCTGCCGCATTCAATGTGTTGAGTGCCATTTTTCTGATACTATGTATCTGGCAGGATTTTTTGGTCAACCATGTAATTAAGGCTGAGCACCTCCTTGCTGTATATAGCAGGTTGTGTTGCTCATTTGAAGGTTGTTGAAAACTGGACATTTTGGCTCTGTAATAAGATACAACTGGTTTTGGTTGCTCTGTGCAGCAAAACTTGTGAGTTTATGTATCTCCTGTTGTACGATTTGGCATGAATCCACTGATTTCATGGTTAATCTTATATGAATAATGCTGTGTTTGCATGTGTTATGCTGATTCTGTCTCCAGTTTTGCATGTATCTTTCTTACTGCAATAGGGATGCCATAAGTATAGACAACTTAACACTCTTTATTGGGAGATATCTGTAAGGCAGATATCATGTGTATCCCCCTGAAATCCAGTTTTAGCTATTCATGCTGATCATTCACAGGTGTATGTCTACCGACTCCAAGCCCTGGATAGGCACCAATCTAGCTCTGTGTTGAGGTTATACACCATGTCCAGCTTTGCATCCAAAATCCACTTCAAACCATCTCTTCCTTCCACCTGTTAGTTGTAGGAGTAGGATTAGGAACCCCCTGCATGCTCTCATACCCAACCAGACATCATGTCCAAGAATGTTGCCAACCTTGTGATCTATCATACAGATCTTGGTCCATACATGAGAGTATTCTGCCTGTTGTTGTCAAGTTAAATCTTTATATCTTTGAGCTAGTCAAGGTTACATCTTGAGTTATAGGGATACCCCCCTTGGTGCGGCAGAACCAGAAGTGAAGGGGAGGCAGCTCACGCAACCTCCTGTATTTAGTTGGCTGAATCTGCCTGTGCATTAGAAGTGGCAAACCCTAATGCTGATTCAGAAGAAAAACCAACAATTTCCTTAATTTCAATGTCAGAATTTGTATCTTCTTCTTCTTCTCTTATGCTTTCATAGGTTTGGGTTGCTTTTATTTTCTTCCTTTTCTCCCATTTTCCAGATGATTTTTCTTCTAGTTTTGTAGTCTTGAAAGGAATAGGGGTAGTATCAGAGCTCCTAGTAGTTCTTGAAGTGGAAGAGAGTTCCACTAGAGCATCTATTTGTTTCTTATCTTGTTTCTCTTTCTTAGCCTTTTTAGTTCTTTCTCTGAGTTTCCTCACAGCCTCCTTAGTTAGGCCTAGATTTTTAGCTAACTGTTCAACTTCTTTTCTTACTTTCCTATTGGTTTTAGGTTCTCTAAATTCAGTATGCAGTTTTAAATTCAGCTCCTCATAAGTTCCAAATCTTTCAACCGTTGTGTCTTTAGGCTTGCTTAGAAGATGTTGAGCATACATATTCAAAATTTTTTCATCTACTTCATACCCCATGGGCATGATCCAAGAAGTTCTGGGTTCCACTGCTTCCATTAGACACTGATCAGTATCAACCATGAAGCATATATCATTTTTGTACTTCTCAACAATTGATTTAGGGATTCTTTCCCTTAAGTGCATCATACTCTGAAAATTCTTGAAGTAACCCCATATTGCAATTTTCTGAGCTTTGAAATCACCAATGTTGTGAAGATGGTCTCTGATTTGAATGGAAACTGGCTCATCCTTAGTCCAGTGAACACCTTTTACCCCAGGTACCTCATTCATAAAGTAAAAGAACAAACATAGAACTAATGTACCATACTTGAAAGTGTTTTTCTTATCTTTCTTAATTTTGTTTAAATTTTCAATCAATTAATTCTGCAGTAATTCACACAAGTCATAATCAGTGTTTTCCTTTAGCATCTTGTATGCAGCATATATGGTTGTTCTAGAAATAGAATTTTCTCTGCTCGAGTGGTCGATCTTGCACCTAATCACCATGGAGGTGAATTTGACATTTGGTTCTATAATATCATTAATGGTCATTGTCCTTTTGTCAAAGTTAGCACCGGTAGCATCAGTCACTGTCTGGTTTTTCATAGCTTTTAGCATGGGTAATCCTCCGGTTGAGTTTAAGCCAGTTACAATTTTGATAGCATCCTTGGTAATCTTGAAGGGTTTTAACAACCAAATGAATTCGTCATGCATCTGAATCAAAACGTATCGGACCCATTCATCCTCATCAAAAGTTGTAAACCCCATAATCTGAATAAAGTGTTTATCCTGTACTGTCTTATACTCAGGTTTAAGTTCATGATTTTCATCCCTAAGTTGTTTCTCAAACAAGACTACATACCTTGAATCTCCAAACACATCTATATTTGCATGAATATAAACCCTAATGTCTTCTACATCCAACACACCATACGAAACACTTGAAAAAGCACCTAATGGGTCGACTTCAATTGATTTGTGAGCATGCTTTATAAATTTGGGTCGAGGCCTTTCAGTAATGTCAACAACATGAGGAGTAGCCATCTCAACAGATTTCAGATTCAAAGCTTTATAGAGAGGTACCTTTTTTCTTTCACGAGGTTAGGGTTGATTAGTTGCCAGTTGAATTCACTCTTTGCCTTAGTCCCTAGATTTGCAGCTTGAATGTGTTGGTTTTTCTTCTGAATCAGCATTAGGGTTTGCCACTTCTAATGCACAAGCAGATTCAGCCAACTAAATATAGGAGGTTGCGTGAGCTCCTCCCCTTCACTTCTGGTTCTACCGCACCAAGGGGGGTGTCCCTATTTGATAAAAGTATAACCTCGACTAGCTCAATGACGGAAGGATTTAACTTAATAGCAATAGGCAGAATACTCTCATGTATGGACCAAGATTTGTGTAACAAATCACAAGGTTGGCAACATTCTTGGACATGATGTATGGTTGGGTATGAGGACATGATGAAATGGTTTGATTTGATTTTTGGATGCAAAGCTGGACATGGTATATAACCTCAACACAGAGCTAGATTGGTGCCTATCCAGGGCTTGGAGTCGGTAGACATACACCTGTGAATGATCAGCATGAACAACTAAAACTGGATTTAAGGGGGATATACATGATATCTGCCTTACAGAGATCTCCCAATACAGAGTGTTAAGCTATCTATACTTATGGCATCCCTATTGCAGTATACCCTTCCCAATATTCAATCTGAAAATAGTTTAATCTACCCCTTGAGTAGAAGTTAAAAGATTAAACATTCAACACAGGAATTCTATGTTCTAGAATCTTAGACATTCCTTGAATGCGTGGACTCAGAAGAAAGATACATGCAAAACCGGAGATAGAATCAGCATAACACATGCAAACATAGCATTATTCATATAAAATTGACCATGAAATTAGTGGATTCATGCACAAACGTACAACAGGAGATACATAAACTCGCAAGTTTTGCTGCACAGAGCAACCAAAACCAGTTGTATCTTATTACAGAGCCAAAATGTCCAATTTTCAACAACGTCAAAAATGGTAACACAGTCTGCCTATATTGGCCAGAAAGTGTACCCACAGCAATTAATTACATGGTCAAAAATCAAAAATCTGCCAGATACAGACTCCACAAAGGAATGGCACTCAGAAGTTATTGCAGCAACAGACAAGAGAAGCCTCGAGCCCTGCGCCGCCATCTGGGAGTCTTCACTCAAAAATCAGGTGACATGATCATGTGTACCATTGCCCATACCTCTGCACCGTCGCCATTAAAGGCCTCAACCACCCGCGGCCTACCTGGAAACCGTCGCTGCATTCAAACAGAAGTTCCCGCCAAAATGCACTTTACTGAAGTTTCAAATGTGCAGGAAGAATAGTCCCACATTGGTGCCGCGGAGACTCCTTCAATACCTTAAAAACATGGTCGCGAGCATAATAGGTGTCAAGCACCTTTTGCCATGCTCGATGCATAAGCCTTCTCCAAAAGCCCATCGCCAAAACCCAAGCCATCGGCACACCCCAGAATTCTCCTTCCGATCTCAACGGTCTCGCCGACCGCTACCTTCGCTTCCCCATCGGCCAGAGATGCATCATCGGGCCAACCATCCAAACCTTTGCCGATCTCATTAGTTACACCGATGAAGCCACCGCAATCCCCTGTCAGCCAGACCAATACCGTTGGCCAAGCAAAAGATCCCTCTGCCGATAGACCACACTCTCACCGATGCACCAACAAATTATACTCTGCTCCTTCATCGACGAGACCTCCCACTGTCGGCCCACCACAATCCATCCTCACTGACAACACAAGTCACGCCGAAGACCATACACAACACTTCCCTTCATCGGCCAGAGATTAGTCTATCGGCCAACCATTTCACCGTTCACCCGACAATACAACCCATGCCAATAGACCCTGGCTCTTCCCCTTCCGTCGGTGTAACACACACCATCGGAGCATCCAAAAAGCTTCCTGCCGATCTCAAAGGTCACGCCGATGACATCTTCGCTAGCCACACACTGCTCCTCCATTGGCCAAACTCCTTACATCGGCGGGCCACAAATTTGCTTTGCTGACAGCCAAACACACGCCGATGGACATCCATCGGCCAGACCAAAACAATTAGAGCACTCAAGAAATCTTTCACCGATGAGGCCGATCACTCTGATAAGACCAAAAATGTAAAGCACTAAACTGTTGAACCGTTGAACCACGAATTGGTTCAACCCGATGGTTCAACCAAGAAGTTCAATGCCGAACGGAGCACTTCAAAAAGAACATTCGCCGAACACAAATACAAAGCCTCGAACCGTTGAACCCTGAACAAAAAGGGTTCAACACTAGGGTTCAACGCGATGGTTCAAACATCAAAAATAATACTCCATAGGCAAAAAAGCTTCGAACCATTGAACCTTGAACCAAAACAAAAAAGTTCAAGCGGGAGGTTCAACGATGCAATATTTGCGCAAGGCAAATGCATAATGCGATCCGTTAGAAGAAAAATGAACCTTGAACCGCTGAACCATTGAACTTAGAGAAAAAGGGTTCAAGTTCAAACCAAAATGTCAAAGACACAAAAATGAACGCATGCCGATGGAGAAAAGACAAAGACCCCTCCTCAAGAAATGAGATGTAGATGCTGAAAAACACTGAAGGGGTGCCAAAACTTAGAACCGTTTGGATATTTCAGGATGGTGCCTGCATGAAAATTGCTAAATTAACTGACAGTGAATTCAGGCACCAACAGTGGCTCTAATTGGGGACGTGCAGGTGCAAGACTGCAGCGAGAACCCCAGATCTCTGGGATGCAGACCAGTGCCTTATCCATTGGGCATAGAGTCATGAAGTTACCATGATTTGCATCACCAATCAAACTTGATGGCCTAAGGCCACCAAGAAAAGGAAAACCAATATTTCCCCTTGTCAAACACCTTGTTCTCGTCTGCATACACTGGGTCAAGCCTGAGAGTGCTACCATGATCTGACCATAAGCTACCTTGGTCATTTGCATGTTCAACCTTCTGATTCAGTTTGTCATTGTCACCCTTATGCAAACAACCCTCAGCATCAGGCAACAAATGGATGCAGAATGTATCAAGCAATGCATACTCAAATGGCATAGAACACAGGTTATCATCACTATGCATTGCAAAATGATCTCCTAGCTGGACTGAAAATTGAAAGCACTCAAAGTCCACCACACAACTAGGAAAAACAGGGCTCTCTTTATACGCTGGTCTCTCAAACGAAAAGCTTTCAAATTCACAATTGTGCACATCATGTACACAACCAATAGCAGTACCAAACTGGAAAAGATCAGGCTCTGGCATCTTTTTACAATCTGGCACATCTTTACAATCACTTACCTGATGTATGTTGTTTCCTCTTTCATCAGGATGAGAAACAGAATCCAAGTCAAAAACAATGTTTAGATCCTCACCATACTCAGACAGATCCTCATCATCACATGTGTCATAAATGGGTGACCCAGGTGCATCAGTTTCATCGTAGTATGTCATTGGTTCATGGGCAGCAGAGCACGCATCTTCATCACCAATGGATTCACTTTGTGGAGGAGTATCAGCCTATGTGTCATAAGCAAAACAGCCATCGAATGAAAAACAATCATGCTCTGCACTAGCACTTATTTCAATTTCTGACTGCTCTTCATGATCTCCATGTGTTTGAAAGGTAGGCAATGGGTCACACATGGGACTATTTTTCTGTTTGCTTATACCTTCTCTATCTTGAGTACAATACTCACAATTGTCTCCACAGGTCCATTCCAAAAGTTGCTCATTACTGTCCACAACCTCGTTGTGGTGTTCATGGCCAGCTGCCTCATCATTGCAATGGGAGTCTTCATTAGTTCCTTCATTGGCATCCTCAACTGGTGAACAATCCAGTTGAGCTGTATTGTTAGAATTATGTTTAGATACAACAGTCTCAACCTCTATGCTTTCATTTTCATTTTTATCTGTACATGATGCTTTAATTATTTGGTCATTTGCAGCTTCACAACTATTTTTCACACCAAAGCCTGTGGACAGGGGTTTCAACAAGTGCTCATTTCTGATTTTTTCCATATTTTCTACGAACTTGTATGCCATCTGCATACTTGTCACCTTGAAATCCCTCAGTAATGCACTAGAGCCCTCCTCAAAAGCCTCAAAGAATATGCCTACACAAGCTAAAATATCAGGTCTGAAGACTTCTGGGATCTGTGAAAAGGCTACTGCAAATCTATGACTGAAATCAACACATGGCTCTTCATCTTGTTTTCTGATTCTCATCAATTCTACAACAAGATCAGCCGGTTCTTTTGCAAATTCTTCCTTGAAACAGTCAGCAAGCTCATCCCAACAGGCAAAGGATCCTTTTGAAAAGCTCAAATACCAGTCTTTTGCTTTTGCATCAAAGGACCTAACAAAAAACCTCATCCACATATCCTCATCTCTGAATGAATGCTTTCCCATGAACTCATGAAAATTTTGGATATGTGCATTCCCATCACATACACTATGACCACTAAATCTGGGCATCTGATAGTATATCCCAGCAGGCATAGTTTCTACTTTATAGTCAACCCATGACAAATCTAATTGGTCATACAAAGGATCAAAAGGGGTGGCAGGAGGTTTAGCTTTCTGACTGGCAGACACAACAGGGTTATTATTTTTTAACTGGGCCTGCTCAGCCTCTAAGAATATCAACCTATTTCTTATCTCTTCTATTCTTTTATCCAACATTTCACCGCTGAGTATGGGATAATTCATACTTGGATTCATAAAAATCTTACTCTTAGACATCCTTTGTCTACCTAAGACCTAAGGTTTCCCCTGGCATCTAACTTATGTAGTAAAACAGCAAATATAAAGGGGAAGGAACAAGGTACCTTTTCTCATACAGATGCTGAAGTCTGAACAACACATTTTTGTCACAACACACATCAACTTTTCATGTGCATTTAGATCTTTTGCAGAGTCACCACCTCTCCAGAGAGGACAAAATTTACAGCAGCTGAAAGCTCAACACATATTTTTCTGAGTTCATACCACTAGCAGAGCATCATCATTCACATGAAAGACTCCCCAGTAGAGTCACCATTTTTGTTGGTGACTCGGATGGGCACACAGATATTTCACCAGGGAGGACAAAAATAACAATTTTCAAATCACCATCCCCAGCGGAGTCACCATTTTTGTTGGTTTTTCTTCTGAATTAGCATTAGGGTTTGCCACTTCTAATGCACAGGTAGATTCAGCCAACTGAATACAGGAGGTTGCGTGAGCTCCTCCCCTTCACTTCTGGTTCTGCCGCACCAAGGGGGGTGTCCCTATTTGATAAAAGTATAACCTTGACTAGCTCAATGACAGAAGGATTTAACTTGACAGCAACAGGCAGAATACTCTCATGTATGGACCAATATTTGTGTAACAAATCACAAGGTTGGCAACATTCTTGGACATGATGTCTAGTTGGGTATGAGAGCATGCAGGGATCCTAATCCTACTCCTACAACTAACAGGTGGAAGGATGAAATGGTTTGATTTGATTTTTGGATGCAAAGCTGGACATGGTATATAACCTCAACACAGAGCTAGATTTGTGCCTATCCAGGGCTCTAATTGGGGACGTGCAGGTGCAAGACTGCAGCGAGAACCCCAGATCTCTGGGATGCAGACCAGTGCCTTATCCATTGGGCATAGAGTCATGAAGTTACCATGATTTGCATCACCAATCAAACTTGATGGCCTAAGGCCACCAAGAAAAGGAAAACCAATATTTCCCCTTGTCAAACACCTTGTTCTCGTCTGCATACACTGGGTCAAGCCTGAGAGTGCTACCATGATCTGACCATAAGCTACCTTGGTCATTTGCATGTTCAACCTTCTGATTCAGTTTGTCATTGTCACCCTTATGCAAACAACCCTCAGCATCAGGCAACAAATGGATGCAGAATGTATCAAGCAATGCATACTCAAATGGCATAGAACACAGGTTATCATCACTATGCATTGCAAAATGATCTCCTAGCTGGACTGAAAATTGAAAGCACTCAAAGTCCACCACACAACTAGGAAAAACAGGGCTCTCTTTATACGCTGGTCTCTCAAAAGAAAAGCTTTCAAATTCACAATTGTGCACATCATGCACACAACCAATAGCAGTACCAAACTGGAAAAGATCAGGCTCTGGCATCTTTTTACAATCTGGCACATCTTTACAATCACTTACCTGATGTATGTTGTTTCCTCTTTCATCAGGATGAGAAACAGAATCCAAGTCAAAAACAATGTTTAGATCCTCACCATACTCAGACAGATCCTCATCATCACATGTGTCATAAATGGGTGACCCAGGTGCATCAGTTTCATCGTAGTATGTCATTGGTTCATGGGCAGCAGAGCACGCATCTTCATCACCAATGGATTCACTTTGTGGAGGAGTATCAGCCTATGTGTCATAAGCAAAACAGCCATCGAATGAAAAACAATCATGCTCTGCACTAGCACTTATTTCAATTTCTGACTGCTCTTCATGATCTCCATGTGTTTGAAAGGTAGGCAATGGGTCACACATGGGACTATTTTTCTGTTTGCTTATACCTTCTCTATCTTGAGTACAATACTCACAATTGTCTCCACAGGTCCATTCCAAAAGTTGCTCATTACTGTCCACAACCTCGTTGTGGTGTTCATGGCCAGCTGCCTCATCATTGCAATGGGAGTCTTCATTAGTTCCTTCATTGGCATCCTCAACTGGTGAACAATCCAGTTGAGCTGTATTGTTAGAATTATGTTTAGATACAACAGTCTCAACCTCTATGCTTTCATTTTCATTTTTATCTGTACATGATGCTTTAATTATTTGGTCATTTGCAGCTTCACAACTATTTTTCACACCAAAGCCTGTGGACAGGGGTTTCAACAAGTGCTCATTTCTGATTTTTTCCATATTTTCTACGAACTTGTATGCCATCTGCATACTTGTCACCTTGAAATCCCTCAGTAATGCACTAGAGCCCTCCTCAAAAGCCTCAAAGAATATGCCTACACAAGCTAAAATATCAGGTCTGAAGACTTCTGGGATCTGTGAAAAGGCTACTGCAAATCTATGACTGAAATCAACACATGGCTCTTCATCTTGTTTTCTGATTCTCATCAATTCTACAACAAGATCAGCCGGTTCTTTTGCAAATTCTTCCTTGAAACAGTCAGCAAGCTCATCCCAACAGGCAAAGGATCCTTTTGAAAAGCTCAAATACCAGTCTTTTGCTTTTGCATCAAAGGACCTAACAAAAAACCTCATCCACATATCCTCATCTCTGAATGAATGCTTTCCCATGAACTCATGAAAATTTTGGATATGTGCATTCCCATCACATACACTATGACCACTAAATCTGGGCATCTGATAGTATATCCCAGCAGGCATAGTTTCTACTTTATAGTCAACCCATGACAAATCTAATTGGTCATACAAAGGATCAAAAGGGGTGGCAGGAGGTTTAGCTTTCTGACTGGCAGACACAACAGGGTTATTATTTTTTAACTGGGCCTGCTCAGCCTCTAAGAATATCAACCTATTTCTTATCTCTTCTATTCTTTTATCCAACATTTCACCGCTGAGTATGGGATAATTCATACTTGGATTCATAAAAATCTTACTCTTAGACATCCTTTGTCTACCTAAGACCTAAGGTTTCCCCTGGCATCTAACTTATGTAGTAAAACAGCAAATATAAAGGGGAAGGAACAAGGTACCTTTTCTCATACAGATGCTGAAGTCTGAACAACACATTTTTGTCACAACACACATCAACTTTTCATGTGCATTTAGATCTTTTGCAGAGTCACCACCTCTCCAGAGAGGACAAAATTTACAGCAGCTGAAAGCTCAACACATATTTTTCTGAGTTCATACCACTAGCAGAGCATCATCATTCACATGAAAGACTCCCCAGTAGAGTCACCATTTTTGTTGGTGACTCGGATGGGCACACAGATATTTCACCAGGGAGGACAAAAATAACAATTTTCAAATCACCATCCCCAGCGGAGTCACCATTTTTGTTGGTTTTTCTTCTGAATTAGCATTAGGGTTTGCCACTTCTAATGCACAGGTAGATTCAGCCAACTGAATACAGGAGGTTGCGTGAGCTCCTCCCCTTCACTTCTGGTTCTGCCGCACCAAGGGGGGTGTCCCTATTTGATAAAAGTATAACCTTGACTAGCTCAATGACAGAAGGATTTAACTTGACAGCAACAGGCAGAATACTCTCATGTATGGACCAATATTTGTGTAACAAATCACAAGGTTGGCAACATTCTTGGACATGATGTCTAGTTGGGTATGAGAGCATGCAGGGATCCTAATCCTACTCCTACAACTAACAGGTGGAAGGATGAAATGGTTTGATTTGATTTTTGGATGCAAAGCTGGACATGGTATATAACCTCAACACAGAGCTAGATTTGTGCCTATCCAGGGCTTGGAGTCGGTAGACATACACCTGTGAATGATCAACATGAACAACTAAAACTGGATTTCAGGGGGATATACATGATATCTGCCTTACAGATATCTCCCAATACAGAGTGTTAAGCTATCTATACTTATGGCATCCCTATTGCAGTATACCCTTCCCAATATTCAATCTGAAAACAGTTTAATCTATCCCTTGAGCAGAAGTTAAAAGATTAAACTTTCAACACAAGAATTCTATGTTCTAGAATCTCACACATTCCTTGAATGCCTAGACTCAGAAGAAAGATACATGCAAAACTGGAGACAGAATCAGCATAACACATGCAAACATAGCATTATTCATATAAAATTGACCATGAAATCAGTGGATTCATGCACAAACGTACAATAGGAGATACATAAACTCGCAAGTTTTGCTGCACAGAGCAACCAAAACCAGTTGTATCTTATTACAGAGCCAAAATGTCCAATTTTCAACAACGTCAAAAATGGTAACATAGTCTGCCTATATTGGCTAGAAAGTGTACCCGCAGCAATTAATTACATGGTCAAAAATTAAAAATCTGCCAGATACAGACTCCACAAAGGAATGGCGCTCAAAAGTTATTGCAGCAATAGACAAGAGAAGCCTCGAGCCCTGCGCCGCCATCTGGGAGTCTTCACTCAAAAATCGGGCGACATGATCATGTGTACCATTGCCCATACCTTTGCACCATCGCCATTAAAGGCCTCAACCACCCGTGGCCTACCTAGAAACCGTCGCTGCATTCAAACAGAAGTTCTCGCCAAAATGCACTTTACTGAAGTTTCAAATGTGCAGGAAGAATAGTCCCACATTGGTGCCACGAAGACTCCTTCAATACCTTAAAAACATGGTCACGAGCATAATAGGTGTCGAGCGTCTTTTGCCGCACTCGACGCATAAGCCTTCTCCAAAAGCCCATCACCAAAACCCAAGCCATCGGCACACCCCAGAATTCTCCTTCTGATCTCAACGGTCTCGCCGATCGCTACCTTCGCTTCCCCATTGGCTAGAGATGCATCATCAGGCCAACCATCCAAACGTTCGCCGATCTCATCAGTTACACTGATGAAGCCACCGCAATCCCCTGTCGGCCAGACCAATACTGTCGGCCAAGCAAAAGATCCCTCTGCCGATAGACCACACTCTCACCGATGCACCAACGAATTATACTCTGCTCCTTGACCGGCGAGACCTCCCACTGTTGGCCCATCACAATCCATCCTCGCCGACAACACAAGTCACGCCAAAGACCATACACAACACTTCCCTTCATCGGCCAGAGATTAGTCTATCGGCCAACCATTTCACCGTTCACCCGACAATACAACCCATGCCGATAGACCCTGGCTCTTCCCCTTCCGTCGGTGTAACACACACCATCGGAGCATCCAAAAAGCTTCCTGCCGATCTCAAAGGTCACGCCGACGACATCTTCGCCAGCCACACACTGCTCCTCCATCGGCCAAACTCCTTACATTGGCGGGCCACAATTTTGCTTCGCCGACAGCCAAACACACGCCGATGGACATCCATCGGCCAGACCAAAACAATTAGAGCACTCAAGAAATATTTCGCCGATGAGGCCAATCACTCTGATAAGACCAAAAACGTAAAGTGCTGAACTGTTGAACCGTTGAACCACGAACTGGTTCAACCCGATGGTTCAATCAAGAAGTTCAATGACGAACGGAGCACTTCAAAAAGAACATTCGCTGAAGACAAACACAAAGCCTCGAACCGTTGAACCCCGAATCAAAAGGGTTCAACACTAGGGTTCAACGCGATGGTTCAAACATAAAAAATAATACTCCATGGCAAAAAAGCTTCGAACCATTGAACGTTGAACCAAAACAAAAAGGTTCAAGCGAGAGGTTCAACGATGCAATATTTGCGCAAGGCAAATGCATAATGCGACCCGTTAGAAGAAAAATGAACCTCGAACCGCTGAACCATTGAACTTAGAGAAAAAGGGTTCAAGTTCAAACCAAAATGTCAAAGACACAAAAACGAACGCATGCCGATGGAGAAAAGACGAAGACCCCTCCTCAAGAAATGAGATGCAGATGCTGAAAAACACTGAAGGGGTGCCAAAACTTAGAACCTTTTGGATATTTCAGGATGGTGCCTGCATGAAAATTGCTAAATTAACTGACAGTGAATTCAGGCACCAACAGGATGTTCTTATTCCTTTTTCCTCTGAATGTGTAGTGATTTAAATGAGTGACTAGGTGACCTTTTATCTTTTGCAAAACCTAATTTGGCATTGTAATAAATGTGTTTCCCTAACTATATCCAGTTACTCTATTTTTGACAGTTCTTCATGAATCATTCCACAAGTTTCCATATCAACATCTTTTCTTCTGAAAATCCTTCTAAAGGTTTTGGACCAATTCAAAATATTTATCATGCCAGATTTAGGCACCCACTTACTGAACGGGGAAATTTGATGTTCAATGTAGCTCCCCCTGAGCCAGAGCTCCTCACTTAATTCCTAGAGGAATTGTCAATACCTGATTCCAGTTCGGACCCATCACCATTGTTTATTGTATCTTTCTTTATCTAGATCTTGTTCATTTCACTCCGTATCTCATTCACATCAATTTTCCATTTGCCTTTGTCTTGTCTTTGTTCATCTGGTTTTTTGTTTACCAGACCTCTTCTTCCATTGTTCCTATTTCTACAGAATCTTGCAGTATGACTAGATTTATTGCAATTAAAGCACACAACATTTCCTTGCTTATGAACTTGATTTCCTCTTGATCTGCATTGATTAGCCATTTGTCCAAACCCATTGCAAGCAAAGTAGTAACCATTGAAAGAATTACCAATTCCTCTATTGTTAGCACTATTCATACTTTTGCATTCATCTGATCTATGACCATACCTCTTACACTTGAAGCATTGACTGAAGAAGGATGCACCATTTTAATTCACTCTGCTTCTGCACTGAGTAGCTCTATGACCAAATTTATTGCAATTGAAACAATTTCCATTGAATGATGGATATCTTTGAGCATTAGGCTATCTTACAGAAGGTTTTCTAGTTTTGTTTCTTTTATTCCTTGGTTGAAAGTTTCTTTGTTTGAATCCAGAGCTTTCACCTTTCTCATATCTAAGATCATGCCTTTCATCATCCTTTTTCCATTCTTCAATTAGTGCTTCAATTTTAGCTGAGCTTATCTTGAACTTCTCCTTATACTCATTGACAATTTCTAAGTCATGTCTGAGAGTGATAATCTGTCTCTCAAGTTTTCTTTCATTTTTTCTACTTTCTTGTAGATTTGATTCTAGGAGACTAGCTATTCCATCCAATCTGCAGTATTCTTCACTTCTCTCAATTAGATTTTGCTTCATTTCTTCTTCAGTTTTCTTCCTATCTTCAATTTCTTTGGTCAATCTCATCGCCCTAGTTTCCATCTCATGTTTTAGGACAACTTCTTTAGCTAACTTTTCACATTCCTTTGTCTTCTCTTTCAGGGCCTTGTCTTCTAGTTGAAGAGGTTGCTCCTTTCCTTTTGCATTGGATTTTCTCAATTTTTCTTTTAAAATATTAATGAAGTTTTTAGCCTTTTTGAGGTTGTCTTGTAGCTCTTGGACCTCTGCCTTGGACTTCTCAAGATCATCTAGGGCAATATTTAGTTGCCCTTGAAGGTTATATTCATCCATTTTTACTGACTTCCCAGATCTCCCTTAAGCTGTTAAACTTTTCAAAAGGAACATTGCTCTTATACCAACTGTTGGTTTAGGTCCAGACAGCTAAGAGGGGGGGTGAATCAGTTGTCACATACTTTAATATTTTCTACAATTAATCTTCCTTTACAACTTATAATCAAATTAATGATGTAAACATTTCAACATTAATCAATAACACATGAGCAGAAACATAAATAACACACTTGACACCAAGATTTTGACGTGGAAACCGGGTTAAGGGAAAAACCACAGTGGAGATTAACCCACAAAAATTAATACCCTGTTAAAAGTATTTTTACAAATGAGAATGCATATGCATTCAAGCTCACTACCCAGAGCTCACTGCTCAAATAGAGGCTCACTGCCTATAGAAAGATTACAAGAGAATAACAGAGATTTTGAACTGATAAATAACATCTACCCATGCAAGAGTTTTAGTTCTAGTTAAGTGCAAAAACTGATCTTACACATTTCATCTTTACTTGCTCTGCCTTCATTCTCTCCTTAGATTTTCTACTCTTTTCACAACTACACCTTCTTCACAAAAACTTACTTCAATCATGCAATTCCATCTGCTATATATATCCACAACATGATCTACAATCATTTTACTAGTCAACTTCAAGAACATTTAGAACTTTGTTGAGTACTCTGCTCTGTCAGCTAGATCCATACATAATATGAGATGTGGACCAAAAATTGCACTCACAAATCATTAATCATGTCAGCCATCATCATTGATCATCACACATTGCTCAATAAACAACTTCTATACATTCGAAGTTAGGATCATTTACAAGGTCAACCTGTTCTTCTTCTGTCTATTTTGTCAAACTAAAACCTGATACTCAGAAGCTAATATCTTTTGAGTCCATCTCCAGCTGGATTTAGAGTGTGTTGACAATGCTTACAACTACCTTAGATCCACAAAAAACCATGCCTTTCCACACAATAGATTCAGACCAAGATACCAGACCCTGTCACCTACTCTGTTCCTAACTACTCAGACTTAGACAAATTCTGATTCTGACTTTCGGTGTGAACAAATTGTGTTATGCGGATGATTGGGATGATCTTAGTTGCCATCAATGACAACACCTATCATGCCTAGCAATGTCTCTTGCCAACAATTACTTCATAGATTTCTCCTTTTGTTTCAGGTTTTGCAATCTCTTCAACAGTTCCAACTTATCATCAACAAGTATAAATTGATTCTTCAATTCTGTCACCATTCTATCCCACTTTGTAATATTTTCCTTTCCTCTTCTATTTCTATCCAACTGAACTTCTTTCCACCATATAGTAGCATGTCCTTTCAGCTTTGTCTTTACAAATTTTACCTTCTCTGGATCTTCAACTTCTTCATACTCAATGTATTCTTCCATGTCATTTATCCAATCAATCAGCTCCTTCGGATTCAAATTGTGAGTGTAATTCGGTACATCAACTCTAGGTCTTTTCCCAATATTTGAAATAGCTCACAACATCTTGACTTGATTTTATTCTTCTTCTTCTTCACCTCCTAGGGTTTCTTTAGTTTGATTTGTAGATTAAAATTCTTCCTCATCACTCTCAATATCAATTCTAGGGCTTAGTCCTTTTCTTCTATCTTCTTCAATAACATCTAGTCTAATTCACATTATTTTCATCATCGCCATCATCTCATCTATTCTACCAGCCATTGATCCAACATCAGGGATTCTCCTCAGTGACATCTTCCTAGGATCAAGTGCAAACTGCTTCAATTCAATGATCGGGCTACAAGGTGACAACTGCCTCACAATCGACAATTAGTTGCAACACAAGTAACTTGCCTTCAGTTTGGCGATCTGTCCACAACAAGATCTTATAGAATTCCTTTGCGAACTTTTCTCAATTCACTCCCAAAGATTTGAACTTTCGCTTTGATACCACTTGGTACAGTCACGGTTAGGAGGGTCCTCAAGAGAACTATCCAAACTATGTAGTGCAAGAGTACAAACACAATGGAAACAACTCAAAGATACAAAACAAATGTAGATTCAGTCATTCTGTATATCATAGAATTTAAATACAAATGGGATGACAACATGAGGGCTTACAATTAGGGCTCATGAGCCTTATCACAAAATATCAGAATATACACAAGATATAGCCTTGAAGCTCCTTCACAAAGAATCCAAACTATGAACTTATGCTAATAATCATCAGTACTTTCCTAGGCATCTATTACATCAATATATATCATCTCCAGTACAAAAGATTCCTCTGAGTTGGCCAAGGAAGATCACAAACTCCAATGAAGAGCTGTAACATGTGTACATGGATAGGTTGAGCCTAAATGAATAGAACTCCTCCACAAATGAATGGAATGATGTGTGGAACTCAAGGAAGGTCAACCATGCTCCAAACAACTTTAAACAATGAGTAATTTAGCTCCGTGAGTTGTGAAATGCTCTACAAGTCTTCTCCTTTAGATGATTATCTGAGACTGTCAAGATGCGTTGTTATGAGAAAATAGTCATTTTTTGATAGCGATAAATTTCCAGTAATTGATCCAAATGCTCTAAAAATTGGATATGATATACATGAATGAATCTAAATTCTAAGTCCAACTTCACAAGATCTAAATTGTAACTGCGGTAGAATGCAGACCAAAATACAAAAACTGCTATTGACTGAACTGCCTAAATTAAGCTGGAAAATGAAAAGAAACAAACTAAAATGCAAGTAAACTAAAATACAAATGTTTTTGGTTGATGCAAGATTACTTTTGAACTAGGGATGCTCTTGCATCAAGGACTAAGCCCTAGAATTAATATTGAAGAGTGATGATGAAGAATTTCAATCTACGAATGAAACTGAACAAACCCTAGGAGGCGAAGAAGAAGAAAAATCAGATCAAGTCAAGATGTTGCAAGCTATTTCAAAGATTGGAAAAAGACCTAGAGTTGATGTACCAAACAATAGTGGCAATTTGAATCCAAAGGAACTGATTGACTAGATAAATGACATGGAAGAATACTTTGAATATGAAGAAGTTGAATATCTGGAGAAGGTGAAATTTGAAAAGACAAAGCTGAAAGGACATGTTGCTATATGGTGGAAAGAAGTTTATTTGGATAGAAATAGAAGAGGAAAACAAAATATTATAAAATGGGATAGGATGGTGACAAAATTGAAGAATTAGTTTATACCTGCTGACTATGAGTTAGAATTGTTGAAGAGATTGCAAAACTTGAGACAAAAGGAGAAATCTATGAAGGAGTATACTGAAGAATTTTATATGATGATCATAAGGACATGACATAGTGAAGAAAGCAAGGAGAAAGTGGCTAGATACATCAATGGACTGAGATTGAACATTGGAAGAAGCATATCAATTTGCCCTGAAGGTTGAAGAAAAGTTGAATAAGAGGCATGATCAAAAATAGTGAGGCAGAGGAGGTAAATTTCAAAGAGGTAGAACATTTTCCATAGGAGAGAGATCATATGCGGAGCAAAATAGACAAGAGAACACATTCAAGAAGGAGGACAGAGATAAAAATGCATATCAGAGAGATGATAGAATTTCTACCATAGATGAAACCCTAGTCCTTACCGGAGTGAAGGATACAAAAGAGAAGGAAGAGGACCTAATAGGGGAACATTCAAGGGAACTTGTTTTAAGTGTGGAGGTGAAGGACATAGAGCATTTGAATGTAAACAGGGTAGTACAAGCAAGAGGATAGAGAATAGTGGAAGAGCAGCCTATGTGGAAGAAGAACTTGTTGGATCACCGAGTTCAGTTGGTAAGCCTAAGAAGGGAGAAAAACTTGTGATGAGGAGAGTACTATTTCAAGCAAAGACAAATGAGGAACTACAATAGAGGAAAAGGTTGTTCAGAACCAGATGCAAATCAGAAGGTAAATGTTGTAAAGTTGTTATTGATAGTGGTAGTTCTGATAACCTAGTTTCAGAAGAGATGGTGACTAAGCTGAAGTTGGAAAGATTGAAACACCCTAAGCCCTATCAAATAGCATGGATTTAAAATGATCATAACGTATTGGTGAGTGAATAATGTTTGGTGAAATTTCATATGGGATCTTATCATAATGAAGTACTGTGTAATATTATGCCTATGAATGTATGTCATGTCTTGTTGGGTAGACCATGGCAATATGATAGGAAAGCTATACGTGATGGCAGAAAGAACACATACACTATAACATCAAATGGAAAGAGAATTAATTTGATTCCTTTGGAAGATGACCCTAAGAATGAAGTGTGTGGGAATGCTAGAATTTGTTTGGTAGATGGAAGGAAATTTTTGGATGGTTTGAGACATGAGAATATGTGTTATGCCTTGATTCCTAAGAAGCCTAAAACATTGAAGAAGGAGATTGAAGAATCACAACCGGAGGAGATAACTGAGTTGCTTACAGAGTATGAAGACATCATATTAGACAATGTACCTGAAGGATTGCCACCAATCAGGAGTATTAGTCATCACATGGACCTTATACCTGGAGCTAGTTTGCCTAACAAAGAAGCACATAGAATGACACCGGCAGAGAATGAAGAATTTGAATAGATAGATACAAGAGTTGTTGAGGAAAGGTTTGATCAGAGAAAGTTTGAGTTCTTGTGTAGTACCTATAGTGTTAGCACCAAAGAAGGATGGAGAATGGAGAATGTGTACAAACTCTAGAGCAATAAACAAGATCACAATTAAGTATAGATTTCCTTTACATAGAATGGATGATATCATGGATTGTTTGAGTGGAGCAAGATATTTCACAAAGATAGATTTGAAGAATGGATACTATCAGATCAGAATTAGAGAAGGAGATGAATGGAATACTGCTTTTAAGACAAATGAAGGATTGTATGAATGGTTAATGATGCCTTTTGGATTGACAAATTCACCTAGTACTTTCATGAGATTGATGAATGAAGTCTTGAAGAGGTTCTTGGGTAAGTTTGTTATTGTATATTTGGATGACATTTTGATTTTCAGTAAGATAGAAGAAGAACATTTGTGGCACCTGAGACAAGTATTGTAGAGACTGAAAGAAGATAAATTGCTGATAAACATCAAGAAATGTAGTTTCATGAAGGAAGAATTAGTATACTTTGGATTTGTGATTTATGTGGAAGGATCGAAGATGGACCCTGAGAAAGTCAGAGCAATTATTGAATGACCTACACCAAAGAGCATTGGAGAAGTTAGATCATTTCATGGATTGGCTAGTTTCTACCGAAAGTTCATTAGAAATTTCAGTTTAGTATGTAACCCTATGACAGAGACAATGAGAGGTGACAGAAAAGACTTTAAGTGGACATCAAGAGTAGATAAGAGTTTTGAATTGTTGAAGCAGAAAGTGACAAAGCAACCTATTTTGGCATTACCGGATTTCAATAAGGTATTTCAAGTAGATTGTGATGCAAGTGGGAATGCAATATGAGCAGTGTTGAGTTAAGAATGTATAAGACCTGTAGCATATTTTAGTGAGAAGTTGAATGATACAAGGAGAAGATATTTAGTTTATGATCAGGATTTCTATGCCATAATTCAAGCCTTGAAGAAGTGGAGACATTATTTGTTGCCTAAGGAGTTTGTGTTGTATACAGATCATCAAGATTTGTAATATTTGAATAGTCAAGGAAAGTTGAATCAGAGACACATGAGATGGGTAGAGTTCATGCAGAGTTATACTTTTTTATTGAAGCATAGGAGTGGAAAATCAAACAAAGTTGCAGATGCCCGTAGTAAGAGAAGGAACTTGTTGACAAAGATGAGAGTTGAAGTGATAGGATTTGATGAATTGAAGAACATGTATGAAGAAGATATTGATTTTGTAGAACCTTGGAAAGCATGTAAGGAACTTGTTGTGATAGATAGGATTAAGTGGTTGGACTATTTCATTCAGGAAGATGTGTTGTCTAAAGAAAACCAGTTATGCATACCTAGAAGTTCCAGGAGAGATAATTTTATCAAAGAGAAGCACAGTGGTGGATTGGCAGGATATTTTGGCATTGATAAAATAGTGGCTTTGGTAAGTGAAAATTATTTTTGGCCTCAGATACATAAGGATGTTAGGAAATTTGTGCAGAGTATGTCAAGTTGCAAAAGGGAGTAGTCAGAATACTGGATTGTATAAACCTTTGAGGGAGAAGGCAGGAAGTTGGGATTTGATTCTTTCACAAGGAGAGTTTACATATAATAATTCAGTGAATAGGAGTACTAGAAGAACACCTTTTGAGATTGTTACTGGAGTAAACCCTAGAGGAGTTGTAGAGTTGAGGGATATCAGTACGGAAGAAAAGAGAAGTTTAGAAGCAGAATAATTTGCAGGACATATGGAGACAGTACATAATCAGGTGAAGAATCATTTGGAGGAGATGAACAATAAGTATAAGGAGAAGGCAGATGAGAAGAGAAGACATAAAGAATTTACAGTTGGAGATGAAGTGATGGTACACTTGAGAAATGAAAGATTTCCAGTTGATACTTATAACAAGTTGAAGATGAAGAAGTTTGGACCATGTAGGATACTCAGAAAGTTTGATTCAAGAAATGCATATGACATAGAGTTACCAGAGACATTGGGTATATCACCTATTTTTCAACATTACAGACCTATATCAGTATCATGAAGCAAAGTTTAGTGACAACATTGAAGAAGACTTGAAGAAGCAATTACCACAACAAGCACTAAAGTAGATTGAAGATATTTTGGATAGCAAAGTTGGACGTAGCACCAAAGGAAGACAATACAAAAATACCTTGTGAAGTGGAAAGGTAGATCGACAGAAGATTCATCATGGATTTCTCAGGTTGAGGTGGATCGTCTTGGTTTTCCTCTAGCCCAAGCAAAGTGAGGGACTCACTTTTTCAATAACCCTAGATGTCTGATGTAGGAGTATCCCTAGTTCAAGAGCAATCTTGCATCAACCAAAAACATTTACATTTCAGTTTGTTTCTTTTCATTTTCTAGTTTAGTTTAGGCAGTTCAGTCAGTAGCAATTTCTATATTTTGGTCTACATTCTGTCGCAGATGCATTTTAGACCTTGGGGAGTTGGACTTAGCATCTAGACACATCCATACACATCATATCCAATTTTCAGAGCATTTGGATCAGGTACCGGTAAGATATCACTATCAGAAGATTGATTATATTCTCAAAATAGAGCATCCTGACAGTCTCAGATAATCAACCCAAGGAGAAGACCTGCGGAGCATTTAACAACTTGCGAAGTTAAAAGACACATCATTCAAAGTTGTTTGGAGCATGGATGAGCTTCCTTGAGATCTACACATCATTCCATTCATTTGTGGAGGAGTTCTATTCAATTAGGTCTAACCTATCTGTGTACACATGTTACAACTATTCATTGGAGTTTGTGATCTTCCTTAGCTGACGCAGAGGAATCTTATGTTTCGGAGATGATATATATTAATGTAATAGATGACTAGGAAAGCAGATTTTGATAGTTGATCATTAGTTCATAGTTGATATTTTGGATTCCTAGAGAAGGAGCTTCAAAGCAATATCTTGAGCATATTCTGTAATCAGGCCTGAGTGCCCTAATTGTAAGCCCACATGTTGCCGACCAATTTGTATTTGAACTAGACGATATAGTGAATGACTGAATCTACAATTGTTTCATATCTTTGAGTTGTTTCTATTGTGTTTACTCTAGATGCATGGTCTAGACTATTCTCTTTAAGGACCCTCCTAACCGTGACTGCACCAGAAACTTTTGATAAATTTCCTATAAAAACTTGCAAGACCATGGAAACTTCTTACATTTGTGACTGATCTAGGTGTAGGTCACTCCAAGATTGTCTTTAATTTGCTTGGATCCATCTTCAATATCCATTTTGAAACCACAAAACCAAGGTATAGTAGTTCTATCTTCATGAATTCACACTTTTTAAGGTTGATCAACAATTTCTCCTCCTGTAGCCTTCTCAACACCAAATTCAAATGATACAAATGCTCTTCTTTATTAGAATTGAAAACCAATATGTCATCAAGGCACACAACTACAAACTTACCAATGTATGGCTTGAGGACCTCATTCATGAGCCTCATAAAAGTGCTAGGTGCATTTGACAAACCAAATGGCATAACAAGCTACTCTTATAAGCCCTCATTTGTTTTGAATGCAGTTTTCCGTTCATATCCTTGTCTGATCCTTATTTGGTGGTATCCACTTTTGAGGTCTATCTTTGAGAAGTAATTTAACCCGCTTAAACAATCCATTAAGTCCTCTATTCTTGGAAGTGAAAACCTATATTTGATTGTGATCTTATTTATTGCCTTGGAGTTAGTGCACATTCTCCAGTCACCTCCTTTCTTGGGTGCCAAAATAGTTGGAAATAAATAAGGGCTAAGACTCTCCCTGATTAACCCTTTGTCAAGCAACTCTTGTACTTGTTTTCTAATTTCTTCATTTTGTTGGGGTGTCATCTTGTAGTTGGCTGCCTTGTTTGGTAGACTAGCCCTTGGTATGAATTCTATATGGTGACTGATTTCTCTCATTGGAGGCAAGGAGTTAGGAAGCTCATCCACAACTATGTTTGCATAATCCTTCAACATATCTTGAATCTCACATGGTAGCTCATCAATTCTTGTTTTTGTTATGATAGTCTTAGGTCTGACTAGCACTGCAAAACCTATCTCTTCCTCCTCCATTGTCTTTAGAAATGCTTTTTCACCCACTATCATCACACTTGAGCCCACCTTTTGGTCCTTATCTCTTTCAAAGTTGCTAAAGTATAGGTAACTCCATCCTTAGCCTTTAAGGCTAGTTTATAGTACTCCTCAAGTATCCTAGGGCTTGTAAGGCTCAACTCTAAGAGGAACCTCCTACAACAATATAATGAAAAATGCATGAAATAATAGAAATAGCAGAAACACAAAAGGAATTTATTGATCGTAGGCCACTTCAAGGAGACAACCTCCTTTGAGCAAGCTCAATACAATAAATTCATGGATGCCTTCATTGGCCTCAACACATACTTATATACTAAGTCTAATCTAAACAACTATTACTTCCCATGAATGTGGGATAATACAATATACTCACGGGACGACTTACAAAGCATATGCGTCCAAAATTAATATACTAACAAAGTAAAGAGAAGGGTTAAACACGGGTTCCTAACATCCCCTTCCTCTTAGAAAAGCTTTGTCCTCAAAGCTTAAGTGTTGGCAAGAGACACTGTGTGGCTTCATGAATGTTGTCATTGATGGCAACAAAGTCCATCCCACACATCCGCAGGACATGGTATGTCTATACCGGAAGTCAGATTGAAGAGTACTTTGGTCTGATAAGCAAGAATAGAGCATGTAGCAAGGTCCGACAATCAAATCTGGATCTCTCAGATGAAGTATCTCAGCAAAGTACGGACTTGAGGAAGTCAAGAGGAGTATCATGACTAATACATTCCAGGGATTTAGCCTCCGATGATGAAGGAGTGAAAAAATATGAGCACCTAAGTGTTGGGTTCCTGTTTGGCAGAGTAGACTAAGGAAGAACTGACCGACAGAGCATCAGACCTCAATCCGAATGGGATATTGATGGTGATCAAGCTTCTTGAGGTATCATTCATGATTGGCTGACATGATTGATGACTTCTATAACTATCCTTTTGATACGCATCATTTAGTAAGCAAGGATTCAGCCGACAGACCAAAGTTTGGGAAGATATTGAGTATTCTGGATGCCAACTAGAAAGTTGATGAAATCCTTGGTGCAGATATATATACCAGATTGATTTCGGTATGAAGGTGTGTGTGGTGTGTTGTAAAGTGTGAAGAAAAGCAGAGAGCAATGTGGAAGCAATAATACAGGTCTGGTATGTGACAAGACAACAACACCAAAGAAGAGGAAGAATTAAGTGCAGTAGATCAGTGTATTGAGCCTAACCATAACTGAACCTCAGCATATGTGGATGCTTCTCATCAGTTCAAGTATCTTATGACTTTCTTTGTATCTTGTAGATAGTGAGTCTCTTGTAGGCAGTGGGCCTCTTGTGAGCAGTGTGCTCGGGCAGTGAGCCCTAATTGGCAAGTGCCATTTTGTACTATCTTATTCTTTTAACAGAGAATACAATCTTGGGTTAGTCACCCCATGGTTTTTCCCTTAACAGGGTTTCCCACGTCAAAATCATTGTGTTATGTGTACTCATGTTATTTATTCTTTCATGGTTATATTGGCTTATATGATTTAATGCTGCACTAATTGTAAAAGAAGAACAGAAAGTAGAAGTAATTAAGACAACTAATTCACCCCCCTCTCAGTTATCAACAATTGGTATCAGAGCTAAGTTCCTCCAAACAGAGCCTAACAGCTTGAGGAAGATATGGAAATCTCAATGGATATGTATAGTATGAGGGAACAATTTCAGTCTGCCCTAGATGATCTTGAACAATCTCACTCTGAAGTCAACAACTTGAAGGAAAGACTCAAACAGGCTGATGATTTCATAAATGAACTAAAAGAGAAACTGAGTATCTCTATGAAAAAGAGAAAGGAACTACTTCAGCAATTGGCAAGTCAAGGTGAAGCCAATGATACAAATGAAGATCTGAAGGAGAAAACCAAGTTATGTGAAAAGTTATCAAAAGAGGTCATTATGGTAAGACATGAAATGGAATCAGGAGTTATGAAATTCACCCAAGAAATTGAAGAGAAAAGAAAAACTGAAGATGATCTAAGACAATCTCTCAAGGAGAAGTCAGAAGACTGCCACAAAATGGATAGAATAATCAGGCATCTAGAATCTGATCTTGAAGAAGCTAGAGATAATGAAGAACTTGACAATCAGATTGACACTCTTAAAAGGGATCTTCAAACAACAAATGAATACAAAGAGAAATTCAAGATAAGCTCTGCTCAACTTGAAGTTCTTCTTCAAAGCCAAAAGAGGGTAGATGACAAGAAAGGCTTGGGGTATGAAAAAGGTGAAAGCTCCGGATCTAGTCAGAAGAACTCTAGATCAAAAAATCTAAGAAACAGGCCTAGAAGACCTCTGGTAAGACAACCAAATGCTCAAAGATATCCATCTTTCAATGGATACTGCCACAACTGCAATAACTTTGGTCATAAAGCAAATCAGTGCAGAAGAAGAATGAATCAGACTAATTCATCCTTCTCTAGACATTGTTTCAATTGCAAAAGGTATGGTCACAAATCTCATGATTGTAGAAATATGCAAATGAACAATTCATTCAATGGTAGATGCTTCGCATGCAATAGAATGGGACATATGGCTAACCAATGTAGATCAAGAGGATATTAGTCAAATATGCAAAGAAGTGTTGTTTGCTATGATTGCAATAGATCTAGTCATATTGCCAAATTCTGCAGAAGTAAGAATCAAGACAAAAAGGGTCCGGTGCATCATAATCAAAACCAAGACAAAGGAAAAGGAAAAGTGAATGCAGATGAAATTCAAAGGGAGATGAATAAAATTTGGGTGAAGAGGAGCACAGAAAATGCTGAGGATGGATCCGCACCAAAATCTGGTGCTGATATTCCTTCTGGAAACTAAATAGATGAGCTCTAGCTCGGGGGGAGTCACAAAAGAAAACAAGTCCCCCCAACCAGTCAATTGGTGCCTGAAATTGGCACATGGAAAGTTGTGGATTAAAGGGTTCTCAGAGAAACATCTAAATAAGCCTTGGTAAAGATATGGAAGATCCGCAAGAAATTTTGAAGAGGTTAATCTTTCAAGATTGATCTGGTCTAACATTCATCCGGTAAGAATAGGATTTTCACAGTTAGATCCAGTATGATTCAAATTTGAGGTATCTTTATCTATGGATAAATGGAATGATTGTGAAAGGTAGATAGATTGCTAATACTCACCAAGAATAACTTTAAGTGCATCTTAGTGATCCAAAAAAGTCTCTCAGGACAAGGAGAATAGAGCAATCAAAATAACTTAAGGTATGCATTTATTGCAAATGGAATTAGGGTTTTCACAGAAATAAAAGGGTTCTTTTGTTCATCATTTGTACATTTGCATTCGAGAAGAAGAGAAAAGGAGCTCTGCAACAAAATTGTCTCAAGCCTCTCAAAGATCAACCGCAAAAGTCAATCCTTCCAGCAATCTGATCCAGCTCATTTCGTGAACCCTAAAAGCGTAAAAGGTATTTTCCATTCTTGAAATCTCTCTCTGAATCTTTTGAAAGATGGCTACTCTGAATGTTGTGAAGATCACTGATAGGCTGCATCCTAAATTCAAGAAACATCCATACAAATCCCTAGAAGTTGATCCCCTAGGCACCTTTTCAAGCATTTTGCATGGGGTTTTGCATGTAGAAGATGTTAGGGCATATATTCATGCAAACATTAAGGAATTTGGGGAATCCAAACTAATGGATATCTATCACAAACAATTAATAGATGATTCTTTTGAACTCAAACCTCAATACAAGGCTATCCGGGTTAAGCATTTCAGACAGTGCATCCATTTCCCCTATTTTACAGAAGATGAGTGGGTCCGGTATGTTTTGAGTAGAGTGCATGACAACTTTATGTGGTTAAATAGATCATTTAAGATCACAAAAGATGCTATTAAAGTGATAACCGGTTTGCACTCATCCGGAGGGTTACCTATTCTCAAATCGGTCAAAAACCAAACTGTGAGTGAGGCTACCGGATCAAAATTTGACAAGAGAGCCATGACAATAGAAGATATCACTGATCCGGATATCAAGTTTGCCTCCATGATAATTGGTTACAATATATATCACTCAAGCATGGAAAATTTAGTACCTGGAACTACAATTTACACTGCTTATCAGATGCTGAGAGAAAATGCTGACTATGGTCTTTGTGAGCTTCTCCTAAACCAACTGTTGGAGAATTTGCAGAGAATAAAGAAAGATAAAAAGAATTCTTTCAAATATGGTGGCCTAATAGTTTGCCTATTCTTCTACTATATGAATGAGCTACCTAGAACTAGTGGCTAGATATGGCAAAATGATAGACCTGTTACCATACAAATCAAGGATTATTTATATGGGCTTGGTGATGCCAAGGCACAAAATACAACACTGTGGGGTTAATTCAAAAACTTCCAAAGCATAATGCAGGCCAGAGAGAGAATCCCCAAATCTCTAGTTAAAAAATACAAAGATACAGTGTGCTTCATGGTGGATACTAATCAATGCCTAATGGAAGTAGTGGAACCAAGAATAGTGTGGATCATGCCAATGGGGTATGAGGCTAATGAGAAAATCCTAGAGTTGCACATTCAACATCTTTTGAGTCATCCCAAGGACCCTAAGGTAGAAAGGTTTGGAACCTTTGAAGAGTTGAGTGTAAAGATTCATGTGGAGCTTAGACAACCGAAGATGAAAAGAAAAGTGAGAAAAGAAGTAGAGAATGTTGCCAAAAGGTATCGCATTTCAAAAGATGCACTCAATGCAAACAGAGAGAAGATGGAAAGGGCAGAGAAATAAAGGCAAGAAGCAGAAAAAGAAAGTGCTCTGGTGTAACCCCCCTCCTAGACTAGATCCTCCAAAAGCTCTGCACCTACCACCTCTAAGAGCCAAAAAGCATGAAAACCAGAAGTCAGGACATCCGGAAAAGGAGAGAAGAGAACTAAGACAAAGGCCACAAGGTCTTATACCAGTCAAAAGGATGATGAAGAGACTGAGTCAAATGAGGAGGTCAAGAAAATGTAGAAGAAGAAGAAGAAAACTTTCGGTGAATCCTCTACCGGTCAAGACAAGGAAGAAGAGGCAGAAGAATTCGTTGAAAGACCTACTCTCTGCATTGATGATATAATCAAATCAATTACTATGGATGGGAACCTGCAACCAATGGTTGAATTTTATGATGAATATAGTGAAGCTGATCAGAAGATATTGCAAGATGCCACAGTCAGGTATCTAAACATCTACAACAAAGCATTCATTGAAATTATATCTCTGATTCCCAAAAGATTAGAGAAGGAACTTGAAATAAGAAAGAACAATGCCCAAGCAAAAGACCTAGAAATCTAGGAGCAGATTGCTATTCAGCTCTATCCATCCATTACCCCTAAACAAATGAACATTATCTTCAAGGATTGCAAGGATGAGTTATGCAGCAAAGCCAGAATGAATAAGCTTATGATCAGAGAAACTGATCAGGTGGCTAAAGAGACTAAAGAGATCCTTCGGAATGCCTATAAAAGATTCAATATTCCTGTTATAGAGGACTTAGGTGATGAACCCTCTACCATGGATGAAAAAGGAGAATCTACTGAGACAGTTGCAGAAGAGACAAAGGAAGGTGAGAAGAAAACTAAGGATCTAGATTCCTCTGCTCCAAAAGAGGAAGTCCATAAAGAAGCAAACATCTCTCCTCCAATTTCCCCAATAGACTTTGGATCTAAAGGAGAAGAAAGAACAAAAGAAAAAATTAGTCAAGAAGAAGAGGTGAAGGGAAGAGAAGAAGGTCAAACATAGAAGACCACAAGTGATAGTGCTAAGGCTGCACAAGGGAAGAAAACTTTGTTCTTCGGCAAGAGACACTGCAGAAGCAGTCAAAGACTTTTTGACAAAAGAAATGATGGAATTAGATGAACCGGAGCTACTTCAAGGACCATTCAACTTTGACTCCCTCTCCCCGGTTCAGACTATGAAGATAGCATCCTTTGCCCATCCAAAGGCAAACGAAAAACTTTTGAAGTCTCACATAGAAGACTGTGAGCTAATAGAGATTGCATCTGGTGCATTAGAAAAAATCATGCCATCCTTCCAGAAGGATCTTTTGGCCTCTTCATCCGATAACTTAAAATCTCTTGTTAATTCAATTAGCACACATTTTGATTCTTTGGAGAAGTCAGCTGAAGATAAAGTCTGGAAAGAGTTTTTGGGAAAGAGATTCTCCAAAGTACAAGGACTGATAACAAATGATAGGAGAACTATGGATATTGGGATAAAGAGCTTAGAAAATGCTCTTAAAGATGGCAGAGAGATATATAAGTTTTGCTTATCCTGGTCTAAAGTGACAAAGGATATTAAGAAGAAAGTGAAAGAGCAAGAGGATAAACTGTCAAGTTTATCTCAAAGTTTTGATCTTCTCACCTCTTCCATAGTAAATCAAGAGTGTCAGACTATTACAGTCATAAATGAAATAAAGAAGCTTGAGAAGGAGAAGAAAAATAGAATAAGTAGGTTAAGTGAACTTAGAGGGATAATTATCCCTAAGTTAGAGGCCATGCATGAGGCTCTAATTGATGCTCAGACCACAGCTTGGACTAGTGATCCGACAGATCTAAAGAGGGCAGAAACTTTTGCATTCCTGTTGAGTGGTCACATCTCAATTTTGGACAAGATGAAACAAAGTTGGGCAACAAAATTTGTCCAGTTGAAGACAACCTTTGCAAACATCCTTCAGTATATGTAAGTGTGTTATGTATATATTTATACGGCCAAGTATAGATTGTTTTTAGAAATTTTGGTATGCAGATCCTACCCTTTGCCATTGATGTCAAAGGAGGAGTGAGGAGCAGTAAAAAATGTGGAATCCAACTAAGGGGGAGCTCTAGAAAAGTGTACATTAGAACAGAGCATCAGCCAAGGGGGAGTGTAGTGTGACACTTAAGTCATTTTTCACAAGTGTTACCATCAATACTAAAGGGGGAGATTGTTGGCAAGAGACACTATGTGGCTTCATGAATGTTGTCATTGATGGCAACAAAGTCCATCCCACACATCCATAGGACATGGTATGTCTATACCAGAAGTCAGATTGAAGAGTACTTTGCTCCGGTAAGCAAGAATAGAGCATGCAACAAGGTTCGACAATCAGGTCTGGATCTCTCAGAGGAAGTATCTCAGCAAAGTACAGACTTGGGGAAGTCAAGAGGAGTATCATGACTGATACATTCCAGGGATTGAGCCTCCGATGATGGAAGAGTGAAAAGATATGAGCACCTAAGTGTTGGGTTCCTGTTTGGCAGAGTAGACTGAGGAAGAACTGACCAACAGAGCATCAAACCTCAATCCGGATGAGATATTGATGGTGATCAAGCTTCTTGAGGTATCATTCATGATTGGCTAACATGATTGATGACTTCTATAACTATCCTTTTGATACGTATCACTTAGTAAGCAAGGATTCAGCCGATAGACCAAAGTTTGGGAAGATATTGAGTATTCCGGATGTCGACTAGAAAGTTGATGAAATCCTTGGTGCGGATATATATACTAGATTGATTTCAGTATGAAGGTGTGTGTGGTGTGTTGTAAAGTGTGAAGAAAAGTAGAGAACAGTGTGGAAGCAATAATACAGGTCTGGTATGTGATAGGACAACAACACCAAAGAAGAGGAAGAATTAAGTGTAGTAGATCAGTGTATTGAGCCTAACCGAAACTAAACCTCATCATATGTGGATGCTTCTCATATGTTCAAGTATCTTATGACTTTCTTTGTATCTTGTAGACAGTGAGTCTCTTGTAGGCAGTGGGCCTCTTGTGAGCAGTGTGCTCAGGCAGTGAGCCCTAATTGGTAAGTGCCATTTTGTAGTATCTTATTCTTTTAATAGAGAATACAATCTTGGGTTAGTCACCCCGTGGTTTTTCCCTTAATAGGGTTTTCCACGTCAAAATCATTTTGTTATGTGTACTCATGTTATTTCTACTTTCATGGTTATATTTGCTTATATGATTTAATGCTACACTAATTGTAAAAGAAGAACAGAAAGTAGAAGTAATTAAGATAACTGATTCACCCCCCCTCTTAGTTATCAACATTAAGATGTGGAAATTGTTGTTGAATCTGAAGAAGTGGTTCCCATGTAGCATGCTTTGGTTGAATTCCATGCCACTGAATTAATACATCTGTGATGGATCGGGAGTGAAGTTGATGAGTGTGCCTGTCAAGGATTGCCTCTGGCTCCAAAATGATGGATCCTTCGTTATCCAATTCTGGTAAAATAGTTTGTGCTCTGATGTTGTGTTACAAATATGTGCCTAAGCAGTGTTGTCATTGATGTCAACATATTCTTGTTGTCATTGGTGTCAACTGTGCCTTATTTTGTTGCTTGTTCAGGAGACTAGAATATTGAGGGTATTGAGAAAATAAATGAGGACTCAATGTTTGCGGACCATATTGCTGTGTAGAGGATTGTCAGAGGTTGCTCCAATTAAGAATTGAGAAGTCCACATGAAGACTTGAAGAAGTTATGGCCATCTAAGTAGAACTAGATGTTGCAGTATTCAGAAGAGACAGAGTGACAGTAAGTTGGTTCGGATTGCTCCATAGTGAAATATTATGGTCTACAGATATGAAGGCATGCTTGGGAAGTTAGTGTGTATCATCAACTCCAGTTGTTCATGGTTTGGAGGTCCGTAGGCTATCTTTCTAGTTTGACAGTCATGAAAGACAATGTTCTTGAGGTTCCAGAGGAAGATATAAATGATTCTGGTAATTTGGTATAGAGTGGATGTTATTGGTGAATTCAATGTGCTTGTGGAGGTCTCTGGATCATGTGGCTATTGTGTTGGATGTCCGCATTGAAGTTTGAGCTTGTTGTTGAATATTTCTTCTTTGAATTTGATGTTCTTCCTAGTCTTGGCCAACCGTATGTTCCTAGTGTGTTGTAGATGATCTAAAGATCATTTTATGAAGTGTGGTGTGTTAGTAGAGGAAGATTCAAGTCTCAACTATGTTTGGCTAACAATGTAAAGATCCGTGTTAAGTTTAGCTAACCTTGTTGATCATTCCAAGGTTGATGAAGTGTATAAATGCTTGTTGAAGAATTGTTAAAAATCATCCTTGTATACAATGAATTAAATCTGACGAAAGGATCTAAAGCAGAGAAGAGAAGAAGAGGAGTGAAAGGAGTATAGAGTGGAGAGTCAATAAAAAAGAATTTGAAGATTGAAGCAGAAGTTTTTGTGAGCCTTCAAAGGGACTGAATCAGGCATGAATGTAGATGCTATTTCTCAAATCATTATCTCTATGTAAATTATTATTTCTTATAGGCAGTGAGCCTCCTTTTGAGTAGTGAGCTCTAGGCAGTGCACCCGAAGGCATGTGCCTTCTATTTTCTTAAGTACTTTTAATAGGTACACATTTTTGTGGGTTAAACCCCACCATGGTTTTTCCCTTAACCAGGTTTTCCACGTCAAAAATTTTGGTGTTGTGTGTTCATGTTGTTTCTTCTCATGTGTTGATTCATGCTTAAATGTTTACATCATTAATTTGTTTGTAAATAAAGAAAGAAGATTAAAAGTACAAAAAAGGTTAAAATTTAGGGACAACTAATTCACCCCCCCTCTCAATTGTCTGGACTAATTCCAACAATTGGTATCAGAGCCAAGTTCCTCTAAAAGAAGCTTGACCGCTTGAGGAGATCCAAGATGTCGACTTATAAGAAGGAAAGTCTGAGATTTGATGGAACAAATTACTCCCTTTGGAAGGTATGCGAGCAATGTCATTTGGAATGTATTGGTAATGAATTTTTGACGATAACAAAGAATGATTATAAGATTCTAAAGAATGGCCTTACTACTCTAGACAAACTCAGGGAAGTTGAATGCAATATTTGAGCCAGAGAAGCTTTATTGAGTGCCCTATTTGATACAAAATTGGCAAATGTCCTGGATTTGAAAACTACCCATGAAATCTGGAAAAAGCTTGAAAATCTATATGAAGGTGAGAAATAAGTTAAATGTGCCAAGCTACAAAGCCTAAAGGGTAAATATGAAATATTGGTAATGAGGGAAGATGAAAACATTACTTCCTACATGCAAAAAGTAAATGAACTTGTGACCAGTATCAAAAATGCAGGTGAAGTATTGGAAGAATCAGAAATTGTTGCCAAAATGCTCAGATCCTTACCTCCAGCATACAAGCATAAAGCCACAACCATTGAAGAAATCGGGACAGTAAGAACTTTCACAAGGGATTAGTTAGTTGGTAAGATCTTAGCATTTGAAATGAGTGGGTTTGGTGATTCTCTCCCTAAGTATGAATCTACATTCAAAGCTAGTGTGTATGGAAAGAAAAGATATGATCTGGGTGAAAGTTCCTTAGGAAGATCAAACAAATTTGTGAAGACAAGAAAGGATCTTGAAGATGATGAAATTGAGACTACAGATCTTGAAGCTCTTATTGCCAAAAGATTGCCAAGAGGATCTGGTAAGTATGAAGGAAAGTTGCCACTCAAATGTTTTGCTTGTAATAAGTTTGGTCATTTTTCCTCAAGATGTCTGGGGAGGTTTTCAAAACCAAACCATAATAGATATAAAGGTCAGAAAAAATGTTACTATATCCAAGAAGCTAGAGAAGGAGTCACAGATGATGAATCTGATCATGGAGGTTCCACTGAAAGTGATTGGGTGTTCATTGCTATCAAGGAAGAAGATCAAGTGTCTACTGAATTTACTAGCTGTGCAAATGTGGAAAGTACCTTAGCTACTTAGGTTGTTGAAAAGGATGAATGGGTGATTGATAGTGGATGTTCTCATCATATGACTGGTGACAGAAGTAAATTTGTGAGTTTTGAAAAATATGAAGGTGGGCTTATAAAATTTGGAGACAACTCAGCTGGTAGAATCCGTGGCAAAGGATCCATCTCCTTTGATGGTAAGAATTGCACCAATGATGTTCTGTATGTAGAAGGATTGAAACATAATCTTCTCAGTGTTGGACAGTTGGTTGACAAGGTTTATGATCTTCGATTCAAGGATGGAAAATGCAGAATCTTGGAGAGCTCCAGAACTAAAATTGCATCTGGTACTCAAACCAGAGGTAACATCTTTCATTTAAGTAGTTCTGGCAAAATTTGTTTGATTGCTTAGACAGATCAAAGTTAGTTATGGCATAGGAGGATGTGTCATGTGAATTTTGATAACATTGTTAAAGTAAGTTCCACTCAAGCTATAAGAGATCTGCCAAGACTTGTGAAACCTGATAGCATATGTAGAGAATGTCAATTGGGTAAACAGAATAAAATTTCATTCAAAAGTAAGGAACAAGCTTCAAGTGGACGATTGGAACTGGTACATACTAATCTCTATGGTCCTGTAAAAATTAGGAGTGTGTAAGATAGATATTTCATGTTGCTAATTGATGACTACTCCCGGATGATGTGGGTAACCTTCCTAAAAGAAAAATTAGAAGCTCTTGACAAGTTTAAGGTCTTCAAGGTGATGGTTGAAAATGAGATTGGTGAGAAATTAAAGTGTTTAAGATCTGACAGAGGTGGAGAATTTACTTTTAGAGAGTTTGATGCTTTCTGTGAAAAGCATGGAATAAAAAGATAGTTATCTACTCCTAGGACTCCTCAAGAAAATGTAGTTGTGGAGAGAAAGAACTAGACCATTCAAGAAGCTGTCAGGACCATGATGATGGAAACAAATGTTACTCAAGTTTATTGGAGAGAAGTTGTAAGTACTATTGTCTACACACTTAACTAGGTGCAGATCAAAGAAAATTTTGGTAAGACCCCTTATGAACTATGGTTTGGTCATCCTCCTACCATGAGATATTTTAGAGTTTTTGGTAGTAAATGCTATATCAAGAGAGATGAGGATTTAGGCAAGTTTGATGCAAGAAGTGATGAAGGAATATTTTTGGGATACTCTACTCAAAGTAAGGCTTACCGGTGCTTCAACAAGAGGTTGAGAAGGATTGTTGAAAGTGCTAATGTTAGAGTTGATGAGAGCAAAGAAGGACATTCCAGGCATTACGGATATGATTCAGATGATCAAGATGAAAGTCAAAGTCAAGAAAGGCAGGTCCAAACTTAGACTCAGATCCAAAATGATCTGGTAACTCCAGTAACTCAAGAGGTTGGTACAGATGATGAGGAACAAGCTCAAGAAACATAAGCTCAAGAAATTCCCAAAACCCCGAGTTATGTAAGAATGAATCATCCTCAAGATCAAATCAAAGGAGATAAAAATAAAGGTGTTCAAACTAGGAGAAGAGTTGTTGAAGATCAAGAAGAGATTTGTTTTCTTTCAAAGATTGAACCTAAATCAGTAAGTGAAGCCTGCAATGATGAAAACTCGGTAAAAGCAATGGAAGAAGAATTGATGCAAATTGAAAAGAACCACACTTGAGATCTTGTTCCTAGACCTGAGGACATAAATGTGATTGGAACCAAATGGGTCTTCGAGAATAAACTAAATGAAGATGGTGAAGTTGTAAGAAACAAATCAAGGTTGGTATGCAAAGGCTATTCTCAAGTGGAAGGAATTGATTTTGAAGAAACTTTTTCTCCGATGGCAAGAATAGTGGCAGTTAGATTGTTTCTTGCATTTGTTGCTTTTAGAGATTTTAAAGTGTATCAGATGGATGTCAAATCAACATTCCTGAATGGAGATTTGGAGGAAGAAGTCTAGATTGAGCAAATGGAAAGATTTCAGTTGTCTGATCAGGAAGATATGTTTTGTAGACTAAGAAAAGCCTTATATTGACTCAAGCAAGCTCCAAGAGCCTGGTATGCAAGATTGGATAAATATTTGCTTAAGATAGGTTTTAGCAAAGGTACTACTAATAGTAATCTTTACTTCAAGATTAATCATGAGGACATCCTGATTTGTTGAGGTCTTTGTTGATGATATTATTTTTTGTGGAAATGAATGTATGTACAAAGCATTTGTTGATCAGATGAAAAGTGAATTTGAGATGTCAATGTTTGGAGAGATGAATTTCTTTCTAGGTCTACAAATTGTTCAGTCAGGTAAAGGTATCTTCATATCTCAGTCCAAGTATGTGAAAGAATTATTAAAGAAGTTTGGAATGGAAGACTCAAATCCAGTAGGTACACCTATGGTAACCAGATGCAAGTTAAGTAAAGATGATGACTCCCCCAAGGCAAATCAGAAAAGGTATAGATCAATGATTAGAGGATTGCTCTATCTGACTCAGACCAGACCTCACATCATGAATGCCATTGGACTTGTTGCTAGATTTCAAGATGATCCAAAAGAATCCCATGTTGTGGCAGTCAAAAGAATTTTCAGATATCTCAAGGGGACAATTGATTATGGATTGTGGTATCCAAAGGACAATTACTTCACTCTTCATGCATATACAGATGCTTATTGGGCAGGAGATATGGATGATAGAAAAAGTACTAGTGGTGGTGCATTTTGCTTGGGAAGAAGATTGGTCTCTTGGATGAGTAAAAAGCAAGAGGCAATATCTCTATCTACTGCAAAAGTAGAATATATAGCAGTAGCAAATAATTGTACTCAGGTTCTGTGGATGAAGTAAATGTTGAAGGACATCAGAATTGTGTTTGAGGAGCCAGTCACAATCTTTTGTGATAATTCTAGTGCAATAAGAATCTCAAAGAATCTAGTGTTGCATTAAAAAACAAAGAATATATCTATCATTTTTCACTTCTTGAGAGAGAAGGTAAATGAGAATGAAGTCAAGTTGGAGTTTGTATCTTCCAAAGATCAAATTGTAGATATCTTCACTAAGCCTCCTCCCAAGGATACTTTTGAGTATCTCAAAGAGAAGCCATGGATTATTACCCCTCTTGATCAAAACTAAGATGCACTTATGTGCATCAGTCTAGTGGATTTCTCAGTCATATCTTGAGATCCGAATTGATGTTGAGAAGATACTACTCTAAGGAGTAGTCAATATGCAAATGTTGGAGATCAATCCAATATTAAAAGGGGGAGTAAAGATAGAAAATATGTGCCCTTTGTCATTGATGTCAAAGGGGAGAGAAGACATGTGAAAAATAAATTGCTGATGACAGGGGGAGCATTGAAGAAAGTGGTTGCAAAATTCAGGGGGAGAAGTTCTTGTCGTGATGGCTGAAATAGTTTTTCACATCATAGTTGCCATCAATGACAAAGGGGGAGATTTTTGCAAATATGTGCCTAAGCGGTGTTGTCATTGATGTCAACATATTCTTGTTGTCATTGGTGTCAACTGTACCTTATTTTGTTGTCTATTTAGGAGACTAGAATGTTGAGGGTATTGAGAAAATAAATGAAGACTCAATGTTCGCAAACCATATTAATGTGTAGAGGATTGTCAGAGCTTGCTCCAGTTAAGAATTGAGAAGTCCACATGAAGACTTGAAGAAGTTATGGCCATTTGAGTAGAACTAAACTTTGCAGTATTTAGAAGAGATAGAGTGATAGTAAGTTGGTCTGGGTTGCTCTGCAGTGAAATATTATGGTCTGTGGATCTGAAGGCATGTTTGGGAAGTCAGTGTGTATCATCAACTCCAGTTGTTCGTGGTTTGGAGGTCCGCAAGCTATCTTTCTAGTTTGACAGTCATGACAAATAATGTTCTTGAGGTTCTAGAGGAAGATACAAATGATTCTGGTAATTTGGTATAGAGTGGATGTTATTGGTGAATTCAATGTGCTTGTGGAGGTCTCTAGATCATGTGGCTACTATGTTGGAGGTCCGCATTGAAGTTTGAGCTTGTTGTTGAAAATTTCTTCTTTGAAGTTGATGTTCTTCCCAGTCTTGGCCGACTGGATGTTCCTAGCGTGTTGCGGATGATCTAAAGATCATTTTATGAAGCATGGCATGTTAGTAGAGGAAGATTCATGTCTCAACTATGTTTGGCCGACAGTGTAAAGATCTGCATTAAGTTTAGCCAACCTTGTTGATCATTCCAAGGTTGATGAAGTATATAAATACTTGTTGAAGAGTTGTTAAAAATCATCCTTGTACACAATGAATTAAATCCGAAGAAAGGATCTAAAGCAAAGCAGAGAAGAAGAGGAGAGAAAGGAGTATAGAGTGGAGAGTCAGTAAAGAAGAGTTTGAAGATTGAAGCAGAAGTTCTTGTGAGCCTTCAAAGGGACTGAATTGGGCATGAATGTAGATGCTATTTCTTAGTTCATTATCTCTATGTAAATTATTTTTTCTTATAGGCAATGAGCCTCCTTCTGAGCAGTGCTCATGAAGGCATGTGCCTTCTATTTTCTTAAGTACTTTTAATAGGGTACGCATTTTTGTGGCTTAACCCCCACCGTGGTTTTTCCCTTAACCAGGTTTTCCACGTCAAAAATTTTGGTGTTGTGTGTTCATGTTGTTTCTGCTCATGTGTTGATTCATGCTTAAATGTTTACATCATTAATTTGTTTGTAAATTAAGAAAGAAGATTAAAAGTGCAGAAAAGGTTAAAATTTAGGGATAAATGATTCACCCCCCCTCTCAATTGTCCAGACTAATTCCAACATGTTAGTTCCAAGAACTTTCTTTAGACAAGAGACATGAAATACTGGATGAACATGGGAAGGAGGAAGCTCTAATTTATAAGCAACTGACCCAATCTTCTGAAGAACCTTATACAACCCATAGAACTTTGGAGCCAGCTTATGATGCCCTTTGAGTTTCAGGGATGATTGCTTGTATGGCTATAGATGAAAAAAAACCATATCACCTACTTGAAAAGTGTGCTTAGAATGGTGCTAATCAGCTTGTTGTTTCATTCGATTTCTTGCCATGTGAAGATTGTCCTAAAAGATGCAAAGAATTCGATCCTGGGTTCAGAGAATTGTGTCAACTACCTAAACTGGTGAACTACTGGGGATGTATGGAAGGAGCACTGGAGGTGCCTGACCATAGACTGCTTCATATGGAGTCATTTTAGATGCAGTGTGGTAAGAGGTATTGTACCACCATTCAACAAGAGGGAGCCACTTTGCCCACTGATGCTGTTGTTTTGAGGTGAAGCAACGAAGATAAGTTTCGAAACATTTGTTGATAATTTCAGTCTGACCATCTTGTTGTGGGTGATACTCGAAACTCATCTTCAGTTTGGTGTTAATGTGTCAAAATAATTCTGTCCAAAAATAACTAGTGAAAGTTGCATCACGATCTGAGACAATGGAAGAAGGGATGCCATGAAGATGGAAGATTTGATCCATGAAAATTTGTGTGATTGAGGAGGTGGTATAGGGATGGCTAAGGGCACAAAAATGACTATATTTGGAGAGGTGATCAACCACAACCAAGACCACTGTCTTCCCTCTAGATTTAGGGAGCCCCTTAATAAAATGCATAGAAATATCTATCCAAATCCGTGTAGGGATGGCCAAGGGTTCGAGCAATCCAGGAAGGATTGTCATTTCACCCTTGTTGCATTGGTAGGTATCACATTCAACCACCATTTGTTGAATTTCCCTTTTCATTCCCTTCCACAAGAAGTTACGACATGCCCGCTCATAAGTTTTGAGGAACCTAAAATGCCCTGCCAATGGAGAAGCATGGAGTTCATAAAAGATAACTTGCTGAAGATCTGTGCTCTGGGGAAGCACTAGACGACCCTTGTATCGCAAAGAAGCACCATCCCAAGAGCAATGCGGTATAAAAGAAGGTGTGATCTATGAATCAAAATGAAATTCTAAACATAAATCAAATGCAAATACAAATGATATACCTTCACAATGACCCACAAATCCAAGTAGGGTGGAAGGAGTTGCACCCAAGCTCCTTAGATTTTACCCAAAATGATGAGATGTGGATTGCTCAAATGCATTCAACACAATGTATATAAGGGATTGGATGATAGATTGATAGATTAGATGGCATGGCTAGAGTGATTTTGGCATTATGATGGTATGATGAGGAGATTGAGAGAAATTTGGGCAGAGTTTGGATGCAAGAAAGAGTTCCTTTTTAATGGCTTAGAGAATGGTCTCATTTATAGATTTCTTGAAAAGAGGATGGAGGGTGAGGATCAAGAGTTGAGATCAAGGGCTAGAAATAAATGAGAGTTGGGGTTAGGATTGGATTCATAGCCTTGTGACAAGTGTCACAAGGAGAGTGGATGAGAGAGATCAATGGTTGGGATTTGGTCAATGGATTGGAGGGCTCTCCTTATTAGTGAATTTTAAATTCACATGGGGAAAGGTGTGGAGGACAAAAATGAATTAAAGATTCATTTTTGGGAAGAGTGGATATGACAAGTGAATTAAAAATTCACCTCATGGGGGAGTGTGAAAATTCACTTTTATGTGGAGATGTGAAGATGTACTCTTACATGTGTAAGAGGGTGATAAATGAGGGGTAAGGAGGATTTGACCCTTTGAATAAGAAATTGATTTTTATTCAAAGGTGTGTGGAAGGATGGGCTAAGCGAGGTTGATTAAGTGTTTAGCTTAATTAACTTAGGTCTAGGGGACAGGTAGGCTAGGGTAGATTGATTAGTAGGGTAGATTAATTAGATAAGAATGATTTATCTAATTAACAAGGATTAGGGAAATGGACAAAATTAACTAAATAAATATTGAGAATATTTATTTAATCAATGAGGATATAGTTATAAGGTATGGTGATAAATTAAGTGAATTAATTGATCACAAGAGATAGACAGATGGTTAGGGATAAATTTAATTAAATAAAATGAATTTATTTAATTAATAGGAGGGATAAATTAGTGTAGAGGTACGGAAAATTGGTTTGCAGAGAAAGTCAATTTTAGGTGTCTATAGAAGGGTTATTGGCCAACTGTTGAATGATATGAGATAATGAAGAGTCATTGGCATAGCCCTACTGGACAGATTCCAACCAATTTGGAACAAACATAGAAATAACTGAAAGATAAGCTTGGTCATCAAATGTGTGAGAAAGAGCATCTATCACAATATTGTCCTTACCCTTCTTGTAAGTGATCTCATAGTCATAACCCATGAGTTTGCTAACCCATTTCAGTTGTGATGGAGAGTAGACTCATTGTTCTAGGAAATATTTCAGACTCTGGTGATCAGTCTTGATGCAAAAATGATTCCCTAGTAGGTATGGCCACCACTTCTGTACTGCATGCAAAATAACCATCATTTCCTTCTCATATGTAGAGAGTACTAAATTCTTACCAGAAAGGGCTTTGCTGGTGAATGTAATGGGATGTTCATCTTGAAGGAGAATAGCACCAAGTCCATTGCCACAAGCATCACTCTCAATAGTGAAGGTCTTGAAAAAATTGTTGCAAGTATGGGCCTAACCGGTGTTGTCATTGATGTCAACATACTCTTGTTGCATTGATGATAAGGATTGGATGAGCTGTATGCTGAGGATATTGAGAAAATTAGTCCTATCAAGAATAGAGAAGAACAGTGAAGACAGTGAGGTAAAAGATCCCAACTAAGATGAAGATCAGAGGATACGCATCAAAGGGTTTGTAGATATGTGTCTTAAGATGACCCAGTAAAGATTTCAGAGGTCCGCATGAAGATCTGAAGAAGTTATGGCTACTTAAGTAAAACCTGTTCTGGGAGATACTCAGAAGTGACAGAGTGACACAGATAGGTCTGGTGAGATCCACAAATGCAATATCTTGTTCTCTGGATTTGGTGAAGTGTTTTAGGAAGTCAATGTGAATTGACAACTCAATTGGTTCATGGTCTGGAGGTTTGCAAGCGTCTATTCTAATATGACAAAAATGATAGATTGTGTTCTTGAGGTTCTAGATGAAGGAGAGAATGATTTCAATAAGTAGAAGCAGTGTGGATGTTCTTGGTGATTCAGGCAAGCTTGTGGAGGTCTTTGGATTGTGTCCAGTTCATGTTTGTGGTCCGCATTGAAGATTGAGCTTGTAATTGAAGAATTACTTCTGGATGATGATGTTCTTCCTAAGTCTAGCCGACCGGATGAGTTACACATCCTATGGATGAACTTGAACATGTTCTATGGAGAATGGCGTGTTCCTAAAGGAAGATTGAATTCTCAGATCTGTGTGGCTAACAGTGTGTTGATCCGTGTCAAGTCTTTTTGTGATTAGTCATATTGTATTTATGTATGTGCTTTGTAATGTATGCCGACTTGGATGATTATCCCTAAGTCGATGTCCTGTATAAATAAGGAGCTGTAAAGTCATTTCAAGTGTGTCTTGTGGAGATGAGAGTGTGGTAGAGCAGAGCAGAGCAAAAGGTAGAGTAGAAGTATTGAGCTTAAATGGAACTAACTCAAGCATGGTGAAGATGCTATTCTTCAGTTCAAGTATGTAATACTTATTATTTTGTAGACAGTGTGTCTCTTGTAGGTAGTGGGCCTCTTGTGAGCAGTGAGCCCTAATTGGCATGTGCCATTTTGTTCTTTCTATTCTTCTAACAGAGAATACAATCTTGGGTTAGTCACCCCGTGGTTTTTCCCTTAACCAAGTTTTCCACGTCAAAAATCTTGGTGTCTTATGTGTTAATGTGTTTCTGCTCTTGAATTGTTGTATTATGTTTCCATGATTGACTTATTATTATGCTGCTAAATTAAGAAAAGGATTTAAGTAATTAATTGGAAGAAAGTATCAGACAACTGATTCACCCCCCCTCTCAGTTGTCTATCCTAAATCTAACAAAAATCTGGCATATCTAGAATAGGTGTAGTACACATAACTTGTTTTAGTTTTTTAAATGCACACTGAGCAACATGTGTCTAGGTAAACGTATCCTTTTTTAACATAGCTATTAATGGAGTTGGAATTTTCTCATAATCCTTGACAAACTTACAATAGTAGGCAGTCAGCCCCAAAAAAACTACGGAGGCTCTTGAGCGTCTAAGGATGCAACCAATTGTTCATGGCATCTATTTTTGCAGGATCCACTCGAACCCCTTGGGCTAAAACAATATGCCCAAGATACTCCACTTCCTCCTAGCAAAAAACATATTTAGATTATTTTGCATAGAGATGATGATTAGACAGAAGTTGCAGTACGAGATCCAGATGTTGGAGATGCTCAACCCATGTTTTACTATAGATGAGAATATCATCAAAGAAGACCAGAATAAATTTCTGTAGGTAGGGCCTAAATATTTTATTCATCAATGCCTAGAATGTTGAAGGAGCATTAGTGAGGCCAAAGGGCATGACCAAAAACTCATAGTGGCCATCATGTGTGCGGAAATCTATTTTAGGGATATCATCCTCATGAACCCAAATTTGGTGATACCCAGAACAAAGATCCAACTTGGAGAAAAAATGAGCGCCATGAAGCTCATTAAGAAGCTCATCAACAACAGGAATGGGAAACTTATCTTTGATTGTGATGTGATTAAGTGCTCAGAAGTCAATGCAGAGGCGCCATGACCCATCTTTTTTCTGGACAAGAAATGGTGAAGAAAAGGAACTGGTACTCTAGGGCGAATAATACCTTGTGTAACACCCACATTCTAAAAACATAGTAAAACCACAAAATTTACCATGGAGTAATACAACAAGGTAAAAATGAGATAGAGAATTTTTTTTTCTTTTATTCAACATATAATCAAGTAACTACAATTACAAGATTTTCTCAATACAAAATACAATAAACCATATTGTCTTTCTCAATTACAATGTTTACAAATGTAAATCAATTACATATACTAATTTTGGAATAAATACTGCTTCTGATTATCTGACATCTTTATCACAATTCCTAGCATGTTTCCTGCTTGGAGAGAGAGTATCTTTCCAGTGATTTACCTCCATCCTGTTGGTTTTTCTTCTGAATCAGCATTAGGGTTTGCCAGTTCTAATGCACAGGCAGATTCAGCCAACTGACTACAGGAGGTTGCGTGAGCTCCTCCCCTTCACTTCTGGTTCTACCGCACCAAGGGGGGTTTCCCTACTTGATAAAAGTATAACCTTGACTAGCTCAATGACAGAAAGATTTAACTTGACAGCAACAGGCAGAATACCCTCATGTAAGGACCAAGATTTGTCTAACAAATCACAAGGTTGGCAACATTCTTGGACATAATGTCTAGTTGGGTATGAGAGCATGCAGGGATCCTAATCCTACTCCTACAACTAACAGGTGGAAGGATGAAATGGTTTGAAATGGTGCTTGGAGGGATGGGACTTTCCTAGACCCATTGAACAGACAGATTCCCAAACCAGTGCCTTATCTAGGCAACAGAGTCATATCTAAGACTGTAAATGTCTCCCCATGACAACATAAATTCATATCCAGAGGACCTAAGAATAATGCTACTGCCTAACAGCAACATGTCCAAGAAAGAGTATCATTAATGATCATACTTAACAGATCCTATGATGCAATCTATTTTCCTTTGTATCTGATCAAAAGCCTATTTAACCACTCCTTGAGCAGACGCAATAAATCAAACACACAGTATACATATACTAAAAAACTTGGAAGCCTTTGACAACCTTGTTTGAAAGGAAAACAAATGACATACAGGAGACAATCAGAAACAATACACACACAGGTGTTTTTCATTTAGAATCAATCTGCATAGAAGGTCATCATAGAGAAAATCATCATTTACAATCCAAGATAGATTAGTACACCAAACTAAGGACCGAGTCTGTAGCAAAAAATGCCTTTCAAAATGTGAACACCTTATGTTCAGAGTCAGAGCAAAAAGCCCAAAAACATCCCTTCCCAAAATGTAACACAGCCAGACCATTTATACAAAATCGTGTACATTCAGCAATTAATTACATGGCCAGAAGTTAAAAATTTGCCAGATACATTCACTCTGAGGAAAATGGCCTGCAAAGAAAAAGCGCAGTAGGGGACAAAACATGGAGAAGCAGGAAAAGGACAAGGGGCAGATGAGCTCGAGCCTTGTGCCACTGTCAGAGAATTTTCTTGCCATAAATTAGATACATGGCCATTCAACCATTCGCCCATGCCTCTGCAAATCACCATTGATGGCTCAACCACCCATATCTTCTCCTGGAAACAGTCGCACAACTTAAATGGAAATTTCCCGCTCAAAACGTGCCTGAAGCCACAAAGGAAACTCATACTCCATCTTTAAAACATGGCCGTCGACCCTTCCATCGCTTGAAAATCGATGGCACCAAATCCACGTTGAAAAGTCACTATCCTACGAAAATGTGCCCCGTAGGCACCCTGAAAATGCATGTTTTGCCTTGCATATCATGCCATCGGCGTGACCAAGACCATCGGGAAGACCTTCACATCTGCATAAATCAATATCCCACATTCATCCTGCAGAGACCATTTTATCATTTTAAAAACATGGCTGCATGGATACTAAGTGTCGAGCGTTTTGCCACGCTCGACACATGACCCTTCGCCCACAGCCTATCGCCATGACATATACCATTGGCCTTCCTCAAAAATCTCCTGCCGATCACAGCAGTCTCACCGATGCCTATCGTAATCCCCTGTCGGCCAGACTCCTCGCTCCCATCGGCGAGATCAACACTATCAGAGCAACTGAACACTTCTTTGCCAACCTCAAGAGTCTTACCGATAACACCCAGGCCTCCCACCTCCGTCGGTGTGACTTACACCGTCAAAGCAACACCTCAAACCTACGCCGACTCCAAAAGTCACGCCGACGCCCATAGGCTAATTACCGCCTATCGGCCAGACCCATGCCATCGGCTCAATCAAAAACTCCCTCGCCGACATCACATGTTACACTGATACAGCTCCATCGGCCAGAGTACCCCTGTCGGCCCAACTCTCCACACTCGCCGATGGCAACTCCATCGGCCAGACCTGCGCCATCGACCAACAATCTGCCCGTTCACCCGATAGCCAAAGTCTTGGTGATAGCACCCCAAAACCCTCGTCGGCGAGACCCAGTCCGTCGACAAGCCACAAAACACCTTCGCCGATAGGTAAAGTCTCAGCGATAGAAGATAACACGCCATTGGTACCAAAAAGATTGCCAAGACACATGCAAACTCATGCCGATGGAGAAAACAAGAAGACCACCTCCTTCAAGAAAGATGATGTGGATGTTACAAAACACTGAAGGGGTGCCAAAACTGGAAAATTTTTTGGATTTTTTGGGATGGTGCCTGCATAAAAATTGCTCAAGAACTGACAGTCAATTCAGGCACCAACACATCCATAGACCAGCGGTCTCCCACACATCTTCCACATCCTTCATGAGGAATATAGACCTTAGATGACCAATGGTAATTTACCTTTCTTGAGTACATAGTGTTGTATCCTACTCAACTCTACCAACCATGCAACCCTAGATACCCTCTAGCTAAGTATGATTTCTGATAGGACGAGCAATCCAGATACAGTGAACCGACAATGCATGTAAAAAAAAATGCATTACTTTGGCCAAAGTTTTTAATATTAAAATCATTCATAATGAACATAGTCATTTTGTTCACCCACCCCTACTCGACTTGGATACTATCATATTCTCGTAGTTTATTCTCCAACCATAATCATGTAATATTTTAATTCATGAGTCATAATAATATCTTTAGACTATAATAAGTTCGTATGACAAAACTATACAGTTGGTTCATAATCAACTCTATGGTTTACCTATTATCCCATGGTTAATATAATATCACTATGTAACCATATCTTTTATCTAGGAGACCTAGATTCACAATTGTCTTGTGGCTAATTCAACCAAAGATAAGAACACTATAGTTCTTTAAATAGATATTAACTCCTATGAAATACCATTAATAATGTGATAAAACAAAACATGCCCTATATGCCTTTCCTACAAATTCATTCTTTAGTAGACTTAGTCTACTCCATTGTATTGGATCTCTTCAAGAATAATGTGAACAATAAAGACAAATAGACATTATTGGGTTCTCATAAAAATCCTGTTTCAACTACCACAATATCTCTTAGTTACTCTCGTTTGATGTGATACAATAGTTTACTAAAGATTCCTATGAATCTAGTTCTCATGGGTAGATAACATCTTCCATTATATATATACATAGTCTAAACAAGACAATATTTTAAATCATTATAACCTCAATACTATATGGCTTAAGTTTGAGAGTATAATAACAAAGTTCATTCATCTCTATAATATTCGAGAGCCTATAGTATTGTTAACTCACAATCATTCCATCAACTAAATTAAAAACATATTCGATAGGTGAACTATTTTCAAAGCAAATGATGGTTATGACAATCTTTCACTATGATGGCCATTTATTCTCCATTCTTTGCATTGATATGATAATCAGTTTCTAAGGAACAGGCAAATGGTCGAATCCGTAACTATAACAAAGTACTCACTTGTATCACTAAGTGCCAACCATATGATTTGCATTCTTAATCTCATTGTTTACAAAGATAGATCAATATAATTTTCTCAAAGAGTCATCTGCATTTTCCTACGTGGAACCTTACTAGTTATCAACTATTACACTATAAAATCAGAAGATTTAACTCCCCTCGCGAACTCATACAATCACCATAAGACTATGGTGTATTCACTAAAGATATGATAATCGATCTCTTCTTAGATATCAAATACATAATCAAAGAATACCTGAAAATGATCGATTTAGGAGTTGACAAAGATTTGTAAACTAGTCACAGGGTCGACATCCTTCTATTTGTGTATTCCCTCTCTTCTCCAGTCAGTCTACTTTGTTGGCAAGAGACACTGCTAGGCATGATAAGTGTTGTCATTGATGGCAACCAAGTCTCTCTACACATCTGCATTACATAATTTGCCTAGACTGGAAATCAGATTGAAGATCTATCTAAGTCTGGGAAGTCAAGAACAGAGTGTGTGACAGGGTCTGATATCTTGGTCTAGATCTCCTCAGGAGTAGATTAGAGTTTGTTGTGGATCTAAGGGAGTCATAAGCATTGTCAGGAAAATCTAAATCCAAAATTTTGGCCTCCAGTGATGAAGAAGTCAATAGTTAATAGCATCTGAGTATCGGGTTAATAGTTTGATAGAACAAACAGAAGAAGAATAGGCTGACATTGTAATTGATCTATGTTCCAGATGTATGGAAGTTGGTTGGACAAGTTGTGTTGATCAGTGATAGTAGCTGACCTGACTAATGATTTGTGAGTGCAAGTTTGGTCCACGTCTCAAGTTATGCATGGATCTAGCTGATAGATCAAAGTATCCAATAAAGTTCCAAGTGTTCTTGAAGCCGATTGAAAAGTGATTAAAGATCAAGATGTGGATATATATAGCTGATGGATTTGGATGATTTTGTCATGTGTGTTGTGATTATGGAGAAATTATGGAAAGAGTAGAGATCAAAGGTTTGAAAATGTTAGCAGAACAGTAAGAGGGGCAGAGTAAGGATGAAGTGTGTGAAGTCAATTTTTTATGCTTAATTGGAACTAAACTCCAGCATTGATAGATGCGAAATATCAGTTCAAACTCATTTTAATTCTCTTTTTGTAGGTAGTGAGCTCTGGGCAGTGAGCCTGAATGCATGTGCATTCCCTTTGTAAAATACTTTTAACGGAGTATAATCTTTATGGATTAACCCCCACTGTGGTTTTTCTATTAACTGTGTTTCCACATCAAAAATCTTGTGTCTAGTGTTTTATTTTTATTTCTACTCATATGTTAATTGATTGATGCTCAAATGTTTATATCATTAATTTGATCATAAGTGGTAAAAAGAGATTAAAGGTGGAAAAGTTTAAAATTGTGTGAAAACTGATTCACCCCCCCCTCTTAGTTGTCTGAGCCAATTCCAACAATTGGTATCAGAGCAAGGTTCCTTTGAAAAAGTTTAACAGCTTAAGGAAGATCTGGAAAGGTAGTAAAATGGATGAATATAACCTTCAAGGGAAAATTAATCTCACCCTAGAAGATCTTTAGCAGTCCAGAGCAGAAGTCCAAGAGATGCAAGATAACCTCAAAAATGTTGAAGACTTCATTGAGATTTTAAAAGGAAAATTAAGCAAATCCAATGTAAAAGGAAAGGAGTAACCTCTTCAACTGGGAAATTATTATGAAGTCATGGCCCTAAAAGAGAAGACAAAGGAATGTGAAAAGTTAGCTAAAGAAGTTGTCCTAAAACATGAGATGGAATCTGGGGTGATGAGACTAACCAAGGAAATTGAAGATAGGAAGAAAATTGAAGAAGAAATGAATCAAAATCTGAAAGAGAGAACTGAAGAATGCTACAGATTGGATGGAATAGCTGGTCTCCTAGAATCTAATCTCCAAGAAAGCAAAAATAATGAGAGAGAACTTGAGAGACAAATAATCACTCTTAGACATGATCTAGAAATTACAAATGAGTATAAGGAGAAGTTCAAGATAAGCTCAGCTAAACTTGAAGCACTAATTAAAGGATAGAAAAAGGATGATGACAAGCATGATCTTGGATATGAAAAAAGTGAAAGCTCTGGATCTGGACAAAGAAATCTTCAACCAAGAAATGGGAGAAATAGAACTAGAAAACCTCCGGTAAGACAACCTAATGCTCAAAGATATCCATCATTCAATGGAAATTGTTTCAATTGCAATAAATTTGGTCATAGAGCTACTCAGTGTAGAAGCAGAGTAAATCAAAATGGTCCATCCTTCTCCAGTCAATGCTTCAAGTGTAAGAGGTATGGTCATAGATCAAATGAATGTAGAAGTATGATAATGAATAATGCTAACAATAGAGGAATTGGCAATTTTTTCAATGGTTACTATTTTTCTTGCAATGGGTTTGGACACATGGCTAATCAGTGTAGATCAAGATGAAATCAAGTTCATAAGCAAGGAAATGTTGTGTGCTTTAATTGCAATAAATCTGGTCATATAGCAAGATTCTGCAGAAGTAGGAACAATGGAAGAAGAGGTCCAGTAAATAGAAAACCAGATGAACAGAGACAAGACAAAGGCAAAAGAAAAATTGATGTGAATGAGATATGGAGTGAAATGAACAAGACTTGGGTAAAGAAAGATACAATAAACAATTGTGATGGGTCCGCACCGGAATTTGGTGCTAACAATTCCTCCAGGAATTAAGTCAGGAGCTCTGGCTTAGGGGGAGCTGCATTGAACACCAAATTCCCCCAGTCAGTAAGTGGGTGCCTAAATTTGGCACAATAAAAGAGGATATTTTTAATTGGTTCAGAACCTTTGGAAGGTTTTCCAAAAGAAAAGATGTTGATATGAAAACTTGCGGAGTGATTCATGAAGAACTGTCAAAAATAGAGTAACCGGACAAAGTTAGGGCAACACATTTATTACAATGCCAAATTAGGTTTTGCAAAGGATAAAAGGTCACTTGGTCACACATTTGAATCACTTTACATTTAGAGAAAACAAGAAGAAGAGCATCTGAGCTACAAATCCAAATATTGAAGCACAAAGAGCAAATTCAACTAGCAATTGATCAACCCTAACCTCGCAGAAGAAAAAGGTACTTCTTTGTAAAGCTTTGAATCTAAAATTTGTTGAGATGGCTACTCCTCATGTTGTTGACATTACTAAAAGGCCTCAACCCAAATTTAAGAAGCATCCTCACAAATCAATAGAAGTCAACCCGTTAGGCTCTTTTTCGAGTGTTTCGTATGGTGTGCTACATGTTGAAGACATTAGGGTTTATATTCTTGTAAACATAGATGAGTTTGGAGATTCAAGGTATGTAAACTTGTTTGAGAATCATCTCAAGGATGAAAATCATGAACTTAAACCTGAGTATAAGGCACTACAGGATAAACATTTTATATAGATTATGGGGTTTCCAACATTTGATGAAGCTGAATGGGTCTGATATGTTTTAAGTCAGATGCATGATGAATTCATTTGGTTGTTAAAACCATTCAAGATTACCAAGGATGTTATCAGAATTGTAATCGAGTTAAACTCAACCAATGGATTACCCATGTTAAAATCTGTGAAAAACCAGACTATTACTGATGCAACCGGTGCTAAATTTGATAGGAGGGCTATGACTATAAATGACATTACAGAACCGGATGTGAAGTTTGCTTCCATGGTGATTGGCTACAAGATATACCACTCTATTAGGGAGAATTCTATCTCTGGAACTGCCATATATGTAGCATATCAAATGTTAAAGGAGAATGTAGATTATGACCTTTGTGAGCTATTACAGAACTAGCTGATTGAAAACTTGAACAAAATCAAAAGGGATAAGAAAAATACTTTTAAATATGGTATATTGGTTCTATGCTTGTTTTTCTACTATATGAATGAAGTACCTAGAATAAAGGGTGTTCATTGGACTAATGATGAACTAGTTACCATTCAAATCAGAGATCATCTTCGCAGCATTGGTGACTTCAAAGAACAAAAAACTGCAATATGGGGTTACTTAAGGAATTTTTAGAGTATGATACATTTAATGGAAAGAATCCCTAAATTAATTGTTGAGAAGTACAAAAATTAAATATGCTTTATGGTTGACACTTATCAATGTCTAATGGAAGCTGTGGAACCTAGAACTATATTGATTATGCCTAAGGGCTATGAGGTGGATGAGAAAAAATTGAATATATATGCTCAACACCTATTGAGTAAGCCTAAAGACACAATGGTTGAAAGATTTGAAACATATGAGGAGCTAAGTTTAAAACTGCATACTGAGCTCAGAGAACCTAAAACCAATAGGAAAGTAAGAAAAGAAGTTGAGCAGTTGGCTGAAAATCTAGGCCTTACTAAGGAGGCTATGAGGAAATTTAGGGAAAGAACTGAAAAGGCTAAGAAAGAGAAATAAGATAAAAAACAAACAAGTGCTTTGGTGGATGATGCAGAGGCATCCACACTATAACCTTCGCATATAGCATGGATGTCTGCAGACCAACCTCATCATCATCATCTTCGCCATCATCATCATATTTCCTAAAACCACCAACAGCATCATCATATTTCGCGTTACACAGTCAGCATCATCATATTTCGGACGATCGCAATTGTCCTACCGACTACTATTCACCTCCTCCGCTTTCCTCCTAACATCATCATCATGATGTTTAACTAGCGCAAACATCCTCCTGTTGCACTGTTCATCGGGCTTCGAACTCCATCGGCATCATGATATGCAATACTTCCTTCGTCAGCAGGATAACCAATATCCGGTTGCCCCAAAGATCCTGATGATGACCACTTCAGCACCTTTCCTTCGATGCTCCGCTAGCCGACGACACAAGCAACAGCATCATGATCTGCTTTATCCGGTTCTCTCGAAACCCTCCTGATGATGCTCATACAACCTTCTGCCGATACCCAAGCATTTAACAACGGCAGGATAAACTCGCATAGGGGGGATATCTCAATATCCTGATGACGATGACGTCATATCCTGATGACGATGACGTCACCCAATATCCTGATGACCTCTTCAACACTTAGCCAAAAAAACTCAACTTTCACTCCCGCATCTACTCGCGATACGCGGATGTTTGGCACTCCCGATAGATGATCCTGATGCCGATACGCTCCTCCTCGGCTCTTCTGATGATGATCACCCCGACGCACTTGCACTTCATGCATTCGACAACATCATGCCGATCTCCTCCATTTATCCGGATGACGATGCCTAACCCGACTGCAGGATATTTGCAGAAATATCCTGATGATGCCGTCTTGACCAATTTCCAGCCTTAGCGAAATTTCACTTCGCCGATCCTCCAGGGATGACCCAATCCAACCTTAGGGTGATCTTCCAACTCAAACTTCTCAACTTGACCTAGCACATGAGGATGCTAGGCTTCTCAACATTTGTCGACCGCGATCCTGCACACCTGCATGCAAACAAACAAACTACAATCTAACCTACTGTACATTACCATTCCACCGATCAGACGGATCAACCGGTGGAATGGATCCGTAAATCCATGGAAACCTCTCAAACCAGCAAGTCGATCAAGCAATGGAATGCAACAGAGGATGAACACAAACAGGAATACTTTATTTGATTTCAAAAGATGCAAATACAATGCTCAGTTTCTCTCGCTCTGCCTCACTCTCGCAAAGTCTGATCGATGATATCTGTCTGTATATGCAATATCAACCGATTTCATGCTTAAATAGATTATCCTACGAGTACTACTGACCCGACTCCAAGCGGCTGGGAACTCTCCAGGCGGCTGGGAGATCCAACCGATCATACATCATGACAGCTGTTATAACCAACTAACTAAAAATAGCAAAAGCCTGGTCAGCATGATCTTATCATGATCAGCGTGACCTTATTACATGGATTTGGTCTAACAGACCTTCTTGGAAACACAAACAAGACCTATAACAAACCAACTGCCTCATGGAGGCCAGCTGTTAGGTAGGTGCCTCTGCACCAGTGGAACCCTCTTCCACTTCAAGAACTACTAGGAGCTCTGTTGCTGCCCCTGTTCCTCCTAAGACTACAGAACTAGAAGCAAAATCATCTAGAAAAAGGGAGAAAAGGAAGAAAACAAAAGCATCCTGGACCTATGAAAGCATAAGAAAAGAAGAAGAAAAAGAGAGAGAAGGAAGAGGAAGAGGAAAAGGGAAAAGAAGAACTAGCAAAAGGGGATGGTGCTAATGTACCAAAGCAAGACAGTCTAGTTGCTGTCTTTGACCAAGCACAAGGGAAGGAAACTAAAATAGCAAATGTGGCAAGAGACACTATGATTGCAGTGAAGAGTTTTCTCAGAAAGGAGATGCTAGAGTTAGATGAGCTAGAACTAATATAAGGACCAATCAATTATAACACTCTCTCTGGATCAACTGCTGAAGATATCATCATTCACACAGGCCAAGGCAAGGGAGAAATTACTGAAGTCTCACATAGAAGACAGTGAGGTGATAAGACTAGCATCCAGAGTACTGGAGAAGATCATGCCCACATATCAGAAGAATACATCTGATTCTCCTTCTGGTAATTTGAAAAATCTTGTGCATTCTGTAAATACAAATTTTGAGTCTTTTGAGAAGTCAACTGAAGTAAAGGCCCAGAAAGAATTTTTTGATAAGAGGTTTAGTGAACTAAAAGGCCTTATAGATAATGATAGAAAAACACTCGACATTGGTATAAAGAGTATTGAAAATGCTCTTAAGGATGGTGGTGATGTATATATGTTTTGCTTATCATGGCCCAAAATAGTAGAGGATATTGAGAAAAAGATAAAGGAGCAAGAGAAAAAGCTACTAGACCTATCTCAAAGTTTTGATCCTTTAACAATATCTCCGGTAAGCCAAGAATGTCAAGCAATTAGCCTAACAAATGAAATAAAGAAGCTTATCAAGGAAAAGAAAAATGTTATGGAAAGAATGGGTGAGCTCTGAGGACTGATTACCCCTAAGTTGGAAACAATGTTTAATACCTTGTCAGAGGCTCAAAGTACTACCCGGACAAGTGATCCGTCAAATCAAAGGAAAGCAGAAGCATATGCATTTCTGCTGAGAGGACACATTTCAACTTTGGATGGTATGAAGAGAAGTTGGGCCACCAAATTTGTATAGTTAAAGAGTACTTTTGCATATATCCTTAAATATATGTAAATATAACATATGGATTGTTTGTACATATGCGGTCATATATACAAAGTTTTTGCATCATTAGTGATTGCGGATCCCACCCTTTGCCATTGATGTCAAATAGGGAGTGAAGAGCAGTGAAAAATGAGGAATCCAGCAAAGGGGGGGCACCAGAACACAATGTGAACAATAGTATGGAGCACAAGCAAAGGGGGAGTTATTCTGACACTTAGTCATTTTTCACTAAGTGTTGCCATCAATGCCAAAGGGGGAGATTGTTGGCAAGAGAAATTGCTAGGCATGATAAGTGTTGTCATTGATGGCAACCAAGTCTCTCTACACATCCACATTACTATTGGAAACAAGGTAGATAACTGAGAGGGGGGATGAATCAGTTATCTTAAACTTCTTAACTTTCTTATCTTCTTTAACAATAGTGCAGTATCAAAACATATAAGCATAAATGAACATGAAAGCAGAAATGAAATCAACACACATAACACAAGGATTTTTACATGGAAAACCTTGTTAAGGGAAAAACCATGAGGTGACTAACCCAAGATTGTATTCTCTGTTAAAAGAATAGAAGTACAAAATGGCACTTGCCAATTAGGGCTCATTGCCTAAGCACACTGCTCACAAGAGGTTCACTGCCTACAAGAGACTCACTGTCTACAAGGTATAAAGAAAGTAACCAGGTGTTTAAACTGATGAGAAGCATCCACATATGCTAAGGTTCAGTTCTGGTTATGCTCAATACACTGATCTACTGCACTTCATTCTTCTTCTTCTTTGGTGTTGTTGTCTTATCACATACTGCACCTATATTGCTGCTTCCACACTACTCTCTTCTTTTCTTCACACAACACAACACACACAACTTCACATTGAAATCCATTTGGTATATATATCTGCATCAAGGATTTCAACATCTTTCTAATCGGCATCCAAAAAACTCAAGATATTTCCAAACTATGGTCTATCGACTGAATCCATGCTTACTAAGTGCTGCGTATCAAAAAGATAGCTATAGGAGTCATCAATCATGTCGGCCAACCATGAATGATCCCTTAAGAAACTTGATCACCATCAATTACTCATCTGGATTAAGGTCTAATGCTCTACCGGTCAGTTCTTCCTCAATCTACTCTGCTAAATAGGAACCCAACACTTAGGTGCTCATATCTTTTCACTCTTTGATCACTAGAGGCTCAATCTCTAGAATGTGTCAGTCATGATACTCCTCTTGACTTCCTCAAGTCCGTACTTTGCTGAGATACTTCCTCTGAGAGATCCGGACCTAATTGTCGGACCTTGCTGCATGCTCTGTTCTTTCTCATCGGACCAAAATACTCTTCAATCTGACTTCCGGTATAGTCATACCATATCCTACAGATGTGTGGAATGAACTTTGTTGCCATCAATGACAACACTCATGAAGCCACACAGTGTCTCTTGCCAACAATCTCCCCCTTTGGCATTGATGGCAACACTTAGTGAAAAATGACTAAGTGTCACACTACACTCTCCCTTGGTTGATGCTCTGTTCTAATGTACACTTTTCGGAGCTCCCCCTTAGTTGGATTCCACATTTTTCACTGCTGCTCACTCCCCCTTTGACATCAATGGCAAAGGGTAGAATCCGCACACCAAAATTTCCAAAAATCAACCTATACTTAGCTGCATAAGTATATATACATGTTATACTTACATATACTGAAGTATATCTGCAAAGGTGGTCTTCAGCTGAACTACTTCTGTCACCCACCTCTTCTTCATCCTATCAAAAATTGAAATGTTACCACTTAGCAAGAATTCAAAAGCTTCTACCCTCTTTAGGTCTGCCGGATCACTGGTCCGGGCTGTGGTTTGGGCATCAGTTAGGGCCTCATGCATTGCCTCTAACTTAGGGATAATTATCCCTCTTAGTTCACTTAGCCTGCTTAATCTATTTTTCTTCTCCTTCTCAAGCTTCTTTATTTCATTTATAGCTGGAATAGTCTAACATTCTTCATTTATTATAGAAGAGGTGAGAGGATCAAAATTTTGAGATAAGCTTGATAATTTGCTTTCTTGTTCTTCCATCTTTTTGGTAATATTTGTTGTCACAGTGGACCAAGATAGACAAAATTTGTATAGATCTCCACCATCTTTAAGAGCATTTTCTAAGATCTTTATCCCAATATCCAAATTTCTCCTATCATTTGTTATTAGTCCTTGCACTTCAGAGAATCTCTTTCCCAAAAATTCTTTCCGAACTTTCTCTTCTGCAGACTTCTCCAAAGAGTCAAAATGTGTGCTAATAGAATTAATAAGAGATTTCAAGTTACCGGATGAGGAGGCTGAAAGATCCTTCTGGAAGGATGGCATGATTTTCTGCAACGCACCAGATGCAATCTCTATTAGCTCATGGTCTTCCATGTGAGACTTCAGAAGCTTTTCTTTTGCCTTTGCTTGGGCAAAGGATGTTATCTTCATTGTCTGAACTGGGGAGAGGGAGTCAAAATTGAATGGTCTTTGGAATAGCTCCAGTTCATCTAATTCCATTATTTCTTTTGTCAAGAAGTCTTTACCTGCTTCTGCAGTGTCTCTTGCCAGAGACAGAGTTTACTTTCCTTCTGTGGCCTTAGAACTATCATCTGGGGTTTTCTCTGTTTGATCTTTTTCTCTTCCCTTGACCTCTTCTTCTTGACTAGTTTTCTCATCTTTTCTTTCTTCTCCTTCTATTCCAAAGTCAGCAGGGGGATCCGGAAGAGAGATGCTTACTTCTTCAAGGACTTTCTCTTCTGGTATAGAGGAATATAGGTCCTTAGTGTTTTCCTGACCTGTCTCCTTTGACTCTTCTGCAATTTTCTCAGTAGAGTCTTCATTTAATGCACTTAATCTGTGTTCATCACTTATGTCCTCTATAATAGCAATATTGAATCTTTTGTATGCATTTCGGAGGATGTCTTCGGTCTCTTTTGCCACCTGATTAGTCTCTCCGACCATAAGCTTGTTCATTCTGGCCTTGCTCTAGAACTCATCCTTGCAATCCTTGAAGATCATATTCATTTGTTTAGGAGTGATGGTAGGATAGAGCTGAATAGCTATCTGTTCCTGGATCTCCATATCCTTTTCATTAGCATTGTTCTTTCTCATTTCAAGTTCCTTCTCTAGGATTTTAGGAATTAGAGATATGATTTTGATGAATGCTTTGTTATAGATGTTTAGATACCTGACTGTGGCATCTTGCAAGATCTTCTGATCAGCTTCATTATATTCATCATAAAATTCTATCATTGGTTGCAAATTCCCATCCACAGTGACTGATTTGATGATATCATCAATGCAGAGAGTAGGCCTTTCAACAAATTCTTCTGCCTCTTCTTCCTTGTTATGACCGGTAGAGGATACACCAGATGTTTTCTTCTTCTTCTTCATTTTCTTGATCTCCTCATCTGATTCTGTCTCTTCATCATCCTTCTGGCTAGTGTAAGACCTTGTGGCCTTTGTCTTAGTTCTCTTCTCTCCCTTTCTGAATGTCTTGGCTTCCAGTTTTGAGGCTTTTTGATTCGTAGAGGTGGCTGGTGCAAAGATTTTGGAGGATCTGGTCTGGGAGGGGGCTTGCACCGGAACACTTTCTTTTTCTGCTTCTTGTGTTTTTTTCTCTAGCCTTTCTACTTTCTCTCTGTTTGCATCAACTGCCTCCTTTGATATCCTATATTTCTTTGCAAATTCCTCTACTTCCTTCCTGACTTTTCTCTTTATTTCAGGTTGCCTTAGTTCAACATAAATTTTCACACTTAACTCTTGAAAGGTTCCAACCTTTTCTGCCTTAGGGTCCTTGGGCCGACTCAGCAGGTGTTGGATATGCAGCTCTAGGATTTCTCATCAACCTCATACCCCATTGGCATGATCCAGACTATCCTTGGCTCCACTGCCTCCATTAGGCATTGATCAGTGTCTACCATAAAGCACATTGTATCCTTGTATTTCTCAACCAAAGATTGGGGGATTCTTTCTCTGGCTTGCATCATACTTTGAAAGTTCTTGAAATATCCCTAGAGTGTTGTACTTTGAGCCTTTGCATGACCAAGCCCATACATGTAATCTGTGATTTGTATGGCAACTGGTCTGTCATTTTTCCATACCCAACCACTGGATCTGGGGAGCTCATTCATAAAGTAAAAGAATAAACATAATATCAGGCCACCATATTTGAATGAGTTCTTGTCCTTCTTGATCTTCTGTAAGTTTTCCAACAATTGGCTTAGAAGAAGCTCGCAAAGATCATAATCTGCATTCTCCCTTAGCATCTGATAAGCAGTATAAATAGTAGTTCTAGATACAGAATTCTCCCTGTTGGAGTGATATATCTTATAGCCAATTATCATAGAGGCAAACTTGATATCTGGATCAGTGATATCTTCTATATTCGTTGCTCTCTTGTCAAATTTTGATCCGGTAGCCTCACTTACAGTTTGGTTTTTGACCAATTTGAGAGCAGGCAACCCACCAGATGAGTGCAATCCGGTTACCACCCTAATGGCATCTTTTGTGATTTTAAATGGCCTTATCAACCACATGAAGTTGTCATGTACTCTGTTTAGAACATACCGGACCCATTCATCTTCTGTAAAATAGGGGAAATGGATGCAATGTCCAAAATACTTATCCCGAATGGCCTTGTACTGAGGTTTGAGTTCAAATGAATCATCTATTAACTGCTTGTGATAGATATCCATCAACTTGGACTCCCCAAATTCCTCAATATTTGCATGAATGTATGCCCTAACGTCTTCTACATGCAAAACCCCATGTCGAATGCTAGAGAAGGTGCCTAAAGGATCAACTTCTAGAGATTTGTAAGGGTGTTTCTTGAACTTAGGGCATGGTCTATCAGTGATTTTGACAACATTTAGAGTAGCCATCTTTCAAAAGATTTAGAGAGAGATATTAAAGAGTGAAATACCTTTTATGCCTCTAGGGTTCACGATATGAGTCAGATAGGATTGCTGGATGAATCAACTTCTATGATTGATCTTTGAGAGGTTTGAGACAATTTTGTTGCAGAGCTCCTTCCTTATTCTCAGATGCAAATGTACAAATGATGAACAAAAGAACCCTTTTATTTTAGGGCAAACCCTAATTCCATTTTTCAATAAATGCACAACTTAAGTCATTCTGGTTGCCTTGTTCTTCTTGTTCTTAGAGAGATATTTCTGGATCACTGAGATACACTTAGAGTTATTCTCGGCAAATATTGAAAATCTATTTTCCTTTCTCCAATAATTCCATTTATCCACAGATCAAGGATATTTCAATTTAGAATTATACCAGATCTAACTGTGAGAGTCCTGCTTTTACTGGATGACTGTCAAGTCGAATCAATCTTGGATGATTAACTTCTTTAAAACTTCTTGCGGATCTTCCATAATTTTACCAAGGCTTGTTTAGATATTTATCTGAGAACCCTTTAATTTGCAACTCTTCATGTGTGAATTTTAGGCACCAATTGACTGGCTGGGGGAATTTATTTTCCTTTGTGACTCCCCTTGAGCCAGAGCTCATCTATTTAATTTTTGGAAGGAATATCAGCACCAGATTCTGGTGCAGATCCATCCCCAACATTTTATGTACTTCTCTTCACCCAAATCTTGTTCATCTCTCTTTGAACTTCATCCGCTTTTACTTTTCCTTTTCCCTTGTCTTGATTTTGATTATGATGCACTGGACCTCTTTTATCCTGATTTTTACTTATGTAGAATTTGGCAATATGATCGGATCTATTATAGTTGTAGCAAATGACATTTCTTTGCATATTTGGCTGATATCCTCTTGATCTGCATTGATTAGCCATATGTCCCATTCTATTGCATGCAAAGCATCTACCATTGAATGAATTGTTTATTTGCCTATTTCTGCATTCAAGAGATTTGTGACCATACCTTTTGCAGTTGAAACATTGTCTGGGGAAGGATGAATTATTCTGATTCATTCTTCTTCTACAATGATTTGCTTTATGACCAAAGTTATTGCAATTGTAGCAGTATCCATTAAAATATGGACATCTTTGAGCATTTGGTTGTCTTACCAGAGGTCTTCTAGGTCTGTTCCTTAGATTTCCTGATCTAGAGTTCTTCTGACTGGATCCAGAGCTTTCACCTTTATCATAACCCAAGCCATGCTTGTCATCTACGCTCTTTTGGCTTTCAAGAAGAACTTCAAGTTGAGCAGAGCTTATCTTGAATTTCTCTTTGTATTCATTTGTAGTTTGAAGATCCCTTTTAAGAGTATCTATCTGATTCTCAAGTTGTTCTTCATTGTCTCTATCTTCTTCAAGATCAAATTCCAGATGCCTGATTATTCTATCCATTTTGTGGTAGTCTTCTGACTTCTCCTTGAGAGATTGCTTTAGATTATCTTCAATTTTTCTTTTCTCCTCAATTTTTTGGGTGAATTTCATAACCCCTGATTCCATTTCATGTCTCACCATAATGACCTCTTTTGAAAGCTTCTCACATAGCTTATTTTTCTCATTCAGATCTTCATTAGTATCATTGGCTTCACTTTGACTTGCTAATTGTTGAAGAAGTTCCTTTCACTTTTTCACAGAGATACTCAATTTTTATTTTAGTTCATTTATGAAGTCATTAGCTTGTTTGAGTCTTTCCCTCAAGTTATTGACTTCAGAGTGAGATAGCTCAAGATCATCTAGGGTAGACTAAAATTGTTCCCTCATACCATACATATCCATTGAGATTCCTAGATCTTCCTCAAGCTGTTAGGCTCTGTTTGGAGGAACTTAGCTCTGATACCAATTGTTGGAAACAAGGCAGATAACTGAGAGGGGGAGTGAATCAGTTATCTTAAACTTCTTAACTTTCTTATCTTCTTTAACAATAGTGCAGTATCAAAACATATAAGCATAAATGAACATGAAAGCAGAAATGAAATCAACACACATAACACAAGGATTTTTATGTGGAAAACCCTATTAAGGGAAAAACCATGGGGTGACTAACCCAAGATTGTATTCTTTGTTAAAAGAATAGAAGTACAAAATGACACTTGCCAATTAGGGCTCACTGCCTGAGCACACTGCTCACAAGAGGCTCACTGCCTACAAGAGACTCATTGTCTACAAGGTATAAAGAAAGTAACCAAGTTTTTGAACTGATGAGAAGCATCCACATATGCTAAGGTTCAATTCCAGTTAGGCTCAATACACTGATCTACGGCACTTCATTCTTCTTCTTCTTTGGTGCTGCTGTCCTATCACATACCACACCTGTATTGCTGCTTCCACACTACTCTCTACTTTTCTTCACACAACACAACACACACACACAACTTCACATTGAAATCCATCTAGTATATATATCCACATCAAGGATTTCAACATCTTTCTAGTTGGCATCCGAAAAACTCAAGATATTTCCAAACTATGGTCTATCAACTGAATCCATGCTTACTAAGTGATGCGTATCAAAAAGATAGTTATAGGAGTCATCAATCATGTCAGCCAACCATGAATGATCCCTTAAGAAACTTGATCACCATCAATTACTCATCTGGATTAAGGTCTAATGCTCTGCCAGTCAGTTCTTCCTCAGTCTACTCTGCCAAACAGGAACCCAACACTTAGGTGCTCATATCTTTTCACTCTTTCATCACCGGAGGATCAATCTCTGGAATGTATCAGTCATGATACTTCTCTTGACTTCCCCAAGTCTGTACTTTGTTGAGATACTTCCTCTGAGAGATCCGAACCTGATTGTCGAACCTTGCTGCATGCTCTGTTCTTGCTCATCAGACCAAAATACTCTTCAATCTGACTTCTACTATAGTCATACCATATCCTACCGATGTGTGGAATGAACTTTGTTGCCATCAATGACAACACTCATGAAGCCACACAGTGTCTCTTGCCAACAATTACATAATTTGCCTAGACTAGAAATCAGATTGAAGATTTGTCTAAGTCTGGGAAGTCAAGAACAGAGTGTGTGACAAGGTCCAGTATCTTGGCCCAAATCTCCTCGAGAGTAGATCAAAGTTTGCTGTGGATTTGAGGGAGCCATAAGCATTGTCAAGAAAATCTAAATCTAGAATTTTGGCCTCTGGTGATGAAGGAGTCAATAGTTATTAGCATCTAAGTATCAGGTTAACAGTTTGATAGAACAGACAAAAGAAGAACAGGCCAACATTGTAATTGATCTTGGTTCCGGATGTATGGAAGTTGTTGGTTGGACAAGTTGTGTTGATCAGTGATAGTAGCTAACCTGACTAATGATTTGTGAGTGCAAGTTTTGGTTCACATCTCAAGTTATGCATGGATCTAGCTAACAGAGCAGAGTATTCAATAAAGTTCCAAGTGTTCTTGAAGCCAACTAAAAAGTAATTAAAGATCAGGATGCAGATATATATAGCCAATGGATTTGGATGATTTTGGTGTGTGTGTGTGTTGCGATTATGGAGCAATTGCAAAAAGAGTAGAGATCAAAGGTTTAGATGTTAGAAAAATAGTAAGAGGGGTAGAGTAAGGATGAAGTGTGTGAAGTTACGTTTCTATGCTTAATCAAAATGGAACTCCAACATTGATAGATGCTAAATATCAGTTCAAACTCATTGTAATTCTCTTTCTGTAGGGAGTGAGCCTTCTTTTTGAGTAGTGAGTTCTGGGCAGTAAGCCGAGATGCATGTGCATTTCCTTTGTAAAATACTTTTAACAGAGTATAATCTTTGTGGGTTAACCCCCACTATGGTTTTTCCCTTAACCAGGTTTCCATGTCAAAAATCTTGTGTCTAGTTTGTTATTTCTATTTCTACTCATATGTTAATTTATTGATGCTCAAATGTTTATATCATTAATTTGATCATCAGTGGTAAAAAGAGATTAAAGGCATAAAAGTTTAAAATTGTGTGACAACTGATTCACCCCCCATCTTAGTTGTCCAGGCCAATTCCAACATACTTCTCTCTGTAAAACATTTTTTTATCCTTTTCCGTTTGATTCTATTCTCTACATTTCTAATCTTGTTCTCCTTCCATGCCCAACTCAATTGAGTCATTTTTTTAATAAATAGGACTGAGGTACGACCCCTACAGAGTCGCCTCATTTTTTTCCTCAACGATAATTTAGTTGCAATACTTAATACAACTTAATAGTCCTCAGTGACTAAGTCACAACTGAAATCAATTTTCAAGCAAAACTCCACATGTCGATGGTGGAAGGCCGCCTTATGGCTCATTCAGTTGGGTAGTTAAAACCATAGTCATCCTCATAAGGATGAGGCCAACACTTCATTAACAAAACAACTGATCTTTTTAATGATCATAATATGTGGTTCAACCCACCTTTATCACTAATGAAGACTCTTCTATAATTTACCCTTCACCTTCTCAAACATAACACCATCAACTCATTATGAGGTATTATCCTCATTCAATGCTAAGGCATTTATATTTTTGATTACATCAAATATAATTCTCATAGCATTGCCTCTATATTAGATAGTTATGGTTTAATCAATAAAATGATAATATTTAAGCAAGGATTACGGATAATGTGATTGGGTTGAGCTTGTCTCCCCATCACAATCCGTCGACAATAATCACGTATTGTTAACTCGATGAAATCGTCTTAATGTTAAGAATCGATTATAACACCTCAAGTGACTTAATAATAATAAGATGACTATTTTATGACAATAACGTTGTAATATTTACGTTAAACATAAATAGTCATAGTTCACACTCAAATGACATCATTAAAATTACTAACAACTAGGATGACTTACTATGATTCATAAGGTATCGACTACCTATCGATTGGGTTTTTAAAAGTAAACTGACAAGACAAGACTTAACTCACATGACAAATTGGTTCTCATTTCTGTTAAACACTTATACTCAATTTGGCAAATAAATCACTCGTAACCCGAGGTCTATATCTCTCCTCTAGAAATATACTCTCTCTTTTCTTTCAGAGTCATTTGAGAACCCGTAATCCTATATCAAACTTGTTACCAAACAAATTATGATCAGTGCATCATTATTCAAATAATAAATTAAATTTCATAATGCAAATATTAAATCAATAATAACATAATCATTTCTATAATTTCATCAATGACATTCAATATAATCCATGTCTTTCCTTGTCATTAATCTAAACATCATAATAAATTTACTTATGTCCAAATAAAAGTAAAAAGTATAACAAGGAAAAAATTGGGTATGTGACATATCCTTCCCCTAAAGATTCATCATCCTCGATGATATAAAGTATCAAAAAGTAACTAAAAGCAAGTTCATTATTTTCAATTGGTAACAACATTAAATAAATGAGGAAACTTTTGGTAAAATTCATGGTAATCCTCCCATGTAGCATTTTCCTCAGCATATTGGTACCATTGGAACTTGCATTGCAAGACCTCTTTGTTATGCAAGCGAAGGTTGCGCATTTCTAACACCTTGAGTGGTTCAATCCTGACCGCCCCTAGGTCTTGCATCTGTAAGGAATTCCAATTCAAAATATGATTATCAGCTGTAATATATTTCTTCAAATAAGATACATGAAAAACATTATGCATTCTAGACAAGGCTAGTGGTAGAGCAATTTTGTAGGCAACTAGACCGACCACTTCAAACACTTCAAAGGGTCCCACATAACAAGGGGCTAGCTTAGAAGACTTCCCAAACTTAATAGAACTCTTCTGAGGTTTGACCCTCAAAAGAAATTTTTCTCCAATAGAGAATTGCCTCGGAACATGCTTTGCATCTACATAGCTCTTTTGCCTATCATTGGCTTATGCCAATCTTTTTCTGATCAGCTTAACTTTTTCTTCCATTTAAGCTAGCATTTCTGGTCTGATGCTAATCCCATCTTCTAGGTTATCCTAGCTTATAGGAGTTTGACATCTTCTTCCATACAAAGCTTCAAATCGTGCCATCTTCATAGCAGAATGATAGGAATTGTTATAAGCAAATTCCACAAGTGGCAAGTATTCCTCCCACTTATATTGTTGATCCATGCAATACATTCGCAACAAGTCTTCTAAAACCTGGTTTACTCTCTCAGTATTCCCTTTATCATCCACCTTCTTTTCCAAATCACCCAGTCTTTTCTTGGTTTCTTCAAGCATAATTATGATTTGGTCCAACTTATTATTTGATGGGTAGTTTTCCTCTTCACTTTCTCCTTGGTTTGTTCTTGTCCGAACAATGTTTATCAATTTCTCACACCTGAGAATTTTGAGTTGTCCATTAGTTCATGATTATAATGTATCCCATTAGATCAAAACATAATAAATTCATTTAAAAATAGTTTGACACAAAACAACTCTTTTTATTTATTTCATTTCAAAAGCAAGAGTATTCTTCATTTATACAAGAAATGACTTCAAAGGTCATGCTCAAGAGGAGTATATCCTTCAAACTCATTTTCAGATACATAATCTCGAGGTATATAACCCTTTGATTCACTATTGGACCTAACTTCTATGATCTCAACAGTTGGGGGTATGCGGGGATCTCGCATAACCATAGTTGTTTCCTCATCTGACATATACTCTATGATTTTGGCAGTGATCTTAACTCTTTCCATGTTTTCCCTTCTTAATCACTTGATTCGAGTTAAGGTAGTTGCCAGAGTTTCAGTATCACTTAACCAAATATCAGTCTCATCATTGGTTACCTCAAAGGTTTTGATAATGGCCTCACATTCTCTTTTTGCTTTAAGGAAACATTGACTTGTATTAATAGAATTTCTTGTTGTCTTCTTAAGACATACCATCTTGGCACAGAAATTTTCAAACATTAGCTAACCACATAATGTTGACTACAGGCAAGCATAGTGGTCTCATAAGCCCTAGTGTTGAACTTGGTAGCTTTGATACCATATGTAACATCTACATTCTAAAAACATAGTAAAACCACAAAATTTACCATCGAGTAATACAACAAGGTAAAAATGAGATAAATATTTTTTTTTCTTTTATTCAACATATAATCAAGTAACTACAATTACAAGATTTTCTCAATACAAAATACAATAAACCATATTGTCTTTCTCAAGTACAATGTTTACAAATGTAAATCAATTACATATACTAATTTTGGAATAAATACTACTTCTGATTATCTGACATCTTTATCACATGTCCTGGCATGTTTCCTACTTGGAGATAGAGTATCTTTCTAGTGATTTACCTCCATCCACAGACCAACGGTCTCCCACACATCTTCCACATAGGAAGTGGCCCTACCCTTCACGAGGAATATAGACCTTAGGTGACCAGTGGTAATTTGCCTTTCCCAAGTACATAGTGTTGTATCCTTCTCAACTCTATCAACCATACAACCCTAGATACCCTCTAGCTAAGTATGATTTCTAATAGGATGAGCAATCTAGATATAGTGAATCGACAATGCATGCAGAAAATAAATGCATTACTTTGGCCAAAGTTTTTATAATTAATATCATTCATAATGAATGTATTCGTTTTGTTCACCTACCCATACTTGACTTGGATATTGTCATATTCTCGCAATTTTTTATCCAACCATAATCATGTAATAGTTTAATCCATGAGTCATAATAATATATTTAGACTATAATAAGTCCGTATGACAAAACTATACAATTGGTTCATAATCAACTCTAGAGTTTACCTATTATCCCATGGTTAATATAATATCACTATGTAACCTTATCTTTTATCTAGGAGACCTAGATTCAGAATTGTCTTATGGCTAATTCAACCAAAGATAAGAACACTATAGTTCTTTAAATAGATATTAGCTCCTATCAAATAACTTTAATAATGTGATAAAACAAAAAATACCCTATATGCCTTTCCTACAAGGTCATTCTTTAGTCAACTTAGTCTACTCCATTGTATTGGATCTCTTCAAGGATAATGTGAACAATAAAGACAAATAGACATTATTGGGTTCTTATAAAAATCCTATTTCAACTACCATAGTATCTCTTAGTTACTTTCATTTGATGTGATACAATAGTTTACTAAAGATTCCTATAAATCTAGTTCTCATGGGTAGATAACATCTTCCGTTATATATATATCTATATATATAGTCTAAACAAGACAATATTTTAAATCATTATAACCTCAATACTATATGGCTTAAGTTTGAGAGTATAATAACAAAGTTCATTAATCTCTATAATATTCGAGAGCCTATTGTTTTGTTAACTCACAATCATTCCATTGACTTGATTACAAACTTATTCAATAGGTGAACTATTTTCAAAGCAAATGACAGCTATGACAATCTTTCACTATGATGGCCATTTATTCTCCATTCTTTGCATTGATATGATAATCCATTTCTAAAGGATAGGCAAATGGTCGAATCAGTAACTGTAACAAAGTACTCACTTGTATCACCAAGTGTCAACCATACGATTTGCATTCTTAATCTCATTGTTTACAGAGATAGATCAATACAATTTTCTCAAAAACTTATCTACATTTTCCTACGTCGAACCTTACTAGTTATCGACTGTTACACTATAAAATTAGAAGATTTAACTCCCCTGGAGAACTCATATAGTCACCATAAGACTATGGTGTATTCACTAAAGATATGATAATCAATCTCTTCTTAGATATCAAATACATAATCAAAGAATACCTGCAAATGATCGATTTAGGAGTTGACAGAGATTGTAAACCAGACACAGGGTCAACATCCTTCTATCTGCATATTCCCTCTCTTCTCCTTTCAGTCTACTTCTATCTGCAAAACATTTTTTTATCCTTTTTTGTTCGATTTTGTTCTCTATGTTTCTAATCTTGTTCTCCTTTCATGCCTGGCTTAATTGAGTCATTTTTTTTAATAAATAGGACTGAGGCATGACCCCTATAGAGTCACCTCATTTTGTCCCTCAATAATAATTCAATTACAATACTTAATGCAACTTAACAGTCCTTAGTGACTAAGTCACAACTGAAATTAGTTTTCAAGCAAAAGTCCATATGTCGATGGTGGAAGGCGACCTTATGGATTGTTCAGTTGGGCAGTCATAGTCATCCTCATAAGGATGAGCCTGACACTTCATTAAAAACATAACTGATCTTTTTATTGATCATAATATGTGGTTTGACCCACCTTTATCACTAATGAAGACTCTTGTATAATTTAGACTTCGGCTTCTCAAACATAACACCATCAACTCATTATGAGGTATTATCCTCATTCGATGCTAAGGCATTTACCTATTTGAATACATCAAATATAATTCGCATAACATCGCCTCTATATTAGATAGTTATGGTTTAATCAATAAAATGATAATATTTAAGTAAGGATTACAAGATAATGTGATTGGGTTGAGCTTGTCTCCCCATCACAATCCGTTGACAATAATCACGTATTCTTAACTCGAAAAAATCATCTTAACGTTAAGAATCGATTATAACACCTCAAGTGACTTAATAATAATAAGATCACTATTTTATGACAATAACATCGTAATCTTTACATTAAACGTAAATAGTCATAGTTCACACTCAAACAACGTCGTTAACATTACTAACGACTAGGATGACTTATTATGATTCATAAGGTATCGACTACCTGTCGATTGGGTTTTTAAAAGTAAATTGAAAAGCCAAGACTTACCTCATACAACAAATTGGTTCTCATTTCTGTTAAACCCTTATACTCAATTTGGCAAATAAACCACTCATAACCTAAGGTCTATATCTCTCTCCTGGAAAGATACTCTCTCTCTTTTCTTCAAGAGTCATCTGAGAACTTGTAATCCTATATCAAATTGTTGCAAGTATGGGCCTCACCGGTGTTGTCATTGATGTCAATATACTCTTGCTACATTAATGATAAGGATTGGATGAATTGTTTGCTGAGGATATTGAGAAAATTGGTCATATCAGGGATAGTGAAGAATAGTGAAAATAGTAAGGTAAAAGTCCAAGATAGGATGAGGATCAAAGGATGTGGTTTAAAGGGTTTATAGATATGTGTCTTAAAGTGATCTAGTAGATATTTCAGAGGTCCGCATGAAGATCTAAAGAAGTTGTGGCCGCTCAAGTAAAATCAGCTCTGGCAGGTGTTTAGAGGTGACAGAGTGATACAGATAGGTTCGATGAGATCCAGAAATGCATTATCATGTTCTACAGATTTTAGGGAGTGTTCAAGAAGTCTTTGTGAAGTGTCAACTCATTTGGTTCATGGTTTGAAGGTCCACAAGCATCTATTCCTTTGTGGCAGTGATGATAGACTGTGTTCTTGAGGTTCCAGATGAAGGAGAGAAGGATTTCAGTAAGCAGATAAAGTGTGGATGTTCTTAGTGATTCAGGCAAGCTTGTGGAAGTCTTTGGATCATGTCCAGTTTATGTTGGTGGTCCACATTAAAGTTGGAGCTCTCAATTGAAGAATAACTTCTGGATGATGGTTTTCTTCCTAAGACTGGCCAACCAGATGGGTTACACATCTTGCAGATGTACTTGTAGATGTTTTCTGACTTAGATGATTATTCCTAAGTTGATGTCTTGTATAAATAAGGAATTATGAAGCCATTTCAAGGTGTATCCATTGGATATGAGTTTGTGGTAGCGAGGAGGAGAGCGAAAGGTAGAACAAAAGTATTGGGCTTAAATGGAACTAATTCAAGCATGGTGAAGATGCTATTCTCTAGTTCATGTATGTGATACTTACTATTTTGTAGACAGTGTGTCTCTTGTAGGCAGTGGGCCTCTTGTGAGAAGTGTGCTCGAACAGTGAGCCCTAATTGGCATGTGCCATTTTGTTCTTTCTATTCTTCTAACAAAGAATAGAATCTTGGGTTAATCACCCCGTGGTTTTTCCCTTAACCGGGTTTTCCACATCAAAATATTGGTGTCTTATGTGTTGATGTGTTGTTGCTCTTGGTTTAAATGCATTGTGTTTCCATGATTGAATTGTTATTATGCTACTGAATTACAAAGTGGATTTAAGTGTTTAAATTGGAAGAAAGTTATGGACAACTGATTCACCCCCCCTCTTAGTTGTCTATCCTGAATGTAACAATTGGTATCAGAGCCAAATTCCTCTAAAAGGAGCTTAACCGCTTGAGGAGATCTAGGATGTCATCCTACAAGAAGGATAGTCTGAAGTTTGATGGAACCAATTTTAATCTTTGGAAAAGTCGCATGAAATGTCACTTACTATGTATGGGAATGCAGTACTGGAACATGGCTTCAACAAAGTATACTCCTCCACAAGGTGGCCCGAAAACTCAAAATGAAATCACAGATGCTGAAAATAATCTGCGGACTATAGAAGGTCTTCTAAGTGCATTATCTACTTCAGAGCTTTCAAATGTTGTTGATATACCAACTACTTTTGAGATTTGGGAAAAATTGGAACTTCTACATGAAGGAGACAAGTATGTTAAATGTGCAAGGTTACAGAGTCTGAAAGGGAAATTTGAAAATCTGAAGATGAGAGAAGATCAAAATATCACTACCTTTATGCCAAGAGTAAATGACCTTGTTTGTGGCATTAGATGTGTTGGTGGAGTCTTGGATGAAGATGAGATTGTTGGCAAAGTTCTCAGATCCCTTCCTGCTTCTTATAAAATCAAAGTTGTTGCCATTGAAGAATTCAGAGCCCATACAGCTGTCACAAGAGATCAATTAGTTGGTAAACTGGCTAGAATTGAAATGACCATGTTTGGAGATGCCCCCCCAAAGACTGAATCAGCATTCAAAGACAATGCCTCTGTAAAAGGTAAACAAAGGTTTGATCCGGGAGAGAACTCTTCAAGGAAACTATCATGGTATGAAAAAGCAAGAAAAGACTTGGAAGAAGAAGAAGCTAAAACTGCACAACTTGAAGCTCTTATTGCAAAAAGACTACCAAGAGGATCCTGTAAGTATGAAGGGAAATTGCCTTTAAGGTGTTTTAACTGTAATAAGATTGGTCATTTTGCCTCAAGGTGTCTGGATAGATTTTCAAGGCCAAATCCTAACAAGCCAAGGTTCCAAAAGAATTGTTACTATGTTCGTGAAGATGATGATAATTAAGGAGTAACAGATGATGAATCAGAGACAGGAAACAAATCTAGAAATGAGTGGGTGTTCATTGCCATCAAGGAAGAAGATCCAATGTCCTCTGTATCTGTCAATCATAAGACTGTGGAAAGAGCTCTGGCTACCCAAATTGAAGAAAAGGATGATTGGGTCATTGACAATGGATGCTCTTACCATATGACAGGTGATAAAAATAAGTTCATAGATTTGGAAAGGTATGAAGGAGGAGGGGTAAAGTTTGGTGATAATTCTGCTGGTAGAATCAGAGGTAGAAGAACTATTTCTTTTGATGGAAGGAACAAAACCGATAATGTACTGTATGTTGAAGGATTGAAGCACAATCTTCTCAGTGTTGGATAGTTGGTGGACAAAGGCTATGATCTCAGATTCAAGAATGGAAAATGCAAGATCTTTGAGAGTTCCAGAACAGAGATTGCATCCGGTACCCAAACAAAAGGTAACATCTTCCATTTAGTTGGTACTGGTAAAAGTTGTCTATTTGTGCAAATTGATTAGAGTTGGTTATGGGATAGGAGGATGTGTCATGTGAATTTTGATAATATTATGAAGACAAGCAATACTCAGGCAGTAAGAGATCTTCCAAAGTTGGTGAAACCTACAAATAATTTGTGCAAGGAATGTCAGATGGGTAAACAAAGCAAAGTCTCATTCAAAAGCAAGGAACAATCTTCTATTGGATTATTAGACTTAGTTCATATTGATTTATGTGGTCCAGAAAGAATCAGAAGTGTGCAAGGTGATAGATACTTCATGTTACTAATTGATGACTATTTTCGGATGATGTGGGTAACCTTTCTGAAAGAGAAATTAGAAGCTCTTGAGAAATTCAAAATATTCAAGGTTATGGTAGAGAATGAAACTGGATTAAAATTGAAATGCCTGAGGTCTGATAGAGGTGGAGAATTCACATCCGGTGAGTTCATAGATTTCTGTGAGAAACATGGAATAAAGAGACAGTTGTCAGGTCCTAGGACTCCACAGCAGAATGGAGTAGTTGAGAGAAAGAACCAGACCATCCAGGAGGCATCTGGGACCATGATGATGGAAGCAAATGTTCCTCAGATCTATTGGAGAGAAGATGTCAGCACTGCAGTCTATACTCTCAATCAAGTACAAATCAAAAGCAATACTGGTAAGACTCCTTATGAACTTTGGTTTGGTATCACTCCTACTGTGAGGTATTTCAAAGTTTTTGGTAGCAAATGTTACATTAAGAGAGATGAAAATTTAGGCAAATATGATGCTAGAAGTGCTGAAGGAATTTTCTTGGGTTACTCCACTCAAAGTAAAGCATATCGGTGTTATAACAAGAGATTGAGAAAGATTATAGAAAGTACTAATGTGAAGGTTGATGAAGAAATTGAAAAACCCTCAAGATTTTATGAATATGATGAAGATGATCAGAATAATGTTTTGAGCCAAGGAGTCCAAGACCCCTCTGAGATTCAGATCTAGACTGATCCGGTAAATCAGGAAGAAGAGATAAGTTTTATTGAGCCTGATCAAGAATCAAAAGTACAAGAAACTCCCAAAGTTTTCAGGTATGTAAGACTGAACCACTCTAAAGATCAGATCATAGGTGATAAAAGAAAAGGTGTATAAACAAGAAGAAGGATTGCTCAAGACTCAGAAGAGTATTGTCTGATTTCAAAGATTGAACCTAAGATAGTGAATGAAGCTTGCAATGATGAAAATTGGACTAAAGCAATGAAGGAAGAGCTGATGCAAATTGAGAAAAATCACACTTGGGATCTTGTTCCTAGACCTAGAAACAAGAATGTGATTGGAACCAAATGGGTCTTCTAGAACAAACTAAATGAAGTTGGTGAAGTAATCAGAAATAAAGCTAGATTGGTGTGTAAGGGTTATTCTCAAATAGAAGGAGTTGATTTTGAAGAAACTTTTGCTCCGGTGGCAAGAATTGAAGTAGTCAGACTATTTCTTGCTTTTTCTACTTTCAAGGATTTCAAAGTATATCAGATGGATGTCAAGTCTCCCTTCCTGAATGGTGACTTGGAAGAAGAAGTTTACATTGAGCAACCGGATGGATTTCAATTGTTTGATCATGGTGATATGGTCTGCAAATTGAAGAAAACACTGTATGGACTGAAGCATGCCCCAAGAGCTTGGAATGAAAGATTGGATAAGTATCTTTTGAAGATTGGTTTCAACAAAGGTACTACTAATAGTAATTTGTATTTCAAAATTGATCATGAAAATATCTTGATTGTTGAAGTGTTTGTTGATGATATCATTTTTGGAGGAAGAGATAGTATGTGCAAAACCTTTGCAAATCAAATGAAAAGTGAATTTGAGATGTCCATGCTTGGGGAAATGAATTTCTTTTTGGGTCTACAAATCACTCAAACAAATAAAGGAATCTTCATTTCTCAGTCCAAATATGCGAAAGAATTGTTAAAGAAATTTGGGATGGAAGACTCAAAGCCAATGAATACTCCCATGGCAACCAGATGCAAATTAAGCAAAGATGATGACTCACCTAAGGCTGATCAGAAAAAGTATAGGTTAATGATTGGAGGACTGTTGTATCTTACTCAAACTAGATCAGACATTATGTAGGCTGTTGGTCTTGTTGCTAGATTCCAGGCTGATCCTAGAGAATCTCATGTCATGGTAATCAAGAGGATTTTTAGATATTTAGAAGGGATAGTTGAGTATGGATTGTGGTATCCCAGAGATCATGATTTCTCTCTTCATGCATATACAGATGCGGATTGGGTAGGAGATGTGGATGACCAGAAGAGTACCAGTGGTGGAGCATTCTTTTTAGGGAAGAGATTGGTTTCTTGGCTAAGCAAGAAATAAGAGGCAATATCTCTATCCACTATAGAAGTAGAATATATTGCAGCAACAGGTAGTTGTACTCAAGTTTTGTTGATGAAGCAAATGCTAAGAGACATAAGAGTGGAGTATGAGGAGCCTATCACAATCTTCTGTGATAATTCAAGTGTAATAAATATATCTAAGAATCTAGTGTTGCATTCAAATACTAAACATATATCAATCAAGTTTCACTTTTTGAGAGAGCAAGTGAACAAGAATGAAGTCAGATTGGAGTTTGTGCCATCCAAGGATCAGATTACAGACATCTTTACTAAACCTCTACCTAAGGACTATTTTGAGTATCTCAGGGAGAAGTTAGGGGTTATTGCCCCTCCGGTGATGAACTAAGGTGCACTGATGTGCATCAGTCCAATGGTTATCACAGTCATATCTTGTGGTCCAGATTGATGATTGGGAACTGCTACTCAAGGGGAGCAGCTGGTATGACTCTGAAGTGGTGAAATTGCAAGTATGTGCCCTTTGCCATTGATGTCAAAGGTGGAGAGAAGACATGTGAAAAATAAGTGGTTGCTAATCAAAGGGGGAGCAGGAAAGGAAAAGAAGACATGTGAATGGTTGTTGCTAATAGGGGGAGTTGTGACAGTAAGGAGAAGTTCTTGTCTTGATGGTCAAAACAATTTTTCACATCATATGTTGCCATCAATGACAAAGGGGGAGATTGTTGCAAGTATGGGCCTAACCAGTGTTGTCATTGATGTCAACATACTCCTATTGCATTAATGATAAGGATTGGATGAACTGTTTGCTGAGGATATTGAGAAAATTGGTCATATCAGGGACAGTGAAGAATAGTGAAAATAATAAGGTAAAAGTCCAAGATAGGATCAGGATCAAAGGATACGGTTTAAAGGGTTTGTAGATATGTGTCTTAAAGTGATCCAGTAGAGATTTCAGAGGTCTGCATGAAGATCTAAAGAACTTGTGGCCACTCAAGTAAAACTAGCTTTGTCAGGTGTTTAGAGGTGACATAGTGATACAGACAGGTCCGGTGAGATCCGAAAATGCATTATCCTATTCTGCAGATTTGAGGGAGTGTTCAGGAAGTCTTTGTGAAGTGTGAACTCATTTGGTTTGTGGTTTGAAGGTCTGCAAGCATCTATTCCTTTGTGACAGTGATAACAGACTATGTTCTTGAGGTTCTAGATGAAGGAGAGAAGGATTTCAGTAAGCAGATAAAGTGTGGATGTTCTTGGTGATTTAGGCAAGCTTGTGGAAGTCTTTGGATCGTGTCCAGTTCATGTTGGTGGTCTGCATTGAAGTTGGAGTTTGCAATTGAAGAATAACTTCCAGATGATGGTGTTCTTAAGACTGGTTGACCGGATGGGTTACACATCTTGCGGATGTACTTGTAGATTTTTGTCGACTTAGATGATTATTCCTAAGTCGATGTCTTGTATAAATAAGGAATTATGAAGTCATTTCAAAGTGTATCCATTGGAGATGAGTTTGTGGTAGTGAGGAGGAGAATAAAAGGCAAAGCAGAAGTATTGGGCTTAAATGGAATGGTGAAGATGCTATTCTCCAGTTCATGTATGTGATACTTACTATTTTGTAGACAGTGTGTCTCTTGTAGGCAGTGGGCCTCTTGTGAGCAATGTGCTCAGGTAGGGAGCCCTAATTGGCATGTGCCATTTTGTTCTTTCTATTCTTCTAATAGAGAATACAATCTTGGGTTAATGACCCCATGGTTTTTCCCTTAACTAGGTTTTCCACATCAAAATCTTGGTGTCTTATGTGTTGATGTGTTGATGTGCTGTTGCTCTTGGTTTAAATGCATTATGTTTCCATGATTGAATTGTTATTATGCTACTGAATTACAAAGTGGATTTAAATGTTTAAATTGGAAGAAAGTTATGGACAACTGATTCACCCCCCCCTCTCAATTGTCTATCCTGAATCTAACACAAACTTGTTACCAAACAAATTATGATCAGTGCATCATTATTCAAATAATAAATCAAATCTCATAATGCAAATATTAAATCAATAATAACATAATTACTTCTATAAATTCATAAATGAAATTAAATATAATCCATGTCTTTCCTTGTCATTAATCAAAGCATCATAATAAATTTACTTATGTCTAAGTAAAAGTAAAAAGTATAGCAAGACAAAAATTGGGGATGTAACACCTTGCTTTAGTAAGTCTCGAACGAGCATCTCAATTTCTATCTTTTGGTGAAATGGGTAGCGGTAGGGCTTGATGTTGGGAGGAATGCTTCTAGGAAGGAGCTGAATGTGGTGGTCCTCTAGTCGTGAAGGTGGCAATCCCACTAGTTTGGCAAAGACAGATGCATACCTATCCAAAATTTGTTGTAGATCAGAAGGAGTAGTGGAGACCGCGGATGGTTGCATCTGAATGGAATGGAGCTGAGTGATGACACCATGTGAATTCTTCTTAAGAAGTTTTTCCATGTGATGTGAACTTATGATGTTGAGAGACCCCGGTTGTAATCCCTTCAATGTGTGTTTTTGCCCATTGTCTAAAAATTGCATCCAAAGTTCAACAAATTCCCATAAGATGGATCCAAGTGTGCATAACCATTAGGTGCCCAAAACCACATCACATCCACTTAAGGGCAAGGCAAACATGTTAGAGCATAGGTTATAATCTCCAATTGAGATACGCACATTGTCACACTTCCCTTTGCAAGGTAATGTTCCCTTATTGGCAATCATGACTTTAAAGCTAGAGCGAGGATGGATAAGACAATCAGCCTATATGGCGACCCGAGTGTCAATGAATTTACGAGTGCTACCAGAATCAATGAGTATTATAAGATGGAGCTTCTTGAAGTAACCTGTGACCCACACAGTTTGTGGGGTGGTGACTCCTACTAAAGCATGGAGAGAGATCTTTGGGTGGTCTTCCTGAGAAGCAAGGTCCACGAGTGACTGCTAAGTTTCGACCTCATCATCTACTGTATCCTGAGCATCCACATAAAATTCAGTTTCAGGCGAAGAATCCACATCCAAGAGATAGAGATTTTCCTAAACACATCTATGTCCCTTAGTGAATTTCTCATCACAATTATAACAAAGCCTTTTTTCCTACATGGACACATCTCTGCTTCAGTCAAATGCTTGATAGGAGTTGTTCTAGGAGCTAGCATTATTTGAGGTCTTTGGGAAACTGTATTTTTGAATGGAACAAAATTGGATGGATCTTGTTAGATGTGATCTTGTCCTCCGCCAACTTAGCCAACCCTAGGGCTTCCATCATTGTGCTAGGATGGAACATTTTAACCTCAAATCGAATTGCATCCTTCAGACCAATGACAAAATAACTCCTAAAGAAATCATTAGACAATCCCATTGTGTGATTGGCCAGTTTTTCAAATTCTATCTCATATTGTCTCACAGTGCCTGTTGGTGAAGTTTAGTGAGTGCTCCTATGAAGTCATCAAAAGCACTAGGGCCAAAACATTGCAAAATGAGTTTGCAAAAATCTTTCCATTTTGGCTCTTCATGAGCCTTGTTGTACCAACAACCATTGAAGGGCTTCATGTTCCAAATGAAAGGATGCAAGTGGGATTTTGTTGATATCAAAAGTATTATGCAAACTGAAATATTGTTCTTCCCGGTATATCCATCCATTCGGATCATCACCATTAAAGTGAGGAAAATCAAGCTTTGGCCCACAAAAATTGCTGGAAGAAGAAAACCTCGTGTCTGCCAAAGACTCTAGCTAACATCTGTTGTTTATGGCTAAATGCTGAAGATTGAGGTAGAGAATTTTTTCATCCAAAACTTGGAGTTTGGTCTTGAGGGCTGCAATTTCATCCTCCATGTTTTTTACTCTTGTGTGGGTTACAACCATAGCCAGGAGATTTTTTTTTGGGGAATGGGTAGAAAAACAAAAATGAAAACTTTTTTAGTAAAGGAAAATTTGGATTTGGGGAAAAGTGTGATGGGTAATTGGGGTTTGACTAGGTTTTGGACACTTTCTGAGGGAAAGGTACGCAGAAAATGGGAATTTTAGAAGCAGGGTGAAGGAATGGGAAAATTTGTCCAAGAGGGACAAAGGAGCATAAATATGAAATGAACATTGTGGGAAAATTTGAAGGCTATTGGGTGAGAATCGAAGAATTTATGGCAAACCCTAAAAATAGACAAATATGGGATTTATGGCTTCGATAAGTCGAATTTGGGATAGGGTCCTCAAGGAAGGAAATTGCAGAATGAAATTCCAGGGGTTCCAGTGAGGGAAACGGAGCTAAAGCAAGGAAGATATGGCAAAAAAATGGAAATGATCTGCCAACAGCTATGGACGGATTCAATTTGTGATTTGTTAGCTGTCAATAGATATGGGCCCCAAGTATGTTCGACTTCCTAAAGGTTCAGTGGAGTCTCTTAGCCACCAATGATGTCTAACAGCTTGCATATTAGGGCAGTACCCCTCACTCCATGGCTTAGGTAAAACTAATAATGTTTTTTCCACAAACGACAACTCTTGGTTTACCTCATGAATGGGAACTAGTCAATCAGGTAGGGGCCGTTGCCCTTTTCGCTGGCAGGTCCTCTCAATGGACCAGCTACTTTGGGGTTCTTGTGGTACTCCTCATAATGAGTTTTAGGGCTATGTCCAGGCACTTCCCATAGTTAAGCAGATAGGGATATTCCCTAATCTGAACTTGCAAGTGAAATGAATAATACAAATGTGAAAAAGAAAGAGCTACTGCAAAAATCACAGCACCTGGAGGCCACTGTAGAAAACAATTTGGTAGATATTCCACCCAGCGAGCCCAAGAAAGTGCTATTCTACCAGATGAGAGGAACCTCCTACAACAATATAATGAAAAATGCATGAAAAAATAAAAATAATAGAAACACAGAAGGAATTTATTAATCGCAGGCCACTTCAAGGGGCAACCTCCTTTGAGCAAGCTCAATACAATAAATTTGTGGATGCCTTCATTGGCCTCAACACGTACTTATATACTAAGTCTAATCTAAACAACTATTACTTCCCATGAATGTGGGATAATACAATATACTCACAGGATGACTTACAAAGCATATGCATCCAAAAGTAATATACTAACAAAGTAAAGAGAAGGGTTAAACACGGGTTCCTAACAAACTCATCTTGTAAGCTATATTTCAATCCATTAAGGTATCATGAAACCTTGTCATTGTCATCCTCCATATGTCCTAATCTAATTCTCAACTTGTAAAACTCTTCAGTGTACTCTTTCACTCCCATATCCTTTTGTTTCAAGTTCTGTAACTTCCTATACAACTAAGTCATGTAGTCACTAGACATGAATTTGCCCTTCAACTTGGAAATCATCCTATCCCAATAAGTAATCTTGGATTTGCCTTTCTTTCTCCTTTCTTCCTAAACATAATCCCACCATAGGGATGCATGGCCTTTCAACTTAGTCCCAGCTAACTTTACATGCTAATCTTTAGGTAGCTCCTCAAACTCAAAGTACTTGTCTAACTCCCCTATCCAATCTAGGAGTTCTTCACCATTCAAACTACCTACCTACACTAGAAGTTCCATCTTCACCTTAGTTCCTTCACCCATGACTGCCTTCAGCAATCCTTCCATCCTTGAATCATCAACATCCCTCTCTTCTTGAGGCTCTCCTTGTGGTTCTTCATCCACCACTTCATCTTGTCACTCATATCTCCTGTAACAACTCCTCTTCTCTAGTTAGCTTCCACTGCAGTGAGTCTTGCATCTAAACTAACTCTCATTTCCCTCATTTCTCTGGCAAGGGCTTCTCTCAATTGTGTGGCTATTCTCTTTGCCACCCTTTCAGTTGCATTGACTCTTGGAGGAATCTTTCACCTTTTCTTTTATTGTCAACCCTTTCTTGGCTTTAACCTACTCTGATACCAATAATGATGCAGAGGGAAAACAATAGCAAGGATAATGTCTTCAAAATTCTACAAACCCCTTTCTATCGGATTTAAATCTATACCCTGTTCTTTCCCTTCACAACCTACTGCACTAGTTTCAACCATCAAGAAAGGCCTAATGGGGTTGCTTTGAATGACAAAACTTTACAAAATGCATTTTTTTTGCTTTCTTGGATTCTCATAATCTTTCATACACACTATAGGGTCTTATCAAAACCTAACTCTGCTATGGAAATTCCAATGAGACTAAATTTCACTAAACCCTCATGATACTAGGGTTTGTGATAGTCTTTTGGGACAACAATGCACACAGTCCTCAATATCTCAATCACACAGGAATTTTAGAAAGTTTCCTTTGGTAGACACTTAAACAATAGCCTAAATAAGACTTTCAACAAGTTTAAGCAATTTCTACCAACTAAAACAAAAGTTATGAATTTTCTTTGCTCGGTAGAAACCCTAGCTCTATGACAGGGTTGTTAGTAGTATTTTTGCCATATCTTGATCAAAACAACATGAAATCAAACCAAACTAATTGCATTAGATTCACAAAACAAAATTCTAACTTTTCATTCACTTTAGACCTGAAATTGTTTCATACAGGCCATACAAGATTGTTCTTAGACTATATTTGCAGAAAATTGTCATAAAATGTGAAAGAAACAGGGTGTTTTTATCAAAAAAAACTCCTTCAATAGCTTCTTGGAGCCTTCTTCTTCATTTCTTCGATGTGAATGATGATTATAAAATAGTTACCATTGAAATTACATGCCTTTTCCATCAAAATCTAATGTAACCTAATGTCCTTTTTTACATCAAACTTGTAAAATATGCACTTTAACCACCTAAAACTAAACAAAAACATGAACAAAGACCCTACATGGTCTTCCATGGTCTTCTAAGACCTTATTAGACTCAACAAACCCAAAATTACAACTGAGAAACAAAACCCAACCTTCTACAAGCCAAAAATCACGTAGAAAAATCAAACTTGCATTTTGGCGGGAAAGTCAAAGTTCAAATTTCTAGGACTTCCTAAGTACTCTAAACCATTGGAAATGATCCCAATGGACTCTAATTGACATTCAAACACTAATTCAAGACTCTTGACATCAAAATGGCCTTAAAACACAAACTAGACATCAAAATGACCTTAAAACATGAAAACAATGATGCTCCTGCATCATTTATCCAGCTAATTTCTCTATCATCTTGGGAATCTTTTTATTCTTATAGGAACACCTCACTAAGCAATCATTTGTGAGTTATGATATTCCAATGTCCTAAAACACTTTAGGGAAAGCAAATTACTATTTTGCCTAAAATAACATTTATTTTGGACTTATATGCATAATGATAGAAAGTACTATATCAATTCCTACATTTAGTGTTGCATCACCAAGCTAACCATCAAGAAGTTTGGAACATATAGAACATTGATAATTCTAACCAAAAGCCTACATTGCCACACCTATGGGAAGGTAATTCACCACTTTAACCTCAACCAATTTTATGATTGATGTGATGTGGCCATCATTCTTACAACATAATTATACACCTATAGCATACAAAAAGTAAATTAGGTATACTCACAAATAAAATACAAAGGACATCAATTTATTAAAAAATTGATAGCTTAGGCATAACTTGAAGATAAACAACCATGTATCTCCCTTAATAGTATGTCATGTAAAGAATATATTGACTAAAGCAATTTTTTATTTCAACTCTACATCTCTCTAGTCCCTCTTGAATCACTATCCACATTACTTTTATTTATAGCACATCTAGATTTACATAGTGTAGAGTGTTGTCTACCAAACTCTCCCTCAAATTTAGATTATCCATTCTTCAAATTCAAGCATGATCTCATTGCTAGAAAATTGGAAAAAATAAAAGCTACTAACTGTCATCATTTATCCACACACTCTTTCATCTTTGAGCAATTTTTTTGTTTGATGGAATCATAAAAATACACTAATGGAGTGTTAATTTAAAATAAAATTTGAGGAAATTGGGATTTTCTAGGGTTTCTTGGCTTCCTTGTGTGCATGTAATATTTCAGAATTTGTAGGATCCCATTCATGCTTGCCTACATTTATTGTGACATATTGTCATTCTCTGAGCCTGAGGGTGTCTTTTCACCCCTTTATATGGCATCAACCTTTCATTACTCTACAACTATTGTTGTTGGAGCTAAAGGTTTGACAAGGACCATCAATGGCACCCCCACTCAAATGTCCCTAAAAGTTTGTTCCAAAAGTGTTTCATGAGGTAAGTCTCCTAACCCACCTCCAGATGGTGTTCTTCCCATTCCAGAGTTTGATAATGCCTGTGAATGGCTAGAAATTTTACTTTAATTAGGTATTTTGTGGGTAGAGTACCCCCTAAAAGCATGCTCTATGACTAGATTAGCAGACCCTGGTCCCCACATGGGATCCACCTTGATGTCGTTCAAAACCTTACTAAGGTTTTTTCTTTTTTGTTTTACCAAGGCCAACCATGCTAAGGCTATTCTCAGTCAGGGCCCCTAGCTTGTTCATTCTTCCCTCCTTGTGTTCACAATGTGGACTCAAGACTTTTCTATCTCTGACAAAAAGTCCATTTGAGTCCTTATATGGGTGGAGTTCTCCAGTCTACCCTTGCCTTACTGGAACTTTCTTAGCTAGATAACTTCTTCTCTAGGTTTTGTTGTGTGCTTAGAACCTGAAAAGTTCTTGCGACTTGTCCCCAACACTAGGTTTGTGTCAAGGTCGACCTCAAGGATTTTGTGGATATTCAAGTTGGTCAAAATCGCTAATCTTAGTCTATTCAATACATCAATCTTCCTAACACCTGCTATAGGTGCCAGTCCTCTGACCAAAAATTTTAAGATTGCCCATTAGCCTCCCATCAACCGAAACCTTTAGCTCAACCCTCTTCTAGGCTGTCACCTCCTGCAAAAGAAGAGAAAGACTGGTCTACAGTGGTCACCCGCAAGGCCAAGAAATCTAGCAATTCCAATCCCTCACCCAAGCCATCGGGTTAAGGGGGTTCAGTGCATAATGTTTCAAAACTAGCTAACGTAGGTGCATTGAGTGTGGCAACATCATTCAAGGCTCTTGCTATGGTAGTTGTTATTTCACAACTGCTTGTTTCCAGTGCCTGACATGCTTCCCCTCCTCTCATTGGGTAGAAGTGGTTCTAAATCTCATCTGAGTGTTTGGAGGATGGTGAGTCTATGCCATGACAAAGGCAACATGCACATCTCAACTTCTAAATTGAGAGCTATGAAGTGCTCGACTCTTTTTTTAGAACAATTATGCAGCCCTCGAGGGACTATATAATGAGGAAATGTCCCTCAACGATGATTGTTAAATCAAGTATATTTCCTTGAATGTGAGAGGTCTCACAAACCTCCCTCAAAATTACTCTATTTGTGATGTTCGCTCTTAGTTTACAGGCCTTGACATTCTATGCCTTCAAGAGGTTAAAGTGTCAAGTTTTTTTTCTTTCTATAGCATGCCGAGTTATTTCTCTCACCTATGTGGCATCAACTTTTGGTTGACCATGGATGTGACCCCATGAACCGTGTCTTGTGGGCTCTTTTCAATGTTAATAATTATTCGTTTGGGATTATTAATGTTTATGCTCCCAATAATACTGTTGAAATATCTTCCCTTTGGTGATGGATTACCAATTCAATGTGTGCCGCCACTTGAGTTTTGTGTGGGGACTTCAATATGATTGAGATGGCCTATGATAAATGCATAGCCTTGTTGATGCGTTGGACAACTAGAAAAAGGGAGGCTTGGTTTTTTGTGCATAATAAATTGTGTGTTTTTGACCCCAGCGTTGGCTGTCATCATGATAATACAACATGGTACACATGGAGCAATTTAAGAGTCGGCCCTGACAAAGGGGATTAGCCCACAATACTATCTAACTTTTTAGCCAAATTGGGACATTGAAATCAACATTTTAAACCAAATTTTCAATTTTTGACACCTATAACAACTAATCCATTGAGAATTTGAAGATGATGTGAACTAGTGATTTTTGAGATTTTGTGTGTAGATTATAAATTTATTTTTTTGAAAATTAAGAAATAATTTGTGAATTTTTTTACATGACTTTTAATAACTTATTTTTAATAATTAACAATATTTTTAAAAAGTGATGTTTATACCAAATAGCATTACACACTAAATTTATTTTTTTGAAAAATTAAGAAATAATTTGTGAATTTTTTACATAACTTTTAATAACTTATTTTTTATAGTTAATAGTATTTTAAAAAAGTGACATTTATACCATATAGCATTACTTTTTTTTATAGAAAAGATAAAATTATAAATTTTTAAAAAAGATTTGTAACAACAATACCTAGTGTATAGATATTTTTTCATTATTCTTTTATGCATATTATTTTATTAATTTTTGAAGTGAGATTTATTATAATTCAGACATAGGTTTATACCATACAACATAACTTTCCTGTATGTATCTAAATTAAATTCTTCTTTTTTGTTGAAACAAGGACATCAATACCTTGTGTCTAGATATTATTAAAAAAATCTATTTTTTTATTCTTCCCTATTTGTGGAATAGAGACCTTGATGTTTGGTGAAAAGCCTATGTTCACTAGAAAATAGAAAATAAATATAATAATCAAATGAAATATATTAAAAATCATACTTTTTAGAAAGCTTATATTAAGGTCCACATACTTATAAAATATAATTTGAAATGACTTCATTTGATCCCCCAAAAGAAGCAAAATTGGTTTTTTGTCAACATTTTGATAGGTATGGAGGAGAATCCATCGAGGATTGGATTTAAGAATAGGGGATTATTTCCAAGGGGGTTTGATATAAGAGGGTTTGATCTAACCCCCTTCAATTAAAACCCTTTATATGGAACCCCTAAATCATTATTTTTTCTAAATAAAGTGGCTTGATTAGGCTATGATTTCTACCCAATCCTTTTTCACATTTACTAGTTGTTATTCCTTGCTAGTAGAATTGATAATTAACATTGTCTTGTCAAATCATTTCCCAATACAGTTATGCATTGAGTGGAAGATCTCTAAGCCCAAAATCTTAAAGATTCAGTCTCTCCTCAACACATCTCTTTTGAATCACAAGGCCACATCAACACACATTCAACGTGTCTAGAACTTAGAACCACGTCCTCTACATGGCACGGGGTGGATTTCTTAGTGGAATGATGCCATAGCCCATACTTCATGGTTTCTCTGCATTTATGGGTGTCAACTTGCCCATTTTTTCATCACTCATACAAAACCACCACTTGTGAGCTTCACCTTTCCATCACCGCTTTGGAAGTTTAGTTGTTTGACACCGCTGCCCAGCTTCAGCTAGCTCAATTGAGAGAACCAAAGAAAATAGCAGATGCTCATTCATCTCATGGAGCTCAAATTAAATCTTGGTTGCATTGGCTTAAGATTGGGGATAAATACTCTAAGGAATTTTTTAAGCCCCATGGGCTCGCCACACCTTCCAATCTATTAAACAAATTAAGGAAGGGGATCAACTCCTTCAAGAGCATCCTGACATTCTCTAGGCCTTTGTTCGACATTATGAGCAGGTGTTTTATCTTAGGAATCCACTCCTGCAAGGTAGCATGCCTTGTAGCAGTGTCTTGTGGTTGTTCCTTGTCAACTTTCAAATGCTCAATGAGTTCTTTGTGACCAACTTCTCACTCAAGGTGATCTCAAGGAAGCAGTCTTTTCTATGGCCAATGACAATGCCCTTGGTTTAGATGGCTTTCCTTATGAGTTCTACAAAGCCTTTTGGGACACTGTGGGCAGTGAACTCTACAATGTCTATCTTGAATCCATATACACTAGTTTATTAGGCAATCTCATAAATAAAGGAATTATTAAATTCATACCTAAGGCAGGAGATCATGAAGACATCAACAATTGGTAGCCTATCACATTGCTAAATGTTTCTTAAAAAATTAATGCCTAAGCGTTGGCTCTCAAAATTCATTCCTTGTTGCCTCTAATTGTTCAGCCTGAGCAAACTAGCTTCATTAAGACCATTTTTATTTTGGACAACATTATTGTTGTTTAAGAATGCTTGGAATGGGCTCGTCACTCTTAGAAACCTATTGTTTTTATCAAGATAGTCTTTGCTAAAGCTTATGACTACATTGAGTGGCCTTTTTATTTTCACCATGTTACAAGCCCTTGGTTTTGACCCCCGATTTCTTCAAATGATTCAAATGCTTTTTGTAGATGCTTCTACTTCCATCACCATTTCTAGATAGCAATCCAATTCCTTTGGGCTCTATCATTCCATTCGACAAGGTTGCCCATTGGCTCCGGTTCTCTATGTTTTAGTAGTTGAAGGCTTTGGCTACTTGTTAGCTCAAGCAATTTCTTAATCTCGTGTTAAAGGGATCTCTCTTCCTAATTCTTCCCAATACCTGGTCAAAGGTCATTTTGTCGATGACTTGTTTCTCACTCTTCTTGAGGAGGAGGATAATATCAAATAGGCAATTCTTTGTCTTGAAACATTTTTATAAGCATCTGGTTCCAACATTCAATGGCATAAAACTTTGTGTTATTGAAAATGTTTTCTCCCCTAATCGAGTTGGCTCAACTCGTTTGGTTGGAAATGGATTGATCATGGAGAGATATTCTACTTCCTAGGAATCCCCTTTGTCATTCAAGCAACTCCTTTGGAACTGTGGCAGGTTGTGATTGCAAGAATCGAGAGGAAGCTTCACTACTAGATTACCAAGCCTCTCTCTTTAGTAGTGAAATTTTAGATCTACTCAAAGATTTTAGCTGCCACTCATGTTTACTATTCTTCCTACTAGATCCCTTCTAAAGATTCTTATTTTAAAGTTGAGAAGCTTCTTAGAGATTTATTGCGGGCCTCTAGTGATGGCCACCAAGGCTTTCATCATGTTGTCTTGGAATGTTGCTACATTCCTCAGGAAGCGGGGGCCTTGGTTTGATTTCCATTCACTAGCAAGGAATTACCTTATGTGCTAAGTGGCTCATTAGAGCTCTTCATGGTAATGAAGCCTAGAAAATTCTTGTTGAACATTGTATTGGTACAGGCACTCCTCAAGGTCAGCCTTCCTAGGAAGGCTTGGATTTAGGAACCCTTCTTACCATGAGGGAACTTGTTTCCATTCAAGGCACCTTTGTTATCAAAAGTATTTGGAATTATTGGGAAGCTATCAAGCCCTAGATTTTTTAGGCAGGAGATAGTTTTTGTAATGGTTTATCTATTAATTAATACTTGATTTGGTGGTCCCTTGTTTTCAAAATCCAAGGTAAGCCATTAGCTCAGATACCTTGAGTCCATGCTTTAAATTTTTTCAAGTAGGGAGTACAGGTTTTACCCAATCTCATTCCTCAGGCTACCAATAATTTTCTCTCATGGGGCCTAAATTCAAGCTCAAGTTTAGGCTTGCTAATCAAGATCAAGAGACTTATCAGTCTATCATTGATGCTAGGGCCCCTCAAATGATTCATAAGATTGGGGTGAGATCTCTCAAACCCTAGTGGAAAGATTGGAAATGGTACCCAGACACCCCCTTCTGAAATTATAGGCCATGTAAAAGATAGTAATGGTTGTCTCCACACTTGCATATGGTGGATCAAATCAACAATCACTAGAAATTATAGTCCTTGCCTGGGGCTTGGTAGAAATGTTTTTGATGCATTTGGTCTGTGGTGCTCGAGCCCAAGTTGGCTCATTTCATATTGTACATTCTTTACTAGGGCCTCCATTTGGGGTCTCATTTGATTCACATTGGAATCCCAAGCCCGCATTGCCCATTTTGTGGATAGATTGAGTCTCTCAAGCATCTCTTTTGGTTCTTCCCTAGGGCTCAAGAAGCATGGATTTGGATCCATGATTTCTTTCGACCTTTCAGACCTTCACCTTTTTCTTGGCATATGGTTCTGGTTGAAGAATGGCCTTGTCTTCCACCCAGATATACTTAGATTTGGCATTCTTTTAGGGTGGAAATTCTTTTCAGCATATGGAAGGATAGAAATGTTGCTCTTTTTCTTCTTTGTGTTGCTGACAAAAAATTTTCTTTCTACATTAAAGATATTATCTTCTCTAATGTTCTTATGTAGATTTAGGTGTAAGCTTCCAAAGTTGCACTTGAAGTTTCCCATTTCTAGGAGTTGTTGGATCATTGGGTTAATGCCCCTTGCACTGTTGCCCAAGTTCCTCCTGACTCCACCACCTCATCTAAGGGGTTGTCACATCCCTAATTTTGATTATGTTTTACTTTTTAGTTTTATGCAATTAGTGGATAATTTTTCAAGGATTAATGATTTGACGTTTAGAGAAAATGTTAAGATAAATCAAAGATTTTATGAGTTATTATGAATAAGAATTTAGACATATGATCATATGATGTCAAGATTATTTATTTATATGGTTTAAGGATGGACTAATGATGCACTAATCCCAGTTTGGTGAATGCAAGTTGTAAACAGGAAACATGTTTCCACCCTCTGAGAAAGAGAGGGAGAGCCTCATTAGAGAGAAGTGAATAGACATATGAGAAGGAACATGTTGTTTCCATCTAAGTCTTGTGTTTATTGTTTAGTGAACCCTTTTCGAGACTTGGTAAGTTGTAATTGCCCTTTTAAGTTAGAAGTTTTAGTCTTGACTTGACAGTCATCAATTTGACATCAAGATCCATTAGCGTCAGTTTTATCAAAACCAAGTCGGTGTTGCAAGTATGGGCCTAACCGATGTTGTCATTGATGTCAACATACTCCTATTGCATTGATGATAAGGATTGGATGAGCTGTACACTGAGGATATTGAGAAAATTAGTCCTATCAGGAATAGAGAAGAATAGTGAAGACAGTGAGGTAAAAGATCCCAGCTAAGATGAAGATCAGAGGATGTGCATCAAAGGGTTTGCAGATATGTGTCTTAAGATGATCCAGTAAAGATTTTAGAGGTCCACATGAAGATCTGAAGAAGTTATGGCTACTTAAGTAAAACTGGTTCTAGCAGATACTCAGAAGTGACAGAGTGACACAAATAGGTCTGGTGAGATCCGGAAATGCAATATCTTGTTCTGCGGATTTGGTGAAGTGTTTTAGGAAGTCAATGTGAATTGACAACTCAATTGGTTCATGGTCTGGAGGTCTGCAAGCATCTATTCCAATATGACAAAAATGACAAACTATGTTCTTGAGGTTCCGGATGAAGGAGAGAATGATTTCAATAAGCAGAAGCAGTGTGGATGTTCTTGGTGATTCAGGTAAGCTTGTGGAGGTCTTTGGATTGTGTCCAGTTTGTGTTGGTGGTCCGCATTAAAGATTGAGCTCGTGATTGAAGAATTACTTCTGGATGATGATGTTCTTCCTAAGTTTGGTCGACCGGATGAGTTACACATCTTGTGGATGATCTTGAACATGTTCTATGGAGAATGGCATGTTCCTAAAGGAAGATTGAAGTCTCAGATCTGTGTGGCTGACAGTGTGTTGATCCGCATGAAGTCTTTTTGTGATTAGTCATATTGTATTTATGTATGTGCTTTGTAATATATGTCGACTTGGATGATTATCCCTAAGTCGATGTCCTATATAAATAAGGAGCTGTAAAGTCATTTCAAGTGTCTTGTGGAGATGAGAGTGTGGTAAAGCAGAGCAGAGCGAGAGGTAGAGCAAAAGTATTAAGCTTAAATGGAACTGACTCAAGCATGGTGAAGATGCTATTCTTCAGTTCAAGTATGTAATACCTATTATTTTGTAGATAGTGTGTCTCATGTAGGCAGTGAGCCATAATTGGCATGTGCCATTTTGTTCTTTCTATTCTTCTAATAGAGAATACAATCTTGGGTTAGTCACCCCGTGGTTTTTCCCTTAACCAGGTTTTCCATGTCAAAATCTTTGTGTCTTATGTGTTAATGTGTTTATGCTCTTGAATTGTTATATTATGTTTCCGTGATTGACTTATTATTATGATGTTGAATTAAGAAAAGGATTTAAGTAATTTATTGGAAGAAAGTTTCAGACAAATAATTCACCTCCCCTCTCAGTTGTTTGTCCTAAATCTAACAATCGGTATCAGAGCCAAGTTCCTCTAAAAGAAGCTTAATCACTTGAGGAGATCCAGGATGTCATCCTACAAAAAGGATAGTTCGAGGTTTGATGGAACTAATTTCACTCTTTGGAAAAGTCGCATGGAATACCACTTGCAATGTATGGGAATGAAGTATTGGATCATGGCGTCAAAGAAGTATGATCCTCCACAGAATGGTCCACATACCATAGATGAAATCAGAGATGCTGAAAATAATTTGTGAACTAAAGAATCTCTTCTAAGTGCCTTATCTGATTTAGAGCTAACAAATGTTATTGATCTAAAAACTGCATATGAGATTTGGTAAAAACCGGAACTTCTGCATGAAGGAGACAAGTATGTTTAATGTGCCAAGCTATAGAGTCTGAAAGGAAAATTTGAAAACCTGAAGATGAGAGAAGATGAAAATATCACTACATTTATGCCAAGAGTAAATGAGCTTGTTTGTGGCATTAGATGTGCTAGTGGAATCTTGGATGAAGATGAGATTGTTGGCAAAGTTCTCAGATCCCTTCCTGATTCTTACAAATGCAAGGTTATTGCTATTGAAGAATTTAGATCCTTTTCAGGTATCACAAGAGATCAATTGGTTGGTAAATTAGCTGCATTTGAATTAACCGAGTTTGGAGATGCCCCCCCAAGACTGAATCTGCATTCAAAGCTAGTGCCTCTATAAAAGGAAAACAAATATTTGATCCAGGAGAAAACTCTTCAAAGAAACTATCATGGTATGAAAAAGCAAGAAAAGATCTGGAAGAAGATGAAGCAGAAGCTGCTCAACTTGAAGCCCTTATTGCAAAAAGACTGCCAAGAGGATCCAGTAAGTATGAGGGGAAATTGCCTTTTAAATGTTTCAACTGCAATAAGATTGGTCATTTTACCTCAAGGTGTCCGGAAAGATTTTCAAGGCCAAATCCTAACAGATAAAGGTTCCAAAAGAAATGTTACTATGTTCATGAAGATGATGATAATGAAGGAGTAACAGATGATGAATCATAAACAAGAAACAAATCCTGAAGTGACTGGGTGTTTATTGCCATCAAGGAAGAAGATCCAATACCCTCTGAATCTGTCAATCATAAAATTGTAGAAAGAGCTCTGGTTACCCAAGTTGAAGAAAAGGATGATTGGGTCATTAACAGTGGATGCTCCCACCATATGATAGGTGACAAAAATAAGTTCATAGATTTGGAAAGGTATGAAGGAGGAGTGGTAAAATTTGGTGATAATTCTGCTGGCAGGATCAGAGGTAGAGGAACCATCTCTTTTGATGGAAAGAACAAAATTGGTAATGTGTTGTATGTTGAAGGTCTAAAGCACAATCTTCTTAGTGTTGGATAGTTGGTGGACAAAGGCTATGATCTCCGATTCAAAAATGGAAAATGCAAGATCTTTGAAAGTTCCAGAACAGAGATTGCATCTGGTACTCAAACTAAAGGTAATATCTTCCACTTGGTCGGTACTGGTAAAAGTTGTTTATTTGTTCAAATTGAACAGAGTTGGTTGTGGCATAGGAGAATGTGTCATGTGAATTTTGATAATATCATCAAGATAAGCAACACTCAGGATGTAAGAGATCTTCCAAGATTTGTGAAACCTACCAATACAAAGAATGTCAGTTGGGTAAGCAGAGTAGAGTCACATTCAAAAGTAAAGAATAGTCTTCTACTAGATTATTGGACTTAGTTCATACGAATTTATGTGGTCCAGCAAGAATCAGGAGTGTGCAAGATGATAGATACTTCATGTTATTAATTGATGACTACTCCCAGATGATGTGGGTAACTTTTCTGAAAGAAAAATTTGAGGCCCTTGAGAAATTAAAAATATTCAAGGCTATGGTAGAAAATGAAACCCGATTGAACATAAAATGTCGAAGGTCTGATAGAGGTGGAGAATTCACATCTGGTGAGTTCATAGAATTCTGTGAGAAACATGGGATAAAAAGACAATTGTCTGCCCCAAGGACACCACAGCAGAATGGAGTAGTGGAGAGGAAAAACTGGACCATCCAGGAGGCATCTAGAACCATGATGATGGAAGCAAATATTCCTCAGATCTACTAGAGAGAAGCTATTAGCACTGTAGTCTACACTCTTAATCGAGTTCAAATTAGAAGTAATACTGGTAAGACTCCTTATGAACTCTGGTTTGGCATCACTCCCACTGTGAAGTATTTCAAATTTTTTGGTAGCAAATGTTACATTAAAATAGATGAAGATTTAGGAAAATTTGATGCTAGAAGTGATGAAGGAATATTCTTGGGTTATTCTACTCAAAGAAAAGCATACCGGTGTTATAACAAGAGATTGAGAAATATCATAGAAAGTACAAATGTGAAGGTTGATGAAGGGATTGAAAAACCCTCAAGATTTTATGAATATGATGAAGATGATCAGAATGATGTTTTGATCCAAGGAGTCCAAGCCCCTTCTGAAATTCAAACTCATACTGATCCGGTGAACTAGGAAGAAGAGATGAGTTTGAATGAACCTGTTCATGAGACAGAAGTGCTAGAAAGTTCCAAAATTCCCAGGTATGTAAGACTGAATCACTCTAAAGATTAGATCATAGGTGATAAAAGCAAAGGTGTTCAAACAAGAAGAAGGATTACTCAAGACTCAGAAGAGTATTGTCTGATTTCAAAGATTAAACCTAAGACAGTAAATGAAGCATGCAATGATAAAAACTAGTCTAAAGTAATGGAGGAAGAGCTGATGCAAATTGAGAAAAATCACACTTGAAATCTTGTTCCTAGACGTAAAAACAAGAATGTGATTGGAACCAAATGGGTCTTTTGGAATAAACTGAATGAAGATGGTGATGTAGTCAGAAACAAAGCTAGATTGGTTTGCAAAGGTTACTCCCAAATAGGAGTTGATTTTGAACAAACTTTTACTCCGGTGGCAAGAATTGAAGCAGTCAGATTATTTCTTGCCTTTGCTGCCTTCAAGGATTTCAAAGTATATCAGATGGATGTCAAGTCTACCTTACTGAATGGTGACTTGGAAGAAGAAGTTTACATTGAGCAACCGGATGGATTTCAATTGTCTGATCATGGTGATATGGTCTACAAGTTGAAGAAAACACTGTATGGACTCAAACAAGCCCCAAGATCCTGGTATGAAAGATTGGATAAGCATCTTTTGAAGATTGGTTTCAACAAAGGTACAGCTAATAGTAATTTGTATTTCAAAATTGATCATGAAAATATCTTGATTGTTGAAGTGTTTGTTGATGATATCATTTTTGGAGGAAGAGATAATATGTGTAAAACTTTTGCCAATTAAATGAAAAGTGAATTTGAGATGTCCATGTTTGGGGAAATGAATTTCTTCTTGGGTCTACAAATCACTCAAACCAAGAAAGGAATCTTCATTTCTCAGACCAAATATGTGAAGAATTGTTGAAGAAATTTGGGATGGAAGACTCAAAACCAATGAATACTCCCATGGAAATCGGATGTAAATTAAGCAAAGATGATGACTCTCCTAAGGCTGATCAGAAAATGTACAGGTCAATGATTGGAGGATTATTGTATCTCACTCAAACTAGACCGAACATTATGAATGTCGTTGGTCTTGTTGCTAGATTCCAAGCTGATCCTAGAGAATCTCATGTCATGGCAATCAAAAGGATTTTTAGATATCTAAAAGGAACAATTGAGTATGGATTGTGGTATCCAAGAGATCATGATTTCTCCCTTCATGCAAATATAGATGCAGATTGGGCAGAAGATGTGGATGACCAGAAAAGTACCAGTGGTGGAGCATTCTTTTTTGGGAAGAGATTGGTTTCTTGGCTAATCAAGAAACAAGAGGCAATATCTCTGTCCACTGTAGAAGCAGAATATATTGCAACAGTAGGTAGTTGCACTCAATTATTGTGGATGAAGCAAATGCTAAGAGATATCAGAGTGGAGTATGAAGAACCTATCACAATCTTCTATGATAATTCAAGTGCAATCAACATATCAAAAAATCAGGTGTTACATTCAAAGACTAAACATATATCTATCAAGTTTCACTTTTTGAGAGAGCAAATGAACAAAAATGAAGTCAGATTAGAGTTTGTGCCTTCTAAGGATTAGATTGCAGATATTTTTACTACACCTCTACCTAAGGACTCTTTTGAGTATCTCAGGGAGAAGTTAGGGGTTATTACCCCTCTAGTTCTAAATTAAGATGCACTGATGTGCATCAGTCCGGTGGATCTCACAGTCATATCTTGTGGTCCGGATTGATGATGGGAAGCTGCTACTTAGGGGGAGAAACTGATATGATTATGAAGTGATGCAAGTATGTGCCCTTTGCCATTGATGTCAAAGGGGGAGAGAAGACTTGTGAATAGTTACTATTGATAGGGGGAGTTATGTCAGTGAGGAGAAGTTCTTGTCTTGATGGTTAAAATAGTTTTTCACATCATATGTTGCCATCAATGACAAAGGGGAAGATTGTTGCAAGTATGGGCCTAACTAGTGTTGTCATTGATGTCAAAATACTCCTATTGCATTGATGATAAGGATTGGATGAGCTGTATGCTGAGGATATTGAGAAAATTAGTCCTATCAGGAACATAGAAGAACAGTGAAGACAGTGAGGTAAAAGATCCTAGATAAGATAAAGATTAGAGGATGCGCATCAAAGGGTTTGTAGATATGTGTCTTAAGATGATCCAGTAAAGATTTTAGAGGTCCACATTAAGATCTGAAGAAGTTATGGCTACTTAAGTAAAATTGGTTCTGGCAGATACTCAGAAGTGATAGAGTGACACAGATAGGTCTGGTGAGATTCGAAAATGCAATATCTTGTTCTATGGATTTGGTGAAGTGTTTTAGGAAGTCAATGTGAATTGACAACTCAATTGGTTCATGGTCTGGAGGTCCACAAGAATCTATTCCAATATGACATAAATGACAGACTGTGTTCTTGAGGTTCTAGATGAAGGAGAGAATGATTTCAATAAGCAGAAGCAGTGTGGATGTTCTTGGTGATTCAGGTTAGCTTGTGGAGGTCTTTGGATTGTGTCCAATTCATGTTGGTGGTCCGCATTGAAGATTGAGTTCGCGATTGAAGAATTACTTTCAGATGATGATGATCTTCCTAAGTCTGGTTGACCGAATGAGTTACACATCCTGTAGATGATTTTGAACAAGTTCTATGGAGAATAGCATGTTCCTAAAGGAAGATTGAAGTCTCAGATCTGTGTGGCCGATAGTGTGTTGATCCACGTGAAGTCTTTTTGTGATTAGTCATATTGTATTTATGTATGTGCTCTGTAATGTATGCCGACTTGGATGATTATCCCTAAGTCAATGTCCTGTATAAATAAGGAGCTGTAAAGTCATTTCAAGTGTGTCTTGTGGAGATGAGAGTGTGGTAGAGTGGAGTAGAGCAGAAGTATTGAGCTTAAATGGAACTGACTCAAGCATGGTGAAGATGCTATTCTTCAGTTCAAGTATGTAATACCTATTATTCTATAGACAGTGTGTCTCCTGTAGGTAGTGGGCCTCTTGTGAGCAGTGTGCTCGGGCAGTGAGCCCTAATTGGCATGTGCCATTTTGTTCTTTCTATTCTTCTAATAGAGAGTACAATCTTGGGTTAGTCACCCCATGGTTTTTCCCTTAACTGAGTTTTCCACGTCAAAAATCTTGGTGTCTTATGTGTTAATGTGTTTCTGCTCTTGAATTGTTGTCTTATGTTTCCATGATTGACTTATTATTATGCTGCTGAATTAAGAAAAGGATTTAAGTAATTAATTGGAAGAAAGTTTCAGAAAACTAATTCACCCCCCCTCTCAGTTGTCTGTCCTAAATCTAACAGTCGAAATAAAATAACCATCAACAAGATACAGTCGATAGATGTTGTTTTCCCTATATGTTATGATTATAGTTATGTTATTAGAACGATTTAAATTAGAGGTTAATTATGTTGATTTGATGATTTTTCTTAAGTCATCTATTTTGGTAGCATAACCATTCTTTGATGTTTTTGCGAGACAAATAGGGAAGATAATCTCGACCCTATTCTCGTAACCTTGTGGATGTTAGTAACAATGTACGTAAGAAGTGGATTCATTTTACTTTATTTTGTGGTTATGTTATATATATATCTTTATATTTTAATAGAATCTAAGGAGAAGGCCTAGGGAGGTTGTCGACAATCTTTTCCATGAAAGTGGGAGATGATTCCATGTTTAATTATGAGGTTGTTTGATCCCTCTTTCATTCTCTAACTTCTTTAGAGAAGTGGTCTTTTATGACCATAACTTCCACTTAATAGGGTTCCTTCGTGAAATTCATGAAGGCATCATTTTAGGAGTGTAGAAGGTGATCAATAAATAGATATTCTCTTGACAATTATGAAAGGAAAGGAAATGACGAGAGCTCTGTTTGATAAGCTTTGTGGCAGAGATGACATGAGGGGAGAGCTTAGGAGCTCATTGAGGAAAGAAAGTGAGAAGAGAATATAGAAGGATCCATTGTTCATCTCTGCGAACTCTTAGGTTCTTTCCTGTTTTAAGTAACTGTTAATTACGTCTGTAAATCCTTTTTGTGTTTTCAGCATTGTCAATATGCAACTAAGAGGCCAAAGATTCTAGTTATTACTATGTTATTTTTCACACCATTTATATCTAGAAATATTATTGTGTTTTTATATAATTATAGAGCTGATGTGCTCATTATATTACTGTGTGAAATTAAAGCCAATGTGCTCATTATACTACTATGTGTAAATAGAGCTGATATGCTCATCACAGTGCTGTGTGTAAATAGAGCCAATGTGCTCATTATATTACTGTATGTAAACAAAGCTATTATGTTCATTATACGGTTGTGTATTTCTAAGAGTTGAAATTCTTATCGTAATATCTAAGCCATCATGTTTAAACAAGTTTTAGTGTGCTATTATGTTTAGTATATCATTGTTGTGTTTATCCAGTGCTGACATGCTTAATCTATATTGATTATATCTAAGTTGTAATGCATATCATATTGCTATATCCATTAAGAGTGATTTTATTTAAGAATCTCTATGAATAATTATGGTCGGGTTACCAAGATTCATCTGTATTTATGACCATCAATCTATGATTGTTCTTCAGATCACATGATAGATAAATAGTGGTGTGCTTAAGTTGATAAGTTTAGATCATATCTTCGTGTTAATACCAGTAACATATGATATTTTAGTAATCTTTCTATGGAGGTTGAAAGGCCAACAAGATTCTAGTATGTGGTGTCTATTGAGTAGAGCTCATACAGACTAAAAGGTTATAGTTATTTCGTAAAGAATATACCAATATGGGTAAATACTTTGCCAGGCTGATAATCTTTATAAACTTTGTATAGGGTTTATCTAGGTTTATACTTGATTTTTTTGTTACATGGCCGAGGTAAAGCCAATATAAGACTGAGGTAGAATGGAGTATCCATTAGTTAGACCAACTAATTCTAATGCCATAACACTAAAATTAGATAAGAGATCTTTTGAGTTTTCTGTATTCCAATATTAGAGTTACTAAGATTTAGATAACAGAGCTAGAAATATATATCTCTTGAAGAGTCACATGTATAGTTCTATTAATTCCAAATAGATTGTTCTATGATAAGTTATTCTTTTATTCCAAGATATCTAGAAGATAATGACATCTTTGGAATCACATAAGGATAGTGTTGTAGTATCTCCTTAGTTTTAAAGTTATGATAAGTGTTATCATTCTTTTCTAAAGAAGAGATTTGTGGAAACAAATATATTCCTTATTTCGAGTCAAAAGATTCAAGAAGATCATTGGGTCAATAATACTAATGTAGACTTAAACTTATCAAAGTGAAAGATTGAATAAGTTTAGAGTATAGCTAGGAAGTTGATACTATTCTAAGGAAGAGGATAAATCTTGAATGAGATGTCTATTCAAGATACTTAATATGTAAATATTATAATGTTCAAGAGGTCAAGAGTAGACTAGTGGATATTTTTATAATATATTATTTGGAGACTGTTAACTTTTTGACATTTTGGGTTAGAGGAATTTAAACCCTAGAACCAACTCTGATGAGTTTAGAGATCATAGAATCGCTTAAGTTCGATTATGACACTATATTATTCTATTGTATTGTATGGTCAACAGATAAGGTCGAGAAACCACAAAATAAGATATTATTAAGAGTATGAGAAGCACTTTGATGAAAATTAATGTTTTCTTGTTAGAGTTGAAACAAGACTTAGAGTTCATAGAATGCTTAAATCTTGACTTTTGAGTAGCATGAGAAGTCATAGACTCCTAGGGTTGCAAGAATGCAACTAAGAACTCATTGAAGAGTTATATCTTCTAAACTTATACTTTGTATAAATGGATAACCTAGTGTAAAAGGTTAATTTCTAAGTTAGATTGACTAGGAGTAAAGTAAAGTCTACACATTATAAATCTAGTATTTTTATCTTAATACTGTAGGATGAGATAGTTCCCAGGTCAAGTTAGAGGTGTGTGAGCATATGATTGCATTTATTGCAAATTTTTATTTATATAGAAACTTTGGCCAAAGTGATGCATTTGTCTTTGCATGCATTAGTCGATTCACAAATGTCCAGATGATGTAACCCATTAGGATGATCATACTTAGCTAGAAGATAGTCTAGAGTTGTATGGTCGAAAGTGTTACGTAAGACACACCACTAGGACTCAGATGGCATAATTTGTTGGTTCCATATTTCTATACTCTTCATGAAGGGTAGGGCCAGGTCCAGGAAGGAAGGTGTGTGGGGGACCGCCAGTCTATGGTTATAGGTAAAGCACTTAGATGATGTTTTCCCTCTCTAGTAGAAGACTCACCAAGACTTGAGTGACAGATGTCAATATTCTAGATGCAGTATTCTTTTGTATTGATGTAAAATTATTCTCATTGCCAAGTGAAAATTATGTATTGTAATGAAGTGAAATAATTTCACTATAATCTATCTTTGAATATGTTGTAATTTTAAGGTTGAAAATACTCAGAAAAGATAAGCTTTATTTATTTGTAGTCATGCAAATGATATATCTATATACTATTTACTATGTTTATTTACTTTCTTGTAAATTATTGAGTTAAATCAAGTAATATGAGAAGGCATGTTACATATGGTATCAGAGTTAACCAGGTTCAACACATGGACCTCGATGCTCGCTACAAGAAATTTTTTTTTGTCGACATTAAGAAGATAGATGATGTTTGAAATTGGTTTTATGTCAGAATGACGTGGAGAAGGACCAAGAAAACTGCCTAAAAGTCTATTCCCTAGTGTTTGGCTAAGTTAGTAGTTAAGAAAGAACTTACTGAGGAGGTTGAACTCAAGGAACATATTGATTATGCTAAGGGTACATGGCTAGCGGATTCAAAGACTTTGCCAACACTCTTAAGTGTATACGTTTAGAAAGGAAACAACATATAAAACTAGCCAAAAAACCAATTGTTCCTACTTGTGTAGCTAACCAAAGTAAACCTTTTGCAAGATGCAACATGCCATTTGGGTGTGGTCATGATGTCCCTACTATAGGAAAAGAGGTATTGGAAGAGTACCTGCATGTACATCCACCCTCTAAGTTTGTTTTGTTGGATTCTAATGGTGAAGACAAACCTAAGGAATATCCTTTAACCAAAAGTGACATGGAATTTTGTCAAGTTAATTATCTAAATAAGGATGTATTTATACCTAGAATAAACTATAATAAAGATGAGATTGATTGCCATTTGAGTTTTTAGTGAATGGATTTTTTTGTTGAAAATTTAAATTTTGAATTATTGAGACGCATTATTATGAATTCTAATTTATAATATGATACAAATATTAGGTGTGATATAGAGTGTCATCATGGTTCGAACTTGAACAACTCTTGAAGATAGTCAAGGAAAGTCTAATCCCTTTGAAAAACCTGTGGCTAAGCTGGATCAGATATTGACCATGTTGAATGAAACCAAGGAAAGGCTTGGAAACATGGAATAGGAGGTTAGGGTTCATGGTAAATCTAAAATAAGACAAGAGGATTCACATCAAGGAAATAATGAATATGTCCATGAACCCAGTATTCATAGAGAACAAAGGGAGAATGTTGATAAGACTAAGTCTCAGGAAGAGAAGAAAAGTAGACTTGCCTCTGAACTATCTCAGGATATGAAGAAAGTCACACCACCTATGTTTAATGGAACAGAAAGTGGTGATGCTACAAAAGCTTGGTTAACAGAGATGGAAAAATATTTCAAGATTTTAAATTACTCCAAGATAACCAAGGTAGTATGGGGTGCTTTTTAGCTAGAAGGAGAAGCATCCATGTGGTGGATGAACAAGAAAATGGAATTGGGGTTAAGTTCTTTAAGCTTAACCTAGAATTAATTTATGGTTTTATTTTTTGAAAGGTGGTTACCGTAGCTTTCCTTTGATCAAAATCTAATAGATTGCTAGAATATGAGACAAGGAGATATGTTAGTGGTTGGATATTAGGAAAAATTCACCTCACTCCTGAAATATTAAAGGTTCAAGATCAAGAAATTTATCATGGGTTTGAATGCCCAAATAGGTGGAGAAGTGGATGTTCATGGCCCTTGTACTATGGACCAAGTGTTAGAGAAGGCAATTAAGCAAGAGCAAAAATTGAAGTCCATTTCTACTTATCACGAGAAGAATCATAAGAGATTCAATATGACACCAACTTCTAAACCTTTCAAGAAAAGCAATGGCAAACTAGATGGGGCTAAGAAAAGAAACAAGGGTTCTAGAAATAATAAGAGTGGACCCCAGAATGAGAAGAAGAACAGTGCCAATGATTGATGGAATGATAATAATTTAGGTAAACCTGCTAAGAAGCGAGGACCTCCTGGAGGATCTTTTACCTGTGGTGGTGATCATTATGCAAATCAATGCCCAACTAAGAATTAGGGAGTTCAATAGTGTGGTAATGCTTTACCTACACAACAAGCATCTTTTTAATAGAGGATTCATGTGGTGTTGGATAATCACCAAGTGGAGTACCAGATTACTCCCATTGAGACATCAAGTACTTTGTTTGGAGTTCCTATTTCTATTTTGATTGATATTGGTGCAACTGAAAGTTTTATATCACCAAGAGTATTAAGTAAATTTCCTAGAAGATCTGCTTACATGGCTAAAACCTAGTCAGTTGAATATGCTAACCAAATGAAAGACCAGTTAGAGCAATGTTTGTTTGATGCCAAGATTGAACTTCCCAGTTTCTTGACTAAGGTGAATTTGTTCATAGCCCCCCTAGGTTCATATGATGTTATATTAGGAATAAATTGGTTGTGGAGGCATAGAGCCAATGTAGACTATTTTTCAAAAATAGTGGAGCATCTAGACGATGTAGGAAACAAACCCTTTTTGCAAGGCACTCAAAGAGAGGTTAAAATCAGACCAATATATGTAATGCAACTGAAGAGGGCTAGGAAAAAAGGGTGTCAACTTTTTGCAATGAGAATGGAGCAAGTAGAAGAAGATCCTACTAATCAAAGTGAATATTTGGAGAATTATTCCTTTCTTAAAGATTTTCATAACGTTTTTTCAGATGAACTTCCAGGATTACCTCCAAAAAGAGCATTCAATTTCTCTATTGATATTATACCTGGATCAGAACTGATTTCAAAGGATCCTTACCATATGACTACTATGGAATTGAAAGCCCAACTACAGGAGTTGTTGGCTAAAGGATTAATTAGACCCAATGTCTCTCCTTAGGGAGCCCCAGTGATATTTATCAAAAAGAAAGATGGAACCTTGCATCTATGTATATATTATCATATGCTTAACAAAGCAACAATAAATAATAAGTATCCTCTACCTCGTATTGATGAACTTTTTTAATTAGATGTGAAGCACAATAGTGTTTTCCAATCTTGATTTGCGATCTAGATACCATTAGCTGAGAATAAAGGATGAGGACCTTCATAAGACAACTTTCATAACTAGATATATGCATTATGAGTTCACAGTTTTAGCTTTTGGACTTACAAACACCCCTGCTGCATTCATGAATTTGATGAACAATATTTTTTGAGATTGCTTGGATAAATTTGTTCTAGTGTTTCTAGATGACATTATTATTTACTCTAAGAATGAGGAAGAGCACTTGCAACATTTATGGATAGTTTGGAGTAGCTCAGAGAACATAAATTGTTTGGGAAGATTTCTAAGTTTACTTTCTTTTAGAAAGAAATATAGTATTTAGGGCATATTATTTCAGCTGAAGGAATATCTATAGACCTGACAAAGATAAAATCTATACTTGAGTGGCTTGTGCCAAAGAATGTGCATGAAGTGCACAGTTTCATGGGGTTAGCAGGATATTACAAGAAGTTTGTTTTGAACGTTTCTAAGATTGCAAGCCCAATCACTTTTCTTAAGAGAAAAGGAAAGCGTTTTAACTGGACAACTGAATGTCAGAAAGAATTTGATCAGTTGAAAGAAAGGTTGACAACTACCCCAATATTGAATGTTCTAGATCCAGAAAGTCAATTTGTTGTCATTCCTGATGCCTCAGGAGAAGGTCTGGGAGGAGTGCTTATGCAAGATAGGCAAGTGGTAGCCTATGAATCCAAGAAATTGAAAGCATATGAGCAAACTTATGCTCCTCATGTTTTAGAATTAGTAGCAGTTGTCTATGCTTTGAAAGTATGGTGACACTACTTGCTAGGAAAGCCTTTTGAGTTGAAATCATATCATCATGGTCTTATGTACATATTTTCCCAACCCCATCTAAATGATCGACAAAGAAGATGGTTGGAGTTGATATCTAACTATGAATTGAGATAAATTATATCAAGGGAAAAGAAAATTGAGTAGCAGATGCTCAGAGTCAAAGGAGACATATCTCATCAATTGTCTCTATCCACTCAAACTTAAGGATAAAGTATTGTAAAATTATGTAGGAGATGAATTCTATGAGCAAGTTAAGTAGGCTCTCTCTATAAATCCTCAAGATTTGAGGTATGATGGGTTCTATTTTGAACCAGATCGTCTTTTAAGATACAAAGGAAGGATGTATGTTCCAGATTTGTTAAAATTGAGAAACCTTGTTTGGAAAGAAGTGCATTCTGCACCATATTCAGGACATCCAAGAGTAACCAAACTCTTAGCTGATGTAAAACCTCTTTATTTCTAGAAAGGAAAGAAAAATAATGTTGCAATATTTGTAGCAAGTTGCTAGAGTTCTAGAGAATCAAGGCCGAGCATCAACATCCAAAAGGACTTTTGTAGCCACACGTTATTCTAGAGTAGAAGTGGCAGGTTATTGTTGGAATAAGGTGCCATTAACCTTGTAAATTCCAATATTGTATTTATCCAATTTATTATTTTTGATTTGTAATTACCCATAAGGGAATGAGGTAGTCTCATTGACAATGGTAATTTTAGAGTTACCAACGGAAGTTATAGAGTGATATTTGCTATTGGAAAATGTAAAACTCAGAGGTAAATGAGGGTAGGCATTCCCCTTGAGGAATATACTATTTTTTGCATGTATGATAACTTGTCATAATATGGTGTAAGTGGATTTATGACAGCTGCAACTTGTTGTCATAAGATTCCATTCATGTATGATGCATATGACACCCATTATTAGTTGTGGTAGCTATTATTAGTCCCAGGTGCCCATATTGGGAAGATTTATTGTTGGTGGTATCTATGATGGTTATGATGTGTCATAAGATGCTTTTACATGTTATTCTTGGACCTGGGTGCCCCACCTTGCATGGGTAAGTTTTTTCCACTTGGTGATTGCATGTATGACGACATTTAATGCTTGCATGTGGGGTTATTGGAGGAGAGAGAAAGTGGACACCTAGAATGGAGGAAAAACTTCTCTATAAATATTTATCATTGTATTTGTTGCTATACTACAGATTTTAGGTACTCAGGTGTTGCTGGAATGTTGTCAAGTTGAAGATTGGTGGAGAGAGTTGCGTAGTTGATGTATTGTACAATCTTTTACAGATTAATACATGCTTGTGCCTCTTTCTTGGTGGATTTTTTTACCCACTAGGGTTTTCTCCATGTAAACACTGTGTTGTGTGTTTAGTTTTATGTTTTGATGTTTCTATGTTGCATAGTTTCTATTGCATGTTACAATCTCCATTAATAATACACAGTTAAAGATTGCAGAAATTATATTTGAATCAGATTTCTGTTGAGTAGTTGTGCTTTCATTTTATAAAATTTGGTATTAGAGCTTGGCCAACTTTGACACTTGGGTGGTATTGTGGAAGTTGTAGCTACAGTGGGAGATTTGGTTGTGTTTATTTTGTAGATCTGAGTTGATATTATGGTTGCATCCACCATTGCATCAACCTCTCGTTTGGAGATTGAGAAGTTCAACAGAATGGGGTATGAGTTGTGGAAGCTGAAAATGGAGGATTTGTTGGAAGAAAGAAACCAGAGGTTGGTTGTCCAAAAGGAGAAGAAACCCGATGATGTCTATCCAGATGAGTGGGATATGCTAGATAAAAAGACACGGGGAACCATCTGTTTGTGTCTTTCAAACTTTGTCTTGTTGAATGTCACAAAGGAAGAGACCACGCATAAATTGTGGAATCGGTTGGGTGAGATCTATCAAGCCAAGAGTATGGTAAGTAAACTCTACCTAAAATGAAAATTGTTTTCCATGAAAATAAGAGAGGGTGATTCAGTTGCAGAGCATTTAAACTCTTTTAATTTGTTGTTGAGTTAGCTTACTTCAGTAGATGCTGATGTTAGTGAGGAAGATAAATGTATCCTACTTCTTTATTTTTTACCTGAGTCTTGGGTGAATGTTATCCTGGCTATCACTGCTAACCTCACAAATCCCAAGTTGGATGCCCTTGTTTCAGTCCTGCTATCACAGGAATTGATGAAGAAGAGTTTAGATAGTTTAGGGGATGCTCTCAATGTTAGGGGAAGGTCTAGGGAAAGAGGACCAAAAGGAGACTAGAAAGTGGCTAAGGACAAGTCCAAGGTCTATTCTAAGACTCCTCAGAAGAAGAATAGAGTTAAGTGTTGGAGTTGCAGTAAAAGGGGACATGTGAAGGAGTGTAGAAACCCAAAGAAATAGTGGGAGAGTGCTTCGGATAAGTCCTTGAATGTAGGTGAAGATGTTTTACTTTCTACATGTAATGTTGTTTCTAATGATCATTGGTTGGTTGACTTAGGATGCTCATTTCATATGACCCCACATAAGGAATGGTTTTCCACATATGAAGAATATGATGAAGGTAATATATACCTTGGAGACAACTCTACATATCTGATAGTTGGGAAAGGCAAGGTACAGTTGTGTTTTAGTGATGGGAGGATTAAAACCCTCCCTGGTGTTTATCATGTTCCTGGATTAGCTAGAAATTTCATTTATGTTTCAAAGATGAATGATTTGGGAATGCATGTGACTTTTGAAATCATTGTTGCAGATTGGCGAGAGGGAACTTGGTGATAGCAAATGGGAAGAGATTAGGAAACCTGTTCAAGCTTGAAGCCACTACAGTTTGTAATGCCTCCTATGTATCTGAGGCTAGTCCTGAAAATACATGTATGTTGTGGCACTGTAGATTCGGTCACACAAGTAATAATGTTTTGAAAACTATTAAGAATAAATATTTGTTGGATGGTTTCTCTTATTCTGATGAGCACTTTGATTTCTATGAGCATTGTGTGTTTGGTAAATAAAACAGAAAATCATTTCCTTTAGGAAGTAATAGAGCACAAGAGAAGTTAGAAATTATTCATATGGATGTGTTTGGACCTGTGGATAATGATTCTATCAGAAAATTTTGTTATTTTGTCACCTTCATTGATGATGTGTCCAGATTTACTTGGATTTATTTTATGAAACACAAATCTTAATTTTTCACTAAGTTTAAGGAATTTAAAGTCTTAGTAGAGAACCAATCAGGTTTGAAGATAAAAATATTAAGATCTGATAATGGATGGGAATATTACTCTAAGGAATTTGATTAGTTATGCAAGCATGCAAGTATTATCAGACAAAAGACAACTCTGTATACACCACAACAAAATGGTGTTGCAGAAAGGATGAATTGAACAATCATGGAAAGGGCTAGAAGTATGTTAAGTGATGCACAGTTGGATAAATTCTTTTGGGCAGAGGTTGTGTGTATTGCTTACTACTTGATTAATAGATCTCCTTGTAAGGCTCTTGATTCGACACCTTATGAAGTGTGGACAAGTAAGAAACCTTCTGTTTCACATTTAAGGGTTTTGGGCTGTGAGGCTTTTGTTCATGTGCCTAAGGAAAAGTGATTTAAGTTGGATCTAAAAGCTGAAAAGTGTACATTCATTGGATATGGTAATAATGTCAAAGTTTATAAGCTTTGGAATCGACTAACTCGTAAGATTATATTTTCTAGAGATGTTATTTTTAGTGAAATTATAGCTATTTCTAAACTTGAGCAGCTGAAAGAAAAATAAGAAAAGGTAAAGAGAGTGCACTTTGATTTAGAGAAACAAGATGCACCTCAGGAGGAACAAAATGATGGATTGGGGGTGAAGAAGAAGAAGATTCGATTAGTTCTGATGAAAATGAATCTATTGTTACAGAAGAAGTTGGTACAAATGATCATGAAAAAGAACAAGTTGAGACTCTTACTCCACCCTTGAGGGGATCCACAAGATAACAAAATCTAGTTGACAGGTATAGCCCACTAGATTTATGTTGTGTATTTGCTTTATTAAGTACTAACGATGAGCCTAGATCCTACAGGGAAGCTATTCTTTCATATGATAGTGAGTCTTGGCAGTTAGCCATGCAGGAGGAGATGATGGCTTTAGAAACTTGTAACACCTGAGATCTTGTTTGTTTGCCCAAAGGAAGAAAGGCCATAGGTTGTAAATGGGTCTTCAAGAAGAAGTTTGGAGCAGACGGGTCATTGGAGAAGTACAAGGCTAGACTGGTAGCCAAGGGCTACTCCCAAAGAGAGGGAGTTGATTTTGGTGAGATTTTCTCTCATATTGCTAAATTGACTTCTATTAGATTTATTTTATCCATTGATATACGTTATGATTAGGAGATTGACCAAATAGATGTTAAGACTGTGTTCTTGCATGGAGATCTTGAAGAAGAAATTTATATGCAACAGCCTATAGGTTTTGAGGTAAAAGGGAAAGAAAAATGGGTTTGCAAGTTAAAGAAGTCTCTCTTGTTGGCAAGAGACACTGTGTGGATTCATGAGTGTTGTCATTGATGCAACAAAGTCTATCCCACACATCCATAGTACATAATATGCCTATACCGGAAGTTAGATTGAAGATTGTTTTGGTCTGGTGAACAAAAATAGAGTATGCAACAAGGTTCCCAATCAGGTCTGGATCTCTCAGATGGTGTAGCTCAGCAAGTTGTGGATTTGGATAAGTCAAGAGGAGTATCATGACTACTATATTCTAGAGATTTAGCCTCTGGTGATAAAGGATGAAAAAGATAAGAGCATCTGAGTGTTGGGTTCCAGACACGCAGAGCAGACAAAGAAAGAACTAGCCGGTAGAGTATCAGACTTCAATCTAGATGAGTAAATGATGTTGATCAAGCAATTTGTGGGATCATACATTGTTGGCCGACATGATTAATGAATTCTATGTCTATGTTTTTGATACGCATCACAAATCAAGCATGGATTTAGCCGACAAAATAGTAACTTGTAAATATCTTGAGTATTATTGTTGCCAACTAGAAAGTTGTTGAAATCCTTGATGCAGATATATATACCAGATGGATTCCAATATGTAGGTGTGTGTGGAATACATATATGAGGAAATAATGTGCAAAGAAAAGCAGGGATAAGTGTGGAAGCAGCAATACAAGTCCGATATGCGACAGAGCAACAACACTAAAGCAGAGGAAGAATGAAGTGCATCAGATCAGTATATTGTGCCTAACCAAAACTAAACTCTAGCATTTGTAGATGCCTCTCATCAGTTCAGACACCTAATTACCTTTTGTAAGTTCTTTAGATAGTGATTCTCTTGTAGGCGGTGTGCCTCTTGTGAGCAGTGTGCTCAGGAAGTGAGCCCTAATTGGCAAGTGCCATTTTGTACTTCTTATTCTTTTTACAGAGAATACAATCTTGGGTTAGTCACCCTATGGTTTTTCCCTCAACAGGGTTTTCCACGTAAAAAATCCTTGTGTTATGTGTGTTGATTTTATTTCTATTCTTATGATCATATATGCTTATATGTTTTGATGTTGCACTAATTATTAAAGGAGAAAAGAAAGTTAAGATATTTGAGATAACTGATTCACCCCCCCTCTCAGTTATCTTCCTTGTTTCCAACAATTGGTATCAGAGCTAAGTTCCTCTAAACAGAACCTATCAGCTTGAGGAAGATCTAGGAATATCAATGGATATGTATGGTATGAAGGAACAACTTTAGTCTACCCTAGATGATCTTGAACAATCCCACTCTAAAGTCAATAACTTGAGAGAAAGATTCAAACAAACTGATGATTTCATAAATGAGCTAAAAGAAAAACTAAGTATCTCTGTGAAAAAGAGAAAGGAACTACTTCAAAAATTAGCAAATCAAAGTGAAGCTAATGATACTAATGAAGATCTGGATGAGAAAAACAAGCTATGTGAGAAGCTGTCAAAAGAGGTCATTATGGTAAGGCATGAGATGGAATCAAGGGTTATGAGATTCACCTAAGAAATTGAAGAAAAAAGGAAAATTAAAGATAATCTAAAATAATCCCTCAAGGAGAAGACAGAGGACTACCACAAAGTGGACAGAATAATCAGGCATCTTGAATCTGATCTTGAAGAAGCTAGAGATAATGAAGAATAACTTGAGAATTAGATAGACACTCTTAAACAAGATCTTCATACAACAAATGATTACAAAGAGAAATTTAAGATAAGCTCAGCCCAACTTGAAGTTCTTCTTGAAAGCCAAAAGAGGGTAGATGACAAGCATGGTTTGGGAAATGAGAAAGGTGAAATCTCTGGATCTGGTCAGAAGAACTTTGGATTAGGAAATCATAGAAACAGGCCTAGAAGACCTCCGGTAAGGCAACCAAATGCTCAAAGATATCCATCCTTCAATGGATACTACTTCAATTGCAACAACTTCAGTCATAAAGCAACTCAGTGTAGAAGGAGAATGAATCAGACTAATCCATCCTTTTCCAGACAATGTTTCAACTACAAAAGGTATGGTCACAAATCTCATGAATGCAGAAATATGCAAATAAACAATTCATTCAATGGTAGATGCTTTGCATGCAATAGAATGGGACACATGGCTAATCAATGCAAATCAAGAGGATATCAATCAAATATGCAAAGAAATGTTGTTTGTTACAACTGCAATAGATCTGGTCATATTGCCAAATTCTGCAGAAGTAAAAATCAGGATAAAAAGGGTCCGGTGCATCATAATCAAAAACAAGATAAGGGTAAAGGAAAAATGAATGCGGATGAAGTTCAAAGGGAGATGAACAAGATTTGGGTGAAGAAGAGTACATAAAATATTGGGGATGGATCCGCACCAGAAATCGGTGCTGATATTCCTTCTGAAAACTAAATAGATGAGCTCTAGCTTAGGGGGAGTCACAAAAAAAAAAAAATTCCCCCAGCGATTCAATTGGTGCCTAAATTTGGCACATGGAATGCTGAAGATTAAAGGGTTCTTAGAAAAATATCTAAATAACCCTAAGGAAAAATATGAAAGATGCGCATGGAGTTTTGCAAGAGTTTAACCGCTCAAGTTGATCCGATTTGACAATCATCCGGTAAAGTGGGACTCTTATAGACAGATCTGGTATGATTCAGAATTGAAATACTTTCATCTACGAACCCATGACATGATTGAAGAAAAGGAGATACATTGTCAATCCTCACTGACAATGATTCTAAGATCAACACAATGATTCGAGAAGATCTCTCTTAAACAGGGTAACTGGATACTTAAGTTGTGCATTTATTGCAAAAGGAAATTAGGGTTTGCACAAGAATAAAAGGGTTCTTTCACTCATCATTTACTCTTGCATTTGTGAAGAAGATAAGAAGAGCTCTGTAATGAAGTTTCTACAATCCACTCAAAGATCAACTAGGAAATCGAATTCAACCAGCAATTTGTTCTGGCTCCTATTTCAAACCCTAAGGCGTAAAAAGGTACTTCCATTCTAAAAATCTCTCTGAATCTTTTGCAAGATGGCTACCCCAATGGTTGTTAAGATCACTGATAGGCCACGCCTAAAATTCAAGAAATACCCCTATAAATCTCTAGAAGTTGATCCTTTAGGCACATTTTCTAGCATTCTGCATGGGGTATTGCATGTAGAAGATGTTAGGGTCTATATCTACACCAACATTGAAGAATTTGGAGACTCTAAGTTGATGGACATCTATCACAAACAGCTAATAGATGAGAGTTTTGAACTCAAACCTTAATACAAGGCCCTCCAGGATAAACACTTCGGACATTGCATACACTTTCCCTGTTTTGCTAAAGATGATTGGGTCCGGTATGTCCTAAGCAGGATGCATGACAATTTCATATGGTTAATGAGGCCCTTTAAGATAACAAAAGATGCCATTAGAGTAGTACCTGGACTGCACTCATTCAGTGGGTTACCTGCACGTAAATCTGTCAAGAATCAGACAGTAACTGAAGCCACCAGATCTAAATTTGACAAGAGAGCAATGACCATAGATGACATCACAGATCTGGATGTCAAATTTGCCTCAATGATAATTGGGTGTAAGATCTATCATTCTAGCAGGGAGAATTCTGTGTCTAGGACTGCAATATATGCAACATATCAGATGTTGAGGGAAAATGCAGATTATGACCTGTGTGATCTTCTCTTAAATCAACTATTAGAAAACCTATAGAAGATCAAGAAGGATAAGAAGAACTCTTTTAAGTATGGTTGTTTAATACTATGTCTATTCTTCTATTACATGAATGAGCTGCCTGGATCAAGTGGTTGGGTTTGGCAAAATGACAAATCGGTTGTAATCCAGATTAGAGACTATATGTATGGACTTGGTGATGCTAAAGCTCAAAGCACAGCTCTCTAGGGTTACTTTAGGAACTTCCAAAGCATGATGTAAGCCAGAGAGAGGATACCTCAATCCATAGTTGAGAAATACAAGGATACAATGTGCTTCATGATTGACACTGATCAATGCCTAATGGAGGCAGTTGAGCCCAAAACAGTGTGGATAATGCCAATGGGATACGAGGTTGATGATAAAATCTTGGAGCTACATATTCAACACCTGTTGAGCCAGCCTAAGGACCCTGAGGTAGAAAGGTTTGGAACCTTTCAAGAACTAAGTGTAAAAATAAATGTTGAGCTAAGACAACTGGAGATAAAGAGGAAAGTTAGAAGGGAAGTTGAGTAAATTGCCAAAAGATTTGGCATATCAAAATAGGCAGTAGATGCAAATAGAGAGAGAATGGAGAAGGCTGAGAAAGAGAAACAAGAAGCAAAGATAGGAGGTGTTCTGGTACAAGCCTCCTCCCAGACTAGATCCTCCAAGATCTTTGCACCTACCACTCCTAAAATCTCAAGATCCACCAAATTGGAAGTCAAGACATCCAGAAAAGGAGAAAAGAGAATGAAAACAAAAGCCACAAGGTCATACACAAGTCTCAAAGATGATGAAGAAACAAAATCTAATGAGGAAGTTAAGAAAATGAAGAAAAAGAAAACATCCGGGGAATTCTCTGCTAGTAAAAAAAAGAAGAAAAGGCAGAAGAATTTGTTGAAAGGCCCACTCTTTCCATTGATGATATCATCAAGGAAGTTACTGTGGATGGGAACCTGTAACCAGTAACAGAGTTCTATGATGAATACAGTCATACTAACAAGAGGATTCTAGAAGAAGCTACAGTCAGGTACCTGAATATTTACAATAAAGCATTCATTGAAATTACATCATTAATTCCCAAAAGTCTAGAGAAGGTACTTAAACTAAGAAAAGAGAATGCAAAGGAAAAAGACTTAGAGATCCAAGAATAGATTGCAATTCAACTCTATCCTTCTATTACTCCAAAGCAAATGGACATGATCTTTAAGGACTGTAAGGATGAATTCCGGAGTAAAGAAAGAATGAATAAACTTATGCTTGGAGAAACTGACCAAGTAGCAAGAGAAACAAAAGACATCCTCTAGAATGCCTTCAAAAGATTCAATCTTCCTATTGTAGAGGAAACATATGAAGAACCTTCTACCATGAATGTTGAAGGATTAAATGTAACCAATGAAGAATCTTCTGACAAAGATGTAGAAAGATCAAAAGAGATAGATGAAGAGAAGTCTAAGGACTTGGATTCCTCTGTTCCAGAAGAGGAAGTTCATGAAGTAGTAAACACAGGTAACATCTCTCCTTTGGATCCCATTGCAGACATTCTAGATTTAGGAACTGAAGGAGAAGGAAGAAAAGAGGAAAAAGTGAGTCAAGAAGAGGAGGTAAAGGGAAAAGAAGAACAAACAAAGAAGAAGAAGACTCAATCTCTGGCAAGAGACACTGCAGAGGTAGTGAAGAATTTCTTGAACAAAGAAATGATGGAGATAGATGAACCTGAGCTATTTCAAGGGCCACTAAATTTCAACTCTCTCTCTTCAGTCCAGACAATGAAAATAACATCTTTTGCTCAAGCCAAAGCAAAAGAAAAATTCCTAAAATCTCACATGGAAGACTATGAGATGTTGGAGATGGCATCCGAGATGCTGGAGAAGATCATGCCATCATTCCAAAAGGATCCTTCAGCCACACCATCTGGCAACCTGAAATCTTTGGTAAATTCTATTACCACTCACTTTGAATCTTTAGAGAAATCGACAGAAGCAAAGGTCTGGAAGGAGTTTTTGGGAAAATATTCACTAAAGTACATGGACTCTTTGCTAATGATAGGAGGATCCTAGACATTGGAATAAAGAACCTTGAAAATGCTCTTAAATATGGTGGGGACATGTACAAATTTTGTCTATCTTGGCCCAAAGTGACAGAGGATATTGAAAAGAAGGTGAAAGAACAGGAAGGTAAACTATCAAGTTTGTCTCAGAATTTTGATCCCCTTACTACCTCTTTAATGAACAAAAAATGCCAGCCCATTGTCATCATAAATGAAATAAAGAGGCTGAACAAAGATAAGAAGGACATAATAAACAGAATGATTGAACTTCGAGGGATAATTATCCCTAAGTTAGAGGCAATGCATGAGGCCTTCACAGATGCTCAGACCACAACCCAGACCAGTGATCCGGTAGATTTAAGAAGGGCAGAAGCATATGCATTTTTGTTGAGTGGTCACATCTCCATTTTGGACAGGATGAAGCAGAGCTGGGCCACAAAATTTGTACAATTGAAGGCCACTTTTGTGGATATACTTAAGTATATGTAAGTATAACATATATATATATACTTATGCGGCTATGTATAGGTTAATTTTTACAAATTTTGGTGTGTGGATTCTGTCCTTTGCCATTAATGTCAAAGGGGGAGTGAGGAGTAGTGAAAAATGTGGAATCCAACTAAGGGTAAGCTTCGGTAAAATAGTGCAAAATACAGAGCATCAGTCAAGGGGGAGTTTACAATGACACTTAGCCATTTTTCACTAAGTGTTGCCATCAATGCCAAAGGGGGAGATTGTTGAAAAGAGACACTATGTGGCTTCATGAGTGTTGTCATTGATGGCAACAAAGTCTATCCGACACATCCGCAGTACATAATATGCCTATACCGGAAGTCAGATTGAAGATTGTTTTGGTCCGGTGAACAAAAATAGAGTATGCAACAAGGTCCGACAATCAAGTCCAGATCTCTCAGATGGTGTAGCTCAGCAAGTTGTGAATTTGGATAAGTCAACAGGAGTATCATGACTACTATATTCCAGAGATTTAGCCTCCGGTGATAAAGGATGAAAAAGATATGACCATATGAGTGTTGGGTTCTAGACAAGCAGAGCAGACAGAGAAAGAACTGACCAGCAGAGTATCAAACTTCAATCTGGATGAGTAAATGATGTTGATCAAGCAATTTGTGGGATCATACATTGTTGTCCGACATGATTAATGACTTCTATATCTATGTTTTTGATACACATCACAAATCAAGCATGGATTTAGCCGACAGATCAATAACTTGTAAATATCTTGTGTATTCTTGTAGCAAGTTGTTGAAATCCTTGATGTGGATATATATACCAAATGGATTCCAATATGTAGGTGTGTGTGGAATACATATATGAGGAAAACAGGGATAAGTGTGAAAGCAGCAATACAAGTCTGGTATGTGACAGAGCAACAACACTAAAGTAGAGGAAGAATGAAGTGCATCAGATCAGTATATTGTGCCTAACCGGAACTAAACTCTAGCATTTATAGATGCCTCTCATCAGTTCAAACACCTGATTACCTTTTGTAAGTTCTGTAGATAGTGAGTCTCTTGTAGGCAGTGAGTCTCTTGTAGGCAGTGTGCCTCTTGTGAGTAGTGTGCTTGGCCAGTGACCCCTAATTGGCAAGTGCCATTTTGTACTTCTTATTCTTTTTACAAAGAATACAATCTTGAGTTAATCACCCCATGGTTTTTCCCTTAACAAGGTTTTCCATGTAAAAAATCCTTGTGTTATGTGTGTTGATTTTATTTATGTTCTTATGATCATATATGCTTATATGTTTTGATGTTGCACTAATTATTAAAGGAGAAAAGAAAGTTGAGATATTTGAGATAACTAATTCACCCCCCCTCTTAGTTATCTACCTTGTTTCCAACATCTCTATGGTTTAAAACAGTCTCCCAGAATGTGGTATCAAAAGTTTGATTCATTTGTGTTGAAATTGGGTTTTGTTAGAAGTCAGGAGGATCATTGTGTTTACATTTATTGTGTTGATGATTCTATACTGGTTATTGCATTGTATATTGATGACATGTTATTTTTCAGCAATACTAAGGGTATGATCAGTGAGCTTAAAGCCCAAATTTCAAGTGCATTTGACATGAAGCATCTTGGAGTTGCTAGGTATATTCTGGCAATGGAGATCAGAAGGGATAGAGGTAACAGAAAGCTTTGGTTGTCACAAAGTAATTATGTGAATACCATTTTGTAGAGATTTAGTATGTAGGACTGTAACCCAGTTAGAGTTCCTTTACCCATTAGTACTAAGATTTCATTAGATATGTGTCCAAAGACTGAGGATGATCTTGAGGATATGTCTAATGTGCCATATGTTAGTGTTGTAGGGAGTTTGATGTATGTAATGGTTTGCACTAGGTGAGATATTGTTCAAGTAATGGGAGTTTTGAGCAGATTTATGTCTAACCCTGGTAGACAACATTGGAATTATGTGAAGAGGGTGCTTAAATATCTTGCAGGTACTCCTGATTACTATTTGGTTTACTCTGGTACTGATAGTGTTGATAAATCTTTGGAGATACAGCATTTTGTTGATTCACATTAGGCAGGTGACTTGGATAGTCAAAGGTCCACTAGTGTTTACTCTGTTTGGAGGAGCAATGAGTTGGATGAGTAAGAGGTAGCCCATAATTTCTTTGTCCACCACAAAAGCTAAGTATATGGCTGCTACCCATGTCTCTAAGGAGGAAGTTTGGTTGAGGAGATTGTGTACAGGTATTGGATTTGATTATGCAGGATCATTCAGATTGGTTGTGTTATCTAGAGTGCTATCTATTTGGCCAAGAATCCTATGTATCATGCTCGGACTAAGCATGTTGATGTTCAGTATCACTTTGTTTGAGAGTTGGTTGCAAATGGACAGATTGAGCTGAAGAATATTGAGACTCAGGAGAATGTTGCAGATTTATATGGTTTAAGGATGGACTAATGATGCACCAATCCCAGTTTGGTGAATGCAAGTTGTAAACAGGAAACAGGTTTCCACCCTCCGAGAGAGGGAGAGATTCATAGGAGAGAAGTGAATAGATGTATGAGAAGAAACATGTTGTTGTCATCTACATCTTGTGTTTATTGTTTAGTGAACCCTTGTCAAGACTTGGTAAGTCGTAATTGCCCTTTTTGGTCAAAAGTTTGGGTTTTGATTCGACTATCATCAATTTGATGTCAAGATCCATTAGTGACAGTTTTGTCAAAACCAAGTCATGATAAAATAACCATCAACAAGATATGGTTGATAGATGTTGTTTTCCCTATACGCTATGATTATAGTTATGTTATTATAAATATTTTAAATTAGAGGTTAATTATGTTGATTTGATGATTTATGTTAAGTCATCCATTTTGGTAACGAAACCGTTCTTTGATGTTTTTACGAGACAAATAGGGGAGATAATCTTGACCCTATTCTTATAACCTTGTGGATGATAGTAACAACGTAAGTAAGAAGTGGATGCTTTTTACTTTATTTTTTGGTTTATATATATAGAGAGAGAGTCTAAGGAGAAGGCCTAGGGAGGTGGTTGATAATCTTTTCCATGAAAGTGGGAAAAGATTCCATGTTTAATTATGAGGTTGTTCGATCCCCCTTTCGTTATCTAACTATTTTAGAGAAGTCAAGGTACTTTGTTATTGTTGATAAGAAGTGGTCTTTTATGACCATAACTTCCACTTAATAGGGTGCCTTCATGGAAGTCATGAAGGCATTATTTTAGGAGTGTAGAAGGTGATCAATAAAGAGAGATTCTCTCAACAATTATGAAAGGAAAGGAAATGACGAGAGCTCTGTGTGATAAGCTTTATGGTAGAGACAACAGGAGGGGAGAGCTTAGGATCTCATTGAGGAAAGAAAGTGACAAGAGAATACAAAAGGATCCAATATTCATCTCTGTGAACTCTTAGGTTTCTTTCCTATTTTAAGTAACTGTTAATTACATTTGCAAATCATTTTTGTGTTTTTAGCATTGTCAATTTGCAACTAAGAGGCCGAAGATTCTAGTTATTACTATGTTATTTTTGGCATTATTTATATCTAGAAATATTACTGTCTTTATGTAATTATAGAGCCGATGTTCTCATTATATTACTGTGTGAAATTAGAGCCGATGTGCTCATTATATTACTATGTGTAAATAGAGCCGATATGCTTATCACATTGTCGTGTGTAAATCGAGTTGATGTGCTCATTATATTAGTGTATGTAAATGGAGTTGATATGTGCATTATACGAAGTTGTGTATTCCTAAGAGTTGGTGTGATTATTGTAATAGCTAAACCATCATGTTTAAACAAGTTTTAGTGTGCTATTATGTTTAGTATATCACTATTGTGTTTATCCAGTGTTGATGTGCTTAATCTATATTGATTATATCTAAGTTGTCATGCACAACATATTGCTACGTCCATCCAAGACTGATTTGCTTTAAGAATCTTTGTGAGTAATTAAGTTCGGGTTACCAAGAGTCATTTGTGTTTATGACTATTAGTCTATGATTGTTCTTAAGATCACATGATAGAGAAATAGCGATGTGCTTAAGTTGATAAGTTTAGATCATCTCTTTGTGTTAATACTAGTAGTGTATGATATTTTAGTAATCTTTCTATGTTGGCCGAAAGGCCAATAAGATTCTAGTATGTGGTGTATGTTGAGTAGATCTCATACAGACTGAAAGGCTATAGTTATCTGGTGAAGAATATACCAATACAGATGAATACTTTGCCAAGTCGATAATCTTTAGAAACTTTGTATAGGGTCTAACCAGATTTATACTCGGGTTTTTGTTACATGGCCGAGGTAAAGCTGTTGGCAAGAGACACTATATGGATTCATGGTTGTTGTCATTGATGGCAACAAAGGTCATCCCACATATCCGCAAGTCATAATGTGTCTCTACCGGAAGTCAGAATAAAGAATGTTGTGGTCCGGTGAAGAAGAACAGAGCATGTGGCAAGGTCCGACAGATTGGTCCGGATCTCTCAGAGGAAGTGTCTTGGTGCAGTGCGGATTTGGGGAAGTCAAGAGGACTACCTTGAGTGGTATATTCCAAGGATTTAGCCTCCGGTGATGGACAAGGAAAAAGATATGAATGGTTGAGTACCGGATTCCTGAGAGACAGTGAAAACAGAGGAAGAACTGACTGACAGAGCATCAGACTGCTTTCCGGATGTGTTACTGTTGATGACAGAGGTTGTGAAGGCATGAATCATGTTTGGCCGACATGATTAATGATATCTACAAGTATATGCTTGATCCGCATTGCTTGGTGAGGAAGGATTCAGCCGACAGAACAAAAGTTTGTAAGAAACTAGACTGTTCCGGATGCCGACTAGAAAGGTGATGAAATTACTTGTGCGGATATATATAGAGGATGGATTTAGTTGTGAAGTGTGTGTTGATGTGGAGATATATGCGAATAAGTCCAGATAAGAGCAGAGGTAGCAAAAAGAATCCGGTATGTGAAAGATAGCAGAATAAAGAACAGAGGAAAGATGAAGTGCAGCAGATCAGTGTACTGAGCCTAACCGGAACTGAACTCCAGCATATACAGATGCTCCCAATCAGTTCAAGACTGTGATTCTCATCACTTTGTAGACAGTGTGTCTTCTTGTAGGCAGTGGGCCTCTTGTGAGCAGTGTGCTCGAGCAGTGAGCCCTAATTGGCAAGTGCCATTTTTGTAATTTCCTATTCTTCTAACAGAGAATAATTTTGGGTTAATCACCCCGTGGTTTTCTCCCTTAACAGGGTTTCCACGTCAAAAATACTGTGTCATGTGTTTCTTATTTCATGGTTAATGTTTTTGTGTTTGATTTTATGCTGCATCAATTAAAAGGAAAGTTCAATAAGGGAAATAATTAGGATAACTGATTCACCCCCCCCTCTCAGTTATCAACAATTGGTATCAGAGCCAAGTTCCTCCTAATAGAGCCTAACAGCTTGAGGAAGATCTGGGATTTCAAATGGATGCATATGGTTTAAGGGAGCAACTCAAGACTGCTCTTGAGGATCTTGAACAGTCAAATTCTGAAGTCAGTGAATTAAAGGAAAGACTCAAACAGGCTGATGAATTCATGAGAGAATTAAAAGACAAATTAAGTCTCTCTATGAAAAAGAGAAAGGAGCTGCTTCAACAATTGGCAAGGCAAAGTGAAGAAAGCAATACAAATGAAGAATTGACTGAGCAAACCAAGTTATGTGAAAAGTTATCAAAAGAAGTCATTATGTTAAGACATGAAATGGAATCAGGAACTATAAAGTTTACTCAAGAGATTGAAGAAAAAAGAAAGGCTGAAGACAATCTAAGACAATCTCTTAAAGAAAAATCAGAAGAATGCCACCAGATGGACAGGATTATCAGACATCTTGAATCTGATCTTGAAGATGCCAAAGATAATGAAGGAAAACTTGAGGATCAAATTGCCTCTCTCAAAAGAGACCTTCAAACAGCAAATGAATATAAAGAGAAATTCAAGATAAGTTCTGCTCAACTTGAAGTTCTTCTTGGAAGTCAAAAGAGGACAGATGACAAGTATGGTTTGGGATATGAGAAAGGAGAAAGCTCTGGATCCGGTCAGAAGAATCTTGGATCAGAAAATCCAAGGAGCAGGCCTAGAAGACCTCCGGTAAGACAGCCAAATGCTCAAAGATATCCATCCTTCAATGGATACTGCCACAGCTGCAACCACTTTGGTCACAAAGCTAATCAGTGCAGAATGAGAATGAATCAGATTAATTCATCCTTCTCCGGACAGTGCTTCAACTGCAAAAGGTATGGACACAAATCCCATGAATGCAGAATTATGCAAGTAAACAAATCATTCAAAGGTAGATGCTTCACATGCAATAGAGTAGGTCATATTGCTAATCAATGCAGATCAAGAGGATATCAGTCAAATATGCAAAGAAATGTTATTTGCCAAATCTGCAATAGGTCCGGTCATAACGCTAAAGTCTGCAGAAACAAGAATCAGGACAAAAGAGGTCCGATGTATAATCAGAATCAAGACAAGGGTAAACAAAAGATGAATGCGGATGAGGTTAGGAATCAGATGAGCAAGATTTGGGTGAAGAAAAGTTCAGAGAATGTAGAGGTTGGATCCGCACCAGACTCTGGTGCTGATATCTCTTCCGGAAATTAAAAAGTGAGCTCAGGCTCAGGGGGAGACTCAAAGAAAATCTTGTTCCCCCAGCCAAACAAGTGGTGCCGGATGTGGCACAAGATGCGGATCAAAGGGTTTGTAGATATGAGTCTTGAGATACTTCAGTCAAGTTGTCAGAGGTCCGCATGGAGTTATGAAGAAGCTGTGATCGATCAAATAAGACCTGTTTAGGGAGATGCTCCGGTATGATAAAGGATTACAAAAAGGTCCGGAAAGATCCGGAAATGCACTATCTTGTTCTGCAGATTGGACAGAGTGTTTGGGATGTTCTTGCAATATGTTACCTCGATTCATTCATGATTGAAAGATCCGGATGATATCCACAGATCAGGACTAATCCGGGATACTCCAAACTATCCAGACAAGGCAAACCGGAATGATGTAGGTGAAGCATTTATTGCAGACAGATATTAGGGTTCGCGGAGCAATTTAAGGGATTTCTCAAAGGTCATTTGCTCATTCTGCACTCGAGAAGAAGCGAAAAGTGGAGCTCTGCAACAAGGTTCATCAAGCACACCAAGGATCTCCTGCCGAAGTTATTGCATAAAGAAATCAATCCAACCACTCCGTGCAAACCGAAGGCGCATAAGGTATTCTCCATTTTTCATTACCTCACTGCAAATCTTTGAAGAATGGCTACTCCAAACATAGTTAAGATCTCCGATAGACCTCGCCCCTCATTCAAGAAACATCCCTACAAATCATTGGAGGTAGATCCACTAGGAGCCTTCTCTAGTGTTCCTCACGGAGTTTTACATACCGAAGACATTAGGGTTTACATACATGCAAGCATTGAGGAATTTGGGGAATTCAAATTAAGAGACCTCTATCACAAGCAACTGATAGACAATGCCTTTGAGCTTAAACCAGAGTATAAGGATATCTAGAAGAAACAATTTGAGCAATTTATTCATTTCCCCTGCTTTGAAGAAGATGAATGGGTCCGGTATGTACTGAGCAGGATGCATGACAACTTTCTATGGCTAGATAGACCCTGCAAGATCACAAAAGAGGCAATTAGAGCAGTAACTGGTCTATACTCTTCCGGAGGGGTACCTATCCTCAAATCTGTCAAGAACAACATTGTAACTGAGGCCACCGGATCAAAATTTGATAAGAGGGCAATGACCATTGAAGATATTTCGGATCCGGATATCAAATATGCATCAATGATAATAGGATACAAGATCTATCACTCCAGCAGGGAGAATTCTGTATCCGAAACTGCAGTATACACTGCCTATGAAATGCTAAGAAAGAATGCAGAATATGATCTCTGCGAACTACTGCTAAGCCAATTAATGGAAAACATACAGAAAATCAAGAAGGATAAGAAGAATTCCTTTAAGTATGGTACTCTTATTGTATGTCTATTCTTCTACTTCATGAATGAGCTACCCGGAACAAGTGGATGGGTATGGCAGAATGACAAACCTGTTGCAGTCCAGATAAGAGACTACTTGCATGGACTTGGGGATGCAAAAGCGAGAAATTCAGCTCTATGGGGATACTTCAAAAACTTTCAGAGCATGATGCAAGCAAGAGAGAGAATTCCCCAGTCTCTTGTTGAAAAATACAAAGACTCAGTGTGCTTTATGGTTGACACTGATCAGTGCCTAATGGAGGCAGTAGAGCCAAGGACTGTCTGGATCATGCCCATGGGGTATGAAGTGGATGAACAGATAGTGGAGTTGCATGTTCAACACATGCTAAGTCAGCCCAAAGATCCTAAGGCAGAAAGGTTTGGAACCTTTGAGGAGCTGAGTGTAAAAATACATGTAGAACTCAGGGAACCTGAGATTAAAAGGAAGGTGAGAAAAGAAGTAGAGCACATTGCTCAAGGCCTAGGCATCTCAAAGGAGGCACTTGATGCCAGCCGGGAAAAGAGGAGGAAGGCTGAGGAAGAAGAGAAAAGTAAAGAAAGTGCTCCGGTTGAAGCTCCCACCCGGACCAGATCATCAAAGAGACCTGCACCTCCCACAACCAAAAGTTCAAAACCGGAAGTCCAGGCATCCGGTAAGAGATCCAAGACAAAAGCCACAAGGGCTTATGGAAGCCAAAAGGATGAAGAGGAAACAAAGTCAGATGAGGGAATAAAAGAAATAAAGAAACAGAAGAAGAAAGGATCCGGTAAGCCCTCCACAGGCCAAGACAAGGATGAAACGGCAGAGGTATCTGTTGAAAAGCCCACTCTGTCTCTAGCGAGCATAATCAAGTCGGTCACGGTGGATGGAAACCTTCAACCAATGACTGAATCTTATGATGACTTCAGTGAGGCCGACCAAAAGACTCTGCAGGAGGCCACAGTTAAATATCTTAACATATATAATAAGGCTTTCATTGAAATAATATCTCTTATTCCTAAAACCCTAGAAAAGGAATTGGAAGTAAGAAAGAATAATGCTCATGCTAAAGATCTTGAGATCCGGGAGCAGATAGCTATTCAGCTATATCCTCAAATTGATCCCAAGACAATGAACATTATCTTCAAGGACTGCAAAGATGAGTTCAGAAGCAAAGCCAGGATGAATCAACTCATGCTTGGTGAGACTGACAAAGTGGCCCAAGAAACAGAAGAGATCCTCCGGAAGGCCTTCAAAAGGTTCAATCTTCCTGTTGTAGAGGACTTAGGTGCAGAAACAGCTGCTGATTTGGAATCTTCTGTTCCGGAAGAAGTGAGCCCTGAACAGACAAATATCTCTCCTCCGGTTTCCCCTACAGTCTCCGGATCCAAAGAAGAAGAGCAATTACAGGAGAAGGAAGCAGTGGTGAAAGACAAAGAGGTTGACAGTTCTAAGACTGCAGAAGAAAAGAAACATCTGTCTCCGGCAAGAGACACTGCACAAACTGTTCAACAATTTTTGAGCAAAGAAACTCTAGAGATTGATGAACCGGAGCTTCTAAAAGGCCCATTTGATTTTGACTCTCTCTCTCCGGTACAAACAATGAAGATAGCTTCATTTGCAAATGCCAAGGCAAATGAAAAGCTCCTGAAGTCTCATATGGAAGACTGTGAGTTGATAGAAGCTGCTTCCGGAGTACTTGTAAAAATCATGCCATCAATCCAGATAGATCCGACAGCCTCCTCTTCCGGTAATCTAAAAACCTTAGTCAGCAGTGTTGATACACATTTTGATTCTCTAGAAAAATCAGCTGAAGAAAAGGTCCGGAAGGAATTTTTGGATAAAAGATTTTCAGAAATATTAGAATTAATCTCTAAGGATAGGAAGATTGTAAGCATTGGAATAAAGAGCTTAGAGAATGCTCTTAAGGATGGCGGTGACATCTATAAATTTTGTATATCCTGGTCAAAGGCAACAACAGCATTTGACAAGAAAATAAAAGAGGAACAGGATAAGCTACAAAGCTTATCTCAAAGTTTTGATCCTCTCTCTTCCTCTATAATAAATCAAGAATGTCAGACTATTGCAGTCTTGAATGAAATAAAGAAACTTGAGAAGGAAAGAAAGAACATCACTAACCGGATGGGAGAACTTAGAAGGATTATAATCCCTAAGTTGGAAACTATGCATGAGGCCATCAGTGATGCTCAGACCACCGCCCAAACAAAAGATCCGACAGATCTCAAGCGGGCAGAAGCTTTTGCATTTTTGTTAAGTGGTCACATTTCAATTTTGGATAGAATGAAGCAAAGTTGGGCTACAGAAATGATTCAATTGCAGACATCCTTTGCAGACATTCTTCAGTATATGTGAGTATGTAAATATGCGGCTATGTATAGAAAATTTTTGAAAATTTTGGTGTGCGGACCCCGCCCTTTGCCATTGATGTCAAAGGGGGAGTGAGGAGCAGTGAAAAATGAGGAATCCAACTAAGGGGGAGTTCCGGAAATTGTATATAAAGACAGAGCATCAGCAAAGGGGGAGCATAGTGAAAACACTTAGTCATTTTTCACTAAGTGTTGCCATCAATGCCAAAGGGGGAGATTGTTGGCAAGAGACACTATATGGATTCATGGTTGTTGTCATTGATGGCAACAAAGGTCATCCCACATATCCGCAAGTCATAATGTGTCTCTACCGGAAGTCAGAATAAAGAATGTTGTGGTCCAGTGAAGAAGAACAGAGCATGTGGCAAGGTCCGACAGATTGGTCCGGATCTCTCAGAGGAAGTGTCTTGGTGCAGTGCGGATTTGGGGAAGTCAAGAGGACTACCTTGAGTGGTATATTCCAAGGATTTAGCCTCCGGTGATGGACAAGGAAAAAGATATGAATGGTTGAGTACCGGATTCCTGAGAGACAGTGAAAACAGAGGAAGAACTGACTGACAGAGCATCAGACTGCTTTCCGGATGTGTTACTGTTGATGACAGAGGTTGTGAAGGCATGAATCATGTTTGGCCGACATGATTAATGATATCTACAAGTATATGCTTGATCCGCATTGCTTGGTGAGGAAGGATTCAGCCGACAGAACAAAAGTTTGTAAGAAACTAGACTGTTCCGGATGCTGACTAGAAAGGTGATGAAATTACTTGTGCGGATATATATAGAGGATGGATTTAGTTGTGAAGTGTGTGTTGATGTGGAGATATATGCGAATAAGTCCAAATAAGAGCAGAGGTAGCAAAAAGAATCCGGTATGTGAAAGATAGCAGAATAAAGAACAGAGGAAAGATGAAGTGCAGCAGATCAGTGTACTGAGCCTAACCGGAACTGAACTCCAGCATATGTAGATGCTCCCAATCAGTTCAAGACTGTGATTCTCATCACTTTGTAGACAGTGTGTCTTCTTGTAGGCAGTGGGCCTCTTGTGAGCAGTGTGCTCGGGCAGTGAGCCCTAATTGGCAAGTGCCATTTTTGTAATTTCCTATTCTTCTAACAGAGAATAATTTTGGGTTAATCACCCCGTGGTTTTCTCCCTTAACAGGGTTTCCACGTCAAAAATACTGTGTCATGTGTTTCTTATTTCATGGTTAATGTTTTTGTGTTTGATTTTATGCTGCATCAATTAAAAGGAAAGTTCAATAAGGGAAATAATTAGGATAACTGATTCACCCCCCCCTCTCAGTTATCAACAAAAGCTACTATAAGACTGAGGTAGAATGGAGTATCCATCAGTTAGACCAACTCATTCTAATGTCATATATCTAAAATTAGAGAAGAGGTCTTTTGAGTTTTCTGTATTCCAAGATTGGAGTTACTAAGAGTTAGATAACAGACCCAGAAATATATATCTCTCGAAGACTAGCATGTATAGTTCTATTAATTCCAAATAGATTGTTCTATGATAAGTTATTCTTTATTATGAGATATATAGAAGATAATGACATCTTTGGAATCACATAAGGATAGTGTTGTAGTATCTCCTTAGTTTTAAAGTTATGATAAGTGTTATCATTCTCTTCTAAAGAAGAGATTTGTGGAAACAAATTTCTATTCCTTATTTTGAGTTGGAAGATTTGAGAAGATCATTAGGTCAATAATACTAATGTAGACTTAAACTTATCAAAGTGAAAGATTGAATAAGTTTAGAGTATGGCTAGGAAGTTGATAGTATTCTTAGGAAGAAGATAAATCTCGAATGAGATGTCTATTCAAGATACTTAATATGTAAATATTATAATGTTCAAGCAGTGGATATTGTTATAATCTATTATTTGGAGATTGTTAAATTTTTTATGTTTTGGGTTAGAGGAATTTAAACCCTAGAACCAACTTGGATGAGTTTAGAGATCATAGAATCTCTTAAGTTTGATTATGACACTATATTATTCTATTGTATTGTATTTGACAGATAAGGTTGAGAAACCACAAAATAAGATATTATTAAGGGTATAAGAAGCACTTTGATGAAAATTAATGTTTTCTTGTTAGAGTTGAAACAAGACTTATAGTTCATAGAATGCTTAAATCTTGAGTTTTGAGTAGCATGACAGGAAGTCATAGACTCTTAGGGTTGCAAGAATGTAACTAAGAACTCATTGAAGAGTTATATATTTTAAACATATACTTTGTATAAATGGATAACCTAGTGTACAAGGTTAATTTCTAAGTCAGATTGACAAGGAGTAAAGTAAAGTCTAGACATTATAAGTCTAGTGTTTTTAGCTTAATAAGCCACACTGTAGGATGAGATATTTCCCAAGTTGAATTAGAGGTGTGTGAACATACGACTGCATTTATTGCAAACATTTATTTATATAAAAACTTTGGCCAAATTCATGCATTTATCTTTGCATGCATTTTTTGGTTCACAAGTGTCCAGATGATATAACCCATGGTCAGGATGATCATACTTAGCTAGAACATAATCTAGACTTGTATGGTCGAATGTGTTATGTAGGACACAACACTAGGACTCAGATGGCATAACTTGTTGGTTCCATATTTATATACTCTTCGTGAAGGGTAGGGCCACTTCCAAGAAGGAAGGTGTGTGGGGGACCACCAGTCTATGGTTGGAGGTAAAGCACTTGGATGATGTTCTCCCTCTATAGTAGAAGACTTGCCAAGACTTGAATGAAAGATGTCAAGATTCCAGATGTAGTATTCTTTTGTATTGATGTAAAATTATTCTCATTGCCAAGTGCAAATTATGTATTGTAATGAAGTGAAATGATTTCACTATAATTCTATCTTTGAATATGTTGTAATTTCAAGGTTGAAATTTTTCAGAAAAGATATGTTTTTATTTATTTGTAGTCATGCAAATAATATATATATATATATATATATATATATGTTTACCATGTTTATTTACTTTCTTGTAAATTCTTGAGTTAAAATGAGTAATATGAGAAGGCATGTTATAGGGGTGTCAGCATGGACGTAGTAATTCAGCCAAGTGTGACCGTGGAGATCAGAGTTCTCACTGTTGTGGCCCTCTACCTTAGATTTCCAAAGACTCTACTCCCAATGAGGATGGTCTCAACCTTCCCGTTCACTCTCCAAGGCAGGGTACTGGCTGACCTGACATAGGCAAATTTTCTCGTATGTAGCTTTCCATCTCTCTAGTTCGTGCTTAGTATCCTTCTAAGGAGAATGAAAACGAAACTGCTACTCTCACTGGGTGGGAGTCGATTGATGATATGGCCCTCGAGGATGTTTGGGGAAAACTTGATTATCAGGATCCTCCTCCTTCTGGAGTGGCTTTAGCTGCTTAGTTTTTATGTGGGCTTGGCCCTTTGCTTAATTTTTTTCTATGTGCTAGACTTTGTATTTTAATATAGTCTTTGACTATGTGGCTGTGTCATTTACCACCCTCCCTTTTTTTGTGAATATTGTACTATTTCTCTTTTGTTTTATATAAAAGTTAATAGGAAATATTCATCAAAAAATGCATTAATGAGTGAAGGACAATTTTTTATACACACAAATCTTCTCTTTTGATATTTTATAATTTTTAATGAAGAGCAAGCTCTTCTACTTTGGAAGAGTCTTGCAATATTATATTTTATTCTATGGAGGGAAAAGGACATGTATAAACCATATTGTCTTGGAACTTGTTTACCCTCCAACTTGCTACTACATTTGCCATTCTCTCTCTTGTTAGTCCAATTAACTTTGAATCCTTAATTTAGTTAGTATAATAATCCTTAAACCCTTAAATTTTGCAATTCTAATTCACAACTTGAATCAGTGTGTGATGATAATTAATTATAGTCAAATCATCTTGAACCCAAGATTAAATATCATCTTGGAAAAGTGGGCTCAAGACTAAGGTGTGACCCTAAACAACCAAAACTATATTGACTTCAAACCAAAAATAATAGGATTACAGGTTGGGGTCTAATCCACTTGAGAATGAAGACTTAAAATCAAATTAAATTCAAACTTATTACCAACTCTTGTTCAAATATATACCATTTAAACATTAAAATATTACACCGGAAACAAAAAAAAATTAAAGCAATCGAAAAGAAATTGATAAAGTGTTAGGGATGCACTTTTCACTTCTAAAGATGTAATTATTTTCCTTTCAAAAAAGCACTGGATAGTTGAAAATTTCCATCATTAAAATCTAAAAATCATAAATAATTGAACATTTTATATACTATTTTGTGTTAGATATATATATGTTACTGACAAATTTTAAAATTTTATTTTATATTATTTTTATTGTTATTATATAGTTGCCCAGCACATTTGTTCTTCCTTGCTTAATATTTAACTCACGATAACTTCTTTGTTGCCATATAATCAAACTACGATCAAACCATCTAACTTTTACTGTTCTTTCTGTAATTCATTGTAACTGTTTCTTATGAAGTACAATTTTCAACCATTTATTAATATAATATGAATAATGTTTATATAGATAGAAAGAGTTATCCTCAAAACACTAATAATACTGGGTGAGATAGTGATATTTGGTTTTTTGATTAAACTAGAGTGATGGGTAGACAATCCGTGAATCTTGGGTGGATTCACGTTACAGCTATCATGGATGTTCTGTTCATGAAACTACTCACTAAAATATAAGAGAGAAAATGAAAATGTTTGATTTTTGCCTGGGATTTGCCATGCATGATAGGTCCTCCATTGACTTATCTACAACTTACGCTTTGTGGGAAATCATTTTCTTATCTAAGAGAGTACCATAGAATTTAAGAAATTTATCCTCCCTCATCTATTAAACTACAAATTGATAATTATAATAATTAAGATGGGTACTGTTTGTTTGTTTGTCTGTCTTCTACATTGTGTTTTCCAACATTAAGAGTATATTAGATTTTTATTAAATTATTCTAGTTCTTTTCTTATATCAGCCATCCGTACTAAAATAGTTCATTTTCTTAGTACTTAATGGTCCCTGTATATAATTATAGAGCAGAAAAGTTACAGCTATCATGGATGCACCTTTCCTCATTTGTCTTATACTTCAGGTTTATTTTGAGATATAATGATTTGGTATTTAATTTAACATATTTATAAATGAAGGCTGATAAAATTTGGAAACCACCTCTCCACTTGCTTTAGCATATATTTATCCATACAACTCAAATCTTGTTTATTTTTTTTTTAAAATATATCATAACTAAAGATTGTGAGAAGATTTTGTTTGAAATGAAGTAGTTGTTGAAGTTGATGTTGTTGATAATAATGATCAACAAAGAGTATAATTTGGGGGTTAATCAGAGTTTATAGGATGTCTAGGTAGCACGATAGCTAGACTTCTCTAAAAACTTTGGCTCGAATGTATGGGGGCAAAGTCAACAAATGGAGAGAGCTTGACTCTTATGGTTTTATTCAAGGTCGATGTTTTATTTGTTGAAGAAGTCCCTACATCTTCCAATGGGGTGGTAGGTTTAATTCAAATTTGCAGTTCAACCCTACTATCATGAGAGGTCTTGGAACAAGAACCTAAGTGTCCTTGTATTTTGATGTAAGGGGGTCTCATGTGGAATATCAAAAACATCTAGCATCTAATGGAGCTTTTGACCATCCTACCCATGTACAACAATCTCATAGTGGCCCAATTCCCCATGTTCAACTTCATGGTTTATCTAATCAAAGCAAGCATTCCACACGTGATTTACTTATAGCCTAGGATGCAGCTAGGGTTCATGAAAATTTTAGTGTTTTTGATAAAGTAGCAAATCCTTGCATTTATAATACCCTTTGTAGCCCATCTCCATCCTTGTATAATGAATTTCTTACTCCTCTCATCAACCCATGTTATACCCCATGATGAAAGATCCTCTACTTCTAAACATGCTCAACCCTCTTCAAACCTACATGTGATCACATAGGTCAAGAAAAAGATAAAGGTGGAGGTAGATAATCATTGTAATGTAGTCTTGATTAAGATTGAGAGGATTCCATATGAATTTGTTGAATGTGATACAAATCAAGGCATCACACTTGTGGATCTAACCTTTGTTGGAAATCATGTTGGCACCCAAAAAAACAAGTTCCAAGGTCCCCTTTCTACCCCCAAAAATCCAAAATTCCTTAAAACAAAAAAGTTATCCTTGGTCAAAGTTTGGTCAAAAAATGGTTAAGGTCTTGTTCCCTTTTGCCCCTTAGAAATTTTTTCATATTTTGCATTATTGTCGAAAAATCGGTAAAATCCTTAACCTATGAACTTGTTCTCAAGTTCCTTTTTCTGTCGGTTCACCGATGGCGAAGTTCGCCGATGGCCAACTTCGCTGACAGTGGAAGAGAGCAGGCTGCCGCGAAGTAGATTGCAAAAAGTTTCTAAGGCAAAAGGAAGAAAGAGAAAAGATTTGTTGGCGAAGTTGGAGGTTCGCAAACCTCCAAGTTCACCGATGAGAGGTTCAACTGACAACAAATTCGTCGATAAAGGCGAAAAGATGCAGCAAAGGCTTGGTTCGATAATTTCACAATTTCCCGATAAGGCAAATAAGACCAAAGGGGAAAAGTCAAAGGTTCATGATGAGGCATTTTCACCGACAAAGAAAGGAAAAATTAGCTAAGGGAAGGAAGACATCAGAAAATTAGAAAAATGAGGAACTGGTGAACTAGTTAAGGATTTTCATAATTCGTCGATAAGGCAATAAGGAAGATGGTTCACAAATTTTAGATTTTGTCGATAAATGCAAAATGGCTCAGGTTCAACAAAATGATCAACAAAGGAGATATAAAGAGAAAAGGCCCTTAGTTCTGAAATGAAGGCTTTTGCTGATAAGGGCAAAGTGAGTTGGTTCAGCAAAAGTCAGTTTTGCCGATAAAGGCAAAAAAAGGTGCAAGGGATGGCAGGTTCAGAAAAGTGAACTTTTGTTGATGAAGTGGAAGTAGGTGCAAATAAAGATGTGTTCGGCAAAGTGGGTTTTACCGATAAGCATGAAAAGGCACCAAGTAAGTAATGTTCGACAAATTGAAGATTTTCTTATAGAAGCAAAGATGGCCAAGTTCGAAAAAGTAAAAAGTTGCCGACAAAAAAGAACGAGGGTGCCAAAGAAAAGTTCGTGAATGCAAAAAATTGTCGATAAGGAAAATGGTGAAAATGAAGGTGGCAAGCAGATGAAGAACTATGCCGATGGTGCAAGTAGAGGCAAGTTCTCGTTGGAGGACTTTGCCAATGAAGCAAAATTGAAATGCAAATTAGAGCCTCTTATTTAAAGCGCCCTTCTTCCCCCTTGGCCGCTATGGTTGCAAAAATACGAATGTCAAGTTGTTGGAATAGTGTTCGCCATCAATGCACATGTACAGAATTCTTGATAAGGGGGTGCAGTATTGTAGTATCCCATATCTTCTATGGTACCTCAAGGACACAAAATCTATATGATAGGAATGGGTTTCATTTTATTCCACTAGTCTTCCGACAGAAGTCGTGGGTATGGTTTTATTGTAGTGGTTGCTTGTTGACCAAATCTTCCAACGCCCAAGAGTTGATTGCTATTTATGATAATTTTTCAAATGTTCTCAAGGTTGGTCTCCAATCCAATTGTCTAGTATGGGAGAGCCTAAGGAGTTTCTCTCGCATCAACACACGATTTGGTCTAGTTTGTTAGTGAAGGGATTTGTTCGGCATAGAGTAGGAAGATTATGTAAATGCATATTTGAATGTAGTGGTATATCTCCAATATGGGAGTTTGTTTTGATTTTGGTAAATATATAATTGCAGTTGTATATTTTCATTTGCCACATTTGCTGGTATGATTGGAACAAAGATTTGTAGGTGTGTGATAGCCCCTAAGTTAATACAAGCTTTTGTATTTGCCATTTCTTTGTTGCATATGAATCATTGCGGATCTCTCTTGGATCACTAAGTATGTCCATTGTATGAAGATCTATCTAAAAGTCATGTATGCAAATGTATGCCTAGTTCTATTGATCCTTTGTTGTGTCTTTCCTTTTCTCCTTGCATTCTATGACTCTGTTGCCCAATAGAATAGGCACAGGTCCATATTGGATAGGGATCAAACACTTTTTATAAATCAAACAAATCATTCACCTATGGTTCAGGGTAAAAACCATCTTTCTTGTGCATGCACATTCACATAGTTGAATCAGCTTAATGAGAGGCATGTGCAGCCAGTTTGTCTTGATCTAGTGACAGCTTTAGGGGTCAAGTGTACATTGGGTATGGTTGTGTATGTTTATTTGTATTTCATTTCATGCCTCTAGGAATATCCCTCATAGTTCTAGCTAAGCCTGAAGAGCAGAGGAGTTTACCCACTCCTGTAGTTGGCCAGAATTCTCCTTTACTTGTTGATAAACCTCTTCCTTTCACCTTGATGACAATCCTTAGCCTTGGTGTTTTAGGAATGTTTTAGAGTTTTGGGTTGGAGTTATTTTGGGAACCAAAATTTTGGTGCTGTTGCCAGGGATGTGATACTTTGGTTTAGCTATTGAAGACCTTTGCAACACAGTCATTGAAGAAGTTTGCAATGGTACAGCCTATTGTTGTGGGTAAGTTGGCAACTTTTTCAACTTATGCCAATAGATTGGCGCTGATGTACTACTAGGTTAAAAAATTTGAAGACTCTACTAGTGTGAGCAACCCATAATCAATTTCATAGCCTTGGAGATCAGTCACGCTTCAAGGGATTTTCCTAATTCGTTGAGGTGGCAACTCTACTGTCAAAAGAAAACAAAGTGTTTCTACTGTGTGCACATTTCAAGGAGGTTGCAGTTGGTTAAGGTACAAGTTTTCTTTCTTCCTTGACCATGGTTTCTTTCTTAGTAAAGGAACATGTTTTTTGCTTTCCTTTGTCCTGCACAAGTGGTTTGTAGTTGGTCATGGCCAACTGTTATGAATATGGATACCCTAGGGAGGATTCTTGCCCTGCATCTTCTTATGTTGAAGACCCTAGGAACTATATGGCCTTTGACCATCCTAGGAATGCATTTTATGATTGTAGCTCTGCCAATTTTACAAACCCATAATTTTTTGAGCCCTTGCATAATAGAAATGAAAAGTCTTGGCTACAAAAGAAAATTAAAAAAGAAAAGCAATTGTTAGAGTTTTTGCTGCAGCAAGAAAAAGAATTAGTAGGTTGAATCAAGCTGCATCAGTCTAGGCTATAGTCTGATTCCCCTCTTGTTGTTCCCAGTTGTTCTTTTCCTTGGCCTCCCCCTATTGCAAATGAAAACACTTATAGACAACTGGTGTCACAAGGTGTGCGCCTTGGTCTCCTTGTGTTGTGCAGTGAAGCGCTTGGTTCGTGACAAGGCTTAACCACCTACCGTGGATTCATTAACTCTGGCAGTTGTATCGGGCATTAACAAGTTGATCTTTTAGTGCAATAGCAACCATCTTTGCAACAATTGGTATTAGAGCCTTGGTCACGGGTTTGAACCCCTCGCTTGCACTGGGGGAAGATTGTTGAAAGGTGTGCACCCTTGGTCTCCTTGTATTATGCAGTACAATGTCTGGGTTTGTGACAAGGCTTAACCACCTCCCCTAGATTCATTAACTCTAGCAGTTGTATCAGGCATTAACAGGTCAATCTTTTGGTGCAACAGAAACCATCTTTGCAACTGGACCTCTCATGGGTTAGTTATGAACAACAATCCATGCCCAAAAATATTTACAATCAGATGCCATTATTTGATGGGTGTGAAGTTTTCAATGGGAAGGCACACATTGATGCATTTTCAGACTTCATGTATAAATTTCATTTTGGAGATGAGGATATGTGGATGATATTTTTTTGTAAGATCTCTATGTGGAATAGCATGGAAGTGGTTGGTTAGTTTTCCTGACCAGCATTTTGCTTTCTAGGATTAGTTGGTGGTTGCCTTTGAAGACTTTGTAAGTAGTCTAGACCCTATTTTTCTTGTCCAAAAACTAGAAAATATTAGAAGGCAAGAAGAAGAGTCTAGCATGGAGCTCAGCCATAGATTTGTAGTGGCCCTATGTCATCTCCTAGAAAAATTAAGACCTAATCTTCCTGTATGTATTGATATGTATTTGAGGGCTTATGATCAATGCTACTTTGAGCCCAGTTTCTATATGGGAAGAGTTCAATATACTGGGTTTGCAATAGGATATGATTGTGAAATCTCTATCCCCAAACACATAGATAGATGGTAATGAACAGGCTGTTGTAGATAGCAGGGATGCAAGTGTTTCATATGATCCAAACACAATATCAAGTGATGAATGTGTATGCAAAAGGGTAGAGGAAGGTGTTGGTGCAGTGTATGAGAGCAATTCAGATGAGAATAGTAGTGACTACACCTGCATTCAATTGGATCAGTCATCAGTGGATGATGAAAATGAACAAATCAATGATGGCATCCGATCTGGTGAAGAGAATTTTGACCCCGTTGCTTGTTGTTGTATTGTAGACTACTTGGAAGGTATGTATGCAAGTGAGGCATCGAATGAATCAACTTAGATAGTTGATTATGTAATGCATGCATATATTGATGAAGCAAATGATGGAGAGATGAGCATAAGGCATAATGCCCTTTATGAAGAACATGCAAGTCCGTCAGGATAATCCTCTTTTTGAAGATGATTTTCAGTTCAGTGAATTTGAGCTGACAGCTTTGGAAGTGGAGAGTCATATGTTGTATGATGTGGCTACCTATGGACAACCAGTGGAAAGAGAAGAGGTACAAAATGATGTTGACGGTGAACAAGAGATCGGTCTATTGTTTGGTGTGTTACCCTCATTTATCCTTGATAATTACAATGAGGTCATTGGCACTTGTTTGCATGAGGATGATATGAGTTATGCTTCAGCTGGACATCATGAGGGCAATGCTACAGCTATAGGTGATTTTGAGGTAATTGTCTCCCACTTTGAAGACCATGTAACAGATGATTTTCTAGAGCTTTGTTTGGGGCAGTTACCTCTGATTAATGTGGATCATGTTGAGAACACATTTTTTAGCTCATTGGCTAGGCCCGATGACATTAAGGCTGGACATTCAAGTGTGGGTCAAGTTGTTGACCTGTAGGGTGATGAGGAGAAAATCATTTCTAATTTTCTTAGTAGCAAATTTTACATAGAAGTGTGTGTCAAGGAATACAAAATAGAGAGGCAGATTGAAGATTGTGAGTCTTCACTTGAAGTGCATCAAATCTCATATTTATATGCTAATGGTGGAGATTAAAATCTAAATCATGCCTTTGATTTGGTAATTGAGGAGCACATTAGCATTAGTGTAGCTGGGCCACAAGAAATTGAATAGTCTTATGACATAACCTAGCATGAGATCATGCCTAGGATGGATACATTTCAGCTTGATATTTTTATCCATGCTGATATTTATGCAGGCTCAGACATGCATCATGTTGCATGGGACTTGAAGGTGAGTGATTATATGTGAGTCAGCATGATGATGAATCATATTATCTATGGTTGCCTTGCCTTGGTAAAAAAAATTTCTATCTTCAACATGATGATATGAATGTCTGTATTTTGTATGTCCATGCATACAAAATATTTTTGTTGCTGATGTTGAGTGATCAGTGCAACAAGGGATTGAGGGAGATTGGCTCCTTCAATAGGCTTGTCTTTGACAGAGGCAAGTAGTTTCATTTAGTTTTCTGTAGGGGTGGCCTGGAGTGTTCCATAATTTTGGTTGTAGTCATTTTTTACTATGTTTCTTTGTAAATATGTGCTTTGTGTCTTTCCCTTTGTGTGTTTGTGTGTTGGTCTGCCCAGAGATATTCTAGATTCTCGTTGTGACACTGCTTGTCACACGTCCCCAACTAGGGCCAGTGTTGGCACCTAAAAAAAATTTCATAATTCATCGATAAGGCGATAAGGGAGATGGTTCACAAATTTTAGATTTTGCTGATAAAGGTAAAATGGCTTAGGTTCAGCAAAATGATGTTTTGTCAACAAAGGCAATATAAAGAGAAAAGGTCCTTGGTTCTAGAATGAAGACTTTTGCTGATAAGGGAAAAGTGAGTTGGTTTGGCAAAAGTCAGTTTTTCTAATAAAGGTGGAAAAAGGTGCAAGGGGCGACAGGTTTGGAAAGGTGAACTTTTACTGACGAAGTGGAAGCAGGTGCAAATAAAGATGAGTTCGGCAAAGTGGGTTTTTGTCGATAAGCATGAAAAGGCTCCAAGTAAGTAATATTTAGCAAATTGAATATTTGCCGATAGAAGGCAGAGACAACCAAGTTTGAAAAAGTAAAAAGTTTTTGATAGAAAAAAATGAGGGTGCCAAAGAAAAGTTTGTGAATGCAGAAAATTGTTGATAAGGCAAATGGTGGAAATGAAGGCGGCAAGCAGATGAAGAATTGTGTCAATGGTGTAGGTGGAGGTAAGTTCTCATTGGAGGACTTTGCCGATGAAGCAAAATTGAAATACATAACTAGAGTCTCTTATTTAAAGCACCCTTCTTCCCCCTTGGTTGTCATGGTTGCAGAAATATGAATATCAAGTGGTTGGAATAGTGTTTGCCATCAATATGCAAGTACAGAATTCAATAAGGGAGTGCAGTATTGTAGTATCCCATAACTTCTGTGGTACCTCAAGGACACAAAATCTATATACAGGGCATGGGCTTCCTTCTATTCTGCTGGTCTTCTGACAGAAGTCGTGGGTATGGTTTTATTAGAGCGGTTTCTTGTTGACCAAATCTTCCAACACTCATGCATTGATTGCTATATATAATAATTTTTCAAATGTTCTCAGGGTTGGTCTCTGATCCAATTATCTGGTCTAGGAGAGCCTAAGGAGTTTGTCTAGCATCAACACATGATTTGGTCTACTTTGTTATTGAAGGGATTTGTTCAACATAGAGTAGGAAGATTATGTAAATGCAGATTTGAATGTGGTGGCATGTCTCCAAGAGAGTTTTTTTTTTATTTTGGTAAATATATAATCGCAGTTGTATATTTTCCTTTGCCACATTTGCTAGCATGATTGTAAAAGATATTTGGAGGTGTGTGGCAACCCCTAAGTTAATACAAGCTTTTGTATTCACCTTTTCTTTGTTGCATATGAATCATTGCAGTTCTCTTTTGGATCACTAAGTATGTCCATTGTATGAAAATGTATGCCTGGTTCTGTTGATCCTTTGTTGTGTCTTTCCTTTCCTCCTTGCATTCTATGACTCTATTGCCCAATAGATTAGGCATAAGTCCATATTGGATAGGGATCAAACACTTTTTATAAATCAAGCAAATCATTCACCTGTGGTTCAGGGTAAAAACCATCATTCCTATGCATGCACATTCGCACAATTGAATTAGCTTAATGAGAGGCTTGTGCAGCCAGTTTGTCTTGATCTAGTGATAGCTTTAGGGGTCAAGTGTACATTGGGTATGGATATGTATGTTTATTTGTATTTCATTTCACACCTCTAGGAATATCCCTCCTAGATCTAGCTAAGCCTGAAGAGCAAAGGAGTTTACTGACTCCTATAGTTGGCCAAAATTCCCCTTTACTTGTTGATAAACCTCTTCCTTTCACCTCGATGACATTCCCTAGCCTAGGTGTTTTAGGTGTTGGTTGTTTTTAATTCCCAACCTGATCTAAAAGAGCAAATCTATCAAATAGTCAGTTCTAATAATGGATTTGCCTTGAGGGATTGGCCAACGAACATAAAATGGGTTTTCAATCCTTTTCCTCTGCACTTTAGGCTCTATAAAACCGAGGGTGATCCTAACAACATTTGACTATGGGTTTCTTGCTATTTCTCTCAAAATACTATTTAAATAGATATGTTCTTTCTAAAATGCTTAAAGAATTACTGATATAGTGAAACAATGGGCTAGATTCTCAAGCTTTAACATAATTCTTTGCAGAAGAACATGTGGGTAAACTAATGTCTAACACCTATAATTGAAATGAAAAATTCTTTTGATATTCAAATAGGAATGATCAGGGAGCTGCATAAAGTAACACTTCTACAGGACCAGTGCCTAATTCATGGGTTATAGAGTCAAAAATAGATATAAATGAAAACCTCGTTGTAATTAGTATTCACTCAACCCACTGTGATGATACAATAATGCATTACATTGTTATATTTCACCAGTTTCAAGATTAACTCTACTTACTTATCCTTATAAACTAATACAACATTCAATATTCCCTTTGAGCAATTATTTTACTACTTGAATAAATGCCATAAGATAAATATGCATACACAGGAAAGACTGTGATGATGAATAAATTGATCCTTAACCAAATTGTATTCATAAATGTAGTAAAGTACACATGAGTAGGAGAAAATATAATCTGAAACTTAACAATAGTCTATATAATGGACTGATACTGAATTACAAATGATTCTACAAATATACCAAACTATGAACTCAAGACAACACCTAAATTGGGAAACTAATTCTATTTCCATGTACTATTGTACAAAACTTCTCCGAGATCAGATTGATCCCCATACTTCAAACTATATCTGGAGAGTATGACCTAGAACCAATGATTATCTATAAGCCCTGAATTCTCTATTATAGAACAAGGGAGCAGACAAGATTCAGGCTTAAAGACAAAAGATGCCACATTTTCAATTGACAAATAAAGTTGTAACAAGATGCAGATATAACCGTCTCTTAACAAACAAGAGATGCCTTTATAACAAAATACCTCCGTCATGATGAGATATTTGTTTTGATTTATATGCTTCCTCACTCTGGCAAGGACATCAGGCTATGATGTTGATGGGTGGCTGTTTGTTAGATGTCGTTAGAGGTTAGACACCCTTCATGTGCCATCTACTTGTTCAAATAAATGAGCATCCTCTGCTCTGCCTCTCCAACCATGCACCCAAGAGTGAGAATACTTGCAAGGAACAATATCAAAAGAAAACCCCATAAACTGGATTCCTTCTCATTATGCCCAGTGTCCTTTGCAAGGAGATGATTTTTCCTTCTATGGGAAGAGGCTTCTAACAACCTCAACCACACATAAACCAGAGGAAACCACACAGAGCTAGATATGTTTGTGCCATAATTCTAGCTAGGAGGATAGTAGCAACAACCACAAAACTCCTTTCTGCCTCCACATGTTCCATCCAGAGGGGCAACACTCCCACAACTAGAGTTGTTGCTCTGTTAGGAAAAGTAGATGTGAGGGAGGGGTAGAGAGAGCAATGATGCCTCTCTACCTAAGAACTTAATCTACCAACTCACAGAAATAAGGAACTCTTGGAGCCTCAAGATTAGAACTTAGAGCCCTCATCTGGATAAAAAGACAGGAAGGAGAAAACCTCACAGGGGTTCAATGGATGCTACTACTGCCCTGAAATCTTTCCAATTCCCCCCATTCTATAGATGAAAATCTTCTAATCTCTTAATTTTGTAAAGACAGATTGCTAACCATGAATACAGAGAAGAAAATCCTACAGAACAGGGGAGCAAAAAGAGCATACAAAACCAGTGAGTATCCATACTGTCTACATGGAAAAATGGTATATGGAACAACATCAAAAGGACTTATTTATAGAATATTTGATAGATTTCACACTCTCTGATACATCCCTGATCAATTAATTCCAATCACTTCCATGATATACTGGCTATAAATGGAAATCTTTTGATGATTTCCAGAAATGGGTAGACATGTAGCATTTCATCATCTCACATAACTGAAAATATCAATTCCTCTAGTAAGAACACAAATCCCCAAGGGTCAATTGGTAAGTGCAAGAAGTTGGGTCCACATAGAGGGGAAGTCGCGGGAAAAAAAACATCCCAACAAAAATGGGTGCCTGAGCTTAGAAACGGGTACCCGTTTAGGAACGGGTGCCCGATCTTAAACGGGTACCCATTTAGGAATGGGTACCCGTTTCTATAAAGATATTTGAATTTGAAAAAAAAGCCTACGTGTTTTTTTTTCCCTATACAAAAGGAACAGGTACCCGTTTTAAAACAGGTACCCGTTCCTAAAAGCTTAGGCTTGGGAAAGGCATGGTAAGCTAGCACCTTGCCTTGGACCTGCAAATTTTTTTCTAAGTACAGAACAAGAGAAAAGACTGAGTTTACCTATATGGATGACGACATTTTTTTCTAAATTTTTTACGAAATTAAAACCCATTACAGATGATAGTGTCTAGTTTTGAAATATGTAATTTTTTTTATTGGACTTGTTTTTCTATTTATTATTTAATTTATGAGCAAACTAGTCCAAAAACTTGAAATGACAGGTGTTTGTATTTTTTTAATAACTTTTATTTTTTAAAGTTTTTTGAAAAAAAAAATATATGTCATAAATCTACACATCATTCTTTACATAATGAAAAAAAATATATATGTCATAAATCTACACATCATTCTTTACATAATAAAAAAAAATCATTTTATGATTAGTTTTGCTCAAATTATGTTGGTCGTACACGAGGGTTTTTGAAAACAACAATTAGGGCCAATAAAAAATCAATAAAAAAAATTATTTGGAAAAAAATTATAAAAGATATCCTCATCAAACTTCACTTTACTATACATCTTTCCCCAAAAGGGTTTAGAAAAATACTTTTATTTAGGTCAAATTATGTTGGTCATACACGTGCATAGTATGGCAAAAAAAAAGTGACATTTAAACAGTGGTTTTTAGAAATACCTATTTAAAATCAATTTGTATCATCCAGGTATTAAAATAAATTACATATTTGGAAACTAGACTCCGAGTACTACATTTCATATTACTAACCTTTTTTAAGATTCAATCTTTAAGTGCCTCAAATGTTCAGGTCAAATGTGACAAATTCTCAAAATCAGGGAAAACACTTCCACTTTTTGGCCAAAAAATGGACCCAACTTTTTGCACTGACCCCGATTCTGCATCGTGCTAATCTTTTAGTTTGTTAATTCCCTTGTAGTGGTGGCAATGGAGACCAAGCAAAGGCTTGAGAAATTAATTCTACACTAGTTTATCCCTCATCATGTGCCACCGCTTCATTTCTTAGATTTGAATATGAGTCGTCAATCACTATGGTAGATAGTCTGAATCAACGACGTCAATGCAGTCAACAAGGGAAAGAAAACCTGTCATCAATGCCAAACGAGCATGGGCTAATAATAGCACACCACTTGGACTGCCACCTAAGCCACAACTCCGAGAAGAAATTTCAAATAGTGCCAACAAGGTGGCTTTCTACGCTTCTGTAATGATAAGATCTGGCAGGAGATGGATTTCTACGAAATGGCAGAAACCGTTACATTTTGCCACATAACATGGAGCAAATCCTCAAAAATACCCCATAGTCCACAAGGAAGCTATCACGTAGCATGGATTGGCGAATACCATTTTAGCAACCCTGAAGGTGGACACATGGCACCTTCGTGCATTTCTGCAAGAGCTGTGAGGGCCCACCGTTGAGGATCAGTGGAATAGTAGAAAACATAAGAACCAACCAGTTGTCCATCGGGGACCCATCCTTTACCGTCAATGAAGCCCAATGCAAAGAAAATTCCATGTGGAATTCTTCCACTATTCCATGGATGTCCTTTTCTCTAATATTTTATTCCCTGCAGAATAGCGGAAACCAATAATAATGTGCCACTTGTCAAATGGGAGCCGGCCTTACAAAAAAGCTTTTAAAACAACCTTCATCTAGTAGGGAGAAGGGGGCCATGAGGCTCATCAAGGGGTCAATATTTAAACCCTTGGCATATTGAGAAATTTTAAATATGGGAAAAAAATGGTGGACAAAAGGTAAGGGGCCGGTAAACAACGTGCTCTAAGACATCAACCTAGCAACTTAAGAAACCCATCATAGGCTATCAACGGTCAACCTAAAATTATAACAAAAGTAATTTAGGTAAGTGCAAGAAGTTGGGTCCACTTTTAGTGGAAGCCTCAGCACAAAATATTTTCAGAAATGATGGATTTTGGCAATATGGTTGACAAACACTTTTTTAGAGTTTTTGGATGAAATTAAAATCCATAGTATAAGTACTCTGTTCTGTCGACTGAATCCATACATCAATATTGATGCATACCAAAAATAACACTTGTAGATCACCATACATGTCGTCCACTAACATTATATCCCATACACAACTCGCTAAAGCACTTCTACTAGATCCGCACAAGGATTTAACACAAGTTGACCTATTCTTCACTGAACTGTTCTTGTCATAATGGGACTCGGTACTCAGATGCTCATAACTTTTAATCCCTTTGTCTCCAGAGACTAAAATTCTGAATTTCGATTGTCCTAACAATCCTTAAGACTCCCTTAGATCTGCAACACACTATGATTTACCACCGGAGGGATCCAGACCAAGTTACCGGATCCTGTCACATGCCCTATTTCTGGCAACCCGGACTTAGATAGATTCTTGTTCTGACTTCCGGTATGAGCAAGTTATGTTATGCGAATGTGTGGAATAGTCTTAGTTTCCATCAATGACAACACTTGACATGCTTAGCAGTGTCTCTTTCCAACACCATGTACCTCTTTTCTCTCACATGCTTTAACATCCCTTTCACGTACTAACAAGTACATCAAAAGGATGGGCTTCTTCAGCTTACCAATGGGTATATTAGAAGGGCAAGCATATTGAGAGGTTTGGTATATATATCTAGTGGTATATAGAAAAGGAAACCTATTAGAGTGATAAGGAACAAATCTACCTCCATTTGACAAGAAAAATCATTAGGTGTTGTGAATTGTATTATCTTTGAGCATTATTGGTGGATTCCAACTTGGATGTGTGCGTAATCTTTGTAATCATGTCCATAAATTATAAACCAATGGCATATTATCCTTGCAAATTAATGTTAATAATAGACAAGAAGCGAATATAATATTAGAATGTTGGTGTTAATAGACCTTTATTTATGCAATTTTGATATCAATACAAGATATTACTGTTGGCAAGAGACACTACTACACATGACAGGTGTTATCATTGATGGCAACTAAGATTATTCCACACATCCACATAACATAACTTGTTCATACCGGAAGTCAGAACAATAATTTGTCTAAGTCTGGGTTACCAGAAACAGGGCATGTGGCAAGGTCCGGTATCTTGGTCTGGATCTCTCTGGTGGTAAATTATAGTGTACTGTAGATCTGCGGGAGTCATAAGGATTGTCAGGACAATCTAAATCTAGAATTTTAGCCTCCGATGATGAAGGATTCAAAAGTTATTAGCATCTGAGTATTGGGTTCTAGTTTGTCAGTACAGACAAAAGAAGAACAGGCTGACTTTATAATTGATCTTAGTTCTAGATATATGGAAGCTATTGGTTGGGCAATTTGTGATGATCAGTGATAGTGACCAACATGATTGATGATTTGTGAACACAAGTTTTTGGTCCGCGTTACAAGTTGTGCATGGATTTGGCCGACTGAGCCGAGTCCTCAATAAAAGTTCTAAGTGTTCTTGAAGCCAACTAGAAAATTATTGAAATTCATGATGCAAATATATATAGCTGATGGATTCGAGTGATTTGGGTGTTGTAGTGATGCAACAATGGAATAAGTGCAAATAAAGGTTGAGATAAGTGTGAAGGTGAAGATCTAAGCTCAGATTATGATAGAGGAGTGAAACAGGGTAGAATAAAGATGAAGTGCATCAAGTCGGTATTCTGTGCTTAACTAAAACTAAATATCTGCATTGGTAGATGCTAATCATTAGTTCAAACACATTGTTATCTTCTTTTTGTAGGCAGTGAGCTTGTTGTAGGCAGTGAGCCTTCCTTTGAGCAGTGAACTCTGGGAAGTGAGCCTGAATGCATGTGCGTTCCCCTTTTTGTAATACTTTTAACAGAGTATAACCCTTATGGGTTAACCCTCACCGTGGTTTTTCCCTTAACCGGGTTTCCATGCCAAAAATCTTGGTGTCAAGTGTAATTCATTTGTTTATGCTCATATGTTGTTAATTCATGCTTTAATGTTTTCATCATTCATCTGGTTTGAATAAAAAGGAAGATTTAATTGCTACAAGTATTAATGTTTTAAGACAACTAATTCACCCCCCCTCTCAGTTGTCTGCCCTAATTCCAACAATTGGTATCAGAGCAAGGTTCCTTGAAAATGTTTAACAGCTTGAGGAAGATCTGGGAAGATAGTAAAATGGATGAATACAAACTCCAAGGACAACTTAAACTTGCTTTAGAAGATCTTGATTAGTCTAGAGCAAAAGTCAAAGACCTGCAAGTGAACCTTAAAAATGTTGAAGACTTCATTGAGACTTTAAAAGAAAATTTGAGAAAATCCAATGAAAAGAGGAAGGAGAAACCTCTTCAACTGGGTAATCATTATGATGACAACAACAAGGATAAGGCCCTGAAAGAGAAAACAAAAGAATGTGAGAAGCTAGCTAAAGAAGTTATTGTCCTAAAACATGAAATGGAATCCAGGGTGATGAGGCTAACAAAGGAAATTGAAGAAAAGAAAAAGACTGAAGAAAAATTGAACCAATCTTTGAAAGAAAGTACAAAAGAATGTTGCAGATTGGACAGAATTGCTAGCCATCTAGAGTCTGATTTGGATGAAAGCAGAGACAATGAGGAAGAGCTTGAAATGCAAATTGTCATTCTCAACATGACCTAGAAGTTGCAAATGAATACAAGGAGAAGTTCAAGATAAGCTCAGCTAAACTTGAAGTATTGCTTGAGAGTTAGAAGAAGGCAGATGATAAGCATGGTCTTGGGTATGAGAAAGGTGAAAGCTCTGGATCCGAACAAAGAAATTTTCAACCAAAGAATAGAAGAAATAGACCTAGAAGACCTCTAATAAGATAGCCTAATGCTCAAAGATATCCATCATTCAACAAAAATTATTTTAATTGCCATAAATTTGGTCATAGAGCTACTCAGTGCAGAAGCAAGATAAATCAAAGTGATCCATCCCTCTCTGGTCAATGCTTCAAGTGCAAAAGGTATGGTCATAGATCCATTGAATGCAGAAGTATGATAATGAATGGCAATTTTTTCAATGGCAAATGCTTTGCATGCAATAGATTTGGACATATGGCTAATCAATGTAGATCAAGAGGAAATCAGTCAAATGGTCAAAGAAATGATGTGTGCTTCAATTGTAATCGATCTGGTCATTTTGCAAGATTCTGCAGAAGCAAGAATAATGAAAGAAGAGGTCTGGTAAACAGAAAACTAGATGAGCAAAGACATTACAAAGGCAAGGGCAAAATTGATGTGAATGAGATACAGAATGAAATGAGCAAGACATGGGTTAGGAAAAGTGTTATGAAACCAAATGTGTTAGGGCAGAGCATTTATTACAAAGGCAAATTAGGTTTTGCAGAGCATAAAAGGGTCATTCACTCTTCATTTGAATCACTTTGCATTCGAAGAAAGCAAGAATAATAGCATTTGAATAGAGATTTCAAGGATTTGAAGTGCGATCATGGAGATGACTAGCCAACCCTAATTTCGTGAAGAAAGTATTTATTTGTGAAGCTTTGAACTTGTAATCTCTTACAATGGCTACACCTTTGGTTGTTGACATTACTGAAAGGCCTCGACCCAAATTTAAAAGGCACCCACACAAATTAGTAGAAATCGACCCATTAGGTGCATTTTCAAGTATTCTGTATGGTGTGTTGCATGTTGAAGATATTAGGGTTTATATTCATGCAAACATAGATGAATTTGGGGACTCAAGGTATGTGGATTTGTTTGAGAGTCATTTAAGGGATAAAAATCACGATCTTAAACCTGAATATAAGGTACTACATGATAAACATTTCATTCAGATCATGGGGTTTCCAACATTCGATGAAGATAAATGGGTCCGGTATGTTTTAAGCTGAATGCATGATGAGTTTTTGTGGCTGTTGAAACCATTCAAAATTACAAAGGATGCTATCAGGATTGTGACTAGGTTAAATTCAACTGGTGGTTTACCCATGCTAAAATCTATGAAAAACCAGACTGTTACTGATGCAACTGGTGCCATTTTCGACAGAAGGGCAATGACCATCAACGACATTATTGAACCAAATGTTAAGTTTGCCTCTATGGTAATTGGTTACAAGATTTATCACTCCAGCAGGGAGAACTCTGTCTCTTGAACTACCATATATGCTACATACAAAATGATAAAGGAAAATGCAGATTATGACTTGTGTGAATTATTGCAGAACCAACTAATTGAGAACTTGAACAAAATCAAGAAAGATAAGGAAACGCCTTTAAATATGGAACATTGGTTCTATGTTTATTTTTCTACTTTATTAATGAGGTACCTAGAGTAAAGGGTGTACACTGAACTAATGATGAGCCAATTGCTATTCAGATCAGAGATCATCTTCACAGCATTGGTGACTGTAAAGCTTAGAAAACTGCAATCTGGGGATATTTCAAGAATTTTCAGAATATGATGCATTCAAGGGAAAGAATCCCTAAATTGATTGTTGAGAAGTACAAGAATGAAATATGTTTTATGGTTGACATTAATCAGTGCTTAATGGAAGCAGTGGAACCCAGAACTGTTTGGATCATGCCCATGGGGTATGAGGTAGATGGAAAAATCTTGAATATGTATGCTCAACACCTTCTGAGCAAGCCAAAAGACACAACAGTTGAAAGATTTGGGACATATGAGGAGCTAAGTTTAAAACTGCACATTGAGCTCAGAGAACCTGAAACCAAAAGAAAAGTAAGAAAAGAAGTTGAGCAGTTGGCCAAGAATCTAGGTCTCACAAAGGAAGCTATGAGGCAATTTAGGGAAAGAACTGAAAAGGCAGAGAAGGAGAAGAAGGATAAGAAACAAGGAAGTGCTCTGGTAGAATCCTCCTCCACATCAAGGACTACTAGAAGCTCTGCTACTGCCCCCATTCCCCCAAAACTTGCCAATCTTGAGAAACTGGTAGGGAAAAGAATAAAAACAAAGGCCACAAGAACCTATAAGAGAACAAAAGTTGATGAAGAAGAAACAGATTCAGATGCTGAGGTAAAGGAGTTGAAAGCCTCTGGAACAAAAGCTGCCAAGGTGATTAAGGAGAAGCCCTCCGAAAGCAAAAGGTAGAAGACAGATACATATGTTGAGAAGCCCACACTTTCTATGGAAGATGTAATAAAATTAGTCACTGTGGATGGAAATTTGAAACCCATGACTGAATTCTATGATGAATACAGTGATACGGATAAGAGGGTGTTAGAGGAAACAACTGTTAGATATTTGAATATCTATAATAAGGCCCTGATTGAAATAACTTTTGAGATCCCTCAAAGTCTTGCAGACATTTTGGAGTTGAGGAAAGAAAATGCAAAAAGCAAGGATATAGAGCTTAAAGAACATATATTGATAAAACTATGCCCTCAGATCACTCAAGTTCAAATGAATATGATATTCAAAGAAGTGAAGGATGAATTCAGGAGCAAGAAGAGAATGAACAAACTGATGCTTGGAGAATTAGACAAAATAGTTAAAGAAACACAAGAAATACTTCTAAGTGCATTGAAGAGACACAATCTTCCATTTGTTGAGGAGAAAACTAATGATGGGATTGATTCATCAATCCTGGATATTGAATAAATGAAAACTGACAAGCAGCAAACCAAGGTTGATGACTCCTCTATTTTGGGAGTGGAGAAAATAAACAAGGAAGATACAGAGATGGTGGATAAAACTAATGATGCAGGAGATACTCTAACTCTTCCTAATCAATTCAAAAAAGAAGACAATGTTGAGAATATTGCTGCTACACAAGATCCTCTAGAACAGATTGCAAATGGTGAGGACAAAGGAAAGAATCCCCCTGTAGATAACACAGAGAAAGGTGAAGCAAAGAAAGAAGAAGAAGTCAAAGGTAAGGATGATAAAGCAGAAGAAGATGGTGCAAATGTTGATGCACCCAAACAAAATAGTCCTGATACTGAGAAAACTCAAGGAAAGGAAAGTGGTCCAGAAATTGTAGCAAGAGACACTGCAGATGCAGTGGAGAGTTTCCTAAGTAAAGAGATGCTAGAGTTTGATGAACCAGAATTGATTCAAGGACCACTCAACCTAGATACTCTCTCTCTGGTCCAAATGATGAAGATAGCATCTTTCACACAAGCCAAGGCAAGAGAAAAGATATTGAAATCTCACATAGAGGAAAATGAGCTATTAGGCCTTGCATCCAGTATATTGGAGAAGATAATGCCAACGTTCTAGAAGAATCCATCTAATTCTCCCTTTGGAAATTTGAAGAGCCTTGTGTATTCTATAAGTACACACTTTGAGTCCCTTGAAAAATCTACAGAAGTTAAAGTTTAGAATGAATTTAATAGCAAAAGATCTGATGCACTTAAAGGCATGATTGGGATAGATAGATTAGTGCTAGATAACATTATAAAGAGTATTCAAAATGCTCTTTCAGAAGAAGGTAGTATATATAATTTTTGTTTATCTACTCCCAAAGTCATAGAGGATATAGAAGATAAAATAAAGGACTCCAAACAGAAATTGTCAAGTATGTCCCAAGCTTTTGATCAGTTGACAGTATCAGTGGCAAGTAAGGAATGTCAATCAATCAACCTGATGGAAGAAATAAAGAAGTTGACAAGAGAAAAGGAGAACATTGAAGCAAGAATGGGTGAGCTTTGGGGACTGATTTCCCTTATGATAGAAGCAATGTTCAATGCTATGACAGAAACCCAAACTGCTGCACAAACAGGTGATCCCATTGACCTCCGAAAGGTTGAAGCACAAGCATTTTTGCTTAATGGCCACATTTCAACTTTGAATAGTATGAAGAAGAGTTGGGATATAGAGTTGGCCCTGCTGAAAAATATTTTTGGAGATATACTTAAGTATATGTAAATACAACTTAAGGATTGGTTGTACATATGCGGCACTATATACAGAATTTTTGGGTGAATTTTGGTTTGTGGATTCCATCCTTTGCCATTGATGTCAAAGGGGGAGTGAAGAGCAGTGAAAAATGAGGAATCCAGCAAAGGGGGAGATTTGCAAACAGTGGAGAGCACAAGTGTATAGAGTAAGGAGGAGTAGCTCTGACACTTAGTCATGTTTCACTAAGTGTTGCCATCAATGCCAAAGGGGGAGATTGTTCGCAAGAGACACTGTTAAGCATGTCAGGTATTGTCATTGATGGAAACTAAGACTATTCCACACATTTGCATAACATAACTTGCTCATACTGGAAGTTAGAACAAGAATTTATCTAAGTCCGGGTTGCCAGAAACAAGGCATGTGACAGGGTCTGGTATCTTGGTCCGGATCTCTCCGGTGGTAAATCATAGTGTGCTGCGGATCTATGGGAGTCATAAGGATTATCAAGACAATCTAAATCCAGAATTTTAGCCTCCGATGATGAAGGATTCAAAATTTATTAGCATCTGAGTATCGAGTTCCAGTTTGTCAGTACAGACAAAAGAAGAACAGGCCGACTTTGTAATTGATCTTGGTTCTGGATATATGGAAGTTGCTAGTTGGGCAATTTGTGATGATCAGCAATAGTGACCAACATGATTGATGATTTGTGAACACAAGTTTTTGGTCCACGTTACAAGTTCTACATGGATTTGGCTGACTGAGCAGAGTCCTCAATAAAAGTTCTAAGTGTTCTTGAAGCCGACTGGAAAATTATTGAAATTCATGATGTGGATATATATAGCTAATGGATTCGAGTGATTTGGGTGTTGTAATGATGCGACGATGGAATAAGTGCAAATAAAGACTGAGATAAGTGCGAAGTTGAAGATCTAAGCTCGGATTATGACAAAGGAGTGAAATAGAGTAGAATAAAGATGAAGTGCATCAAGTCGGTATTCTGTGCTTAACCAGAACTAAATCTCTGCATTGGTAGATGCTAATCATCAGTTCAAACACATTTTTATCTTCTTTTTGTAGGCAGTGAGCCTGTTGTAGGCAGTGAGCCTTCCTTTGAGTAGTGAGCCCGAATGCATGTGCATTCCCCTTTTTGTAATACTTTTAACTGAGAATAATCCTTGTGGGTTAACCCCCACCTTGGTTTTTCCCTTAACCGGGTTTCCACGCCAAAAATCTTGTGTCAAGTGTAATTCATTTGTTTCTACTCATATGTTGTTAATTCATGCTTTAATGTTTTCATCATTAATCTGGTTTGAATAAAAAAGGAAGATTTAATTGCTACAAGTATTAAGGTTTTAAGACAACTAATTCACCCCCCCTCTCAGTTGTCTACCCTAATTCCAACAATTACAGCAAGAAATCAATAAGTTGCAAGACTAATTAGAAGATCACACCCAATGCCTCAATAAAGAAGAAAGATGTTGTCAACAATATTGTTCCTTCTATAGTGTCAAAAATTGTTACCACTTACAATTTCACACTAAGTTTAGCACCCCTTTTAGCATGTGTATTTATCTTCGTTCATGAAGTGTCTATTTTAATACTTGAATAAGAAGTAACGATAAATTGCTGAGATTTCAAGAGTTGATTTATCTAGGACTAGGGCACCCATCACATGGGTTCTACCTTTTGGCCCCGAACAAAGTTTGATGTTGAAGTGTCGACCTTGTTACATTGGGTGATACACCTTTGTTGGCCTAACACGAATCTTCCAAAACATAATTGGGATTCATATATGTAACTATCTCTCATTAAGAAAGGATGCAAGAACAAATGATACAAGGATATACATATTGATTTATCAACAAGCTCTCTTTACAATTCTGAATCTCTCTACTTGTGAATTATTATTACTGCTATTGCACTCATCTTTGTAGGTGTTTAAGTAAGCTTCTTCCTTCTCCAACATCTCCTAGTGTGTGACTAGTGTTGTGGCATCAAGTCCAACTAGGGTTTCATTCTCATGGTGAGTTCATTTCATTTGATCATTGCAATCTTTATCAGTTATCTGCATCTGGTAATCGTGAACATGCACTTTCTCTATCATCTGTTGTTGTGGAAGAGGGAACACTTACATGGGGTTTGACTGATGTAAGCCCCTATATAGCACAACCATTTTTCTCTTGTGTGTACAAATCCGGATCAAGAATTTTAGATATCGACGAACGACAGGAAGATAGAGGATACAAAGACAAGATCTTTGCACATAAGTTTGTCTGCCCTGAAACCCTAGGACTAGGGCACCCAACACCCATGTCTGGCTCCAACAGGCCCTACTTCTAGTGATAGGTTCCTCTTGATCTACTTATTTCAGTTCTTCTCCAGTTTTCTATCTTATGTAACTATTGTATGCACTTTTACTCAATTAGCTAATTAGGTCTCTTTATTGCAAAGTTAATAAACACATTTCTCATCAATCCTTAATCTATTACAACAAAAAAACAAAGCTGAAACAACTTGCCTCTTCCTTGAGGATTGTATCCACAAGTCTTTGTTGGCTTGTGTTCTAATGTTTGATAGAAAAGATTGATCTAGTAAGTGCATAATTGATTAGGCCCTCTTTTTATATCTAACATTTTTTTGGTGAACTCAACATATCTTACACTTGCACTTACTAATTTCATTGTTGTGTTTGATTAGTTGATTAATTGATTAGACACTTTTATTGCATTTATCTTATGTGTTTAATTTCGAAAGCAAAAACACTTAAACATTCTTCTTTTCTCTTAGATTAGAAAACAAAAACATAAACAAAATTTCTCATTCTGCTATCCCTTAATAAGCATATCCATCTTGTCATTACTCTTTCTTCTCTGTCGCTTCCTAAGAGTACATGAGTGTCTGAAAATTTGTAATTGCTTTATGCATTTTGTGACCCAGTGCTCTGAATATGAACATCCTATAAGAAGAAGTTATTGAATCCTAATGGGCTCCCGTCCTTTATCTAGATCCAGTGTTCCCACATTGGAACTTGATTTTGATAACCTATTCATCCCAAGAAGTTATGGAACATGACCGTATTTATATCACATCCCCATCTTGCTGATGATCTCTAAGATACAACCTTCTCTTGATCCTCTTGAGAACTCCATAGCCCATGTTCTTGAGGCTCGGATTTAGAAGCTAGACAATGAGTTGGCTAGTTTCTAGCAATTCTTGGGTGTGAAACATTTTTCTTTGGAGGCCAGATCCTTCTTATAGAGAATCTAATAAAGTTGTTACTTGATCATCCACAATGTGTCAAAGTTCTACGTGGTCTATCTCACATAGTGGATAATAACATTATATCATCAGCTATCTGTGTAAAGCTCCTCAACAACACGTCCTTTTGAAACCAAATGGGGACATAGGTGTCGTTACCCATGCTGACATCTTCTATTTCAACATTCACTTCTTTCATTGTCACCACCACTACACAATCTAGTAATAACCCTAACACTGGTTCTAGAACAACAAGTGGGAACCCTACCTTCACCCCACCTTCCTCCGGCTTCCAATTTACTTATCAAATGCTAATCCAATTATTTCCATGCTTATTGTTAGCCAGTCTTGTCCACAATTGACTTACCAAAATGCCAATCACATTGCTTCTCAACCTCTTGTTAGTTCATCTCCTTTGCATTCTATCCATTCGCAAGTGACTCCACCTGTTGATCTTGTAATAAACCAACTCTTGCAAAATGTCAATTCCCTACAACAACAATTAACAACCATGAGTCAAAGTCAATCCCAACCTACCACTCCATCTTATTACACTCGTAGTCCATTATCACTCACTATCTTAAGAAATCTGATGCCTAATAAGTTTGAAGCTCCCCATTTTGAGAAATATTCTGTAAAAGGAGATCCTAATAACCATGTGTCAGCCTTTATTGCTTTGTGTAATGACTTTCTCTTTGAAGATTCTGTCTTGGCTAAACTCTTTCCTTGGTTGCTAAAAGACATGACCTTAGATTGGTTTTACTCACTACCTGACAATTTGATCCATTCTTTTTAACAACTCGTCTATCAATTTCTCCTACACTTTCAATCCAATATCGGACCTCAAGTCGCATAGACCGATTTGGTTCATTGTAAGCAAGGAGTGAAGGAGAAAGTGACTAACTTTATAGGGAATTCCAAGCCCTCTTCTCTTAAATTCCATACTCTATTCCAGATGATGATGTGCAAAGTCTTTTCATCACAAACCTGCAACCGTACATTTGTGATAAGATATTGTTGATGTGTTATCCTTCATTTACACATCTTTCCATAGCTCTCTGTGATTAACAACTATCGGTCAGCCAGTATGAGGGCTCTTCGTTGTCATCTCTTATTGGTTAGTTCGAAGTCGCTGCTCCGTATTATCAATTACTCAAGAAACAAAACAAAAACTTTATCAAAATTAATTCTAATTCTTCAAACAATATTCAACACATGTTGTAGTTGCAACACCTTCTATTGTGACACCCTATAAGTTTAGACCAAGGAATCAACACTTTTCCTAGCTTTCTGAATCTCTTCATTCCATCATGTTGTAGCTTCTTAATAATAACCTCATCCAACTTCCACCCATTTGTCATGTTGACACTTCCAAACCGCTGCCTCTTTCTTTCAACCCGAAGGCCTTTTGTCAATATCATCAAACTCCTGGACATGACAATGAGTGATGCATGCATCTTAAACATGAAGTGCAAGACCTTATCAACTCTAATGTTATTCAGCTAGCTAGTGAGAATGACAAAGGGAATGAATCCGTAGCTCTACCAAACCAAAACTTCCAACTTTACACAAATCCTCTACCCCGCCATGCTACTAACCTTGTGGAACCGTCTGTCATTAGAGTACCTACTTCAATAACTTATGATCATCAAGACAAAAATCTAGACAACCTAGTTTCCTTCATAGATGTTTGCCCTCACTAAGATCTAGTTGAACCCGAGCCAAACATTTCCTTTACCAACGTTGATGCTTCTTTTCATGCTCCTGATGTTCCTCTTTACATTATTGCTAGGATTAATGACAAACCCACAAGGGGAGTAATCATTGATCCTGTATGCCTGGAAAATGTAGTTATGAAGGAGTTCCTCTATGTGCATGAATTATACCAAAATAAATATGAGAGATCAGAAATCTCAGTTAGAGCACATGACGATTCCACTCATCCTACTCTGGTGCCTTGACCCTCTCCATCCAAGTCAGACCAAAAGTCTTGGATGTGTCTTTTGCCATCATTTCAACCTTGGATCAATTTTGTGTGAAGTTGGGCTATCCATGGCTTGCTTCCATGAAGGCGATCCCCTCCGTAATCCATAAGTGTCTAAAGTTTCCATTTCAAGGACAAGTGCATACTGTATATCACAGTGGGTTCAAGCCTTTGTCTCTATGTGGAAACTTTTCACTTGATTCCTTCTTGCCACAACCAGTTGATCATGTTCGACCTCGCAATGACTTTTTGTTTATCTCCTATTAGAAATTCAAAGCTAGCTGAATTGCTCAATTATCTACTGGTGCTTCCTCGTGTGCTATCCCAGCTACTACCTTTAAGGTCCCTCGATCTTCTACAACTACGATAGTAATTCCCCTATTCTGTAGATGGTGAACAAACCATATCCTGAATCAGGAGTCCTTCCCTAACCCCAAGTGTCTGGTATCTATGCTAAGGTTCCACCTCCACCATCCTACCCAGGACCACGAGGTAAATGCCTTACATAACCCAGACCTCCCCGCACATCAAGGGTTGGTTTTGTTCCTCTTGCTTCTTTAGGAAAGCAATCCGTTGTGCAGGAGATTTTCCCTATGGTTTCTCAATCACATGTGGATTGCTCAGTACCTCCACCTATTATGCAGGTCATAAGAAAATGACAACCCACCTTGAGAAACCCTCATTCCATTGTCTCCAAACCTTTGGTAGTTCCTTCCATTCCTCCTCCTGCTCCTCGAGTAGAGGAAGAAAATGAATTCATGTTGGGAAACACCCCGGTTCCCCTTGAAAATGCTCCAAACTATACAAGACAAAATCATAATATGAAACAACGCAGAAGACGACATCACTCTATGGATCGCTAGCTTGTTGCAAGGGTTGAAACCCTTCCCTCTAATCCTTCTTTTATGCACCCAGCACACCTCATAGTTCCACCTTGCAGATCAATTACAACCTAGATCTCTTGGCCAGGCTTAACTCAGTCTTCTGCATAGTCCAATGCAAACTTGTGTCCAACCTTGCATCATTGTTCCAACTTGCACGACCAAGACAACATGCCTAGTAGCTTGCGCTAAGCCCAACACTCAGAACAATCTAGCTTCAGCATTCCATGCCTCAACACCATTGTGTCCTCCCAGGATGAACCTCTGTCCCAGTCAGACTAGCTCTAGGATTCATGCCCAGCATAGCTCCTCAGACAAATCAAACAACTCAACTTAGATTCACCTTCCCAAGTACTCCATCTCTGATTCAACCATGTTGCAAAATTGTACTCGAACTCATCTCTATTGCAATCTTGTACTCAGATTCTAGGTCCAGTACTCAAGACCCCTAAAGACTTGTCCATTTCTGGACTCCTCCTTAAGACTCCAACATTGTCCCCTTGGACTTTTCACTCAGCCAATGCATCCAGATCACCCAGCTCAACTTGCTCTGCCCCCTCGGACTCATGTAGGACATCGATTCCTCAATGCAATCCTCTACAAGACCTTATAACCCTGCAACCCATGTTGGACTCTCCAAGTTCAACTCAGACTCCTCAACTCTCCAACACTAATAATGAGCTCACCTCACCCTTATATAGGTCCCGACAGTCAAAACTTACCCATGTCGGCCTCCTTATGTCGGTCTCCCAAGTTGGACATCTTAAGCCCCTATGTTGATCTAAAGGCTCAAATAGTGCCACCCCAATCCAATGGTCTACCTAGATAGTTTGCCTTACATAGACAACTTGTCTCACATGGGCAGCCCCCAGATATTCAATATTGCTCATTTTCATTAAATGCCTTCCTTGTCCCATAGGCAACTTAGACCCATTTTAGGACCAGCCTAGATCGGCCCCATTTTAGGACTAGTTTGACTTATCCCTCAACATTAGATGTCCCTTTACATAGCCCAACATGATTCCATTATCCCAATGCAAGGTCCAGTTCACCCAGCTAACTCAATTCAGACCTATTCCAATGTCCAATGCACTTGGCCCCTTTGTAACTTCGACAAGCTTACCTTGGAACCCACACTATGTCTATGTTTGCCCACTCCATACCCATTATTAAATGCAGGCTCAACATTAAATTATGGCCACCCAGGTCGCACCTGTTCTAAATTCAGTTCATGAGTTTGCTGCCTAGACTTCAACATTCAATGCAATCCCAATGGAATCCAATTTAGCCCCACTCTTATAAATACAGGCTTCAAATCCTCAATCTTGTTTGCATTCTTGGATCCATCTCCTTGCAACCCTATTCTGTGTCCTATACAACTTACCTATATAGTGCAGTCCCAGACCAAGACTCTAAAATTTGTCCAACACAATCCTACACTAGTTCTGGACAGGTTTCAAAACACCTACAAGTCTCTCTAGTTCCATTACAAGCATTCCAGGTCTTCCAGGTCCAACCCAAATCCAGACCTCAGTTCAGGATAGGTTCCAGTCTTCAGAACTAGGACAGGATTTGGGGCAAGAATCCAGGCAGAAATCAGGACTACCCGAGAAATCAAGCTCAATAGATGTACCCCCTTACGCCAAGGACAAGGGAAAAGGGAACATGAGATTTTTGAGAATCAAGATCGAGAATGGGAAGTGGATAGGGACCCGTGACTAGGAATCTGGGAGGACTTGGAACTAGGTTCCAAGGTGTGGGAGAAGTTTGAAATCCCACAAAGAGGAAGGGGTCAAGAAGCAGGTGTCAGGAAGAACCGGGAATGGTAGAACATAGGACATGGGGAAGATCAATATCCTAGGTCTGAGAGGGACACAGGATGATGGGAGATTGAGACTTTGGACAAGACATGGACCTACAAACTTTGCAATAGGGCAGGCTAGAAACTGAGGGTCTAGGAGAACTTGAGGACTAGGAACCAAGGTTCCAGGGAGGAATAGGGATTTGGAGCCTCAGGGAATGTGAGATTCCAAAGAAAGGGAAAACTTTGGCACTAAAGGAAAAAGTGGACTTTTAGGGTTTAGGGAACCAGGGAACCCAGGGACACATGGACAAAGTTTCAAGGTCCTGAGAAACCCTGAAAACCTGGGAAGGACAAAAAATAGCTAAGAAAGGGATATAATTGGATTTTTCTTTGGATTATGAGCACTTCAACACATGAAAAAGGTAGGGGAAAGGCCAAGACAAAAAAAGAGCACATGATAAAAAAAAAATTTGCAAATTTTCATGAGGGTGCCAACAATTTGAATTCCCAATTTCAATTATTCACCATTTGGCAAAAATTCACCACTGAAAAATTACTAGACAACACATTTTTTATTTAGACACAACATTGTTCTATAACACAAGAGGGGGCTCAACACTTTTCTTCAACCTAGCCTTTTGCATTTTCCTACCTTTTGAGTTGTACTACATTAAGTTTAGGAACATCAACATCTTTCTTCTTTACAACATTGTTTTGTGACATAAGAGGGGGCTTAACACTTTTCCTCAAGGAATTTTTGTCTTTACCAACCTTTTGAGTTGAACTTCTTAAAGAAGGAACAACATTGTTGACAACATCTTTCTTATTTGTTAACTTGTTTAAAAATATCCCCTTATGATCTTTCTTATTTGTTAACTTATTTGTCAACAAGTTAAAAAATGGATGAAATGATGATCTAAAATTGACCCTCTAAAATGATTTTTTCTTCCCTTTCACTATTTTAGTTTATACCCCCATACTATCTCTATATTGATAAAAACATCCCTGCTCCAAAAACTTTATTAAATTCACCCTAGCCCACACTATGTTTTTAAACAAATTCCCAAACACAATTTTTAACCCTCAAACTATAACCTAAAAGCAAATCGTTTAAAAACCCTAAAGAAATCCTTGAATGATTTTTTTTAACTTGTACTAAGAGACATACTATGGCAATAGGAGTAATAGGATCAAGTAGTGTTGAACAATAGGTGCAAAGGAGCCATGAGTGGTAAGCATGAATAGATTATATAATCTAGAATGGTGTCCTTCAATCTTCACTTTGTCGATATAAAAATGGTATAAGTTTTGGCAACATAGACAAGCCACTAGTTTTTCAAGCTTCGATGAGGCTTTTACTCTGATGCCTCAATGTTGCAATAATTTTTTCTTTTCTCTACAAAATTATCTACCTCTTCAAATATTTTGGTCCTTGACCGCTTAAATAATAGAGACCTTCACTTTAAACTACTATCTCAACTAAAAACAAGATTTGGTGATGGAAAAATCCATAGCAGTAGTTGGTGCAAGTGCTGCTATTTTTAGTGTTTAAACTTTAGAGCACTTGAGTGCAACCATTATGAAAAGGATTTGCAAAAAATGGCCACATCCTGTATGAAATCCTCCATGGAAAAACTTTAGGGTTATATTTTATTGAAAAACTAAAAACCAACATATTGAGACAGGTTGAACAAACAAGGAGGTGAGTAGAATTGGGGATAAGAAAAGTGCATAAAAAACTTGCTTTGATACCAACATAGGCTAGAGAATGCAATGTAAAAAAGATTGACCAATGAAAGAGATAGGACAAAAATAAAATGTTCAATGCAATTTTTACCATTCATTCATTGATAAACAAATGTGATATAATGTACATATTTATCAATATAAAAAGATTGTTAAATTCATCTTTTAGATGACTATTCAGCTTCTCATGTATTTAGGAAATATAAAATACAATATATTATCCTAATACACCTAGGATTATATACAATAATGTTACACTTTATGCATCACATATTATTACATCACACAAAGCTCCAAGACAAAAATATTAAGATTATTATGAACCCCATATTATTAAGGTATAAAGTAATGAATGTGTTGTATTGTCATGTGAGTTTTAAAGGGCTCATAATACAATACTCAAACTAGCTTTCAATTATATTGCAAACAACATTGACTAATTACTGGCAACATTTATTATTTCTACTTTCAAACTGTTGACTTATTTGAGTTTTCCAGACTCCAAAAGTCTTGAGCTGTCTTTAGAGGTTTTCAATGCTCATTTTATAGTCTTTTTCAAGGATTGATCATGTTTAATGAGTCTTTAAAGGTATTGAATAGTCTGAAAAGTCAAAAGTGGGGGTTTTTGTGATGTTAAAAGGTAAAAGTGTGTTATTTTTCCATAATAAGTGACACTTTAGAGTCTTTAGTCTTCAAAAAGTGAACCTCAATATCTCCAAAGGCATGTACACCTTGTGGAGGGAGTTGGTTTTCAAAAAAGGTCAAAGTTTTTAAGAGTCTTAGGTTTAGGTTTAAGTCTTTTGAATTTTGTCAAAGCTTTTAGGGTTTTTTGGCTAACTTGCAGGTTCCTAACCTGTGAAGGAGACATACCAAGTGCTCTTCAAGCCCTTAATGTTCTTGAGATTGAACAATGATCATGAACAATGAAGAAGTTCCCTTTCAGATCCATTGCTTTAGTGAAATACACATTATGTATTTCATGGTATCCTAGGGTTTGCTTACAATACATGTTGTACATGAAGTTTTTCAAATGAATTGTCGATGAATGTCTTCAAGATGATGTAACACCACTGCTACAATAAGCTTGCATGGATTAGTAAGATATACAATATATAGAACCACCAATTTTGTTGAGCATTTTCAAGGTGTATGGGTGTTTTGTAAGCTTCACAAAGTAAGATCAAAGGAATAAAACCATATTAAGATCCATGCATGAACCCTAAAAGGCCTTGCATAAACATATAGGCCTAAATAGAGGAATCAAGGTAGGCTATACATAAGAATGAAAATCCATGTCTACATGGTAAATGGAGCCTATACAACCCTAAGGAACATGAAAATGTCTCAAAAGACCTTAGATAGGTGTGTTCAAGCATTTGGAAAGGATTCAGTGAGAAGAGTAAAAGGTCAAGATAGTCATTGTCTCCTACAGGGCCTTCACTATACTCCATAGAGGGTAAAGAGGCATTGCGAGCTATTACAAAGGGTCTCATCAAAGTATTCTACTGTATATTGGATGTTCACATCCATAGAAGGAAGGATATGCTTTGATAAAATAGGATACCACACTGATATCTTGTGAAGAATAGAAAGGTTTTATTAAACCCAAGATTCTACCTAAACATGGAAATCTTGCTTAGTCTTATGAGATCTATCAAGGGTCTTTAAGATTCCATATGTCATTCTAAAGATTCCCATGTATCCTTCAAAGATCCTATACAAAAGATATAGCATCAAGGTGAGAGTCTGTCAAATGTTTATAAGGCACATGTCTTCATTTTAAGCTCCATCACCTTAATGAACCCCTGTTAAACAATCTAAACTCTGTCAGGAGTTTAAGGTCCTTAAAAATTTTGCAGGGTTTGTATACTCTCTTCAAATCCAATACAAGCATACTAAAAAGTTTTTCAAGTCTTGGGGAGAGCTTGTGAGATTATATTAAAAGTCTAATAGTTTTAAACGTCTCTGCCCAAACCTTGTATATCACCTAAACCCTGTCAAATTGTTTTAATGTTTGTAAGAAGATGCGCATGAAATCCTAAAGTCTATATAAGGGTTAGGGCTCAATAGGATCATATAGAGATTGTTAAAGAGTTTTAGACCCTGCCAAACAACAACAAGCATTGTCAAAGGATTAGAAGCTCTGTCAAATAGCTTAGAGGACTGCCAAAGGAATTTAGAGGTCTGCACATATTGGAAAGAACTATAATCCCCTGCTAGGCCATAAAGAGGATTGTTCACCATTTGGGGCCTACACAGATGCTTTATTAGACATTTTGTGCTAGATGAAGATGTTTACAGTCATTTATATTTCTAATAGGGTGGTCTCAGGTATTGGCATGATGTGTGCTTCTTATTCCATTCGAAACTTCATTTTCAAGGAAGGACTTGTACAAGTCTACATAATTTAGTTTTGGATTTACAAAGTCATGAATAAAACATATCAAACCATAAGGAGTAAGAAAAACACCCTCAAATCTGTATGACTCTTGAAAACCCCTATGTAAGGTTTAGGTTTGTGATGATATCCCAAAGATATATGTCAGACTATTAAATAGATTTGTAGAGTTATTTAAAGATTGTCAAAAGACTTTAAGGGTCTATCCAAGAATGTAAAGGCCTATCAAACTTTTGCAAAAGCCTTGTGAAATGTAAAATCTTGTGAGACCATTGCAGAGGTTTATCAAGAAGTATCAGAAATTGGTAAGGCGTTTAAGCTCTGTCATAGGTTTAGAGGATTGTGCAAACTCTAAAGGGAACATCAAACCTTAAGAAGATTTACATGCCCTGTTTGACTTCCCAAATCATTTGAAGACATGATTAGGAGTATTTGGGAATATGTGAGATGAGGAGAATGTGTTTTTGAAGAATAAAGACTATCAAACTAATAGGGAACTGTAGTGTTGAAATACACACTGTGTATTTCAAACTTTGAGCTCGAGTAGGCTAAAGGAGGCTTATTCATCTTATTCAAAGCATGGTTAACCTTCTTGAAAGCCTATTATGATTTTAAAACATGTCAAATACCTATAGAGTACTCATCATTCAAGAAAATGATATGGAGTAAGGTGGATTAAGAGTCATAAAAGAGCCATTAAAGATGTAGATAAAGTCATGATTATAAAATATTTCTCCCACACCCTCAAGGAGTCAAATTAGTTCAAAATTGATAGGACTCTGAAAAATTTTCCCTGGCTCCTAAATTTTGCCCTATTCTATGCATCAAATCTGAGAGCCCACTGTTAGGGTTTAATGCTCAAAGGATTGAGAAGGCTTGTCCTTAGACCTAAAACCCTAAACCCTAGGGGTTTATACAAGCATCATGTTACCTTTTGTTATAATTTGCAATTGACTGCTTGTTACCCATTGTTGGTCATTAATCGCTACTTTATGTCTAGGACATCATTCTTTTACTAGCCCCCTCTCTTTACACTACCACTAATTGCCCATGTACATAGATTTATCCATCATATGCCTAAGTTTTTATCCAAGCCCCATAATGAAATTGTGGCCCCTCTTTAGCTAGTAAAGTGAATGTTGTTTTGAGAGCATGTGCTTTATTTGCCCCCCGCCTTGCCCCATCAACATTAAGGAGGTCGGTGTGGCATGCTTCGGTTGGTTCCACTATTTCATAAATAATATTTCATCAAGTAAAGGGTCGCCCATGGAAGCGCGGAAGAAAGACATGTGGCAGGTTTCAATCTAGCTGTGCAGCAGGGCCCATTGGCAGGTCCCATAAAACCCACATGGCGAGTTTTCAAGTTTTCTGTCGTTCCGCAAAGTACTTTTGGAGGACCCATAAGCTGCTTGCAAAAGCATAGAAGAGTGACACCTAATGCAGTTTGACATCTCATCGTACCAAATGTTTCAAAGTGGGTGCCATGTGGAGTTGTTTTTAACCTTTCCGTCATTCCGTGAAACATTAAAATATGGTTCTTTGTAGGACCGCAGAATCGTGGGAAGCTACCATGTGGCTATGAGTGAGTCATCTTTTGATGGCATGTCTTTTTTGCTAAATCGTAAAGGTGGATGCAAGTGGATTGTTCTCATTGGTTCGATAGTCCTCATAAGGTAGGTCAAATATTTTTAAATCTTTTTAACAAATCGAGGCCATCGGATCTACTCTATTATTTCATGATCAATGAATCATATTCAAAAATACATAGAATGAGTGATTGCAAAATCTAGTTCATGCAAGCTAGAAGTAATGATGGATGAGACGGTTCTTGGCCCCAAAATTAATGGCTTTTTCTATAGAACCCCTAATTCGAATATTCTGTAGACCTATCTAAGCATCTGGAGTATTGAGATAAGAGAATCAATAGTCGTCTGAAGCTTGTCTGTGTCCATTCAGGGTCTTCTAAGCAAAAATCAGTAAGTTGTCTATGGCCCCATACAGTATATCATCTACATTTGATTGATTCTATGAAGTTCATTTTGAGTCTGGAATACCATCATTTATTTAATTACCCTAATCTTTGCCTGAGTTGTTATCTAAATCATCCAAAAGGAAAAACCCTATGACAGTAGAAATAATCTTTGTTTATCAAATTCTAAATTGAGTAATGACTCCCCCACGAACCCAAGTTGCCTAATCTTCTCAAGGTCGGGCCTTGCATGAAGACCTTGTGGCTCAACTCCCTGGATCTTCTTCCTAGAAAATTAAAGTCCATGGCCTTGAATCAAATGAAGGATTGGTTTATAAATTATATGCATGTAGAGATGGAAACATCCCGGTAGTAGGGTGGAATTTATTCTGTCATTAGTGGGGAAAAAGGAATGCATAGTCCCTAATCTCAAATGTATGGAACCTTGACTTGGGTAAATTGGTGGTCACTAATGTCTTTGAGGATATTGATTTGTTTAAGGCTATGGCATCCCAGTATGATGAGATTGCTAAGGTGATAATAAATACAAGGGGCATCCCATGGTAAAAATTAATAAGGAGTCAATCTTTAAAATCTTCGAACTTAATTTGGCTGCCAGTATCATCATAGACCTTGATATTTTAAAAAGAAATACCTACAAGATAAGATTGTCGAAGGCACAAGGCAACTGAGAGGGGGGTGAATCAGTTGTATCAACAACCTTAAATTGTCTTAAACAGAATCACATTCACATTCACTTATTTTAACCCCTTAATCTGTTATAAGATTAAACATGAAGTGCAGGATCAAAACTTAAACACATCAACATCATACACACATGAACACCATATTTTTACATGGAAAACCCTAAAAGAAAAAAACCATGATGAGTGTTAGCTCACAATATAATGTAGTAACAATACTGAATAACAAAAGAGGCTCACTGCCCAAAAGAATGCTCACTGCAAAAGGTTCACTACCAAGAGGGGTGGCTCATTGCCATGAAATGATATAATAGTATCTACAACATGCCTGAGTTCAGTTCCATTGAAGCACAATACATATCACCTTCACTGCCTTACAAACCAAACACTTTCATCATGGCATCTTCATATCCACTCTCTCTACACACAGATTTCTTACATTTATTTATACCAATCATCAACCTTGGAACATACATCAAGGTCGGCAATACAATCTACAACCTTTGGAACAGTCTCCAAGATCAGCAAACATACATAATTCAAATTAGGTCTGGACCTAAACAAACTTGCAGAGCAAACAAATGAAGGTAGAACACTTCACAGCTTAGCTCAAACCCAAATACATCTTCACATGCTTCTTCAATCCACGAAACACATCCACAAAGAGTGTTAGCACCCAAGTCAGCCAAACTTGTGCAAACACCAAGAATACTTAGGCACACGCTTCCAAGAACTCAATCATAGCTTGTGGACCAAGCACAAGCCTTTAACACAATTTGGAGACATCCAAGAACAACATAAAATCACTTGGAAGCCAACAAATCTAGCTACAACAAGTTTCACTTGAAGACAACAAATCTCACTTGAAGATAACTTACAATCAACACTGCTAAGCTCTGCTACTCAATAACTTGCTTTCTAGAGTACCAAATCACAAATCCTTTGGAATGAAGACAGCTAAGGACCTTATAAACATATTTCCAAAACTACAAAACCAAAAACAAAACTACAGAGGAATGCGGAGCAAAATACTTTCTCCCTATCGCATTGCAAATGTTGTCAGGCACATTCTTCAAACTGGTGAATATAACTTCTACTGCACAATGATCCGGACCACCAAATTCTGGATTTAGCATTTTCAAACACTTCTCTAAAATATATCCAAATCTTACACTTTGGTCTTCAACATAGAAGAAATGTGGAGCAAAACATTAAGCAGTATTCTACAAGCCAGAATACTCTGCAACACACTATTTCCACTTGGAGAGCAAATTTTCTCAAAAACACTTGGAAACTCAGCAACATGAACAATATGCTAGCATTATTAGCACTTCTTCAATTCATTCAAATCACCTTAACATGACAACTCAACCAAGAAACAATCATTCAATATTAGAAGACACAGTTGACACCAATGACAACACAATCATGTTGACATCAATGACAACACCGATTAGCACATACTTGCAACAAAGATTAGTTATAGAGTCATGCATCTACCTAGACATAGGGAAAAGGATCATAATAACAAATGCATGAAAAGTCCACCAAGTGAAGTTGAACCCTTCAAACTTGAAACCTTTGAGAATTACTTTGCAATGACATACTATGCATTATGTCAGGTCTTGGGGGAGAACAAGAATGAAATAATTCCTATTTCACACACTTATATGGGTGCAGATATTCAACATGTATCGTTGAATCAGCAATTTGATTATGCTAGTTACTTGGTTGACCATATACATGAAGGTCTAATAGACATCAAGAAAGGAAAAGAAGCAATGAAATTCTGGTGGTATTCTTTACTGTGTCATATGTTTCTCTATGAAGGAAGACCAGGTTGGGACCCAAAATTATTGGTTAGCCAGGTTGATAATAAAGGAAACCTACATCCAGTCCAATGTTGGACACATATTTGGGACAAGCAATTGCCCCAAGGCTAGTTACATTATTTTTAGAGATTGTTTTGTTAGCAAAGTACTATCTTTCTTACAGGGAAAGGTACCTATAATCCTAGACCAAATATTGGATTTTTTTAGGTAGATGATAAGAAAACCTTCTATGGGCATTCTGTTAGATTTAGGATAGACAACTAAGAGGGGGGTGTGAATCAGTTGTCTAAAACTTTCTTCCAATTTACACACTTAAATTCACTTTGTAATTCAGTAGCATAATAACAATTCAATCATGGATACATAATGCACTAAACCAAGAGCAATAACACATCAACACATTAGACACCAAGATTTTGACGTGGAAAACCCGATTAAGGGAAAAACCACAGGGTGATTAACCTAAGATTGTATTCTCTGTTAGAAGAATAGAAAGAACAAAATGGCACATGCCAATTAGGGCTCACTGCCCGAGCACACTGCTCACAAGAGGCTCACTACCTACAAGGGACACATTGTCTACAAAATAGTAAGTATCACATACATGAACTAGAGTATAGCATCTTCACCATGCTTGAATCAGTTCCATTTAAGCCCAAAACTGTTGCTCTGCCTTTCGCTCTCCTCCTTGCTACCACACACTCATCTCCACAAGGACACCTATGAAATGACTTCACAATCCCTTATTTATACAAGACATCAACTTAGGAATAATCATCTAAGTCAGCAAACATCTACAAGAACGTCTGCAAGATGAGTAACTCATTCGGTCGGCCAGTCTCAGGAAGAACATCATCATCAGGAAGTTATTCTTCAATTAAGAGCTCCAACTCCAATGTGGATCACTGGACATGATTCAAAGACCTCCACAAGCTTGCCTGAATCACCAAGAACATCCACACTTCATCTACTTACTGAAATCCTTCTCTCCTTCATCCGGAAACTCAAGAACACAGTCTATCATTACTGTTACAAAGGAATAGATGCTTGTGGACCTTCAAACCATGAACCAATCGATTTGACACTTCAAAAAGACTTCCTTAACACTCTCTCAAATCTACAGAACAGGATAATGCATTTCTGGATCTCACCAGACCTATCTGTATTACTCTGTCAACTCTGAACACCTACCGGAACCAATTTTACTTGAGCGGACATAACTTCTTCAGATCTTCATGTGGACCTCTGAAATCTTTACTAGATCACCTTAAGACACATATCTACAAACCCTTTGAACTGCATCCTCTGATCCTCATCCTATCTTGGACTTTTACCTTAATGTCTTCACTATTCTTCTCTGTTCCTGATTAAGACTAATTTTCTCAATATCCTCAGCACACAGCTCTTCCAATCCTTATCATTAATGCAACAGGAGTATGTTGACATCAATGACAACATCGGTTAGGCCCATACTTGCAACAATCTCCCCCTTTGTCATTGATGGCAACATATGATGTGAAAAACTGTTTGGACCATCAAGACAAGAACTTTTTCTTACTGACACAACTCCCCCTATCAACAACAACCATTCACATGTCTTCTCTTCATTTACTGTTCCCCCTTTGATCAACCACCACTTGTTTTTCACATGTCTTCTCTCCCTTTACTGCTCCCCCTTTAATCAGCCACAACTTGTTTTTCACATGTCTTCTCTCCCCCTTTGACATCAATGGCAAAGGGCACATATTTGCAACTTCAACACTTCATACCAGCTGCTCCCCCTAAGTAGCAGCTCCCCCAACATCAGTCTAGACCATAAGATATGACTGTGATATCCACCGGACCGATGCACATTAGTGCACCTTAGTTCATCACTGGAGGGGCAATAACCCCTAACTTCTCCCTGAGATATTCAAAAGAGTCCTTAGGTAGAGGTTTAGTAAAGATATCTGCAATCTAATCCTTAGAAGGCACAAACTCCAATCTGACTTCATTCATGTTCACTTGCTCTCTCAAAAAGTGAAACTTGATGGATATATGTTTATTCTTTGAGTGCAACACTAGATTCTTAGATATATTTATTGCACTTGAATTATCATAGAAGATTGTGATAGGCTCCTCATACTCCACTCTGATGTCTCTTAGCATCTGCTTCATCCACAAAACTTGAGTGCAACTACCTACTGCTGCAATATATTTTGCTTCTGCAGTGGACAAAGATATTGCCTCTTATTTCTTGCTCAGCCAAGAAACCAATCTCTTTCCCAAAAAGAATGCTCCACCACTGGCACTCTTCCGGTCATCCACATCTCCTACCCAATCAGCATCTGTATATGCATGAAGAGAAAAATCATGATCTCTAGGATACCATAGACCGTACTCAACTGTCCCTTTTAGATATCTAAAAATCCTCTTGATTGCCATGACATGAGATTCTCTAGGATTAGCCTGGAATCTAGCAACAAGACCAACAGCCTGCATAATGTCTGGTCTAGTTTGAGTAAGATACAACAATCCTCCAATCATTGACCTATACTTTTTCTGATCAACCTTGGGAGAGTCATCATCCTTGCTCAACTTACATCCGGTTGCCATGGGAGTACTCATTGGCTTTGAGTCTTCCATCCCAAATTTCTTCAACAATTCTTTCACATATTTGGTCTGAGAAATGAAGATTCCTTTCTTTGTTTGAGTGATTTGTAGACCCAAGAAGAAATTCACTTCCCCAAGCATGGACATCTCAAATTCACTTTTCATGTGATTTGCAAAGGTTTTACACATACCATCTCTTCCTCCAAAAATCATATCATCAACAAACACTTAAAGAATCAAGAAATTCTCATGATCAATTTTGAAATACAAATTACTGTCAGCAGTACCTTTATTGAAACCAATCTTCAAAAGATGTTTATCCAATCTTTCATACCAGGCTCTTGGGGCTTGCTTCAGTCCATACAGTGCTTTCTTCAACTTGTAGACCATATCACCATGATCAGACAATTGAAATCCATCTGGTTGCTCAATGTACACTTCTTCTACCAAGTCACCATTCAAGAAGGCAGACTTGACATCCATCTGATACACTTTGAAATCTTTGAAGACAGCAAATGCAAGAAATAATCTGACTACTTCAATTCTTGCCACTGAAGCAAAATTTTCTTCAAAATCAACTCCTTCTATTTGAGAATAGCCCTTGCAGACCAATCTGGCTTTATTTCTAATTACTTCACCAACTTCATTCAGTTTGTTCCGGAAGACCCATTTGGTTCCAATCACATTCTTGTTTCTAGGTCTGGGAACAAGATCCCAAGTGTGATTTTTCTCAATTTGCATCAGCTCTTCCTCCATTGCTTTAGTCCATCTTTCATCATTACAAGCTTCATTCATTATCTTAGGTTCAATCTTTGAAATCAGACAATACTTATCTGAATCTGGAGCAAATCTCCTTCTAGTTTGTACACCTTTGCTTTTGTCACCTATGATCTGATCTTCAGAGTGGTTCAGTCTTACATACCTTACAACTTTGGGAATTTCTTGCACTTCTGATTCTTGATCATGCTCATTAAAACTCATCTCTTCTTCCTGATTTATTGGATCAGTTTGAATCTGAATTTTAGACGAGGCTTGGGCTCCTTGAGTCAGAACACCATTTTGATCATCTTCATCATATTCATAAAACCTTGAGGGTTTTTCAATTCCTTCATCAACCTTCACATTTGTACTTTCTATCATCTTTCTCAGTCTCTTCTTATAACACCGGTATGCTTTGCTTTGAGTAGAGTAACCCAATAATATTCCTTCATCACTTCTAGCATCAAACTTTCCTAGATCTTCATCTCTTTTAATGTAACATTTGCTACCAAAAACTCTGAAATACCTTACAGTAGGAGTGATGCCAAACCAAAGTTCATAAGGAGTCTTACTGGTATTGCTTCTAATTTGAACTCGATTGAGAGTATAGACTGCAGTGCTGACAGCTTCTCTCCAATAGATCTGAGGAACATTTGCTTCCATCATCATTATCCTAGATGCTTCCTGGATGGTCCACTTTTTTCTCTCAACTACTCCATTCTGCTGTGGAGTCCTAGGAGCAGACAGTTGTCTCTTTATTCCATGTTTCTCATAGAAATCTATGAACTCACCGGATGTGAATTCCCCACCTCTATAAAACCTTAGACATTTTAATTTTAATCCGGTTTCATTCTCTACCATAGCCTTGAATATTTTGAATTTCTCAAGAGCTTCTGATTTCTCTTCTAGAAAAGGTACCCACATCATCCAGGAATAGTCATCAATTAGTAACATGAAGTATCTATCACCTTGCACACTCCTGATTCTTGCTGGACCACATAAATTAGTATGAACTAAGTCTAATAATCCGGTAGAAGATTGTTCCTTGTTTTTAAATGAGACTCTGCTTTGTTTACCCAACTGACATTCCTTGCACAGACTATTTGTAGGCTTCACCAATTTTGGAAGATCTCTTACAGCCTGAGTATTGCTTATCTTGATGATATTATCAAAATTCACATGACACATTCTCCTATGCCATAACCAACTCTGATCAACTTGAACAAATAAACAACTTTTACCAGTACCAACCAAGTGGAAGATATTACCTTTAGTTTGGGTACCGGATGCAATCTCTGTTCCGGAACTCTCAAAGATCTTGCATTTTCCATTCTTGAATCTGACATCATAGCCTTTGTCCACCAACTATCCAACACTGAGAAGATTGTGTTTCAATCCTTCAACATATAATACATTACCGGTTTTGTTCCTTCCATCAAAAGAAATAGTTCCTCTTCCTCTGATTCTACCGGCAGAATTACCACCAAACTTTACCACTCCTCCTTCATACCTTTCCAAATCTATGAACTTATTTTTGTCACCTATCATATGATGAGAGCATCCACTGTCAATGACCCAATCATCCTTTTCTTCAACTTGGGCAGCCAGAGCTTTTTCTACAACTTTATGATTGACAGATTCAGAGGTCAATGGTTCTTCTTCCTTGATGGAAATAAACACCCAATCACTTTCGGATTTGTTTCCTGTCTCTGATTCATCATCTGTTACCCCTTCATTATCATCTTCCTCATGAACATAGTAACAGTTCTTTTGGAACCTTGATTTGTTAGGATTTGGCCTTGAAAATGTTTCCAGACACTTTGAGGCAAAATGACCAATCTTATTGCAGTTAAAACACTTAAAAGACAATTTTCCTTCATACTTACCGGATCCTCTTGGCAGTCTTTTTGCAATAAGGGCTTCAAGATGAGCAGTTTCTACTTCTTCTTCTTCTAGGTCTTTTCTTGCTTTGTCATACCATGATAGTTTTCTTGAAGAGTTCTCTCCCGGATCAAATCTTTGTTTACCTTTTACAGAGGCACTGGCTTTGAATGTTGATTCAGTCTTTGGAGGGGCATCTCCAAACTCAGTCATTTCAAATGCAACCAATTTACCAGCCAATTGATCTCTTGTGACAGTTGTATGGGCTCTGAATTCTTCAATGGCAGCAACCTTGATTTTATAAGAAGCAGGAAGGGATCTGAGAATTTTGCCAACAATCTCATCTTCATCCAAGACTCCACCAACATTTCTAATTCCACAAACAATCTCATTTACTCTTGGCATAAAAGTAGTAATATTTTCTTTATCTCTCATCTTCAGATTTTTAAATTTCCCTTTTAGACTCTGTAACCTTGCACATTTAACATACTTGTATCCTTCATGCAGAAGTTCCAGTTTTTGCCAAATCTCAAAAGTAGTTGGTAGGTCAACAACATTTGAAAGCTCTGAGTCAGATAATGCGCTTAGAAGAGCTTCTATAGTCTGTAGATTATTTTCAGCATTTGTGATTTCATTTGGGGCTTTCGGACCACCCTGAGGAGGAGTATACTTTGTTGAAGCCATGTTCCAGTACTGCATTCCCATACATTGCAAATGACATTTCATGCGACTTTTCCAAAGATTGAAATCGGTTCCATCAAACTTCGGACTATCCTTCTTGTAGGACGACATCCTGGATCTCCTCAAGTGGTTAAGCTTTTTTTTTTAGAGGAACTTGGCTTTGATACCAATTGTTAGATTTAGGATAGACAACTGAGAGGGGGGGGTGAATCAGTTGTCTAAAACTTTCTTCCAATTTACACACTTAAATTCACTTTGTAATTCAATAGCATAATAACAATTCAATCGTAGATACATAATGCACTAAACCAAGAGCAATAACACATCAACACATTAGACACCAAGATTTTGACGTGGAAAACCCGGTTAAGGGAAAAACCATGGGGTGATTAACCCAAGATTGTATTCTCTGTTAGAAGAATAGAAAGAACAAAATGGCACATGCCAATTAGGGCTCACTGCCTGAGCACACTGCTCACAAGAGGCTCACTACCTACAAGAGACACACTGTCTACAAAATAGTAAGTATCACATACATGAATTGGAGTATAGCATCTTCACCATGCTTGAATCAGTTCCATTTAAGCCCAAAACTGTTGCTCTGCATTTCGCTCTCCTCATTGCTACCACACACTCATCTCCACAAGGACACCTATGAAATGACTTCACAATCCCTTATTTATACAAGACATCAACTTAGGAATAATCATCTAAGTCAACAAACATCTTCAAGAACATCCGCAAGATGAGTAACTCATCCAGTCGGCCAGTCTCAGGAAGAACATCATCATCAGAAAGTTATTCTTCAATTGCAAGCTCCAACTCCAATCTAGACCACTGGACACAATTCAAAGACCTCCACAAGCTTGCCTGAATCACCAAGAACATCCACACTTCATCTGCTTACTGAAATCCTTCTCTCCTTCATCTGGAAACTCAAGAACACAGTCTGTCATTATTGTTACAAAGGAATAGATGCTTGCGGACCTTCAAACCATGAACCAATTGATTTGACACTTCAAAAAGACTTCCTTAACACTCCCTCAAATCCACAGAATAGGATAATGCATTTTTGGATCTCACCGGACCTATCTGTATTACTCTATCACCTTTGAACACCTACCGGAACCGGTTTTACTTGAGCGGCCACAACTTCTTCAGATCTTCATGCAGACCTCTGAAATCTTTACTGGATCACCTTAAGACACATATCTACAAACCCTTTGAACTGCATCCTCTGATCCTCATCCTATCTTGGACTTTTACCTTAATGTCTTCACTGTTCTTCTCTATTCCTGATTAAGACTAATTTTCTCAATATCCTCAACACACAGCTCTTCCAATCCTTATCATTAATGCAATAGGAGTATGTTGACATCAATGACAACACCGGTTAGGCCCATACTTGCAACACATTTGACATAATTGGGGAGATTTCATTCTCCACCCTAATTATACAATCTTAAGGGTTTATGGATGCCCAGTGGGTCCCCATATACTGCCAAAATTTGTACCCTTGAGGGTCAGATTCCTGGAAGTCATTTAACAACTTGTTGAGTTAGATAAGGCTCATTTCACCAATCAAAGGAAAGGTTCTTTCTTTCCCTTCTTGACAGTCAACTCTGATTTTAGAATGAATAGAGAAGGTCTTGAAAAATTGAATGACAAGGTCAAAGTGTTTAGCATGAAGCAGGAATTTGTAAGGAATTGTGATCCTAAGGGTTTCATGAGTAACCTTAGGAGAAGCATAAAAAGATCCTCATTTTCCCACCAGACTTATGACACTGAGGATGTTATAAGAAATATCAGTGATGAAAAAGAAGTTGAGCTAAGACAAGCAAAATGGACAACATTCTTGAAATATGAGGAAAGGAAAAGAGCCAGGAACTCCTCTTACAAGGGGGCATATGCAAATATCAACCACCCAATTACAAGGATTGAAGCAATTTTGGCTAATATTGATGAAATAATTGGGAAAGTTGTTTCTAAGGAAGAAAAAGGTAAAGCTCTAGTTATATAGGAGAGGCCATCATATCAGCGTCCAGGTGATATGACATTAAAATATACATTCAAGAGAAGAGCTAAAAATGTAGTGATAAAAGAACATGCTCAACAGTCTCCTCCACCTACCCAACTTCCCCTGTCTCCTCCATCAATGCAGCAAGTGACTTCTCTTGTGCAAATAGTAGATTTGGATTCACCTCCAAGGGAATCATCTTCAAAGAGGAGAAAGGTTGAACAATCTCCTCCAGTGGATTATCCAATCGAAGAGGAGGATGAGGTTGAAATTACAGGAGATGATATAAATAAAGAAATGCCTTCTCCCAAGAGGGATGAAAATGTGCAGCCACCCTTGGATAGACTGACATATATTATCATTGAAGGAAAGGACATTTCAGATGATATGAGGCTATAGCTTGCCAAAGATTTATGACTGATGACTAGTTCATCAAATCTCAATAATTTGCTGACTTCTTGTGGAGATGCAGAAAGGAGGAGCATGCTAGAAGAATAGTAGAAGAAATGGAAAAATATCCTCAAGAAACTTAGGAGCAACTTGTGTCCCACAGAATATTAACACAAATGAATGAAGAAGCTAAAGACATTACTCTTGAAGAAGGCAAATGAATGGTTAGAGAGAGTGGTATTTTATTGCTCCCAGAATGGGATATAGCTTCTGTCATTGCTTTGGACACTATTAGAAGGCAGGACAAAGAAGTCTTTTCCTCTGAAGATGAAGCTGCTATAGCCCTATCTGGTGCAAGATTCAATCCAAAGTGGGAAACCATATCAATTTGGGCTTTGGCCCCTAATACTGATAAACCATTGGCTGTTGAACCAGATCATGACTTGAAGGGAGTTTGATTGTTAAGAGAGTGTTTGACACCTTTATAACAAAGGCAACTACAATGGTAGTGGAAGTTGCCAAGTTCAATAAGGCAACTGCTGATGCTCTACAGAATAAATATGATAAATTATTGGAAGAACATATGCATGTGTTGTGTGAGTACAATAAATTGAAAGTATTAGAAGCTCAGTGGCAACAACAACAATAGCAACACAAGTAGCCTACATTAGCATCACCTCCTTCTTCAATGGCATTAATAGTATGAGATATAGGAGTCATGGATGCTAGTAGTTATTCATCTCTACCACCAAAGTCTGATCTTGAGAAGGAGAATGGAGAATTGAGAGGACAACTTGAATCTTTTGAAAAAACATTTGCAGGATTCAGGGAAGATCAACAAGGAGATAGTAAGCACATTGTTTCAATTGTGCTTGGGCTTATGATGAGTAAAATTTTGGGAAAAATAGAAAATGGTCATAAGTGTTACTACAAGTTATCAATGGCAATCAGGAAGATAGCTGAAGATAAGGAATAGGCTATGTCTCTGCTAAATAGATGGATCCCAAGGACTACCTTCTTATTAGGAATGTATAAAGGATCAACCCATGAGCTCAATACCCCAAGGGAAATTAAGCATACTTACACTATAGTCAAGGTAGATGGAGAGCTACAAAGATTTGTAAACCATCTTGAAGAAAAGACATTACCCAGGATTAAGGAGTTTGACAATGATAGTGCAAGATTGATGCCTAAGATTAAAAGAGATAATGGTGGGGTTAAGCCTTATCAGATATGGCTTTCTCAGTTTGAGGCTATTGTTCCAATCCTCTCTTTTCTTATATACAAGGATGATAGGATTGATGTTGATCTTTTTAGGAACAATGTGAGTAGACTTTGGGATACAAGCCAGCGCATTGAAGAATTTGTGAGAGAGACTGAGTCAATTTTGGCAAAATATGATAACAAATATACACCCAGTGTTAATGAATTCTTAGCATTCCAGTGGCCTATAAAATAACAATATAAGGCTTGGGATGATAAATATAACAACTTTCTTGACTTGTAATTTTTTAATTATTGTTCAATATATTCCTTTTTTCAAAAGAGAATATGCTTCTCTGGTCTCTTTCACCCATTCAATATTAGCATGTGGTTATCTTCAGTTCAAACAGAGTATTTTGTCTTGTAGTGATTTCCTTATTTTCATCTTCATCTACACCACCAGTTCTCCCAAGCAGTTGGAAAATAAAGAAGATAGAAAAGGAAGTGACAAAGTATGTTGCAATAGTCTTCAGCAAGGCAACTTTTGAAGGAATTAAAGATCTATAACTACTTGAATGACAACTTTTGTTCCTCCTAAAATATCTGCCCCATGAGTAGTTATATTTGCACCTTATTGTTGTAATATTTGTCAAATGAATGTATGACACCTGTCATAAGGCCTGAAGCTTGTTTTGCTCCTTTATTCTATAAAAGGGAATTTAGGGCCTTTGACAAGAGATCTTGGAGAATCTGTATCATAGTACATAGAAATAGAATTGGTTTTCCTTAGTTTAGGGGTTATTTGAGTATAAAATTTGATGTACTTGTAGAATCTTGTATAAACGGTACCAATTCATAGCATAAATATATTGTCAAAGTTTGTGACTATACTATCTCCTACATTTGTAGACTTCAATTCATTTATGAATAAAATTTGATCAAGGATCATATTATTCATCTTCATAGTCTTTCCTATGACTAAATGTTCATCTTATTGCTTCTACTCAAAGAGTAAATTCAATGCTTTAAGAGAATATTGAATGTTGTGAGTATTTACAAGGATTCCTAAGTAGAGTTAGTCTGGAAACTGATTGTTAGGAATTGCATGCAGAAGATATCAATTAAATGTAAATAGAGATTAAATAGAGGAATGAAAAATACACAGAAATAATAATAGCAAGAGACAATTTTTAACGTGGTTCACCCAAACTTGGGCTACATTCACCAACAAAGAGTCTAATATCATTATCCAGCAAATCAAAACTGATTACAACCAGCAATCCTTGCAACTCAATACCGCTACAAATGCTACAATACGATATCAACAAAAACCCTAACCCTTAGCCATTTTTATCAAGACTTATGTCTGTTACAAAATAGGGTTTTTTATGTTGGCCAATATAAAAAATAAGTCCCAACGCCTTTATAAAATAATAAAAGTTGTTTGAGGTTTCGAGGGCACTGCCCTCGAGCCCCCGCTGTGTATCGCGATAGGGAGCACGTCAAGGGCATTGCCCCCAAACCCCCATTAAATAATTTGGGGGGAAACCGCATCGATAAAAGTGGGGAAAATTTAACCACTGAGTCTGATTAGGCTCCATATAAAAACACTGATTAAAGTATGGTAATGTAATGCATTATTGTATTGTTTACATAAGTTGAGAATAATACTGGCGTATTAAGTTTCATTTACATCTGTTTTGACTCTGTAACCCAAGATCTAGGCACCGATCCCTTTAGAACTGTTTTCTGATACAACTCCTTGATCATCTATATTGAAAATTAATGATGAATTTCCATTTCTATCATAAGTTATGAGTATTAAGTTATCCCAATGTTCTCCTACGAAGAATTGTGTTAAAGCTTGAGAATCTAGCCCATTGTTCTAGTATATCAGTAATTCTTTATTGGGTGAATATTTTATCTTCAACTAGCTGAAGGCTAAATGGTTATATCAACCACAGTATGATGAGATTAATCTCTCCTCTCAGAAAGGAGAGGCTCCCTTATTGCTCACTACAATCAACAAGTACTGAACTAGATTTATGTACACTATAAACTAACTTGTAGATGGTGCCATATCATCCATTTCTCTTTTTTTCAGAAATGATGTTTTAATTTAATCCTTACAATGTATGATAAACTCAAAAACTACTTATTGGAACAGTAATAATCAATATCCAGATTGAATGAACATGAGAATATTCAAAATGATACTAGCGTGAAATAAACTAGAAATTCACAAAAGTATAAAGTCTTTCGTAATTTCTTTTGTTGACTTGGAATGAGAAATATATATATATATATAGTGTATAATGTAGCCCAAAGTCTCCATTGTATGCTATCAAGAGATTTAAAGAACACAGAAAATAAATAGCAACTCAAAGTCTTCTGATTATTTTCAACTCATGAACATAGAATATAAATTCCAAAGCAATGTTGCAGCGCAAAGACTCCAAAATTAGCTTAAGATCACCTCCCAGATTATATGAATTCACAATACTTATTCGATCAATTGCATAAGACGATGCAAGAGAAAAGACATAAGAACATCTCTCATACACTACAGGTAGGTTCCCAAAACAAAGTTTGAATGCTCACTTGCTTTCTTATTATTGATAAAATCTTGATTTACAATCTTGAACACAAAGTCTCAAAAATGCTTCTCATTTTTGGTAGAGTTTTGCTTCAATAACTAAAAGGTCTATAATTACAAAGAGGTCCTCTTTATTTATAGTGAGTGGCCAAGATCAAAAATAGGGAAACTACAACTAACTTGACTTTTTCAGCAAGAAGAGTCCTTATTGATTTTGGACTTTCCTTGTTTTTTACATGTAATTGCATCTTGAAAAAGTACATGTGAAAATGTCCAAAACTACAAACAAAGTACATATGAAAATACTAAAATATACTAAGGCATGAAAACTTGAATCAACTTGCACTCCCATTCTTCTTCAGATAATCTTTGTACATAGTGAACATTGTTTGAATTTCTAGGCTGTTAGGACTAGCAGTGTTTTTGAAGATCACTCAAGCTCTGATTATTGCATCTCTCACTGTAGTAGCCACCTTTTCATGGTTTGTCAACTTAGCCTTTAAATTATCCAAAGTTAATTGGTTGTCCAGAATATTATCCAGAGAAGTAACTGAAAAATATTTGTCTTCAAACTCTTTCTGAAACATGCTCTTGAATTCCTGAACCATTTCCTCAGTTGAAAGAAAATGATGATCATCAATTGTCAACTTACATGGGAGTTCCTCCAATTTGTGTAGAAGATCAACATCGCTGTCTTCACTCAGTTCCCTGGCACTTTCTAAATATTTGATCAATTCTTTTAAAATGTTGCTTCGGTGAATCAATGACTCTTTGGTTTCTACATAAGATTCACAATTTGAAATAACACCAATTGATATCAAAGTTTTCACCTTCAGCTTCTTCATATCAGTCCACTTCTCAAGTCTAGTATCCAAGTATTCAATGTCTTGAGATATTACATCAACCAAATCATCCAGCTCAGATCTTATCTTTTCCATCTTATTTTTCTTCTCAGCTACACTTGTCAAAAGAGACACTCCTTGTGAATGCATTTTTTCAAGATATTCTTCAACCGCTCTTCCCTTGACATGAGTCTTTTCTGCTTTCTAGATAACATGATCTTCTACAGTGATTTCCTCAAGTGCTACTGATTTAGATGACAAGGTGATCTTCCTTATTACCACAACTAGTTGCTCTGCTCTTGCTTTATATTGCTCCTTCATTTTGCTCTCATGATCAAATTTTAGAATCAAGGAATTGAGAGTTGACTGAACATCGACCTTGGCACTTTCATGTGTGATTTTCCCTAGTTCAATCCTAGAGATAGAATAATCACTCATGTTGAAATTCTCAATAGTAGCATCTAGTGGTGGTTGAACAATCTCCACATACTTGTGACCCTTATCTTCCAACAGTAGCGAGAATGCGTCTTGGGCTTCTTTTGAGTTTTTGCCTTCACTGGTACTAGTTTTCTAAAATAAAAGTCATTTGGGGAGATGGCTTTCTTTTTTCTCTTTGGAGTGTAGGCTAAGAGCCATGGAGGAAGCACTGATGAACTAGAATCCGGATTCAAACCCATTTCTTTCCCAAGAGGAGTTATACCCACACTAGTTGTAGTGATGACTGGAGAAGTGTTTATAAAAAATGCTTCTGACACATTGACATTAGTTGCCTGCTCAATACCAGAAACAAGTTGGTCTAAAATTGCTTGATCACCAATGTCATACAAAGGAGAAGACAAACTTGGCAGAGATCCTGAAGAACCAAAAACAACATCAAAAGCATCTCTAGGTCTATCAAAAAGTGTTCTAGAGGAAGATGGTGTAGTAGAGCCAGAAGATGGTATAACAATAAGAGTAATAGGAGTACTGGAAACAACAAGTATAGAACCAGAACAAGTTTAGTAGGAGAGGAAGAAGAAATTGGAGTTTCTGATATAATGTTTTCTCTAGGAGACATGGAAGGTCCCTCTAGTTGTTCCTGCTCAACTTCCTTCTCTGATTCTCATTCATCCTCTTTTTCCCCTAAAGGTCCTTCTTCTATGTCCATGTCTTCAGCAGTAGGCTCTTTAGTTGCTTGTTCATCTGTTTCCATTTCCTATGTGCTTGGCTCTTCTTCCATTACTTTGGCCTTGCCACCTTTTGATATAAATTTTATCTTAGGCTTAGGAGCCTTAGATGAGCTTGGTGCATCACTTTTATTCTTGGTTCTTATTTTAGCTTTCTTGTCTATTTGCTCCAAGATCTCTTCTTCTAAACCAATGACAAAATCCTTCAATTGAATTCCCTTACTTTTCTACCGAACATTAGTATTCACCAGAATGAGTTCAAACCTTTTTCTTATAGAAGTCAATTCTTTCTTCGACCATAAGACTACATGCAAAGGAGAACCGATAACATTTTCACTCACATACCTAGGACTTACAATATCCTCATCATCTGCCATGCCTTCAAGAATATCTACTAGTTTCAAGTCCTCAATTTGACTAAGAGTCAACCTGCAGTAATCCAATTTTCTGATCTCTTCCTTAGTCCTCATATCAGTCCATACATCTTCTACCATGGAGATATGTGATGGGGTTTTCCTTTTGATCTTGTCCTTTACCCCCCTAAAGTCAAAATGGTTTCTCCTCTTGAACTGTTTCATTGTCACCAATTGAATTTTAGTTTCAAGAGCTTTAGCTTTTGCAATAGTCGCAACAGAGTATCTGCTAATCTCCACATGAAACTTGAAACTAGGTTTCTTTAGTTCCATTTGCTTATTATGCACGACAATAATTTGTCGGCATAGCTCCATCAAACAATTTTGTCACTAGGGAACTTGGGTAGCATGTATGGATACCCCTGAAAGTAACCAACCCTTAGATAGGTGAAAGTAGGGAATTGTAGATGCAAACAACCAAACCTGTTTACTACCTCCCAGGCTTCATCTGATACTCTCTTCTGTTCCAGTTATGGATCAAAAAGACATAAGAACACTGCAAATAAAGCATCGTTCACCCTCTGGAAATGATGAATAGATCCATTCAAAGTCAACTGAGGGTAATACTGATATATAGAAATGACTCTTCGATCTCCCTCTGAGGTTAACCCTAGAAAGCTTCTCATAGATGCAGCTGCATATATCAAGTAAGATGTCATATAGAATTTGGATGTGGTTGACACCTTGGTTAATTGCTCATGAAGAGCATTACTAGTCTGTTCACCCCAGAAAATATTTTGTTTGCCTTGAAGGATGATTTTGATGTAGGGATACATCCACTCATGGAAAGTGGAAGAAGGTAGACCTCTAACTCTGCTGAGAACAATTATCAAGTCACTAACTTCTTCTACAAAGTCACTCCTTAGAAAACTCCCTGGCCATCTGGAGAGATTAGACCTGGCAGTTTTCAACCATTTAGTGTTTATAATCCTTTTGGCTTTCTTAGTATTCTTGTCATATTCCTTTTGAGCAATATTGAAATCAAGCTCTGCAATCTCCTCTGCACCAGGACACATGAGCATTTTGTCTATGAATTCAGCATCCAGCCTCATTATCACATTGCCATGTGCATTTGCCACTGTCCTATTGTCTCTATTATAAAAATGAGCTAATTGAAGGACAAAATCAGTGTTATGAGCTACTACGGGAAAAGACGCAACCAAATGAATATTGTTGTTTATAATCCTTTGCATGTAGTGACTTGGATTATCTTGCTTTGTCCTTTCTACAAATTCATCCATATCAACATGGCCAATCTCTGTATCTTGTATCTCATCCACATTTGATGTGACTGAAGTGACGGGGAACACACCCTGGTACTTGTACTTCATAGATTTGGTTTTCTTTGGAGAGGGATCGGTCATTTGAAAGATGAACTCCTTCAGTTGAGAACAAGAACTTGACAATCTTGCAAAAGCAACTGCAACAATAGAAGGCATGATTTTGCAGTGTTAGGGAAAAATTGGCATTTTGGAAACTACATTATTGAAAATCATGATCAAAAGCATGAGCTTGAAGGGGCTAGAGAGCAATCAAAGTGAATAACTGAGCGAAAGTGGGCAAGGTTTAACAGATGCAAAAATCTCCAAAGAGAATTTCGGGACAGAGATGCACGAGTGGCAAAAATTGCCGCCCTTGCATGTAGGAGGGAATTGCATTGTGTCAGGGTGGCAATTTTCACCGCCCTTGCATGTGAAGGGTAGGTCTATGTTTAAGCAGATAAAATCAATGCTTTTACATTTGCAAGTGATATTTTAAGTACACTTAGGCAAACAAGAGACAATGGCATGGGCGGTCATTTTCACCACTCATGCATTTGGTATAAAACATATCATATGCATCGGCAGTGAAAATCACCACCCCATGCATATGGAATGTATTACAAGATTGTGTATGGGCAGAAAAATTTGCCACCCTTACATATAGGGCAAATATGTATCATGGCATTGCTAGTGAAATACACCGCTCGAGCAAGGAAGGTAGGAACTTTGTGTGTTGGCGGTGTTTTTTTTTGCTGCCTTCACACTAAGACATAGAGACTCGTTTTAGCAGAAGTTTTCAACGCTTAAACTTAAACCAAAACATCGAAGACATGGCAAAAATCGTCGTCGACATAGGTAGGTTAAAAAAACAAAACATTAACACAAAACACAAACTACAGATTGAAAAACAAAAAGTTGTAACACATTAAAACTAAAAACAAAAACCATTAACGTGATGAGGATTCGTCAATAGATAAAAAAGAGTTAGGGTTTTCGCACAAAACAAGACAAAGACTAAAAACTAGTAATAAAAACCTTAACTTCTCATAAAATAGAAATAAAAAGAGAATGAGAAATAAAAAGAAAACCTACTTGTGAATAATGGAGGAAGAATGATCTCCAATCCGTCGTCACAATCCGTCTGCACACACAAGAAATCGTCGAGCAATGGCGTGGAGTATACGGAGGGCAAGGAGTAAATGCAAGGCAATAGAGAATGATAATGAACATAAAATTGACCAAAAACACAATAAAAAGATCTAATAAACACTAAACTCAAAGTGCATTAATGACACTTGAGTTGAAATAAAGAATGCTCGGGTGGCGAAAACTTCCGCCACAACATGAAGGATAAGAGACATATGCATGGGCGGTGATTTTCACCGCCCTTGCATATAGGGGAAACTTGACTGACATGCACCGGCGGCGAAAATCACTGCCCATACATGTAAAACAAAAAGAATTTCTAACTCCTTAAAACTACCAAACCCTCAAGTTTAGTTAGTTCGCTACTTGATCTATTTGTGCAAATTTCAAGAAACCAAGATGAGAAGATACTCAAATGAATTCTCAGGAGCTAGAGGACCACGCATGAGGGCAAGAAGATTCACCTTGATTTGCGTGCTTAGAGTTGTAGGCTACGAAACAAACAAGTTTCGTAGGGGTCATCCTACAAAATGAGCACAACTAATTTTGAGGATAACATTCTTTAAGCATTTTAGAGAGAATATATCTATTGAGAGCAGTATTTGAGAAAATAGTCAAAGATTTAGAATAAAATACTGCAAGGACTACCCTCCTAGGTTTTGTAGAGCCTGAAGTGCAGAGGAAAAGGATTAAATCCACTTTTTTTGTTCATTGGCCAATCCCTCAAGGCAAACCAACCATTAGAATTGGCTATTCTTTAGATTGCCTTTTTGAGATCAAGTTGGGAATTTAAAACAACCAACAAAAATCATAGGAAACATGCTTCATTTTTTGTGCAAAGATTAGTTGGAGATGACACATATGTAGATGAGGCACTAGTTTTGAGTATTTTTAGGTTTTCCAATTGAAAAATTCAACCAATCTCTTCCTCTACACCCAAAAAAGGGAACTCTTTAGTTGTCCAAGCATTCAAGGAGCAGTTACATCTTTACTTCCCACTAGAGAACACCTCCTAGATTCTCTCAAACATGTTTTGCCTTCATAGATATGTATTGCATAGAGACAAGTATCTAATGGCTGGATTTTTCTGTAATAGACATGTACTGAACTTTGTATCAGATATGTTTGCCTTCATGATCAATAAAATAGTTGATTTTATGCCTTTGTCATAATCTTTGCACTGTGTATTGTTGGAAGACTGGAAATCTATCTTGTTAATCATTCAATTCCTTGTGGTTTCAGCTCTCTTTCTTAACCTTTGCAAGAGTTTCTATGAGTTTCGTGTATGCAATCAGTTGTTTTGAGATCATAATGTGCATAGAAAACATGTCCAAACAATTGTTTTAGCCTTTCTCAATCAATGCGGAAATTGTATTATTGCCTTTCCATATAAGATCATACTGTGTTTCTCTGGAAGAAATCTGAGCTTACCTTTGTGGACAACAGTTCCTCTTGCAGATTTAGCTTCTTCTCCCAACCTTTGTGAGAGTGTTTATGAATTTCTTCAAGTATAGAGCAGGTTCTTGAGATTGTCCTTGTGTTAGATAAACAGGTCCAGAAATCTATAACTATTGGTGCATCACCATCTTATTTATTTTCAGTATTCCTTCTATCCTTTCCATCAGCAAAAGTTAGATTATGATTAGGCCTACTTTCCATTATGTTGAGTTGGTTTAGCATTTGTATATTAAGCTTAGGTAGGAACCGACCTTCTTTGGAGGTCCGATCTCAAGTAGCAAGATCACACACCTAGATATCATTCATATTGTGTCATTGGATTGTTGAACCAGGTTCAATAAGGATGCAAATCTAAGTGATAACACAAACATTTTACAATGGTAAGGACTACTAACCCTTGATGGTTCACAAGGCACAACACTTGCTGAAGGTTTTGCAAATGGGGTAGCAAGCTAAGTGGGGCTTGATCTTGGGGGAAACTCCATGGTTAAGCGTGCTTGAGTCAGAGTAGTACTGGGATGGGTGACCCCCCGGGAAGTCCCGATGCTTCACCCATGTGTGCATCACCTAGATGCAATGAGTGCTAAGTGGACCATTCATTAACATGAGAGATGGGTTCATGTGAACCACTACTCATGAAATATGGGTCATGTGTTTGACTCAAAAACTACGCAGTTAAACCCTGAAATAAAATATCACTGCTAACCCTTATTTAAAATGACACCTCACACAAATGTAGATCAAACAAAGCGTAAAACAACCAACTCTTTCTTTTTCTTAATGAAAAGATCATATATATTAAAATAAATGTGTTAAAACATATAGCCAAATCTTTCAAAAAGCACAAAGCATAAAATCACACCTCAAAACCAAAATGACAAAACCCTAAACCAACATGAACAAAAATGTAACCCCTCGAAAAGAAAAATCCACACAAAACAATCTACAACCCACAAAAAAAAAAATCCATAAAATTATTTTTAAAAACATTAAACCAAGACAAAACCAACTCTCTTAATATACACTCTAAAAAACTTGATCCATGCATTGCTTAGAGGAGTCCAGCCTTAAGTAAATCATGCCAATTCTCACAGTTTTCATGCATATTTAAAAATAGATAAATTTACGGCATATTCATTTTTAGAACCTGACAAGTATTCATGAACCCTGGTCATGTGATAAGTAACTAATGTACCTGCTAAAACTGCAAGAGATTTCTCTTTGACTGAAACACAGGCGGCAATGAATAACCATCAGTGCTGGCAGTCTGCAGAAACTTAATGAAGGATGATGTGATATGATGTAAACACAACCTACTCTCTGACTTTGATTACCATTCAACTGAATACAAATAAATGACTTCATACCCAAAACGTACCCGATTCATATGACAAGCTTAAAAATTTAACTTCTTAAAGTTGCGCAGATTTCCAGACGTGAAATTAAAAATGCAGATTCAATCCAAAGATCTTGGAGTGCATTCCATATAACTCGGAGTGCATGGACACCGTCCCTTACAAGATTTCTGACAAGGAAATTAAGAATGAAGAAGTCGTTATAAAAACTGTATCTTTGTTGAATTTCGACTACTCCAATTACCTGCGCAAGAGAATCCACAGATTTACAAACTTAGACAAACACGATACTTCTTGCACAGGGAAAACAGACCCATTTTCAAACTTTGGCAGGGATATGGCAGAAAAGCATTACTTTGTGGTAAAGATATTAATGCAGATCTTCATTGCCAATCATATGCTATTCTTAAAAATATGACAAATATTTATTATTTTTTTATGTAAGAATGAGGTGTAAAATTATTATTGACTGTTTAACCATATGATGTTTAAGTAGAGTATGATACATTAACAAAGTACTATTTACAAAAAATTTCACATTAAACTTTGATACAAATTTCACTTAAGACTTTGTATTAAATCCAAAGCAACCTATAATCAGAACAATTATACAATATACATATTGAACCCTTTCTAAATATACAGCTAGACTTTTGCAATAACATTAAACATAAACATTGAAACATTTGCACATGCTATGATATTGAAATTCTTTCATAGACAATAAACCTTTACAAACAAAAGCAATGTGTAAATTGTTGTGATTCCTTCACATACCAACGTCTATAATTAATTTATTTTCTTCCTCTAAATATTAGTTTTGGTATTATATGTAAAAATTGCAAACATAAAATTAATGGAGGAGGATGCAACACATATATACAATAATATCATATTGTTCTCTCATAATAAAGTAATGTATTAAATACATATGAAAATTAATACAAAGAGATGGTGTAACCACCTTTCAACCACCAAAATTTAACCACTCTTTAATTGAGTACATGGTTAAACAATAATCCAAGAAACATAAAATAGATGAGGAAAATAATAATCAGGGGAACATTTACAACAATTGGCTAAAAGCATTGAATAGTTGTAGGCCCTCACCCATAAACATTGAGAATATTGGTGTCATTATATTACCTTTTTGCCTAAATCTTTATTTTGGCTCATAATTTGAGTTGTAAGTGATCTTTGAAATCTATCATTATGAGAGTTTATAAAGTCTTAAGCTCACGTTATCTCATAACTTAAGTCACCTTATGGTCCTATTTTTAATAACTTTCAGTTATAATGTCTTTAAAGTTATAAAGGTTGTTAGAATTTGCAATAACTACAAATCTACCCAATAAAAAATAATAAGATGACACTAATTCAATATGTAAACAAATTTAGAAAAACAACACTTCAATATCTATAGTCAAGGTGTTCAAGATATAAAAATGAAGGAAATCTTACAATATATAGGCTCAAGGATGCACAAGTCAAGGTGACAAGTGTCCCAGAGAAGAGCAATAAACTCGAGACTAAATCAACTATAGAAGTAGAGGTGTCAAGTGAACTCATCTTGATGATCAAGTGAACTCACCTTGATGAAGGAGATGTGGCACCTAACTATCGTCAATCAAGGAGTTGGATGAGGTAGAGGTGGCATGTGCCCCCATCAATCAAGGAGATGACATGTGCTCTTATTTCCTAATTTACTCGAGTAAATAATAATTACCTAAGTAAACTTAATATAAGACCTACAATAGTAATTAATTATACCAACACCCCCTTAAGTGCAACTGAGGTAATAAAGAAATGGGTCTCGACAAGACAAGCCATATTAGGTACCCATGTATAATATGAAAGAACCCCAATGTACAAGAAAGTGCACCCCCCTAGAAGTAGAAAAAACACATAGGACAAAACTCCATCCCAATTGAGGTATGTGAAGGAACATGTGTGCCTCTATAAAGAAGAGAAAGAAATCGACGTAGAATGTCACATGGTGAATGCTATAGTAGGTCTCACTACAAAAAATGATGCCTCTTCCTTTCTTAAGATAGAAACCCTGAGCTGTAAAACCACTATTTATTCCCATTCAAATGGAATGTATGAAGGAATCAAGATGTTTAGTTTTGAAAGCTACTCATCTTTCTCAATGTTGATGTTGAACTGTGACTGTGACATGCAAGATTCGAGAATAGTCACCACTAAAGTGTGAAACTTGTGTTGGGAATTAAGGTGTCTCAACCTTGGTAATTCCTTGTATTTTTACATTGTATTTATTTATTTATTGCCTATTATATTAATTGGATGCAAATCTTATGTTGTCATATTGTGGGAGTTGGCATGGTGATGTGTCATCCTACATGGCATATGACCACATGTAATTTTGTCCTCACATGAGGAGATAGGCTCCCAATTAGTGGTAGGAATATTTTGCCATATGTTGGCATCTTGGATGTTGTGTAAGGGAATATTGACCGAAATGGTCATGACAGATTCCTATGACAAAGTTATGACATGTAAGAGTCAGAAATAGGAGATTGTATGACAGGTGAAGACATGTGTCAAAGCGCATCTTTGAAAAAGGCATCTTTGGGTGCCCCAATGTGGACTATGACATGTTGTAAGAGAATATGCTATTTATAGCCTATGTATGATAGATTCTCTTACAACTGTAAGTTATGACAACTATGACAGATTCTATGACGGTTGTAAGAGTCGTAAGAGCATCTGTCATAGCCCATTTTGGAAATAGGCGACCTCCTTGGGATGGGGTGACTTGACAAGTGTCAGGAGCATCCTACAGTGTTGGACAAGTGTCCATAGGCGTGGGTTTTCGGCCATGAGGCCATGTTGGACACCCATCCCACTGTGGAGCCTTTTTTGCCTTGTATTTGTTATATAAACAGGTGTTTTGGAGAGGTGATGTACTACAAGTTTGACAGGTACTGTTGTGCTGCTAGATCATCCCCAGATACGAGTGTCGAAGAGTCCTGCAAGAGCATTGGCTCTGTGTTGTATTGTAACCTTCATTATTTACGGAATACATTTGAGTTGTGTTTTGGAGTGGGGTTTTTCACCTGTAAGGGTTTTCCCCACGTATATCTTGTGTCTCTCTTCTTCTGTCTTACTTTCTTGTGTATGTGTTTGCTGCAATATCTCTGTTAGTGGGTTAACATAGCTGTAATTGTAAAGATAAAATTGAATTTGCACTCTCCTCCCCTCATTAGATTAGTGTAGGAAGCGATTTTCGCACACCTAGCTTCCTTTCAACTTGAATTGATGTGAATCAGGATGTGTCAAGATAGTAGCATGAAGTGGTGGAGGAAAAACAAGAGGATCCAAAACAAGAGATAATGCAACTCAATGGGAGCTATCATTAAAGAGAGGACATATGTCCTCAATGTTGTTATCAAGATTGAGAAAATGTGATTCTACAAACAACTAATGGATGTTTGATAAGATGATATCTCACTAATCAAGAGGACAACTATGAATTTGTTAGAAAGAATTTGTAGGAGCATGCAAAGAAGTCAACATCTCTATCAATGTAGTAGGTGGAGGTGGTAGAATAGTTGTCGATGCTAGAGGTGTAGGAAGAGGAAAAACAAGAGAGATTTCTCTATGTCATCAGGACATTCAAGACTTTCCCAATAAGTAAATTCATCTTTAGTATCATCATCATACAAAGAATTATCAGAATCATCAAGGGGAAGAAGTATGTCCATGTAACAGGATCATTTGGGAATGGAGGTTCATTGGAATATTGAGTGAGGGCACTCAGTATGTGATAGAGCCCACAATGTGTGGTCACCAACACTTAGACCAATTAATCCTAAGACATGATCATTTCTATTTTCCCATGCAAATTTTTGCTAATGTGTACTTGGTTCATGAATAAGCCCGTACAAATGTGGTAAGAGATGAATCCATCAATAGTGCTTCAAGATGCCATTACATTAGGACTTGAATTTTCCTTCTTCCAAAATAATGACAAAGGGATGATTTGTTATACCAATTAGTGACTTCAATAGATTACCCCCTTAGCAGATTTGAAAATTTATGTGAATCTATTGGTTACAAAATGCCTATGTATAAGCCCCCCAAGACTAGTACATGATGTGGCACTTTATAAGTTGAGTGTGCGTGCATTAACAACCCCCACAAATTGCTTAATTGTGACACTCTTAGTTAGTTGTTAATGTTTCCAACACTTTATTTTAGTGCATTACAATGCAATATATTAGATTAATCAAGATTTACAAGGCCCAAAAATGGCCAAAATTCTAAAAGTAATATGTGCTAATAGAATAGGAACAAAAAATTTGCATCATTAAGTAAATCTTAGAAAAATACCAACTTTCAAGAAAAACAACACCCAAAAAAGAGCTCATTTGTGAAAATTATAAGTGCAAGAATTCCTAAAATGCATAACTAAGCAACAAAATCTATGAGAAAAGTATTTTTTTGAAAAAACCAAGCATCTTGAGTTGAAACCACTTACATCACTATGAAGAGCATGAAATTTTGCCCCATTTCATAAAAAATGCACCAAAAAATACCTATGTATGGCCAAGAAAAGGCCTCTCAAAGTTGGACAATAAATTTGAAAATACAGATGGAGAGAGGGGTCTGCTAGTGGTGGTGGGCTGGTTGCTCATGGATGCTGGGATGGTGGGGAATTCGTTTCTCTTTGAGTGGCATTGTTGGGGCAGTGGACGAGTGAAGGGCTAATGGGGTGGAGGTGTTTGGGCAATAGTGGAGCTTGCAGGGGCCCAGTGTGGGCAATGTTGGGTTTTCAAATCCTCACTTAGGGATTCCATAGTCGGTAACAGTGTCCTAATGGGGTGTGGGGACTCTCATCCTAGTCATGGAAGAGTTCATACCCTATTGTAGTAGGGTATGGGAGTACCCCTATGCACTAAAAAATCTATTTTTAATAAAATTTTGATTTAGAAAAAAGATTTTTTTGATATATATAATTTTTATATAAAAAATTAATAAAATGAAGAATAATTTTTTTTGTACCTAAAAAGTGTTGTGCAAGGAGGCCACATGACATCCTTTGGCAAGAAATATTTTGCCCCCTTGCTTCCTATACACCATTTCTAACAAATTGATAGTCAATCCTTATGATTGGATGCCTTCCAGGCATAATGACACTATCCATTTTTCTCAAATTTGCCACAAAATGCATGGTGTCTGCAAAAAACAAAATCAAACCCTATAGGTAAAACTAGTTACTTAACTTTGCAATGTTTGTTTTGGATGAAACAAAAGCCTAACTTAGCTAACTTAACCCTTCTAAATGCAATTGGAATAGTCATTTTTTTCTTGGAGGCATCCTATAATGAGTGATCTAAAAAACACCTAATTTGCAAGACTATGAACCCTAGGTGGAAAAAAAGCTAAGATAATATATCTCGATTGAATTATTTTACATCTAAGTTGAACTGTTCTAATGTCCTATTAGAATTTTCAATAACTACAAATCTACCCAAGGATGAATGATAAGATGGCATTAGTTCAATATGCAAACAAATTAAGAAAAACAACATTCCAATATCTATATTCAAGGTTTAAAAATGAAGGAAATGACTACAATATATAGGCTCAAGGATGCACAAGTCAAGGAGACAAGTGTCCCAGAGGAGAGTAGTACATTGGAGACCAACTCGACTATAGGAGAAAAGTTGTGTGAACTCATCTTGATGACCAAGTGAACTCACCTTGATGAAGGAGATGTGGCACCTAACTATCCTCAATCAAAGAGATGTGGCACCTAACGACTATTAATCAAGAATCTAATGGATGACATTTTTGCAATAGGAGGAAATATCTCACTATAATCCAATCCCTCAACCTAGGAGTTATTTTTTGCAACCAACTGTGCCTTATATTTCTCTACATTCCCATCTAAATTGATCTTCTTCATGAATACCTATTTACAACCAATTGGTTTGTGTCCTTTAGGAAAATCTACCAAGGCCCCCATCTCTTCATTCATGCCAATTTTCAAGGATTCTACATTATGCATACCCAACGCCTCTTAAACACAAATCTAAGTTCATCAATGTTAGTATTCAAAGCAAATATACATCTCTAATCACTAAGACAATACCTTTTTTTTATCATAGTCTAAGCCTAGTTGACCTTCAAACAAGCTAAGTAGGAGGTTCTTCCTCCTCTTCTAAAGATTCCAAACTTAAAGAGCTCTCCTCAACTTCTAGTCTCATTTGGGCTCTCGATTCAACTTTCTCTAGCATAGGAGGAAGCTGAATCACATCTTTCTTTTCACTTTGTTCTAACTACAATACAATGGAAGAAGGATTAGTCTCTCTAAAAATAACACTTCTACTATATAATACCTTAAATTATGCAACGTGATCCCAAAGTTTGTATCCCTTCACACCATAACTATTACCAATGAAAATATAATTTATAGCCTTGTTATCCAATTTTGCATGCTTCTCCCTCGATACATGAACATATTCCTAACAACCAAAAACACAAAGATGCCTCAATGAAGGCTTTGTAACTAACCATGTCTCCATAGGTGTTTTATCAACAAGAGTTGATGTAGAAGACTTGTTAATCATTCAACAAGAGGTGGTTACAACCTCAGACCAAAATCTTTGTTCCAAGCCAACTCTACTAAGCATACTCCTAGGCTTCTCTATCAGTGTCATGTTCATCCTCTCTGCAATTCCATTATTTTTTGGAGAATACGGAGTTGTCTTTTGCCTCTAAATGCTATAATCCTTATAGAATCTATCAAAATTTGTAGAACAATATTCACTACCATTGCCAATCCTTAAACATATAATTTTTTTTCCAGTATGAGTTTCTACCATAGCTTTGAACTCTTTAAAATGACTAAAAACTTTTGATTTTATTTTAAGAAAATAAACCCATGTCCTACTCTAATCATCAATAATTATAACATAGTAAATAGATTTTACAATTGAAGGAACATCAACAAGACCAGAAACATATGAATGAATAAGATCCAAAATTCCATAAGACTTATGAGAACTTGAATAAAACAAAATTTGGTTAGTTTTTCATGTATGCAATGTTCACAGAAATCAACTTCAAGATTACAATTAGATAAACCTTCAATAAGGTTCTTATTCTTTAAGGTCCTTAGACCCTTCTCTCCTATTTGGCCTAATATCTAGTGCCATAACATTGTATTTTTAACCAATAACTTAGTCTTTGTAGAAAGAGCACCCTTATGTACCCTCAAAGCACAACCATCCACTAAAGAAGATACCATTCCTTCATCCAATGAACTAGATGAAGATCCAGTCTTAATAGAAGTACTATTGCACTCAACAATGCATGCATCAAGCTAAAACATAGTGCCTAATCTCACACCTCTAGAAATCACCATAGCACCTCTAACCATCTTACATCTTGTATCAGAAAAGACAACCTGCACAATTGCATCAATCAATTTGCTTATAGATAATAGGATTCACGCTAACCCATGGATATGCAACACACCAGTAACTCCTTTAACTCTACCATTATGAAATTTAATTTATACTCTACCACGGCCAACAATTTTTAAATGAGAATCATCTCCCAAGTACACCTTACCTCCATCAAATTCCTCATACTATTAAAACCAATCTCTATTTGATGTCATATAAAAAGAAGCACTTGAGTCAATTGAACATTCATTATCACTTGCACATGTTTCCAAAGTTGCAATGAAGACATCACCATCTTCCTTTTTGGATTTAGAATCAAAGTCAATTTTATTTTTCTTTTTATTCTTCTCCTCTTTACATTCTTTTTAGAAGTGACCAGGTTTGCCACAATTCCAACACATCACTTTGGATTTTCTAGGAGACTTTGATTTCCCCTTGGACTTGGATCTTGACTTCTCATGCTATTTCTCATTCTTCTTACCTCTTTCTTTTGATCTTCCATGAACACTCAAGGCCTCTTTAGCACTTATGTAAACATTTCTTCTCATCTCTTTAGAAAGTAAATAACCAACAACATCTTCAACCTTCAATGTAATAAGTACTCCCAATGGCTATTACAATACTATCCCATGAATTAGGCAAAGAACACAATAAAGTCTAACATTTTTCTTCCTCATCTATTTTCACACCCACTGAATTTAACTAATCCACCAATGTATTGAATACGTTCAAGTGATTTGTAATCTATCCACCTTCCTCCATTCTTAAGGAATATAATTTATTTTGTAAAAACAACTTGTTAACCACAGATTTAGATTGGTAGATTTCACCTAATTTCTACCATAACTTATTTGCAGTAGGTTCTTCATGGACATTAATCAAAATAGAATCTACAAGACATAATCTAATGAGACCATTTGCTTCCTAGTCCATAATGTCACGCTAACCAATTGTGGTTGCATCTGCAGGTCTATGAACTTTCTCATCAATGGCACCCCATAGATCACAATCTACTTTAATAGATCCTCCATTTTCATTTTCCATAGCTCAAAATTTGTACAAAAAAAAAATTCTCAACCTCAATCCTCCCTAATGTGCTTGCCATTTGTAATTCTTGTAATAAGATCACAAAGTATACTTTTGCACAAGCTCCCACTCAAACTAGATTAGCTCAAAAAAACCAACAACTAGAACCAAAACTAGCCAGGATCTAATACCACTTGTAAGAAAGAACAAGTAGCAGAATTAACTTCCTATGCTAATCTTAGAGTAGTGTACATAAAACTTTAAAATCTAATATAAAACTATTACAAAAATTATGCAGAAACACATATGAAAGCATAAATAGTATAACACATAACACCAGTATTACGTGGGTAAAACTCTTTTAGGAGAAGAACCCCATACTCCAAAACCTACTCAATATATTATCAAATCAATAACAAGATTACAACACACTTGTAGAGAAAACTTTTACAGGAGTGTCACCAGCATATAAACTTGGAGTGATTTTGGTAGCATTTCGATAGCACCTACAAATTATCAATAGAATAGAACTCCTCAAGCACCCAAATTATAGATAAAGTAGCACACTAGAAACCACATGTGGTTTTCTAGACCATGTGTTGAGTCCCCTAGAGGTATGACACTCAACATGGACATAAATTCTAATGCCTCTTTTTGGGATTTCACATGTAAGATAAAAATAGTAAATTAATATTAACTTCTCTAACCTCCATTTTGACCACCTCAAACATGGCATATGACTTTGTCATTATTCCCTATCTAGAAATAGACGCTTCATGAGAAGTGCAAATATCTATCATAGCTGATCATGATTCCCAATAACTCCCTCTTATAGGCTCTTATAGCTATCACAAGATTATGTCATAAAATCCCTCCAAAATAGGGTGCTCCAAGTTTTCTAATTTAATAAATTCCTTATGACAAATTAAAACTCACATTACAAAGTACTAACATGTGGCATGTGATGCCAACTCAAAATCACATGTCCCATTTTAAATGGAGCATAATTTAATTAATAAAAAATATAATAAAATGTAATAATGTGTGGGAAAATGTTAAATAATTAATAAATCAAATCAAGAACTTTTCAAGGTTGAGACACATTAATTCCCAACAATCTATCCCTATTCCATCTACCAATAAACATATCATTTATTTTCACATTATATTTTGGCCTATGAATTTTCCTATGAGTTGTGATCATATTATTTGTTGAATCATTTGATGTGTATTGGTATTGATCTATTAAATCAATATATGCATTATTTCTACTAGATGTAGGTCTACTAATTGTTCTTGAGAAGAAAGTCTAGTATACTTACCAATATCTTTTGCTTTTCGTGCATCTTGTTGTTTTCTTAAATGATTTGATGTATCTTCTTGTTCTTGTGGATCTCTGGACTATCTTTATCTTTCCATATTAATTTTATTGTATGATCCGATTTTGAGTTTGATTGAGCATAGCCACCACACTTCACTAGTGAAGAGAAAGTGTCCCTTACAATGATCAACATAACAACAAAATAAATATTTCAAATATTCAATAGTTCCCTAGCAATGATACCATTTTTTTGGGTCCTAAAATTGTAGTTCCACAATGCTAGAGTATTAACCAATCTTTAAGGCTAGGGATTTGTCTTCATGAAGATAGAACAAGGACTCGTCAACAAAATATGAAGGATTAAAGGCCAACTCCTGAGAGTGTGTATTCTCTCCTTCACTTTGGGATCAATTAAACCAAAGAGAGTGTTCCTAGAGGCATCCTTGATGGAATTCTTTGATAAAAATGATACAACAAATTGCTACAAAAATTAATTATACCCAGTGTATGATAGATCCCAAATTTTTTGACTAAGTCTATGACTTACTAGCTACTTTAGAACCTCTTATTAAGATAATAAAAACATCCTTGTAGATATGCAAGATGTGTGCATACATGACATGATTCTCCAAAATAATTGCTATTAAGGCTCACTGAGGATATTCCCTCAGTTGTATTACTAAATCATGATAGTATTCAAAATCTTAATTTACTTCTAAGTTATAGTCAAAATGATAAATGTTCTAATCAAAAGTGTGTTTGATCATTAACCTCTGAGATTGATGCCTTCTCCCATGGCTAACAAAGTCTCAACTTGCAAGAAAGAAGAGGGCACATCTATAAATCACAATTGAAACTAGATTTGTACACACACAAAAATTAGAGTTGCCACTTCATATTAATTGAAGATACTTAATGATCCATATCAATGCTACAAAAATCCACATGAGAAAAAGGAAAGACCACCATAAAATATTTTCAATTCTTTAAAATGATGTCACACATTTATGATAACCATGTTACTTTCATGCCAAGAAATGTGTCAAGAGGAAATCCACAACTAAGTTTGAAGATTCCCCTAAACAATTATAGACTACCATGGAGACATTTAGCTATAGATATATTTTCCTATTTAAAACCTTTTTTGTGATTCACCCAATATTCTTTCCAACTTACAAATTGGACTTATAGAGTTTGGGACCCTAGATTACTCTTAGACACTTACAACCCTGGAAGCAACAAAATGATCAACCTTTTTTACATCTTACATCCTTGTATTCATATCACTTCAATCATAATGCACTTCTAGTGACTTTGGTAGATTTTTGAGGGTCACTAGATTTTGTTGCTAGTTAAGACACAATACCTACAAGTACAATAATTTACATCTCAATCACCCTTGGATCTAGTGTAGGATGATCTAGAGCAATGACAACAACATTCTTATGCTTAGAAGAGTAGCCTAGTACTTATTTGTAGGTCCCTACAATAGATAAGGCCTCGTTTATGGAATTCAAGCATCCATACCCATTTTCATCACCTTCACATGGCCTTGTGTGTGGATTCATGCCTTTGATGGATTCAATGTCATTTTGGCAGGATCTAGAAGACTTTTCGCACCAACCACATTTATTTCTAGTCATTAATGGCATCCTAAGGTCACGTGTGAAGGTGGGTGGAGTCTCCTATTTGAGTGGTGAGGGTCTATAGTTTCTCATGCTTAAATAGTGCTTGATTGGGAAGAAAATATTTTAAAGGCCCGATGCTAGGAGTCAGGAAATCACATGCTAGGATGCCAAGGAGGATCATGAGTCAAGGGCCTAGATAAGGGCATGTTAGGTGAAAAGGGAATGTGAAGTCCATAGGCTCAGGGAAAGTAGAATGGAGAGGTGATGGGATTTGGGGATTTAGAATGCCACATGATAGTTTTCTTTAGGTGGGGTGGCATTAAGAATCCTAGAAGTTTGAAAAAGGAAGGTGCAATTAGGAGTAGAGATTAGAGAAATAGGATAACTGCTACTAGGGGAAGAAGCATAGATGGGAAAAGGGAATTGTGGAGGCTTGAGGAGAGTGTATGAATGGGGTGGAAAGGATCATATTGTTGGGACTAATAGATACCTAATGTTCTCTGGGGAGGATGGTATGAAAATTCCTAAATCCCCACAAATGGCACTGAAGGAAGTCGATGATCAGGGAAGAGGAATCCCTAATGCATCATGGATAGGGGAAGGAGGGATTAGAGAATTGGGATCTCAAGATACTATTTACCTTAAGGTATGATAGTAAGGAAAATTTTAGAGCCCTGATGCACACAATGGAAATTAGGACTTGAGGAAAAAAAACATTAGGGATTAGGGTAGAGGAAAGCCCAAAGGCATGCAAAGGAACATGAGACACTAAGGTTCATACTTTAGGATTATGGTGTATGTGGTACAAAGTTAAGTGCATTTTTTAAGATATAGACCCAAAAAAGAAGTAGGCTAGTGGGAGGTAGGGAAATGAATGCGAAGGTACCAAGGTAAAGGAAACCCTGAAAACCTTCCCAAGGCTAGAAACGGACTTAAAAAACCTCCATACTTAAAAAAATTGAATTTTTGTAATTTGGGCACATGACCAAGACATGAGGGGATGCAAATCACAACATTTGAACACAAAATGACCAAGGGAATCCATTGAAACAAATCTATGATTGGACATTAATGATGGGTTGAATAAGGCCAAGGCAATAAAGGGAGTACAATATAGATAATTTTGCATCATTAGATTAGGTCCCAACAATCTCTCCCACAAACAACTATGTTGAGATATGATTTGTCACCTTTGTATACCTTTTCACCATCATATTTATTGTAATATCAAAACCAATCCCAATGGGGAGTCATGCGGAAATAAGTTCTAGAGTCTACAATCAATATATCCACACATGCTTGTGTTGCTAAGGCCATGACAAAGGCATTTCCTACATCATCTTGATAGGATTTATCAAAATAATCATCAGATTCAACATTTTTCTTCTTTTTCTCCTCCTTGTAGTCTCTTTTAAAGTGACTCATTTGACATGGTTCTAACATTTTTCTTTGTCTTTCTAGGAGACTTATATCTCACATGAGATTTAGATATGTCCTTGTCCTTGTTCTTGTCTTTTTCTTTAGACTTTTCATGAACAATTAATGCCTCCTTGGTGGATTTGGTATCCTTTCTCTCCATCTCCTATGAGAGAAGAGAAACCATGAGCTCATGATGGAGTCTAGTTAGTCTGAATAAACCCACTTACAGAAAACTTGAGCAAAGAGAAAATTTAGAAAATAATGACAGGAAGTTAATATTTGATATTCAACAAATGACAAGAAGATTTGTTTATGCATATTCTTATCATAAGACAGAATGAACTACAACTCCACACTATTCTTATTTCTCATATTAAAACATTACAAAAACTATCTATGGGCCTACAACAGACAACCAAAACTATGAGTATTAAAAATAGTTGAACTCCTATTCTCCAATCTATCTTCTGCCTTCCTATTTTGTGATCTCTCTACATTCATTCCCGTCCTCTCTCTACACATTTGACTTCTCTTTCTTTATTTAACCATCGGCCTCTAGAGACTTCCCTGCCATTCCTGCTGTCATTTAAGCTTCTACAAAAATTGGGTCTGTAACCATTGCTGGAGGAATATCAACAGTTTGTAAAATATAACGCCTGCCAGAGATCTCCTGCTTTCCAATACTCTCAATTGTCTTCGACAATATGCCGTGGCCCTTCATCTTCTCCAAATGATTCCAATTGTCTGTCGAGTCAGGAATATAAATGGACAGAAGAAAAGAAACACCCTCTTAAGAGTTGAGTTTTTGTCACACGGGAAATAGGAGCTAAAATTAAACTTAATTCCCAAGCAAGCAATAGGACTGTAAGCGCGACATGAGCAGAAAAATACATGGTGACAGGAACTCCTTAATGAGTTTTCAATTTCACAAGGAAGGAGTTACAAGAATAGAAGATAGAAAGACACCGCCAAAATGAAGAAAAGCTAACAAAAATAGAAAAAAAACCAAAACAATAAAAGAAAGAAAACCAAAAATGTAGGCATGATGCTCCGCATCAAACTCCCAAGCACAAAGAAATCATGAGCTCCTACTCATGAGGTTTACAATTGAATGACCTTGTTTGATAATCTCCTCCTCAGTGAGCCATGAAACATCTTCAACTGAATGATTGTTCCATTTGACGAGGTACTTGAAGTACTCATGCTTTTGGGTCCTCCTCAGCACCTATTTATCTAGAATGCATTCAATCTCTCGTGGAGTAGTGACTGTCCTAGATTACTCTTCCGGAGTTGAAATTTCTGCTTTAGTATTCTCTGCTTCTATATCCCCTTTGTATGGATATAAATCTACCATGTTGAAGATAGGATATATATTCAAGTCTACAGGCAAAGAAATCTCATATGTATTGGCTAAGAACTTCCTCAGGATTTGGCACGGACCAATCTTTTTCATTTGTAGTTTGTTATAAGTTCCTATAGGAAATCTCTCCTTTTGAAGATGTGCCAATACAAGGTCTCCAACCTGAAATTGCAACTCTCTTTTCTTCTGATCAACATGCTTTTTATACTGTAGATTGTTGTCCTCAATGTTATGCTTCACCTTTTCCTGAATCATGAATTACTTGAGGAAACTCTTCCCCATCTGCACTCCTCTTCTCCATTCTAGCAAGATCACGAAGTTCAAATACACTTCTTGGATGCATACCATACACCACATAGAAAGGATTGAAACCTATGCTCTTATTTGGGGAATCATTATATGCAAATTTAGCTTGTGCTAACATAAGATCCCAACTTCCAAGTGAACTACCAACAAGACATCTTAAGAAATTGCCAAGGCTTCTATTAACAACCTCAATCTGTCCATCCGTTTGTGGATGATAAGCAAAACTAAAATTCAGATTTGTACTCAATTTCCTCCATAGAGTCCTCCAAAAATGACCCACAAACTTAGTATCCCTATCATAAATTATGCTTCTAGGAATACCATGCAGCCTTACAACTTCTTTAAAGAACAAATTTGCAATGTTAGTTGCATCACTAGTCTTTTTACATGGTATAAAATGCACCATTTTTGAAAATCGATCCACCACAACAAAGATGGAATCATTACTCTTTGTGTACGAGGCAAACCCAAAACAAAATCCATACTCACTGAATCCCAAGGTCTAGTTGGAACTAGTAATGGCTGATAAAGCCCCACATTTTAAATTCTTCCCTTAGCATATTGACAAATTATGCACCTCTCCACATATCTTTTCACATCTACCTTCATCTTTGGCCAATAGTAATGGGTGCTCAACTGCAAAAAAGTTTTATCTTGTCCAAAGTGACCAGCAAGACTACCACTATGCTTTTCCTTCAATAGATTATCTCACATGGATCCTCTAGGAATACATAACTTATTTTCCTTAAACAACAAACCTTCTTGAATCATGTAATCAGTCCATAGCTCTCTATTCCGGTAAATAGGATCATTGCAAGCTGCATATGCTTCTCCAAAATATGCATCCTCTGCATACAAATCTTTCAAACTTTCAAACCCCACACTGTTAGTTTGTATTTAACTCAACAATAAACTCTTCCTACTTAAAGCATCAGCAACTCAATTCATTTGACCACTCTTATGCTTCAAAACAAAATTAAAACTCTGAATGTAGTCAACCCATTTAGCATGCCTTTGATTCAATTTATGTTGGTTGTTTATAAACTACAAAGCATGATTATCTATATACATAATGAACTCCTTAAGCAATAGATAATGTCTCCATTTCTTGAGGGATTGAACGAAAGCATAAAACTCCAATTCATATGAAGAATACTTTCTTTTTGCCTCATTTAATTTCTCACTAAAATATGCAACCGGTTTTCCCTCTTGACTTAGGACTGCCCCAATAGCCAAACCACTAGCATCACACTCAACTTGAAACACTTTATCAAAATCAGGCAAAGCAAGTGTGGACTGTTCACTCACCTTCTTCTTGAGAAATCTAAAATTTTCTTCAGCCTCCTTGGTCCAAACAAATGGTCTTTTATTCCCTTTAATAGTCTCCAATATAGGTGCTACAACATGACTGAAATATCTTATAAACTTTCTATAAAAACTGGAAAGACCATGAAAACTCCTTACCTCCATGACACTTCTTGGTGATGGCCAATCAAGTATGGTCTGAACCTTCTCCTGATCCATTTTCAGCCCTTCTTTTGACACCACAAAACCCAAGTAAGCCAGCTCGGTCTGCATAAACACATACTTCTTCAAATTAATCTGCAACCTTTCTTCATGTAGCCTCCTCATAACCTGCCTCAAATGCTCTATATGCTCCTCTTTGGACCTGCTAAACACCAAAATGTCATCCAAATATACAACCACAAATTTACCAATAAATGGTTTCAAAACCTCATTCATTAACTGCATAAAAGTACAAGGAGCATTAGACAACCCAAAAGGCATAACCAACCACTCATACAACCCTTCACTAGTTTTAAAGGTTGTTTTTCATTCATCCCTCAGCCTAATTCTTATTTGGTGATAGCCACTTTTCAAGTCTATCTTAGAAAAATACATAGAACAATTCAAACAATCCATTAAATCTTCAATTCTAGGTATGGGAAACCTATATCTTATGGTGATTTTATTAATTGCCCTCAAATTAGTACACATGCGTCATTCCCCTGCTTTCTTTGGAACCAACACTGCAGGAATAGTACAAGGGCTTAAACTTTCCCTTATCAATCCTTTCTTCAAAAGGTCCTCCACTTGCTTCCTTATCTCCTCATTTTCCATAGTTGTTAACTTATATGCAGCCTTGTTTGGAAGGCTAGTACCTGGAATCAAATCCATATGATGGCTAATGCTTCTAATAGGAGGCAATTCATTAGGTAAATCAGCTGCAATAATATCCATGTTCTCATTCAAAATGTCTTGTATTTCAATAGGCAAATCCTCCAACTTTGTAGAAGTCATTACACATCTAGGTTTAGGAACCAAAGCATAACCAATTTCTTCATTCTTCAAATCATTAAAAACTCTTTACCACTTACCAACATTACCTTACTACTGTTGCTACTATCCTCTTCTTTCTCCTTTATGGGCAGCAAGGTATGCTTCTCTCCATCCTTCTCAATGGTATAAGTATTCTCCTTTCCATCATGCACCGATTTCCTGTCAAATTGCCATAGTCTTCCAAGCAAAACATGGCACACATCCATAGGCATTATATCACACAAAACACAATCCTTATAACTGCCAATCTTAAAATCAACATAGGCCTGCTCACTAACCAATATTTGATGGCCTTTTATAACTAAGTCACTTTATATGGAGTAGGGTGCTTAATCCTTTTAAGATTCAACTTTTCTACCATCTCAGTTGCAACAATATTATTAGTGCTACCACTTTCTATAATCAGCTTACAACATTTACCTTGTGACTTACACTTGGTCTTAAACAATGCTCTCCTTTGAATTGGTTCATTGCTCTCTTTTTGTGGCTTCAACAACACCCTCTTAAGCATCAAAGACTCACCTGATTCTGCTTCATCCTTGTGGTGTGCTGGTGATCCCACACTCTCTTGATCAACATGAACAACTTGATTGCTTCTTTCAAATTTTGAATTTCATCCTTCTGATGATTCAGAACATTCCCAACTCTTGTGCCCAAATTGATTGCACTTGAAACATTTTCTGGATTTCCTCTTCCTCTACCTTGTGAACCACCTCTTCCATAAGATCTTCCTCCTCTATTTTGATAACCACCTCCATCATTATGGACTGTCCCACTAGAACTTCCATCCTCTTCTCCTTGATGATGTTGTTGTCCCCTACTTGTTTCCTGTCCCCTTCCTCTAAAACCTCTTCCTCTCTTCTTCTCTTGCTGACTTTGCTTCCTTTGCAGCTTCTCTTCTGCCTTTAAGGCAAGTTGATAAGCCTCTTCTAGGATCCTTAGGGACAAAAGACTTATTTCATCTTGCAAACTATACTTGAGACCGTTCACATATTGGGCTATCTTTTCCACATCTTCTTCAGCATGCCCAAATCTAATTATCAACTTGTAAAATTCCTCAGTATAATCTTTCACAGACATCTGCTTCTACTTCAAATTTTGCAATCTCTTAAAGAGATTAGCTTGATAATCACTTGGCACAAATTTGGCCTTCAACTTGGCCACCATTCGATCCCAGGAGTTAATCTTCTCCTTATTTCTCTTTCTCCTCTCCATTTGAACAAAGTCCCACCACATGGCAACATGGCCCTTCAATCTAGTGCAGGCAAAATTTACTCTTTTCTCCTCTGCTACACCCTCATATTCAAAATATTTACCTAAGTCATTGATCCAATCAATCAAATCTTCACCATTCAGGCTTCCGGCATAAGTTGGCACCTCTATCTTGGGTTTGGAACCCAAACTCATGACTGACTTCAATAGTCTTCCCCAAATTCTTCGTCTGGATCTACTTGTCCTGCCTCATTCTCTTCCCTCTGTTGCTCTTCTTCCTAATCACTCACATCCACAATATCAGGGTTTCCTCTCCTTTGTGCCCTCTCAAGAGCTTCCATCCTTGCAACTAAATTCTACAACTCAGGGTCACCATGGTCTCTTCAGTCTCTGCCTCAACCTCCTCCTCCTCTACCCAATCTTCTTGGAGGCATATTGACCACTTACCAATGCCCAATCTCAACCTTAGGCTCTGATACCAATTTGATGGAGTCTTGTTAGTCATTGAATAAACCCACTTACAGAAAACTTGAGCAAAGAGAAAATTTAGAAAATAATGACAGGAAGTTAATATTCGATATTCAACAAACGACAGGAAGAATTGTTTATATAGATTCTTATCATAAGATAGAATGACCTACAACTCCACACTATTCTTATTTCTCATATTAAAGCATTACAAAAAATATCTATGGGCCTGCAACAAATGGCCAAAACTATGAGTATTAAAAATAGTTTAACTCCTATTCTCCAATCTATCTTCTGCCTTCCTATTTTGTGATCTCTTTGCATTCATTCTCGTCCTTGCTCTGTACATTCAACTTCTCTTTCTTTATGCAACCATCGGCCTCTAGAGACTTCACTGCTGTTCTTGCTGTCGTTTAAGCTTCTACAAAAATCGGGTCTCTAACCGTCACTGGAAGAATATCAGTAGTTTGCAAACATTTGTCATTTTAACACCTGCCAGAGATCTCCTAACTTCCAATACTCTCAATTGTCTTCGACAATATGCCGCAGCCCTTAAGCTTCTCCAAACGATTCCAATTGTTTGTCAGGTCAGGAATATAAATGGACAGAAGAAAAGAAACGCCCTCTTAAGAGTTGAGTTTCTGTCACACGGGCGATAGGAGCTAAAATAAAACTTAATTCTCAAGCAAGTGACATGACTGTAAGCGTGATAGGAGAAGAAAAATACATGGTGACAGGAACTCCTCAATGAGTTTTCAGTTTCACAAGGAAGGAGTTACAAGATAAGGACAAAAGATAGAAAGACACCGCCAAAACAAAGAAAAGCTAACAAAAACAGAAAAAAAAACCAAAACAACAAAAGAAAGAAAACCAAAACGTGTAGGCATGATGCTCGACATCAGCTCATCAAGTACCAATTTTGAGACAATGCTTCTAGCAACCATTACCAAGTTATCCCTTGAGTTTGGCAAAGAACACAAGAGGGTCATGTATTGATCTTCCTCTTCCATCTTCACACCCATATGTTGTAACTAGGTTATAATCATATTGAATACATTCAAGTTCCTAACAACAAAATCGTCATCACCCATCCTCAAAGTGTACAAATTATTCTATAGAATAAAATTATTAACGAGGGATTTAGCCTAGTACAATTGCCCTAACTTTTGTTAGAGTGATTTTATGATGGATTGTTCACAAACATTCAATAACATAAAATTTTCTAAGTGAAGCTTGATAAGGCTTCTTGCCTTTTTGTCAAACACTAACCAATCATCTAATAATAGTGTAGATGGTTTGGATTCAAATACTGTAACCCATATATCTCAATCTATGAGAAAATTCTCCATCTCTAGTGTAGCTCAAAGTTAGTGAAACTTTTCCATTTTTAGAATCTAGATGTTCTTTCCATCTTCATAAAACAAAGATCTTCGCTATGGACTTTCCCACTCAAACCAATATTAGTACAAAAAACCTTGTTCCTAACACCTAAAATTTGAGTTAATTAGGCTTTGATACCAAATTAAAGGAAGCTAAGGTGTATAAATGCTTTCCACACTAATTTAAGAGGAGAGATGAACAAAAAATATGATCTAAACTAATTTGTAAGAAAGAAACAACACAATAAAATCATTCACCATAACACAATGATGTATCTTGGGGAAGCTCTTTTGGAAAAAACCCAACCTCCAAACTCCAAACCAATGAATTAATCAACAACAATATCAGTTACAATATAGTCAAGGCAAGGAGCCTTCACAAGAGACAACACCAACACTAAGATCTAGAGTAATATTTATAACATTACAATACCTACAAAATACACTATGCACAATCCATCCCAAGAACCCCAAAAATAGAGAAACTAATACATGAAACCACCAAAGGGGAATTATACTATGAGCTAATACAACCCAAAAGTGGCACCCAAATCCCCTAGTCAAATTCTAACACCCAAATCCCAAGAGAAGTCCTATAACAATCTTTCATAACATGTCATAGTTATCCTCCTAACTTGGGTGCTCCAATTTATCTTATTCAAACCCTCCAAAGATGCTTTGTGATAGTCATAATGACATGTCATAGGTTGATGAATGTTCTTGGTCAACATGTGTAACTCCCTCTTACAACTCTCTTATGTGTGATATATGCTCTTACAATCTTGATGTGGTATGCATCACTTTTGGAGGCCATAAATTTTGATTCAAGAACACAATTGATCCCATTTCTATTTTAAATTGAAGATCTCAGAGAGATATATGTCACTATAACCCACTTTATCTAGTTATAGCCTATTTTAGTAATTTGGAGCCATGAATGAGCTCTATAGCTTAGAAATTGCATTTAGAGATTTGGATGCAAGATCTAGACACATTTCCTAACACCCTACTCTAGTTTGCCTCCTCCTCTCTTTGGGAACCTTTTAAGATCTCACCTTGCTAGCACATCTCTATTTACACTATCCATTGATTTAAAAATATGATTTGATGGTCTAAAGTTTTTGAAGTTTTCCTTTGTCAAATGAAGTCAAGCCTCTTCAAGGATCTTCACACCAAAGTTGTCTCCCCTCTTGGTGATGTTAGCATTGTTCTTCCTTTTGTCAAATATGTTTGATCCCCTTGGTTAATTGGTAGTAATCTAATGTGACATCTTCTACCTCATGTTCAATAGATGTTCTGCAACTCTTAATGACCATTGATTGTGATCTACCACCCAATATACATGGTGGTTATCCAATACTTACTCTCCACAAAATTCCATGAGCCCTCTACATTCAAAGATAACATGTGGTGCATGTATGCATAAGAGGCCCCATCATGGCTCCAAATTTTTATGGTTGAAGTTTCTAACTACCTTCCTTGTTTCAACTATTAATCTAGTAGATCATCTAAAAATCACCCAATAGTTGTTTCAACTAAAGTCCATCTCCTCTCTCTTGTCATTATTTATTCTTTATAATTTCTCTCGAGCTCCCTTGGTCATGATTTGTATAAGGATTCCTCATGATTCTATAAATATGGGCTATGCCCTCATGTAAATATGTTTTGGCTTTCTAATATAGAATAAAATTTTAGATTTTTGTACCAAAGAGTTAACAAGCCATGGTCTATTAGCTTGTAATGAATGTGAGTATGTTTTATCTCTTATGTTCTCTATGCCTCACCTTAGAGAGTGCCCCCTAGTTTGATACTATGAATGTATGCATACTTTTTTGCTTATGCCCTTGAACTGAAGTGAATTATTTAGATATATTTGAATGCCCATTGTCCATAAATTCCATTTAATGTTATTTTGCATACATGTAGATTCATATGATATTTAAGTTGAGGCAACCCCACCATAGGTATATGTTTGCTCATAGAGGAGAGTAGGTTGTGTGCCATAGAGAAAGCTGATTGGTCACCCTTCTTTGGCAATCCTTCATCCACCCTTTTTAGTTTACTTCTCTAACCCTATTTCATTTTCTAACCCTTATCCTCCTTCTATCCCTATTTTTACCAGTTAGCTCTAGGGCTGGTTGGTCATTAAAGTAGTTTTTTGTTCTACATAATTCATAGTAGTAGCAAGTGTTTAGGTAGTTTGGTAGTAGGTGTCTAATAGAAGGGGAAGCTAACGTTATTCAAAGGTCTTGAGTAGTGATTCAAAAGTAATTGTTGATACATTGTGGGTTCCCTATTTTGTTAGAGCTTCTCAAGTACTGACAAGATCAACAAGCACAATTTATTTTTTTGATATATCTAGTAAGTGGGGTTGTGGTTGTATGGTTCACACACCTAGGAAACCTAGTGTCCATGCTCATCTATGAGCATAAGGATCCCTTCAAATCTCCTTGAACAATGAGAGCTTTCCTCTAATGCCCATCGTTGAAAATCCACTGCCAACACTTACATAGACTCATCTTATAGAAAATACAGTATAGAAGGTGAACACACATTATCATATTTCTATAGGGTCCATTACTTTATATGGACCCCGTGAAGATATCCTTTGAGTGTTTTAGATATTTATTTACATTCATGTTTATGAGTGCTACATACTTCTAGATGCATGATCATTCTATGATTCACATTCACCTCAAATTTGGGGCAAAATGTAATGGTGAAGTTTAATTACACATGCCATTTTCCATTTAGTTTTATGTCTATTTTGAGGGGAGCATTTTGATACTTAGACATATTAACAAATGATATAATTTTGTGCAAATCATAGTCCTTTGCCCTATGTTATCCACCTATAATTTACACATTCTTATGCACCTACCACTCATCCCTATCCTCATGTTCATACACCCTAATACATTCATCTTATCTACTTGTTACTGCACCTATTCTCGCACTTACTTCCATACATATGCTATCCATTGTGATCTAGCTCCTTTCATGTCTCAAGACTAGTTTGTAGTTGTAGGGCCATCCTTGTGATCATGGACTCTGTTTAGTGGAAAATTGGATTTGTTAATGTTTTAGTGTTTTGATGTTTAAATCCTCCTCTCCAATATACATTCAAGGATCTAAGGTCAAGTGGCAAGCACTATCATACCCTAGGTCACTGTGAGATGTAGGGAAACTTGGATTAGGGAATTTAATTATCAAATTCTCTTCTCTTATGCTCAATTGACCATTAAACCCTAATTATGCAAATACGGCAATAAACTGACGAATAACAGAAAACGCTCTTACAGATGGAAGTAAAATAGCAAATCATAGAATACCTATTTTTGGGGTTCCGAGGTGGAATAGTCGGGGACATTGGAGCAAGCGCCCAAGTCCAAGGTAACAGTTTTTTTGCTGGATCCAGACATCCTTCCGACACGGATCAACCCTATAACTTCTATTTCTAGAAACTCAACTTCAAAGGACACTAGAGCGAGTGCCCAAGTCCTGGAAATGCTTCGGTGTCCTACTTTTCTTCAGATCTTGAATCCTTGATGCCTACCAATCCTTCCTGCAACTTCACATCTCCCAAATACGACACCTATAACTTGCAATCACAAGACTTGGTTTGGGGGTTGTGGTGTTTAGAGGCTTGCCTCAGTCAAGCCCCGGAGGACACTTAAGTCTCCGAACACCATTGTCAGATAAAGAGTGCGTGCCCTTGTGAGGCAGAGGCCAAATCCAAATGAAACAATGATAAAAAGCACAATGATATCACCTTGTAGTGAAGATCTCATGGGAGGAAGATGCTCTTCATTCCATGAGGAGATGAATACTCAAATCTGTAAATACAAACAAAACAAGTCTGCTCTTGCCACAATATGAAAGACTTGAATCACCTTGAGAACACAATAGCTTGCTAGTAATCATCTAGTTTACAAATGAATGCCTAAACATGTTTTTATATGCAACTACAAGCACTCCTGCCAAGATTTCAAAAATCAAAACTTACCGTGTCGGTAGGGGGACCAAATAATGGTCATAAACCGACACTTAAATTTTGGGCCTGACCCAAAATAGGGTAGGACTAGGGCGCGAGCGCCCAAGTCCTTCCACCCTATTTTGGGTAGGGTTAAGGTCAAGGGGTCCTCCTAGGTCCAATTTTCCATGAAACCTAGGTCTCATTCCATTGGGATGCCAAAATATGAACTAAGATGCCCTAAATGCATGCTAAAGACCAAGGAGCTAAACCTTATGAGGGAAAAGCCCCCAAGGGGACATTTTCTGACATTACATTTAGCCCCCACTTTAATGTATGTATAAACGCAAGGCCAATACATGCATTAAAGTAAGGTCACAAACACAACAAACTCATCAAGCATGGAAAAGACACGCCAATCACATATAAAACAGTAATATACACGCAAAACACAGAGAAGACAATTACAGTCATGTAGAACATGGAGAATATAGTCAATGCATAGAAGACACATTAATGCATGGAAGACAGAAATGATATCTTTTCTTTTCTTTTTCTCATATATATGAAATGCAAGTGCAAGTACAGTAAAGTAAACAAACCTCCCATAATACAAGATGCACTACCCTAAGGCATAGGTCTCTGTATATATGGGGCAACACACACGCAAGACACACAAAACCTCCCAAAATGCAAGACTGCATATGGGGCAATAGATACGCCAAACACACACTTTGAAGACACGGAGAAAACATGGCAAACAAGCGATGGAGTGTACCTATTTCTAGGTCCAACACCATCTCATGCACATTACAGGCACACACCGATGATTGGGCTTCTCCACAACAATCGCCGAAGACACGCTTAAGGATTAATTTAGTCACAAAACTGCTCCTTGCCTCCGTAGAGGACTTTTGAGAATGCAACCCCACCTGAGTCATGAAGATGCCTTACAGTGAAAAAGAAGCATGGCATACCACCCCACCCACATCAGGGAGATGCCTTATGGTGAAAAGGAGGTATGAGCTCAAAAGTATACAACCCCACCCGCATCACGGAGATGCCTTACGGTGAAAAGGAGGTATATGCAATTGATTTTAAGATAAATTGATTGATTGCAAACAAAGTTAGGATGCATGAAGTACTCATCGCACTAATCTACACCTGAGGACAAGCACATTACTAACATCTACAATAGATAGCTTACCTTATATATGCCCCCACCTTAAGGTGGTTGATATCAGGTATTCATATCAAGCACGTTAAGGTAGGAATAAAACACACAAGGGAACACCGACTTTCACAAAGCCAATGCCCCTCAGAGGTGACATGTACTTTACAATAGCCAAATGTTCCCATAAACACATCCTTGCAAGAAACATGTTAGTGTCTACAACATCATGATAAACAACAATATCAATGCATATGAAATCTGAGGTATGCAAGATTCAAGGTAGACAAAGTGCACGGAGCAGCAATATTGTTTATGATTTGTAAATGAGATAGAACACCATCAAAATCATCTCTATGCGGAAAGAACGAGTGCTTCCACTAGCCAAGCGTCGAATAAGATATACAACCCCATCGTCATATTAGGAACTAAGTCCATTTTTTTATTGCTCTTGAAAGGGACACTAGGTCCGCATCAGTATAAATGTTTGTCCTCATCTGCTCGCTAGGTGGAAACACTACAGGAAGGGAAACAATAAATAAGAGAGGAGAAACAAGTGTCTTAGGGATAGTTACGTAGGAGGGTGCCCCCAGGTCACCAACCGCGACGCTATGTCCATAAGACACAACATGCAACAATGAAATCAGAGAGAGAGAGGCAATTTAGAAGAATGATTATACAAATAGAAGAAGGTTACAACAGAGGTGATCTCTTGGTATCCTGGACCTTATGGGAGAATATGAGGTCATCCCAAGAGGCCTAAACAACATACAACACATCACGGGGGAAGCACATCACGAGAGAGATTAAGGGTTAGAGATACTTACCTGTAGGGTACCATTGTTAAGAACAAACATATATGTCATGTTGTTTTGATCTTGTTGAATTAACATTGAGTTTAGGATGACAAAAAGCTTTCTTTTCTTTAAAAGGATTATATCCAATGCCACTTGAGTAATGTGTTGAAGCAGATTCTATAGGTACTTGAATCCCTTGTTGATTTACACCACATCCCTTACCTGTATATTCACAATTGTTATAAAGGATCTTAAATCCTCGACCATAAAGGGATGTCTTTTCCTTAGAAGATGGTGAAGCCTCATAGGTCTCGTAATTTGTGGTATAAGCGAGAGTATTGTTTTTATTTTCGACCAAGGGGATCTTAGGTTTCTTAGGTGCTTCAAAAGAGTGCCTAGGTGAGATCAACACCACTTTTGATGTGTCAAGACTATGAATTTTATATTCCCCTATACTGCAAGGATTAAAATCTAACGAGCTCCAATTATCACCAAAGAGTGCATTCGATGGTATAGAATCTTTCACAACATCATTCGTGGCCAAAGGCTTTGATGAATTAGCTTGTAAATTGTTGAAGCTCATATGATTGTAAACTGGTTTTTGCATTTCAATATGTAAACAGTTATCTGGTTCAGTATCAACATGAATAGTATGAAGTTTACATTTGAATATAAATTTGATTGAACGATGCAAGGTGGAAGGAACTACCCCTAATGCATGAATCCAAGGTCTACCAAGAATCATGTTGTAAGATAAAGAACAAGGAATGACATGAATCAGGGTAGGCACAAGCACAGGTCTGTTGTGTGGTTACACAACACGCCCCATTTTGACTTGGCAAAACAGGGACCCAGCTTTTGTTTTGGCTTGTGTTGTCTGTTTCTGGCGGTTTGGTAAAAATAAGTCAGGTGCATCATCATCATGAAGGTCAGGATGAGGTAGGTCATCATCATGAGGTTAGTTTGTCAAAGTTCATATTTTGTTTCTATGACTTCATGGTTAGAAAGAGCTTGAAATTCCATGCAGGTTTGCCTTTTACATCACTTGAAAATTCATCCATATGAAGGAGTTGTAAGCAGTCAAAGTGTTGGTCAAACCTGATAATTGCTGTATGAACATCATCATCATGATATTTGAAAAGCGCCCCGATAATATCCTGAGGTCGAAACATCCGGACGTCAAGTTTAAGTCATAGTAGGTTGTCCCCGTCGTGCGGTCTTTTTGTATCGCCAAAGGTCATCATCATGATCTTATTCTATCACCTGATAAAATCATGCAGTCCCGAAACATCCGGACGTCAATCTTAAGTGCTAGTGAGCTTTTCCCGTCAAGCGACCCTGGAATCATCATCATCATCATGATATTCTCACATCGCGAGCATCATGATATTCCAACATCGCGAACATATTGTAATATCATGCTGATGCACTTCATCACCTTGCTTAAGAAATATGCCATCTGCATAATTATCACGCGCACGTCAAAGTCCTTATGCGTGATCATCATCATCAGGATCTAACAAGGCAGGATCGCATTTCTTAATATCCTCCTGATCTCCTTTTGCGTGATCATGATGATCACCTTATCTTTCGAAACGGAGGATGATTTTCCTTTCCAAAACCTTGTTGAACAAGATCATCATCATCATGATCTTCGTCTACCCGACATTTCGTAATATCATCCTGCCGAGAAGTATAAACTTTTGCAAATATGATGATGACGATGACGTCACCATCACCTATCTCCTTCGGCAGGATATTTTCCAAGGCATGATCCTGTTCACCTATGTGATGATGATGATGACGTCATGTTCGAAGATTAGCACAAGCCCCGGATATCCTGATGACGTCATCAGGACTTTCAGCAGGATCATATTTTAGATCACCCAGTGCGTATATGATGATGATGATGTTCATCTTCCTGATCTTTCGAGCGGATAGCCTTGGCCGAAAAGAGTCATATTGCATTCATCCACCTGATCATCTTACTTGGAGGGAACCCGATATTCCTTTTATCTCATGATCTTAACGAAGCATGACGGTGACGTCATCCCTTTGCATTTTATTGAAGCCTGATGATGACGATGACGTCATCATGATATGCCTCAGCGGCATGATCATTTTCCAAGTCCTCCTGTTTGTCTTCATCATGATGATGATGACGATGTCTTTCTTTCCCGAATATGCAAAAACAAAACATCCTGATGTGCTTTTCATCAGAGCATTAGGAAAGGAGGATCATCATATTTTGTGATATCCTGCAGCCACTTTGAAGGTATATAGTTGGTCATCCTCATGATGTTTGGCGTCGGTATAACTGTTGCCGTCGGCCTAAGGTAAATTTGTCACCCTGATCATATGTAATCACGCCGATGCAAATATGATGATGATGCAGGGCCGGATTCGAAGGATGGTTGAAGGGCGGTTATTTCCTTGTATAATTAGGGATCATCATCATCATATTTTGAACCCGATATACAAGAAAATGGGCAAAAAACATGAAGCGATGGAAATTTGGAGCCCGATTGCCTGTAGCTGCGCATTTTGAGGGCATGTTTAATAAAGCGTTTTACTTCCTGTTGTTTATCATGATGATAATGAACTTAATGTTTGTCTGTTTACTTGCAGGAAGTCATCATGATGCTGCTGAAGCTCAACATTGAGGTCATGATGCTGCTGAAGCTGAGCGTGGAAATCATGATGATGCTGCTGAAGCTGATAATTACAAAGTTACGCATGGAGTCAACATGGACCAGACATGAAGAGGATATTGTCAAATATGCTGTTTGCCAGCTGGAGACCGAATCAAGTCGAAGATGCTGGAATATTCTGTGCCAGCTGTACATTTGCCAACTGATGAAGCATGTGCTTTTCATCTGGACCGTTGTTTGTTATGGGAGGATCCTGATCCTTGGATCATTGGAACCGTTTTCTGACAGTTGCTCTATATAAGAGCCAGAGCTTGTCATTTTAAAAGGGGGAATACATTAGAATACATAGACGCATCTGGCGCAAAAGTCAATTACAGTAGAATAAATTAGGAGATCGGATTACTGAGACTAATGAGGATAGAATTGTTGAAATGTCAAGGTTCTTTCTTCAGATCACTGTAAATGTACCTGTTCTTGAGCATACTGAATGAATATGAAGTTCCAGATTACATCCTAATTGTAAATTTTACGTAATCTTTCTGTTGATTTCTGGATATGTACTGGTGAATGCTGTGTTCAACTGGAAGCGCTTTCATTTCATTACATGTTGTTGTCAACTGTTCCTTTGAAGCTTTGCACTAGATCATGCGGATTTGTGGAATGTCCTGGTGAAGTATGATTTCTAGTTTTCCTTCTTTTCATTGCAAGTATGGGAGCTTGTATGTGAATCAGTGATCTAAGTCCAGTAATTTTAGGAATCTCACTCTCTAACCCTTTTCCTTTTTTCAATTTCATTAATTCATCACCATAACTGCAAATCATGATAAATAACAAGCAGAAATAGTGAAATATGCTGAAATCCCGTAGGTAACTGAAGATCCTTAGCATATTTGAGTTAAATGCATGTAGTACTGAAAATATCATGCAAGGAATCATAAATAATGATAGAAATCATGCAAATATCGGCCTGTATGCACATTATTTGACTAAATTTACAGTGCAGAGGTAGAATTGTTGGAACTTATGCAGAGCGAACATCCAGAGCAGGATATTTGAAGATGATGATGATGAACAGTGCAGAAACACGTAAGGCCCCTGAATGGAAAACAGCAACACACATCAACCACTGAGTAACGTCAGTAGATTAAGACCTAATCAACGGAGACTTGGGATCATGAATTCTTTGAATTCATCGTATCTTTCAAGATGAGTAAAGGTTGTTTTGTAACTTTTATTCTATGTTTGTGAATGACTAATATCATGACCAACATAAATTGGCGCTAGAAGGAGGGCCGAATAATAGATCCTGTTCCTGAACAAAGAATTTTGAATTTTCTGCAAATATTGCATAAATATTTCAGCATTTGAGTTAAGTGTCTGCAAATATCTCTTACCTGAGATATTTTGGTTGCACCTTTGCAAAGATCTAGCCCAAAGCATCAAATATTTGTTTGATTTTTTTGGACTTTCAAGTTTTAATCTGAGATATGATAGATCTCCTTAAAATTGCAAAATACAAAAGGAATTTGAAGAATAGAATCTCATTTTGATGGATGTATATGAAAATAATTGTCAAATTAACATTCCTTTATTTCAGGAAACTTTGAGTAGGCAGCTTTACCCTCACAATTTGTCTAACTTTGGTTTATCTACCTGTTGCAGGATACACCAGACTACAGAACACAGTGAAATAAATTGTTTAACTTTCCTCACAAGGTTGGATTTATACTTGAAAGGACTAATATTCTTTCTGGATGTGTTCAGGGTTGAAATTTGCCAAGAAAATGAAGAAGTTTGCCAGGAAAATAAAGAAATCTGCCAGGAAAATGAAGAAATTCTGGAGCAACAAGCAGATGCAACACCAGAAGTTATTAATTGTCCAGACACTGAAGTAGATCATTCTGAAGATTTTGAAATATACTTGTCTAGAAATATACAGTGTAGTCAAATATTAGGTTTGCCCATTGATGATGTCTTGATTGAAGGCTGGTGCAGATTACATGATGAAGAGCATTCAGAGAGAGATTGCTACCCTTGCTTGGTCATGTTGAAAAAGATTCTAGAAAATACAATAGCTGAGTCAGTTCCAGAAGGTAATGAAGAGGAAACATCTTTCCTGGATTCATTTTATGGTGGGATTGATAGGAGTTCTCTACTTCCTAATACAAGTCAGGACCAGTCAGTATGCAGGTATGAATCTTGTGAAAATTTTAGAGAAGAAATCACTAATCAGGATAATATTTTTGATTCTGATCCTAATACTTTTGATAAAGAAGATGAAACATCTTTCCTGGAGTCATTCTATGGTAAAGAGAAGTGTAAACAGATTCTAGAGCAATCTAAATGCACTCCTGATGATGAAGTTCCTATGATGATAACTCAGGGAGTCATAGAGAAGAAAATAAATGCTGATTTATTACCTAACTTATTTGAATTAAATGATCAAATGCAAGAATGTTGCAGGTTAAAGGAACCAGATCCTCTAATAGATAGAAAACGTGAATTATTTAATGAACAATTCCTGAAAGATGAAGATGTAGAAGACTTTGGAGTTGTTGTGCATAATCAGATGTCACTCCAGAAATATTTTGAAAATGAAACAGGGGAGTGTCCTCATCAAGTGAAAGTTGTTTCTCCTTTACAGTTAAATGATTTAGAAATGATAAATTTCTGTATATCAGGTTGTGATAATAAAGATACTTATTTAGATGCTGATGTGCAGGAAATTGAAGAAAATATTGAGAAGTTTCCTGAACTGGAGGATAAAATGAACATCCAGAATGGAGGGATAAGGTTGGATAAAGATGAAGAATTAACACATCAAAGGTCATACATCCTTCAAATTGAAGAGGGACCAGGCACTGAGCCAAGCAGTGAAAATATAATGACAAATGGAAGACCAACTACCAATGAAGAAGCATGTCCAGCAAAGCCAGAAATACATCAGGTTGTATTTCTCCTTTCCACAGTAAATGATGTTGAATACTATTTTGATTATGGAAATTCAGAAGATAAGACATGCATATGGATTAATCATGAACATGGTGAGCTTCCCCAGTTGCTGATCATCAAGAGTTGTTCTGTTGAATACAGTGAATTCAGAATATCAGAATATTCTTCAGAATATAAAGATAAATTTGCTAGGTTAAGAACCATAACTAATACCCTGATGCTCCTGCACAATCAAAAGAAGTATGCAAATACAGGTGTCCTTAGGTCTTTTTCTGGTTTTTGTTTGCCTAGTAGTGGTTTGTATATAATTTTGTAGATTAGTTGTTTGTACAGTCTGCTTGTTTGTTTTGCTTTCTTGTTCTGTTCCTGTTGTTTCCCTTTTATAGGTTAGTTGTTTGTATAGTGTTGTTTCTGTTTTGTGTTGTTTTGTTTGGGACCTTGTTCTGGTAAGTCAGGATGATGCACTTCATCACCTAAGAAAATAACTAAATTGTTAGGATTCAAGTGATGAGATCAGACTTAGACATAGATTGTAATTCATTCTGATAAATAATCATGATCAGGTTTATGATGTCTTTTCATCAGGGTACTTTTTCTTGTCCAAAGTGAATCAAACACAATGAAACACCTAACAGCCTTGGGTTTGTTGAAGATATGAGTATAGGTGTTAAGTGAAAAATCTAAAGGGACTCCCTTGCTACCAATACAATCTCCAACCTAAAGCTGCAAGTGACTACACCTTGTACAAATGAGCAGACATGATGATATCAAATTTAAATTTTTAAAGGAAAATCAGAAACAAAATAAAATTAGGCCATCTAAGTAACTCTACCGGGGCTATGGACGCCTGCTGGCAGTGGGGCTCTACTTAGGGAGATTGTACAGATAACCTTGCCGGGGTTATAGACACCTGCTGGCAGCAAGGCTCTATCCAGGTTGGCTATGAGGGATGATCTCCAACTATGTAGTTTAACACCAGTTACTTATGTTTTCAACTTGCTTTCAAGATGAGGATAATTAATCATCTGCACACACCTGATCCTTTGTTAGCTTTATCACCATAATGAAATTTTATCATTCAAAGATCATGATGATTTACTTAGGCAGAATTAGAACACTATAGATGAATGTGATCACATCACTTGAATCATTTGAATTTTGTTGTTTTTTTTGGTGGCAAGTTGTTGTGTGGTTACACAACACGCCCCATTTTGACTTGGCAAAACAGGGACCCAGCTTTTGTTTTGGCTTGTGTTGTCTGTTTCTGGCGGTTTGGTAAAAATAAGTCAGGTGCATCATCATCATGAAGGTCAGGATGAGGTAGGTCATCATCATGAGGTTAGTTTGTCAAAGTTCATATTTTGTTTCTATGACTTCATGGTTAGAAAGAGCTTGAAATTCCATGCAGGTTTGCTTTTACATCACTTGAAAATTCGTCCATATGAAGGAGTTGTAAGCAGTCAAAGTGTTGGTCAAACCTGATAATTGCTGTATGAACATCATCATCATGATATTTGAAAAGCGCCCCGATAATATCCTGAGGTCGAAACATCCGGACGTCAAGTTTAAGTCGTAGTAGGTTGTCCCCGTCGTGCGGTCTTTTTGTATCGCCAAAGGTCATCATCATGATCTTATTCTATCACCTGATAAAATCATGCAGTCCCGAAACATCCGGACGTCAATCTTAAGTGCTAGTGAGCTTTTCCCGTCAAGCGACCCTGGAATCATCATCATCATCATGATATTCTCACATCGCGAGCATCATGATATTCCAACATCGCGAACATATTGTAATATCATGCTGATGCACTTCATCACCTTGCTTAAGAAATATGCCATCTGCATAATTATCACGCGCACGTCAAAGTCCTTATGCGTGATCATCATCATCAGGATCTAACAAGGCAGGATCGCATTTCTTAATATCCTCCTGATCTCCTTTTGCGTGATCATGATGATCACCTTATCTTTCGAAACGGAGGATGATTTTCCTTTCCAAAACCTTGTTGAACAAGATCATCATCATCATGATCTTCGTCTACCCGACATTTCGTAATATCATCCTGCCGAGAAGTATAAACTTTTGCAAATATGATGATGACGATGACGTCACCATCACCTATCTCCTTCGGCAGGATATTTTCCAAGGCATGATCCTATTCACCTATGTGATGATGATGATGACGTCATGTTCGAAGATTAGCACAAGCCCCGGATATCCTGATGACGTCATCAGGACTTTCAGCAGGATCATATTTTAGATCACCCAGTGCGTATATGATGATGATGATGTTCATCTTCCTGATCTTTCGAGCGGATAGCCTTGGCCGAAAAGAGTCATATTGCATTCATCCACCTGATCATCTTACTTGGAGGGAACCCGATATTCCTTTTATCTCATGATCTTAACGAAGCATGACGGTGACGTCATCCCTTTGCATTTTATTGAAGCCTGATGATGACGATGACGTCATCATGATATGCCTCAGCGGCATGATCATTTTCCAAGTCCTCCTGTTTGTCTTCATCATGATGATGATGACGATGTCTTTCTTTCCCGAATATGCAAAAACAAAACATCCTGATGTGCTTTTCATCAGAGCATTAGGAAAGGAGGATCATCATATTTTGTGATATCCTGCGGCCACTTTGAAGGTATATAGTTGGTCATCCTCATGATGTTTGGCGTCGGTATAACTGTTGCCGTCGGCCTAAGGTAAATTTGTCACCCTGATCATATGTAATCACGCCGATGCAAATATGATGATGATGCAGGGCCGGATTCGAAGGATGGTTGAAGGGCGGTTATTTCCTTGTATAATTAGGGATCATCATCATCATATTTTGAACCCGATATACAAGAAAATGGGCAAAAAACATGAAGCGATGGAAATTTGGAGCCCGATTGCCTGTAGCTGCGCATTTTGAGGGCATGTTTAATAAAGAGTTTTACTTCCTGTTGTTTATCATGATGATAATGAACTTAATGTTTGTCTGTTTACTTGCAGGAAGTCATCATGATGCTGCTGAAGCTCAACATTGAGGTCATGATGCTGCTGAAGCTGAGCGTGGAAATCATGATGATGCTGCTGAAGCTGATAATTACAAAGTTACGCATGGAGTCAACATGGACCAGACATGAAGAGGATATTGTCAAATATGCTGTTTGCCAGCTGGAGACCGAATCAAGTCGAAGATGCTGGAATATTCTGTGCCAGCTGTACATTTGCCAACTGATGAAGCATGTGCTTTTCATCTGGACCGTTGTTTGTTATGGGAGGATCCTGATCCTTGGATCATTGGAACCGTTTTCTGACAGTTGCTCTATATAAGAGCCAGAGCTTGTCATTTTAAAAGGGGGAATACATTAGAATACATAGACGCATCTGGCGCAAAAGTCAATTACAGTAGAATAAATTAGGAGATCGGATTACTGAGACTAATGAGGATAGAATTGTTGAAATGTCAAGGTTCTTTCTTCAGATCACTGTAAATGTACCTGTTCTTGAGCATACTGAATGAATATGAAGTTCCAGATTACATCCTAATTGTAAATTTTACGTAATCTTTCTGTTGATTTCTGGATATGTACTGGTGAATGCTGTGTTCAACTGGAAGCGCTTTCATTTCATTACATGTTGTTGTCAACTGTTCCTTTGAAGCTTTGCACTAGATCATGCGGATTTGTGGAATGTCCTGGTGAAGTATGATTTCTAGTTTTCCTTCTTTTCATTGCAAGTATGGGAGCTTGTATGTGAATCAGTGATCTAAGTCCAGTAATTTTAGGAATCTCACTCTCTAACCCTTTTCCTTTTTTCAATTTCATTAATTCATCACCATAACTGCAAATCATGATAAATAACAAGCAGAAATAGTGAAATATGCTGAAATCCCGCAGGTAACTGAAGATCCTTAGCATATTTGAGTTAAATGCATGTAGTACTGAAAATATCATGCAAGGAATCATAAATAATGATAGAAATCATGCAAATATCGGCCTGTATGCACATTATTTGACTAAATTTACAGTGCAGAGGTAGAATTGTTGGAACTTATGCAGAGCGAACATCCAGAGCAGGATATTTGAAGATGATGATGATGAACAGTGCAGAAACACGTAAGGCCCCTGAATGGAAAACAGCAACACACATCAACCACTGAGTAACGTCAGTAGATTAAGACCTAATCAACGGAGACTTGGGATCATGAATTCTTTGAATTCATCGTATCTTTCAAGATGAGTAAAGGTTGTTGTGTAACTTTTATTCTATGTTTGTGAATGACTAATATCATGACCAACAAGGTCCTACTTGTATAGTTATAGTGCCCACAGATTGTTGTCCAACATTATCAAAGACACAAATGCTAATGTCGTTTGGTGTGATTTGTGATGTGTCAACCTTGATTTTGTGTAGTAGGTCAATGCTACAAACATTAAGAGCCAATCCATTGTCAATCATAACTCATTTTACCATCATTCTATGTATTGTGACAAAGATTATAAGAGGATCATATTAGTTTTGAACTTTAATTGATGGTAATTCCTGTGGTTGAGAGAGAATATCTATTTTTGTCACATGCATACTATCTAATATGACTGCTACATCATTCGGCTTAACAATACGTGGCACAATCACCTTTTGTAAAGCTTCTTGGAGCATTCCATGGTATGTGGGTGATGTTTGTATCAAATCCCAAAGAGAGATTTTAGCCTGAGTAGCGTGAAGCTGTTTGACAAGATCATACTCTTGATCACTTTTATGAGTAAGACAAGGTGGTTGAGGGAGCATAGGTTGAGAACATGGAAGAGAGACAGGCACATGTGGTGCTTGGTTACTTTACTTGTTATTACGGGTGTTGTATGTGTGAGCAATCACATTGTGGTGTGGTTGTTGTAACACATTTTGTACACCTTGAACTGTAATCACCGGCTTTAAGCAAGAGGATGCATTAGGTGCCCCTCGCACAACCATCTTAGGAATAGTGCTACCAAGTCTATTAATAAGTATCGAATTAGCATTGTTTCCCTCTTGATTACACCCAACATCCATCCCTAAAGTATTTAATGTGAGAGACCTTTTCTCATCCACTATTGCTACTTCTTGGCCAAGGAGAGCAATGGGATGAGAGGAAGGTACATCATCATCATCATACTCTATGGCGGAAAAAGGCTTTTCACTCTCATCTTTCTCATGAGTATTCCTAGAGATGAATTTACTTAAATCTTCTAATATCAAAGGATATGCTCCTATGAATAGTGTGAAGCTATTAAAATCATGTGTATAACAAAGTAATTACAGCTCATATGTAGAACATATAGAAGCATCAATACCACATGCAGAAGCTATGTGCTCTAGAACATGAGGATTCTCATTAGTGAAATTAGAGAAATTTTCAAAATCTAGGATATACTCATGCAAAGATTTTAGAGATGAACAACATAAAGATGCCATTATCAATGTCTGATGCAAAGTTATCAATTTTATGTTGCCAAATCAATGTAAAATCAGATTTTAAAAGTTTTTAAAAAGATATGCAAATGAGAAGTGCAAAACTATATGCAAAAATGACCTAAAATGGTTGATTATATATATTAATACAAATTAATGGAATAAAGGATGTTGTAAGGATTTTGATTAAGGGAAGCAAATTATATATCTGATATCAGTCCAAGACAGAAATATGATCACTCTCAACACACTCTTGATGCAAATCCAAGATAATGCCAAGTCAACTATAGTAAAAATGTGTCAGAATAGGCACTTTTTTCACCAAAACTCAATGCAAAAGAGCATAAAAAAGGGTGTTGTGAGGAAAATGATGATGGAAAGAAAATAATATCAGTAATAATAGCCACTTGGTGCCAAAATACCGAACACAACACGCTGTTAGTGCCACTTAAGGTAAAACCATAGTGAAAATATAGCAAAAATAAGCTAATTTTCATAGTTTTTCAATTCCAAGACCTAGCAAAGGAGGTGTTGTAATGAATCTCAGCATCTATAGAAAATAATATTAATGATATTAGTCACCTCAATCCATAAAATTGGTCACAACACGCTTGGAGTGCAAACTAGGTCAAAACCTAGGGCAAAAAATGCCAAAATGTGTAGTTTTTCACCAAATTTTCACTACAAGAGCCCGATAAAAGGGTGTTATGAAGATTTTTAGGAGGGGAAGCAAATGAATACCTTGATAAAAGCCAATTAATGTAAAAATACTCTTCACAACATGCCTATGGTGCAAGTTTATAGAGTCGATAAGGCCAAATTTAGTGAAAATCATTGTTTTTGAAGCCCTAGGTTTGAGATCTTGGGACAAAATGCTATGCGAATGTTTTGAAGTCTGATTTATGATGAAAATTAAATAATCTTAGATCTAAAAATCATTTTCAAGCTTGAATATGCAAAATGCCCATGCAAATTTAATGAAAATGCATCAAAATTGCTAGTTTTTGTTGAAAATTTCTATGCAAAATTGCAAATATTTTAAATCTAAATGCAAATTTACACTAAAATGCAAGACTAAAGCTAAATGTTAATTTGAATGAGCCTCTAAAATCAGTAGAAAAATCTGAAAGAAGATTTTGCCTACTAACCCTAGATTTTGGAATTACTAGGTTTAATGAAAATTGTCAAAATTTCTACAAAAGCCTAGCAAATTAATGATGAAAATGCAATGCAAATTTTTAAATTTTTCTATTTTTCTATATTTTATATTAGATTTGATGCAAAAATCATGAATTAGGAAAATTTAGAAAGAATTGATGCAATTTAGTAAGCCAAACAATGTAATTTTTTTGAATTTTTTGAATTTTTCATTTTTTTTGAATTTTTCTCAATGCAATAAAATGAATGACTATATGAATGAATGAAATCAATCCAAATCTGAAGACACACACTCAGCAAGTTGCAATTTAAGTCCAAAAACATGGGTTCACCAAAATGTTTAGTGGAAAATTAGATTTGTTAATGTTTTAGTGTTTTGATGTTTAAATCCTCCTCTCCACTATACATTCAAGGATCTAGGGTCAAGTGGCAAGCACTATCATACCCTAGGTCATTGGAGATATAGGGAAACTTAGATTAGGAAATTTAATTATCAATTTCTCTTCTCTTATGCTCAATTGACCATTACACCCTAATTATGCAAATACGACAATAAATTGACAAATAACAAAAAATGCTCTTGCAGACATAAGTAAAATAGCAAATCATAGAATGCATGTTTTCAGGGTTCCGAGGCAGAATAGTCGTGGACACTAGAGTGGGCACCCAAGTCCAAGGTACCAGTTTCTTTGCGGGATTTGGACCTCCTTCCAACATTGATCAGCCCTGTAACTTCTATTTCTAGAAACTCAGCTTCAAAGGATACTAGAGTGAGTGCCCAAGTCCTGGAAATGCTCCGGTGTCCTGCTTTTCTTCAGATCCTAAATCCTTGATGCCTGCCAATCCTTCCTGCAACTTCACTTCTCCCAAATATGACACATGTAACCTGTAATTACAAGACTTGGTTTGGGGGTTGTGGTGTTTAGAGGCTTGCCTCAGTCAAGCCCTAGAGGACACTTAAGTCTCTGAACACCATTGTCAGATAAAGAGTACATGCCCTTGTGAGGCAGAGGCCAAATCCAAATGAAACAATGATAAAAAGCACAATGATATCACCTTGTAGTGAAGATCTCATGGGAGGAAGATGCTCTTCATTCCATGAGGACATGAATACTCAAATCTGTAAATACAAACACATAAACAAAACAAGTCTGCTCTTGCCACACTATGAAAGACTTGAATCACCTTGAGAACACAATAGCTTGCTAGTAATCATCTAGTTTACAAATGAATGCCTAAACATGTTTTTATTTGCAACTACAAGCACTCCTGCTAAGATTTCAAAAATCAAAACTTACCTTATCGGCAAAGGGACCAAATAACGGTCATAAACCGACACTTAAATTTTGGGCCTACCCCAAAATAGGGCAGGACTAGGGCACGAGTGCGCCCAAGTCCTCCCCCTATTTTGGGTAGGGTTAAGGTCAAGGGGTCCTCCTAGGTCCAATTTTCCATGAAACCTAGGTCTCATTCCATCAGGATGCCAAAATATGAACTAAGATGCCCTAAATGCATGCTAAAGACCTGGGAGCTAAACCTTATGAGGGAAAAGCCCCCAAGGGGATATTTTCTAACATTACAGACTCGTCTTGACCTAATTAAAAATTTTAAATTGAAATGTGACCAAGTTCCCACCTTTATCCTTCTTACCTAAAGCTGACAAAACACAAGCTTGTGTAGTATTTTGCTATGTCTTTGTATTTAAGGGCATTCGATGCATTCATCGTAATAATTAGATTATAAGGAGAAATCATGCACTTTACACACTTCAATTGGTGCTCTAAAAGGAATTTAATTCCGCAGAAACATTCTAGGAGCATTTGTATGACTGAAGATTACTATTTTTGATTATTTGCACACATCTATGAGGGTTGACCTAGGAGAACATGTCCCCTTGTGACATACTAGTAACCCCACAAATGCCTTTATAAATATTGACAATCCATCAGATATTAGAAGATAGAGAAGAAGTTGAGGGTGATCAAGTAAAGCAAAGAATATAAGTTTGAGGATACGTGATATGAATTAGTGGGTGTAGGACAAGTTTGCGGTTGCAAATTAGTCATAGATTGCCAAACTTGTCCCTGCATAGAGCCAACAAAATATTATGATCCCAAGGCACTCGCTAGTCTATAATCTACTATTCCTAGTCCTAAAGTTTTATCAAATTCAAATCCTAGCTAGATTCATTGCATTCTTCAAGTATCGAACTAAAATATATATACATTTACCACATTTTAATTACTAACTCAATATTCATATCTCAACTAATTCCATAATTAATTAAACTAGGTTAATTATACTTATATACATTTTATTAGATTAACCTAATTAAACATTAAAAAGATCTTATAGAAGACTTTTTTAAATAAAAATATTGTAAAAATATCCCTTCTTCCTTACAGAAATGGGTTACAATTCTTCGTAATCTCCATCTCCATAATAGAAAAGTTTGTTGAAGAAGTATAGAAATTTTATAGAAAACGAGGGTGATTTCATTTAGAAAAAGACGTCCAAACATCAAATTTGAAACCTCCCTTTCAACACATGAAATTAGAAGTGAGAGAAAACAGTTGTTGTACCAACAAGTTTAGTCCTTCTCATGTCAATACAGAAGCAAATGTGTAGAAAAGGAGACATTTTAAGTGCTTTTAAAGATGGTTAGATTTTCCATGACAAGAATTTTTGCCGTCTATTCCAAAGATTGGATTTATTAATAGTAAATTTAAAAAGAGAAAAACAAACCTAAAAAGATGGAGGATGCTTTGGGAGTCTGGGACTGGTATTCCTTGGATTTGCAAAGATCATAGATGCTCTCTCCTTACATTCCCTAGTTTCCTTATACCAAATTTCATTGAATTATTCCCCAACCTCGTAATCAATGTAGTATATGTCGAATTCCAAGGCATATATATGTCAACCATATGGGGATGATTTTACAGCAATACCTAGGCTTGGATTTGTTGTATCTTCATGTGAATATCTCTGTTTGTACATATACATTTGTTGTATTCTCATGTGAACAGGGATTCCACAGCTATGGCTTAAGCTGTTAATTGTAATCTCCTTCAGCTTTAATTCAATACGAAAAAGGATTCCACAGCCAGGCCGGTTGACAGATGTAAGCTTTGAGTGACTTCAACGAAACAAATCAAATCTTTTAAACAGGTTCTTAACTTCAAAAAACAATTATTCGGAAAAGAAAGCTCTCTTCATTTGTACTGTTGTAATAACATCCTAAATAGGTAATTTTTTAAACCTTGATTCTTTCAAGTCAAAAAATTTGTTGGGAAAAGGAATCCTCTTTAAATTTGTGCTATTGATGGAGTTATAGATATCATCATTTCATGATGAATAAGCCTCCTTTGTTGACTTGCTTCATTTTAATGTAGAAAAGAATTTTTTGGTTTAGGAAATATTATAAGTTTAGTTTATGATTTTAAGTATCGAATAAATTAGAGGGTTGTAGTTTGATTGGTTGAATATAATTGGTGAAGGTGATAGTGTATTTCTTAATTATAACATTTACTAGGGTTTAAATTTCTTAGAGATGCAATAAAATAAGGAATGAGGTGAGATCATGCCTAGGCGACTTTGGTGGAATGGATAAACCCTCAAGAGGCTCGTGCTCCATATCAGATTGTAAAAATGATCTAGGTTTGACATAAAACCCTTCCCCTCCCCCAAAAAAGATAGAATAAGATAATTTTTATAGACCTTCAATCTAAAGAAATATTTAATCAATGTAAGGAGTGTTTACAAATGAACATCTCAAATAATAAAGGAACTTGCATAAATTTGAAGTTAATCAATGAACTAAAGTTTTTTGAACACAACGAGATGCAAATGGCTTTGAATTGGCATCTATGTCTTTATCTTTATCTTTATGGTTGGTTTTCTCTTTAATGCAAGAAAAGGATCTATCTAAATTTTGAATGAATTAAGAATATGAGGAAATCCAAAATGATTAAATATGATAAAACATAAATAACCTTGAATCCATATCATTACCTTCACCTTTCTTCTAACTTCCTCATTAACTAAAAAACAACCTACATAAGTTTAAAGTCAAATCCTATATAAAATATATTAAAAGTGATTGAACACAATAAAATATAAATGACCTTCAATCAACATCTATACTCCCTTCCACTTCAATTCAATTCTTTGTCATACTTGCAAATCATAGAGGAGAAAAATGCATACCTTCTTTCTTAACATCACCTTATATAAACTTCTTTGATACATCTCTATTACATAATTTAATTCATTTAATATATTCACCAACCTCAAACCTAAACCTAACACTCTCATATAAAAATGATCTATTTCAAAACCCTATAGCACTGACAAGTAAAGCTCCTAATGCTCACGCAAGGACCATCTTGCATAAAAACTTAGATTGCATTATTTGATTGGATTCAGTCGGTGCTATAAGAATGAATTTATACCATTGATAATGATCGTATGTGTCCTCCATTTACAGAAGGATTTGCTCTATTTTGATCTCGTCCCATGATTTTTTTGCAAGTGGATTACTAGGCATCTATCTTCCACCTATGGTATTCTAAAATTAACTTGATTGAAGGAAAGCAAAATCCTAAAATTGAGCTCGACTTAGGGAAGGCACATGGCACCACATGCAGTCGGTGTAAATCAAGGTCTAGTGAGGGAGATTTTCCCTCTCTTTGTTAGGCATTTGTCTTGCATAAGAATGTAAGCACATGGTTTTGTTGGCCCACTGCTCCATTTTCAACCGTGGACCCCTTATATCACCTCATTTTCAATATCATTAAGAAAAAAAAATTGATGAACAAAAGGTACAGTTATACCTTTTGTCTTGTGGGACCCTCTTAATTGAGCCCCACAATGCCCTTTTTTCGGTTTCCAACCGAATGAAGAGCACTATACTTGATTGTCCTTTCAGAAATAGGTTGAGTTTATGCTCACTATATAAATTGGTCCTCTGCTCCTCTCAAGCTCACACCCATCAAGCATAACTTAGTTGTTGAGAAGTCTTCTCCTCAAGTTGGCATTGCAAAACCAGAATGGCACATCTTATATCATTTGGTTTTGTTCTTCTTGCTCTGATGGGCTTCTTTGTATGCAATATTGAGGTACATTGCAGCTCAGAACCCATCATGTACAATGCTACAATAGTTCTTTCCTTCTTTGTTTTTTTTTCAGTCCTTGATTGATCACACACAATGTCACAATGGATTTTTTTTTTTAGATCATAATTGATCCAGCTGAATACCACAATGGGATTTTTTTATAGATCATAATTGACCAAACACAAGGCCACATTGATGTTTTATATTCATAAGTCATAATGGTTTTTTTCTTTTGCTCTTTCGGTCATGGTTTGTTTCGTTTCCTAGAATTTGGTAGTATATAGATTAGAGAAAGATGTACTGCCAGAGGTAACACTTTTTTGTTTTCCTATTGAATAATCACAATCCTGTGATGGCTTTCTCCTCTTTAAAGCATGTTGTTATTTCAATTCTTGTAATATAATAGTACATTGGTCAGAGAAACATATACACTGTCAGAGGAAGCAGTGTTCATGGCAATGATATTTGTTCAGCCAGATTTTGGGATTTGGATGGTAATATGGCATCTGGATTTTGCAGGCAAATATGCAATATAGCAATGAGGAGTCACTTTTCATGGCACAGTTGAGGAGGGTAAGCTTTTTCTTCCAGTGACTAACTTTCCTGTGTTTTTCAATAACTAGGCTTCTCTCCTTCACAATTTTAACTTGGTTGTTTCTCCAAGGAGCTTATCAACCAGGATCTGAACTTGTCCTGACAAACTTACCATTAGATCCCAACTCAACACACCTAGATTCAGCATTTGTAACTACCCAATGGGAAATATTAATGTCTAAGAGTGTCTGACTTATTGCTTTCTTAATTATTTCTATTATGCTGATCATTTGTAAACTTTTTGTTGATTCTACTCAGAACTATGGACAAGGAAGCCTTCACCCTGCAGGTTTGTTTAAACTTTTGTTGGTAAATGTTAGTTATATGTTGGTATTCTTCTAGATCATGTTTTATAGAAATTCTCTTGATGATTATTTTGGATTTGCATGCAGATTGTGCCCCAAGGTGTTCTTACAGGTGTTCTGCAACTTCTCACAAAAAGCCCTGCATGTTTTTCTGCAAGAAATGCTGTGCTAAGTGTCTCTGTGTTCCTCCTGGAACTTATGGAAACAAACAAGTGTGCCCCTGCTACAATAACTGGAAGACTCAACAGGGGGGTCCAAAGTGCCCTTGAATTCAATCGCCTTTCAATTTTCAGCAGCAGTAGCTGCTTACTATCTGATATTGATAATATTAATTTTCAAAATATAATATGAGTATTGTAGCCAATGTCTAGAAGACAATGGCATTTCTAGCCCTTCTGTGCGAGAGATAGTCAAATGGCTCTCCCGGAAGTTGAGAAAAGCTAAAATGTAGCATCCCTACTTATGGGAGCGAGGAGTTTTAATCGAAGTAATATGATGTTTATTTAAATAAATGCCTCCCTAGTAATATTTAGTTTCAAGAATACATTTTTTTTTGGAACAAGTTTCAACAATACATGCACCTAATTTTTTATAATTTTTATAAAGAAGTTATTTTCAATTATACTCAGAAATGCAGAGGAAGGCTCTGCTACAAATTAAGCGGCATCATTTTAAAATAAATCTGAGTACAATAATCTAGTAAACTCCACTCATTTAATCTTATCTTTAAAAAAATCACTCTTCCCTGCAGCTACACAAATTCTTTATTCTGGTGTTGACATCTGTGGTTAAGCATACCAAATTCCTTAGCAAGATCTCTAAAATAAGTATAATCAATCTTCAAAATTAAAAAAAGGGTTTTACGACCAACTTAGAAAGTTCTAAAAACATATTCATCGACACGAGAGGACAGACATTAATCAAATTTCACAGAGAACCTTTTTCTTGAAATTAGAAGTGAAATTCATTAATTTTGTCGGTTGTAATTGGGTATTGCGTAACATCATCTTAATCAAGGCACCATACCCTAGTGGTTGAATTTTTTTTTAATAATTTAAACACTATAAGAAGGTTTAGTTTAAACAGAGCTGCCATGCGCTGTTTTTATTTTTTTGGAGGGTAGGGTAGGGTAGGGTAGGGTGGAGCAGCAGCACCCATTATAACTACAATCCCCAGTTTATAGGAGTTATTTGTATTTATGATTGAAATTATTTTTGGTTATAATTGTATATTAGTTTTTTATTAATGTTTTGGATCACATTCTTTTATGTATTATTAGGATGAGGAAAAATGAAGGTAGATTGCAGACCATTTTAGTTAAAAAGATGGAGAAGGAAGGTGAGGTGGATCCTTCCCTTAACCTTCCTTTCTCTGGTTTTCTACTCCATATCACCTTCTTTCTCCATATTTTTAAGGAACGTGGTCTGCAATCTACCTCCATTTATCCTCATCCTCATAATGGATCATGGAGTGTGATCCAAAAATACACAGTTACAGCGAGAAACACTTTCAATCATTACTATGAACTGTGAAAACACTGTGTCTATTATTGCATTACATCTAATTACAGCTTTGCAATTTTTAAAAATTCAGAGAGGTCTAATTAATTGTGTAAAAGATTTTATGTACCATGGTTGGAAAAAAATAAGACCAAAAGAACAAAGGGCTTATTGTATTATTATGTACAATTTTCAAGACAAAAATACTTGCCCTTTTATTATTGTAGAGGTCAAAACACGTCTACATTAAATAATCTAATTTAATTAACTAGTAATCAATTAATTTAGATCAATGAATTAGGATTGATAATCAGATATCAAAATTAATTGTGGGATTTAAATAAATTGAATGCGATACTTAGCTCAATAATTAATGATGGAAAAATGATGTCTCATATGTTACGAACCAATTCAACAATGACATGGATTTTTTAAAGTTGACTTGAAGAGAAAGATCTTTAATTTTGCAAACTGATTGTTCTTTGCCATGGTTTACCCCTGTGAATCCAGATCTGACCTTTGTGTGTGCGAACTTGATTGATGTCCATGGATCTGAACCAAGAGAAGGTGGCTTGTTGTAATTCACTTGCCTTAAAATCTAATGATTGTTTTTTGTAAGAATAGGCAGTATTAACAAACAGCTTTAGGAAATTTGGCAAATTGTGAGGGTCATGCTCTCTTTCGTTAAACCCCTAATGGATCAGCTTTATAACTTTGTACAAAATATTTGAAGAAAACAAGCAAGCACACAACATACCTATGCTTCTAGAATGTTTTCATAAATACTCTATTGATATAGCCCTAGCATACTCATTGATAACTCCTAAATGATTTGAAATGAGTGAATGAATATCCTTACATACAACAACCAAGCACATAAATCAACAAACTATACTTAAAGGCAATTCACAGTGGCTACTGAAGTAGTAAGCAGTGGATATATTTGAAATTTGAATTTTAAAAGTGAAGAGCTCAAATCTGTGATTGTAAAAGTGACTTAGGTCAAGTTTGCACATGCAGATCTAATCCAACATAGTGAATAATACATCTAAGAATAAAAAATACAAATCTGAAGATCAATGATAAACGGGATTGGAATATAGAATATCATAAACCAATTTCACACAATTATATCACTCATAAACTTATTATTACAAGTCCAGAACATAAAAGATAAAAGCATGGATATACACACTTATATTTATAAAGATTTTATGTACCATTTTTCAAAACATGCTTTGGGAAGAGGTTTCATTGGCTTTATAAAAAGCATTGCACATTCTGCTTTCCAACAAGACCCAGTTTTCTTAAAACAACTTTTATCTGAATTACCTACTTACCTTCCAAACGATCGAAACATCAACCTGCTACTCCAAAGCTCATCTACATCAACCATACGATGGCTGTGCTTGTTGGTTAAGCAGAATACATGGTTGTATTGCCTCATCTTTCCCCTTGATGATCTCTTGAACTAAGAAATTTATGCCCTTGATCAAGGAAACTCTTACTACTCACCTAAACAAGGCCACTATGTATATAAACATGCATTTGCTCCTTTGGAATGGATTTGCACCATTACTGTTATGCTACGTTAGGATTTGCACTATTCATACAGAGCTACATTGATATAGGAATGGATTTGTTCTATTGATGTGACAAGATATTTGTCATGTGGAGGTCCTATGCCATTTATTTTGCAAAGTTGATTACTGGGTGTCTATCCTACCCCACATATGAGCTTGATTTAAGGAATGCAAGCCAACTGATATTGAACTTGACTTGAGAGGGAACATGACACTGTACATGCAGTCGGTGTAAACCAAGGTCCTCCTGTGGGAGACTTCCCTCTCTTTGTGAGGCAGTTGTCTTGCATAAAAAGGTGAGCACATGATTATCCTGGCCCACTGCCCCAATTTCAACCGTGGGCTCCTCAAATCACTCCTAGTACTCCAAAGGAAAAAACAAAATGAATGAAGGTACACTCACGCTCTTTGTCTCGTGGGACTCTCGTAATTGAGCCCAAATGAATGAAGGTACACTCATGCTCTTTGTCTCGTGGGACTCTCCTAATTGAGCCCTTTTGTTTTCATATTGATTAAGCACAATACCATAATGGCTGTTTCTATTTTTTTCTTTGAAGCATGCTACTATTTCATTGCTAGAACATAGTAGTATATAGGTCACAGAAAGAATTACTCTCACAGCCTGGAACATTGTTTATTTTTTGTATTAACGAGACACTATCCTTTCATGACAGGATTTTCTTTCCCTTTGTATCATGTTATTAGTTCATAGTCTAGAACATAGTGGTAGATAGGTTAGAGAAGCACATATAAATTGAGGGAAAAGTGTTTGCGGCAATGATTTTTGTTCAGCTTTATTTTGCAGGTCAATATGCAATACAAGGACGGCAAGCTTGTCATTTCATTGACTTAAATTTTTTTTTTTTAATGAATAAAGTTTATGTTATTTTTATAAATTAAAAAGATAATAGTATAATATTCGAAAATAAAGATGGGTGGTAGAAAGGCACACCTTTATATGTGGGACAAAGTCCAAAACAAAATGAAGTCAAAGGGTTAAGGCCTAAACATCGTTAAAAACATTAAGCAGTTAAACCAAAACTAATAAGAGGGGATCTTTATCATCTGGGTTTCCTTAAACATCATCGGGGACAAAACTTTCATCAATAGGCTTCCATCTAGTGAGAGTGCCCTCTTCCGCAAGAGTCATCTATAGATTGCTAAGCATGAATAGGAGAAATTGTTAGCTCCATGCAAGGAACCTTGTTAGAGTCTGGCCAACCAAGAGCACCATACCCATGAGAAGAGGCAAATGACTACCGAGAAGGCTGAGACTAGCTGTGGGCTAAATTAACCATGTTTCCTAGATGCTGAGAGCCACAGATTGAGATCCTTGATCTCATTTTCTAGATTGGCTACGACCATCTCAGCATCCTTGAGGAGGGGAGGAGGAATGAGGCAGAACTCTGGCAATAGTGTACATGGCATTGCCCCAATGATCAAGAAGTTCTTGTAGATGTGCCACTTAAAGTGAAACTTTGCTAACTTGCACTTGAATCTGCATAAGCACATTAGAGAAAATCATAGCTTTAGTATACAAAAAGAAATGAACATCAGCTGAACAACTTGAAAACGGAGTTGGATTTCTATCTTTCCAAATACTGAAGAGGATTTCCACCTTGAAAGCATGTCAAATTTGGGTATATTTGAGTGGAGACAAGGCTAGTCTTCTAAAAAAACCATATGCTATGAGAAGGGACTGGGCCAAAAGGGCATGAAAAATCATCTATCCAATTCCAAGCTTCTTGAGCTTTGGTGTAAAATCAAAAGAGATGCTTGAGAGTCTCAAATTGTCCACAGAATGGACAACGAGGGTTGAGAACTCCCAAATGAGTCAAATGAGAACTAAGTGGAAGGCCTTAGTATAGAATGCACCAAGCAAAATAAGTCAATTGATGCTCAAGAATGGTCAACCAGATGGATTGGAATTAGCAATGCCAAGTGCCAAGAGAAGATTGAAGCTACCAATGATGGTTTAGCTAATTCACCATTGGAAGATAAGGCGATAACCACAAATATCCTTTGTGAGGTTTGCAATTTCAAAGTGGCATGCCAGGATACCATTTCCAATCTTTCCACCAAGGCTTGAAAGACAGGTGACCTCAATTTTGTAAAGCATATGGGGAGAAATGACATCAATACCAATCTTAAATGTCTCCTAGTCTTGATTGGAAAGCCTAAATTTCATCTTGACTTCTGACCAAGAAAGAAAATTTTTGGTAGCTTTATTAGAAAAATCAGGCAAAACTCTAATTGCTCATTTGAAAAATTTCAAAAGCACGAATCCATGGAGCTTTAGCTAGAGGGCGATCTTGACTAAAAAGAACTAGGGACCACTAGATAGACTATTGATTGATTGAAAGGCTATTGCAAAAGTCATTTCCCACCCAAAGAAGCCATGACTTAATAGTCTTCCAGGCTTTCCAAACGCTCTTGATAACAAACGTGCCTTGAATCTAGACAAACTTCCTCATGGTGAGGAGAGTACAAAGGTCAAGGCCTTTCCAAGATGGTCACCCAAAAGGCACACTAGAAAAAATATAGTGCATGATGAGAATTCTTTAGGCATCATTCTCTTTCAAATCCTTGATGATCCATTTAGCACATAAAGCAATGCCTTGAAAATGGATTGAAAGCAATCCTAAGCCACCAACATCATGGGGAAGAAAACAAAATTCTCAAGCAATATATGAAATCCTTGATGCCCATCACTAGAAGCCCAAAGGAAAATTTTAAGCAGCTTCTCAACTTTTCAATAGGAGGCCTTCAAAGGTACCTGACAAGAGGAGTTATAGACATGAGTGGAAGCCAAATTTTAGAACAAATTTGGAATTTACGAGCCAAAGAGAGAGGCTTGGTGGTCCAATGGCTTAATTTCTTCTCAATCCTAGCAACAACATCTTGCCAAAAATCAATAGAAGTTTGAAAAGCAAATGGAATGCTTAGAAAATGAAAGACCTCCCCATGATCAATCCATTTCCAACCATAATTGTCTAGTTAGCCAGGTTTAGGAAGAAAGGGCTACCTGTAACACTGGGTCTTTTGCTATTGAATACTTGAACCAAAGGCCTAGAAAAAATATCAAGACAATGAAGAGTTTGTTTGACATTGTTTTCATCCTCAATAAGAGTGAGCAAAGAATCATAAAAAAAAAAACTATTAACTAGCTAGTTAGAAGAATTGGGTAAAACAATACCTTTAACAAGCTTTTGAGAGACCACATGTGCCAATAAATAGCCAAAGCATTTCAGCCGCAAGCACATAAAATGTCAAGGATAAAGGGTAACCTTGATGGGTGGATAAAGAAAGCCCAAATGACTTGGATTGTTGACCATTAATAGTGATTCAAGTTGAGGCATTAGCATATAACATATGCACAATCTAAATGAAATGAGGCCCAATACCAAGTGCCTAAAGCATGGCAAGAATGAAAGGCCATTCAATCTGGTCATAAGCATTAGAAAAGTCAACTTTGATAAACATTACAAGTTGTTGAGAATGCCAAGCTCATTTTATCTCTTCCCAAACAATAATAATATTTTCAAGGATGTATTGTGACTTGATAAAACCTTTTTTTAGGGTAGACTAGTTGAGGAGAAGTGGCCCAAGCTTAAGAGCTAGAGCCTTGGCAATGATCTTATGTAAGACATTCAACAATGTGATAGGCTATTAATTGTAGATTTCCTCAAGATTGCTAGCTTTAGGTATGAATTTGATATTCCCTTTATTATTATATCTCCTAAAGAATTATTATGAAAGGCTTCCAAATAAACCTTGTGGAGATCTCCACCCACGGTGTCCCAAAAGGTTTTATAGAATTCACATAGAAATCCATCCATACCAGGGGTCTTGTCATTAGACATTGAAAAAAAAGTCTCTCGCAAATATTTTTTAGTGAGAAGTTGATCACAAAGAATATGTTGGAAATTGGAAACTTGACAAGGAACCATATTAAGACATCGCTACAAAGCAATGTTCCATGCTGGAGTATACTCTTGAGCAATAAAAACTTTCTTATAGTGCTAGACAAAGGCCTACAAAACATCTAGAAGCTCATTGAAGAGGTATTGCCCTTCATTGATTTTCTTGATGGTTTGAGATGTATGACAAGCACATAGGGCCTGAAACAGTTCCTTAGAGACCTTGTTGCCATTCTTAAGCCAATGAAGCAGAGCTTTGATTTGGGTTCCAGATGTAGAATGAGGATCTACAACTTGCTTCTAGTGTCGTAGCTAATCCACATGAAGTTGAGCATCCAAGTCGAAAGGTTACACCTCTAAGGTGGCGATGGCTTAGCAAAGCTCCAAGGTGGTGGCTTCATAAAAAATTGTAGAAATGAGCCACTTCGCACCCATAAATGTAGAGGAAATGGGAAGTACAAGTGATGACATCATTCCACTAGGCTATCCATCTTGTCTCACACATGGGACATGATTCCAAATTCCAAACATGTTGAATATGAAATGATGTGGCCTTGTGATTAAGCAACAATGTGTTTAGAAAAACTAAGTCTTCATGGCCTTGGGTTTGGCAAGTTGCCACTTAATATGAAATCATACTGGAAAATGGTTTGAAAGGACAATGCCCAATAAAGGCTCCACTGACAAGGAATAGTAGCTAGAAAAAGAAAAAAAGATTGAGTTGACAACAAAGCTTGATCCAAATGCTTGAGTACCCTATCAACCCGGCTTAGAGATTAATCCATGTGTACCACATTGTAAGATCTTAGTAATGACCAAGATTGGGATAAAAAATCTCCAATTTATTATGCATAAAAGACCAAGCCTCTCTTTTGCCAATTGTCCAATACATATGCAATGCTCCACATTTATCATATGCCATTTTAATTACATTCAAATACCTGCCAGGGATATTTTTAGTGGCGAATCTTTTCCAATTGGCAAATAGTTCATATCCACCAATTGCAATTTGGTGAATACATTGCAACTAGCAGGGGCCAATTCGCTTAGAGTTTTTGAATTTTTGGTCAAATGCATTTCAATTCACCACCGATTTATTTATGAGGCATTTATAATTAGTATTTTCACCACCGTATACTATGTAGTTCTAACAGTGATTCATCTAGAATTTTTGAGGCATGTTTTAATTCACCCACATACTCACCAATAGCATTTAAATGGCTCACCATGTATGAAGACCAATTCTCCAATACCATTATAACTCCATGCTAATCCTAGAGCCATATTCACCTATACAATTACAACATTTGTGTTTGATTGAGGTCCGCTTCGCCCAACATTTATAGGTACCATTTTACAAGTACGCAAGATTCGTCAAATTATTACCCTACCATTTTAAAATCATGTGATATTCACCAAATATGGATTGATATAAATGCATTTGAAACTCTAATTAATCCTTTACACATTTTGTTCAGCTCTAAGCTCTCGATTCATTTCGGATCATAGACAAGTTACAACTATAGGCATTGGCAATTCATTGAAAGGTAAGTGATCTTTTTTTACTGTGTAATAATATAAGATTCATGTTGATTATAGTTTGGTTTCACTGTTTTGATTATAGTAACCAGGAAGGGCCCAAACCCATGTACAAAATCCAAAAAGGTGAACCAATCAAGTTTTACAAGGAGTAAAACACACTAACCACAACAAAAAACTAGCATAAACAAAGAAAGAGCTAGCAGAGCCAGCTAGACCCAAAAGGACCAGAAAAAGACCAGAAAAGAAAGTCACTGATTAGCCAAAGTCTTTAGTCCACTGATTGTCTACCACTCACGGTTCAGGAATTTCAGTTTGTCCTTGAACATATTCTCCTCCTTATCCTATCTTGTTCCTCCTGAATTTCAATGTTGATCTGCTTACCTTTTGAGCTTTTTCTTTTGGCCCTGGTTTTGTTGGCTAGGCCTGTGTTAATCTGGTTCTCATTGCCTTTAGCAGACACCCCATTTTTGGCTTCTCTCAAATCCCTCCTCTTTTCCATCTCCCCATGGAAAACATATAAAGTAGTGGCTAATTTTTTCACTGTTTCTCTATTGAATGCCACAATCTTAGCCATGTTTTTCTTGATCTACTCCTGGTTGGATTTTAATTTGTCAATTTCAACCTCCATGCCCTCCCATTTCTCAAACTTTATAGCCAAATTCTGAACTTCAATCCACAGCTGACCATCATTGCCATTGGGCCAGACTGTTGTCTCAAGTTGAGTTATCACCTCAAGATGTTGAATCTTGCACTTTGCATGATGCAAATGCGCCAGTTGCCACTTTAGGACCTTATTTTGCAAATCTAGAGCCTCAAACAAAGTGGCAACCTTCCTCTCCAAACGTTTACATAAACTGCATTCAATCTTCATTCTCCCTTGGAAGACAGGAGGATTGCTAGTAAGGGAGGTATCTTGGACTTTCTTAGACGGGGGATCTTGGCCCTTAAGCTTCTTTCCTTGACTCTCAACATTATCATTAACCTTCCTCTTACCAATCTGAAGGCTCACATTGTTCCCGATAGAGGTATCCTCTCTTATTATGGCTTTTCCTTTGCTCTTTCCTAGCTAAGCAAGGGGTCAATCTTAGTAGCATCCTTCCCTTTAAACTGATCTCCCTTGGCATAGGGGTCCTTGCTAACACTCATCTTGGGAATACTGGGGGTTACAGTAGTAACCTTCCCTAAAATGATCTCAATGTCATCCAAATCAACATCATCTATAATTTTCATCTTTCCCTTTTTCTAAGTCAAATCTTCCACACAGGTAACCTCTCTGACAATTTCTTTGTCTTTGTAACTCTTCCCAGCTTGAGCATGGGAGTCAAATTTAGCTAAACCCTTCCCTTTGTTTAGAACTCCCTTGACATGGGGGTCCTTCCTGACTTGTTGTTTGGGCTTGCTAGGGGTTTCACCAGTCTCCTTCCCTAGACATATCCCAAGGTCATTAGATTCCTTATTGGCCTTATTGCTCGGCTAGGTCTTAGAAGCAGAGGCTTTCAGGCTCTTGCTGGGGTTTCACTAGTCTCCTTCCTTAGACATATCCTAGGGTCATTAGATTCCTTATGGGCCTTTTTTCTTGGCTAGGTCTTAGATGTAGAGGCTTCATGAGTATTGGTAGGTATGGGGCTCTCCCTTTTGGTTAAGGTTTTGACTATAAACTCCTACCTACTACTAGCATAATTTCTCCCAAAGTCTTCAATAATTTTCTCAAGCAATTGGGGATTATAGATTCTGAGTTTGAAGACTAAAGCTGGGGTAAGGGAGAGCTCAAATCTATAGATTGAGTAGATTAAACTTTGATACAGGGGAAGGGTTTTCTCACCCAACAACACTCTCTGAACAGAATCTTCTATAGATGTAAAAAGTCAGTAAGGGAAATTTATTTTTAAATCATGCCTAAAGTGATTGAGAAGGGGAAAAAGATATGCACAGAACCTTTTAAATCTACCTTCTATCATGACATAACTCATCAAGACTTCAACCACCCTCTTCCAAACTCCTGGGAGATCCTCACGATTGAACCCATTTTGAATTTTGCTAATAGTCTCACCATCTTGAAGGAATTTATTCATGTCCTCTTGATAATTCCCCTTAACCTTCTTCGAAAGTCTAATACCTTCCATACTCAAGCCTGTCACATCCTCTATAAGCTCCTTTGTTACTCTGAAAGATATCCCTCTAACATACACCACCCTGGCAGCCTTCCAAGACATAGCAAACTCCTTGGACAACGTGTCGAACCCATTCAAGGCTTCAATAAATTGGGTGAAATTACCTCTCTCAAGTATGTTCCAGAGCTTAGCATCATTCTTGATGCCATCATAACCTGTTGTTTCAGTCTGAATTAGATTGCCTCCCATTTTGGTAATCTCTGTAACTTGAATTGCCAATCTATCTCTGAAAGGAAGGATAAGCCAGAGAATAATCTCAATGCAATGAATAAGAGAAGCTAGAAGAGCAGGGCTTTTCTTGCCATGATCATTGGCAATCCTTTGGTTGAGTTGCCTCGTGTGTTTAGTCCCCTTCATCGTTGGGACATTCATTGCCTTAGGTAGGATTACTCCCTTCATTACTAATGATGGTTTTGAATAGGTCAGGAATGACCTCACCAAATTTCCAGCTAAGGATATCTTTAATCTTAGTTCCTATGTATGCTAAGGCGTTGAATTTTCCATTTCCTTGTCTATAAGTGTGTTGGATTTTGACTTTCTCCAAGGTATTCAACTTAAGCTTGCTTAATTCAATTAGGTCCTTGAGGGACCAATTGGGAATGGCTTTGGATAGTAGCATATTAATGATGCTTTTTGAGTCACCTTCCACAATCAACTTCATGGAACGATGGTCTAAAGCCATACATATACCTTGGTATGCAACATTAGCCTCCGTGAAATTACTGGTCTAGATTCCTAGGTTCTCAGCATAAGCTCCCAATATTATTCCTTCATTGTCCCTTATAAGGTGACCCCCACCTGCATGACCCGGGTTCCCTTTAGACACTCCATCAAAATTGAGTTTGAACCATTTGAGGTCGAGGGGGACCCAGTTTGGTTTCATTGTTACAAATGATATTGAATAGGAGTTAGGACTAGGGAGACATCTTACTCTAGGACCCAAGGATCTATATTCTATCATCTATGATTCCTTCTTGAACAAAATGGCATTGTTTCTACAACTCTTAATTTGTGAGAGATGTCGAGCATGAACAAGTTTCCTTAGGGTGGTAAAGGGAGGTCATCAAAATGCAGAAACATAATGTCATACTTTGGAAATGTTTGTCATCCATCAGATGGAGCTACATCATTAGAACATATACCATCAGTTGACTTGGATCACAATGCCACAGCTGATGTTCTAGGGAATACCCAAGGTAGTGGGAATAAAGACAATGCCACAAATGACATTCTAGGGAATACCCAAGGTAGCACGAATGATAATATGAATAAATCAAACTCAACAAGTGATAATTAAGTTATTGAAGTTATAGAGTTAATGAAGATGTAGATCCTACAAGTGCACGCAAGGGGAAAAGAAAAATAAAAAATGGGGCATGAGTGAGATATGACAAGGAATTTTCAGATTGATTGGGTGTCAAAGTACCCATTCATTGAATCGGTGGAGAATGCAAACAAAGATGAACCTCCCACAAAATGCAATTGTAAGATTTGTAGTTGGAAATATCGTAGGGACAAGAGGTTGCAGCTAAAACTTGACACTATAGAAAAACAAATTGGTAAAGTTTATGAAAAACAAATCATAGATGGAAAGGAAAAAAAGGAAAAATCAGTGATAAGATGGAAAACAAAGGAAGAATTTCTTCATGTAAAGAATGCCCTGGAATATGATATGCATATGGAAAGAAATGTGAAGCTTCATGCATGTGGAGATTCAATTGAAGCTCAATTTGGAAAGATGATGGGGGAATTACAAATGGCAAAAAATGTTCAGTTGAGTGTTGTTTTTCATATTTTGACCAGAGGACGTCCTATGATAGACTACTCAAAATATAATAGTTTATTATCTTTTATGGGCATTCCTAACTTTCCTAACACACATTAGTCAATAAAAAGTGGATGGGAATGGGCAAGTTGTCTTTTTGAGGTGGAAAAACATGATTTATAAAAGAAAATAAAAGAATTAACTTTTATTGTATTATCTCTAGATGAAGTTACAACAATAGATAATACTTTTTGAGTGTATGCATGTGTATACTGTAGAAAATCATGTCCACCAACTTAATCTACTCTCTGTTTATAAAATGAAGGAGAATGCAACATCACAAAATCTATTTGGGCTAGTTAAGAGATCTTTGAATGAAATTGGAGGTATGGACGATTGCACAATTTCCAGAAAGTTGATGTGTGTAGGGGCAGATGGAGCTTCAGTAATGCAAGGTCATAGGAACGGTATGTACACATGTAAAGCTACAAATTTGTATTTCACCATACATGATTGACATTCACTACATGGCCCACAGAATGAATTTAGAATTTAAAATTGTGAGCAAGTTTCTTGCAATATCAAAAGTTGAAGATCTAGTCTGTGAGCTCTACTCATACTTCTGTCGAAGTCCCAAACGGTTTTTGGAATTTCAACATTTTACCAAGGGAATAACTATAGGAAACAAGCTTCTTAAGGATTTTGATACTAGATGGATCTCCTTGCATGAACTAGCGAAAAGACTTTTAGCAAAATATCAATCCTTGATTGGATTAATGTACAAACATCACTTCGTAGTTGACAGGGCTCCTGACCTCTTACATAGGTTAAGTAACATAGAGCCACTCTTCATTTTAGTTGGTATTCTTCCCATGCTGGAGGAAATGAACATGCTTGTGAAAAAAGCCCAAGAAAGAACTATGTATATTTCAGAATATACTAAACTACGTAGAATTATATGCAAAACTCTCAATAATCTATATCTATCAGACCAGTCATTCATAAGTCTAAAATTTACCAGCTGACACTTGATAACAAATGTGACCAATCATGCTATTTTTTTATAGTTTAATGACAATGGGGAGTTATTTGTCTCTATGTAGGGATATGAGATACCAATGCATCATTTTAACAAGGTTAGGCACAATATCAAAGAACAACCTATTACAAGGGAATTTTTTGACAAGATTGTAAAATTCTGTAAGTCCTACTTTAAAGAATATTGTGAAATCTCTTTCCTCGAAGATAATTAGATATTGATTCCCTCGTGATGAACTATTTGAATATTGGGTCCATTGTCAACCAAGTGATTTCCATAATAAGATAAAGACCTTAATGAATCATTTTTGCAAAAGTACAGAATCCGATGGACAACAGATAGAGGAATTATAAATAAATCTAAGCTTACAGAGCAATCATCTTCTTTTGCAACATCAATGAAGGAACAATTTAAACTCATGGAGTCTCCCTTCCAAGATGGATTGATAACAAATCTTTGGGCAACCTTAAGCTAGAGTGAAATATTGTGTGATTCAATATTAGAATATTTCAAACTTGTTGATTTATGTCAAACCATGATATTGGGGTCGATGGAGGATGAGAGAGATTCCAGTGCATTGGGGTTCTTGAAATCAAAGATAAGAAACAAACTTGACCAGAATTTAGAAAATTGCTTGAGAATGTATACAACTAGATATGATATCCAGAGTTTTCCTTTTGAAAGGGCACTCACAATCTGAAGGTCCATATATGAAAGAAGGTTGTCCAACACTTCAAACAATAATATCACATATGATAGTGACAGAATGAATAATAGATGTAGTGGTAGTGGTGTTGATGAGACACTCTTAAGTGGAGATTTGCAGATAGAAAACGAAGAACATGATTAGGATGACATTGTATCTCCTAGTCGGAGGGAAGAAAATCTTTTAGATGATTTGGCAATTTGAAGGGATTTAGCAATTACTAGGTATTTATACTGTATTTCATATTCTAAACCCCAAATTGTTGTTGATGACATTTTATTTTTCTATCATTGATGTACATTTTTCATTTTTGATTTAAAAATTAATAATTTCATATTATTATTGTGTGATACTGATAAGTTTTACAAGCATTCAACTAAATGCATAGTAATCAACAACAGTAGCATATTAGTATACATCATTAGAAAATATTTAATGTGTATCTAGAAACCAAAGTTTTCCTAAAGAAGGAAATTAAATAATATAGATAATTTGAACACATAAATGGATTTCAGTCTTATATTGATTTTCAAATGAAAGAATACATAGAAGTAATACATTTAGATTGTACAATAACTTGCTTAAAACCAACTCTGCACAATGCTCTGTTGGAAACACATATTACCAAATCATTTTATCAGCTTTTGTAGTGTGCTCCACTCTTCATCTGATGGAAGTGCAATTTATCTTAACTCATGGTAACCGAGTTGTAAGTGTGGTAACAATCTATAATTGATACTGGTACTTGACTTGAATGTATCAATCAAAGTCGTATTCAAGGTTATCAGTGGTTTGATAGAATCCAAAAAGGTTGCCTCATCAAACTTTTGAGGAAACTGGTCCTTATCCAACTTCATTTTATCCTCCATCTTCTTTTTAAAAGTAGCCTTTCCAATGTATCAGTATGATGGGTCAAAAGTCACCAGTAAACCAAGCTTTTTAAAGTATTCTTCCTTTGTTTGCAGCCTCTTTGTCAATATTGCTGCTTGCTCAAAAAGTACTTGTGCTTCTTCCAGCTTTGTACATTTTTTAATGATAGATGAGGCCTTTATTGTGGCATTAATACAGTTATGAATTCCTTTGGATTCTAATTCTTTGTCACTACTTTTGTAGATTGATTGCAAAATTTCGCTTGCACCTGACTGTCTTGAAGTTTCCATGTCTCCATTTTCAACAATATATTGTTTGATCGTATTGCCACAAAATGATAGATCTCATCAGTATATTCAAATAATTTATCCAAACCATCCATCCTCTTCATTATTTTCTCCCAAATGTTATGTTTTATAAAACCATTGTGTTTCTATAAAATTCAGATACTTTGTTTTGGGAGGATTTTATTTCATTTGATATGAAAATTTTTAGAGTTTTTTCTATCTTTATCTATAATTTCTTCCCACAACTTTCTTGCTTTTTTTGCTTCCTTCAGTTGGGCATTGGATTCATTCAGGGATTGTTGTAATTTTCTTGAATTGGCTTTTTCATTAGCATAATTATTTATGTAGTTTCACTTAACATTTTCTTCAATTCATTCACTTCCACCTCTGTCTGTTTATTCACTTCACTTATAGATGTAGAGACAGAGTTTTTTATCCTTTTCTCTAATTATTGAGTCACGCTTTTTGATGCTTTCCTCTTAACTCTCTCATTTGCTTGTCTGCATGTAACTTTTCTACGAGTCTGCAACCTATTACATAAATCACAAAGTCAAATGAAAATGATCAATATGAATCGAAATAACATCACTGAATATAATTTCCTTCTATTGTAACTCGATCAAACTTCTTAAAATCTTAGATCCATATGGGTACTGCCACAATAGTGTGTCCCACTTATGGGACATCCTGATTTTAATCTGAAATCACATATTTTTTAGAAAAAAATAATGATTTAAGCCTTGAGGGGTTCCATCTAAAGGGGTTTAATTGAAGGGGGTTAGATAAACTTGGAAATAACCCTCCTCATCTTAAATCAATCCTCGACGGAGTCTCCTTTGCACCTATCAAAATGCTGACAAAAAACCAATTTTACTTCACCTTTTGGAGGATCAAATGAAGTTGTTTAGAATTTTTTTTTAAGTATGTAGCCCTTAGTATAAGCTTTCCAAAAAGTATGATATTGAATATATTCATTTGATTATTATATTGATTTTCTATTTTCTAGTGAACATAAGTTTTTCATCGTACATTAAGGTCTCTATTCCACACATGCAGAAAAATAAAAAAAAGAGAAAAAAATTCTAAAAAATATCTACACATTAGGTATTGATGTCCTTGTTAAAAAAAAAAAAAAGAAAATATTAATTTGGACAGATACAAAAAAAGTTATGTTGTATGGTATAAACCTATGTTTGAATTATAAATAATCTCACTTCCAAAATTAATTAAAAAAATATGCCACAAAAAATTATGAAAAAATATTGGTGGAGTAGATATTGGTGTTATAAATCTATGTTTAAACATTTATACTTTTGTCCTTTCTATAAAAGAAGTTATGTTGTATGGTATAAACATCACTTTTTAAAAATGTGATTAACTATAAAAAAAAAATTATTAAATGTTATGTAAAAAATTCACAAATTATTTCTTAAATTTTTTAAAAATATATATTTAGAACCTACACACAAAATCTCAAAAATCACTAGTTCACATCATCTTCAAATTCTTAACGGATTAGTTTCTATAGGTGTCAAAAAGTGAAAATTTGGTTAAAAATATTGATTTCAATGTCCCACTTTGGCCAAAAAGTGGGACATAGTATTGTGGGCTGACCCATATACATTTATGTAAGTTTTTCCTATTGTATGAGCTCAATACTCTTCATCCAAGATAGTGCTAGTAAGAAATTTGTTAAATGTTTCCTATAACTAAATATCAAAAAGGCTTGCTAGAACCTACCTATATGGACTCATAAAATTTTCAGCGAAACAAAATGCCTATTACAACTCTAATTTTTAGACAATATATTAAACAAGGTTACCAAGAAATTAAAAAAAGCCATACATTTTTTTCTCTTTCTTGTTTTAGCAATGATGTGTACACCACTTCGTTGTTCCTTTTTGATACATTAATTTTGTCAGAATTTTTCATTCTAGAAAAATCCACTTGGAGGGTGCTCACCTCATAGTCAGAGCGTTGCATCTAATCCTTTGGTTTATCTTAAACTTTGGGCACAACAATCATGTAATCCATTTTTTCAGTATCTGGGTCAAATGTAGGCAATACCTTAGTTGTTGCAGGCTTTGAAGTTGCAACAGTCTCTATCTTTAGCACTTGCTTCTTGTGTCTTTTAGATATTTATGCTTTCTTTTCAAACTCAACTTTTTAATCAAAACCTGTAACTATTAACATAACTTTGAATGGTGAAGGAGTAGTTGCAGTGTTGGGGGCATCTCTAATTAATTGAGGATGAGAGTGCGGATTAGCCATTCCTGTCCCAGTCACACTAACGATAGGAGGGTGGTGCCTTCTAGAAACAATTCCTCTGATGTGGGTGTGTAATCAAAATTTGTCAAAATCTTTTGCCTCTTAGTCTTCACAATGCTTTGTTCTCTGAGTTTGTCTATAATATAATCTAATGTTATCATTGGCCTCTTCTAAGTTTGTTGTTGTGGCACTTGCTGACCACTACTACTACCTGCAACATCACCAAATTTGCCACCAGTAGCACTAGAATGTCCACTATCTCCTTCAAGAAAAGAACGAGAAACTTCTAGATCAGAAGACCCTTGTGGTACTGTTTGTGATTGTATCTCACTTTGAGAATTTGAAGATGGAACAAAACCAATATTCTTATCCATATGTGTATGCCCTTTGGCTTGTTCATCAGCTCCAATGGCTCGAAGATCACCAGGTTTTCTAGGGTTTACCTCTAGTACCATCCAAATGCCTTGTCTTGTGGGCCCCAAACCACCACCTTCATAACCTAATTTTTTGGCTATTGATGCCCCTGTAGTAAATGTTTCTCTTGTGGTCTCACTCATATGAGGTTTGAATGCATAGGCACTAAGATCTATAGGTTGGGCTTCCTCCTCATCATCACTTTCAACATTAGTTGCTTCAGATGGATGCTCTATATCCCATAATTTTCTAAACTCTTCATCTTCTAGGATTTCTTCGAAGTTTGTAGTAGCTTTTGGATCACCGAGATACTTCTTCATAGACCAAAAGGCATTAATTTTTTACTGTGACCACCGTTCCTCTGTACAAGCTTGTCTTAGAGACTATGGAATTTTGTTATGTGTAGATGTTTGAGTAGCTCTTAGAAATTGTTGTATCTCTTGATTGCCACCTCTGCCTCTCTCTGTGTTTGTGGAATTGGAGGCAATCCCATTATTTCTAATGACAATATTTCAAAAGTAATACCTCTCTGAGTAGTAGTTTCTTCCATGACTTTTTTGACCTCATCCCAAGAATTCTTGTTTCTCAACATTTCTAGCAGGGGTTTACTTTCATGTTGAATTCTATTTGGAGTGTTTTTATTGGCCACAAGCCTTACTTTTAATCACATCACATGGGTCATACTGCTAGTGAGAGTCAACATCAAATTTAAAAATTTGTAAAATTTGATGTGTACCACAATGAATGATTTTCTCTCAAATGTGAACCCTCCACATGAAAAAGGCAAGGAAGGAAATAAGGTCTTCTTTTTCTAACTGACAAAATATTGTTGATCTGTACTTTCCATCTATCATATATATTCCAATGCAAAAATCCTCTTTGTCACATGTATTGGAAGTTTGTGGGGCTCTACTCCCGATCCATTAAATCTTAGGACACTATATTCCTCCATGAAGTACTAGTTAGCTAATTGTATTTTTTTCCTGGTTGAATGCAATTTCTCCAAGATTCAGGCAATCTAGGCATTTGAGTATTTGTAATTGGTTGATACAATGGAGCCAAAAAGTAGTCCACAAAATGATTGTAGTTCTTTCAATTATCATACATCTTTATCTTATGGGTCCAATCATGTAGTCCATCTTTATCTTGCTGAATCTGAAGCTTGTTGTCTCAAAACATCCTAGCAAACTACATTAGAAATAAATAGCACAAGTAGGTTGTGAACCTAAAGGTTTTTCTATTGGAACTGGAAGTGGGACCTTCACTTTGACTTCATTTAATCAAATTAAAAACTGTCTATGCATGGATTTTGCAATGTGCTCAAGAAATTTGTACTTAACATGTGGAGTGCATTTATGGATATATTGTATACCATTTCAAGGAGGCTTGCATCCACTTGACTATTACTATCCAATCCAAGGCAAAACACTAGCATGGAAATAGTCTCATGAACCCATGTTTTAAAAATACCAATTTATAAGGAGGCTTATGATTTTGATTGAGTACAACAACATCTAATGTTAAAAATTTAAGAAAATATTTTTTTTCATATTCACTGCTACTTCATAAGTACTAGCAAATTTTTCTAGGTTTATGTGGACGTTTCCGCAATTTTCAGCAGTAAACCCAACAATTTGCCAAAATATTTTGCATTAATGGGTAACATTATTTCTTGGCTATCTTTTCTAACAATTGCTTTTCTATTTTCATCATAATTCTAGGCACATACTATGATAAATTCTTGGCAAGGGTAAGCCTCAGGGAACATCAGGCATCCCAATCCAACCACCCATGGTGCAATGATACTTTTATTTGGTAATGTTTTTTTGGGTTAGCTTGCAATTGCACTTGAAGTACCTTATTCTCACACGAAAATCTAAGTGTTGAGGTAAGCCTACCAAAGATTATAGGGTCATAAATATCATGGTATTCATTTGTAAAACTTGGGGTTTTAAGCAGTTCAACGTAGTGTATTTTATCTCTTTCTCTGCCTTTCCCAATAGTTGGTCTGGTAGTGCTGGTAGACATGCTTATAAACACTCAACCCTAAACCCCGAGATTGAAAAATTAAGATTGAAAATTTTTAAACTAAAGGACAATAGTAATAGCAATAGTAGTAGGAATGTAGTATTTCTGTATTTCATTTACTCGAAAAAGATGAATACAAAGACTGGCACTGAGTGACTCCATGGCATCCCACAATCGATATTGAACTTTTTTGGTGCACTACAATCTCCTTGACCCTCTTGCTTCCAAACAATATCAATTAAATTTTTTGGTACACTGCAAGTCACAACTCTAATTAATTGTGTGCAATACTATGACTTAACTCCTTGATTTTCTTGTTATTCTCAGATGTGCCAATTAATACAACATTAAGTGCAACATGTAATGTATTACGTCCACAATAATAATATATTTAATTTTATTCTTCCAATCTTCCACTTCAGATGAAATGTAAGGAATCAGATGGCCTGCACATTTGTAGCTTCAATTAATGTAGGCGACATCACCAAAAGCATATTATAAATTCTCAATAGTTGATCTATCCAAATCTACTGGCTCTCAGTTGATTCTAGAGGTTTTAATTCACAAGTCTACCACTACATTCCAGAAATCAACTACAGTCGTCCACCCTCATTCATCGAACGGGGATAATTTTATAAACTTAATTTTTAGTAATATAATATTATGTAATATGAAATCTATAATTATATAATATATTATAGTTATAGTGCTAATTTAAAGTTTCCAGAATCTATATTAATATTAATAAGTTCTTTTCAATAACAAATGTATATTAATATTGGACCAATAGGATGTAGTAACCCTCATATTAAGTTATTAAGTTTTAACTCTTATTCACTTAATCATTCAGAAAAGAGATTATAAATTTGTGTAATTAATGAAATTAAAAAATTAGAATTAGAATCATCTCTCATTTTATTCAGTCAAAAACAATTGTTAGAAAATTACCAGTTGACAGAGAAAATTTCCATAAAAGCCACCAATGACAATAGAGTTCTAAGTTCTGCCTCATATTTTCCTCACTCACAACACAAAGATGACATCCCTTTATAAAAAGGGTTACATGGAAAAAGAAAAAGCCCTCGCTGGATGAATATTTCTAGTTGATAGAGAGCTAAACATTGTGTATTTCCCTCGTATTTTCCTTACAATATAATGAAGAAGCCTTTGCTTGAGCCCTAGCCCCTGGAGTGGCAAGAATATGTGGATGAAATTGGGAACAATACTGTGTCTTTCATCCAAGTTTAAGAAGAAAGAATAACATGGTGAAAGAAGAAGCCTTCTAGAGTCTGGACTGTCTGGACGGAAGCCACAACAATCATCATACTAAGTTGGCTGCCAGACACATGAATCAATGGATTAGGAGAGACCATTGTCCACAATCCATCAATAGTCTATCGGAAACATGCACAAATGGATTGGGAGAGAACACTAACCATAACCCTTCAGATAGATGCAAAACCATCTATTATACCATGCTTCTAGACACATTTATTTACGGAGCCAAGGCACTTTTGAACTGCACTAAAAGAAGAAAGTTGCCAGAAGGAACCATCCTCCTTCCACTTTATTTCCCAAGTAGCTGATTGTTATCTAACCAAATCCTCCCATGTCATACATGGAGTTCCCATGACTCGTGTTTTTTCATCTTACAAGAGCTAGGTCCTTCAAGGTAAGGATAACAACCCAACTATGTAACCATTCTAACCGCTTCCTTTGGTGAAAAAGATTGCAGTCTAATTGAATAATTCCCAAATTTAGCTAACAAGGAACAACCAAAAGTTGAAATTGATTGTCAAAAGTAACTTTCTCCATTCCTTTGTAGCCATGACTACTAGGAATTCAAAAAATCATTACCTATTCATCAGTCTATCTTACTAACCCTACAAAAGATTCTCCAGACACCAAAATATCACTTTATCATGCTCTGAGAGCATTTGGGCATCCAATTCAAAAACTATTCATATGGACTTGACATCTTACTCATATGGACTTGACATCTCACATCGAACAATACCTTGGTTCCCTTTACAAAGCTTGAATTTTGCATTCGCTTGATCTCCTTGGGTGACTAATGTGACCACCAAAACGTCATCCGTTAGGTCATACCACTTTTCAATGATTAAAAAACTTAAAATATTTAAAATTTTCCACCATTTGATGAACAAATGATGAACAGTTGTAGTTCAATTCTGAAAGGTAGATCTCCAATGCTACACATTGCCAATAAAAGCCTCCGGAATCAACCAGAAGTTGTTAGATATTACTAGATCAATAGTTGAGATATATATAAAATATATAATATATTTATATTGATTATTGTATAATATTGTATATAATTTGAATTATTTAATATAAAATAAAGGTGGTGGCAGAGTGCAAGCCCTCAACTTTGAAGATGGGCCCACTTGTTAATTTTGTGATGTACACAAAACATCATGATGAGCCACATGACATACGAGACAAAATTTTCAAGAATACTTCCAACATAGTCCACTTGCAAATTGTTCCACTGTTTGATGAACAAATGATGAATGGTTGTAGTTATTCCAAAAGGTAGATCTCCAATGCTACACATTGCCAATAAAAGCCTCCAGAATCAACTAGGAGTCATTAGATATTATTAGATCAATGGTTGATATATATATATATATATATATATTGATTATTGTATATCATATTGTATATAATTTGAATTATTTAATAAAAAATAAAGGTGGCGGCAGAGCGTAGGCCCTCAATTGTGAAGATGGCCCCACCTGTTAATTTTATGATGTACATGAAACATCACGATGTAATCATGATGAGCCACATGTCATACAACGAGAAAAAAAATTCAGGAATACTTCCAACATAGTCCACTTGTAAATTGCTCCACCGTTCGATGAACAAATGATGAACGATTGTAGTTCAATTCCAAAAGGTAGATCTCCAATGCTACACATTGCCAACAAAAGCCTCTAAAATTAACTAGGAGTCGTTAGATATTATTAGATCAATGGTTGAGATATGTAAAATATATAATATATTTATATTGATTATTATATACTATATTGTATATAATTTGAATTATTTAATATAAAATAAAGGTGGTGGCAGAGTGCAAGCCCTCAATTGTGAAGATGGGCCCACCTGTTAATTTTGTTATGTACATGAAACATCATGATGCAATCATGATGAGCCACATGGCATACAATGAGACAAAAGTTTTAGGAATACTTCTAACACAATCCACTTGTAAATTGTTCCACCGTTCAATGAACAAATGATGAACGGTTGTAGTTCAATTCCAAAAGATAGATCTCAAATGCTACAAATGTGCAACAAAAGCCTTCGATATCAGGCGGGAGCCATTAGATATTATTGGATCAACAATTGAGATATGGAGAGAGGTAATTTATGTTTTAGAGCCTTAGAGGGTGTTTAGGCTACATGGGTTGCTAAAAATATTATTAGTAATAGCGATGTAATTGTAGACAGCTAAATTACACCACCTCCTAATGTTGTACATTACACCACCTCCTAATGTTGTAAATTACATGTCTTATATTATTCTAATGTCACATTAACACATTTTAATTGTCATACTAACTTACCATTATTATTTACCATCACTAATTAATTAATTAGTCACTTTTTTGGATCGATCAAAGTGGCATAAGACTATTAAATTATATTAATATAAAAAGTTTACAAATAAAATATCCTTGGAGCAAGTTCTCAGAACAAAACATATTTTTTTGGATCAATCAAAGTGACATAAGACCACTATATTATATTAATATAAAAAGTTTACAAATGAAATGGCCTTGGAGCATAGTTTTCTAAGAACAAAACATAATTACATAACAACAAAATATTGCTATTGAACTTTTATCCTTGACTTTGTCCTCCAAAATATTTGGTTCTTTTTGGTTCCTCTTTTCAAACATTTCATTGTAGTCCATAACTAGCCTATTAACAAGTAATGTCTGCGTGGCTATTCCAATTATGTAGTCATCCACAATGTTGAAGTAAATGATTTTCCATAGAACTTTGTATTATATGTACAAGAAAGCACTAGGTGTGGGTAACAATAAAGCCAGTAAAGTAGATTTAAATTTATTTTCTCCGAATCACTGTTAATTGTATTACAATACCAATTCCATGTGTTGATTCGAATTTCTAGTTTCTCATACATACAATTATCTCTACTAAATTCAACCTACCATCCAAAATAGTATGCGTCATTTGCAAATGTAAAAAATGTCAACTCTTGACAAAATACATCTAAGTTGACAAAGGCTGATATTTCTTCATTCTCAGAAGTAGAAAGAAATAACATCCTACATAGCCATACACAAATAAAATTTTCTATCATACTTTTATACATTTTTGAACTCTATTTTTAATATTTAATTGGTAACTTACCTTCTTCACATAGCTTCTGTAATGAATGCCATTACTTTTAACTTTTATACTTTCTCAAATCTTCTACAGTTCTGTTGTGACACTGTATGATGCTCAGTAATACAAGTTAGTAGTTTGAGTCGATTTGCAATTCAACAAGTTAACCTTTTAACCTAACCTTATTGTTTTTCAAATATTTTCAAGACAAGTGCCAACTGTCAAGTGGTAAGTAAATACGTATTTATGAAACACGTATATAATTGATTCACCCAAGGTTGAAGCAATAAATGGTAATAAAGTTTTGTACATGTACAAATAAATTGAATAATTGCAAGCAATTGCATTAAGTCAACTCCGCCAGTAGCATGAATAAAATTATTAACATATTTAATGAGACTTGGCTGATCTAGGAGGTTGGTGACTTGGATTTGAAAATTTTGAGATTTCATATTGTTGACTGGATTGCCGAAGATGGCTAATTAAACATTAAGGTACTACATCCTGTCCTTTCAGGTGTGCTAACATTATTGCCAATTCTAGAGATTTTTTTTAATGGATAAGCTGTGGGATTTAGGCCCACTCTCGATATAGATATCAAATAAAATTAAAGAACACAACTTCAAACCATCGAGAGGGGAGCACATAAGATAATGAGCTAGCTTATGGAAAGAAAAAGTACAAAGAGCCCAAAGGGGACCAATTCCAGAGATTTTATTATTTATGATTATTTATTATTTTTTGTTAACAACTTAATTCTAGAGATTTTATTATTTGTGATTATTGGTTAATTCAATTTCTAAAAGTATCTATTAAGAATCATTCACACTCGTTGAAACTTGTCTCTTTTCACATACGATGAAAAATAAAATTTGTTATAATATTTTATGTAATTTCTAGAAACTTTATGTTGAAATTAGGGTGTGTCAGAACTTTGGCCTAGAATAGCACTTAAGTTGTTGATCAACCATCATCCGACGATGGAAATTTGTTATAATGTGTATGTGCTAGTGAACAGATTTGTAACTACATTCTAAGATAGCAAATCATCCAATAAATAGCCACAAATGCACTAACAGCTGGAGAGGTTGTTACTAGAAAAACAACCTTCCTCTGTGTTTAGAGGGTCAACTCCCTCATATGATGTAAACTAACTAAAAATGGGATTTTCTTTTAACCAGAAAGCAAGAAAGGAGATTGTCTACCAATAAAACATGAATACAAAAATATGAGTACAAAGCCTCACAAAAGATTATATATTCACCACAATAGATATACATTAGACAATGATATTTTAATTTCACCACTTATATCCTTTAACATATGAAAAAGAATAACATGTACCAATTGTAGACACCTAAAAATGACTTGCTCTGCAAACCCATTTCCCGTATCCCTACTATCCCTCCTATTAATTAAATAAATTCATTTTATTTAATTAATTTATTCCTTATCATTTACCCTTAGTCATTTATCCATCCTTTGTGATCAATTAATTCATTTAATTTATTACTATACCTTATAACTATATTCTCATTGATTAAATAAATATTCTCAATATTTATTCAGTTAATTTGTCCATCTCCCTAATCCTTGTTAATTAGATAAATCATGTTTATCTAATTAATCTAGCCTATTAATCAACCTATCCCTATCCTAGTTAATTAAATATCAATTATTTAATTAGCTACCCTAGTCTACCTATCCTTTAGACCTAAATTAATTAAGCTAAACACTTAATTAACCTTGCTTATCCCCTCCTCCCACACACCTTTGAATAAAAATCAATTTTTTATTCAAAGGGTCAAATCCTCCTTACAACTCATGTATCACCCTCTTACACATGTAAGTGTACATGTGTCCTTCAACCTTCACATCTCCACATAAAAGTGAATTTTTAATTCACACTCCCCCATGAGTTGAATTTTTAATTCACTTGTCATATCCCCTATTCCCAAAAATAATTTTTTAATTAATTCCTATCCTCCACACCTCTTCCCAATGTAAATTTAAAATTCACAAATAATGAAAGCCCTCCAAATCCATTGACTTAATCTCAATCCTTGATCTCTCTCATCCACTCCCCTTGTGACACTTGTCACAAGGCTATGACTTCAATCCAAACCATAACTCTCGACCATTTCTAGCCCTTGATCTCATATTTTAATCCTCACCCTCCATCCATTTTCCAAAAATCTATAAATGAGACCCTTCTCTAAGCCATTTAGAACTTCTTCTTGCATCCTTACCATGCCCAAATTTCTCTCAAATCTCCTCATCATACCATCATAATGCCAAAATCACTCTAGCCTTATCCCTCATCTCCATCTCAATCTCCATCTAAATCCATTATCCCTCATCCTATTTGTGTTGAAAGCAAGAGCAATCCACATTTCATTTTAGTCTTGGGTAAATCTAAGGAGTTTAGGTGCAACTCCTTCCATCCTATCAAAGGAGAGGGATCACATTTGAAGGTATAACTTGGTGTATTTATGTATTTGGTTTACATTTTTTACCTTTCATTTGTCTTCCTTGTTCACATTGGCACGCCCGGTGGGACCCACAAGGTCCCAATCTAACTATCTTGTGCGTTTTTTTTGTTGTGAAAGACATGTTTTTTGTAGATTAGTGCCATCTCTCTACGCAGTGGCACCATTTTACTTGTGTTTTGGCGCTATTCTCTATTTGTTGTAGCATTATTTTTAGCATGGCAATCCCCTCATCTTTTACTCAAATCTAACACTCTTTTTCTTGTTTTCTAGCTTTTCTAGCATTTTATCTCTCAGGTTTTACAGGTTTTACGCAGAAACAAGGAGAAACTATGGCAAAACTTTCCTAAAATCCATCCATTGACCAACTCTATGCCGTATTGGCACTATCATCACCCAGTTCGGTGCTATCTTTCTCACTGCAGACTGTAAACTAAGGCAAAAACACAGTTTAGTGCTATCTTGCCTCTGTATTAGCGCTATCCTGTATATTGGTGCTATCCTTCATATTGGCGCTATTTTGTATATTGGCGCTATCTTGCCTCTGGATTGGTGCTATTTTCTGTATTAGCGCTATCTTGCCTTTGGATTGGCTCTATTTTCTGTACTAGCTTAGGGATCTGTGCAGGGTTCGGTCTCTATTTTGCAGGATATTTCAAATCATCCTAGGGCACAATCTAGAAGTTACTAACATATTTTTGTAGGGATTTCTTAGCATAGAAAACATTTATCTTTAGTACACCTAAAACGAATCTTGCTTCCAAACAATCTACAATCAAACATTTCATTTTGGTGCACCTAAAAAGAATCCTTGTGTGCCTTAGTGTAGAAAATATTTGATTTTGGTGCAACTAAAATTAATCATTGCTTGCAACAAACAACTTTAGGCACATTTTCAATTTGGGCTTAAAATGAACATTAGCTTTTGTTTGCTGTGTCTTGTGCACTTGTACGTTTGTGTTATCCCATAGGGTAGAATCAAAGTATCCTCTCCCCTTGCCTTCAAAAGGATCTTGGGTGAAGAGAAATGGTTCTATTCTATTTTTCTTTTTAGGATGTGGGCCTGCCCTCGAGACACATCCATTCAGAGAACTCATTGGCGACCCCAAGCGGTACTTTCATCCGGTCCACTATATGTAAATTGAGGATAAGGCAAAAGCCAAGTCTAATCGGTATGAGCGCTTACCATTCGGTGCTAGCTTGAAAGGAAGTAGTACCCTCGAGGTATATTAAACTCCTAGTAGAGCTAGTCAAAACCTTAAGTGGTTTAGCGGATGCTCGTAAGGTGTCGATCCCCTAGATGTTCCTCCACTACGAACCTTTGTTTAGTGGCCTAAATCCCTCTACTTGTCCTACAAGTATTGTCCTTTCATCGCCTTAGGTTGTACATGCTTGATTATCACATTTTTCATAAATCAAACCTTTGGCCATTATGTTTTTTTGCTTGATTGTTTGTCTACTTGCCAAGAAAAATCAAATTCATCCATGAATCCAACCATTCACATCCTTTAGTGCCATTTTCTTCTATGTTAGCGCCATTTTCGATCTATTTTATCGCCTTCTTCATCCATGTCCAAATATCAAATTTTCCCATCAAAAACATCAATTTTAAAAGCCCATTTTCAAAAAAATTCTAGTCGGGGGCTACACCCCCGAACCCCTGTCAGTGAGGGGTCGTGTCCCCCCACACCCCCCCTCACGTTGGGCCGGGTTTTCCTCCAACACCGCTAAACCATCCCCCATTTATCAAATCCCATCAATTGAGCTTGTCTAATCCCTTTATTTGAGCTTGATCAAATTCATTGTAATCCACTTCATCCGTAGTCATAATCTTCATAATCCTTAATCCAATTCATTATCATCATCTTAATCCCATTCTTTCATCCATTCGATCAACATTATCCAAATCCTCATCCCAAAATTAACCCCAAGTCAAAATCATAACATCAATCCAAAACCAAAATAAAATCCAACATCAATCATCCCTCATCCATTGTCAACTCTAATCAAACATTCCAATCCCTAATCTTTAATCAAAGATCATCTTTTACAAATTAAACCTTGGTTAAGGACCTAGTCTCCTTCATCCTCCATCAATCCCCTCATCCAAAAGCCCAACTACAATTATCCACATCATTAACAAAATTCCCCAACATAATTATCAAACTCCAAATCAGAATCAACCCAATCAAAAATCAAGACCTTAATTGATCACCTAATCAAATCAACCCAATCAACCCTCTTGCTTAAGATCATTAGTCTATCTTAAGCATAGAGAACCATTCATCAAAACAAATCAAATCAAATCAAATCATCCTAAGGTCTTGAAATTTGATCCCCAACATCACAATCATCCATTATCCTCCATTTCATCTCACATCTCTCCAACAAAATGGATCCTTATGTAGCAATGCAACAATTACAAAGACTTAAAAAAATCTATGAGAACATGGATCCTAATGCTACGGAAAAATGCAAAAATGACATTAAAGATATACCCTTAGCACACCTCATCATTGGAGAATCCCAAACCCCTACCCCATCTTCATCATATCAACCCTCATCATATCAACCTTCAACATCCTACATATCCACACCATTGACCTCATATCAACCTTCATCATATCAACCTTTACCCTCATATCAATCTCTATCCCCTTACACATCCATGCCATCGTACCTATCCAACCAATCAATACCTCCAACTTATCCATCCCCCAACCTTTGTCATGCTAACTTTGATCAAGGGAACACCAATCTATCACACCTTATATCTAAAATCTAAAGCTTATATCAACAACCATTTCCCCACGCAAATCCCCAATCCCTAATCCCCATCTTCCAATCCTCACATCACAATATCCCCCCAACCTTACCAACCTTAATCCATCATCTTATGTATCTCCCAATGCACCAACCCCCATCACCCATACACCATCTAATCCACCATCAAATCTTCCAAATCCTAAGCCCACGACATCCAAAGAATCCTTGTGGGATTTCCTCCAAAGAACATCACCAAGCAAAGCAAAGGAATCCCCCAAATCCTCCACCCCTCCAACACCACCATCTAGTCCAACACCTATCCTTGAACCCATCCATGAACCATCACAACCTAATCCCATCACCCACCTATCCATTCTCAATCTGAGTCTAACATCATCCACCATCATTATCCATCCATTATATTGTTCATCAACCCATACACTCATGAAAGATACCATACATTGGCTATTAGCAAGGAATCAAACACCCTCATGCAATCCAACATCCACCAAATCTCTTGAACAACCACCTATCATAAGTTAAGAACTATCATGTAGCCATGTTCAAGAACCCATAAGTCAAGCACCTATCACATCCATCCAAGCACCTACCACATCTATCCAAGTCACTCCCACTTCTATCCAAGCACACGAGCTATGTCAAGAATCAAATCCAAAGCATGTTGAAACATCAACCCCTTCTCCTAATCAAGATCTAACCATCCCATCTAATCCTATCCCCAATCCCCTCCCATCTATTGGTCAACTTATTGATCCCACCCCTTCTTCTGCTACCCCTTTACTGTCCCACAGTAATCCTTTACCTTCATCTACCAATCCCATCCCAAATCCATCCCCTTATCCACTTGGACAAAGTACCTTCATCCACGGTAACTCCCTCGTAGGAGGTGAACAACTTCCATCCACCACCTATCCTTCTCCAACAAATAATGGACTCGCATCTTGTTTCCAAAGCACTAAACATCCCATTGCATATCGCATGGTCCAAAATATGAACTATCAAGGCAAAGGGTTAGGCCTTCATGAACAAGGCATCTTGGAGCCCATCCACACTACATTCCATCCATCCTCGCATGGCCTTGGATATACACCCCAAGAAAAACAATCTAAACATGTTGGTACCACCCACGCACCTTCCAAAATCCATTCATCCAATCCCAAACATGGTGCATCTCATCGCACCCCCAAAGCATATGTCGCCATCCCTCCTCCATCATCATATCATTTGCAAAAGCATGTGACCATCCATTTTCCTCCATCACATTTACCTCCACTACTTCCAACTCCAAATATTCCTATTAAATCCACTTTACCTCCTATCCTACCAACTCCAAACATCCCTATCCACAAATCCTCTCATTCTCCTATCCTCCCAATTCCTAATATCCCCATCCTCAAATCTCCTCATCCATTTATCCATAAATCCACTTCTAACCCCTCCACCCATAAACCCCCTAAAATTCCCAATCAAGACCAACAAAAGTACACATCTTTCAAACATGAAGCTTCTCCCAAATCCATGGGATTCAAAAATTTGAATGCCTTGACTCATAAAGTACAAAAGCCTAAAGATGTTATCCCTTCCAAGAAAAATCAAAAATCCAAAAGGCTATCAAAGACCACACCATCACAAGAAAAAGCAAAAACAAAAATGGTGTGGGTCCCTAAACAAAAAACATCAAACTCTAGTGAAGCATCCACATCCCAATCTACCCCACAATCCCAAACATCCCGCTCCCCATCTAAAAATCCCATAATTCCTAAGTCTATTTGGGTACCTAAAACCCCAAATCGACCATCCAAAAATCCCCTATCCCGATCCCCATTACTCCCAACTCCACATCCAAAGTACAAGCTTCCAAATACATCACGGTGTGTGCAACCATTGGTCTTGGTTCCCCTCCACCACTTGACATTCCCACATACCCCCATTTCTCCATCTTTTATCCACTATCCTACATATCTTCCCCATCACATTCCTATGGTCCATGCTATTGCATAATCCACATCATAATCTGCATAATCCACATCATAACCCACTATCCATCGACATCCATGCAATCATCGCCCATAATGCTATCCAACATGGGACCATATTCTCCTTGCTATGGAAACAAACGCTAGAGCCCCCATTCGATTAAAAAAAATAAAAAATAAAAAAAATAGTAAAGAGAAAAAATCCGTCCAATGGTGAAAACCACTCCTTGTGGTGCCTTGGGCAAGTACCATGATGAAAACCCCTTGTGGGCATCATGTACAATCCCCTCTCCATCCATTTTGTATCCCTACACTTGGGGGAAAAACCATATCCTTCATCCACATCCATAATGTCCTTTGCACTATCTTATCCTTACCCTATCATATCCCTATCCACTATCCCCTATTTATCCTATCATATTCCTATCCACCATCCCCTATTTATCCTATCATTCCCCATCCATTCTATCCACTATATCCTCCTCCTTAGATCTTGATAAAGAAAAGGGGCAAAATATCAAAAAACATGCTTTGGACACCTCTCGGCATACTCCCTTTCCAAGCATATCCTCCATCCATCTACTACAAAGTCCATCCATTCAAACGTGAGCCCATCATGCAAAATTATAAGCATTGGGGCATATGATTCCTTGCAACCTAGCCCTTGGAGTAAATCCTTATCCCCATCTCTCATCCATCCATCTTGCATCCCTATCTCTATCTTCCAATCCATCTATCATGAATCTCCTCTCTATCACCTTCCACTGACAATCCCTCCATCCACTTATCATGTATCCCTACCTGATCTTTTATCCCCCATCCTACTCCTTATCCGCATGTATCTATCCATCTATCAAAATCTCCTATCCATTATCCTTTCATCACCAATAACCCAACCCAACCCCATCACCTTCACCTCTAGACTGGGTGTTCTCTTGTCATTGGTATCTAGCACTTAGGCTATCCAAATGAAATCCAATGCAACCATCTCATAATAAATCATTCCCTTTCAAAAATCATAAAAATCCAAAAAAAATCAAAAAGTCCATAAAATCCCAAAAATATCCATCCCAAAATCAAACATCGTTCCATCAACATCTCATCACTATCACATCTATCCTCAATCATCCCACATCATCATCACAAATCAAAACTACATATCATCACCACCCACATCTTAATGTGTCTTGATCCTGTGGATACATGGTATGTAGTAGTTTGGAATATGAAGGAAGTTTCTAGTACTTAGGTACATAAGATGCACCCATCCAACCCGCTTGGATGGCCCCTAGCCCCTAAGCTTACACTAGATCCAAGCATCGCATCACCTATCAAAGCATCATCCCTTAACAAAAATCATCAACTATCAAATTAGTATCAACCACAACTTGTCACCATCATATCTTGAGCCAATTTTACAACATCAACTAAGCATGATCCAATCATCCATCGATTCCTGCCTTAGGATATATCATTCCTACGATAGACAGAATCTATCCTATCATCATCCATCTTGGCAAGAGATACAATGGCTATTTGTTTGGTTTGTTGGCCTTTTGATTTTTGATTTTTATATTTTGTCCTATTCGAAGATCTCATCAAAACTACCTCGATCCCACTATATCATGGTATGTGGCAAAAACATCTAGAATGGGGCATAGTCTTGTTTTTGTATGCTGTGCTTGTGGGTTGGTTTCATTACTCCAAGCTAGTAATCATATCTTGTGGATCGTAGGGTCGGTTCTAACATATTGATCTCCTTGTGCATCTAAGGTTCATCATACCTTTTGTGTATTAAGGGCTTATGCTATGAGTCCCCTTCCCTCATCTAGACAAGGTTGTACTATCTTGGGCATGCATGGGATCACCCTCTTGTTTGCATGTCTAGTCCATGCAAATGTTGGATAAACATCATCACCTTGATCTTCTATACCTTGGTGAAAATATCCACTTTGCTATATCAAACCTAGGCTTGCTCTAAATCATTTTTCAGCACAATGATCATCCACCAATCAATCTCCCAACATCATCATTCTTTCATCTCACCCCTTATCCTCCAACCAGTTCAACCAATCTATTTCATCCATTTCGAGAGCACACTCATGTTCTTGCAACCCGCATGTCCTCTCGAGGGGGCATCCCCCTTACCAATCATCCCTAAACCTTACCCTCTTCTTCTAAGCCAAAACCTTTGTCTATCCAATCCAACTCTATATTTGAACTTCTTTGAAATAATGTTACTTAGCCGCAACACCATTTCAAAGAGGGGCAAATGTAGACACCTAAAAATGACTTGCTCCACAAACCCATTTCCTATATCCCTACTATCCCTCCTATTAATTAAATAAATTCATTTTATTTAATTAATTTATTCCTCATCATTTACCCTTAGTCATTTACCCATCCTTTGTGATCAATTAATTCATTTAATTTATCACTATACCTTATAACTATATCCTCATTGATTAAATAAATATTCTCAATATTTATTTAGTTAATTTGTCCATCTCCCTAATACTTGTTAATTAAATAAATCATGCTTATCTAATTAATATAGCCTAGTAATCAACCTATCCCTATCCTAGTTAATTAAATATCAATTATTTAATTAGCTACCCTAGTCTACCTATCCTCTAGACCTAAATTAATTAAGCTAAACACTTAATTAACCTTGCTTATCCCATCCTCCCACACACCTTTGAATAAAAATTAATTTTTTATTCAAAGGGTCAAATCCTCCTTACAACTCATTCATCACCCTTTTACACATGTAAGTGTACATGTGTCCTTCAACCTTCACACCTCCACATAAAAGTGAATTTTTAATTCATTCCTATCCTCCACACCTCTTCCCAATGTGAATTTAAAATTCACAAATAATGAGAGCCCTCCAAATCCATTGACTTAATCTCAACCTTTGATCTCTCTCATCCACTCCCCTTGTGACACTTGTCACAAGGCTATGACTTCAATCCAAACCCTAACTCTCAACCATTTCTAGCCCTTGATCTCATCTTTTAATCCTCACCCTCCATCCATTTTCCAAAAATCTATAAATGAGACCCTTCTCTAAGCCATTTAGAACAACTTCTTCTTGCATCCTTACCATGCCCAAATTTCTCTCAAATCTCCTCATCATACCATCATAATGCCAAAATCACTCTAGCCTTATCCCTCATCTCCATCTCAATCTCCATCTAAATCCATTATCCCTCATCCTATTTGTGTTGAAAGCAAGAGCAATTCACATTTCATTTTAGTCTTGGGTAAATCTAAGGAGTTTGGGTGCAACTCCTTCCACCCTATCAAAGGAGAGGGATCACATTTGAAGGTATAACTTGGTGTATTTATGCATTTGGTTTACACTTTTTACCTTTCATTTGTCTTCCTTGTTCACACCAACATAATGAGCTTGATTTGAAGGAATAACTTATTCAAAATTCCCACCATATGATAATATTATTAGAGATCAAATAACTTGCACATTCAACATATGAAGAACATACAACCACAGAGAAATGTAACACAAAGTTCACAAGATTTTGCTATTCATTCCGATTCAAATTTTCTCATATGCATATGAAATTCAGAAAAATCTTTAACAAAAATAGTGATCCAATGCAAAAGCAAAGTTTTCCAAAAGATTAGGTTATACATACATCTGGCAGGCTATATATAGAGCCTCAAAAATGAAATTGTCTTTGTGAATAATGGCTTCTTGGAAGTTAAGCTAATGAAATTAAACAAACATTAAAATATAAAATATTTAAATAGGTTTGCTTAATTTAAAAGACGTTCAAATGTCTTTTTGCAAGAAATAATTTAAATTTAGGCTAGAATGTTCGCCCCTTGATCTTTCCCTGCACTCTCTTCACCTTCCTTCACTTGGTTGCCTATTGAATATGACGCTTTATATTTCAATGGGTTCATCCTCGCCTTGAAATTTCTGAATTTGATGATTACAAGTCCAATGACCTTCATGCTTAGACTAATGGTGATGTGCATTCGAGTCTTCCCCGTGTCAACTGCTTTGTTAGCCTCATCAATTCTCTTAGTGATGTCGACCAACTCTTGCTTAAGATTAACAAGACAGACATATATATGCTACCTTTTCAATTGACATACCTATAACAATGTCTTTACCAACTAATTCTTCAGTAATCAATTTCTTAAAGCTTTGTTTGATATCGCTTATGTCTAAAGTATTTTTCTTCATCCTCATCCAAAATATCAACTGGCAGAGACAAATAGTTAGCTCTAATATCTAATAAATCTGAATTGTATTGGCCCGATATTTTCTTTAGTTATGCTAGAAATTGTTTGACAACTGATAACTTCCACTCAGCTGCACACAACCATGAAGAGGATTCATTTTTTGTAGGCTTACTAAAAACATTTTTAGAGACTAAAATGATAGTATCAACTTTGGCTATCCCTTTCACGTCCCTAGAAAGGATCACTAGCACAATTTCTTCTTTCTTGAATGATTGTGTGTCATTATTCGACTTATCCCTCTTAATTAAAAGTTTACTGTACAATTTCATGGCATCTTCAATATATACTAACCCATCGAAGACTACTCTCTCAATCCAATATTTAGTGGCTCTAGCTAAGGTTTGATATCTCCCAATCTATTCTATGATACTTGAATATATATTTTCACAGAAGTATCAATTGCAGTATCCAGGGGTTGAGAAGTAACATCAACAATAGATTGTATAGACGAAGTGAGGGCATTCACTTGTTCCTATAGCTTCACCTTTTCTTGCGTCTCCATTTTGAGTCATTTTATTAAAACATTCATTAAAATTTGGCATGATAAATATCATCTTTAAGCCTGGGAGGACCCATATCAATCTTACTGACATTGAAATCAGCCTTAGTAACATTTTGCTCATCTTTTTCCCCTATGGGATCTACAATCTCTAGAAAATGATTACCTGAAGATGAGTCCACCACTACCCGGGATATTCTTTTGGCCTTCTTAGGCTGAGGGGTTTCTTGAAGCAATTTGGCCACTATATCGAAACCAAGGTCTACCACAGGGGTGTATTTCCTCTTTTTCTCTATGACTTTATTTAACCAGGAAGGAGATGGAAAAACAAACTTATTATATTCAACATTAGGGGAAACATTATCCAACACATAATCTGACTCAATTTCATGAATGTATTGTTTGGAAGGAGGAGACATATCGAGCATATCATCAAGAATAAAATCTTGACTAATTCCTTGAAAAGTAGGAGATTCATTACCTAGGGAAGACATATTAGTTGAAGCTTCTTGGCCTGCCAATAGTTGCTGGAAATAATCAACCCTAGGGTTCCTCCTCACTTCCAACTTTTTCATAGGCATCTCACCGTCCATTTCACACAAGCCTTTCAACTTTTGGTTTTCCTTAGGTTCATCTCCATCATTTCCCGGTTGTGAAGTAGCTCTTGAACTGGTAGAATGTACAATGGGAGAAGACATCCGAATAGCAGGAGTGGTGGAAGACTTCTGTGCTTTGGTGACCTATTCTTATTGTGAAGAACTTTTTCCAGCATGATTAATGCCCTTTCTTTTCAACCACCTTTTCATTTTATCTAGTTCAAAGGATGAATGTACATATATCAGTAACCTCTTTTTCTGACCATTTCACTGGAGGCACATGTTTGGAACTTTCAATAAAGTACCCTTCATCTATCATGTCTGAATTATCATCCACAATATCGAGGACACTCCATTCTAGCTTGAAAGATTTTATTTGATCTATGGTTAGTCTCATAATCCCTTTGTTGTACTTTTTGTTCATCAGTACAGTCCTCCCAATAGTTCTCAATACAAGATTGATGTTCATATGATGACCCTCCATACAAATTCCTTTTTACATAGTCCTTACTGTCAAAGAATAATCTATTGGTATACAAATGAAAATTGAATTTGGCAAGCACTCTTTCCACATTTCTTGCATCATAATGAGTTTTGCAGGTATAATAAGTCAAAGTGGCAAGGAAGGGATAACCCCTCTTTTTTATATCATGGTATTTCTTGCTAACTTGTGCCATTTGTCAACATACTTCCAAAAAAAAACCAAATCAATGGGATATCTTGGCAATTTATATGGGGCATTTTCATAACCCCTGATCCTTGTGTATGAAAGTCTATTGAATTGAATGTAGAAGCTCCCAAACTACATAACAAATTGAGCAACTTCTTGAGATATTCAAGTTTCATTATTTCCATCTGTTAGAGGAAAATGTGAACAATAGTATTAAACAACTAAATATCCAATAACTCAATGAAATTGATGCAAATACAATAAACAAAGATATTACCTTCATAGACTGATTTACCTCATAGCTTCCATTGTTGCCTATCTCATATTGATCTTGTGTATGATTTTAGCTCTCAAAAGTTGTACTTCCTTGTTGTTGAAGATGACAATAAGAGAATGGCTGTGATTGGAATGTGCAATGAAGACTAAACTAACAATGCAATTCTAATGAGGATGGATGATTGATAATAAAGACATGGTTGGAAGATTAATGATAATGGGGTTATGCAAATGTAATGGAGATACTATGCAAATGCAATGGAGATACTTTGCCAAAGGCACACTAGTATGATTCCTATAGAGTAAGATTAAGAAAGCTTGAGATGGATGAAATGAGGGAATGAGGGTTCCTTTATAGGCTCAAGAGAGACCAAACCCAAGTGTTTTTGGTAGGTGGTGACTGATCAGGAAAGTACTATACACTAGCCCTGTATCCTTGCCGGGGTTCGAGGCCGGGCTGGGCCCTGAGCGGGGGTTTGGGAAATTTTTTTTTAGGGCCGACTTAAAAAATCTTATTTTTTGTAACCAACAAAAAGGCTTGATAAAAAGCGGCCAAGGGTTAGGGTTTGGGTATTGTATTGTAGCATTTGCAGCGGTATTGAGTTGCAGGGATTGTTGATTGTAATCAGTTTGATTTACTGGATAATAATATTGGACTCTCTGTTTGGTGGATGTAGCCTGAGTTTGGGTGAACCATGTTAAAACTTTTCTCTCGTTGTTATTGAATCTATGTATTTCCATTCTTCTGTTTAATCTTTATTTGCATTTAATTGATATCTTCTGTCGGCTAACCCTAACAAGTGGTATCAGAGCGAGGTTGTGTTCGATTATCGTCTGCAGGAAAGTCTCACGGTTGAGTGGGAGCAATGGCGGACGAGGGTAGATTGAAGGTCGATAAATTCAATGGGCAGAACTATCAGTTATGGAAGATGCAGATGGAGGATTACCTCTATCAAAAGGATTTATGGATGCCGTTGGAAGGAGTAGCCAAGAAACTGGCAATAATGTCTGATAAGGATTGGAATCTTCTTGACAGAAAGGCTCTGGGAACCATTCAGTTGTGCCTGGCACCGTCGGTGGCATTCAATATAACGAAAGTGAAGACAACAGATGGTCTGATGAAAGCTTTGGCTAAATTGTATGAAAAACCCTCAGCCTCAAATAAGGTATTTCTTATGAAGCATTTGTTTAATCTAAAAATGGTTGAAGGTAGATCTGTGACAGATCATTTAAATGAATTTAATACGATTGTCAGTCAATTGACTTCTGTAAATGTAAAATTTGATGAAGAAGTTAGAGCTCTCTTGATATTATGTTCATTGCCTGAAAGCTGGGATAGTTTGGTAATGGCGGTTAGTAACTCTGTTTCTGGTTCAAATACCTTGAAATTTGATGATGTTGTTGGTGTTATTCTAAGTGAGGAAATTCGTAAGAAAAGCTCAGGTGGATCCAAATCAGGCAGTGTTTTGAATGCAGAAAGCAGATCAAAGGAGAGAGGAAAAGGTTCTGGAGGTCATGGGAAGTCACGAGAAAAATCAAAGGACAAAAGATCCCAAACTAGAGGACAGAAGGATTGCTGGTACTGTGGAAAACTAGGTCATCTGAAGAAAGATTGCTGGTCTCAGAAGAACAAAGGAGACAAACAAGAAGGCAATAAGGAAGCAAATGTGGTAAGAAATAAGTCTAAAGATGATGCTTTGATTCTTTCCCTAGATAATGCTGATGATTCATGGGTTTTAGATTCAGGGGCCTCATTTCATGCTACGCCCTATAGAAGTTATTTCCTTGATTATGTCCAAGGGGATTTTGGGCTGGTTTATTTGGGAGATAACGAACCCTGTCAGATTATTGGAAAGGGAAGAATCAAGATTAAGTTGCAGAATGGGAATCATTGGCTACTACAAGAGGTGAGGCATGTTCCAAGGCTCAGTAGGAATTTAATTTCAGTAGGGCAGCTAATTGAACAAGGTTGCACTATTACATTTACTGATAAAAATTGGAAGGTTTCAAAAGGTGCCTTAGTAGTAGCAAAAGGTGTGAAAGTAGGCACCTTATATCTTTGTACAGGTCATACTATTCCTTCTACTTTAGATGTTATAGAGGAAAAACAAACAGGTTCAGGAACAGTTGTTGCAGGTTTGCAGGAAGAGACTGGAAAAGTTGCTGTAGGTTCTGAAACAACACTGTGGCATAACAGACTTGGGCATATGAGTGAAAAAGGTATGAAGGTACTTCATTCTAAGAAAGTTTTACCAGGTCTAAAATGTATTAATATGGATTTCTGTGAAAGTTGTGTGTATGGAAACAAAAGAGAGTCAGTTTTCTCAGAGATGGGAAGCAAAAGAAAAATGAAAAGTTGGAGCTTGTGCATACAGATGTATGGGGACCAGCTCAGGTATCTTCTTTCGGTGGCTCTCGGTATTATGTTACATTCATAGATGATGCAACTAGGAAGGTCTGGATTTATTTCCTTAGACAGAAATTTGATGTATTTGAAACATTTAAGAAATGGAGAAGCTTGGTTGAAAATGAGACAGGTAAAAGATTAAAATGTCTCAGATCTGATAATGGTGGTGAGTATTGCAGCAAAGAATTTGAAGATTATTGTTCCTTTAATGGAATTCTTAGGTAGAAAACGGTTCCAGGGACTCCACAGGAAAATGGAGTGGTTGAACGCATGAATAGGACAATAATGGAGTGTGCAAGGACCATGAGATTGCATGCTGGACTGCCTTTAAACATGTGGGCAAAGGCTGTCAACACTGCTGTATATTTAATTAACAGAGGTCCTTCAGTTCCTTTGGGCTGTGGTATTCCAGAGGAAGCATGGACTGGCAAGAAGGTGAGTTATTCTTTTCTGAAAACCTTCGGCTGTGAAGCATTTGCACATATAGATTCTGAAAATAGAACCAAGCTGGATGTAAAATCAAAAAAATGTACCTTCATTGGATATGGCATTGATGAATTTGGTTATAGGCTTTGGGATTTTAAAAATCAGAAAATTGTGAGAAGCAGGGATGTTATATTCAATGAGAAGGTGTTGTACAAAGATCAGTTGTAGTAGCATGAGAAGAAAGAAAAGGACTATGTGGTGCTGGATGATACTCCAAATAGTGATGTTCTAGTGGCTCCTCATGCTCCGCAACAGCAACTAGAAATACCACAAACTCTAGTGAATGTTAGACAGTCAACAAAGATAAGTAGACCTCCTGAAAGGTTTTCTCCCTCTTTGTATTCTATTTTGTTAATAGATGCTGGTGAACCAGAAGGGTATGATGAAGCTATGCAGGTGAATACACAAGTTTAGTGGGAGCTTGCCATGAAAGAAGAAATGTATTCCTTGCTGAAAAATCAGACTTGGGAATTATGTAAGTTACCTATAGGTAAAAAGACTTTACCAAACAAATGGGTTTACAGGTTGAAAGAGGAAGATGGAGGTAAGAAAAGATTTAAGGCCAGGTTAGTTGTAAAAGGATTTGCACAGAAACAGGGCATTGATTTTGATGAGATATTTTCTTCGGTTGTCAAGATGACTTCTATTCGTACTGTTTTAAGTATTGTGGCTGCTGAAGATTTGCATTTGGAACAGCTAGATGTGAAAACTGCCTTTCTCCATGGTGATTTGGAGGAGGAGATATACATGGCACAACCACAAGGATTTGAGGTCAAAGGTAAGGAGAAACAAGTGTGCAGATTGAAGAAGAGTTTGTATGGCCTGAAACAAGCACCTCGGCAATGGTATTTGAAATTTGATAGTTTTATGGCTGAGAAAGGCTACAGTTGGTGTAATTCTGACCATTGTGTTTATTTTAAGAGGTTGGATAATGACATCTACATTATTTTATGTTTATATGTTGATGACATGCTTGTAGCTGGGTCTAACATGGATCAATATGGAGAATGCAAAAGCTGTCAGCACACCTTTGCCTAGTCATTTGAAATTGACTAAGGAGATGTGTCCAACGACACAAGAGGAGGAAGAAAAAATGTCCAAGGTACCATATGCTTCAGCTGTAGGAAGTTTAATGTATGCCATGGTATGCACGAGACCGGATATTACACATGCTGAAGGAGTCGTTAGCAGGTATATGAGTCATCCCAGATTTGAGCATTGGAATATGATAAAATGGTTTCTCAAATATTTGAGAGGTACATCTAATAAACACTTATGTTTTGGGGGCTCTAATACTGATTTAGTAGGTAATGTAGACTCAGATTTGGCAGGGGATATTGATACCAGGCGGAGTACTACAGGTTATGTCTTTACTGTAGGAGGAACATCGGTGAGTTAGATTTCTAGGTTACAAAAGGTGGTTGCTTTATCCACCACAGAGGTAGAATATGTAGCTGCAACAGAGGCAAGCAAGGAGATGATATGGCTGCAATCTTTCATGGAAGAATTGGGTAAACAATAGGCTAACAGTTCTTTGTATACAGACAGTCAGAGTGCCATACATCTTGCAAAGAATTCTGCTTTGCATTCAAAGACCAAACACATACAGTTTAGGTATCACTTCATTCGGTCGGTGTTGGATAATGGACAGTTAAGGCTGGAAAAGATACATACAGATGAAAATCCAGTGGATATGTTTACAAAGGTGGTGATAAGGGAGAAGCTGAGCTCCTCTTCAGCTTCGGTTGGTCTTCTAGACTAACACCAACAAAAATAGAACAGTAGAGTCCAGGGTGCTTATTTCCAGTGGGAGCTGCATGCGCAGCGGTGTCATCCAGGCTCAGTCTCCAAGTGGGAGATTGTTTGGTGTGGAGCCTGATCAGTCTCCAAGTGGGAGATTGTTGGTAGGTGGCGACTGATCAAGAAAGTACTGTACACTAGCCATGTATCCTCGCCGGGGTTCAGGCTGACTTAAAAAATCCTAGGGCCGACTTAAAAAATCCTATTTTTTTGTAACCGACAAAAAGGCTTGATAAAAAGCAGCCAAGGGTTAGGGTTTGGGTATTGTATTGTAGCATTTGCAGCGGTATTGAGTTGCAGGGATTGCTAATTGTAATCGGTTTGATTTACTATATAATAATATTGGACTCTCTATTTGGGGGATGTAGCCCAAGTTTGGGTGAACCACGTTAAAACTTGTCTCTCGTTGTTATTGAATCTGTGTATTTCCATTCTTCTTTTTAATCTTTATTTGCATTTAATTGATATCTTCTGCCGGCTAACCCTAACAAGTGTCAATAGATCCATGACTGGAGGAATTACCTATGAGGTGTATGGTTGAGAAATCTTGAGAGAATGTGCGTGAATCAGGAGAGGACAAGTGTCCAAGCTCCTTTCATGAATTATGGGAGTTAAAAAATAGATTGAGGAGTTAACCGAATAGATTGATTAGATGACTGGGTTGATTGGAGAGTTGACTGAATAGACTAACCAGTTAAGTGAATTGATTGATTAGATAACTGATTTGACTGATGAGTTAATTGATCTTGATTGGGGGTAAATAGGACATGTGGGTGAGGGAAATTAGCTAATTAAATATTAAAATATTTAATTATGTGTACAACATGGTGAGGTGGAAGATGAGGTGGAAATGTGATGTGGATTTATGAAATTTAGGACTTTGGAATAGAGGAATTTAGGATTAATTAAATAATTTAGGATTATTTAATTATATGAGACTATAGAAGAATTAGGGTATTTAATTAAATAAATTGATTTTTATTTAATTTTGGGATAATGAACCAATCAAATAAATTAGAATATTTATTTAATTGATAGAGGAATGAGAAAAATAAATATTAAAATATTTATTTAATTTGACTTAGCCATTTTTAGGTGTATACATTTTTCCCCTCTTTTATGCAAAGTGTTTTATCACATTGTTTCAAAGAATAATTTTTTTTTGTGATTGATACATGCCCCAATTTACCCCTGGCATAGGTTAAATGACGATAGGGTGCCCCCTTGAGAGATTGGACGGGAAGGATGTGACGATAGGATGACAGACAATCTCACGATGAGATAGGTTGAATGACAGGCTAGGGTGAAGAAAATAGTTGACACGAAAGAAAAATGGGATGAAAACCATGCCCCACCATGCACAAGGTCAAACACCTCCAAATAGGGTTCAATGCAATATAAATAGGAGTGTGGGGTCACATTCCATGTCATTTGCACACTTGTCTTTTGTGGAGATTTTATAGGAGATCAGAGATTAGGTGCTAAGGAGAGTCAGTGACAATGCAACATGTTCCAGTTGAGTCACACCACTTCGAGAGGATCTAACGGTTCAACTATCTAGTAGAGTACAACCCACCGGTAAGTACGCTTTCAATTTTAGCTTAGGTGCATTTATGGTGGTAAAAAAGCTAGGTCAAACTTAGGTGTTTTGAATGCATAGCAAGAGTGAAACTGCGCATTTGCTTCGCATTTCAGTGCAAATGCCCCGATTCTACACAAATACATGCAGAATCTGCACAAATGATAGGTTTTTGCAAATGTAGGATAGACCTACACAAACGCAAAGGCCTTCTGCACAAATGATATGAAACTGCGCATTTGTTATAAATCTGCACTTTTATTTTAATGATGCGTAAACGTGCCCAAAATCTATGCATATGAATGCTGCTGTGCAAATGCAATGGGATTCTGCACATCCGCCTTGAATCTATGCAAATAACTAGTAGAACTATGCATCTATTTTAATAGGATAAAATACTTAGTGATTTGATAAAGTCGGCATCGAAATTGACCCCTTTTCAAATTCTGGGGAGCTTGGCCTTTCCTTTCTTTTCATTTTTCAACCAATGTATAGCAATAGCTGTGAGACACCATTCTTTCTTATCAAGGAAATAATTCCACCCAGCTTGCACGAACATTTTTGCAAACTGATTTCTTTCAAGCAATATAAGAGCATGAGTAATTGACTCAGCATCCAATTTAACAATTACAGTTCCATCGAAAGACCTAACCTCCCAAGACTCGAAATGATAATTTTTTCACATAGGCAAGAACTAAATCTGGACATTACATAGCTGGAGGAAACCCTCCCACATGAGCAAGGCCATTAGAAAGGGTTTGTTTTTCTAGAACTAACCTAGGATTCTCATTCATTCTATTCCAAAAATCTCGCAAATTAATGTCTTAGGTCTATATTTTTAACCCCCACAAGATGATTATCTATAACAGAACCCACATCATAGCCCAAATATTTGAATTTCATTTTGATAGACTTAATTATCCACCGAATATAGGAATCAAGGGCTCTTAGTAGAAAAAACTCAATTCCAAGAGGTCTCAAATGGAAAGTATTCATAGAACTCATGAAAACCCCAATTTAACTTGCAATGGCAAATTTCCAAACAAATAGTACTTAAAAATAGAACTAGAGTGCAGGAGAACTTGCAGTTGACTAACCTTGAGAAGTTAGAATTGCGCTTGTTGCAGACCAATTGAATTGATATGAATAACTCAAACAACTACTTCTGTGTGCAGAGGGTTGGCAAATGTAGATAGTTATACAATTTTGAGAAATCTCATCTTTATATTAACACTTGCAATGAGACAAGCCGTTTCATGACGAGACTAGTCATGGGTATGCATTTACTCCCGCCAGCACCATTAATGAAGAACTTCTTTAATGCCATTATCGAAGATGTACAATACCTTTTTTTCATTCATATCGGTAGAAAAGACCCCTATCAAATGGCATTGGCAAATGGCTAACCATGAATAATAGCAATGTCTTTATCGGTGATTGAGTCCGCGGATCGCTTAATCAGCGAGTTCATGAACTTCAAAAGCAAGTGTTCAATGAAAACTAAGTTCATGACTTAGAGATTTCATCGATAGTTCTTTATTGTTTAAGCATCTGCTTTCATTAGCGAAAAGAACACCTTATGAACCAACTTAAAGTTTATTGGGGTAGGTCAAGTTTGTAAAACATGGAACTAACTGATAAAGAACTTAAACAAAAGGTTAAGTTAGTGATCAGTAGAATTGGCCAACTCATAACAGAGAGAATATGTAAAGACAAATCGCTTCATCAATAAGTTTGAAAATAGGTGGACTCACTGATAGATTCTGGAAACTTTAAGTTCAAATTAGGGTGTGTTAGAACTTTGGCCTAGAATAGCACTTAAGGCATTGATCTATGATCATTAGACAGTGGAAATATGTTATAATGTGTATTTAATTTTTTCATAAACTCACCAAGAACATTAATAATTATCATTTAGCATATGATATATTCGCTAGCCACATTATGTTTTTTAAAAAAATTGTCCGCACATTCATCAAGTAATTAATTTTATATTTTTGAAGATCTATATAATTTTCCACCTACTTTATTTTATTTTTTGGAATACAACTATAATTCGCCAACAAATTTGTTTTTTCAAATCTATATACAATTCGCCAACAAAAAATGAATGTCGACAACTTTTAAAAAAAATACCAATGAAATTATTTTTTTTCCAAAAATAGGCATAGATTCACCAACAATTTTTTGCCTTGGGCTAGGATTCGCCAAGATTTTATAGGTTTTTTTAGGGGGGTTCCTTAAATTTATCCCTGATACCTGCACAAAACCCAAGTGGCAACATACATTAAACTTGCAATCCAAGTTTAGAGGGTAGATCTCTCAATAACATCACTTGAGACATAAACATTAATAAATCTAAAGGAATGATTATTACTATTAAAAAGAGCCCATAATGCTTGGTTGGTGGGGTCACATCCTTTGTCAACTAGGTGTTGATCCCATGTAGGAGAGAGAAAGGTGACAACACCACTTTGACCTACTTCATGGTTACTACACAACAAATGACTAGAAGACCAAATGACACTGCAAGTTGCAAAAAACAAAAAAAAACTAGAATATTTAACCTCTTGCATACAAAGAATGTCCAAACTTGGAAACTGAACTTGAGTGGCTTGAATGAAATACTTCGATGAGAGATCTATCGAAGATCAAACATTCTAGTAGATGCAATTCATAAATGAGTGTCGAGAGTCATCTCCTTGTTATCAATCTCATCTAGAGCTGAATAACTATTTTGCAAAAAGGCCTCATCTAAATCAAAGGTACCTATCTGAAAGGGAAGCTGGATATGTCATCGTTTCTCTAGAACATATTTTCCCTCTCCAATTACCATGGCAAGCTATGTGACCTCCATTGCACAACTAGAGGAGAGGAAGCATGCTAGGTAGTGGTGGCTAGTGGCTAAGGCAACAATGACACCACTAATGGTACTCAAATAAAATTCACCTCATCAAACATATTCTCAAGAGGAGAGATAATAGATTTCCTTGTATCTAGAGGTTTTGATATAGTTTTTCAGGCTTGAACCCCCAAGTTTGAAGAAGGATCAAGGGAAGGGCTATTATTACTAGAGTTCTTGGCTTTATGACTAACCACTATAGACCAACCTTCCTCTTTTTTGCAGGAGGTGGCAACATAGAAGTGGGTTGTGTGTTAGGTTTACGATGGGTAGAATCTAAAGTGAAGTCTTGAATCTTATGCTCAAAGAATTGACACTTAGAACAAGTGTTCAACAAGTTTAGATAGAGAATACATTGACCATATCTCATTTGTCTAATCTAGACATCCATGACCTCCTTTAAATCTTTCGAGAGATCCACTTCTATATAGACTTACTTCTACAGATGAGCTAAGTAAAACTAGTTTGGTTTGAGTTCCCTTGGTTACCTTTGACATGCTAGATTTTTTTGAGTCAAATGGCATCCTCTTTAGGCCCCATGGGATTCATCTTGAATCCATAAAGAACCTTACCAAAGGTTTCTTTCTTTTACGATTCACTAAAGCCAACCATGTTGAGGCTATTATTAGTTATGGCCCCTGGCTTGTTGACCTTGTCTTTGAGAATGCTTTTAGGGGGACCCCTCCCATAAATTATCCTATTAATGTAAAGTTCTCTTTAAATCAATGACATTCATTATCAAATTCTAGAATGGGAAGAACAACATTTGGGGATGTTTCATGGGACAAACCTCGTGGAACACCTTGGGAACAAACTTCTTGGGTTTCTTGAGTGGAGGTGCCATTGTTAAGTCTTGTCGAACCTTCAACGCCAGGAGCAATTGTAGAGTTACAAAAGGTTGAGGCTATTTGAAGGGGAAAAAATGCTCGCATATGTTGCGACCTAAGAGGTGTCATAATAAATGTAGAAAAAAGAACCACCTTCTTCTTCAGAATGAAGTAGTATGATATTGGGGGGCTCAACTAAGACACTAGCAAAGCCAGAAAACCATAGCAAAGCCAAAAAAATGCATTTTTATTTATGTGAATAGATCCATTTCCCTCTTTAACAAATTTAAATTGATTTTTGCTCCATGGAACATATCAACCATTATTTGAAGTTGGTTGTTTGGATTTTCAATTATCACCATACCACATAACTCTTAACACACTTAAGATCTATCATTTTTTAACCATCCCATTGAAAAACCTTGACATATAAGTTACAAACATGTGGTTATAAGTTTTCAAAATGAATTGAAACTTTTTTTTTTCAAATTGATTATATAGATATTGGTATCTTTATTCTTAAGTAAATTACAATAGGTTGAGTATCTATACACTTACTTGAGAAGCTTCCTTTGGTTAAATTATTGTGAATGAGGGATCTATTTCATCAAATTCTCCGAAGGATTAAACCCAACCCAATCACAGAACCTTGATAGATGGTGTAACACACCATTATCCTCATTAACTAAGCTCAACCCCTTTAATAATCTTGTTTACTTTGCGGATGGTTGATGTAGGCACATCCTTGGGCATCCTAAGTATAGTGTATCATATCTAAAGAAGAAAAAATGGTGGTTTACTTTGATGGTTTGTGTGTTTGTAAGTTTGTAGTTAGCACTCTATGGTAATAAAAGTGAGTGCATTTCACCACATTGAGAAACTAGCTTATGTGGTTGTGATGGTGGTCTTGTATGTAGTTTGTTCATCTTCAATTGAAATTTGAGGTTGATTGGATGAGTGAGTAGGAAAATTGATCTGTAAGTTGTCTATGGTTGACAGTGTGAGTTGTTGAAACTATTTCTATTTGTGGAAGGTCATTTTGGGTTTGTGTCAAGAAAGAATATTTGAGAGGCTTTTAGTAACTGTTGTAAAGGGCTTGTGATGTGTTGCATGGAGAATCTCCACTATTAGACCATTTTATTTTGTAAGTTTTTACAAGATAGTCAATGACATATTTCATATGGTTTTGGGCTTTGTACTAATTTGAGGTTGATGTAGATCATATGAAAAGCTTAAGGGCAATATAAATAAGAGTTTTTAAATCAAAAGAAAGCAAGCAAATAAGATTAGAAGGAAGTAGTAGCATAGAATGTAAGTTCAATAGTGAGGGAGTGAGATTGGACTTGAGCATCAGTGTGTGGTAATTGGTAATAAGATGTGCGATACAATCTAAAGGTATCTAGTAGTGCATGTAGCTAGGAGGTGTGGATGTTAATTATTTTTGTCAAGTCATGTTGTAGTCTTGCAGCAAGTTTGTGATAATTAGATTGGAATTCCCGAGGTGGTTACTATTGGAATTAGCCCAGACAACTAAGAGGGGGGGTGAATCAGTTGTCCCCAAAATTATTCTTTTTTTTTTCTTTTAATATTCTTTCACAATTGGCAAGTTGATTAATGATGCAAACATTAACACATAAGCAGAAAAATAATCAACACACTTGACATCAAGATTTTTGACGTGGAAACCCGGTTAAGGGAAAAACCATTGTGGGTGTTAGCCCACAAGATTCGTACCATATTAAAAGTACTTAAAAGAATGGGAAGGCACTTGCCTTCGAGTTCACTGCCCAGAGCTCACTTCTCAAAAGACAGGCTCACTGCCTACAAGAAATTTGAGTTTAATACAGAAAGAACAAATTGATAATTAACATCTCTTCATGCCTGGTTTAGTTTCATTAATGCTCACCAAAAAACCTCTACTTCTATCTCCAAATTCTTCTTTTTTGATTCTTCACTCTATACTGCTTTCGTTCCTCTTCTTCTCTGCTCTGTTTCTAATCCTTTCTTCAAATTTAATTCATTTTACACAAGGATGATTTTCAACAACTCTTCAACAAGTATTTGTACGCTTCATTGACCTTGGAATGATCAACAAGGTTGGCTAAACTTGACGCGGATCATTACACTGTCAACCAAACACAACTGAGACTTGAATCTTCCTCTACAAACATGCCATGCTTCATAAAATGCTCTTAGATCATCCGCAATATGCTAGGATCATCTATTCGGCCAAGACTGGGAAGAACATCAAAAATAAAAAGGAAAATCTTTAAAAGTGAGCACAAACTTCAATGTGGACCTCCAACATAGTAGCTACACGATCCAGAGATCTTTACAAGCACACGAAATTCAATAGAAACATCTACACTCTAACTCATCATAATCACTTGCATCTTTATCCAGAACCTCAAGAACACTATCTGCCATGACTATCAAACTAGAGGATTGCTTGTGGACCTCCAAACCATGAACCACTTGTATTAATGATACACACTGACTTCCCAAATGTGCCTCTAGATCCCCAGATCATCATTTACGTTACCGGAGCAATCTGGACCACTTCCCTGTCACTCTGTCTCTCCTGAGTATTGCATGAACTGGTTCTACTCAGATGGCCATAACTTCCTCAGATTTTAATGTGAACTTCTCAAATCATAACTGGAGCTTCTTCAGGTAGACCTCTACACATCCATATGGTCTGCATACATTGATTGTCATTAATTTTTCTCAATATCCTCAACAATCCGGTATTTTATATAGATAGTAAAATAGGATACAGTTGACACCAATGGCAACAAGGATATGTTGACATCAATGACAACACCACTTAGGCACATATTTGTAACAATCTCCCGCTTTGTCATTGATGGCAACATATGATGTGAAAAACTGAATTCAACCATCAAGACAAGAACTTCTCCCCCTTTCTCTTATCACACCTGCAACCACTTTCTTCACTGCTCCCCCTTTCACCAGCAACTATTCACTTCCAAGTTTTTCACATGACTTCTCTCCCCCTTTGACATCAATGGCAAAGGGTACATATTATCTTTTCTCCCTTTTTGCTTCATACTGATCCTAAACTTTTTTTTAGAAATGAAAGCAACACTACTTCAATGGAAATCTGATATGAATAAAATTTAGAAAACTTTAACTATGTGTTATTAATGGAGATTGTAATCAAAACATAAACCCACAATACAGAAATATACCAGAAGTAGAATGAAGCACATAACAGAAGTGTTTAACGTGGAGAAAACCCTTGCGGGTAAAAAACTCCACCAAGAAAAGAGGCCAAGTTGTATTATCTTCACAAAAGTAGATTACAAATACATTCACTTCCTCTGTCCTTCAACCTTCACTTCGGCAGAACTTGGGTACCTGTAAACTGTTATATCACTCTCATCTACTATGCTATGGTTTTTATAGAATTTACACAACCTCAAGATATTAAATGACTTCTTACAAGCCCATAACACTTGTTAAGAGTCAACAACACAACTTTGGGCGTCCATATCCAAGAATAGGCTCTTACGGGGTCATAAATGATGTCATACATGCATCCTACACTTGGGAAAAAGTGCCCATGCAAGCTTGAACAACTTGGGGTCAAAAATAGACACTTACAACATCTTATGACACATCATATGCTATTATTAGTGTGATAGATTCTTATGACAACTTACAGTTGTCATAGAATCTCTTACAGCATCTATGACGTGCGTCATAAACTAAAAATAGATTATTCCTCCACATGTGCACCTCACTTTGACCAATTACCATTTACCATAGTAAATGACATCTCATAACTACTACCGGTAACTTTGGGACTTACCATGTAGTAACTCTGTAATTACCCTGGATAATAAATAATTTTTACCATTGCCGGTGAAACTTGTACATCCCTTATGGGTAATTACAAATAATAAATGGAATAATACAATAATGGGATTTACAAGGTTAATGGCACCTTATCCCAACATTCTCCCACTTGACATTATACACTGTAAATCAACCCATAGGAAATCAAATGAAAAATAATCAGGCACTAGAAACAAGGCCCATGGCCTCTCTGTGCTCACATGCTTAGTCAATGAATCTGCAACATTCTCTTGAGTGTCTATCTTCTTCAACTCAATCTCTCCATTTGCAACCAACTCTTGAACAAAGTGATACTAAACATCAACATGCTTAGTTCTAGCATGATACATGGGATTCTTAGCCAAACAAATAGCACTCTGGCTATCACAACCAATCTAAATATTGTTGCAATCAAAACCAATACATGTACATAGTCTCCTCAACCAAAATGCCTCCTTAGAGACATGAGTTGCAGCCATATACTCTGCTTCTATGGTGGACAAAGCAACTGTGGGCTGCCTCTTACTCATCCAACTCACTGCACCTCCAAACAAAGTAAACACATAGCCACTAGTGGACCTTCAACTATCCAAGTCACCTGCCCAATCTACATCAACAAAACTCTATATGTCCAAAGTTTTATAAACACTATCAATACTAGAATAAACCAAACAATGATCAAGAGTACCTGCGAGATATTTAAACACCATCTTCACATAGTTCCAATGCTGTCTACTAGGGTTAGACATAAATCTACTCAAAACTCCCACTGCTTAGGCAATATCTGGTCTAGTGCAAACCATTACATACATCAAACTCCCTACAACACTAGCATATGGCACATTAGACATATCCTCAAGATCATCCTCAGTCTTTGGACACATATCTAATGAAAGCTTAGTACCAATGGGTAAAGGAATTCTAACTGGGTTGCAGTCCTGCAAACTAAACCTCTGCAAAATAGTATTCACATACTTACTTTGTGACAACCAAAGCTTTCTGTTAGCTCTATCCCTCCTAATCTCCATTCCCAAAATATACCTTGCAGCACCAAGATCCTTCATTTCAAATGCACCTAAAAGTTGGGCTTTAAGCTCACTGACCATACCCTTAGTATTGCTGAAAAATAACATGTCATCAACATACAAAGCAATAACCAGTATAGAATCATTAACACAATGAATGTAAACACAATGATCCTCCTTACTTCTAACAAAACCCAATTTCAAAACAAATGAATCAAACTTTTGATACCACATTCTGGGGGATTGTTTCAAACCATAAAGAGACCTCTTTAACCTGCAAACCCAATGTTCTTTTCCTTTTACCTCAAAACCTGTAGGCTTTTGCATATAAATTTCTTCTTCAAGATCTCCATGCAAGAACACAATCTTAACATCCATTTGCTCAATCTCCCAATCATAAGCTGCAACAATGGATAAGAGAAATCTAATAGAAGTTAATTTAGCAACAGGAGAGAATATCTCACCAAAATCAACTCCCTCTCTCTGGGAGTAGCCCTTGGCTACCAGTCTAGCCTTGTACTTCTCCAATGACCCATCTGCTCCAAACTTCTTCTTGAAGACCCACTTACATCCTATGGCCTTTCTTCCTTTGGGAAAACGAACAAGATCCCAAGTGTTATTAGAGTCTAAAGCCATCATCTCCTCCTGCATGGCTAGCTGCCAAGACTCACTATCATCTACAGAAATAGCTTCCCTGTAGGATCTAGGTTCATTGTTAGTACTCAATAAAGCATATACACAACGGAAAACTGGTGGGCTATACCTGTCAACTGGATTTCATTGTCTTTTGGATCTCCTCAAGGGTGGAGTAAGAGACTCTACTTGTTCTTCTACATGATCATCTGCACCAACTTCTTCTATAACAACAGATTCATCTTCATCAGAACTACTTGAATCTTCTTCTTCTTCTTCTTCTTCACCCCCCAATCCATCATTCTGTTCTTCCTGAGGTGCATCTTACTTCTCTAAATCAAAGTGCACCTTCTTTACCTTTTCATCTTTTTCTTTTGGCTGCTCAAGTTCAGAAATAGCTCTAAGTTCCCTAAAAATAACATCTCTAGAAAATATAATCTTACAGGTTAGTGGATTCCAAAGCTTATAACCTTTGAAATTATCACCATATCCAATGAATGTACATTTTTTAGCCTTTGGATCCAACTTAGATTGCTTTTCCTTAGGCACATGAAAAAAAGCCTCACAGCCAAAAACCCTTAAATGTGAAACAAAAGGTTTCTTACCTGTCCACATTTCATAAGGTCTCGAATCAAGAGCCTTACAAGGAGATCTATTTATCAAGTAGCAAGCAGTACACATAGCCTCTACCCAAAAGCATTTATCCAACTATGCATCACTAAGCATACTTCTGGCCCTTTCCATAATTGTTCAGTTCATCCTTTCTGCAACACCATTCTGTTGTGGTGTATACGGAGTTGTCTTTTGTTTGATTATACCTACATTCTTACAAAACTCATCAAATTCCTTAGAGCAATATTCCCCTCTATTGTCAGATCTTAATATTTTTATCTTTAAACCTGATTGGTTCTCTACTAAGACTTTGAATTCCTTAAACTTAGTGAAAACTTCAGATTTATGCTTCATAAAATAAATCCCTATAAATCTGGATACATCATCAATGAAGGTTACAAAATAACGAGATATTCCAATAGATTCATTATCCACAAGTCCAAACACATCCGTATGAATAATTTCTAACTTCTCTTTTGCTCTATTGCTTCCTGAAGGAAATGATTTTTTGTTTTGTTTACCAAACACACAATGCTCACATAAATCAAAGTGTTCATCAGAATAAGAGAAACCGTCCAACAAATTTTTATTCTTAATAGTTTTCAGTATATTATTTCTTGTGTGGCCCAATCTACGGTGCCACAACATACATATATTTTTAGTAGTGGCCTCAGATACATAGGAGGCATTACAAACTGTAGTGGCTTCAAGCATAAACAATTTCTTGAATCTCTTCCCTTTCGCTACCACCAAGTTCCCTCTCACCAATCTGTAGCCATGCTTGTCAAATGTCACATACATTCCCAAATCATTCAACTTCGAAACTGAAATCAGATTTCTAGCTAATCCAGGAACATGCAAAACACCAGGGAGGGTTTTAATCCTTCCATCACTGAAACACAACAATACCTTTCCTTTCCTGACAATTAGATATGTAGAGTTGTCACCAAGGTAAATATTACCTCCATCATATTCTTCATATGTAGAGAACCATTCCTTATGCGGAGTCATATGAAATGAGCATCTTGAGTCAATCAACTAGTGATCATTAGAAACAAGATTACATGCAGAAAGTAAAACTTCTTCACTTGCATTCGAGGACTTATTTGATGCACTCTCCCACTGTTTCTTGGGATTTCTGTACTCCTTCACATGTCCCCTTTTACTGCAATTCCAACACTTAACTCTGTTCTTTTTACCAGGAGTCTTAGACCGGCCCTTGGACTTGTCCTTAGCCCCTTTCTGATCTCCTTTAGGTCCCCTTTCCTTTGACCTTCCCCTGACAATGAGAGCATCCCCTGAACTATCCGAACTCTTCTTCCTCAATTCCTGTGACAGTAGCATTGAAACAAGAGCATCCAACTTCGGATCCGCAAGGTTAGCAGTGATAGCAAGGATAACATTCTCCCAAGACTCAGGTAAAGAACATTGAAGTAAGATACATTTATCTTCCTCACTAATCTCAACATCTACTAAATCAAGCTGACTCACCAATAAATTAAAAGAATTTAAATGCTCTGCAACTGACTCACCCTCTTTCATTTTCATGGAAAACAATTTTCTTTTTAAATAAAGTTTATTTACCATACTCTTGGCTTGATAGATCTCACCCAACCGTTTCCAAAACTTGTATGCAGTCTCTCCTTTTGCGACATTCAACAGGACAGAGTCTAAAAGACACAACCGGATGGTTCCCCGTGTCTTCTTATCCAGTCTATCCCACTCATCTTGAGAGACATCATCAGGTTTCTTCTCTTTTTGAACAGCCAACCATTGGTTTCTTTCTTCCAACAACTCTTCCATTTTTAGCTTCCACAACTCATACCCCATTCTGTTGAACTTCTCAATGTCCATTCGAGAGGTTGATGCAACGGTGTATGCAGCCATAATAACAACACAAGATCTGCAAAACAAATGCAACCAAATCTCCCACTGCAGCTACAGCTTCCACACTACCACCCAAGAGTCAAAACTGGCCAGGTTCTGATACCAAATGTTAGAAATGAAAGCAACACTACTTCAATGGAAATTTGATTCGAATAAATTTCAGCAAACTTTAACTGTGTGTTATTAATGGAGATTGTAATCAAAACATAAACCCACAATATAGAGATATACCAGAAGTAGAATGAAGCACATAACACAAGTGTTTAATGTGGAGAAAACCCTTGCGGGTAAAAAACTCCACCAAGAAAAGAGGCCAAGTTGTATTATCTTCACAAAAGGTGATTACAAATATATTCACTTCCTCTGTCCTTCAACCTTCACTTCGATAGAACCTGGGTGCCTGTAAACTGTTATATCACTCTCATCTACTATGCTATGGTTTTTATAGAATTTACACAACCTCAAGACATTAAATGACTTCTTACAAGCCCATAACACTTGTCAAGAGTCAACAACACAATATTGGGCGTCCATATCCAAGAATAGGCTCTTACGGGGTCATAAATGATGTCATACATGCATCCTACACTTGGGAAAAAGTGCCCATGCAAGCTTGAATGACTTGGGGCCAAAACTAGACACTTACAACATCTTATGACGTGTCATATGATATTATTAGTGTCATAGATTCTTATGACAACTTACAGTTGTCATAGAATCTCTTACACCCTCTTACAGCATCTATGACGTGCGTCATAAACTAAAAATAGCTTATTCCTCTACATGTGCACCTCACTTTGACCAATTACCATTTACCATAGTAAATGACATCTCGTAACTACCGCCGGTAACTCCGGGACTTACCGTGCAGTAACTCCGTAATTACTGTGGATAGTAAATAATTTTTACCACTGTGAAACTTGTACATCCCTTATGGGTAATTACAAATAATAAATGGAATAATACAATAATGGGATTTATAAGGTTAATGGCACCTTATCCCGACAAATTTGCATACTGACTACTCCCCCTTGAGTAGTAACTCCTTAACATCAATCTAGATCACAAGATATGAATGTGAATTCTATCAGACTGATGCACCTTAGTGCATCTTAATTCTGATCAGGAGGGGTAATAACCCCTAACTTTTCTCTAAGATACTCAAAAGTATCCTTGGGAAGAGGCTTAGTGAAGATATCCACAATCTAATCTTTGGAAGACACAAACTCCAACTTGACTTCATTCGCATTTACTTTCTCTCTCAAGAAATGAAACTTGATAGATATATGCTTTGTCTTTGAGTGCAATTCTGGATTCTTTGAAATGTTTATAGCACTTGAATTATCACAGAAAATTGTGACTGGCTCCTCAAACACAATTATGATGTCCCTCAACATTTGCTTCATCCACAGAACTTGAGTACAATTATTTGTTGTTGCTATATACTCTACCTCTATAGTAGACAAAGATATTGCCTCTTTCTTTTTGCTCATCCAAGAGACCAATCTTCTTCCCAAGAAGAATGCATCACCACTAATACTTTTCTGTCATCCACATCTCCTACTCAATCAACATCTGTATATGCATGAAGAGTGAAGTCATTATCCTTTGGATACCACAGTCCATAATCAATTATCCCCTTGAAATATCTGAAAATTCTTTTGACTGCCACAACATGGGATTCTTTTGGATCAGCTTGAAATTTGTCAACAAGTCCAACTGCACTCATGATGTCAAGTCTAGTCTGAGTTAGATAGAGCAATCCTCCAATCATTGATCTATACCTTTTCTAATTTGCCTTGGGGGAGTCATCATCTTTGCTTAGCTTACATCCGGTTACCATAGGTGTACCTACTGGCTTTGAATCTTCCATTCCAAACTTCTTCAACAATTCTTTCACATACTTGGACTAAGATATGAAGATACCTTTATCTGACTGAACAATTTGCAGACCTAGGAAGAAATTCATCTCACCAAACATTGACATCTCAAACTCACTTTTCATTTGATTAGCAAATGCTTTGCGCATACATTCATTTCCACCAAAAATAATATCATCAACAAAGACTTCAACAATTAGAATGTCCTCATGATTAATCTTCAAGTACATATTACTACAAGCGGTACCTTTGCTGAATCCTATCTTAAGCAAATGCTTATCCAATCTTGCATACCAGGCTCTTGGGGCTTGCTTAAGTCCATACACTGCTTTTCTTAGTCTGCAGACCATATCTCTCTGATCAGACAACTAAAATCCTTTCGGTTGCTCAATGTAGACTTCTTCCTCCAACTCTCCATTTAGGAATGTTGATTTGACATCCATCTGATAAACTTTAAAATCTTTGAAAGCAACAAAAGCAAGAAATAATCTAACTGCCTCTATCCTTGCCACCGGAGAAAAAGTTTCTTCAAAATCAATTCCTTCCACTTGAGAATAGCCTTTACATACCAACCTTGCTTTGTTTCTTACAACCTCACCATCTTCATTTAGTTTATTTTAAAATACCCATTTGGTTCCAATCACATTTTTGTCCTCAGGTCCAGGAACAAGATCCCAAGTGTGATTCTTTTCAATTTGCAACAATTCTTCTTCCATTGCTTTAACCCAGTTTTCATCATTGCAAGCTTCACTTATTGATTTAGGTTCAATCTTTGAAATCAAACAAATCTCCTCTTGATCTTCAAAAAATTTTCTCCTAGTTCGAACACCTTTACTCTTATCTCCTATGATCTAATCTTTAGGATGATTCAACTTAACATACCTAGGAGTTTTGGGAATTTTTTGAACTTCTATTTCTTGAACTTGTTCCTCATCATCTGCACTAACCTCTTGAGTTACTGGAGTTATTGGATCAATCTAGATTTGAGTCTAAATTTGAACTTGCCTTCCTTGACTTTGACTTTCATCTTGACCATCAAAATCATATCCCCAGTACCTGGAATGTCCTTCTTTGCTTTCATCAACTTTAACATTAGCACTTTCAACAATCTTTTTCAACCTCTTGTTGAAGCACTGGTAAGCCTTACTTTGAGTAGAGCATTCTAAAAATATTCCTTCATCACTTCTTGCATCAAACTTGCCTAAATTCTCATCTCTTTTAATATAGCATTTACTACCAAAAACTTTGAAATATCTCACAGTAGGAGGATGACCAAACCATAGTTCATAAGGAGTCTTACCAAAATTTCCTTTGATCTGCACTGGGTTAAGAGTGTAGACAAAAGTACTCATGGATTCTCTCCAATAAACTTGAGGAACATTTGTTTCCATCATCATGGTCCTACCAACTTCTTGAATGGTCTGGTTCTTCCTTTCCACAACTCCATTTTGCTGAGGAGTCCTAGGAGCAGAAAACTATTTTTTTATTCCATGCTTTTCACAGAAGGCATCAAACTCACTGGAAGTAAATTCTCCACCTCTGTCAGATCTTAGACACTTCAATTTCCCACCAATCTCATTTTCAACCATCATCTTGAACACTTTAAACTTATCAAGAGCTTCTAATTTTTCTTTTAGGAAAGTTATCCACATCATTCAGGAATAATCATCAATCAATAACATGAAATATCTATCTCCTTGCACACTCTTAATTCTAACAGGACCACAGAGATCAGTATGTACCAGTTCCAATCACCCACTAGAAGTTTGTTCCTTACTTTTGAATGACATTTTGTTTTGTTTACCTAATTGACATTATCTACATATGCTATTAGGTTTCATAAGTCTTGGAAGATCTCTTACAACCTGAGTGGTACTTATTTTGACAATGTTATCAAAATTCACATGACACATCCTCCTATGCCATAACCAACTTTGATCTGTCTGAGCAATGAAACAACGTTTGCCATAACTACTTAAATAAAATATGTTACCTCTAGTTTGAGTACCAGATGCAATTTCAATTCCAGAGCTTTCCAAGATTCTACATTTTCCATCCTTGAATCAAAGATCATAGCCTTTGTCAACCCATTGTCCAACACTGAGAAGATTATGTTTCAGTCCTTCCACATATAGAACATCATTGGTGCAATTCTTACCATCAAAAGAGATGGATCCTTTGCCACAGATTGTACCAGCTGAATTGTCTCCAAATTTCACAAGTTGATCTTCATATTTTTTAAAACTCACAAACTTACTATTGTCACCAGTCATATGATGAGAACATCCACTATCAATCACCCATTCATCCTTTTCAACAACCTGAGCAGCCAAGGCACTTTCCACATTTGCACAGCTAGCAGATTTAGTAGACATTAGATCTTCTTCTTTAATAGCAAAGAACACCCAATCATCTTCTCCATGATCGGATTCATCATCTGTGACTCCTCCAATTTCTTGGACATAGTAGCAATTCTTCTGACTTTTGTATCTATTAGGGTTTGGTTTTGAAAACCTCTCCGGACACCTTGAGGAAAAATGACCAATCTTATTACAAGAAAAATATTTTAATGGTAACTTTCCTTCATACTTACCGGATCCTCTTGGCATTCTTTTGGCAATAAGATATTCAAGATTTGCAGTCTCAATTTCATCATCTTCAAGATCTTTCCTTGTCTTCACAAATCTGTTTGATCTTCCTGAAGAACTTTCTCCCGGATCATATCTTTGCTTTCCATATACACTGGCCTTGAATCAGATTCAAACTTAGGGAGTGAGTCACCAAACTCACTCATTTCAAATGCTGAGAGCTTACCAACTAACTGATCCCTTGTGATAGTTGTTACTATCCTAATTTTTTAATGGCTGCAACTTTCTGCTTGTATGTTGCAGGTAAGGATCTGAGCACTTTAGCAACAATTTATGATTCTTCCAATAGTCCACCTGCATTTCTGATACCAGTCACAAGTTCATTTACTTTCTGCATATAGGAAGTAATGTTTTCATCTTCACTCATTACCAATCTTTCATATTTACCCTTCAGGCTTTGTAGCTTGGCACATTGAACATATTTGTCACCTTCATACAGATTTTCCAACTTACTCCAGATTTCATGAGCGATTTTCAAATCAAGGACATTTCCCAATTCGGTATTAGACAGGGCACTCAACAGTGCTTCTTTGGCTCAAATGTTGTGTTCAGCATCTTTGAGTTCGTCTATATTTGAAGGTCCATTCTTGGGAATCTTATACACATTCTTGGTTATAAACCAAAACGCATCACCCATACATTCTAGATGACACTGCATGTGTACCTTCTAGAGGGAGTAATTTGTTCCATCAAATCTCGGACTTTCCTTCTTGTAAGACAACATCTTGGATCTCCTCAAGCAGTCAAACTTCTTTTAGAGGAACTTAGCTCTGATACTAATTGTTGGAATTAGCATGGGCAACTGAGAGGGGGGGTGAATCAATTGTCCCAACAATTATTCTTTTCTTTTCTTTTAATCTTCTTTCACAATTGGCAAGTTGATTAATGATGCAAATATTAACACATAAGCAAAAACATAATCAACACACTTGATATCAAGATTTTTGATGTGGAAACCCGGTTAAGGGAAAAACCATGGTGGGTGTTAGCCCACAAGATTTGTACCTTGTTAAAAGTACTTAAAAGAATGGGAAGGCACTTGCCTTCGAGCTCACTACCTAGAGCTCACTGCTCAAAAGAGAGGCTCACTGCCTACAAGAAATTTGAGTTTAATACAAAAAGAACAAACTGATAATTAGCATCTCTTCATGCTTGGTTCAGTTTCATTAATGCTCACCAAAAACCTCTACTTCTATCTCCAAATTCTTCTTTTCTGATTCTTCACTCTATACTGCTTTCACTCTTCTTCTTTGCTTTGCTTCTGATCCTTTCTTCAGATTTAATTCATTTTACACGAGGATGATTTTCAACAACTCTTCAACAAGTATTTGTACACTTCATTAACCTTGGAATGGTCAACAAGGTCGGCTAAACTTGATGCCGATCATTACACTGTCAGCCAAACACAATTGAGACTTGAATCTTCCTCTACAAACACGCCATGCTTCATAAAATGCTCTTAGATCATCTGCAATACGCTAGGATCATTCGGTCGGCCAAGACTGGGAAGAACATCAACAATAAAAAGGAAAATCTTCAAAAGCGAGCACAACTTCAATGCAAACCTCCAACACAGTAGCTACATGATCCAGAGATCTTTACAAGCACATTAAATTCAATAGAAACATCCACACTCCTCCAACTCATCAGAATTACTTGCATATTTATCTGGAACCTCAAGAACACTATCTGCCATGACTGTCAAACTAGAAGGATTGCTTGCGGACCTCTAAACCACGAACCACTTGTATTGATGATACACACTGACTTCCCAAACATACCTCTAGTTCTATAGATCATCATTTTACGTTACCGGAGCAATCCGAACCACTCCCCTCTCACTCTGTCTCTCCTGAGTATTGCAGGAACTGGTTCTACTTATATGGCCATAACTTCCTCAGATCTTAATGTGAACTTCTCAAATCATAACTAGACCTCTACATATCCATATGGTCTGCATACATTGATTGTCATTAATTTTCTCAATATCCTCAACAATCTGGTCTTCTGTACAGATAGCAAAATAGGATACAATTGACACCAATAGAAACAAGGATATGTTGACATCAATGACAACACCACTCAGGCACATATTTGCAACAGTTACTCATAATAGGTCTGGAAGTAGTGTCCCAAAGCAAGTAGCATTTGTGTAGTTTTGGATAATCTTAATGTAATCAAATGGCTTATGATGTAAGAAGGTCCATTGCAACAAATTTTATGTTAATGATTCAGTGGTAATTTAATAAACTATCTTTTTTTTGATATCTCAAAGGTTTCTAGATCTCAACACTCATGGGCAGTAATCCGACTTAGGCAAGACCGACTAATCCTCTGGGCCGACGCGATTTCCTGGCAGTGAACCCACACTACGCGTGGCTAGGTTAACTAGATTGGGTACCAGATGAGGCTCAAACCTGTGTCGATTGTTTGAGTCTTTCAATGACTCGACCAATCGGTCTACACCCCAAGGTCTTAATAAACTATATTTAGTAATTATGTTTTATAAGTATTGTATTGTATTGTGGTAACTTGTGGGTGAATTTACATTGTGGGTTGCATGGTTGGATAACCCTTCTTGGACCCTCATTTCATGTCTACATCAAGTGGTATCAAAGACAAAGGTTGGATCACTAGAAAATTGCTGGTGTGGAGATGAGTGCACTTGATTGATGTGATTTTTTAAGGAGTTTGACAAAAGCCTAAGCTATGGTGGTGATAGGTAATGGAAAGATGATGCAAGAGAAAAACTCCCTCTCACTCACACACATTCAAAATCTCAAAATTTAGATTTCAACAAAACAATAATAATTTTATTCAATCAAATTTGCAAAACAATTACAATAAGTTGGTGGCTCATGGCCTCTCTCAACATACACACAATCTACTCCCACTCTTACATAGGCACTCTAATTCCTACTCGGTCTTCGCCATTGTTGTTCCACCAAGATCTTCCTCTCTCTATTCCCTCAAGCTCTCAACTCATTCTCGGAGCTCCCTCATCCGTCCCTCTTCCCTCTTCTCTCTCCTATTCTCTCTGCCAAATTCAAACTTATACGATCATTGGCATTTCATTATTCCGTTATTCAGCTAACATATTATACTGCAATCTCGCCACACCTCCTGGTAATGGCTGCGGGGTAGTGGTTGCCTTTAATTGCCAAGCCAGACACTGATTACAATATCACAGACAGTTTAGATCTTGATCGTAGGGTAGTAGTTCCTGCATGACCACGAACCTTCAAACTCCCCACCACATGATCGCGGGGCCCTGCATTACCGCAGGCCTTCCAACTGCATACCATGGGATGCTGGTTAAGAGTTACATGAACACAACATATCCCGCTAGCCTGCTAAGAATAGACCAAGGACCCACGGGGTGTGGTAAAGGTACTAAATGAGAAGTTAATGCTACTATTGTCGAGGAAAATTGATTCTTGCCATTCTTGGTGCTATTGAAGTTCTATGAACCTAAGAAATGCTAAAAAACACCAACCAGAACAAACCAAAAAAAAACTAGAAATCAAACCAGAAAATGCTTGTGGGTGGTGTTGATCGCCTATGCACCCATGTGCTCCTGCACCAGACATGCCGCGTAAGAGAAATGTTCCTTGAGTTGATAAACTCAAGAACATTGATAGGTGCATGGGATGGTAATCCCATGTTTGTTTTTAATCCACAATTGCTCCTTGTCTATGGGAACCTTCCCTCTTTTGTTGTTCTGCTCAACCTCAACACCCAAGCCACCACCAATGGTGTCATCCCATTTCTCCAGATAACTCCTTACCATAGGTCCATGTCTGTGACAACCACACCCCTTTAAACTATTATCTTTCACTACCTTATTGTGCTATTGCGATAAATCATACTCCAATTTGCTCTTTGCTCTAGAAATATGTCCTTTGAATGGCTACAATTCACTGCACTCAGCCTGTTCCTTTTCCTCTATTTGTTTCTTCTCTGTACTATAACAAACAATAGTGCTAGAATCTTTCATCTGTTTCTCCTTCTCCTTTAAAGAATTCAACATAAACTTTTGTCCATCTTTCCAAATGGTATACACATTCTTCCTACCATCATAGATGGCTTCCCTGTCAAACTACCATAGCCTACCCAATAACACATGACATGCAGTCATAGGCATCACATCACACAACACCTCATCTCTATAAGAGCCAATATGAAAATTAACTAAACATTGCTCACTCACAGTCATCTCATGCTCCTTCTGCAACCAAGAAACCTTGTACGGACTAGGATGCTTACTCCTTTTCAAATTTAATTTTTCTACCATCTCTTCTGAAGCTAAGTTATCTGTACTACCACTATCTACTATAACCTTGTAGCACTTACCTCTAGCCTTGCACACAATTTAGAAAAGATTCTTTCTTTGGGATGGCTTCTCCTCATCTGCCTTTGGATTTATAGGAGTACACAACACTGAGAGGGGGGGGTGAATCAGTGTAGTTAAATTTTTTATCACCTTTCAAACTTTTAATGAACTTTGATTTCACAATTACAAAATTTTCAAACAGATATGAAAATATGCAGAACATCAACACATAAAATTTTTGCCACAAAATATTCCCGAGTGGAAAACCCTCCTCATCTGCCTTTGGATTTATAGGAGTACACAAAACTGAGAGGGGGGGGTGAATCAGTGTAGTTAAATTTTTTATCACCTTTCAAACTTTTAATGAACTTTGATTTCACAATTACAAAATTTTCAAACAGATATGAAAATATGTAGAACATCAACACATAAAATTTTTGCCACAAAATATTCCCGAGTGGAAAACCCTCCTAGGGTATAAAAACCACTCAAACTGCCTCACTGGCTTAAATGAAAAACTTCAGGTTTACAACTGTCTCACTGACATATACAATTTTGCCTCACTGGCATATTGTTTTTCATCTTAAGTCTCACTGACTATCATCAATTGAGGAATAATGAACAAAATAAAATCAGGGGGTTTCCCTATTTCAATCAATCTCAAATCTTATCCTTTTTGTTCAACTTCTAACAAGTATACATTTTTTTTCTTCTGCAAATTAATGAAATAACTTGACATCATCAAATTTCATCATCTTCAAAAACATTTGATCAATCTGGTCTTCAAGAACTTATCATACCTCTGCAATTCAACGAAAAAGGGCTTCATTTCCAATTTACAAAAATAATGCTCCTTTTCAATTTTAACATCCTTCTCGAAGATTTTATTCTCTCTGCAAAATTGATACCATATTTTCTCTACAAAAACTGACCTCATATCCTCTTTGCAAAATTGATATCATTACCATCTTTACACAAAAATTCAATTTCTTATTTTTCTTCATACAAAAACCTTATTTCAACACCTTCTCCCACTAACCTTCAAAAGCATTGCATTTTTATTTTTATCCAAAACAAATTTCTAATTTTTTTAACTAACTGATCGGTTCACATGCCAAAACTAATTAAATCAATGTGAGAAACATTCCATCTTCACTTCTTTTGAACTTCGCTGTCAAAAATAGAAACAACATGATTTTCTAACTTTTAAAGGCACCGTGAACGTCAAGTTTAATCCCATGTCGACTATGGCTCATTTGTCACTTTTAAAACTTATCCACACGATTTTCTAAGCCCACCATTTGTCATTTAAAACATAGCCATTGATTGGCTTTTTCATGCCCACCGTTTGAAGCCTCCACCGTTTTGACCGAATATCTAACAAAAGGGGCCGGTTAAGATAATGACACACATACCCTCACATTGTCACTTAAGTGACAGTGACTAGTTCGACCGGTCAACAAAAAATTAGAAGCAAAAAGGTATGACGTGCTGATAAGAGTTTAGGCATTTAGGATTGTGTCACTTAGGATTATGTAGGATTTAAAACTTAAGACTATATGAATCTAAAGACTTTAGATTTCTAGGATCAGAGGTGTGAAATCTTTCATTGACAAAGATAAAAACAAATGTAAAAGCACAGAGGAGAATCAAGAACATGTTTAGGGTAAGACAATGCTGCAATAACAACCACAGAATCTTTTGATCCAACTCTTGACACTAGTCCTTCCTTCACACAATAACCCTAACACAATGAAGCAACTTATCATGTACTTAACAAGATCAGTATGATAATCTGAGATAACCAACAACAATACCCTGATAGTAATAATGAGCCAACCAATGTCACTTCTACTAAGAGCATGAAGATCACACATGATTTCCACTTTAATTAAGATCAAATGAAGATTACTAGGCCACTGTGATGCACTGAAATGACTAATCCACTACAACTTCACTGAAATGACTAACCCACTGCAATGATACACTAAAATGACTAATCCACTGCAACTTCACTAAAATGACTAACCCACTACAACTTCACAAAATTGTTTCACTAAAAAATTTGACAGATCACAATCAAGATCATCAACATTTTGACATCAATGAAAAGACAACAATACTCAAGATAGAAGCACTACAAAACTCCCCCTTTGTCTTTGACATTGATGGCAAAACCATAACTCACTTCTCCCCCCTTTTGACATAAAATGTCAAAGGCAAAAAAAATGTACCATAACCAATAAAGTCCTATTCTTCTTAAATACAAACATGTGCCATTTAAAGGTTATCTTTGTCAAAACCCACACTGTACTTCACATTGAACAAATGTAACATTGTCAACAAAAATGTCCCATACACTTACTTTTTACAAATATGTACAAAAACTATATACAAACTATGTACAAATGTCATGATAAGATTCAAATGAGATTTAGGACATCAAAAAGATATAAAAAAGTACTCCCCCTAAATCCAATATCCTTGTAGCTTATTGAAGAGAGACAAGAGATAGAACTCCTAATCTCTGTCTCAGAGATTCAAATATCTCCTTTGGCAAAGGTTTTGTGAAAATATCATCCAATTGATCATTTTTATGCACATATTCCAAAGCAACTTCATTTTCAATCACCTTCTCCCTTAGAAAATGATATCTGATAGCAATGTGCTTAGTTCTTGAATGCATTATAGGATTCTTTGACATATTGATAGAACTAGTGTTATCACAAAGAATAGATACATGCTTTTTTACCCCAACCTTGATATCAAGAAGTGATTGTACCATCCAAAGTACATGTGTGCAACATGAAGAAGCAACAATATACTCAGCTTTAGCTGTAGATAGAGAAACACAATCTTGTTTCTTACTATGCCATGCAACCAATCTACCACCCGAAAGAAAGCTGCCCCACTTGTACTTTTTCTGTCATCAGGACAACCAGCCCAATCTGCATCTGTATAGGCAAGAAGTGTAAAATCATTGTGTCTAGGATACCATAAACCAAAATCAAGTGTACCCTTAACATATCTAAAGATTCTCTTAACAACATTCAAATGTGATTGTTTAGGACAAGCTTGAAATCTTGCAACCAAACAAACAACCTGCATAATATCTGGCCTAGAAGCAGTGAGATATAAAAGACTGCCAATCATAGATCTATACAAAGATTATTCTACTTCAGGTGATTCATCATTTTTACTTAGCTTATGCCCTGTTTCCATAGGAGTACCCAAAGGATTGCAATCATCCATTTGAAATCTCTTCAACATCTCTTTGGCATATTTATTTTGTGAGATAAACATTCCCTTTTCAAGCTGAGATACCTGAAGACCAAGAAAGAAAGACAATTCTCCCAACATAGACATTTCAAATTTTGATTTTATGATGTTAGGAAATGAATGACTCATATCATCATTGTTACTACCAAAAATGATATCATCAACATAAATTTCAACAACCAGAATATCCTCACCTTTGATTAGGTAGTACAAATTACTGTCCACACCTCTTTTTGTGAACCCATGTTCTTGCAGAAACTTATCCAGTCTATAATACCAAGCCCTTGGAGCTTGCTTTAACCCATATAAGGCCTTTTTCAACCTATAAACATGATCTGATTTGTCCTTATTCACAAAACCTTCTGGTTGTTCCATGTAAACCTCTTCTTCAAGATCACCATTTAGAAAGGCTGATTTTACATCCATTTGGTATACTTTGAAATTTTTATAAACTAAAAAAGCTAAAAACATCCTTATAGCTTCTAATCTAGCAACAGGTGCAAAAGTCTCATCAAAGTCAATTCCTTCAATTTGTGAATACCCTTTGCAAACCAATCTAGCTTTGTTTCTAACAACTTTACCTTTATCGTCAAGCTTATTCCTAAATACCCATTTTGATCCAATGGCATTCTTACCTTCTAGTCTTGGAACAAGTTCCCATGTTTTGTTCTTTTATATTTGGCTTAACTCCTCTTCCATTGCCTTAATCCAGGCTTCATCTTTGTTGGCCTCAACATAACTCTTTGGTTCCATTTCTGATATCAAACACACGTGCTTGATTATGTGCAGCAGCAAGCTTTCTTCTTATTAACACACCACTATCCTTGTCCCCAATGATCAACTCATGAGGATGATCTCTTTGATATGCCTTTGAAGGAGTCTTTGTGTTAATATCAACTAATTTTTCAGGAGCTTCTTCCTCTTCCTGAACTTCTTCTTCCTTTTGTAAATGATGATCATCTTCCTTGTCATGAAATAGCTGCATACAAGGCTGCAAATTCTCATCCACCTTAACATTAGTACTTTCAATTATTCTTTTGAGTCTTTTGTTAAAGCATTTATATGCTTTTCTATGTGTAGAATAACCCAGAAATATGCCTTCATCACATCTAGATTCAAAACTACACAAGGTATCATTATCTTTCTTGATGTAACACTTACTTCCAAAAATTTTAAAGTAACCAACATTAGCTGACTTACCATACCAAAGTTCATAAGGAGTATAATTTGACTTTACCCTTAATTGAACTCTATTTAAAGTATATATAGCTGTATGAACAACTTCTCTCCAATAGATGTTAGGTAGATTTGCATCATGTAGTAGGGTTCTTGTAATTTCTTTTACAGTCCTGTTCTTTCTTTCAGCTACTCCATTTTGTTGTGGAGTTCTAGGAGTTGAGAATTGCCTTCTTATCCCATGTTTTTCACAATACTCCTCAAATTCCTTTGAAGTATATTCTCCTCCATTTTCTAGCCTTAAACATTTTAGCTTGAAATCAGATTCCTTTTCAACCATCTTTTTGAAGATTTTGAATCTATCAAAATCCTTTGATTTATGTCTTAAAAAAGTTACCCATGTCATCCTTGAAAAATCATCAATGAAAAGCATAAAATATTTTTCACCTCCCAAAGCTTTAGTCCTTGTAGGACCACACAAATATGAATGCACAAGCTGCAGAGGTTTTGAAGTGAAATACTCCTTAGGTTTGAAACTAACCTTGGTTTGTGTTAGTAATAATTTATGTTTGGGGTTTCAAGTGAGGCCTCTTCCCTAAAAATCTAAAAAGTTCTAATACTTTAGCCTCTGCAGATGTGAAAGTGCAAGAAATCAATTAAGGTGCAAGTCAAAATATGCAGTGGTGGGTCGAGAAATCACTGTCGGCCCCTGAAAATTGATTAAAAATGGGTCAAATGCATAAAAAATGCATATCGGGTCACTGTTTCCAGTTTATAAATGTTTCTATCAGTGGCTGCAAGGGTTTCATATATCAAACGCTGCGGGACCGCCAAGTTTAAGCCCCAGTTTATTGTCGGCCTTTGCTTTTGAATGCTTCCCGCAGAGCGTGCCACGTGTCAACAGCGGTGGCGGCCCCTTAAAGTTTCAAGAGTGTATGGGAGGTGCCACGTGTCAGCTTCCGCCGAGGTTTCTTTAGAGTTTCTAAATGTTTCAAAGTGCCACGGAAGGCACCACATGGAGGCACCCGAGTGACCCTAAAGGTTTCACAGTTTCTACCAAGTTTCCAAAATACCTTTATTGTTTCTCAAAGGTAGCGCAGACGGTGACACGTATCGACCTCTGCTTATGTTTCAGGAAAGTTTCTAAAGGTTTCTAAGTTGCTGCGGAAGCTGACAGGTGGCTGCTTCCGTGTTAGTTTCTTTTTTGTTTTGAAGTGTGGCAAAGTGAAGGTGGGTCCCAGTAAAAGGAGTTGCTACTGTAGATGTTGCCAAGTGGCAACCTCCGCATAAGTTTTAGGGGCCCCTTTATAAAGTTTCAAAGTGACGCGGAGCTTGCCATGTGTCTACTTCCGCATAAGTTTCAAAGAGGGGCCTTAAAGTTTCTTAGTGTTTCAAGGGAGACCGCGGAAGGCGCCACGTGGTGGCTTCTGCATGAGTTTCAAAAGGTTTCTTTGTATTTCATGAGATGGCCGCGGAGCTTGACAAGTGTCAGCTTCCACGGGCTTGCCCCTGTTTTCCTTTGGTTCGGCGCAGGAGGTTGTGGGCCCCATTTCTTAAATGTGTCTCATGTTTCAAATGCCGCAGATTGCGACAAGTGTCACCTGCGGGTGCCACTTAAGTATGAAGACACAATATGTTTCTGAGTGTTGCGGAAGGCGCCAAGTGTCGACTTCCGCGTGTGTTTCCGGCAGAGGCTTCTCAAAAGGTAAAAAGGATAAAACGAATCAACGATGGCTCAGTGATGGAAACTTGAAGTGCCTATGTGGCACATTTTAGTTGGTGGGTGACTTTTCAGCATTTTTGGGGCCATTGGATCTCAGCGACTGGTAGACATATCGATGGCCAGGTTTTAAAGTTGTTGCGCCTGTTTTGGCGGGAGAAACTTCTAAGGTGCGCCATTGCTACACTCTGGGGCCTGCGGGTTGGTGAAACATTAATGGTAGTTTGTTGTAGAGGTATGGGTCGTGTTGATAGCTCAACCACCTGAATTGATGAGGAATGTCCTTGAGCGGCGGCACATCTCTCGAGTTCACCTGTTCCCTCCTCCTTGTCCCTCTACTGCATTTATGGTTTTGAGTGCCATTTTTCTGATGCACTGTATCTGGCAGATTTTTGTTTGGCCATGTAATTAATTTGCTGGGTACATTTTCTTGCTATTTAAGTAGATTGTGTGACCCATTTTGAGGTTGTTGAAGACCTGGGGCATTTTTGTGTAAATAATGAAGAACAGGGCATGATCTCGGTTGTTTTTATTCTATTTTGGAGTTTATGTGTTGCAGCATGAGTGTATTTTGCACATATTTTTAGATTCAGTGTTGATTTATATGAAAAATGCTTATTGTATGTGTCTATCTGCTTCTCTCCATTTGCTGCATGTCATCCTTCTTTTGAATCTGGTTGCTAAGGGTTTCATAGATTCTAGGGTATAGATATCTATACTACATGCTTGATCTGTAACTTCCATTCAAGGAGTGGATTAAACTATTTTAGGTCAATGTATGGAGAAGGTTGTATGTCTGCAGGGATATCTGTAAGTAGAGGCAGTTTGATACCCTTTCTTGGGTGATGTTTGTAAGGCAAGCATCAAGTCCAACCCCCTGAAACTTGAGTGAAAGTTGCAAACCACCTGTTGTATACGTCTAGTTGACTCCTTGCCCAATGGATAGGCACCAGTCTATTTCTGGGTCAGTAGTTATGAGCCAAAACCTCTTGTCTTGCATCCAGTACATTATGTCCACCCATTTCATCACTTCCACTTGTTAGTTGTAGGAGTAGGATTAGGATCCCTACATACTCTCATACCCACCAGACAAATATGTCCAAGAAGTTGCCAACCTTGTGATCTATCATGCAGATCTTGGTCCACACATGAGAGTATTCTGCCTGTTGCTATCAACTAAATCTTTCTGTCATTGAGCTAGTCAATGTTACATCTTTTGTCATAGGGATACCCCCCTTGGTGCGGCAGAACCAGAAGTGAAGGGGAGGCATCTCACGTAACCTCCCGTAATCTGTTGGCCAAATCTGCCTATGCATTGGAGCTGGCAAACCCTCTGCAGATTTGGTAACCAACAGATTTTGGCGACTCCGCTGGGGAGACAATGTCATATCCATGAAAGTTTGAGTCTAAAAGATTGAAAAATAAGACCTGGAGGTGCTTTGTTGCAGCAAAGGGAAAAGTTCTATATGTGGCTCTGCTATGGGAGAACCCAGAAAGAAAGAAATCAATTTTTACCTTCAGCCAGTTTGAAGCTCATTCCCCTACCAAGGAGGTGGCGACTCTGTTGAATAAACCTATCAGCAGCTGCAACATAACCAGGTATTTGTATAGGTTTTTGAAAAGTTCCCTATTTGGTGAAATAGCACTGGTCAAAAGGGAAACATTGGTGAAAGCAGAGCTTGCGTGCTTTTGTTTGAACCTACTCTGTATTTCAAAAGAGCATGCAATGTTGTTCAAAAGACTCATATAGAGGACTTTAGGCAGGTTGAAATAGCAGTTTGTAGTTTAAGGGCTTAAGGTCATATTGTGATTGAAAATCAAGTATAGAAGAGGGTTGCAAAAGCATAAAAAGATGTATTATCAGCCCATGCACCCTTGTGAGGTGTCAAATGCAATAATGTATAGTAGTCAGTCCCAACCATGTAATAAAAGAAGTTTCAACATAGATAGATATAAGCCCATAAATTTCAGTAGCATTTGTGGTTACCCAAATGCTTTTCCACCTAAAATTAGAAAGTATTTGCCTAAATTCAATGGTATAAAGGATGAATCAGCTAAGAGACACTTGCAACAATTCAGAAATGTGATAGATGATTTTGAGATTGATCATGAAGATGTAGTTATAAGGTTATTTGTTCAATCTCTAGATGAAGATGCAAGGGACTAGTTTTCCTATCTTCCAGCTTACTCTGTTAGCTCTTGGCATGATTTAAAATCTGCATTTCTAGTACAATATGGTGAAAGAATTTCTGAATATACAGTCATTAGTGACTTTATGTACATCCATATTGAAGAAGATGAGTTGATCCCAGCCTTTAACCTTAGATTTATGAAGGCATTGAATAGAATTCTAGAATGCATGAGACCAAATAATGCATTGTGTCTAGTTGTCTATTTGGGAGCATTTGATAAAAAAATGAGTTATAGATTGAGAGATAAGGAGCCCATCACATTGCATCAAGCACATCAGTTTGTAATTGACATTGAAAACAATTGGAGGTATGGAATACAAAAGGGTTATTTTTCTAAAAAAATTTGTTGTCCTGTAGCCCCCATTGTTGATGAAAGATTTAATTCAAGAGTTGGCAATGAATGTCAAAGTGCTCACACCCTTGTTGTCCCAGTTTTTGCATCATCCCAAGTTGATGATGTTTCTATTATAGAGGAGGATGTCCCATTTTGCCCAGAAAATGAAGTTGAAAATAATGATTTTTCAAGTAATATTTGCATGCCAGTCCTAAACAAAGAGCATTCATGTTTAAATGATCCAGTTGTGCAAAGTTGTGATCATATGGATCAACAATCAATATCAGTTTCATTAGAAAGTATCAGAGGGTTGGAAAATGATGTAGATAGCTCAACTTCAGAATACATTGAAGTAGCAGAAATTTTGTATGTGGGGCAATCAAATGATAAAAATGATATCCATGACCAGTGCATGGATCAGGTTTGTTCTTCTTATGACTCTGGATCTGATAGTAATGAAGAAGAATTGGATTGTCATGAAGAAGAAATAGAGACCTTTGCATTGAGTGTGAATCCCCTTTATGATGAACCCTGGATGCATTTATTGTTGTGAGTCATGACCTTCATTGGTGCAGGGTTAACCCTTTGTTTGAAGATGATTATATGGATTTGCAAACTGTGGATGATTGCTGTTCATCATCAGTTGGTTCAGACATGTGCAATTATGGATGTGTAGATCAGGTTCTGTTATCATTATCCATAAGTGATATAAGTGATGATGAGGGTCTCATATGTTTTGAGTATTTTGAGTTTTTGGATCAGCTGGATGAGTGCCTGACAGTGTGCAACAGCTAGATAAATGATGAAGAATGCCAAGAGCAGTATGATGTACTGTCTGAGGAATATAACATACATATGTTACTTAATGCTGAAGAATATTATTATGTGTATGGTTATATGTCTAATTTTGAAATCCAAAATGACAGAGGTGAAAATGATAGTGGCAAGCTTTCAAAAGTGGTGGAATATCTAATTGAGCAGATGACATTATGGGTAGATTATGCAAATCTTTTCAGTTGGGATTGGGATCTTTCAGTGTGGAATCAGGCATTTGACAAGAAAAAATTATGGTTCTTCCTTTTCGGCTGCCCTGGGCCACCAAAATAATGTTTAAAAATAATGTGTTTGATGATGCAGATCAATATATCTTCATGATTCTGTGCCCAATGGATAGTGGACTAGTCTGCATCCCAGAGATCTGAGGTTCTCACCATGCCTGCAAGAGGCATGTGTCCCCAATCGGAGCCACTGTTAGTAATAATTTATATTTGGGGTTTCAAGTGAGGCCTCTTCCCTAAAAATCCAAAAAGTTCTAATACTTTAGCCTCTGCAGATGTGAAAATGCAAGAAATCAGTTAAGGTACAAGTCAAAATATGCAGTGGCGGTTCAAGAAATCATTGTCAGCCCCTGAAAATTGATAAAAAAATGGGTCAAATGTATAAAAAATGCATATCGGGTCACTGTTTCCAGTTTCTAAATGTTTCTATCAGTGGCTGCGAGGGTTTCATATATCAAATGCCACGGGACCGCCAAGTTTAAGCCCCAGTTTATTGCCGCGCCTTTGCTTTTGAATGCTTCCCGCGGAGCGTGCCACATGTCAGCAGCGGTGGCGGCCCCTTAAAGTTTCAAGAGTGCACAGGAGGTGCCACGTGTCAGCTTCCGCTGAGGTTTCTTTAGAGTTTCTAAATGTTTCAAAGTGCCGCGAAAGGCACCACGTGGAGGCACCCGAGTGACCCTAAAGGTTTCACAGTTTCTACCAAGTTTCTAAAAGACCCTTATTGTTTCTCAAAGGTAGCGCAGACGGTGACATGTGTTGGCCTCTGCTTATGTTTCAGGAAAGTTTCTAAAGGTTTCTAAGTTGCTGCGGAAGCTGATAGGTGGCTGCTTCCGCGTTAGTTTCTTTTTTGTTTTGAAGTGTGGCGAAGTGAAGGTGGGTCCCAGTAAAAGGAGTTGCTACTGCGGATGTTGCCAAGTGGCAAGCTCCACATAAGTTTCAGGGGCCCCTTTATAAAGTTTCAAAGCGACACGGAGCTTGCCATGTGTCTACTTCCGCATAAGTTTCAAAGAGGGGCCTTAAAGTTTCTTAGTGTTTCAAGGGAGACCGCGGAAGGCGCCACGTGGTGGCTTCCGTATGAGTTTCAAAAGGTTTCTTTGTATTTCATGAGATGGCCGTGGAGCTTGACAAGTGTCAGCTTCCGCGGGCTTGCCCCTGTTTTCCTTTGGTTTGGTGTGGGAGGTTGTGGACCCCGTTTCTTAAATGTGTCTCGTGTTTCAAATGCCGCAGATTGCGACAAGTGTCACCTGCGGGTGCCACTTAAGTATGAAGACACAATATGTTTCTGAGTGTTGTGGAAGGCACCAGGTGTCGGCTTCTGCGTGTGTTTCCTTCAGAGGCTTCTCAAAAGGTAAAAAGGATAAAACGAATCAGCGATGGCTTAGCGATGAAAACTTGAAGTGCCTACGTGGCACATTTTAGTTGGTGGGCAACTTTTTGGCATTTTTGGGGCCGTTGGATCTCAGCGACTGGTAGACATATCAACGGCCAGGTTTTAAAGTTGCCGCGCAGGTTTTTTTTGAGTATCTACGGCCGTTTTGGCGAGATAAACTTCTGAGGTGCGCCATTGCTACACTCTGGGGCCTACGGGTTGGTGAAACGTTAATGGTAGTTTGTTGCAGAGGTATCGGTCGTGTTGATAGCTCAACCACCCAAATTGATGAGGGATGTCCCTGAGCGGCGGCACATCTCTCGAGTTCACCTATTCCCTCTTCCTTGTCCCTCTGCTGCATTTATGGTTTTGAGTGCCATTTTTCTAATGCACTGTATCTGGCAGATTTTTGTCTGGCCATGTAATTAATTTGTTGGGTACATTCTCTTGCTATTTAAGCAGATTGTGTGACCCATTTCAAGGTTGTTGAAGACCTGGGGCATTTTTGTGTAAATAATGAAGAACAAGGCATGATCTTGGTTGTTTTTATTCCATTTTAGATTTTATGTGTTGCAACATGAGTGTATTTTGCACATATTTTCAGTTTCAGTGTTGATTTATATGAAAAATGCTTATTGCATGTGTCTATCTGCTTGTCTCCATTTGCTGCATGTCATCCTTCTTTTGAATCTGGTTGCTAAAGGTTTCATAGATTCTAGGGTATAGATATCTATACTGCATGCTTGATCTATAACTTCCATTCAAGGAGTGGATTAAACTGTTTTAGGTCAATGTATGGAGAAGGTTGTATGTCTGCAGGGATATCTGTAAGTAGAGGCAGTTAGATACCCTTTCTTGGGTGATGTTTGTAAGGCAAGCATCAAGTCCAACCCCCTAAAACTTGAGTGAAAGTTGCAAACCACCTGCTGTATACGTCTAGTTGACTCCTTGCCCAATGGATAGGCACTAGTTTATTTCTTGGTCAGTAGTTATGAGCCAAAACCTCTTGTCTTGCATCCAGGACAGTATGTCCACCCATTTCATTACTTCCACCTGTTAGTTGTAGGAGTAGGATTAGGATCCCTGCATACTCTCATACCCACCAGACAAATATGTCCAAGAATGTTGCCAACCTTGTGATCTATCATGCAGATCTTGGTCCACACATGAGAGTATTCTGCCTGTTGCTGTCAAGCTAAATCTTTCTGTCATTGAGCTAGTCAATGTTACATCTTTTGTCATAGGGATACCCCCCTTGGTGCGACAGAACCAGAAGTGAAGGGAAGGCAGCTCACGCAACCTCCCGTAATCTGTTGGCCAAATCTGCCTATGCATTGGAGCTGGCAAACCCTCTGCAGATTTGGTAACCAACAGTTTGCTTACCCAGCTGACACTCTTTGCATGTAGTATTGCTTGGTTTTGAAATATGAGGCATGTTTCTTACATTGTGATTCCCATTGATTCTCACAAGATTGTCAAAATTCACATGACCAAGTCTTCTATGCCACAACCAACTTTCTTTAATTTGACACATGAAACAAATATGACTATCAACACTTTTAGTTTCAGATTTATGAAGATTGTAGATGTTACCACTAGTCCTTAGACCTACTGCAATAACTTTACTTGATTTCTTTTTTATCTCACATCTATGTGCATCAAAAACAACATTAAAGCCATTATCACATATTTGACTAACACTTAACAAGTTATGCTTTAGTCCCTCAACAAAATATACATCATGCAGTGGTGTTTCATCATCAAGAAGAATTGTACCTTTTCCTTTGATCATGATGCAATCATTATTTCCAAACATAACAGATCTGTCATCAATGTCTTCAAATTTAACAAACTTATCTTTGTCTCCTATCATGTGGTTAGAACAACCACTATCAATCACCCACTGTTCCTTCTTTTTGGCATGAAAAGCAGCTTGTGCAATCATGACATCAAAGCTCTTATTGATCACCTTAGGTTTCCAAACAAGCAACTTCTTTTCAGGACTTAAGGAAGACAATCCTAGAATAGTATTCCTTGTAGCTTGCTGCATTTGCAAAGAAGGTCTACAAAATTTGGCAATATGCCCAAAATTTTTACAATTGTGACACTTCAAACTTTTTAAAAACATGAATGGGTTTCTTGGAAATAAATGCATTCCTCTTCTAATTCCAAATCTGCATTCATTGGCTTTATGTCCAAACCTGTTGCAACAAAAACAATATCCAGTAAAATGAGCATTATACCTAAAAATTTCATTCCTTTTGTAGTTTGTTGTCCTTATTATTGATTTATCATTTGCATTAGCCTTTTGAGAACTTTGTCCCTCTTCAAATCCAAGACCTGATTTATCTTTGAATCCTTTTTGTCTGTTAAGAAGATCATCAAGTTTATCACTACTTCTGCACATATCAAGTCTTCTTCTCATATCCACAATTTCAGCTTCAAGTGTATGACATTCCTTGTCCTTGTTATTCAACTCTTTACTCTTAACATCAATGATTCTCTTACTTTCTTCAAGAGACAGTTTTAGATCAGTAATCTACTTCTCATAATCAATTAATTTATTATTCATGATTTCATTATCCTTTTGAAACTGACTTTTCTGTGCAATGATTTCCTTTTTAAGCTTCTTGACTTGACTTAATGCACACTTCAATTCTCCTTCAAAATCAATAATAGCTTCACAATTATTTGATTGTTCTTCACATTTTTCATTTTGCACTTCATTTAGAACATCCATAAATAAAGTCTCTGCGTCTTCTTCAAGAAAATCATCTGAATCACTTTCATTCACATCAGCATTTTTAATGAACAAACTTCTTTTCTTTCTGAAATTGTTTTTCCTTCTAGAAACAAACTGTTTCTTTTTGAATTGCTTCTTGTTTTCATCTTCATCACTATCTAAGTCCTTGTAAGGACACTTAGCTGCATAGTGTCCAATCTTTCCACATTCAAAACATTTGAATGGAAGCTTACCTTTGTACTTACCAACAGATCCCTTTTTTAATTTGCTTGCAAGAGATATTTCTTGATCTTCATCCAAATCCTCTGATTCAGAAATCTCTTTTTCTTTTCTAACTGATTTGAAAGCAGCTTCTTTGCTTGAAGGTATATCATTACTAATTCTCATCTCATAAGCTGTGAAAGTGCCATGAAGTTCATCAAAGGTTACTTTGCTTAAATATCTTTCCTCAACTGCACACAGTTTGGACTCATATTTTGAATTTAAAGTCCTTAAGACTTTTGTAACAACTGTCTTTTCTTCCAGTGTATCACCCAATCCTCTTTTAGCATTTACAATTTCTTGAACTCTTAGAAGATATTCTGCCACTTTCTCATCATCACTCATCTTGAGACTTTCAAATTTGGCTCTATAGGATTGTAGTTTTGCTTCTTTGATTTTATCATCTCCTTGATAAATATTGGACAGCTTGTCCCATATTGCCTTAGCTGTCTTACACTCCATGATTTTGACAAGTATATCATTGGTTAGGCCACAACATATTGCATTTTTAGCCTTAGCATTATTTTCATATGCCCTTTTCTCATCAGTTGTAGTAGGAGGATTTGTAGCAGTATATGCAGTTTCAATGGCAGCATATACATCATACCCCAAAGATGACAAATATGACTCCATTCTGAACTTCCAAAATACATAGTTAGACCCATCAAGCATAGGTGCTTTGTAGTTTGAATAACCTTCTTGACTTGCCATGATAAGTACTCCAAATATATGATCTACCCAAGCTGATTAAGCCTTTACAGGGCACCAGGCTCTAATACCAATTGTAGGAGTACACACAACACTGAGAGGGGGGGGTGAATCAGTGTAGTTAAAATTTTTATCACCTTTCAAACTTTTAATGAACTTTGATTTCACAATTACAGAATTTTCAAACAGATATGAAAATATGCAGAACATCAACACATAAAATTTTTGACACAAAATATTCCCGAGTGGAAAACCCTCCTGGGGTATAAAAACCACTCAAACTGCCTCACTGGCTTAAATGAAAAACTTCAGGTTTACAACTGTCTCACTGACATATACAATTTTGCCTCACTGGCATATTATTTTTCATCTCAAGTCTCACTGACTATCATCAACTGAGGAATAATGAACAAAATAAAATCAGGGGGTTTCCCTATTTCAATCAATCTCAAATCTTATCCTTTTTGTTCAACTTCTAACAAGTATACATTTTTTTTTGCAAATTAATGAAATAACTTGACATCATCAAATTTCATCATCTTCAAAAAGATTTGATCAATCTGGTCTTCAAGAACCTATCATACCTCTGCAATTCAACAAAAAAGGGCTTCATTTCCAATTTACAAAAATAATGCTCCTTTTCAATTTTAACATCCTTCTCTAAGATTTTATTCTCTCTGCAAAATTGATACCATATTTTCTCTGCAAAAATTGACCTCATATCCTCTTTGCAAAATTGATATCATTATCCATCTTTACACAAAAATTCAATTTCTTATATTTCTTCATACAAAACCTTATTTCAACACCTTCTCCCACTAACCTTCAAAAGCACTGCATTTTTCTTTTTATCCAAAACAAATTTCCAATTTTTTTAACTAACTGATCGGTTCACATGCCAAAACTAATTAAATCAATGTGAGAAACTTTCCATCTCCCAAAAGCAAACTTTCCATCTTCACTTCTTTTGAACTTCGCTGTCAAAAATAGAAACAACATGATTTTCTGACTTTTAAAGGCACCATGAACGTCAATTTTAATCCCATGTCGACTGTGGCTCATTTGTCACTTTTAAAACTTATCCACATGATTTGCTAAGCCTACCATTTGTCATTTAAAACACAGCCATTAATCGGCTTTTTCATGCCCACCATTTGAAGCCTCCACCGTATTGGCCGAATATCTAACAAAAGGGGCCGGTTAAGATAATGACACACATACCCTCACATTGTGACTGGTTCGACCGGTGAACAGAAAATTAGAAGCAAAAAGGTATGATGTGCTGATAAGAGTTTAGGCATTTAGGACTGTGCCACTTAGGATTATGTAGGATTTAAAACTTAAGACTATATGAATCTAAAGACTTTAGATTTCTAGGATCAGAGGTGTGAAATCTTTCATTGACAGAGATAAAAACAAATGTAAAAACACAGAGGAGAATCAAGAGCATGTTTAGGATAAGACAATGCTACAATAACAACTAGGAAATCTTTTGATCCAACTCTTGACACTAGTCCTTCCTTCACACAATAACCCTAACACAATGAAGCAACTTATCATGTACTTAACAAGATCAGTCTGATAATCTGAGATAACCAACAACAATACCCTGATAGTAATAATGAGCCAACCAATGTCACTTCTACTAAGAGCATGAAGATCACACATGAGAAGATCACACATGATTTCCTCTTTAATTAAGATCAAATGAAGATTACTAGGCCACTGTGATGCACTGAAATGACTAATCCACTGCAACTTCACTGAAATGACTAACCCACTACAATGATACACTAAAATGACTAATCCACTGCAACTTCACTAAAATGAATAACCCACTGCAACTTCACAAAACTATTTCACTGAAAAATCTGAGAGATCACAATCAAGATCATCAACATTTTGACATCAATGAAAAGACAACAATACTCAAGATAGAAGCACTACAGGATTCACCAACACTCTCCTCATCATGAGTGATTCGCCTTCTTTTGGATCTCCACCTTTTGGCGATGCATCACATTCCTCATCTTCTTGTGCCAAGTGATTTCTTACTACACTCTTCTTGTTGCCCCCTTGTATTTGATGACACTCAAAGGCACGATGACCAAGTTCTCCACATTGGTAACATCATAATGGGAACCCTCTGTTGTTTCTACCATGTCCTTTGGCTGAAACCTCCTTTTGCTTTGGTATTTTGGCCCACCTCCTTATCGGGCTTGAATTCTTCTTCAATCTACTTCCTTTACTGTTGCTCGCTTGTCCCTTGTTAGTTGCAAATCTTCCCCGTGTTAGGAATTGCATGCAGAAGATATCAATTAAATGTAAATAAAGATTAAATAGAGGAATGAAAATACAAAAATAATAACAGCGAGAGACAAGTTTTAACATGGTTCACCCAAACTCGGGTTACATCCACCAACAGAGAGTCCAATATTATTATCTAGTAAATCAAAACAATTACAACCAGCAATCCTTGCAACTCAATATCGTTGCAAATACTACAATACAATATTGAAACCCCATCTGCAACATACATCCCAACCACTTATAACAAGCCTTTTGGAAGCTTCTAGAATTAGGGTTTTACAATGTCATTTTTCTTTTGTCAATTAACAAAAATTAACAACCATAGTACTTGCATGATCAATCGCCACATACCAACACCCTGACCTGTGGAACTACTCATTTGCCTCCTGACCAATTTCTCCTCTACCTTTAATGCATATTGGTATGCTTCCTCAACTGTGGTAATTTTTAGCATACTCATATCATCTTGAATATTAAACCGCAAGCCATTCACATACTTGGCTACCTTCTCTCTATCGATTTCATGCCTTCTAGATCGAATGGTCATCTTATAAAACTTATCCGTGTAGTCCTTTAGACTCATGTCCTTTTGCCTCAGATTCTACAGTTTCTTGAATAAATCCATCTCATAATCCCTAGGATTAAACTTTTTTTTCAATCTCGTTACCATCTGATTCCATCTTGTTATCTATGGATCTCCATCCATTTCCTATTCTCTCCACAACCCTTTCCACCATAGTGCATCATGTCCTTTCAATTTCATTTGAGCTAGTCTTCACCCACTACAGGTCTCTTATGTCCTCCATTTCAAAGTACTCCTCTAGTTCTCCAATCCAATCAATTAACTCTTTTGGATTTAATGTTCTAGAGAAATTTGGCACGTCTACTTTACTGCTCTTTGTTATTGTCGAAAGAGCTCTCAAAAATCTCTCTTCTCTTGCATCCTCTGGTTATTCTTCTCTTTCTTCTTCCCTTCCTTGTTCTTCCTCTTCAGATTCTTATTCATTCTCAAAATCTCTAGTGTTACTAGTAGCTAGTCTCACTTAATTTCTGATATCTTCCATTAGCTTGTCTCGGAACTGTTCCAACACTACCTCTATTCTGGGTCTTCCTCTTCATGGCGGCATCTTTGTCAATCAACGACTTTAGCTCTCAATCATTTGGGACTCCACACACACCCACAACAATCCTCTTGAGCACTCCTCAACCATTACTCACTCCCACAGATCCTGGTGGATACTCTCCACACTCAAGATAACTATCTCTGATACCAATTGATGCAAGAGGAAAACTCCCTCTCACTCTCACACATATTCAAAATCTCAAAATTCAGATTTCAAAAAAACAAGAATAATTTTATTCAATCAAATTTGCAAAACAATTACAATAAGTTGGCCACTCATGGTCTCTCTCAACATACACATAATCTACTCCCACTCTTACACAAGCACTCCAATTCCTACTCCGTCTTCACCATTGTTGTTCCACTAAGCTCTTCTTCTCTCTATTCCCTCGAGCTCTCGACTCATTCTCAGAGCTCCCTCATCTGTCCCTTTTCTCTCTTCTCTCTCTTGTTCTCTCCACCAAATTCAAACTTATACGGCTGTTGGCATTCCATTATTCCATTATTTGGCTAACATATTATACCGTAGTCCCGCCACACCCCTGGTAACAACCGCAGGGTAGTGGTTGCCTTTAACTACCACACCAAACACTGACTGCAATACCGTAGACGGTTCAAATCTTCATCGCAGGGTAGCGGTTCCTACATGACCGTGAACCCTCAGACTCCCCACCACATGATCACAGGGCCCTGCATTACCGCGGGTCTTCCAATTGCATACTATGGGATGGCAGTTAAGGGTTACATGAACACAACACACCCCGCTAGCCTGCTAGGAATAGACCAAGCACCCACGGGGTGCAGTAAAGGTACTAAATGAGAAGTTAATGCTACCATTGTCAAGGAAAATTGATTCTTGCCATTCTTGGTGCCGTTGAAGTCATTTGAACCTGAGAAATGCCAAAGAACACCAACCAGAACAAACCAAAAAAACTAGAAATTAAATTAGAAAATGTTTTTGGGTGGTGCTGATCGCCTATGCACCCATGCACTCCTGCACCAAAAGTGTAAGCAGTTGAATCACACTAAATTTGGGCTTTGTAGGAATTAAATAAACTGTAGGTTGTGGAAGTGTATGGGTTTGTAGATAGAGCACTAACTATGAAGTAGTTTACAAGAGGGGTAAGTGTGGACAGATCGTCGACCCAAGAGGTTTCAAAGAAGAAGGTGAGGTATGATCAATGTTGTAGGTAGAATGGAGATGTATGAGATGTTGAAATCCATGCAGAACTAGATGGATGCTTTAGAACAGGATTGCAAGGGAAACCCTAGGTCCGAAGAAAGTGATGAAGAGTAGTAAATAGATCATGTGGAGATAAGTGGAAGCGAAGAGGACAAGGAAGAGATGATGTTGAAGGCCATAACTGACATTGGTAAGAGGACTGGAGTGGACATTTAAAACTATTTTGGGAACTTGGATCCTGAGGAGATGATTGGTTAGATCACTGATCCAGAGGAGCATTCCAAATATGAGGATATTATAGACCCGAACAAGGTAAAATTTTCCAAGACCACTGAAGGGTCATGTGGTGATCTAGTGGAAGGAAGTTTAGATAGAATGGAATTGAAAAGGGAAGTCTTGCATTACAAAGTGGGATAGGATAGTGGAAAATTTAAATTCCAAATTCATTCTAGCGAATTACTAGTTGGAGTTGTTGAAGGAGTTGCACAATTTATGGTAGGGGAACATGATAGTGAAGGAATACACTAAGGTTTTTGAATGTAAAGGGGGCTTTTTCTTTTGGTTCTCTTTCTATTTTTGAGCAAAAATGGGAGTAAATAGAGGGCTTCTAGAGTCACACTTTGTACAAAAAGGTTTTCTGAAGTTGTATAACTTCAATGAAATAATAGAGGAAGCATTTAATTCATATGTTTTGGTTGTTTTCTGTGTTATTATTACTAATTTTTCTTGTGTTAAATTGGTAGTCCCTTTTTATAATTGTGCAAACTATTGGTCATCTGGTAGAATACTTACAAAATGTGCAACATGTATAAAGAAATGCAATCATAATCTTGGTGTCTGGGTTTGAGTGCATCGATATAGCCTATCTCACAGTGTGTGGGTTTGCATGTCATTTTCTCATTGTTGTCACAACATCATATCTATTATCGTTTTCATTCACCATATAAATCTGAGAATGTACATTCTGATTTTATGATGAACCCTCTTAGTTTTAAATAAATTTGTGAAACCCCAATTAATATTTGTGTCTATAGCTAGGATTTCTGTAAGTCATTTTCCATCAGTTTTTTCCTTTTTAGTTTTTGGCAGTTCTGTTTAAAATACTACAAAACCCCAAATTCGATCATATAAGGGAGCTTCCCTTCTCAAATGCAAAGGAAGATCGTTAACTCAATAGCGATCTCTCCAACCATTGCTATGATTATTGTCGCTATTTAGACAAAACAATCATTCTTGAAGATATAATCGTAGTGACAAATCTATTTACCAATAAGGCTATACCATCTCTCTTGTTGGGTTGTACTATTTAGTGTTGAGTCATACTCCTTGTTGGGTTTCATTTTGTTTGTGATTGAGGATTCAGGGAAAACATTAATGTTTTTTGTTGACTAGATGCCCCTATGTGAGTGAATTCAGACTTGTTTCAGATTGATATCAAGTTGTACTATTGTTGTACCTAGTTGTATAGTTATGGGAGCTGTAGTTTGTTAATTTCTAGGCATAAAACCTCCTATTGGTCATGTCTCTACTACTACAACTTGCATTTAATGTTAGTGGTAGGTTATTTATGGTAATTACAATCATCTTTGGTGTTGTTATAACTATTGTAGCTTCCTAGCATAGGCCTTGCCATTGTTGCAAACTCATTGGGGTTGTTGCATCTCATTTGTGGGTAAATTTATGAATTTAATCTTCTATTTGGTGAAATTAATGAGTTCTAGTAAGCTATTTTACATCTAGGTATTGAAAGGTTGAATGTGCTCATCATAGTTGATGATCATAGTTTCTAGATTTAATCATTCTCAACTCTTTTATTGCTATAAACTATTGTAATCTTCTAAGCAGTTCTTCGCCAGAAAGAGTATAAGATTAATAAATTTTAGTTTGTATATTTTGAATGGCTTAACCACCAAAAGTAATTGCATTTCATTATTTGTCAATTTGGCGTTGATCCAAATCTGCTTGTTATCTATCATCTTGGCATTAATCAGATCTATAGTTTGCAATCAGCCAATTTGGCATGAGCATTTGCATATTATCCACCAATTTGGCATTGATTATAAACTGTGTGGCTTGCTGCTAGTGAGCTGCATTGTTTGATTTCTTTTCCACATCCTAGTTTTTTTATTCTCTCACCTTGCCCACATCGAGATCTTGGTGATCAGAAAGAGCTTGGATTCATTTTGATTGTAAATATTTGGAGTTATTGTAATAACAATCTGGTTAGGGACATTAAATCTTTGAATTCCTTCCAAATAATAAACTTTGAAACCAAGTGAGAAAAAACCACATGTAACAAAACACAATTCATGCAAAAGTTTTTCCTATTTTGTACTTCACACGAGTGCAATGGAACTAGCAAATATAAAAGCACACATTCATTTGACTAAGCAAGAATTTCAATTTTGCATCTATCATTTCTTAAAGACTGAAATATTCATGCTAGGCATACATTGAATGGGACACTTCACAATACACCTACATGCTAGGTGATGAGTCTAGTTTATGACTCCATTTTGTTAGAATTTATTATCCATTTGCTATAGTTATCATGGACTTTGGTACCTAGATCTTGATCTTTTTATGATATTTCCTCAAAACCATAAGATATTGGGCATAGGTTATTTCCTATAATCTTTAAATGACATTGACATGCTATATGAATTATCTATGTTAATTTTACATATGGATTAATGAATGTTACTTTAAGATAGTTACATATATGCAATTATTGTGCGTACTAATATTGTTATGCAAATATAATTGGCAGCCTATAAAATTGAGGAAGATTCTGTCAGTTGGTCACTCACCATCAAAGTCAACAAGGTGGTTGTTCAAATGTCAAATGGAGGGAAGATAACTGCCTTGTAACTGGTCTTAATTGCTTGTTGAGCGAATATAGGAGTTACTGTTGTGCTAGATCTGTGTCAAAGCAAACATGCTTGACTAGATTCCACACATGCATAACCTCCTCTCCACTTTCTATGCTTTCCCTAAAGTGGTGTCCTCCTAATCTGTTGGAGTTTACCGCCTTGCTAGGTAGTTGGTTTGTAGTTTTTCTTTCTATAAATAAGACTCAGATGTTCCTTCTAAGGGGTTGATTAATTTGAGGTTGTTCTCGCATTATTAAGTTTTTCATTAATACAGTTATGTTGCTCATTTGTACTCATGTTTTCCAATGAATAAAATGTGTGATTGGGAAAATCGGATTGATCAATTAAGATAATATTAACCCAAACATCAACAGAATAATGAAAACAAGAAAGATAGAAGGAAATGAAGCAAAATGAATAATAATGCAAACCTTCCTTGTTTCAAAGCTTCTGTTGTTCGCCTATTACAACCATCCTTTGCTAATGAAGTAGGCCCTCAGTGAGTGCACTCTTTTAGCTGCGTTGTAGGATGTCGATAGTAAATGGCTATAATGATAGATATTGCTGTGAAGTAGAGCTTCAAAGCAAAAGGGTGATTTCAAGTGAATAGTATTGGGGTGCCAAAGGCATGGGAGTAGAATTATGCAGAGTAACAATACAAATAACTTGGATGAATAGAATGGAGGGATGAAGCTTCTTTTATAGACTTGGAAGAATGAGGATCAACGGTTGAGAGAAGATGTGAAGATCAATGGCTAGGAATAAAAGTGAATCTTTAATTCATAATGGATGAATTAAAGATTCATTATTTGAAAATAGTGGATTATGACAATTGAATTTTAAATTCAATTGGTGGAGGATAATGGGGAACACGGAATTAAATATTCCATTTGTAAAGGCTAGTGGGGAACATGGAATAAAATATTCCCTTTGGTGGAGGATAATGGGGAACACGGAATTAAATATTTCATTTGTGAAGGCTAGTGGGGAACATGGAATAAAATATTCCATTTGTGAAGGCTAGTGGGGAACATGGAATTAAATATTCCCTTTGGTGGAGGATAATGGGGAACACGGAATTAAATATTCCATTTGGTGGAGGATAATTGATTTAAAGATTTATTTTGGAAAATGGAGGATATTAGCTAATTAAATATTAAGAATATTTAATTATATGTGCAACATGATAGATGAGGTGGAAAGATGAGGTGGATTTTGTGAGGTGGATTTTGTGATTTGAGACATTAGAAGAATTTAGGGATTTTAATTAAATAAAATAATTTTATTTAATTGTAGGATAGTGAATCGATTAAATAAATTTAGAATATTTATTTAATTGATAGAAGAATGGAATAAATATTTAGAATATTTATTTAGGATGAATCGTGTCATTTTTAGCGTACACATTTTGCCCCTCTTTGATGCAATGCAGTTTATAGCGCTGCTTCAAAGAATAAATAGTCTGATAATGATACATGCCCCAATTTGCCCTTGGTACAAGTTTGACGATAGGATGACAAGTTTTGATTGATGTTGATTTGATAGTTGAGGATTTTGATTAAGGACAATGCTTTGATAGGTGATGCAAAGCTTGGATCGAGTGTAAGCTTATTGAGGATAGATGTGATGATGATGTGGGATGATGATAAATGTGACGATGATGAGAGTGTGATGGAACAAGTTTGATTTTTGTGATGAATATATTATTTTGGGATTTTTTGATGTTTGTGATGTGTTTGGATTTTTTGATTTTGTGATGTTTTTGGATTTTTTTGATTTTGTAGAAAGGGCATGATTTATTATGATGGTTTTTTGGTTGAATTTCAAAATTTTGAAGCAAATGATATTTATGGAAGCTACAAGGAAGTGCCAATAACAGAGGAGGACTTAAATGTTGATGATCAGGAGTGTAAGATGAGTAAAATCCATACTCTAAGAACACAACTAGAGATTTGTAAAGAGTGCATAGAGGACAGAGAAAGCTGTGAATTTATGCGTAAATTGGAATATAGAAATGAGGAGATTCGTATACATCTTTTTCGAGGTAAAGAACCTCCTAGGTCCATTTTAGCTTCCTCTGGGTCTTTATCTGATGTTGAACGGTGCACATCAAAGAGGTCTCGAAAGACATCGACAAATGGTAGCTCAATTAACTTGAGAGTTTCTGGATGCACAACCGTGTATCAATTGAAGATGATGAGGTGGAAAGAAGAGGTGGATTGATGAGGTGGATTTTGTGAGGTGGATTTTGTGATTTGAGACATTAGAAAAATTTAGGGATTTTAATTAAATAAAATGATTTTATTTAATTGTAGGATAGTGAATCGATTAAATAAATTTAGAATATTTATTTAATTAATAGAAGAATGGAATAAATATTTAGAATATTTATTTAGGATGAATCGTGTCATTTTTAGGCGTATACATTTTGCCCCTCTTTGATGCAATGCAGTTTATAGCATTGCTTCAAAGAATAAATAGTCTGATAATGATACATGCCCCAGTTTGCCCCTGGTACAAGTTTGACGATAGGATGCCCCCTCGAGAGATTGGACGAGGAGAAGGCAGAAGGCATGAGATGGACAATCTCACGATGAAGAAGGTTAGGTTTGAAGAAAATGGGTGAAGAAAGAGCCGAATGATACGTGATGCCAGAGAAAATGATAACATACACAAGCAAGCAAGCAAGTATGCACAAATGATACAAGAACAAAAAAGGTATTGCCCCTGTCGAGCAGTAAACCAACGATATACGATAGTGTTGTCATGGCGGGGAATGATATATCCCTAGACCAACACGGCAGGCGTGTTGTCATGGCGGGGAATGATATATCCCTAGAGTAAACACGAAGGATAATGTCTGGTTTCAGGAAATGAAGCATGTCGTGTAAGACGCGTGTGTTGGTCTGATTTTGACAATGCCACATCCTGTATAAGACAATTGATTGATTATAATTGATTGAGTTGGTTTATGACCAGACAAAGATCAAGACCCCTGATTGTGATTGGATCATTTGTGCAAGATTGACTTGACTTGATTGGTATGGATTAAGGATGGACCTTGTATTTGGATCATTGCTCAGACTGACTGGACAAGGATGAAAGATATGATGATAGATAGAAATCTGATTGATAGAAGAAAGACTCGATAGAAGGACTCACAAGCTTTTATTTGTATTGATATTCTGCATTGGTGGATCTTTATTGCATGGGGTATGGTATGGATGTATAAATGGATATAGGATGGATGCTTGGCTATTGGAGTGCTTTATTTCATCATTGGGTGATTTATTTTTGGTACTTTTTTTGAAATGTTGTAAGTGAATACAAGCATCTAGGTATAATTGAACCAAGATGACCTGAGTACTGCTTACATGGGTTTTGCTTTAGCAAGCCAATACAAGCATCTAGTCAAAATTGAATCTAGATGACCTGAGTACTTCTTTCAACAAACAAGGATTTCCCCCGTTCATGTTAGACCTTTGATGTCCTCGATGATCTTTTGCCGATCATGTCTTTAGACAAGGTGTTACATTACTAAAGCGTAATCCATAGATAGCAAACAAAGAAAATGATCATGCCTTCATCATAGCATCTCTAGCTTTTGGTATCCTTGAGTACCATAGGAGGACATGATAACAAAAATCAAGACTCTGTAACTTAACCATGATTTCAATCCATAAAACATTCTTGCATTTAGATGTGTTCATTTCCTGTTGTAATTTGAGTAAAATCATTTAGAAGGCCTTGGGTACTTTGCCTTGCGTTTGAATAGGTTAAGCTGCGTAAAGTCAGGGTTCTTGCTTGGAGCTTGGGTTCTGCTTGCACCTGCTTGCTTGGTGAGAAGAGATTCTTGCAATCTTTATTGGTGAGATGGACCCTAAGGGACTAACCTAGTGCCTCGGGGGCACATTGATAAATGGCCTTGCCTACGTGATGACATAGAGGCGACGTAGTTCGGGGTAAACCCTAATGGACCTAAGACCTAGGTGAGAGAGAGTGGAGGTGGACTCCGCTGGATAGAATGACAAGATATGGAATGGATGGGACAATGGAAAGCCTTGGGGGCGCATTAAGACAATGGCCTTGCCCACGTGACGACACAGAGGCAATGTAGTTCATGGACTCGGACCATGGAAACTGACGAGAGACACTATGCTAGGCTCACACTGAAGAGATGATATGGAACAAAACCTTGGTTGACAAGGCCACAAAGAGGGAGAGTTATCAAGCCATGATAGGTAACTGCTAGGTGTTTATTATGGGATAGATATGGGTCGAATGAAATGTGAGTGAAGAAAGACTGGACTCAAAGTGACTGGATTCTCAGAGATGGAGAAGGCGGTTTATCACAACTAATGCCTGTTTACCAGGTTTTCATCACTTGTTTTTATTTGCACAAGAAGCTAGAAAGTAAACATAATGCCTGTTTGCCAGGTTTTCATCATGATACCTATCTAAGGCACCTGTTTGCTAGGTTTTCACCAAAGGATGATTCTTTTGTACTTTTCTAATTTTTTGATTTTTTTGCTTTTGTTCCCTTTTTGATTTTTTTGTATTTTTCTGATTTTTGAATTTTTTTGTATTTTTGCTCCCCCCTTGCACTGGGATTCTCCTAGGTATAAAACTGGCGAAGGTGCATGCTGTTGATTGGATCATCGAACAACTCACCCTCTGATGTGGCCAACTGATATGCCCCCAATCCATAAGTAGCTACAATCACATAGGGCCCAAGCCAGTTAGGCTCGAACTTGCCTTTCTTTTCTCTGTCTTGTTCATTACGAGGATTCTCTTTGAGAATGAGGTCCCCAACCTTAAAGCATCTTGGCAAACCTTGTGGTTATAGCTTCTTGACATCATCTGTTGATAGGCTTTGAGATGATCGAAGGCTTTCTGTCGCCTTTCTTCCAGTAGCTCTAGTTCTTGTAACCTGGAGACCCTGTATTCTTCGTCTAATATAAGACCTTTCAATGACACCCTGAGAGAGGGTAGTTTAACCTCAATGGGAAGGATGGCTTCTGAACCATAGACAAGGGCATAGGGTGTAGCACCTGTGGGAGTGTGTATACTGGTTCTGTAGGCCCACAGAGCGGGATTGAGTTGGACATGCCAATCACGGCTAGCATCATTGACAGTTTTCTTTAGGATTTTGAGAATGGTTTTATTCGATGCCTCGGCTTGGCCGTTACCTTGGGGGTAGTATGGAGAGGAGAAACGATGTTAGATTTTGAAATGCTCACAAAGTTCCTGGACATCCTAATTTTTGAACGGTCATCCGTTATCCATTATGATGGATGAAGGAATGCCATATCTGTAGATAATGTAATTCAGAATGAAAGAGAAAATTTGTTTGCCTGTGACGGTGGTTAGGGGAACAGCCTCAATCCACTTTGTGAAATACTCAGTGGCGGTTATGATGAATTTGTGGCCGTTGGAAGAGGGTGGATGAGTCTTTCCCACAAGGTCAAGTCCCCACTGGCAAAAGGGCCAGGGTGTCGTTAAAGGTCTCAACTCTTGAGCAAGTGCATGAATCAGGTTCCCGTGTATTTGACACTATTTGCATTTTTGACGAACTGATATGAATCCATTTCCATGTTTGGCCAGTAATAACCCAAATGCATGAGTTTCTTGGCTAAGGAAGGACCGCTAGAGTGTGTTCCGCAGATCCCTTCATGTACGTATTTCAAGGCAGTGTGGATTCTTCTTATTCTAAACAACGGAGCAAAGTACCATCCAGACCACGTCGATAAAGGGTATCAGCTATGATGGTGTAGCGAGAGGTTTGTCATATGAAAGTTCACTTTTGGTTGGAAGAGAGGTCAGGTGGGAGTACATCGTCCTTGAGGTAAGTGTAAGTCTTACCGTACCAAGGTGAATCAGATCCAACTAGAAGGCAGATGGAATGGGTCTCAAGGAGATCATATGCTGGTTGCCAGATAGTTTCTACTAAGAACTCATACCGTGACTCATTTTCAGGTATTTCTAGAAGAGAGGCTATGGTAGCCATTGCATCTGCCGCCTTATTCTCAATCCTAGGTATTTTTTCGAAGAAGATGGTCCCAAAGTGCTCTTTGAAGTCATCGACCATCCGTTTGTAGGGGATGAGCTTCTCATCTTTGGTTTGATACTCATCATTAACCTGATTAATTATAAGCTGAGAATCACTGTAGACATGCAGTTCTTGGATTTTCCACTTAGTTGCCATCTTGAGACCAATTACCAAGGCTTCATACTCCGCTATGTTATTGGTGCATGGAAATAACAAACGGTAAGACTTTGGAATTGTGTCGCCTTGAGGAGTTATAAAGAGGATGCCAGCCCCTGATCCATGGTTGGTATAAGACCCGTCAAAGTAGAGTTTCCAAGAAGATGTTGATATGGTGAATAAGGACTCATCAGGAAACTCAAACTGCATGGGCTTGCTATCTTGTAATGGTGCATCTGCTAGTTGGTCAGCTATGATTTGTCCCTTGGTGGCTTTTTTGTCCACATATTCGATGTCATACTCACTGAGAAGCATTACCCACTTTGCTAGGTGACCTGTGAGAGCTGCTTTGCTGAGGAGATACTTGAGCGGGTCAATTTTTGCAATGAGTTTTACTGGTTGTGCAAGCATGTAATGTCAGAGTTTTTGTGAAGCAAAAACTACCATGAGACATGATCTTTCGACTTGTGAGTATTGCAATTCGTAGCCCACTAAGGTTCGACTAATGTAGTATACAGCTCTTTCCTTGTTCCCATAATCTTGCTGCGCTAGAAGAGCTCCAAGAGCAGTAGGTGTAGCAGATATGTAGAGAATTAGAGGTTTTCCTTGGATTGGAGGCATGAGAATGGGTGGATTCATAAGGTACTCCTTTAGCTTGTTGAATGCCTTGTCACACTGCTTATCCCACCTAAATGGAATGTTCTTATGTAGGAGATGGCTGAAAGGTTGGCACTTGTCTGCCAGCTGTGATATGAATCTGCGGATGGCCTGTAGCTTGCCCTGTAGTGATCTCAACTGAGTTAGAGTCTTGGGTGGTGGCATGTCCATTATAGCTTTGACCTTGGTAGGGTCTACCTCTATTCCATTTGCCGACATGATGAAGCCTAGCAGCTTGCCTGAAGTTACCCCAAACACACATTTCTTTGGGTTCAGTTTGACTTGGAATTGGTCCAATCTTTGAAAGACTTTTTCTAGCACATCCAGGTGTGAGTCTCTTGTGAGAGACTTTGCTAGGATATCATCAACATAGTCCTCCATGGTCACATGCATCATGTCATGAAATATAGTTGTCATTAGCTCACTGATAGGTAGCACCTGCGTTTTTCAGCCCAAATGGCATGACATTCCAGCAAAAGGTACCCCATGGGCAAGTGAAAGTTGTCTTGTGTTGGTCCTTTGGTGCTATTTTGATTTGATTATACCCTGAGAACCCATCCATGAGTGATAACATTGTATGTCCTGCAGTTAGGTTGACTATGATATCGATGTTTGGCAATGGAAAATCATCCTTACGGCATGCTTTGTTTAAGTCTCAAAAATCATTACATGGTCGAACCCAGCCATCTGATTTAGACACTGGCACAATGTTGGATATCCATTCTGGGTAATCTATGGCTCTGATGAACCCCACATCCAGCAATTTCTTGAGTTCTTCTTTGACCAAAAGTACTATGTGAGGATGCATTTTTCTCAACTTCTGTTTTACTGGTTTTACTCCTGGATCCAATGGCAGATGATGTAGAATTAAGTTTGGGTCTAGACCCGGCATGTCTACATATGACCAAGCAAAGCTGCCTCTCTTCTTCTTAAAGAATGGTACAAACCTGGTTTTCTCTGGTGGTGTAAGAGATTTGGCAAAGTGGATAATCTTGGGTTGTTCTTCTGTTCCAATATTCACTGGCTCTGTTGGTTCCACAACAATCTGTGACCTTTCTTAGTACATATCACTAGGGAGAGTGTCAAGCATTCCATCGTCAAGTGCCACAGTTGGGTTTTCACCTTCGGATGCGTCCTTTATTTTTACTATTTTGTGATCTGACACTGCCACAAGGCAGTTTTCACCGTCAGATCCATTTTTGATCTTGATATTTTTACGACTGGAAGGCTTGGCACCCTCCCCGAAGTAAGCCACAGTATTCAGTTCAATAGAAAAACTAGCTTTATGATCTCCCTTGGGTAGGTGGTCCCTAAGTTCCATATAATCAATGTAAGCATCGTCGTTTTGGAACATATCTAATTGGGGAGTTCCTTGCAGAGTCCAGTCAATAAGCTCAGGGTGCAAGAGGGGAAGGGAGTCAGATGATAGACCTGATTCATTAATGGTGTGGATGGAAATGTTAGACGCATTGGCAGGGGTAGCGTTCAGGGTGGTACTTTCCTCCAAGTTGTTTATTGCAATGGAATTTAAACTTTCCTCGAAAGCCATAATCTCAGGGATGGGCAAATCAGACTCCAGTGGTCTGTTCCGTTGCGTTTGTCCCTCACGATAGGGGGCTAAGAGTTTGGATGGTGTCGACCTTATTGTCGTCATAGGAGTGCTCTGTTAGCTCATCCCATTCATACTCATTTGAATCTATGTCGCTATCTACTTGGAGTGTTTGGATTGCTTCTACAAGACAGGCATTTTCTTTGGCTTTGCCTTTGCTTTTGTATCCTAGGCCACTTGTGTTTCTAGCCGATGAGGATGAAGAAGGTTGAATAGGTTCAATGATTCCTTCTTTTCTGAGGCCAATGGGACCTTGTCCTTCATATCCCATCCTGTGCAGAATAGTCTCACCTCACCCATAGAGTTCTGTTGGGAGTCTAGGCAGATCTTGGGGTGTGTTTTCTTCTTCAGCATAAAGCCATTGCAGGAGATCTTGCTCCTCTGTTTCATCAGATAAGGTCCCCCATTTTACAAAGGGAGTTGCGGGAGCTACAGGAGGAGCAGATGGCTTTGGAAAATGTCTAGGTTGGCCAAAAGATCTAGGAGACAAAGGTAGCTTAGCAAGATTGAGACTGTGCTCAATTGAGTATTCTCCCACCCCAATTTCTTTCATGGTAATCTTTTGCTCTTTTGGTTTTGAGGAGGAAGCTTTAGCGGTATGGTCCTGTCGGGGGGTAGGGGAAATGTATGCTCTGTTGTTGGGTATGACACAGAAAGAATTGTAGTGTTGGTAGGGGTCAGGGTCGCCTTGAATGGTGACTTGCTTGCCATTGTGCAGGAACTTAATGCATTGATGATAGGTTGAGGGGACAGCCTTCATGGCGTGAATCCATGGTCTCCCTAGTAGGATATTATAAGCGAGCTCCCGATCAAGGACTTGACACACCACATCTTTTATTACTGGTCCCACTTGAATGGGTAGGACAACTGTTCCCTTTGTGGTTCTTTCTTCCTTGTCATATGCTTTGATGGTAATTTTCCTCCTTGGATCAACTGCCTATTCAGAGAACCCTAGTGCAAGGACTAGCTTTAATGTGCAAATATTTAAACCAGCACCCCCATCAATGAGAACCCTCTTGATGCGGTGCTTGTGTATGAATGCAACAATGTGCAAGGGCGTGTTATGAGGTTGGGATACATAGAGGTCATCTTGCTCAGTAAATGATATGGAGTTGGAGGATGTCAGATTGCCTACCATGGTCTGGAACTTTTCTTGGGCTAGATTAGTGGGCACAGTGGTTTCTACTAAGGCTTTCTCAAGAATCTCCTTATGAGAAGGAGATAGACGCAATAGCTCCAATATAGAAATGTGAGCCGGAGTTTTTTGTAACTGGTCGATGACATTGTACTGACATAAATTGGATGGAGACGGTGACGACCTTGGAGGGGCGGTATTGAGCGTGACTTTACCACTGTGGGTAATTATGCTACAACTAGTTTTGTTAGGTCCTGGTTGTTGGTTGGGTGAGATGACATTGACTTGTAGAATTTGCTCAGAAATGCAATTTATGGTGTAGTCAAATGGTACACTTGCATAGTTGGCATTACTAGTCCCGCTGTTCTGATTTGGCGGTTGCAATTATTGTTGTCGTCGTTACTGTTGTTGCCGTTGTTGTTGTTGTTATATGGCCTATTGTTTTTGGGCAAAATTTTGGATTTTTCTATTGTTTCTAGGTTTTTTTTTTAAATAATATATATATATTGGGAATGGGTAGAAAAACAGAAACAAAAACTTTTTTAGGAAGGGAAAATTTGGATTTGGGAAAATCTCAGATGGGTAATGGGGGTTTGACTAGGGTTTGGGCACTTTCTGAGGGATAGGGAAACAAAAAAATTGGGATTTCAGAAGCAGGGTGAAAGAATGAGAAAATCTGTTGAAGAGGAACAAGGGAGTAGAAATGGGAAATGAACACTGTGGCCAAATTTGAAGGTGTTTGGGTGAAAATCGAAGAAGTTATGACAAACCCTAAAAATAGACAATTTTGGGATTATGGGCTTCGATAAGGGGAATTTGGGATATGGTCCTCAAGGAAGGAAATATGCAAAATGGAATTTCAAGGGTTCCGGTGAATTTTTAGAGGAAATGGAGTGAAAACAAGGAAGATATGGCGAAAAAATAGATTTTTTTTTACCTTTTTTTTCAACAAAAGCAAGTACAAAGATCCTAGGCTAGAAATGGATTATAAGGGATTTTGGCCACTAGAACAAGAGGTATTTAATGCGGGCAACCGTTCAAGTGGTTACACATGCGGCGGCACTACTCTTCGTTGTGGAGTCTCCCAGCCTCAAAGGGTTGTGCCTGTGAGGGTTTTGGGGGAGGTTGGCCGTCGGTGTAACATAGCAGCACTTGTTGCAGGAAGTTTTCACCTCAAGCACAATTTATTTTAAGTGGCTTGGTAGGGCTTGGCTTTAGCCTGTTACCACTCAGGGTCGTTCCCACTTGGACAAGCGTGCATCCAAGGGCAGGCCCCTCCTAAAGGTTAAACAGATAGAATGACAAGTCTTACACTCTGATCACCCAGTAAAGGGGAAAGCCTAAGCCTATTGTCATTCGTCAAGCACAAAAGACACTAATTAATCCAACCTATTTAAAAGTAGAAAAACTAAATGGGCTAATCTACTCAAGCTCAGAACTTTGAAGTGATTTTAGCAAGATAGCATTGGTTTAGTTTTATCCTCAGAAAGCAATGGTGAGTTCAGTTTTAATCCTTGTAGCACGAAATAGTTAACTTTGAAGTTTTGGTCCAACGAGATAGCAGTAGTTCAATTTTAACCTAGAAATCAATGGTGAGTTCAGTTTTAATCCTCATAGCACGAAATAGTTAACTTTGAAGTTTTGGTCCAACGAGATAGCAGTGGTTCAATTTTAACCCCAAAATCAATGGTGAGTTCAATTTTTTAATCCCAGATAGCAATAACTTAGAAAGTGTTGCAATGCAAGAAACAAATGATTCAATTACTTCTTCCCTAATTAGAGCTAGGTGAGGATTTGAATGAACATCAGTTTTACTATCCCTTAGAAATTGAAGTGTGAACTATTTAGATGCAACTATATGGAACTAAACCCAAGCCTATCCTACGAAACAGCTCCAGAGAACACCTGCGAAAAGGTTAGCGTTAGCAAACTTTCCTAGAAAAGCACTAAAACCATTACTTATTACAACTGCGTAGCTTAAGTGACTAAATGCACAGAGATAGTCAAAAGAAGCGCAGCAAAGACAAATGCACTACAACAGTGCGTAGAAGCGCAGCAAGAATACACAGAAGCGCAGAATGGACAAATGCGCAGTAACAGTACTCAAATGCACTGTGTAAATGAACAGATGCACAGTAATTATGAATGTGTAGTAACAGTGGACATATGCGCAGAAGAAATGTTCAAATGCGCCGAAGTAGCCTGTGCGTGGCTGTGCAGAACCTGCCTTAAAAAAAAGCTCAGATTTTGATGAGATAAAGGGGCAAGGCCCCACAGTGGGTGCCAAAATGTGAATGGGAAAATCGGATTGATCAATTAAGATAATATTAACCCAAACATCAATAGAATAATGAAAATAAGAAAGATAGAAGGAAATGAAGCAAAATGAATAACAATGCAAACCTTCCCTATTTCAAAGCTTCTGTTGTTCGCCTATTACAACCGTCCTTTGCTAATGAAGTAGGCCCTCAGTGAGTGCACTCTTTTAGCTGCATTGTAGGATGTCGATAGTAAATGGCTATATTGATAGATATTGTTGTGAAGTAGAGCTTCAAAGCAAAAGGGTGATCTCAAGCGAATAGTATTGGGGTGCTAAAGGCATGGGGGTAGAATTCTGCAGAGTAACAATACAAATAACTTGGATAAATAGAATGGAGGTATGAAGCTTCTTTTATAGACTTGGAAGAATGAGGATCAACGGTTGAGAGAAGATGTGAAGATCAATGGCTAGGAATAAAAGTGAATCTTTAATTCATAATGGATGAATTAAAGATTCATTATTTGAAAATAGTGGATTATGACAATTGAATTTTAAATTCAATTGGTGGAGGATAATGGGGAACACGGAATTAAATATTCCATTTGTGAAGGCTAGTGGGGAACATGGAATAAAATATTCCCTTTGGTGGAGGATAATGGGGAACACGGAATTAAATATTCCATTTGTGAAGGCTAGTGGGGAACATGGAATAAAATATTCCATTTGTGAAGGCTAGTGGGGAACATGGAATAAAATATTCCCTTTGGTGGAGGATAATGGGGAACACGGAATTAAATATTCCATTTGGTGGAGGATAATTGATTTAAAGATTTATTTTGAAAAATGGAGGATATTAGCTAATTAAATATTAAGAATATTTAATTATATGTGCAACATGGTGAGGTAGAAGAGATGAGGTGGAAAGATGAGGTGGATTGATGAGGTGGATTTTGTGAGGTGGATTTTGTGATTTGAGACATTAGAAGAATTTAGGGATTTTAATTAAATAAAATGATTTTATTTAATTGTAGGATAGTGAATTGATTAAATAAATTTAGAATATTTATTTAATTGATAGAAGAATGGAATAAATATTTAGAATATTTATTTAGGATGAATTGTGTCATTTTTAGCGTATACAAAATGAAGTTATAAGTTCACATCTCTGAGTTTACATTTGTCTTAAGGGATACTCATCCAAGGGGGCCCACTTGGTGAGCATTCCACCCTTTAGTTTAGTTGTTATTTTTTATCAAGCAGTTAGTTAAAATCTAGCACTGTATGTTCTTGCAGCCACTAGAATTCCATTCTGTGTTTGTTCCTACAGCTAAAGCAGACAGAGTAGTTTCCTATTTGTTTGCCCAAATTTTTATTTTTCTATCATGCACTTCAGCTTAGTATAGTTGTCAGTTGATGTTTAACACTTATGTTATTTCTTTCCAAGCAATTTACTTTTAGCATTATGTCTTTCTTAGCCGTAGAATGAATGTGGCTACTTTGGAGTTCCTAGTGTACATACTGTGCTGACCCATTTCAAGTTCATGTCCCTGGGTTGACAAGTTAAATGCACCTTCATAGTGATTAAGATAGCTATTCAGGTTAGATGTCCAATCTCTGAGTTACAACTTTATGGGCTTAGTTGTTAAATCATTGTAGGAGACCAACATTTTTGGTGCCATTGCCAGGGATGGTGTCAAACTAGGAAGATCTTTGGAGTCATTTTTACTATTATTTCTTGCAGAAGTATTTTTTAAGTGTGCTCTTAGTATACCCCTGATTTAGGAAGTAACAACCCATAATCTGTTCACAACATTCTTTGTGTGAGTTGGCTGATATTGAGTGTATATTGCATGCATAGAGGCAGAAGAAGAGATGTTTTAGGGCGATTCCTTCCTAATGATCCTATTCCTAATGACAACTTAGTTGAGTATCCAAACTACCCAACAGAAGAAGAAGAGGAGAATCATTTTCTTGATGCATTCCCTAATTTGAAAAGTTCTGAAACATCCTCTGAAGAACAAGCTGCCCAAAACTTGATTGACAATCCATTTGCTTTGATAATCAGCCAAGCAGCTATGGCTGCCCAAAATAGACCCAATCAACCAACCTTTCCATTTCCTATTGCTCATCAAAATGAAGTGGATAACCTCAAGAACATCCCTGCTTCAGTTCTCCCCAAGTTCTATGGACCTGCAACAGAGGACACAGACACCTTCTTGTTTGAATTTGATATCCTCTATAGAAGCTATGACTACACCACTGATGCTCATAGGCTTAAGCTATTTCCTACTACCCTGAAAGATGTTGCATTGAGATGGTTTATGGGTCTAGGTAGTGATATTGTTAATACTTGGGATGAGATGAAAGAGAAATTTCTTGAGAAGTATAAAGACTACTGTAGGGGTGGAGATATGAGAGGAGATGATATTTTTAGAATGCAGCAAAAAGAGGATGAAAGTTTGGAGGATCACATCTCAAGGTTCCTATTTTGTTTGCAAAAATCTCCTCATCATACACTCAATGAGTAGTCACAGAAACTACTCTTCCTCAGAGCAATAAGTGAGCATTGCACGGATGCCTTGGATTTGATGGGAGGAGGAGATATTACCCAAGTGCCTTGGGAGGATATTAAGAAGGTGTGCCAGAATTATTCCAGAGTAGCCATGAAGAAAGGAAGAGGTTACCATTCCCTTATAGGCAAAACCCCTACCAATGGACTTTCAAGGATGGAGATAACTCACTTACTATCTGATTTTAATCAAGATATCATAAATAATATGGCCACCTAGCTGGACACACTTCAAGCAAAGAAGAAGCAAGACGAGGCAGAGGCAATGTTGGCAGAATATTGCCCTCATTGCAGACAAAAGAAGAGGGACTGCAGATGCAAGATGGTAGCTAATATTGACGGTAAGCAGATTCCACCTGAGTTCAATCCAATCCAAGTTGAAGAAGATCAAGTCTACTATGTTGTACAAAGGAGGCCATGGGCTCCAAGACAGGGTATGCCACCAAATCCATTATCATTTGTTGGACCATACTTCAATACTTATGCATCTGGTAACCAATGGTAACAACCATCTCCATCTAACTATGAAGGATATTCACCTCAGCCTTGGAATAACCCTCCAAACACTTGGCAAAATTACCAAAACCCTCCACCCCAGTGGAAACAACCTCAGGGGAATTGGCAGTCACCTCCAGGAAACTGACAGCAAACATCTCAATGGAGGGGAGGACAAAAATGGCCAAACCAGACAACTAATTACATGTATCCACCTTCTCAGCCCCAGCAGCCTGCTATAATGCCTCCTGCTAGTTCAAATTCAAATACACCTAAACCCACTCAGTTACCAGCACAACCCTCACCTAACCCAAATAATAGACCACAGCAGCAGCCGATATACTTTGCTGATCCAAATCAATTCCCTGCATATGCTGTGAGTGTAAGTGACATCCACCTGCGTTTAGGAACTACCTTGGCAGCTCCTTGTACACCCATTATTACTGAGCTTCCTGAGGAGGAAGAGGAGTCTTTAAATGCCTCCATTCAGCCAAACGCACCTAAAAATCCTGAACCAGTCCTAGTCAAGCAGACTGCACAAGAACCACCATTTCCACAGAGGTTAGAAACTGTGAAACAAAAGGAAGAGACAGAGGAACCCACCTTTGACATTCTAGATCAGTTGAAACATGTATGTGTCAAGATCCCTCTATTTCAGGCCATAAAAGATGTTCCTATATATGGCAAAGCAATCAAGGAAGCATGCCTTAAGAAGCCAGGCAGAAAGAGGAAAGACCCCACTATGGTTCATGTGGTGGGATAGTTAGCTGACATCATGCTTGGGAAAGTGACAGTGCCCAAATATAATGATCCAGGGAGTCTTGTGGTAGGAGTTGTTATAAATGGGATCCAAATAAGGAATGCTCTGATTAATTTGGGAGCATCAATAAATGTAATGACCAAGGATATCCTGCAGCTTGCTAATAGTTCTACTATTAAACCTGATGGGATAGTAGAGGACCTTGTGGTATCCCTAGACTCATGGGAATATCCAGCTGATTTCATGGTACTTTCTCCTAAAGCTACATTGGGAGGGTATCCCATCATTCTAGGAAGGCTGTGGTTAGCCACACCTGATGCTTATATTGGATGTCGACCAGGAGACATGACCGTCTCTGATGGGAGAAGCACTAAAAAGCTTGTTCTTTACCCTCCTGCACAACTATCTCATGATATGGATAATCCTGTTTGGCCACATGTTGGTGAAGAGGCCGAGGAAGCTAATTCTGTGGTACAACTTATGATGTTAGGCAGAAGCTCTTTCATGCAGCTTGAAGAGGAAGATGAGGTATTGTATAACATAATTCAGAATCATTGTGAAATGGAGGAAGCATCATCCTCTCATTCTGCTGATCCAGTGAAGACACTTATTCCCACTTTTCTTGCAGCAACAGGTATGTCTCATACATTGTTACCACAAGAAATCAAGGTACCAAGAATTAGTGAAGCAACTATGGTAGAGTTAACAACTCAAGTGGAGATTTCAGAAGAAAGATATTTGAATATTAACAACAAATTGACTCAAGAACAACAACTGTCTTTGACAAACTTGTTAAAGAAACACAGGAATGCCTTTGCATGGGATTACCATGACATGAAAGGACTAGATCCTATATTATGCACCCATAGGATTTACATAAGGGAAGATTGTACACCAGTAAGACTGCCACAAAGATGAATTAACCCTACATTAAGAGAGATTGTCAAAGAAGAATTACAGAAGCTATTAGATGCAGGGTTTATCTACCCAATCTTAGATAGCCAGTGGGTGTCTCCTCTGGTTCTCGTGCCCAAAAAGGGAGGGAAATAGAGAGTTTGTTTTGACTATAGAGAATTAAACTCTGCCACCAAAAAGGATCATTTTCCCCTTCCTTTCATAGACCAGGTATTGGACTCACTTGTAGGAAAGCAGTACTTTTCCTTCTTGGATGGGTTCAGTGGTTACAATTAGATACAGATTGCACCAGAGGACCAAGAGAAAACAACCTTTACCTATCATTGGGGGACTTATGCCTACTTAGTGCTTCCATTTGGCTTATGCAATGCACCTGCAACTTTCCAAAGGGCAGTCATAAGCATTTTTTCTGATATCTCACATGATTGCATGGAAATCTATATGGATGATTTCACTACTTATGGTGCTACTTTTGATGAGGCATTGGAAAACTTAGGGAAGGTTTTGGAGAGATGTGAAGACCACAATTTGTCCTTGAATAGTGCAAAGTGCTTCATGATGATGCAGGAAGGAGTAGTGCTTGGCCACTATGTCTCTCCAAAAGGAATTCAGGTAGACCCAGCAAAGATTGAAGTGATAATCAATCTGCCCATTCCTGCAAAGCAAAGAGATATCAGAAGCTTCTTGGGTTATGCAGGGTACTATAGAAGTTTCATCAAGGATTTCAGCAAAATAGTAGCCCCATTGTATACTCTTCTAACTAAAGATGCTGAATTTCAGTGGAATGAAGACTGTAACAAGGCATTTTTCTGATTTAAAGACAGCATTAACTCATGCTCCTATACTCAAAGGGCCCAATTGGGAGCTCCCTTTCCACATTCATACTGATGTATTAGATTATGCCATAGGAGCAGTCTTAGGGCAAAAAGAAGGAGCCATTGAACATGCTATTTATTTTGTCAGCAAAAATTTGCAGGGAGCTGAGTTCAATTATACAGTGACAGAAAAGGAAATGCTGGCAATAATCTACGCCCTCAACAAATTCAGGTACTACATAACAGGCTATCAAATCTTTGTGCACATAGATCATGCAGCCATTAGGTATCTCATGAACAAACCCTTGATATCAAGTAGATTAGCAAGATGGTTGTTGCTAATGCAAGAATTTGACATTACCATTGTGGATAAGCCAAGGAAGGCCAATGTTGTTGCAGACTTTCTTTCAAGGTTGACTACATTAGAGGACAACCAAGTCATTGATGACTTTTTCCCTAATGAACACTTGTTTTAACACCCTGGTATGCTGACATAGCTAATTATCTGGTCACAGGGAGAGTCCCTCCTCATTTCTCTCCAAAGGAGAGAAGGGTGCTCATTGAAAAGTCTTTTCCTTTTTCATGGATTGCTAGATGTTTGTTCTACACTAGAACAGACCATGTCATGCGGAGATGTGTGAGGGAAGATGAAACATATGACATTTTGCATGCATGCTACAATGAACCATGTGGAGGGCATTTTGTAGCCAAGAGGAAAGCAATGAAGATTTTAAATACAGGTTATTACTGGCCAACACTCCATAAGGATGTAGGGAGATATACAAGGAAATGTGATAGATGCTAGAGGATGGGACGACCAACCAAATCTGATGAGATGCCCCTTTACCCTCAGCTAGTGATCACTCCATTTGATAAGTGGGGATTAGATTTTGTAGGACCCATAGATCCTCCATCCAATGGTAAATCCTATATCTTAGTATGCACTAATTATGTAACCAAATGGGTAAAAGTTAAGGCCATGAAGCATGCAAGAGATAACAAGGTTAAAGAATTTCTTTATGAGGAAAATTTCAAACGTTATGGGGTTCCCAAAGAGATAGTGACTGATCAAGGAGCTTAATTCACCTCAACCCTAGTTACAGCACTAGTCAATGAGTACAACATAAGGCACAAGAAATCTACTCCTTATCACCCTCAGGCCAATGGCCAAGTTGAAGTGACTAACAGGGAAATTGAAGCCATTCTGACCAAAACTGTGGTTGTCCATAGGAAGGATTGGGCAAACAGGCTACCAGAAGCTATCTGGGCCTATAGGACAACCTGGAAAACAACCACAGGCTTCACCCCTTTTGAGTTGCTATATGGAAAGATAGCTATGTTGCCCATTGAATTCGAACATAAGACTCTTCAGACTACAATAGACTTGGGGATGGATATCTTTGAGGCACAAAAGGACAGAATCATGCAGCTCAATGCTTTGGATGAGATGAGGAAAGCAGCCTTGCATCACACAGAGGTAGTGCAGAATCAGAGAATAAAGTGGCATGACAAATTCATCAAAGACAAGAAATTCTAGCCAAGTGACTAGGCACTGCTCTATGACTCATGGTATCAGGATAATGCAAGAAAATTGAAGACAAGGTGACTACGACCATATGAGGTTGCTGAAGTTTTCCCCAATGGTGTTGTTCAACTCATGACCATTAACCCTGGTAGATTTAAGTTGCTTGTCAATGGTCATCGCGTCAGGTTGTATCACAAGCCAACTTCGAAGGATGAATTCCTGCAACAATTCACTCAGCATGCAACTCCCAAACTTCTTGTAGCCAAAGGCAAGGGACCTAGTGTCCCTCCTTCTGGCTAACCAAGGTATGACACTTGTCATAATAAAGACTTCCACTTTTGTAGGGGTCCACTTCTTCATTCATTCACCCATCTGCCCATCCATATCCATCATTCTCTCTTCTGTCCTGTTGCCATGATCTCACTTTATTCCACTCTACTTTCATTCATTGCTCAATGAATTTCTTAAAAGGTGTCTGGTACTTTCTCCATCATTTTTGTAACTGATCTTCCAAAAATCAAGGTACGTGTGCATCAATTTGTTATCTCTTACTTATCTTTTAGTATATTCATTTAATTACTGTAAATTAATGTCGATGTTCTTCATAGCATGTAATTATTCCCTGCCCTGCCAAATCAGGCATCACCATTCTGCATGTGAGGACACATGCTCAAATTTAGGTTGGGGGAGGAGTGTGAATACCATGTCCACATGTCAGTCCATGTTGGTTTATGCCAACACATCAGTAAAGTTTCAAATTGATTGTTTATTTTTAGATAGCTAAACAATGGGAGGTGGGTTAATTCGAAATGAACCCTCGATTCATGAAGTATTACTGCAGGATGCACCCAGCCAGGCCGAGTTTAGAGATTACGAGTGGTTAGATTATTTCCTGAAGATGTTGCATTGGAATTTGCCTAGACATTGTCTGAAGTTAAGGCCATGGTAAAAGGGTTAGAGGTATTGGCTACTAAAGAAAGGATTGCAGAAGTTACAGGGTTGCCTGCTGATGATGAAAATTACCCTATTTCTAGAGACGCCAGGTCAGCTAGGGCTAAATTTACAAAACCTGGTGACACTCCATTAAGTGTGGACAAATAGGGAGCCAAGAGAACCTCTCTACCTGAGCCATGGAAGCAAGTAGATGTTCATGTTGTGAGGTACATTACTTGTGAAGGTTGTCAGTCGAATCTACATTTTGTGTATTTCAAACTTCTGAATCATATAAGGCATGGGAGAAGAATGATTATGCCAAATGTGCTATACCACCTTCTCTCAATCATGGCGGCTGAGACCTAAAAAGGTAGGGCTAATTCTGTTTCCCACCATTGTTTGATCAAATTGTTAGTTGAAAAGTCTCTGCATGATGTGTTTGACATGACTTGGGAAGAATTCCTAAATATTGATCAAATTAGATCAAAGCATTTGTGACCTACAGTTGTGCCTCAACCTCGTAGGACTAGGAGGAGAGTGAGTTCTATTGAAGCTACTCCTGGAACCTCAACTTCTGGCGTAAACCCTCCTGTAGCTGAACAAACTATAGAGATTAGTTCTTCTAAGGTAAAGCATTCAAACAAAGAGAGTTCTTCTTCAGATTCTGATGATGATGTTCCTCTTGGCAACCTAATTCGAACTAGGGCACAGAAGAAAGAGGCATAAATAAGAAAGGGTAAAGCTAAAAAGCAAACTGTAGGAAAGGAAGTGCCAAGCTCTAAGAAATAGAAGGCTGACACTGTTCTTCCTGCAGCTGAAGAAAAACATGAGAACCCTCCTAGAAAATCAAGACCTGTTGGGCCAGGCTTTGGAGTGCCTACACAGAGAAGCCCTAGGGCTAAAGAAATGTCACTAGAAGATACAGAGGCCCCAATGGGGCATGTGAACGTTGAAGAAAAGGACATATTTGAGGAAGCAGCAAATGTAACATTGGCAAACCTTGATGCCGTCGCTGAACAAATTGAGAGTCAGGGATATGAAGACAACCAGGAGTTCCTGCAGCAAGAGGCCCTATAGCTGGAATTGGCTGAACATTCAGGAACCCTGCAATTAGAGCTATATGAAGGGCAACCATCAGTGCCAGGAAAACTTTTGGTAGGAATACACAGGCACTCTGATTTTTCAATGCATATGGTAGCTATGAATTTATGGAATGAGATGCAGAGGAGAGAAGAAGAATAGAAAAAGGAGAAACACAGGCTGAAGGAAGAAGTTCAAAAGAAAGATGAAGAGATTGAAGATAAGAACGCATAAATTACGACTTTAAAGGAGAGAGTGGATAATATGGCAGCCTTAATGCCTCAGGTATTAGAGTGCAAGACTCCTCCAAGGGTTTATGCTCTATATTTGAAGGAGAAATATCTTTCTTTAAAACTAGCAAGGATTGTTTCAGGTTTGAATCCTTCCATTGAGACTCCTCTTGAATTTTTCAATGCTTATTGGATTGCTCCTCCTGAAATGAAGAATTTGTTGTGTGAATTCTATTTACATAATTATGTTGTGTCCCAAGATCATGATTGGAATCCCTTGTTGTATGTTGGGGATGTTTAATTAAGGGCATCTATGTCTTGGATACAAAATGAGATTAGTTGGGGACAACAGTTCAGGGCTTATAGGCAAACATAATTCAACACTCCCTTGTCCATCAGAGCTGAATCTAAAAATCTAGGGGGCATTTTCAATGATTGGTACAGAATACTTTATAGACCAAGCTATGGCAATAGAATCTTGTCTGAGAGAGGAGTAGTTTACAGAGAATATGAGGAGGTAGCAAACACTATAGGAGAATTTGTAAAGGGATATTTGGCACAAAGGTGGAACAGTTTGATTGATGAACTAAAACAAGCGGAGCCTCACTCTCTGCAGAACTATGCTGCAGCATGTAAAAGAGTGGATACATATATGCAGATTGGGAGGACAAAGAGGCAATTCTGGTTTCCCTTAATTTTCCAACCACCTATCCTATTATAACATGTGCCAAATTTTAGGTACTACCAGTATGATATTGTTGAAGAGAGACAGAGATGGAGCAGATTGGATAGACAACAAGGGTTCAGTTGGGATCCTAATTCACGCACTACAGAAACTGATATAGGTCAGCTAGCAATTACAAATTTCAGCTGGCATTGACCAAATAGAAGAACAACCCTTCCTCTGTTGGAGGACCAGCAAAGTCTTAGGTTGGGGAGAGTGATGAGTCTAGTTTATGACTCAATTTTGTTAGAATTTATTATCCATTTGATGTAGTTATCATGGACTTTGGTACCTAGATCTTGATCTTTTTATGATATTTCCTCAAAACCATAAGATATTGGGCATAGGTTATTTCCTATAATCTTTAAATGATATTGACATGCTATATGAACTATCTATGTTAACTTTACATGTGGATTAATGAATGTTACTCTAAGATAGTTACAGATATGCAATTATTGTGTGTATTAATATTGTTATGCAGATATAATTAGCAGCCTATAAAATCGTGGAAGATTATGTCAGTTGGTCACTTGCCATCAAAGTCAACAAGGTGGTCGTTCAAATGTCAAATGGAGGGAAGATAACCACCTTGTAACTGGTTTTAATTGCTTGTTGAGCGAATATAGGAGTTACTATTGTGCTAGACCTGCGTCAAAGTGAACATGCTTGACCAGATTCCATGCATGCATAACCTCCTCTCCACTTTCTATGCTTTCCCTAAAGTGGCGTCCTCCTAATCTGTTGGAGTTGACTGCCTTGCTAGGTAGTTGTAGTTTTTCTTTCTATAAATAAGATTCAGATGCTCCTTCTAAGGGGTTGATTAATCTAAGGTTGTACTCGCATTATTAAATTTTTCAGTAATACAGTTATGTTGCTCATTTGTACTCATGTTTTCCAATGAATAAAATGAAGTTATAAGTTCGCATCTTTGAGTTTACATTTGTCTTAAGGGATACTCATCTAAGGGGGCCCACTTGGTGAGCATTCCATCCTTTAGTTTAGTTGTTATTTTCTGTCAAGCAGTTAGTTAAAATCTAGCACTGTATGTTCCTGCGGCCACTAGAATTCCATTCTGTGTCTATTCTTGCAGCCAAAGTAGTTTCCTGTTTGTTTGCCCAGATTTTCATTTTTCTGTCATGCACTTTAGCTTAGTATAGTTGTTGGTTGATGTTCAACATTTATGTTATTTCTTTCCAAGCAATTTACTTTCAGCATCATGTCTTTCTTAGCCATAGAATGAATGTGGCTACTTTGGGGTTCCTAGTGCACATACTGTGCTGACCCATTTCAAGTTCATGTCCCTGGGTTGACAAGTTAAATGCACCTTCATAGTGATTAAGACAGCTATTCAGGTTAGATGTCCAATCTTTGAGTCACAACTTTATGGGCTTAGTTGTTAAATCATTGTAGGAGACCAACACTAGGGGCACGTTGAATTGAAAACTTGACAATCAGCAGCAGCAAAAGGGACCGGAGGAGGGAGAAGACACCACTCTCACTAGTTGAGAGCAACCCTGATGATAGGTACCCCACTCCTACTACAAGTTTTATGGCACTTGCTGCTTGATTTGCTTTCTGTTATTTTTTGAACTTGTGGCTTACACAGATGTTTCCTTTTTGGGGCCATGGCTTGTGTAATTGTATGGTTGTTTCCTTTTTTGGGGCCACTTAACTATTGCTACCTGGTCTCCCAATTCTACCAGTTTGATTTTGGGCTGTGATTCCATGCCACCTGCTATTTTTTTTTTATGATTAGCTATATTGTTCTAACTTTGGTTTTAATATATGGTCTAATTTCATTTTGAAAAAAGACAACTAAACAATAAACCTGCATGCTAGAAGCATGTTGAAGGGAACACTTTACAATAAACTCTGTAAATGAAAACATTACACATTTATAAATTTATGCATAAATGTAATTAAGTCCAGCTTCCATCCACACAAGCAACATGTAAATTTTTTATTGAATTCTGAAGTGCAGGATTTATGTAGCTCTAACCCCAACCTTTGCCAAACCTCTGGAAGGTACACAAATTTTGAGAATCACTGAGGTAATCCAAAGATAGACCAACATTGCTGGTACAAATTATAGGGAAATCAATCCGGAAGAAAATTATTACTGGTAAATGCATAGGTTAGTAGTTAGCCTCCAAGCAAACTTGAATAAACTTGGCCTCACAGAGCATCGATAATATGCCAAAATCCCTGAAGATCAACAATGTCTGTCCCATTTTCAAAGGAGATTATCTGTCTTATTTCATCAATCTCTATATTTGAAGACTTAGACATAATTTTCAAATCAGTGCTCTTATCAACCAATTCAGCACTCATATTCCCATCTGAACTGAACAATGGATGCCTTCACAGTTGATCTACTGCTCTTTTGATGCAGCCTGAATCTCAAGGACTTTTAGCAGTGAACCCGGGTGCTTATCTTTGATAACCTCATTCTCTCTGATTCAAGGGAATCACGACATAGATAAAATTTTATATTCTTTATGTTAAAAAATTCAGATTTCAATAAAAAAATTACATGTTATGTTTTCAATTTGAACTTGTGGCTTAGATGGCCATTTCTTTTTTGGGACCATGGCTAGTGTAATTGTGTGTCTGTTTCCTCTTTGGGGTCACTTGACTACTGCTAGCTCGTCTCCTGGTTCTACCAGTTTGATTTTGGGGCATGAATCCATGCCACCCACTATTTTTTGAGGATTAGCTATATTGTTCAGACTTTGGTATTAAATTATTAATATATGGTTTAATGTCATTAAGAAAGAAAATTGACAATAAACCTGCATGCTAGGAGCATGTTGAATGGAGCACTCTACAATAAACTCGGTAAATAAAAAAACATCTTGCGTTTATAAATTTATGCATAAATGTAATGAAGTCCAATTTCCATCCTCATTAGCAACATGTAAATTTTTTATTGAATTCTGAAGAGCAGGCTTTATGTATCAACCTTTTTCTTCTAAACATTCTCAGATTTTAATAAATTTTATTGAAGAGAGAATACACTTTATATACTGCATAAGGAATCAAAGAAGAGAAATAGAGAAAACAATGTGTGCTATCAAAATTTTACAAGATCTATACAACCATGACAGGAGACATGTTGATGCCTGCTTTCTGTGTTTATTGTGCTGAATTGCTTCTTTAATAAAAAATAATTTTGTTTTTTTTAGAATGAGTTCAAAGTATGCCTGACGTGCCAAACTTTGTAATGCATCGTATAGTTGTAATAGATTTCCAGCCCATAGAGTCAACATGGAAACAGTGAAAAGTAAAACACATACTGCATAGAAGCTTACCAAGATTGTACCTCTAACCCCAACCTTTGCCAAACCTTTGGAATCTACACAACTTTTGAGAATAGTAGAGGTAATCCAAAGATAGACCAACATTGCTGGTACAAATTTATAGGGAAAGCAAACTGGAAGAAAAATATTACTGGTAAATGCATATGTTAGTAATTAGCCTCCAGGCAAACTTTGATAAACTTGGCCTCATAGAGCATCGACAATGTGCCAGAATACCTGAAGATCAAACAATGTCTGTCTCATTTTCAAAGGAGTATATGTCTTGTTTCATCGATCTCTATATTTGAAGACTTAGACATAACTGTCAAATCAATGCTCTCCTCAACCAGTTTAGCATTCATATTCCCATGATATCCCATCTGCACCATAAAATGGATGTCTTCCTACTGGTCTACTGCTCTTTTAATGCAGCCTGAATCTCGAGAACTTTTAGCAGTGAACCTCAAGGTGCTTATCTTTGGTAACCTTATTCTTTCTGGTTCAAGGGAATCGCGACATAGATATCCAACCAAGCAGGACTGTCTTGTACACACTGGAAGAACCTTCTCCTGATTCACACTAGAAATACTCTCCTTCAAACAGCTCTCTGAATATTGATCAAATGGTTTGTTGATGCTTCTTTCTACAGATATTGTTTGTGATCTCTTTGAGTGTTCCTTCTGCTCGACACAAAGAGTTTGTTGCTTCTTGGCACTAAGACCCTGTCTTGCAGGCAACACTCTTGTCAATTTGGATGTCTTTTTCCCATCTTTAAAGCAAGGACTGGGTGTTTTCGCAGTAGCAATCCTTTCTGATAAATTTTGAGGACTTCTGGAATTTGGGATTGCTGAGGTTTGAGTTCTATGATTTGAAATTGTTGAATTTTGAGGGCTTTTAGAACTTGGAACAAGTCCAGATCTGTTTGGATATCCATTCTTCACAATAAAATCTTTGGAACTTGAAATACAAGCCACACAACCCACAACAGGTCTCTTGGAAGAAAATTCACCTGCTCTACTTTTGACATCATTAAACTCAATCTCAGATGATATTCTCTTTCCATGTGCATTTCTGAGAGAGCTCAGATTTGCAGGAGACTGAATAGTAGAACTTGCATCCTTGTTGGATGTGACAATTCCCCCATACCGGCTAGGTACAATTCGTGTATGTTTACAGGAAGGATACACCTTGTTCTCTCGATGACTCAATTCAACCTTGCTGCAGTGTCCAACAGGGTCATTGGAAGATAGCTTTTGAGATTCCTTGTTCTCTGATAGTTCAAAAAGCTTCTTGTGATTCTCTTGAACTGATTTTCTACCCTCCAAATTCATAGATTTAATTCTTCCTTGCACCTTGTCGCCCACGAAAACTTCTTTAGACTTTGAATGGGTGCAAAAATTGTGTTCCCATTGTAAAGGACTTGGACCTAATTCTTTAGACTTTAAATGGGTGCAGAAACTGATTTTGTTTTCTAAAGGACTTAGATTCAGTTCTTTAAATTTTGAATGTGTGCAACAAATGAGATTCTTTTCCAGAGGACTTACACTGTGCTGGCATATGTTTTCCTTACAATCAAACCTTTCAGGAGCATCTGATTCCCTCATTGCATCTGTAGACAAATCATTTTTCTTGGGATTCTGTTTCCCATCTCCTTTGTCATTCTTCTCTTTAAAATTGTCAACCTTGATGTTGCTTATCTCGCTAGGGGTCCTGCATAGTTGAGGTCCAGATGGCCCCAAAGTCACAGCTCTTCTCCGAGTTTGAGGAGTCTGAATGGAATTTATCTTTCTGGTTGAACTTGTTTCAAAAAGGTTTTGCTCATATTTCATTTGGTAGTTAGAATCACATTGTCGAAATTTTGCAGATATAAACCTTCCTCGTTTTTCCTTCCCAGAACTACCTTGTTGAGGACTATTCTTAATCTCTGTCTTATTAGCAACTTTCATTGGAGTGTACATTTTTCCAGTGCTTTCCTTAACATCTGCATGGGATTGTACCTCACAATTTGTTTTTTGCAATTTCAATTCTGCTAGTTTCTGTGTGAGACGGGAAATTTCCTTTTCTATCGCCTCAATTCTTAAATCAATATTGTCATTTTTCACTTCGGCTCCCACCTGCTCTGTACCATTTTTTTTCTCTGTTGCAGATTCACAGTCATTTGCATTCAGAACTGTTTGCAAGGCAGCATTCTCTGTTTCAAGCAATGTTTTTTCTGTAGACTGAAGAGATATTTGTCCAGTCTGAAGAGCTTGGGCTTCACTCCTCTTTTCAGATGTTGGACTATGTGTGCCAATGGGAGTATACCAAGTGCTAACTGAAGACTCACCATCCCAATTCTCATTCTCCTTCAAGGAATCGTTAACTGTTTCCTTTTCTTCAACAATAATAGCATGAGCCTTTCCAATGGCACTACATAACTCATTCGATTCAGTTACCTCTGCATTGCATTCCTTACTTTCTAGTATTGAATTTTCAGTTTCCAGTGTAGGTTCTCTAGTGTAAATAGAATTGCTCCATGCAAATCTACAACCAGTCTTTTGAGCTGTGGGAGAAACAGAACCTGCAAAAAAAAACATGAAATTTCAAAACTCTAGATTTCAGGAAAAACAAAGACAGTAAATTATGCTTAGTAAAAGTTACAACCCAGAATAAAACAACTTAAAGAGTTCAATTTCTCATGGAGTATGACTAGATCCAAATTCCACTGGGGTATTTACAAACTCAGACCCATACAGCTCCTCCTCCCATCAGGTTGTCATGACTGAAGATACCCTTATCAGCACAAATTAACTACAGCTTTCAGGAAAGACAGACTGTAAGTTTGGCTTAGCAACAACTACTTATCTATGATAAAACTTATTTTCGGTTACATTCTTAGGGAACCCTAATAGGACCCAAAGTCCGTGGAGTAATACTAGCTCAGATAGACCCTATCCATACCTTGTCATGAATGCAGATGCCCGCTAAATTAGGAGAATTCAAATTTCAGATTACTCATGACAGTCCATTTCTAGTTGACAATTTACCAGCTCAAACATGTAGATCCCCACACAATCTCTGTTTTTCATGAATATAGATACATAAGAGTAGAAAATATAATAGGATCTTGACAACCTGTTTTATGAAGCTTTGAATTCTTTTAATTCAATTAATTTGGATCTATAGGGGCATCTACGTGTGAGGGTGGTTTTTAGTGGGGCCTATATGGATTCGAGCTAGTAAAAACTCAAAAGAATTTGGGTTCTTTTATGACTCCATAGGGTTTTGTGCTCTTTTTTTCATATAGATTAAAGAGGGGGTCTATTGGGCCCTCACCCATGAAAATGATCAAAATACATAAAACCAACAAAATTGGAACAAAACCAGATCTAACATACTGCAACATATAAGGCTGATAAAGGCCAAGGAAACACAAAGAAGCATCCTACCATCCAACAGAGGACCAAGCAAAAAGCATCCTGCAACCAATAGAACACCATAGCAAAAACCAAAATCAAGGTTCCCAGACTGTAATAGAGTTTGGTAAACCCCTAACCCCCAACACCCCCAATAGAAGCTCCAGCCGAAGACACTATTGCCACCACCACATCCTTAGAGTGAGACGCAAGACTTACCCTGCATTTAGGTAACTGTAGAAAATTAACACCATGCATCACCTCCCTCCTCTGAAAATCCCAACACAAGCTGCCACCTTCCAGTGAGGGAAGTGTGAAGGCACTTGTGACTTCTAGAGTGCCCCTCAAGTGGGTAGCCAACACATGTTTCAACATAGTCTTCAAATTAAGATAGAAAGCTTGAACATCCTGTAGCTGATGAAAAACCAACAGTAGTTACTCATCAAGGACACTGATGTCATTCATGGCAACCTGGATAAGACCACCTTGAACAAAAGGAGGAGAGCAAAACCACCACCATTCAATTGTGCAGGAAAGAGAGAAAAGTCCTCAAGCAACAAAAAAAGCAGAATCCAATTCCACACGGCTACATCCCAGACCTTTTCCTCAAGCTTCTTCAAAAAATCTTTATGTATGGAAACCCTACTACATATAGAGCCATTATTGGCCAAGCCTTGTGACCCCAAAACACTTTTAACCAAATTCATGGCTACAAGGTTGAAGCGGTTAAAATTTAGACACAAACCTCTATATGAAACTACCCCTCTATACCTATAGTAAGGGTCCCAGGATTTAGACACAAACCTCTATATGAAACTACCCCTCTATACCTATAGTAAGGGTCCCAGGATTTAGACACAAACCTCTGTCAAGCCATAGCAAGGAAAATTTAGAGGCAAGATAAGTAGAATGCCAACAAACTACCACTTCCTAGAATGCACACAAAGGATTGTAGGAATACACACAGCACTGAGAGGGGGGATGAATCAGTGTTGTTAACAATTTTAACACTTGCACCTTTTGATTAATTTAATTTCACAATTATAGAATTCTTCAGATAGAACAAAAATTATGCAGAGTATCAACACAAAATTTGACACAAGAAATTTCCTGAGTGGAAAACCCTCCTGGGGTATAAAAACCACTCAATTGCCTCACTGGCTTAACAAAAATTTCAGATTACAACTGTCTCACTGACATTACAATTTTGCCTCACTGGCATATTGTACTTCTCTGCATATCTCACTGACATTACAACATCAACAATATAATGAACAGTACAACTCAGGGGGTTTCCCTGTTTCAATAAGAACAATACCTTATTTCTCCTTTTCAAAAACAACAAATGTATATTTTCTGTAATCAAACTTCAACTGTCATCAAAACATTATCTTCACAACAATCAATCAGATTTGATCTTCAAAATATTTCATACCTCTATCTCTGCAAATCAATCTCAAAACAACTTAATTCATACTTTCCAATTTCATAGACTCTTTCACTGCAATACTGAAAAATTTAACCTTCTCCAAAATTATTTTTCAAAGCTTTAGCCTTCTCTGAGGAAATATTGTTCTGCTCTGATCATAAAAAAAAACTCCAACCTTGATTGCACAATCACACCTTCAAAACTGAACAAATCTCACTATGCAAAAAGATGTCTCTTCATGTCAAAGTATACCTGCAATTCATAACAAAATACATCTTGTAACTAATTATCCCACCCTTTGAAAAACTTTCTCACACTATTCAAAATCATCTCTTATCTACATCAATCCCACACTTGCCATTCAAAATCTCTCTTTATACAAAATGAACTTCCATCATACAATATCTTTAAAATCGGTTCAACTTCCAACATCATATTTTATTCATATCACATTCTCTGAAAGAAATAAAAACTAAAACATCATCATGAAGATCACATTCTTTTCATATTCTGTGTCGTAGGAAACCTTCTAAATTTCACTTACTTTTACCAAAAAAAATCTAACTTGAGTGCCTCTTCATCTTCGGTGAAAGAAATGAAAATAGCATGCTTTTATGCCTTTTTGAAACATAGTGGCCGTCAATTTTAGCAAGTGTAACTGACCGTTTGAGGCAACTTGTAGTTCAAACCTTATCCCTCCGATTCGCGCGGCCCGCCATATGATGTTTAAACGATGATCGTTGATCAAACTTTTCCCGCGGAGCACAAAGGAAGGTAACCTGGTGAACGGGCACCCTAGGCGTCAGGGCCGGTAAAACTGACGACTCTGCACCCTTTAAATTGTCACTTAAGTGGCTTTGACTGCTTCAGCCGGTCAATAATCAATTAAAAGAAAAGTGCACTGACGGCTTTAATAGGCTTTTGAGGAAGTTTTATTTAGGTCTTGTGAAACAATGAAGAGAATCATAAACCACTATATGTGTCACTTGTCACTATAAACCACTTGTAAGAGTTTTACAACCTAAATACTGAGATGATACCAAACCTCCAAACCACTGTGATTGCACTAAAATACTGAGATGATACCAAACCACTGTGATTACAACAAGCCACAATCAAAAGTGTGCCATAATTGCATGAAGACCACTCATAATGCCAACCTTTGCCACTTTCACTGAGAGCATGAAGACATGAACTGAGATGATACCAAACCACTATGATTACAACAAGCCACAATCAAGAGTGTGCCATAATTGCATGAAGACCACTCATAATGCCAACCTTTGCCACTTTCACTGAAAGCATGAAGACATGAACTGAAACATATGAGAAAGCACCACCATGGTAACCCTGAAGAAAAACATAGAGATCACAACCAAGATCACCAACATTTTGACATCAATGAGAAGACAACAATACACACTACAAAACTCCCCCTTTGTCTTTGACATTGATGGCAAAACCATTACTTATTTCTCCCCCTTTTTGACATAAAATGTCAAAGAAAAAAATACCACAACCAATTAAATCCTGTTCTTGTAAATGCAATCCTCGAAAAAAAATGTCAAAACCAACACTCTACTTCACACTGATCAAATGCACAATACAGTAACACTGCCAATCACAACAAATATGTACAAAAAACTATATACAGACTATGTACAAATGAGATTCAGGACATCATAATGATATAGAAAACAACTCCCCCTGAATCCAATATCTCTGTAACTTATTGAAGAGAGACAAGAGACAGAACTCCTAATCTCTGTCTCAGAGTTTCAAATGTCTCCTTTGCCAAAGGCTTTGTGAATATGTCAGCCAATTGATCACTTGTATGCACATATTCCAAAGCAACTTCATTTTCAATCACCTTTTCTCTTAGAAAATGATATCTGATAGCAATGTGCTTAGTTCTTGAATGCATTATAGGATTCTTTGACATATTGATAGAACTTGTGTTATCACAAAGAATAGACACAGGCTTTTTAACCTCAACCTTAATATCAAGAAGTGATTGTACCATCCAAAGTACCTATGTACAACATGAAGAAGCAGCAATGTACTTAACTTCAGCTGTAGATAGAGAAACACAATCTTGTTTCTTACTATGCCATGCAACCAATCTGCCCCCCAGAAAGAAAGCTACCCCACTTGTACTTTTTATGTCATCAGGACATCCAGCCCAATCTACATCTGTATAGGCAAGAAGTGTAAAATCATTTTGTCTAGGGTACCATAAACCAAAATCAAGTGTACCTTTAATATATCTAAAGATTCTCTTAACAGCATTCAAATGTGATTGTTTAGGACAAGCTTGAAATCTTGCAAGCAAACAAACAGCCTGCATAATATCAGGCCTAGAAGCAGTGAGATATAAAAGACTCCCAATCATAGATCTATAAAGAGACTGATCTACTTCAGGTGATTCATCATTTTTACTTAGCTTATGCCCTGTCTCCATAGGAGTACCCAAAGGTTTGCAATCATCCATTTGAAATCTCTTTAACATCTCTTTGGCATATTTATTTTGTGAGATAAATATTCCCTTTTTAAGCTGAGATACCTGAAGACCAAGAAAGAAAGACAATTCTCCCAACATAGACATCTCAAATTCTGACTTCATGATGTTAGGAAATGAATGACTCATATCATCATTGTTACTACCAAAAGTAATATCATCAACATAAATTTCAACAACCAGAATATCCTCACCTTTGATTAGATAGTACAAATTATTGTCCACACCTCCTTTTGTGAACCCCTGTTCTTGCAGAAACTTATCCAGTCTATAATACCAAGCCCTTGGAGCTTGTTTTAAACCATATAAGGCCTTTTTCAACCTATAAACATGATCTGAATTATCTTTATTCACAAAACCTTTTGGTTGTTCCATGTAAACTTCTTCTTCAAGATCTCCATTTAGAAATGCTGATTTTACATCCATTTGGTAAACTTTAAAATTTTTATAAACTAAGAAAGCTAAAAACATTCTTATAGCTTCTAATCTAGCAACAGGAGCAAATGTTTCTTCAAAGTCAATACCTTCAATTTGTGAATACCCGATGCAAACCAATCTAGCTTTGTTTCTAACAACTTTACCTTTATCATCAAGCTTATTCCTAAAAACCCATTTTGATCCAATGACATTCTTACCTTCTGGTCTTGGAACAAGTTCCCATGTTTTGTTCTTTTCTATTTGGCTTAACTCCTCTTCCACAGCTTTAATCTAGGCTTCATCTTTGTTGGCCTCAACATAACTTTTAGGTTCCATTTCAGATATCAAGCACACATGTGCTTGATTGTGTGCAGCAGCAAGCTTTCTTCTAGTTACCACACCACTGTCCTTGTCCCCAATGATCAACTCATGAGGATGATCTCTTTGAATGCCTTTGAAGGAGTCTTTGTCTTAACATCAATAGATTTTTCAGGATCTTCTTCCTCTTCCTGAATTTCTTCTTCCTTTTGTGAATGATGATCATCTTCCCTGTCATGAATCAACTGCATACAGGGCTGCAAATCCTCATCCACCTTAACATTAGTACTTTCAATTATTCTTTGAAGCCTATTGTTAAAGCACTTATATGCTTTGCTATGTGTAGAATAACCAAGAAATATGCCTTCATCACATCTAGACTCAAAACCACATAAGCCATCATTATCTTTCTTGATGTAACACTTCCAAAAATTTTAAAATAACCAACATTAGCTGACTTACCATACCAAAGTTCATAAGGAGTATAATTTGACTTTACCCTTAATTGAACTCTGTTCAAAGTATATACAGCTGTATGAACAACTTCTCTCCAATAGACATTAGGTAGATTTGCATCATGTAGTAAGGTTCTTGCCATTTCTTTTACAGTCCTATTTTTCCTTTCAGCTACTCCATTTTGTTGTGGAGTTCTAGGAGTGGAGAATTGCCTTCTTATCCCATGTTTTTTACAATACTCCTCAAATTCCTTTGAAGTATACTCTCCTCCATTGTCTGACCTTAAACATTCTAGCTTGAAATCAGATTCCTTTTCAACCATCTTTTTGAAGATTTTGAATCTATCAAATGCCTCTGATTTATGCCTTAAGAATGTTACTCATGTCATTCTTGAAAAATCATCAATGAAAAGCATAAAATATTTTTCTCCTCCTAGAGTTTTAGTCCTTGTAGGACCACACAAATCTGAATGTACCAGCTGCAAAGGTTTTGAAGTAAAATACTCCTTAGGTTTGAAACTAACTTTGGTTTGCTTACCCAGCTGACACTCTTTGCATATAGTATTACTTGGTTTTGAAATATGAGGCATATTTCTGACATTGTGATTCTTGCTGATTCTCACAAGATTGTCAAAATTCACATGACCAAGTCTTCTATGCCACAACCAGCTTTCCTCAATTTGACCCATGAAACAGATATGGCTATCAACACTTTTAGTTTCAGAGTTATGAAGATTGTAGATGTTACCACTAATCCTTAGACCTGCTGCAATAATTTTACCTGATTTCTTTTTGATCTCACATCCATGTGCATCAAAAACCACATTAAAACCATTGTCACATATTTGACTAACACTTAACAAATTGTGCTTCAGTCCTTCTACAAAATTCACATCATGTAGTGGTGTTTCATCATCAAGAAGAATTGTACCTTTGCCTTTGATCATAATGCAATCATTATTTCCAAACATAATAGAGCCTTCATTAATGTCTTCAAACTTAACAAATTTTTCTTTGTCTCCTGTCATGTGGTTGGAACATCCACTGTCAATCACCCACTGTTCCTTCTTTTTGGCATGAAAAGCAGCTTGTACAATCATAACATCAAGGCTCTTATTGATTACCTTAGGTTTCCAAACAAGCAACTTCTTTTCAGAACTTAAAGAAGACAAACCTATAACAGTATTCCTTATAGTTTGCTGCATTTGCAAAGAAGGTCTACAAAATTTGGCAATATGCCCAAAATTTTTACAATTGTGACAATTCAAACTTCTTAAAAACATGAATGGATTCCTTAGAAATAAATGCATTTCTCTTCTGACTCCAAATCTGCATTCACTGGCTTTATGTCCAAACCTATTGCAACAAAAACAATATCCAACAAAGTGAGTATTATACCTGAAAGTATCACTCCTGTTGTAGTTTGTTGTCCTTATGATTGATTTGCCATTTGTACTAGCCTTTTGAGAACATTGTCCCTCTTCAAATCCAAGACCTAATTTATCTTTGAATCCTTTTTGTCTATCAAGAAGATCATCAAGTTTATCACTACTTCTGCACATATCAAGTCTTCTTCTCAGATCAACAATTTCAGCTTCAAGTGTATGACGTTCCTTGTCCTTATTATTCAACTCTTTGTCTTTATCATCAATAATTCTCTTACTTTCTTCAAGAGAAAGAATTAGATCAGTAATCTGTTTCTCATAACAAGTTAATTTATCATTCATGATATCATTTTCCTTTTGAAACTGACATCTTTGTGCAATGATTTCCTTTTTAAGTTTCTTGACTTGACTTAATGCACACTTCAATTCTCCTTCAAAGTCAATAATAGCTTCACAACTGTTTGATTGTTCCTCACATTTTTCATTTTGAACTTCATTTAGAAAAGCCATAAATAAAGTCTGTGCATTTTCATCAAGAAAATCATCTGAATCACTTTCAGTCATATCAACATTTTTGATGAACAAACTTCTTTTTTTTCTGAAATTATTTTTCTTTCTAGAAACAAACTGTTTCTTTTTGAATTGCTTCTTGTATTCATCTTCATCACTGTCTAGGTCTTTGTAAGGACACTGAGCTGCATAGTGTCCAATCTTTCCACACTGAAAACATTTGAATGAAAGCTTACCTTTGTACTTACCAACAGATCCCTTCTTCAACTTGCTTGCAAGAGATATTTCTTGATCATCATCTAATTCTTCTGAATCAGAAATCTCTTTTTCTTTTCTGACTGATTTGAAAGCAACTTCTTTGCTTGAAGGTATGTCATTACTAATTCTCATCTCATAAGCTATGAAAGTGCCATGAAGTTCATCAAAGGTAACTTTGCTTAAGTCTCTTTCTTCAACTGCAGACACTTTGGATTCATATTTTAGATTTAAAGTCCTTAAGACTTTTGTAACAACTGTCTTCTCTTCCAGTGTATCACCAAGTCCTCTTATAGCATTTACAATTTCTTAGACTCTTAGAAGATATCCTGCCACTTTCTCATCATCACTCATTCTGAGACTTTCAAATTTGGCTCTGTAGGATTGTAGTTTTGCTTCTTTGATTTTATCATCTCCTTGATAAATATTAGACAGTTTGTCCCATATTTCCTTGGTTGTTTTACACTCCATGATCTTGACAAGTATGTCATTGGTAAGACCACAACATAATGCATTTTTAGCCTTAGCATTATTTTCATATGCTCTTTTCTCATCAGCTGTGCTAGGAGGATTTGTAGCAGTATATGCAGTAACAATGGCAGCATACACATTATACCCCAGAGATGACAAATATGACTCCATCCTGAATTTCCAAAAAGCATAGTTAGAACCATCAAACACAGGTGCTTTGTAACTTGAGTAACCTTCTTGACTTGCCATGATAAGTATTCCAGAAATATGATCTTCCCAAGCTGATTAAGCCTTGACAGGGTACCAGACTCTGATACCAATTGTAGGAATACACACAACACTAAGAGGGGGGGTGAATCAGTGTTGTTAACAATTTTAACACTTTTTGCACCTTTTGATTAATTTAATTTCACAATTATAGAATTCTTCAGATAGAACAAAAATTATGCAGAGTATCAATACAAAATTTGACACAAGGAATTTCCCGAGTGGAAAACCCTCCTGGGGTATAAAAACCACTCAACTGCCTCACTGGCTTAACAAAAATTTCAGATTACAACTGTCTCACTGACATTACAATTTTGCCTCACTGGCATATTGTACTTCTCTGCATGTCTCACTGACATTACAACATCAACAATATAATGAACAGTACAACTCAGGGGGTTTCCCTGTTTCAATAAGAACAATACCTTATTTCTCCTTTTCAAAAACAACAAATTTATATTTTCTGTAATCAAACTTCAACTGTCATCAAAACATTATCTTCACAACAATCAATCAGATTTGATCTTCAAAATATTTCATACCTCTATCTCTGCAAATCAATCTCAAAACAACTTAATTCATACTTTTCAATTTCATAGACTCTTTCACTGCATTACTGAAAAATTTAACCTTCTCCAAAATTATTTTTCAAAGCTTTAGCCTTCTCTGAGGAAATATTGTTCTGCTCTGATCATAAAAAAAAACTCCAACCTTGATTGCACAATCACACCTTCAAAACTGAACAAATCTCACTATGCAAAAAGATGTCTCTTCATGTCAAAGTATACCTGCAATTCATAACAAAATACATCTTGTAACTAATTATCCCATCCTCTGAAAAACTTTCTCACACTCTTCAAAATCATCTCTTATCTACATCAATCCCACACCTGCCATTCAAAATCTCTCTTTATACAAAATGAACTTCCATCATACAATATCTTCAAATCGGTTCAACTTCCAACATCATATTTTATTCATATCACATTCTCTGAAAGAAATAAAAACTAAAACATCATCATGAAGATCACATTCTTTTCATATTCTGTGTCGTAGGAAACCTTCTAAATTTCACTTACTCTTACCAAAAAAAATCTAACTTGAGTGCCTCTTCATCTTCGGTGAAAGACATGAAAATAGCATGCTTTTATGCCTTTTTGAAACATAGTGGCCGTCAATTTTAGCAAGTGTAACTGACGGTTTGAGGCAACTTGTAGTTCAAACCTTATCCCTCCGATTCGCATGGCCCGCCATATGATGTTTAAACGATGATCGTTGATCAAACTTTTCCCGCAGAGCACAAAGGAAGGTAACCTGGAGACCGGGCACCCTAGGCGTTGGGGCCGGTAAAACTGACAACTCTGTACCCTTTAAATTGTCACTTAAGTGACTTTGACTGCTTCAGCAGGTCAATAATCAATTAAAAGAAAAGTGCACTAACGGCTATAATAGGCTTTTGAGGAAGTTTTATTTAGGTCTTGTGAAACAATGAAGAGCATCATAAACCACTATATGTGTCACTTGTCACTATAAACCACTTGTAAGAGTTTTACAACCTAAATACTGAGATGATACCAAACCTCCAAACCACTGTGATTACACTGAATACTGAGATGATACCAAACCATTGTGATTACAACAAGCCACAATCAAAAGTGTGCCATAATTGCATGAAGACCACTCATAATGCCAACCTTTGCCACTTTCACTGAGAGCATGAAGACATGAATTGAGATGATACCAAACCATTATGATTACAACAAGCCACAATCAAGAGTGTGCCATAATTGCATGAAGACCACTCATAATGCCAACCTTTGCCACTTTCACTGAAAGCATGAAGAGATGAACTGAAACATATGAGAAAGCACCACCATGGTAATCCTGAATAAAAACAGAGAGATCACAACCAAGATCACCTACATTTTGACATCAATGAGAAGACAACAATACACACTACAAGGATGCCTAGCCAAACTACCAAATGCATTCGATGCCAAACACTCAACCAACAATTAAAGGGAGCTAGCTCTTGAAGAGCCTCACACAAGCCAAAAAGTAGTATCAACATTGTAAGTCTAGGGAACACAACTCTCATTGCCATAAGCAGACTAGATATAAGGTCATGTAGAACCTCCTACTCTCTTGTACTTTGGTCAACTGGTCATGGATGTTATCATAATGAGAGTTGCCCAGTTAATGATCTCTTGATCTTTCAAGATGACGGATATGAACCTAAACATCCAGGGAGCAAAGGTGGAGGATGCTGGTAGTCTCATTATTTTGTTCATCAATGTAATCATATCTCCAGTCTCCATCTAAAATTCTCTCCTAACCATTTATTTGGGGAGCTTGGAGATGACAGACCTAGGCTTTTCCAACCATCTTTTGTCCAATGCCGGTCTCATTGAAGAAATTTAGGGCATCCTCTTGTGTCAGCTGGATAACTTCAGGATGCTGAGCCTTGAGGGATTTGGAATGTCTCTCTAATAGCTTTAGGGATCAGGGTCAACAATTCTTCCCTCATAATCTTCCTTGTTCTAGTATATAGTATCTTGCATAGGTCATAACCAATTTAAGAGAATAAGGTGATCCCACAATAGTGTGTCCCACTTTTTGGCCAAAATAAGACATTGAATCAATATTTTTAACCAAATTTTTACTTAGTGTCACTTATAACAACTAAATCATTAAGAATTTGAAGATGATGTGAACTAGTGATTTTTGAGATTTTATGTGTAGATTCTAAATATATTTAAAAAAAATTGTGAAATTTTTTAAATAACTTTTATTAACTTTTTTATAGTTAATAGTATTTTTAAAAAGTGACATTTATTCAATATTTTTTTTTAAAAAGTGACATTTATTCATTATCGCATTACATTTTTTTATAGAAAGGAAAAAATTATAAATTTTTTAACATAGATTCGTAACACCAATATTTAGTGTGCATATGTTTTTCAGTAATTTTTTGTCCCATATTTTATTTTTATTAATTTTTGAATTAAGATTAATTATAATTTAGACATAAGTTTCTTCCATATCATATAACTTTTTCTAGATATTTTAAAGAAAATTTTCTCTATTTTACTATATTTCCACGTGTGTCGAATAGAGACTTTTATATTCAATGAAAAACCTATGTTCATTAGAAAATAGAAAATAAATATAATAATCATATATATATATAATTCTCAAAACTAATAGAAATGATGGTGCTCTGCAACCGAAATTGGTCCCGAAACAAACCACTTGCCCTTCCAACTTTCCAGCCTATCTGAAATTCGCATGATGAACTAGGGTTTTCAGTAGATCTATCCACGGAAGTGGCGCAAGATTCTCTTTTGCTTAAGGAGGTAGTTGTTCACACGAGGTTTATTGGGCCAAATAGATCCTAGCTTCACTCTAAAGTTTCTACTAAAAGGCTTCTTTGTTTCAATTTTCCTGAGCCAGGAGGACCGCGACTCTATTTGGATAGAGCACCATGGAAGGATGGAGAAAATATATTATTCATCAAAGAATGGAACCCTATCTTCAATCTGGTAGCAACCAACCCGGCGAAATCCTCCAAATGGCTGCGGCTGTATAATCTTCTAGTGGAATTCTGGTCCAAACAAAGTCGGAGGAAGATTGGCGATGCTTTTGGAATGACCATAGAAATTGATTTCGAGATTCTCAAAGGCAACTCCTATCTCTATGCAAGGATATTGGTGGCGTCTATTATTGACATCTCCAAGGAGATCATCCTTAACTCAGCTACAGGCCATTGGCTGCAACAAATTGAAATTGAAGCCCTGAAGTTCTATTGTACAAATCATGGTAGAAGAAACCATAATTTGACCAATCACACTCTCCAAACCACTGCACTAGATAGGAGAATAAAACTGTGAAAGAAATTGTAACAATTGCGAATAATGACTCAGATTCAATTCACGATGCGATGAATAAGATGACCCATGTTTCAAATGATCCTATGATTTCTCTGTCGCTCTACAAGGAGGATGAAGACTCAAGGCTGCCAAGCCCTACTGGAATAGAGGTAGAGGATGCATTGGATTGGTCTGGGGATGAATCTTGGGAAGATGATGAGATTGGCCTCATTGAGTCTAGGGTTCTGGAGCAGATGGCCTCCAGAATATCCAAGCCTAAAATTCACTTTGGGAAGAAGAAAGAGAGGAAGACCAATAGAGAGTGAAGGGAAGTGGACGCATGTGCTAGTGGCCAGGTTTCCAACAACTATTTATTTCTGAACGCCAAGAGAGGAGGCCCCTCCCTTGAGGAGCCATGAAGCTATCATCATGGAATGTTAGGGGCTTGAATGCCCCTAACAAACAACGCTTGGTGGAGCATCAACTCCAAGTCCTAAGTGCTAATATCAACCTCATTCAAGAGTCCAAGCTCAAAACTAAGGAGTCAAATAAGTTTAGATCTTCTTGTGCTAATTGGAAAGGTCACTTTGTATCCACACTGGGTGCTTGTGGAGGAATTGGCTTGCTATGGATACCGTTGAGAGTTCAAGTTAAGATTTGCTTCGAGTGCCTAAATTGGATGGTGGCTGAAGTTACTTGCCTTTCTTCTAGACTGTTCTTTCAACTCTTTAATGTCTACTATCCTGTAAAAAGTAATGAGAAAGCTAAGGTTTGGAAGGAGCTCGAGGATTACATTTCTTCTTCTAAGTTAGATCTATTCATCATGGGAGGGGATTTTAATGCTATCCTAACTAGCTCGGATAAAAGAGGCAGCCGCCCTTTAAATAGCAAAGCCCAAGAAGAATTCTAAGAATTTGTGGAGAAATTTGGTCTTCTGGATCTTGTTCCAAAGAATGGTTGTTACATGTGGACCAATAGAAGGCAAGGCTTCACAAACATTGCTGAAAGCCTAGACCAATTCCTATGCAGACCTATTTGGCTAAATAAACATGTATTGTTGGAATCCTCTATTGCCCCTATATCTAGATCAGATCATTACCCAATATTGTTGTCCATATCCAATGACTACGCTCCAGCTGAATGCCCCTTTAAATTTGAGAGAATGTGGCTCAAGCATGAGGACATCAAAAACCTAATGGCAGAATGGTGGACCACAACCCAAATACAAACAAGACCCAACATGTTCATGCTAGCAAAGAAACTCATTTCTATTAAAAATTGTTTGAAAAAGTGGAACAAGGAATCTTTCAAGAATATTTTCAAAGAAAAAGGAAGAGTTGAATTGGAATTGGCTGATCTCAACCAAGTTATTTTAGATCAAGGAATGACACAAGAGGAATATGATAAAGAAAAACGTTGCTCAGTGAATACCATGAATTAGTTGCTAGAGAGGAAGTGTACTGGAGATCGAAGTCCAAGGAGTGCTGGCTAAAGGAAGGGGATTCGAATACAAGGTTTTTTCATAATTCAACTTAAGAAAGAAGGGAACAAAACAAGATCTCTCTTCTCAAGTGAGTGGATGGTGTGGAAATTATTGAACCTAGTGAAATCCAACAAGAGGCATTGTCCTACTTTCAAAACCTACTTGCCTGCTCAAATGTGTCCAATGTGGCATGTCAAAAATTGTTCCTCAATCTCATACCATCGATTATCAATGAAGAAGACAATCAAATGCTAGATTCTCCTATCACCATGGAAGAAGTAAAGACTGCCATGTTTCAAATGCATCCAGATAAACCACCTGGACATGATGGCTTTCCAGCCAAATTCTACCAACATTTTTGGGACATCTTAGGCACAAACATTTGGGGAGTGGTGGAGGAATTGAGAGCCTCAAAGAAAGTTCTCAAGGATTTAAATTCTACACTCATAGAGCTTTAATTCCAAAAAAGCATGAGGCTGATACTATGGCAGATTTCAGGTCTATTTTCTTGTGTAACACTTCCTACAAGATTATTTCAAAGGTAATGGCCAACAGGCTAAAAATAGTTATGCCAAAGATCATTTCTGAAGAACAGAGTGGATTTACTCCAAGAAGGACAATAACAAATGACATTATCATCACACATGAGGCCATCCACTCCGTTACATGCACAAATCAATTATGCATAGTCATCAAACTAGACATGAGCAAAGACTATGATGGTGTCGACTAGAGATTTATGCTTACAGTCCTTCAACAATTTGGTTTCAGTCCTTCATGGATTCAATGGATTTATAGTAGCAACTCCTCGGTTTTCTACTCAATCCTTGTCAATGGAAGCTCGATTGGGCTTTTTGAACCTACGAGGGGGCTTAGACAGGGAGACCCATTGTCACCCTTCCTCTTTGTGATCATGGCCGATGCCTTAGGAAAGGTTGTGAAAGCACAAATAGAGCGTGGTTTATGGGCAAGAGTACACATTGCAGATGACTTCCCTCCAATTACCCACCAACAATTTGCAGATGATACCATCTTCTATGGTATGTCAGATTTAAATGAAGCACGAGCAATCAAAGACACCTTGGATAGGTATGTATTGGCCTCTGAGCAACATCTTAACAAGAATAAATCAAGTATTTTCTTTTTTAAAACAAAAGGAACCGTGAGGAGAAGGATTACCTCACTGCTAGAATTTAACTCAGAATCCCTCCCAAGCAAGTACCTAGGAGTACCCCTATTCAAAGGAGTGATGAGGTCAAGTCTTTTGGATGAAACAATAGAAAATGTAAGCAAAAAGTCACCTCATGGAAGGGAAAATGGCTCTCAATGGCAAGGAAAATCACGATGATCAAAATCGTCCTATCTGCCATTCCGATATACCTTCTATCAAGCACTCAAACAACAAGCAAAGAAAACAACATTCTGGAAGGTATCTTTAAGAAGTTCATGTGGGAAGGTTCAAAGGAAGTCAGAAGAATTTTGCTTATTAGTTGGGATACGACCTGCAAAGAAAAAATAGTGGGTGGACTTGGATTTCAGAAAATCTAGCTCCAAAATAAAGCGCTTGAAGCCAACCTGATCTGGAAAATGTTTGACACCCCAAACACAAGGTGATGCTGGATTTTACAATGTAAATACTTGGATTCAAACGAGCCAAGTAGAATTCTCACCACCCCGAATCCGTTAGGAGGTTCACATAAATGGAATTTTATGAATTACTATAAACCCCTAATCACTGATCATTTGTCCTAGGTAATTAATGATGGAAAATCCGCATCCATTTGGGAGGATTCATGGAACGAATACCCGCCCCTGGTTGAGGACATTCATCTTCAGGGATGCATGGACATTCTCACCAATCATTGGGGCTTTCGAGTGGTGGACTATATGACACAAGTTACAACAGGGGTTTACTCAGATTGGAAATGGAAATGCTTGCAATCTACACCTCTATCATCATAACAAATTGAGTTCCTAACCAAAGCTTTGGCAGAACGGAAAATTTTCATTAATGGGAAACAATACAAGATCATGTGGACAAGAGCTAAGTTGAGACTATATTCAGTTAGAATGGGATACAAACTATAGATTTCTAAGAGAAATCAAGGAAACTAGCAGGCTAAACTTTGCTGGACACCATGTTTTCTTCCAACAACAGGTGCCTTTGCATGGAGAACACTCCATAATAGAATACTAACTGGGGACATATTAAGAACCATTGGAATAGAAGGTCTATCCTATTATGTATTGTGTAAAAAGGAAGAAGAAAGTGCAAACCATCTCCTTTTGAATTGCGAGTTCGCTAGACAATGCTGGGAGTGGTTTGTGAGAAGTATTGGCTGGAGTGGTGCCTTCGCTAATAACCTACTAGACACATTCAGAATCTGGCCTAAGCTGAGGGAGTCCTTATGGGAAGGAATTTGGATTGTAGGCCCTTCTCTAATCATCTGGAACATTTGGAAGGAATTAAATAAATGTATTTTTAAAGAAGAAAAAATCTTTGTTGAGGGGGTCATCAAAAAAATAGAGTAGAGCATATGTGAAATAGTCATGGCCAAGAAGAAATCTAGCAAAGCTCACCCAAAACCATTCAAAAGTTGGGATGAAAGCATAATGAAGATATGGCCAGTCCTCAAACCTACAACTTCTTATATGGCAAGCAGGCCTTACCCAAGCAAAAAATTGAAGAGAGCTATGATGAAGTGGCACCCTCCCCCCTGTGGTAGACTTAAGCTTAATTTTGATGGGGTTGTGAAGGGCAACCCCAGCACCTCTAGCATTGGATGTATTGTTCGCAATGATGAAGGAGCGTTGGTTTGGGCAACTTTGAAAAAACTTCTGCTTGGTACCAATAATGAAGTTGAGTTCCAAGCCCTCCTAGCTGATCTCAAACTTTGTAGAGAGAAGAAGCTGACTAACCTAGACATTGAGGGAGACTCCCAAATCTGCATTAACACCATATCTTGGCACAGTGTCCCCAATTGGAAGCCGAACATTATAGCAAAGGCTATTCGGGTGAAACTTAGCACAATGGATAGTTTCCGCTTAAACCATTGTTATCGTGAGGCCAACACTGCTGCGGATAAGCTGGCTAATCTAGCGTGTGGATAGGTGGTAGAGGAAGTGACAAGCTACATAAAGAAGGATTGGGAAGATCTTCCAATTTAGTGTGTAGATTGGGAAGGAGGGGCATGACTAATGAAGACGAAATACAAGAAGTTGGAGATTGATACCACAAATGGAAAGATCCATTGGTTTCCTCTTTGGCACCCCTACTCGTAGGGCATGCGTAATTAAGTCTGAATTGTTACTAATATAATAGAAGTGACCTATACCACCTTTTGTTATGTTTGGCATAATGGTTGTCTTGCCATTGATGTCAAAACCATATCACCTTTTCCATATCACCCTTTCATTCTTCTCCCCCTTTTTGACAATCAATGGCAAAAATTGCCCTGCAACACAGTCATAAAGTAAGATCAACATATATGGAGAAAGAAAATCCTTAGGCTGTAGACCTACACCAAACTACTTTGTCCTCTATCTTTCACTAGTAGAAATATGGCAAATAAATGACCAGGTGACTAAAACTTTTAGTCACGTGACCAAATTTTTTTGCAAGATAGCTATAAATGACTAAATAAATGACTAATTTGGTCATCGGTTGAAATGACTAAATAAATGACCAAATAAATGACTAAATAAATGACTAATTTGGTCATCAGTTGAAATGACTAAATAAATGACCAAATAAATGACTAAATAAATGACTAATTTGGTCATCGGGCAAAAAACACAACTAAATAATTGGTCAGACAAATAAACATGACTAAATAAATGACTATTACTCCTCTATTCTTTTTTCTTTCCAATTTGATCATAATACTATAGTAGATCTTAGTATAAGTAAACTATATTAAAACCAAATATATTCTTCAATATGATCTAGTACATTGTGCATACTTATGAAGAAATTTGTTTGGTTTTCTTAGCAAAGTATGAGATATATTGGATTTGTCAACTAAAATTCAATCAATTAGTAGTTGTAAGGCCCAACCTCATTGTAAGGCCCATTTATTTTGTGATCACAATTGCTTAATTCATTATCAACATTATATGTTGATCCCTAGCTACTAGATGGATTCATATGCTAACACTAGATTAGATGTGTAGATGTTTGTCTACTACTTGCATATATATGTTCCTAGAAATAATTTAGTATATCTTGGGTCCATGCTTTCTTTATGTCATTGCTTTCTTTTGGGGTATCGCTAGGACTCATATTTATATCCCACCGATATTCATCACTTCCGTCGATGTCTTTTGTCTTTGGTAGTTTCATCGTTGTATCGGTGAGACACTCTCTTTTGTCAGCCCGATATCCCTATGTCTCCCTGAAACCACTTGTCTTTTTGGCACAATATTTCATTCGATTTCATAATATTTCATTTCAATTGTCTTTTTGGCGCAAACCGATAACCCTGTTCAGCTTTTGAGGGTTTTGATTTTTTAAGATTTTGTGTTTTGTATTCGCTCTACTCATTCTCAGAATCATAGTTTCCTGTGTTTCATTCTCTGCCCCTTGTAATCTAAACTATAAGTAATGCAAACCAAAATATGAGTTTTAAAGTAAAAGTTATTTATATGTTTACAGCTTTGGGTTATGCAAATATTTCATTCGATTTCATAATATTTCATTTCAATTGTCTTTTTGGCACAAACTGATAACCCTGTTCAACTTTCAAGGGTTTTGGTTTTTTAAGATTTTGTGTTTTGTATTCGCTCTACTCGTTCTCAGAATCACAGTTTTGTGTGTTTCATTCTCTACCCCTTGTAATCTAAACTGTAAGTAATGCAAACCAGAATATGACTTTTAAAGAAAAAGTTATTTATATGTTTACAACTTTGGGTTATGCAAAATACTTCATGTCTAAGGGATTTGGTAGCTAAGCCCTTATATTTTCATCCTAGAAGATGTTATGTTTTGCTTGGTTATTGTTTTTAGGCTTTTTGTTTTGGTTTGGTAAAACTAGCTCATGTTAGGAACTCATTTGATGCTGATTGTTGATTTGACTTATCCAGGCTAAGTGCTATGTAAAACGACAGTAGTAGTGGAGACTTTGGAGGATGATGTTACTCTTGCCATGGCTCGTTTCACTGCAGAAATGGTGTGGGATGATGCAGAACCTGAAGTAAGCATTCAACCTTTGCACCGGAAACCTAGTAGATGAAATTGTTAAGGTCTTTCCATGTTTTGAAGGTGGTTATTGTGTGTTTGGTTCTTCTTCATTTAAGAGAAGTTTAGATCAAGGGATACAGGTTAATTTCAACCAAGGGGTCACGGGCGGTTTAATCATAAGAGTTATACTCATTAGAGAAGGTTAACTTAACTGTAATAAGTTGGCCCATAACCCTAGCAAGGGTGTCACGAGCAAGGTTATGGTGTAAGGAATATGGTATACATTTGATCGTGTCCCGTATTCAATAGGGTGTATTTGAATGTGACCTAAGTGTAAAATTTTTACAGATTTCTGCCAAGATTTACTAAGAAGGTGTCGTGTCTAGCTCTAATGTCATGTTTTCTTGGCATGTACCAGATAGCACTCGAACCTAGGACCTCAAATTTATACGCTTGGTGCTCTACCATGTTCTTCCATATCCTTACTTGGGTGGTGGTTGGGGCCCCTAGCCACTATCAACCTAGGACCTACCATTTGCATTCCAGGGTGCTATTGGCCCATTGTGATTAGTAGTTATTCCTAGGCCCTTTATTACAACTCTGGTGTGACTTTTTTTTAAATGTATGATATGGAATATTGTCGCTGGTGAACTTTGGGTCTTTTTGGGCCAACTGGCTAGTGATTTTTTTGTTATTTGAACGTACCCAATAATTGTTACACCACAATCTCACCATATTTTTATTGGAGTTATTCATTGCTTTGTTGTGGCGGAAGGGATTTGAACTTGAACACAGTTCACATGTTTATGAGTTTGCCCATTACCATCACACCACAACAACTTAGACAAATGACTAATATCTTTAGTAAAATGGAGTTCTATGTTTTTGCCTCAAAGCTGACATGAGGCCAATACAATACTTATTTCAAATGAGGCCCTCTTGAGGCCAACGTAACTATTTAAAGAGAGACCAGATGGAGCAGGTACTAAAGGTTTTTATTGCAATATGTAAGAAAATTAGTTCTTTTCATTGTTGTGTCTTTAGTGCATGTTGTAATCAATAGTCATATTTCTTGTTTGTAAAGCGGAAAGATTTGTTAATTGTGCTAGATTTATGATTATTATTTATGTTTTATAATTTTTTCTCTGCTTAAGGCTCATGGAAGTGCTCTCTATGAGAAATAAACAAATTCCTATATTCTCGGTAGTAGTTCTTGTAGTTCTGTTGGTTTGGACATTTATTTCATTTTCAATGATTTATGGTTAGGAGTTATTTAATCCGCCTTTTATGTGAAAATACTATATTGGATGGTGATTAGTGCACAACAATTGCCAACCAACTATAGTTTTGTTTTAGATTAGACAATGTGGATATATTACTTGTACATATATTTTCATGTTATTGGAGATATTGATCCCTTTAATGCCTACTCTATTTGTAATTTGTTTGAGAAGGTTGCAGAACCTCAGGTGATGCGTTATTGTGATGAGGCCCAAACCTTCATGGTGGAAGGCAAATGGTCATATTTGGCATCACTTTTGCTCACTTTAGCTGATCTGATATTTTCCAGCTCCTCAAAGAAAGGTTTGTGAGTCAAACACTTTAATCCATATATTTGTGACATTTCTCAAATTTCCATTTAAACACATGACTTCTTAGTTAAAAATACATCATTAATAAGTGCTTTATGTGGGAAACTACTGCATGTTAGAGATATAAGTTTGCACAACTATTGCATGTTAGGAATATGAAATACGCAACAACTATTTGAGATCTTGGGTCATTGCTCAAGCTTTTACTACAATTTATAATTTTTTCACTTTATTTTCTTTATTGGGGGAAAGAGCGCAGAGGCTAAGCTATTCAAAGTGTGTGGAATAATCTTTTTCAATTATTTTGTTTGTGTAACAAATGTTTGTTTTCCAAAGATTAGTAGCTCTAGATGGCATTTACTGCTTCAATTTATTTTGATAAAACAAAGACAGCGGTCAAAGAATGAATGTGTTTCCTAAGGTTTGTTAAATATGGTTAATGCTAGTGTAGGGGAAAGTAAAGTAAATGTTGTTAATATCAGAGCATGGATTGTCAATACTTGACCATAATTCAAAAAATTCAAAGCTTTATCTATTCCTTCTCTCAAATTCTCTCAATTCCTTTTAAGGAATCTATAACTCCTTTGGGTTTGAAAGGAAGCTAGGTGTGTGGAAACACTTCCTACACTAATCTATTGAGGAGAGGGCTATGCAAATTAAACTTTATCCTAACTATTACAGTGATGTTAAACCATTAACATGAGATATAGCAGCAAAACACAAGAACTAGAAAGTAGACAGAAGAAGAGAGACAAAGATTTACGGTGGGGAAAACCCTTATCGGGTGAAAAACCCCACACTCAAAAACCTGCACAATGTATTAACAAATCTGAAAGAATGTTTACAATACACTTGCAATGCAAGCTTCAATGGTCTTCGACACTCATGTCTGGAGTCAATCTGGCAGCATAACAATACCTGTAAACCTATGATACAAACTCCATCTCCAAGCACCTGTTTAAATAGAACATACAAGGCAATTTTGGACCTTTCTTGGAATGGGCGTCCAATATGGCATCTTGGACCAAAACCCATGCCTAGGGACACTTGGTCAACATTGTAGAATGTGTCTGACACTTGTCCACAACTCCCATCCCAAAGAGGTCACCTATTTCTAAAATGGGCTATGACAGATGCTCTTACGACACTTACAACTGTCATAGAATCTGTCATAGCGGTTACAACTTATAGCTGTAAGAGAATCTATCATACACATGCTATAAATAGCATATTCTCTTACAACACATCATATTCCACCTTGGGGCGCCCAAATATGCCTCATTCAAAGATGCTACATGACACATGTCATTACCTGTCTTACAACCTTCTATTCTCGACTCTTACATGTCATAGATTCGTCATAGGAATCTGTCATAACTGTTTCAGTCAAACATTCCTTACACAACATAGAAGATGCTGACACATGGCAGAATATCCCTCCCACTAAGTGGGATGCCTATCTCCTCATGTGAGGACAAAATAACAAGTTGTCATAATCCATGTAGGATTGACACATCACTATGCCACATCCCACAATATGACAAAGTGGAATTTCTAATTATTTACAACATAGGCAATTGAATAATAAATACAAACATTACAAATGTAGAGAATTACCAAGGTTGAGACACCTCAATTCCCAACATTCTCCCACTTGTCGAACACCTTGTAAGAGCCAATAGAAAAATAGGATTTAACTGCTATAGGCCGAGAGGCCCATAGACTCCGAACACCATTTGAACTTCTCTGTGCCCACTGGTTTCGTCAATGCATCTGCAACATTCTTCAAAGTATCTACCTTCTCCAAATTTACCTTTCCATTCTCAACCATGTCCCTCATGAAGTGAAACTGAACATCAATGTGCTTGGTTCTAGCATGGAAAGTTGGATTCTTTGCAAGGCAAATTGCACTCTGACTGTCACAACTGATCGTGGTCTGACCTGCATCAACACCAATATCGAAACACAATCTCTTAAGCCAAATGGCTTCCTTACAAGCATGAGTTGCTGTCATATACTTAGCTTCTGTCGTGGACAAAGCAACAACAGGTTGTCGCTTACTCATCCAACTAATAGCACCACCAAACAGTGTAAAAACATAAGCACTAGTGGATCTCCTGCTATCAATGTCACCTGCCCAATTTGAATCCACAAACCCACGAATATCAACAGAATGCGGAGGTCCTGAAACATTACCATGATAGCAAATGGAATACTCGGAAGTACCCCTCAAATATCTGAATACTCACTTATTTGTATCCCAATGAACCCGTCCAGGATTAGCCATAAATCAACTAAGGACTCCCACTACTTGGGCAATGTCTGGTCTTGTGCAGACCATAGCATACATCAAACTGCCAACAACACTAGCATAAGGTACTCTACTCATGTCCTCCACCTCACTAGGAGATTTTGGACAATCCTCAATAGACAACTTTGTCCCCAAGGAAACAGGAACACACAATGGTCTACAATCTCCCATGCTGAATCTGTCCAACACGGTCTTAACATACTTACTCTAACTTAACCAAAGTTTTATGTTGGTTCTATCTCTTCTGATTTCCATTCCTAGAATGTACCTGGCTGTCCCTAAATCTTTCATTTCAAACTGAGTTGACAACTGAGATTTAAAATCAGAAATCATATTCTTACCCTTCCCAATGAGCAACATATCATCAACATACAATGCAACAATGAGAATATGATCACCATCAAACTTATAATAAACACAGTGATCCGATTTCGATCTCACAAATCCAGTTGACAACACAAAGGCATCAAACTTCAAGTACCATCTCCTAGGGGATTGCTTCAAACCATACAAAGACTTCTTAAGTTTGCAAACCAAATTTTCTTTACCTTTTACCATGTAATGTTCTGGCTGTGACATGTATATTTCCTCCTCCAAGTCACCGTGAAGGAAAGCTATCTTCACATCCATGTGTTCTACCTCCAAGTCATAAGCTGCTGCGAGAGACAACATGAATCAAATGGATGTCAAATTTACAATGGGAGAGAAGATCTCACCATAATCTATACCCTCCACTTGTGAATACCCCTTTGCAACCAATCTGACCTTATACTTCTCAATACTGCCATCTGCACCAATCTTCTTGAACACCCATTTGCATCCAACGGGTTTCCGTCTAGGAGGCAAAGGCACCAAGTCCCAAGTTTGAATCTTTTCCAAAGAAGCCATTTCTTCCTCCATGGCCTCCTTCCAGGGACCTGCATCCTTCATATCCAAAGCATCTGATATAGTTCTAGGTTCATCACTATTAGTGAGCAAAGCATAAGCACAACTAGAATCAAGCAATGTAAAACCAAACCTTTCAGGTTGCTTCCTTATCTATGTAGACCTCCTCGAGAGCTGAGGTTGAGGTTCAGCTTCTTCATCTGAGCTTTCAGAGATGCTAGAACTCTCATCATCAGGTCCAACATTATCTTTCTGTTCAGTCTTCTCAAGGGTAAGAGGAAACTGAACAACATCCTCTTTCTTTTCTTTTTCTTCTGGCTACAAAATAGTGGAAGAAGGTGTAAGCTCTCTAAAGATGACACTTCTGCTATACAACACTTTTTCAGCCACGGGGTCCCAAAGCTTGTATCCTTTCACACCAACACCATAGCCAATGAAGATACACTTAACATCTTTGTTCTCCAACTTTGACCGCTTCTCCCTAGGCACATATGCATATGCCTCACAACCAAAAACACGAAGATGCCTTATTGAAGGCTTTCTACCAGACCACACCTCCATAGGTGTCTTTCCAACAAGAGTTGATGTAGGAGATCTGTTCACCAGATAGCAAGCAGTGGCAACAGCTTCAGCCCAAAAACTTTTGTTCTAGACTAGCTCCACTAAGCATACTCCTAGCCTTCTCCATCAGTGTCCTGTTCATCCTCTCTGCAACTCCATTTTGCTGCGGGGTGTATGGAGTTGTCTTGTGTCTTTCAATCCCAAGTTCCTTGCAATACTTATCAAATTTTGTAGAACAGAACTCACCACTGTTGTTAGTTCTCAAACATTTAATCTTTTTACCAGTCTGATTTTCAGCAAAGGCTTTAAACTCCTTAAACTTGCTATAAACTTCAGATTTGCTTCTGAGAAAATAAATCCATGTCCTTCTACTATAATCATCTATAAAAGATACAAAGTATATAGATTTTGATAATGAAGGAACATTAACAGGACCAAACACATCAGAATGAATGAGGTCCAACACACCAAAAGACTTATGAGAACTTGAGTAAAACTAAACATGGTTTTGTTTTCCATAAATGCGATGTTCGCAAAAGTCAAACTCAAGATTACAATCATCTAACCCCTCGATGATGTTCTTATTTTTTAGGGTATGCAGACCCTTCTCACCAATGTGGCCAAATCTCTTATGCCATAACATTGTCTTTTCTGTAGGAAGTTTAACTTCCAATGCACAATTACAACCATCAAGATTAGAAACAATAGATTTCTTCACTGCTCATTCAGATGGTGGGGATGAAGTGACTGATGCCCTCTTCCTTGAGTCAGAAGAACTATTACATTGTGAAATGCATGCCTCCATCTAAAACAGAGTACCTCTCCGAGTACCCTTAGCAAGCATCATAGATCCTCTAGTCATCTTGCATCCTTCTTTCAAAAAGACAACCTACACACCTGCATCATTCAAACTACTTTTAGAAAGCTAAGCTTGGGATGTGCATAACCCCAGAGATCCCCTTCAATCGACCATCAGGGAATTGGATAGAGACTCTTCCATGACCAACGATCTTCAAATGAGAGTTGTCAGCCAGATACACCTTTCCACCATTGAACTCCTCATACTTAGTGAACCAGTCTCAATGCGAGGTCATGTGGAATGATGCACCAGAGTCGATTAGCCACACATCATCAGATGCATGGGTTGCCAGGGCTACGATGAAGGCATCACCATCATCTTGTGATTTGTCAGAATCTGAATCAGGGGCTTTCTTCTTTTTCTTCTTCTCCTCTTTGCATTCCTTTTGGAAATGCCCAGTCTTTCCACAGTTCCAACAAAGAGCCTTGGACTTTCTAGGAGATTTGGATCTCCCACAGGATTTGGATCTACCCTTCTCAGCTTTCTTGTCCTTCTTCTTCCCTTTCTCCTTGGGCCTTCCACGAACTGCAAGGGCTTCTTTGGCTGCCTCAGAAGACTTTCTCCGCATCTCTTCAGATAACAGTGAAGAAACCACCTCTTCCATTTTGAATGTGGATGTGGTGATTTCGATTGCCATGACAAGATGATCCCATGAGTCCGGCAGAGAACAAAGAAGGGTCATACACTGATCCTCCTCCTCCATCTTTACACTAATAGATGTCAATTGTGCAACCAACATGTTAAAGGCATTCATATGCTCAGCCACGAATCCTCCATCCTCCATTCGAAGAGAATACAACTTCTTTCTCAGAAAAAAATTATTGAGTAGGGATTTGGCTTGATACACATCCCCCAACGTCTTCCAAAGGAGTTTTGCAGTAGCCTCCTCATGGACATTTAACAACACAGAAACGATAAGACTAAGTCTTATGAGACACTTAGCCTTCCAATCCTTGAGATCCCACTTATCTTGAGTCATTGTATCTGGTTTAGTTCCATTCACACTTTCCCAAAGGTCTCGGTCAACTAACATGTCTTCCATCTTGAGCTTCCACAGCTCAAAATTACTGTTGTTGAACTTCTCTAGTTCAAACCTTCCTGATGTGCTTGCCATCTCCTTGCTGCAATAAGATACAGAATGCTCTGCACAGACTCCCACTCAACCTAAGATTAGCTCAAAAAACCCCTACCCAACAACTAGGACCAAAGGTGATCAAGCTCTGATACTAATTGAAAGGAAGCTAGGTGTGCAGAAACGCTTCCTACACTAATCTATTAAGGAGAGGGCTATGCAAATTCAACTTTATCCTAACTATTACAGTGATGTTAAACCATTAACATGAGATATAGTAGGAAAACACAAGAACCAGAAAGTAGACAAAAGAAGAGAGACAAAGATTTACGATGGGGAAAACCCTTATCGGGTGAAAAACCCCACACTTAGAAACCTGCACAATGTATTAAAAAATCTAAAAGAATGTTTACAATACACTTGCAATGCAAGCTTCAATGGTCTTTGACACTCGTGTCTGGAGTCAATCCGGCAGCATAACAATACCTGTAAACTTGTGATACAAACTCCATCTCCAAACACCTGTTTAAATAGAACATACAAGGCAATTTTGGACCTTTCTTGGAATGGGCATCCAATATGGCATCTTGGACCTAAACCCACGCCTAGGGACACTTGGTCAACATTGTAGAATGTGTTTGACACTTGTCCACAGCTCCCATCCCAAAGAGGTCACCTATTTCCAAAATGGGCTATGACAGATGCTCTTAAGACACTTACGACCATCATAGAATCTGTTATAGCGGTTACAACTTACAGCTGTAAGAGAATATGTCATACACATGCTATAAATAGCATATTCTCTTACAACACATCATATTCCACCTTGGGGTGCCCAAATATGCCTCATTCAAAGATGCTACATGACACATGTCATTACATGTCTTACAACCTTCTATTCTCGACTCTTACATGTCATAGATTCATCATACGAATCTGTCATAACTGTTTCGATCAAACATTCCTTACCCAACATAGAAGATGCCGGCACATGGTAGAATATTCCTACCACTAAGTGGGATGCCTATCTCCTCATGTGAGGACAAAATAACAAGTTGTCATAATCCATGTAGGATTGACACATCACTGTGCCACATCCCACAATATGACAAAGTGGAATTTCCAATTATTTACAACATAGGCAATTGAATAATAAATACAAACATTACAAATGTAGAGAATTACCAAGGTTGAGACACCTTAATTCCCAACAGGGTCTTGGTATTCTTCGATGTCTAGTTCATTTGCATTCTTTGATGAGCTTGTTTTTGGTAGAGTCACCCTTTTCCATTGTAATTAATCTCATAATACATGGGTCATTCATTTGGCTGGTTAAAGTAAGTTTTTGTTGGAGAACAATATTTCTAACTTCAATGTCAACGTACTAGAGGAGATTGCTTGAATGGTGCCATTGAGGCACCCAGTTGTCTATTTGAGAAAGAATTACCTGTACTCGTACCCATCCCCAAATCAGTGACCTAGCATTTAATTGATTAGGCTAGATTGCACATAGGAAAATTTTATCTTCTTCTACAAGCATATATTAGTAAACCTACATGGTTGCATGCACCTAGAACACAAGCAAAGCTTACAATGTTAGGATGTGTTTTGGAGTGCTTCTGTAAAATCCATTTTGTGCATATCCTGCAATCATTGTATTCCATCAGATGACATCTCTTTGAGGCATTCTGTCAAATAGTTCATGTGCTTTGTCTATGATTCCACATTTTGCATGCATGTCTACCAAAGCATTTCCAACCATAATATTTGACAAAGATCCCCTTACCATTATGCTTTGATGGATGTCCATACCCTATTCAAAAGCTCCCATTTTGGCACAGGCAGGGGGGCCGCTGGCAAAGGTTGTGGAATTTGACTTTACAATTGCTAATTGCATCTGCTTGAAAATTTCTAAAGACAACAAATCCATTTTGTGCTTATCCTATGATCATTGCAATCCATGAACCACACTTCTTTTAAGGATTTTGTCAAATAGTTTGATTCTTTTCAGTATCCTTTTGGGGGTTTAGATTTCATTCATGCCAATAATCACCATAGAATCTTGAGTAGCAGGATTTGCACACTTTGCAAGATCTTGAGGCTTAGCACCAGCACTGGGACATCCTTATCATTATTGTTTCTTTCCAGAATATATAGAGGAAAGGCCCATAATAAGGCCTCCATATTGGGAACAATGGATGTAATGAGTAGACAAATTTGAGTTGAGGTAATAGCTCATACTTGGTAGCCCATATTATAATTTTCATTGTAATGAAACCTTTACGCAATTCCGCATAAAACTGTACTCACAACAAGATGATAGTCTCTAAAAAGAGCTTTTAGTGATCTTCTCACTATCATGACAGTCTTATTTTTGTGCTCTTCCATCCTACCCACATGAGATTATAGAGGTGTCCTTCTTCCATATGCAATCTCTAACTTCCACAGTCAATTATTGTACACTATGTTGATAGGAAATGCCTTTTAAATCTTAAGTTCTAGGTGTTAAACCTCCTTGTGGTCTGATCAATGTGTGACAGCCTTTGAGACATCCACCCTCATCTTGAAGTGCCTAAATGGAACATTCATAGCTCTAAAGTAATCTTCTAATGGAAAAATTCTCAACATCATTGATATCAAGTTTTAGACCAACCTCCTTGGATAATAACCATGATTTGGAAGATCATGAAGGTGGGGAAGAGATAGAAGGAAAATGAAATGACAATGATGACTGTAGTTACTATTTGACTATGTTTCACATCTTAGGGTGATGAGTGGGTGTCTCCACTAGCACTTTGCTTTAAATAAATGGATATAGCAATCTTTAGCATTCCTCTTTGTGGGGATCTCACGATCTTATAAGTGCAACAATCATTCATGTATGATTTTTATGGAGGTACTTTGGCTGCATACAAATGTGACTATCACAAGATTTGATGCCTATTTTAATATGATAGTCCATGACAATAGTGTCCATGGAGTTTTATGACCACCCCCACAATAGTGGTGATTACATATTCTTGACTAAATCATGTTGTTGTCTCACTATTGATTACACTTGGGGTGGAAATTTTAGGACTATTGTTTATGGGGGACTGATTTTCATCTTTGCATTAGAACTTTCTTGAGATTGTTGTCATAGTATTGGACCTTCTAGGTTTGTGATAGGGTCTACTTCTTGTCACTCCACTTCAAGCATTGTCATAGATATTCTGAATAGTCCCCATGCCCTCATGGTTGTTACAATATTTACAACAATCCTATGAAGGAACTTGAACTAGGATAGTCCTCCAAAATTAGATGTTGCCTCCTTCAATGACTAAACTACCTTTTACCCTAGGCCCTTGGTATTGTAGCATAGAAAGACATTGTTCAAGAAGCTCAAACAGTCAGGTGGGTACTACAAAGAATGAGACACCAACAAAACCCAATGTTGATGTATCCTATGACCATTATGCTTTGAAGGATGTCCATACCCTGTTCCAAAGCTCCCATTTGGGCACATGCAGGGAGGATGCTAGTAAAGGTTGTGGAATTTGGATTTACAGCTATCAATTGCATTTGCTTGAAAGTTTCTAAAGCCTGTTCAATAAATCCATTTTGTGCAATCCTGCAATCATTGCATTCCATGAGATGACATCTCTTTGAGGCATTTTGTTAAACAATTTGTGTGCTTTGTCTGTGCTTCCACATTTTTCATAAATGTCTATCAGAGCATTTCCAACTATAATATCTGACAAAAATCTGCCTTCTATTATGCCATGATGGATGTCCATACCCTATTCCAAAGCTTACCATTTTGATATAGGCAGAGAAGATACTGGCAAAGGTTGTGGAATCTGGCTTTACACCTGCTAATTTCATTTGCATGAAAGTTTCTAAAGCCTTTTCAACAAATCCATTTTGCGTATATCATACAATCATTGCAGTCTATTAGACCACATTTCTTTTAGGGATTTTGTCAAATAGTTCACATGCCTTGTCTATGCTTCCACATACATCTCTCTCTGTATATGTATATTCAATTGCATTTTCTTGAAAGTTTTTAATGCCTTAACATGTCTAACATCAATCATGTAGCCAATCCCATTTTTCTCCTCAAGGTCCTACCGACATCGACATTTCAAAGAGACCATCAAGTGAGTCCCACCGAACACATGACTCCCGCCGATATGTATTTTCTACCTTATTGGTGTTTCAAAGAGACCATAAAGTGAGTCCCACCGACAACTCCCGCCGATATGGACTTTCCTACCTTTACCCTGTGCACACACTTGCCATCAGGCTGTCGAAGAAACCATAATTGGAGTCTCACCAAAGTCATAGGGTCCCGCCAATAATACACTTGCCATTGGGCTGTTGAAGAGACCATAATCTGAGTCTCACCGAAGTCATAGGGTCCTTCCAATAATACACTTGCCATTGGGATGTCGAAGAGACCATAATCAGAGTCTCGCCGAAGTCATAGGGTCCCACCAATAATACACAACATCCTTGCAAAATCCATTTTGTGCATATCCTGTAATCATGGCATTCCATGAGACCACATTTCTTTGAGGTATTTTGTCAAACAGGTCACGTGCCTTGTCTATACTTCCACATTTTGCATACATGTCTACCAGAGCATTTCCAACTATAATTTCTGACAAAAATCCCCTTTCCATTATGCTTTAATGGATGTCCATACCCTGTTCCAAAGCTCCCATTTTGGCACAGGTAGGGAGGATATTGGCAAAGGTTGTGGAATTTGGCTGTAGACTTGCCAATTGCATTTGCTTGAAAGTTTCTAAAGCCTTTTCAAAATATCCATTTTGTCCATATGTATAAGTTAAATACATGTGATTATACATATGTTGCGAAGTGTTTTCTTAAATGTCATGATTGCAGTTTTATGTATTCTTAAAGAAATGTACATAATATTAAATGTCCATATGTTTTCATCTACATACCAAGTGTTTGTTAAAATGTATAAGATCTAGAAGTGAGCAACAATTGTTCTAATTTTAATATTCATAAATATTGATTAATCTACATAACATGTTAATTGTTTGACAAAATGTCTATGGGCCATTTTTGCAATTTACAAGCTTGTTCATTTATTTTTGTTGAGCTGATCCACAATTCTCTCTCAAAAGATAGGTGGAATACTGATTGTAGAAACAACGGTTTTCATTGCTTTGTAGCTAATTAAGAATGGAAGACGTGTGATCATGATGGGTGATGATACATGGTTACAAGTATTTCTTCTTGAATACTTTCATAATATATGCCCATGTTGCTGTAAAATTCCAAATAATCCCACTTTGTTTTTCATATTTCAAAGTTTCATAAATCTTTTAAAAATATTAACAAATTTTGAGTTTTTTGATTGTGGACAGGTACAGAGCAAGGAGAAAATGTAAAACTAGTGCCTTCTAGATGCATTTACAGTCCACCCCATGTGCAACAATGGCATCACTGAAGACATGCATTCACACCGATGGCTTTTTAGCTTTAGTTTTAGTTTTTTTCAGTGTTAAAAGCATAATAAATCAGCAGTTTGCATACTGTAGAAAGATTCTGTCTTGAAAACTCTATATATAGAGTTCTTTGTAACATACAGTGAATTATTTTCCAGCATTGTTGTTTCAATCCTTTGAGCAGATTTGTTGATAAATGAGTTCTTTGCAACATATTTTATATATAGTTTGACAGTGAATTATTTTCCAACATTGTTGTTTCAATCCTTTGAGCAGATTTGTTGATAAATGAGTTCTTTGCAACATATTTTATATATAGTTTGACAGTGAATTATTTTCCAGCATTGTTGTTTCAATCCTTTGACCAGATTTGTTGAAGTTTATCAACAAAAAATGGTATAGTTGATGTTTATCATGTACTAGTTGTTTATATATGACCAATTGATAGAAAAATAATGATTAAAATGACCAAATATACTACCAATGGACAGAAATTAGTGACTAAATAAATGACTAAATATACTACCAATTGATGGCAATTAATGATTACAATGACTAAATAAATTTGGTCGTGAGATAAATGACCGGCGATAAATTACGAATGGTCATGTGACTAAATATACTACCAAATTTATGACTAAATTAATGACTAAAATTTGTTTGGTCATAAATTTGGTCACATGATAAATGACCGGCAATAAACTACCAATGGTCACATGACCAAACTACTGATCACATGACCAATTTTTGGTAGTTTATTTAGTCATTTATTTCTATTTTTCTACTAGTGTGTCAGTTGTATACATGAATTTAAGAAAGTTCAGTTTGTTGACCCCCTATCTTATGTGATTTAGAAGAGAAAATAAAGTGAAATATAGTCCAAACTAAGACTGTCCTTTGATTACATTCAATGCAGTCCTTTGTCTGATGAAATTTTGAACATATTTTCAACTTACATAAATAGAAATCAGAAAAAAAACACGGCTTCTGCTTGTTCATAGTTCCATTGAATCACAGCATCTGTCATGAAGAAATGCTATCCCTACTCTTCCAAACTTTAATATACATAAATACTATCATGCAACTTATCATGGCTGCCCTGCAACTTTATGAAAACTTTGAAAACAAAAATAATAACATTGATTGGATTTTAGGACTTTATAAACAAATAATTACTCCCCTTGAATCTATTATCATTATGAACTCATTAAAGAGAGGAAAATGATAAAACCCCAAGCCTCTGTCTCAGGGACTCAAATACTTCTTTAGGCAATGGTTTTGTAAAGGTATCAACCAGTTGATTAGAGGTATGAACATAATCCAACACCACATCATTTGCAAGTACCTTTTCTCTTAGAAAATGATATCTAATGGCAATATGCTTGGTCCTAGAATGCATGATTGGATTCTTGGACATATTAATGGAACTTGTATTGTCACAAAGAATAGGTATAGGTTTAGATACCTCCACTTTGATGTCTTGAAGAGACTGAACCATCCAAAGAATTTGAGTGCAACATGAAGATGCTACAACATATTCAACTTTAGCAGTAGAAAAATAGACACAATCTTGCTTCTTATTGTGCCAAGCTACCAGTCTACCACCAAGAAAGAAGGCTACTCCACTTGTGCTCTTTCTGTCATCAGGACAACCTACCCAATCAGCATTTGTATATGCAAGAAGAGTGAAATCATTATGTCTAGGATACCACAAACCAAAATCAAGAGTGCCTTTAAGCTATATAAAAATCCTCTTAACAACATTTAAATGAGATTGTTTAGGATATGGTTGAAATCTTGCCACTAAACAAACTGCCTGCATGATATCAGGCCTAGAAACAGTTAGAAATAGAAGGCTACCAATCATGGATCTATATAGGGACTATTCCACCTCAGGTGAATCATCATTTTTGCTTAGTTTGTACCCTGTTTCCATAGGAGTACCCAATGGTTTACATTCATCCATTTGAAACCTCTTAAGCATTTCTTTGGCATACTTGGTTTGTGAGATGAAAATCCCCTTTTCAAGTTGAGAAACTTGTAAACCCAGGAAGAAAGACAATTCTACCAACATAGACATTTCAAATTCTAACTTCATGATGTTAGGAAAGGAATGGCTCATATCATCATTATTACTTCCAAAAATGATATCATCAACATAAACCACTACAACCAAGATATCCTCATCTTTGGCAATATAGTGCAAATTGCTATCCACACCTCCTTTAGTAAATCCTTGCTCTTGTAAGTACTTATCCAACTCATAGTACCATGCTCTTGGGGCTTGTTTCAAGCCATACATGGCCTTTTTCAACATGTAAACATAATCTGATTTGTCTTTGCATTCAAAACCTTCAGGATGCTTCATGTAAACTTCTTCAAGATCACCATTTAGAAAGTTGATTTGACATCCATTTGGAACACCTTGAAATTCTTATAAACTAAAAAAGCTAAGAACATTCTTATTGCCTCTAGTCTAGCCATAGGTACAAGAGTTTCATCAAAATCAATCCCCTCAATTTGAGAGTAACCTTTACAAACCAATGTAGCTTTATTTCTAACAACTTTGTCCTTATCATCAAGTTTGTTTCTAAATACCCATTTCGTACCAATAACATTTTTACCTTTAGGTCTTGGCACAAGTTCCCATGTCTTGTTCTTCTCTATTTGATTCAATTCCTCTTCCATATCTTTAATCTAAGCTTCATCCTTGCTAGCCTCTGCATAAGTTTTGGCTCCATTTCTGATATCAAACAAACATGTGCTTGATTATTTGGAGCAACAAGTCTTCTCCTTGTTGACACACAAATATCTTTATCTCCAATAATCAACTCTTTTGTATGATCTCTTTGCAATGTCTTTGAAGAAGTTTTGACTTTAGATTCAATAGGATTTTCAAGAGTTTCTTCTTCCACTTGAACTTCCTCTTCTTTTTTTGAATGATAATTTTCTTCTTCTTTATCTTGGATCAGCTATACACATGGCTACAAATTCTCATCCACTTTTACATTAGTACTCTCTATAATCCTTTTGAGTCTCTTGTTGAAACATTTATAGGCTTTACTATGTGTGGAATAGCTTAAAAATATACCCTCATCACATCTAGACTCAAAACTTCCCAAATTATCATTATCTCTCTTAATGAAGCATTTACTACCAAAAATCTTAAAGTAGCCAACATTAGTTGTCCTACCATACCATAGTTCATAAGGAGTATGGTTAGATTTTACCCTCAATTGAACTCTATTTAGAGTGTATACTGTTGTATGGACAACTTCCTTCCAATAAGTATTGGACAAATTTGCATCATGAAGTAATGTCCTTGCCATCTCCTTCACAGTCATGTTCTTCCTTTCAGGTACTCCATTCTGTTGTGAAGTTCTAGGAGCTAAAAATTATCTTTTTATTCCATGTTTCTCACAATATTCTTCAAACTCCTTGGATCTAACCTTAGACATTTGAGCTTGAAATCCGATTCCTTTTCAACCATCTTCCTAAAGATCTTAAATCTGTCAAAGGCTTTTGATTTGTGCTTCAAAAAGGTCACCCAGGTCATTCTTGAAAAATCATCAATAAAGAGTATAAAATATCTTTCACCACCTAAGGCCTTAGTCCAATTTGAATGAACAAGTTGTAAAGGCTTAGAAGAAGAATACTCTTTAACTTTAAAACTGACCTTAGTTTGCTTACCAAATTGGCATTCTTTGCAAGTAGTATTGTTTGGCTTGGAGATGTAAGGCATATTTCTTACATTTTGATTTTTGTTGATCCTCTCAAGATTATCAAAATTTACATGATCGAGTCTCCTATGCCATAGCCAACTTTCTTCAACTTGACCCATGAAGCAAATATGTCCATCTACACTTCTATTTTTAGTCTCATGAAGATTATAGATGTTTCCACTTGTTCTTAATCCTGTTGCAACAACTTTTCCTAATTTCTTTTTGATTTCACAACCATGAGGATTAAAAACAACATTGAATCCATTGCCACAAATTTGACTGACACTTAATAGATTATGTTTTAAACCTTTGACATAATATACATCACGTAAAGGAGTCTCATCATCTAGAAGAAGAATACCTTTTCCTTTGATCAAAATACAATCATTATTACCAAACATGACTAATCCTTTAGTGTGATCCTCAAACTTGATGAATTTGCCTTTATCTCCTGTCATATGATTAGAACAACCACTGTCTATAACTCACTGTTTCTTGTTCTTGGCATGAAAAACAACTTGAACAATCATAGCTTCAATATTCTTACTCATCATCTTAGGTTTCCAAATAAGCATTTTCTTATACTTGAGGAAGACATTTTGGGAAGAGCATTTATCCTAGTTTGCTGCACTTGCAGGTTAGGCCTACAAAACTTGGCTATGTGCCCAAAGTTATTGCAATTGAAACACTTCAATTCTCTTAAAAACACAAAAGGATTTCTTGTCAAGAAATTTTCTCTTCTTCTAAAACCAAATCTACACACATTTTCTTTGTGTCCATACCTGTTACAACAAAAGCAATAACCAAGAAAATGCATATTATACATGGAAGACTCACTTGTTATGAGATTTGCTCATTCATGATATTTTTGTTATTGATATCATCCTATTGAGGACTTTTGGTATGTGAGCTTTGTCCTTTTTCAAATCTTAGACCAAATTTGTCTTTGAAACCTTTTTGTTTATCCAAGAGATCTTCAAGTTTGTCACTGCTCCTGCACATATCAAGTTTTCTTCTTAAAGATACAATTTCAGCTTCTAGAGTATGACATTCTTTGACTTTGACATCTAACTCTTTGTTTATAACATCAACAATTCTTTAACTCTCCTCAGGAGACAATTTTAGGTCTGCAATTTGCTTCTCATAATCAATGACTTTGCTGACCATAACTTCATTGTCCTTTTGAAATTGATTTCTTTGGGCAATTGTCTCCTTTTTTTACCTTCTTGAGTTCACTTAGAGCACACTTCAACTCACCTTCAAGATCAACTACTGCCTCATCATTTTCTGATTGATCTTCACATTTATTATTCTGATTTTCATTTATGACTGCCATGAACAAAGTCTCTACACCTTCTTCAATAGACTTCTCTGAACCACTATCACTTATATCAGCATCTTTTATGAACAAACTCTTCTTCTTTTTGAAGCTACTTTTCTTTTTGGGATGGAACTGTTTCTTCTTGAATTGTGTCTTATTTTATTCTTCATCACTATCTAAATCTTTATATGGACATTTAGCTACATAGTGTCCAACTTTTCCACACTCAAAACATTTAAATGGAAGTTTACCTTTATTTGATGGGTCTAATTATGCTTTCTGGAAGTATAGAATGGAGTCATATTTCTCTTCTTTGGGGTATGATGTGTATAATGCCATAGAAAATGAGTATAAAGCAACAAATCCTCCCTCTACTCCTGATGAGAAGGCATATGAAAATAATTCTAAGGCCAAAAATGCAATATGTTGTGGTTTGTCCAATGAGATACTTGTTAATGCTATTAGGGATTTGGGTGATACCTTAGAAGAAAAGGCAGTTGTAACCAAGGTTTTAAGGGCTATAACTCCTAAATATGAATCCAAAGTGTCTGCAGTAGAGGAGAGAGATTTGAGCAAAGTGACGTTTGATGAGCTTTATGGTACTTTCACTTCTTTTGAGATGAGGATATGTAATGATACTCCTTCAAGTAAAGAAGTTGCATTTAAATCAATCAGAAAAGAAAAAGAAGTAAAGGCTAATTCAGAAGAATTAGATGAGGATCAAGAATCTTCTTTTATTAGCAAATTGAAAAAGGGGTCAAGAGGAAAATATAAAGGTAAACTTCCATTTAAATGTTTTGAGTGTGGAAAAATTAGACACTGTGCAGCGAAATGTCCATATAAAGATATAGATAGTGATGAAGAAGAAAATAAGACAAAATTCAAGAAGAAACAGTTCCATCCCAAAAAGAAAAGTAGTTTCAAAAAGAAGAAGAGTTTGTTCATAAAAGATGCTGATATAACTGATAGTGATTCAGAGGAGTCTATTGAAGAAGGTGTAGAGACTTTGTTCATGGCAGTCATAAATAAAAATCAAAATAATAAATGTGAAGATCAATCAGAAAATGATGAGGCAATAGTTGATCTTGAAGGTGAGTTGAAGTGTGCTCTAAGTGAAGTCAAGAAGGTAATAAAGGAGACAATTGCCCATAGAAATCAATTTAAAAGGACAATGAAGTTATGGTCAGCAAAGTCACTGATTATGCGAAGCAAATTGTAGACCTAAAATTGTCTCCTGAGGAGAGTAAAAGAATTGTTGATGTTATAAGCAAAGAGTTAGATGTCAAAGTCAAAGAGTGTCATACTCTAGAAGCTGAAATTGTATCTTTAAGAAGAAAACTTGATATGTGTAGAAACAGTGATAAACTTGAAGATCTCTTGGATAAACAAAAAGGTTTCAAAGACGAATCTGGTTTAGGATTTGAAAGAGGACAAAGCTCACATACCAAAAGCCCTCAACAGGCTGATATCAATAACAAAAATGTCATGAAAGCAGCAAATCTCAAAAGAAGTGACTCTTTCAGGTATAATATGCATTTTCTTGGTTATTGCTTTTATTGTAACAAGTATAGACACAAAGCAAATGAGTGCAGATTTGGTTTTAGAAGAAGAGCAATTTTCTTGACAAGAAATCCTTTTGTGTTTTCAAGAGAATTGAAGTGTTTCAATTGCAATAACTTTGGGCACATAGCCAAGTTTTGTAGGCCTAACCTGCAAGTGCAGCAAACTAGGATAAATGCTCTTCCCAAAATGTCTTCTTCAAGTGCTGATAAGAAAATGCTTATTTGGAAACCTAAGATGATGAGTAAGAATATTGAAGCTATGATTGTTCAAGCTGCTTTTCATGCCAAGAAGAAGGAACAGTGGGTTATAGACAGTGGCTGTTCTAATCATATGACAGGAGATAAAGGAAAATTCATAAAGTTTGAGGATCACACTGAAGGATCAATCATGTTTCGTAATAATGATTGTATTTTGATGAAAGGAAGAGGTACTATTCTTTACTATTCTTCTAGATGATGAGACTCCTTTATATGATGTATATTATGTTGAAGGTTTAAAACATAATCTATTAAATGTCAGTCAAATTTGTGACAATGGATTTAATGTTGTTTTTAAAACTCGTCATTATGAAATCAAAAGGAAATCAAGAAAAGTTGTTGTATCAGGATTAAGAACAAGTGGAAACATCTATAATCTTCATGAGACTGAAGATAGAAGTGTAGATGGACATATTTGCTTCATGGGTCAAGTTGAAGAAAGTTGGCTATGGCATAGGAGACTCGGTCAAGTAAATTTTGATAATCTTGAGAGGATCAGTAAAAATCAAAATGTAAGAAATATGCCTTACATCTCCAAGCCAAACAATACTACTTGCAAAGAATGCCAATTTGGTAAGCAAACTAAGGTTAGTTTTTAAGTTAAAGAGTATTCTTCTTCTAAGCCTATGCAACTTGTTCATTCAGATTAGACTAAGGCCTTAGGTGGTGAAAGATATTTTATGCTCTTTATTGATGATTTTTCAAGAATGACCTGGGTGACCTTTTTGAAGCACAAATCATAAGCCTTTGATAGATTTAAGATCTTTAAGAAGATGGTTGAAAAGGAATCAGATTTCAAGCTCAAATATCTAAGGTTAGATAATGGTGGAGAATATACATCCAAGGAGTTTGAATAATATTATGAGAAACATGGGATTAAAAGACAATTTTCAGCTCCTAGAACTCCACATAGAATGGAGTAGTTGAAAGGAAGAACAAGACTGTGAAGGATATGGCAAGGATATTACTTCATGATGCAAATCTGCCCAATACTTATTGGAAGGAAGTTGTCCATACAACAATATACACTCTAAATAGAGTTTAATTGATGGTAAAATCTAACATTACTCCTTAATGAACTATGGTATGGTAGGACAGCTAATATTGGCTACTTTAAGATTTTTGGTAGTAAATGCTTCATTAAGAGAGATAATGATAATTTGGGAAGGTTTGAGTCTAGATGTGATGAGGGTATATTTTTAGGTTATTCCACACATAGTAAAGCCTATAAATGTTTCAACAAGAGACTTAAAAAGATTATGGAGAGTACTAATGTAAAAGTGGATGAGAATTTGCAGCCATGTGTGTAGCTGATCCAAGATAAAGAAGAAGAAAATCATCATTCATAAAAAGGAAGAGGAAGTTCAAGTGGAAGAAGAAACTCTTGAAAAGCCTATTGAATCTAAAGTCAAAACTCCTTCAAAGACATTGCAAAGAGATAATCCAAAAGAGCTGATTATTGGAGATAAAGATATTGGTGTGTCAACAAGGAGAAGACTTGCTGCTGTAAATAATCAAGCACATGTTTGTTTGATATCTGAAATGGAGCCAAAAACCTATGCAGAGGCTAGCAAGGATGAAGCTTCGATTAAAGCTATGGAAGAGGAATTGAATCAAATAGAGAAGAACAAGACATGGGAACTTGTGCCAAGACTTGAAGGTAAAATTGTTATTGGTACAAAATGGGTATTTAGAAAAAAACTTGATGATAAGGACAAAGTTAGAAATAAAGCTACATTGGTTTGTAAAGGTTACTCTCAAATTGAGGGGATTGATTTTGATGAAACTTTTGCACCTGTGGCTAGACTAGAGGCAATAAGAATGTTCCTAGCTTTTTCAATTTATAAAAATTTCAAGGTGTTCCAAATGGATGTCAAATCAACCTTTCTAAATGGTGATCTTGAAGAAGAAGTTTACATGGAGCAGCCTGAAGGTTTTAAATGCAAAGACAAATCAGATTATGTATATAGTTTGAAAAAGGCCTTGTATGGATTGAAACAAGCCCCAAGAGCATGGTACTATAGGTTGGATAAGTACTTGCAAGAGCAAGGATTTACTAAAGGAGGTGTGGACAACAATTTGTACTATATTGCCAAAGGTAAGGATATCTTGGTTGTAGTGGTTTATGTTGATGATATCATTTTTGGAAGTAATAATGATGATATGAGCCTTTCCTTTCCTAACATCATGAAGTCAGAATTTGAAATGTCTATGTTGGGAGAATTGTCTTTCTTCCTGGGTTTACAAGTTTCTCAACTTGAAAAGGGGATTTTCATCTCACAAACCAAGTATGCCAAAGAAATGCTTAAGAGGTTTCAAATGGATGAATGTAAACCATTGGGTACTCCTATGGAAATAGGGTACAAACTAAGCAAAAATGATGATTCACCTGAGCTGGAACAATCCCTATATAGATCTGTGATTGGCAGCATTCTATATCTAACTGCTTCTAGGCCTGATATCATGTAGGTAGTTTGTTTAGTGACAAGATTTCAACCATGTCCTAAACAATCTCATTTAAATTTTGTTAAGAGGATTTTTAGATACCTTAAAGGCACTTTTGATTTTGGTTTGTGGTATCCTAGACACAATGATTTCACTCTTCTTGCATATACAGATGTTGGTTGGGCAGGTTGTCCTAATGACAGAAAGAGCACAAGTGGAGTAGCCTTCTTTCTTGGTGGTAGATTGGTAGCTTGGCATAGTAAGAAGCAATATTGTGTCTCTTTATCTACTGCTGAAGATGAATGTGTTGCAACATCTTCATGTTGCACTTAGATTCTTTCGATGGTTAAGTCTCTTCAAGACATCAAAGTGGAGGTATCTAACCTTGTACCTATTCTTTGTGACAATACAAGTTCCATTAATATGTCCAAGAATCCAATCATGCATTCTGGGACGAAGCATATTGCCATTAGATATCATTTTCTAAGAGAAAAGGTACTTGTAAATGATGTGGTGTTGGATTATGTTGATACCTCTGATCAACTGGTTGATACCTTTACAAAACCATTGCCTAAAGAAGTGTTTGAGTCCCTGAGATAGAGGCTTGGGGTTTTATCATTTTCCTCTCTTCAATGAGTTCATAATGATAATGGATTCCGGGGGAGTAAATGTTTGTTTATAAAGGCCTGAAATCCAATCAATGTTATTGTTTTTGTTTTCAAAGTTTTCATAAAGTTGCAGGGAAGCCATGATAAGTTGCAAGATAGTATTTCTATATATTGAAGTTTGGAACATCAGGGGCAACATTTCTTCATGACAGAGGCTGTGATTCAATGGAACTATGAACAAGCAGAGGTAGTGTTTTTTTTTTCTTGATTTCTATTTATGTAAGTTGAAAACATGTTCAAAATTTTATCAGACAAAGTATTGCATTGAATGTAATCAAAGGACAGTCTCATTTTGGATTGTATTTCACTTTATTTTCTCTTCTAAATCACATAAGATAGGGGGTCAGCAAACAAAATTTTTTTAAATTCATGTATACAGCTAAAAGACAAAGGACAAAGTAGTTTGGTGTAGGTCTATAGCCTGAGGGCGGTATTTTCTTTCTCCATATATGCTAATCTTACTTTATGACTGTGTTGTAGGGCATTCTTTGCCGTTGATTGTCAAAAAGGGGGAGAAGAATGAAAGGGTGATAGGGAAAAGGTGATATGGTTTTGACATCAATGCCAAAGCCAAAGGGCGAGTTTGTTATGTTTGGCATGATGGTTGTCTTACCATTGATGTCAAAATAGGTGATCTTTAGATGCAATGAGGTCATGTTGTTCATGGGAGATTATTCTCATCTTCATGGTTGACAAGTGACCTTTGCAGAGAAAGTAATGGGTAGTATTGTGAAGTTGCAATACAATGGTAGTTATGATGTGCAAGTGTTTTTCATGATTTGTTGCAAACCTCCTTTCTTAAGGATTTCATCATGTTGGTTCAGATGTTGTGGTCTTCTCTCCATTAGGTGTGATAGATTGTGACAAAGGTGTTTCATGTTGATGTTTCTTCATACCATGTTTAAATGTACTCATTATCATGTCAATGTGCTCATCATCATGCCTTAGTCTTCAAGATCATCTTCATGTTGATAGTGTACTCATCATCAAGCTGCTGATGCAACAAGATGGTCATGTTACTCATACATGTTTTGGACCACATGAGTTCATATACATTATGATATTGAGATGCTTGATGCTTGTCAAAGTTGTCAAAGATGACAGAAGGTTTCTAAGTCAGAAGTTACAGAGAAGTTGCAGTGGTATTAGTATTGATGTGGATGTCTGCTCGTTCATTCGTTCATGATGTGATAGAGCTGCAATGCAATAAGCATGTTAATGTGCAATTGGGATGCTTGCTCATTTATGATGGTAAAGATGTTCAAAGTGTTTGATGTCAATTCTATGCAATAGTGGCTTCATATTGTGTAAAAAGGTCTTGAAGTTACACTAAACTAAGCTTCAATGGAATAGATATTCTTGTATATAAGTGAAGAATTCTTCATATTAGGGTTTCTTTTTAGGATGTTCAAAAAACCTAATTAAATGGCTCTAAAGCATACTTTATTAAATCCCTAGAATGCCCGTCATATCTTAAGATTACTTTTTGTTATGTTTATCTGTTGACCAGGCAAGCAGGTTAAAAGACAACTTAAGTTACAAACAAGCGTCTTTATATCGTGGGGAGACCAACCCCGATATCCTAGCAGCTCTAGTAATACAAAGTTGTTTTAATGTTATTAGCGGGAGCATCAATCATGCGGTCCAAGTTTAATCTCACATTGGTGTGAAATCTACATCAATCAGTGGCATTTTATTTGCCTTTTGAAGCCCAATGGACACTTGGGCATTCTAAATTTGACATGCTTTTTCTTTAAAAGGTAGAAAAGAATAGTTTTTGTGATTTGATGAAGCATGTAGAGGGCAGAGTTTCTAATTTAGAGAGCAGTTCGATGGAATTGGAGTTGTTTTTATTGTTTTGATTTTATAACAAGAACATCTATGAGGCTGTATGTTATTTTTATGCAAGTATATGTGATATCAAAGTATGATAAAGTTGAGTTATGGATCTGAGTTTGAAACTTAGAAATAGAGTATAAAGACTATATGCAATGTGCCAGAGATATGTATACTGAGATTTGTTTGAGGAAATTGAAGACTGCAATTATTTGTTTGATATTGTGAGTATGCAGAGATAAGTCCTTTAAGGCTGTCTATTCAATCTCAGTGTGCCAGGAGATTATTTGCAGGGGTCTGTATGATATTTTGAAGACCATTAATTTGTTCATTCAAGTGAACTATTTTTACAGAGATTGACATTTGTTTTAATGACCAAATCAAGAGTGCATAGTTTTGTAAATGATGAAGATTTTGTTGAAGTGAAAAACCAAAGGGAGATATAAGTGTTGTGGAGAAGTGAATCAGGGTAACCCCCTGAGTTAATTTGTGTTTGTATTTAAGGTGTTTTCATCAAGTTAGTGAGACTTTCTATTTGCTAGTGAGACTTTCATTTTGCAAGTGAAGCATTCATAAGTCAGTGAGACTTTGTAAATAGTGATATTTTCATGCTTAAGCCAGTGAGGCAGTTTTGAGTGGTTTTTCTACCCCGGGAGAGTTTTCCACTCGTAAAATCTTTTGTGTCATGGTCTCAAGTCTTGTGTGAATTCATTTGTCCTATATGTTTGAACATTTAGTTTTATTTGTTCAGTATTTAACTCACTTCTTTGATAAAGTCAATTGTCAAGTTTGATAAGTTCTAAAATCTTGTTTTAGATACAACACTGATTCACCCCCCTCTCTCAGTGTTGATTGTACTCCTACACCTTTTACCTATAAAAAATAAATAAATAAATATATTTGAAATTATACTTGTTGGAAAGCTTACTATGAAGGCTACAATCCTACGAATTATCCTATCATGTTGATTCCATTTGATGGTCCAATCCAAGGTTTGAAACAAAAAATTTTGAAGAAAATTTGAGGCCTAAGGTGGAAAGGTCATTTCTAGGACCATCATTTGAAGGACATTTGAATGAAGGTACATTCATTTGAAGGTATACAAGGACCTTCAAATGAAGGTCATTTCCATAAAATGAATAAAAAGGGACCTACGTTCACTTTTTTTAACAAAAAAGATAAAATTATAAATTTTTAAACATAGATTCGTAACACCAATATCTAGTGTGCAAATATTTTTCAATAATTTTTTGTTACATATTTTATTTTTATTAATTTTTGAATTGAGATAACTATAATTTAGATAGGTTTATTCCATATCACATAACTTTTTCTATATATATTAACTAATTTATTTTTTATTGAAATAAAGACATCAATACCTAGTGCGTAGATATTATTTAGAATTTTGTTTAGACCTTGATGTTCAATGAAAAACCTATGTTCACTAAAAAATAGAAAATAAATATAATAATCAAATTAAATATATTTGAAATCATACTTTTTAGAAAGCTTACTCTGGGGGCTACGATCCTACTAATTATCCTATCATGTTGATTCCATTTGTTGGTCCAACCCAAGGTTGGAAACATAAAATTTTGAGGAAAATCTAAGGCCTAATGTGGAAAGGTCATTTCTAGGACCTTCATTCAAAGGACCTTTGAATGAAGGTACCTTCATTCAAAGGTATACAAGGACCTTCAAATGAAAGTCCATAAGAAAAAAATAAAAAAACCTTTGAATGCATGTCATTTCATAAAAGAAATAAAATGGGGCTTTTGCTTGAAGGTCCCTTTTTATACATTTTATGGCAATGACCTTCATTCGAAGGTCATTTCCATGAAAACCTTTGAACAAAGGTTCACCTTCATTTGAAGGTGATTTTTGACTGACCTTCGAATGAAGGAACCTTCACTCGAAGAAATAACTTCGAGAAAAGGTGTTTGGCGATTTTATTCTCTCACCCTATGCTAAATTCTAATGTCCCACAAGTGGGACACTCTATTGTGGGTCTACCCAAATTGAACTAAAGTAAGAAACACAACTGCCCAAGCAATCCCATTCCTAATCATACATAATGCTTGGTGATGGAAGAATCTCCATACATCAAATTCTTAAAGTCCTCTAGGTCAACATGACCTAAATCAATATCTATCACTACATCCAAAGTTGTGGATCTTGGAGGGAGGAGTAACTCCTTAGAACTCGTACTTCATTTGTCTGGCTCATAAAGTCTTGTAGCAAACTTGAAAAAAACCTAAACAATGTTTAAGTACAAAGGATTAATAAGAAATATACTTAAATTTTAAAGTATTATCATGTTTTCTACTTTGTATAGATTTGCAAGGTTTATCGAGATCTCAAGACTTTAGACAAAAGTAGGGTGAAAGATGTCCACCAGAATCCTACAATCTTGCAACTTTGAAACATCTAACTTATTTAATGAAGAATGTGGGATTCACCTAGACTTAAGGATTTTGGACTAAATTCAAACTGATGCAGAAGCATCCAGTGGTGTAAGGGAAATCTTGCATCACCTAAAAAATGATGATTTGTTTTCTACTCTTCAATTCTTGTGTTTTAGATACCCATTTGCTTGAATAATGACTCAGAACCTTCAAAGTTTCTAAAAGGGCTAAGACTACTAGAACTTACTATTTTTAGTAACCCTATATTAGAGAGGCAGTTGAGCCTGAAATTTTCCCCATAGTTTTGGAATAGTCAAATAAACATTCTTGGTAAATTTCAGCACAAGATCATGTCTAGATTTCAAGATTGAAGTTTCATTTTTGTGAGGTCCCCAGAAAAGTTTCAAAATCATATTTGAGGTACTTAAATGTCCCATAACACTTCAAAAAGTTTACGAAAATCTGTTTACAGATTTTTAGCATCATAGTTCACTTCATGAGCTTTCCAACGCTTCAAAGGGTTCGTCAATCAGACACCTAGATCAAAAGTTATGGTTCTCGGAAGTTGTGCTACCAAATATTAAAATCTTAAAATTCTTTCATGGGCGGGAAAAGGGTAGCTGGGTTCATTTTGGCACCTAAATGGGAGTTACACATTTCAAAGCAAGTTGATGTTGGGGAAATTACACTAACTAGTTCCGATGTGTATTTAAAGCCTATCTTGGGATAGTTTTGAAGGCAGTGGTCGGAGGAAGTGATTGGCAAGTCTTGTTCATGCAAATTAGGAGGTCAGATAGATATATAAAGGCTCTATAAGTTAGATTCTTCTATTGTAAGGCAACCCATATTTCTGTAATAAGCGGGAATATGACCCTAGAAATTGTATTTCAGATTTGTAGCCTTTTACAAGCAAGTTTAATGGAGAAATTCTGAATCAGTTTGTAGATTGTTTAACTAATCTTTCTTGAGATCTTGTTCTTGTCTATTTGAAATCTATAAATTGTTTTTGTATGTATTTTGGGTGGAGTCCAACCTCATCAAGTGGTATCAAAGAAAGGGTTCTTGAGTGTGTAGATAGATCGCTGACCGTGAGGCAGTTTGCACCAGGACCTGAGGTTGTGGGTTTGCTGTAGAGATCAAAATGCCTCCACAAAGAAACCATGGTGGGAGAAATGCTTTGACAGAAGAGGGTTTTTGAGCCCTATAGAGGTAGATCGATGCATTGCAAGAGGAGATGCGAAGAGGGTTTAAGCCAAGAATAAGAGAAGAAAATGAAGATGAAGTTGCAGAAGAAGAGTTCTTTGAGGAAGAACAGGATGGTGCAGAAGATCCTGCAGAAGTTAGGTTGTTGAGGGCCATTTCAAAGATCATAACGAGGCCTAGGATTAGAGTTTCTACCTATTCTAGAGATTTGAATCCAAAAGAGCTTATTGATTAGATCAATGATATGGAAGAATATTTTGAGTATGAAAATGTGGAGGATCCAAAATGGGCCAAGTTCGTAAAAATGAAGTTGAAGGGCCATGCCAGTATTTGGTGGAAGGAGATTGTTGTGTCCCCTTCCCCTATGAGTCTAACTCCCTTTGAGTAGATAGAATTTAAATTAAAGATTTAAATTGTAATCTTTACATAGACCAAAACCAAACATTCAAGTTGCATCCAATACTTATTTCAAATTTTGTTAATAGGATTGAGTTGCTGTCAAACTTTGTGTTGGCTTTGAGTGATGCTAATGAACACCCTTAGCACACCTTAGCTATTGAAGTCACTTTATTTGGACATCATTCTGATCCTTTGTTGTGCACTCTAGTACAATAAATGCACCCTACTATGGGCTTCTATGTACCTTGCTATTACACATAAATACTAGGAAGCCAATTTATGGGCCAGTGAAAGCTCGTACATGCCATTGATTGGAGAATGCTCGAAGTTGCATTCAACCCTGGTCCTAGGTTGAGGATAATTATGTGGAAATCACTTTCTATAGTTGCAGACTATGTTTTTGATCCCCTTAATAGTCTTACAACTGACATGATAATTATTCTTAGCCGACTATGTATTAAAGGCGGTGCAAAGATAAACTTGGCCGACTCATAAGAAGGCAATGAAATTAAAAGAGTTGAATAAAATTATGGTGGCCAACTATATCAATTAACAAGGGATGTGCTTATGCTAAAGAAGCACTTATATTGTGGGTCGCCTCCCTTCATGATATAATATGTTGCCTCATGAGTAATCACCTCTCTTCATAGAGGCACAATATGATATAAAAAGGGAAGAATATTGAATGAGAAGGGACATACATGGAATACGAACTGATTTAGAGCAGAATTAAATCTGCGGACTTCAACAATGATATATATATGTACATCAACAAAAATATATATGCAGTAATTAATAACAATAGATATTGTTATTCTCCTAATACTGTTATTCTTGCTATAATTTTGCCTATGCACAATAGAATCAATATAACGACTTCCTTAAGATTCTCATCCAATTGGTCAGTCCATTTTGGAGAGGAGATAGTACATATAAGGGATGTAAGTAGCTAGGACTCCATTCTGGTAAGGACACCCCGAGTGGGGCTAGGAGACCAAATGACAGGTGTCATTCTGTGCTCTTGGGTTGGATGGAATGGCTCGAGGTGTCATTATGATCTCCGAAGTGGCGCTCCATAATGATAATGGGATGTTTGGATAAAACCTTAAAAGGAATCCCATGTGTACATTCTAAATATTATAATAGTGATTAGAATCTTATCTGTAACATCATTGGATTATATGCTTATTTAGCTATTGATAACTAACATGATTGCAGGACTTAAATCAAGTTTATCTTTCTTAAAGCATTCAATTGGTAAGTTACAACCCTAAATATGTTAAATTTGTGATTCTAGGGAAAGATTTAGGGCAATCCTAAAAGGGGACATTATAGAGGTCGAATAAGAGAGAAATAGAAGAGGAAAAGGAAAGATTACCAGATGGGATTAGATGGTGGGTAAACTAAAGAAGCAGTTCATTCCTGTGGACTATGAGTTGGAGTTGTTGAAGAAGATGCAAGGATTGAAGCAAGGTAATAATCCTATTAAGAAGTATACAGAATAGTTTTATAAGATTATAACCAGAACAAGCCATGCAGAGGCCAACAAGGAGAAGGTAGCCTATTATATTAATGGGTTGAGGCCAAGTATTCAAGAGGAGATGAGCCTGGTCAGAATGACCACCATAGAAGATGCATACCAGTTTTCCCTGAAGGTGGAAGAGAAGTTGAATAAAAGATTTGAAAGCAAGTAAAGAGGAAGAGGTCAAGGCAGAAGGATTGGTGGAAGATTCTATGAAGGCCGAAATGAAGATTAAAAGAAAAGTGAAGAAGTAGGCACTGGTCAAAATTAGAAGGGAGATAATGCCTACTACCCTCGTGACCAAAATAATGGTGAGAAAAGAAGGAGAGGAAGAGGAAGACCTGGGAAAGGACCTGGAAGGGGAGGTTTCAGAGGAACCTGTTTCCAATGTGGTGAAGAATGACATCGAGCATACGAATGTCCGCAACATCAAGGAAGGACAAATAGAAGACCTAAAGGTAATGCACGAGTTACACATGTAGATGAAGATGCATAGTCTGAGCATTTTGAAGATACTGAAAGGGGAGAAACCCTAGTTGTCAGAAGAACCTTGTTGAATGACAAGAAAGAACTAGATCAAAGGAAGAGTTTATTTCATACAAGGTGCAAGTGTGAAGGTAAGTGTTACGATATTATTATTGATAGTGGAAGCACTGACAATTTTGTTTCAGAGGGGATGGTTAATAGTTGAAGTTGAAAAGAAGAAGGCATCCACATCCATATCGGATTGCATGGTTTCAGAAGGACCATAGAGCTTTGGTCAATGAGTAGTGTTTACTCAACTTCAAGATTGGAGACTACCATGATGAGGTGTTGTGTGACATCATATTGATGGATGCATGTCATATGCTATTGGGAAGGCCGTGGCAGTATGATAGGTGTGTTGTCCATGATGGTCATGCTAACACCTATTCCCTAACAAAGGATGGAATTCATCATAAGTTGAAACCCTTGAAGGAGGTGGAAGAAAAGGTATATAGTACTGCCAGAATTTGCTTGGTAGATGGTAGGAAATTTTTGGAGGGTATGAGGCATAAGTGTCATTGGATTGTGTTGATTCCTAAGATTAGCCAGGAGAAATGTGAAGATGTGCCAACAGAAGTCTCATATCTATTGGAAGAATTTTAAGACATTGTCTCTAATAATGTACTAGAAGGTTTACCACCGGTGAGGAAGTTAAGTCACCAAATGGATTTTATACCAAGAGCTAGTTTACCAAATAAGGTAGCCCATAGAATGACTCTTGTAGAGAATGAAGAGATGAACAGACAATTTTCACGAGATGTTAAGGAAAGGATTGATAAGAGAGAGCCCAAATCCATGTGCAGTACCTACAGTACTAGCATCGAAGAAAGATGGGGAGTGGAGAATGTGTATAGATTCCTGAGCCATCAACAAAATTACAATCAAGTATAGATTCCCATTGCCAAGGATGGATTATATTATGGATTGCTTGAGTGGAGCCAAGTACTTTATGAAGATTGATCTAAAGAGTGGATATCACCAAATCCAAATCAGAGAAGGAGATGGATGGAAGATAGCCTTCAAGACTAAGGAGGGCCTATACAAATGGTTAGTCATGCCATTTGGGCTAACCAATGCACCGAATACATTTATGTGGCTCATGAATGAAGTACCAAAAGAGTTTTTCGGTAGATTTGCCATTGTTTATTTAGATGATATTTTAATTTTTAGAAAGACTTTGGAGGAACACATGATGCATGTTCGAAAAGTTTTTGAGAAGCTGAGGGAAGAAAAGTTGTTGATTAATCTGAAGAAATGTAGTTTTGTGAAGGAGTTGGTGTACCTGGGATTTGTTATCTCAGTTGAGGGCCTTAAAATAGACCTAGAGAAGGTGAGGGTTGTCATTGAATGACCTATTCCAAGGAGTACTATAGAGGTATGATCTTTTCATGGTTTGGCAAGTTTTCAAAGCAAATTTATTAGGAATTTCAATAGAATTTGTGCACCCCTAACAGAGACAATGAAAGGGGATAGAAAAGAGTTTAAATGGACTACAAGAGCAACCAAGAGTTTTGATACATTGAAGCAAAAAGTCATAGAGCAACTTGTTTTGGCACTTCCAGATTTCAACAAGGTATTTTAGGTAGATTGTGATGGTAGTGGCAGTGCTATAGGAGCTATTTTGAGTCATTAAGGTAACCCCACTACCTATTTTAGTGAGAAGCTTAATGATGCCAAGAAAAAGTATTTTGTTTATGAGGAGTTTTATGCTATAGTTCAGGCTTTGAAGAATTGAAGACATTATTTATTTTTGAAAGAGTTTGTTTTATATATTGATCATCAGGCTTTGCAGCATCTTAATAGTCAAGGAAAGTTAAATCAAAGGAACTTAAAATGAGTTGAGTTTTTGTAGAGTTATACTTTTGTTTTGAAGCAAAAGAGTGGGAAGTCCAACAGAGTTGCAGATGCATTGAGCAGAAGACAAAATTTGTTGACAGAAATGAAGATAGACGTTGTTGGATTCAATGAGCTCAAAAGTTTGTATCCTACAGATCCAAATTTTGCAGAGGCTTGAAAAGCTTGTTTGGAACCTGTTACTTTGGACAGCACAAAATAGTTGGATTTCATAATCCAAGATGGCATGTTGTTTAGAGGAAGCTAGTTGCGCATTCCAAGGAGTTCCATGAGAGAGAACCTGATTAAGGAGAAGCATAGCGGGGGATTAGCTGGACACTTTAGTCGAGATAAGACCATTGCTATTATTAGTGAACATTATTATCAGCCACAATTATAGCAAGATGTGAGGAAATTTGTGCAAAGTTGCAGAGTGTGTCAGATGGTGTAATGAGTTGCCCTGTTTGCAAAAAAAATTATTTTCTTAATAGTGTTATTTTTATTATTATTGTGGTCTTTCAAAACTAGATAGAAGTTGCAAAAGGGGTTTTGTGTTTTGCATGTAATGCTTTTGCACAAATACAATGGAATATAAGACATGCATTGAATACCCAAAAACACTAAAACCCTAATGCTTAAATAAACCAAGACCCAGATCATAGAATTGCATAAAATGAATTATGACAACATACCCATATGCAAATCTCCAACTTCATTCACTGTTGTACATGAACCAACTATGACAGTGCTATGAAAACTTCATCAAAAGGCATACATATCAATATTCTTTTGCATGCAAATAGTAGGAAGTGTTGTGCAACCCAAAGCACCCAGTTTGAGTTCATATCAGTCATAAATAAGTGCAAACTAGCTCCAAAGTCCCCTTAACATCCAATGTTGCAGTACGGCCAGCTAAATTGTGTTGCTACAACCATGAATGGCTATAAAACTAGCTCAGAAACCACCTTAAACCCTCACAAACTGATCACCCCTACTAAAGGAAACCCTATGCCATGATAACAAGTGAAAGTAACATTCAAATAACCCTTAATGATGCTCCAAGTGAAGTACAGCCAAGGCTGCCCCTGTATGGCTAGCAAATACATAATACCTAGTCACAAATAAACTACTCCGAAGTCTCAAAATCTGCTCTTAAACCTTTGTCTTCGGCTGCTCAAGAAATCTGAATATGATCATAATGAAAATCCATCCAAAAACATTGAATCAGAGCTCAAGTGAAGCCTTTGTATGAAGCTCCCAGCAGTCCTTCCTGATGCTGTCTCTTAGGCATGAAGAAGGTAGTCTCACAAAGGGCTACATCCCTACAAAACTCTAGTTCAAACCCTAAACCAAGCTTCAAGTTTGCTCTGCAGAATAATGTCCAAAGAATTGAGAATCAATCATAATAAAATGAGCTCACAAAATCTCTTTATATCCCCTTGACTTGCAACACCCAAAAAGGAGGAAAATAGTTTTATAAAATATTTCTTTTAAATATTTTAAACCCCCTTATCTCCACATGAGTGCTCATTTCCCTAGCATATGACTTTTAAGTCATAACTTAAGCTTTTTTTTTTAAAGTTCAGTCACTTAATAAACAAAGACTTAGGCTCACAAGTGTAAATTAATATTTAATTTAATTTACATTTCGACCATTACCCTTAGCCTTCTTGAAACCAACTGTAAAGTGCTAGGTGCTCCAACACTATGACTATAGTGACTTATTAATATTTCATTTTTTGACACTTAGCCATTATAACCCAAATTCCAATATTAAATAAACATTAATTATTTATAGACTTTAAAACGGAGGTCCAAAAGATCTTGGAATCCAGTGACCTATAGACCATTGGAAAGGTCTTGCCAAGACGCTTCATTTCCATCACTAAAAATCTTGAAACAGCTAGAAACGCTAATTTGCCAAAAATAGCAAGTTCAGGCCTAAGCAATTAAATCCACCCCAAAAAGTGTCAAACTAAAGATCACATCAAAACCATGCCAACAATCCCTGACAAATCCATCTAAGTCACCGCAACAATGTCCAGACTGACACTTACTAAAAATATAAGTGTTCTCTAGGGACCCAAGCGAATAAACCCAAAAAAACCCAAAAAGATTGTCGCCATGCAAGTACTTACTATAAATAGTAAGTATAGACAAGTTCTCCAAAATCCCTCTGGAAAGTGTCATAAAACTCTATTGGATCACTTGAACATATTGGTGACATTGAAATACTCCTCTGATTAGGCTGTCACCAACCCAGAAAGCTAGCTCTAATTGTGCTGCAAGAAAACCCGAAAATGGGGACATTACAGTTTGCCCTTCCCAAAAATTTCTTGTCCTCAAACAATGCCAATACAACCTTCGATCAACAAACTGATCCAAATTGGAATCAAGAATGATCCCAGGGTCCCAAGTCAACCTAGGAGATTTGTAGTACCATCACCTCAAGGCATTGACCTGCAGGGTACCAACACAAGAGGCCTCCTGAAAACCACTGATAAGAAGAGCAATCAGATACTACAAGAACTCAGTCAACCCCTCAAAAAATTGCTCTTCCAAGAATCCAATCCATGGCACCATAGGAACGAGCTCAAGAAAGTCAACATTGACTCTCTCATTCCCAACAGCTTCTGGTCTACAACCTAATGTGATCCCAGGGTTCCAAGTTAATCTTTGAAAGGAATCACCATGCTAGCACTGCACCACTCTGATCATAACTGTCTGACCATCATGCCCATGTTGCATTCTCCTCTCATGGACCCCTGAAAATAATTCACCATTAAATCCCATACTAAAATACTCGAAAGGACTGAAATCCTCACCAAATGACATATCCCACCAAGGCATCTTAGTGAAGCCCAGAGTTGCAATCTCCCTACCAGACTCGATCCTGGGCAATACGAAATATAATCTACTCAAGCCCAAAGGAAAAAACTCAAAATATCTCCTCACATTATCCCATAAGTGATACCAACTAGTCCCTAACCGGAATCTGATAACAATAGTGTCATCCCTAGAATCATACATCTTGACAATGCCATCCCGATCATAGACTGATAACCCCTCACCGACACCTAATCTCCAAGTGTCAACCTGTCCATATCGAGCACACAAACTCATCCAATCAATTGCAATCATTAGAGTGACATCTGTAGGGATATCCATCAACATCTTGAATTGATTGCAGTAACCATAACTCAGACTAGTGGAAGCTAAAAATAATTGCTCTAACTCTATAAATCCTCCCACTACCTGCTGCCAAGAAGCATGTAAGTACTCAAAGTCTATCTTCCCAACAACTAATGTTGCCATAATTAACATGGAAATTCTAGGTCAACAACTGTCATAAATCATTAGCCCTAAAAACATAGGAAATGTGAATGTGGGAATGACCAAAGTGTTGGTCATGATGTTAGTCATTCGCAAACATAGAATAAAAGTTACACAACAACCTTTACTCATCTTGAAAGATACGATGAATTCAAAGAATTCATGATCCCAAGTCTCCGTTGATTAGGTCTTAATCTACTGATGTTACTCAGTGGTTGATGTGTGTTGCTGTTTTCCATTCAGGGGCCTTACGTGTTTCTGCACTGTTCATCATCATCATCTTCAAATACCCTGCTCTGGATGTTCGCTCTGCATAAGTCTTCAACAATTCTACCTCTGCACTGTAAATTTAGTCAAATAATGTGCATACAGGCTGATATTTGCATGATTTCTACCATTATTTATGATTCTTTGCATGATATTTTCAATACTACATGCATTTAACCAAATATGCTAAGGATCTTCAGTTACCTACGGGATTTCAGCATATTTCACTGTTTCTGCTTGTTATTTATCATGATTTGCAGTTATGGTGGTGAATTAATGAAATTAAAAAAAGGAAAAGGGTTAGAGAGTGAGATTCCTAAAATTACTGGACTTAGATCACTGATTCACATACAAGCTCCCATACTTGCAATGAAAAGAAGGAAAACTAGAAATCATACTTCACCAGGACATTCCACAAATCCGCATGATCTAGTGCAAAGCTTCAAAGGAAAGTTGACAACAACATGTAATGAAATGAAAGCGCTTCCAGTTGAACACAGCATTCACCAGTACATATCCAGAAATCAACAGAAGATTACGTAAAATTTACAATCAGGATGTAATCTGGAACTTCATATTCATTCAGTATGCTCAAGAACAGGTACATTTACAGTGATCTGAAGAAAGAACCTTGACATTTCAACAATTCTATCCTCATTAGTCTCAGTAATCCGATCTCCTAACTTATTCTATAGTAATTGACTCTTTGCGCCAGATGCGTCTGTGTATTCTAATGTATTTCTCCCCCTTTTAAAATGACAAGCTCTGGATGTTATATAGAACAACTGCCAGAAAACGGTTACAATGATCCAAGGATCAGGATCCTCTCATAACAAACAACGGCCCAGATGAAAAGCACATGCTTCGCCAGTTAGCAAATGTACAGCTGGCACAGAATATTCCAGCATCTTCAACTTGATTCGGCCTCCAGCTGGCGAACAGCATATTTGACAATATCCTCTTCATTTCTGGCTCATGTTGCCTCCATGCGCAACTTTGTAATGCTCAGCTTCAGCAGCATCATGACTTCAATGTTCAGCCTCAGCAGCATCATGATGATTTCCTGCAAGTAAACAGACAAACATTAGGTTCATCATCATCATGATAAACAACAGGAAGTAAACACTTTATTAAACATACCTCCCCATGTGCAGCTACAGGCAATCAATCTCTACCTGTGAAAAATATGCACTAAATGCATAAACAGCATGAAAACAACCAGGTCAACCCTCGTTGACCAAAATCAGGTAGTCGGCCCTTTCAAATTTCTATCGCTTCATGTTTTTGCCCATTATCTTGTATATCGGGTTCAAAATATGATGATGATGATCTCAAATTAAACAAGGAAATAATCGCCCTTCAACCATCCTTAGAATCCGGCTCTGCATCATCATCATATTTGCATCGGCGTGACTACATATGATCAGGGTGACAATTTTTGCTCAGGCCGACGGCAACAGTTATATCGACACCAAAAATCGTGATGATGACCAACTATATATCTTCAAAGTGGCCGCAGGATATCACAAAATATGATGATCCTCCTTTCCTAATGCTCTGATGAAAAGCACATCAGGATGTTTTGTTTTTGCACATTCGGGAAAGAAAGACATCGTCATCATCATCATGATGAAGACAAACAGGAGGACTTGGAAAATGATCCTACCACCGAGGAAAATCATGATGACGTCATCGTCATCATCAGGCTTCAATAAAATGCAAAGGGATGACGTCATCGTCATATTCGTTAAGATCAGGAGGTAAATGGAATATCGGGTTCCCTCTAAGGAAGATGATAAGGTCATGAAAGCAGTATGACCCCTTGTTCGGCTAAGGCGATCCTCGAAAGATCAAGATGATGATGATCATCATCATCATATTCGCACTGGGCGATCTAAAATATGATCCTGCTGAAAGTCCTGATGACGTCATCAGGATATCCGGGGCTTGTGTTAATCTTCGAAGATGACGTCATCGTCATCATCATATTGGCGAACAGGATCATACCCTGGAAAATATCCTGCCGAAGGAGAAGGTGATGATGACGTCATCGTCATCATCATATTTGCAAAAGTTTATACTTGTCGGCAAGATGATATCACGAACTGTTGGGAGAGACGAACAAGATCATGATCTTGTTCAACATGACTTAAGAAATGAAAATCACCCTCCGCTTCGAAAGATAAGGTGATCATCATGATCACGCAAAAGGAGGTCAGGAGGATATTGAGAAATGTCGGGTCTCGAAATATCATGATGATGTTGATCACCAAGACTGTCGTGCGCGCGCAAATTAAGCAGATGGCGGGTTTCTTAAGCAAGGTGACGATGATCATCAGCATGATATCATCACATCGGGTGATTTTGGAATATCATGATGATGCTCGCAATGCGAGAATATCATGATGCTGATGATGTTAGAATATCATGATGCTCGCTTGACGGGCAAAACACACTAGCATTTAAGATTGACGTCCGGATGTTTCGGGACTGCATGATTTTTATCAGGTGATAGAGTAAGATCATGATGATGACCTTTGGCGATATAAAAGACCGCCTGACGGGGAGAACCTACTACGACTTAAACTTGACGTCCGGATGTTTCGACCTCAGGATATTATCGGGGGGCTTTTCAAATATCATGATGATGATGTTCATACAGCAATTACCAGGTTTGACCAAAACTTTGACTGCTCACAACTCCCTCATATGGACGAATTTTCAAGTGATGCAAAAGGCAAACCTGCATGGAATTTCAAGCTCTTTCTAACCATGAAGTTATAGAAACAAAATATGAACTTTGACAAACTAACCTCATGATGATGACCTACCTCATCCTGACCTTCATGATGATGATGCACCTGACTTATTTTTACCGAACCGCCAGAAACAGACAACACAAACCAAAACAAAAGCTGGGTCCCTGTTTTGCCAAGTCAAAATGGGGCGTGTTGTCTAACCACACAACAACTTGCCACCAAAGAAAACAACAAAATTCAAATGATTCAAGTGATGTGATCATATTCATCTATAGTGTTCTAATTCTGTCTAAGTAAATCATCATGATCTTTGAATGATAAAATTTCATTATGGTGATAAAGCTAACAAAGGATCATGTGTGTGCAGATGATTAATTATCCTCATCTTGAAAGTAAGTTGAAAACATAAGTAACTGGTGTTAAACTACATAGTTGGAGATCATCCCTCATAGCCAACCTGGATAGAGCCTTGCTGCCAGCAGGTGTCTATAACCCCGGCAAGGTTATCTATACAATCTCCCTAAGTAGAGCCCCACTGCCAGCAGGCGTCCATAGCCCCGGTAGAGTTACTTAGATGGCCTAATTTTATTTTGTTTCTGATTTTCCCTTAAAAATTTAAATTTGATATCATCATGTCTGCTCATTTGTACAAGGTGTAGTCACTTGCAGCTTTAGGTTGGAGATTGTATTGGTAGCAAGGGAGTCCCTTTAGATTTTTCACTTAACACCTATACTCATATCTTCAACAAACCCAAGGCTGTTAGGTGTTTCATTGTGTTTGATTCACTTTGGACAAGAAAAAGTACCCTGATGAAAAGACATCATAAACCTGCTCATGATTATTTATCAGAATGAATTACAATCTATATCTAAATCTGATCTCATCACTTGAATCCTAACAATTTAGTTATTTTCTTAGGTGATGAAGTGCATCATCCTGACTTACCAGAACAAGGTCCCAACCAACAAAACAACAACAACAACAAGCAAACACTGTACAAACAACTATACAAATATACAATATGATACACAAGACTGCCATGAAGTCACTCAGGCCTGGAAATAATGTTTGAGGAATTGTCCATTGACTGGCAACGGGACATCCTCACCTGTCAGGTTCTTAAGCCTATAAGTGTTGTCTCCTAAAATTTCAGAAATCTGAAAGGGACCTATCCATAGTCTATCGAACTTACCATGATCACCTTTCCTTTCATGGGCTTTATCCCACATCAGGACTAAATCTGATATCCTGAAAGCTTTAACTCTGGCTCTCTTGTCAAACCAGCGTTTGACAACAGCCTGATGTTTTGCAAATTGGTCAATTGCTTGGCTTCGTTTTTCTTCCAGATGCATCAACTGAAGCAACCTAACTTCCTGTTTATTATCTATGCCTAGATAGTCTTGGGCAAACTGCAGAGTAGGAATTTTCAAGTTTACAGGGAGGATAGGATCTACCCCATATACTAGCTGGAAAGGTGAGTTTCCTAATGCAATTTTCATTCTAGTTCTGTCTACCCATAAGGCATACTTCAGAAATGAGTTCCATTCCCTGGGATTTTTCTCTATCAATTTTCTTATGATACTCAGTAAATTCTTATTGGTGGATTCTGCTAATCCATTTCCCTGGGGATAGTAATTGGATGAGAACTTAAGTATAATCCCATGATCAAAAGCTCAACTTGACAATTTAGTGGAAATGAAGGCAGAACCATTATCACTTACCAATGCATAAGGAGTTCCATACCTGGTGACAATGTTGCTTTCCAGAAATTTAATGACATCATCAGCAGTACAAGTTTTGCTGCTGATAGCCTCAGTCCATCTGGTACAATAATCAGTAATTGTTAGGACATACCTCTGGCCTGAAGAAGATGGAGGATTGATTGGTCCTATGAAATCCATGCCCCATTGTGCAAATGGGCGCTCCTCCATCACTGGCTGCAATGGTTGTGCAGCATATTTTTCTCTGTTGGCAGCAACCTGGCAAACATGACAACATTTAACATGATCAGCTGTGTCTTTAAAAATTGTAGGCCAGTAATATCCTGCTCTGAGGATTGCATGTGTTGTGGCCAACGCTGATCCGTGGGCAGTTCCAAACTTGTCATGTAGCTCTGTCAAAACTTTATTGGCTTCTGGTTTCTCTAAGCATCTCAGATATATCCCTTCATAATTCTTTTTAAACAGGGCTCCTCCCTTCATCATATATTTCTGGGATCTCATCTTTAAGGCTCTTCTCTGTGAAGCCTGCATCCTCAAAGGACATCTTCCAGTGATCAGGATGTGCCTGATGTCTGAATACCATTCTTTATTGTCTTTCTCATCTATCACATACTGCTGACTGATGATGTTTGGATCAGTTTCAGATATCATCTGGCTCAGAGCCTGTCCTCTTACTAGCTTCATGGGTGTGATCTCCATGTCATATTCTTGTAGTACCGTAATCCATTTGGCCCTTTTTTCACCAGGTTCACTCTGCATCAGCAGCATCTTTACTGCTGCATCTGGTACCACAGCAATCACTTTGCTCCTCAGTATATAATGTCTGAACTTTTTTACTGCTTTGACTAATGCAAGTGCCTGTCTTTCAACATCTACATATCTCAACTCAGCATCCCTGAAAGGACAGCTCATGAAGGCAATTGGTTTCTCTTCTTTATCTTCATTTCTTTGAGTTAACACTGCTGCAGAAGTATGTTCTGAAGCAAATGAGTAGATGTAGAAATCTTTTGTATAATCTGGACTAATGAGGACAGGAGCATCCGAAATGGCCTTCTTTATATCTTCAAAAGCAGCTCTGGCTTCTGGTGTCCAGTCAATTTGTGCATCTTTTTTCAACATGGCATTCAGTGGTCTGACAATCTCAGCAAAGCCAGTGATGAACTTCCTCACAAAATTTATCTTACCAAAATAAGATTTAAGCTCCTTTTTGCTTCCTGGAAGTGGTAGTTTCATAATAGATTCCACCCTATCAGGATCAATGATAATCCCATCTTCTGTGATCAGGTGGCCTAGTAACTTTCCTGTTGTGACCCCGAATATGCACTTCTTGGGATTCAAAGATATTCCATATTCTTCACACTTCTTTAGCACACTTCTGAGATCAGCAACATGATTTCCCCTTTCTTTGGAGAACACTGTCAGGTCATCCATGTAGATGACTATACATTTTCCTATTAAGCCTTTGAAGGCTATGTCCATTGCTCGCTGGAATGTAGCTCCAGCATTTATCAATCCAAACGGCATACGTCTATATGCAAATATCCCCCATTTTGTGGTGAAGGCAGTCTTTAATCTGTCAATTTTATCAACCATCACTTGGTTGTATCCTGAAAAACCGTCCAAGAAGGACATCATCTTGGCTCCATTTACCATCTGCAGAACCTCATCCAAAGAGGGCAAAGGATAGTTATCCTTTTCTGATGCTCTGTTCAGGTTCCTGAAATCCACACACAATCTGATGTCTCCATTCTTCTTCCTGACTGGTACCAGATTTGCCACCCAAGTGGAGTGCCTTACCGGAAATATTATCCGGGCATTTAACAATTTCTTGACCTCCTCAAGGATGATGGGCTCAAGCAGAGCATTGACTGGCCTCTGCTTCTGTCTGAAAGGTTTTGCATCTGGCTTGAGGGGTATAGTATGAGTTATGACAGAAGTGTCATACGTCTTCAGCTCATCATAAGTCCATGCAATTACATGTATATAATCCTTAAGGGCTTGAGTTATTCCATCTAACTCTTCAGGTGTACAAACCTTACCCAACAAGACATTCTTCTTGTCATCAGCTTGTCCAATATTCACCTGTGAATATTGACCTCCATCTGCCTTAGGCAGATCCTTATGCTTGAGCATATTATCCAGATCAAAGGCTCTTTCTAATTCAATCATACCTTTGGGAATTGTGTTGCCAGGCAACTCTAAAATCTCATCTTCTTCCCAGACATGATCTTCCATACCATTTTCATCTATGATCTGAGCTTCAAATACATCTCTGTTTGATATGAAATCCAAGATGTGCTGATCATCATCAAACACTTGGAGATTAGTCACATTGTCAGGTACCGAAGGTACTGACACCAATTCTACTGAAAATCTCTTCAGACCAGATATAGACAGTGGTTCCAGCGTACTGGCGGCCTGAGCAAGTGCATCTGCCCTTTGGTTCTGTTCTCTTGGCACGTGAACGATGTTGAAGGCATCAAAGTCTTCAATCAGGTCCCACACACGATGTCTGTAATTTGACAGCTTTCTGTAGTTACAAGAGTAAATTCCTCTTACTTGTCTCACAACTAGTTCTGAATCTCCAAAGACATGCAGGATCTTCACCTTCTTCTTATGGGCAAACAACAGTCCATGAATCAGAGCTTCATACTCTGTGACATTATTAGTGCAGGGGAACTGTAATCTGTAAGCTGCTAAATGGGATTTCCCTGATGGATCAGTAAGGTCAATCCCTACTCCAGAACCTTGCTTGGATTTGGATCCATCAAACCTCAGGATCCAAGGCTTATCTTCAGCAGGACATTTATTTGAACTTTCCTTTTTCTTTGCAGCTCTGGCTGCTGCTCCGCCTGATATCCACCTTAACTTAGGTGTGTCATCTTCAAGCTTCTTCTTTCCTTTATCTGATGAGCCTGATGGCTTTTCTGTTTTCTCTTCCATCCTAGCAGGAGGATGATGCTCAGCACATACAGCTGCATGCTTCTTCAAAATGTGTAAACACAGTGAGCAAGTGGTTTCTGAGTGAGGCGCCTCATGCAGCCTACACCAACTTTTGATTAAAACCTCCTGGGGAGATCTACACTGTTGTGTCATTTTTTTTATTTCTTTGACCAGAAATTCTTCGAACTTCGTCAGGTCACTGCCTTTATCCTCATCAGACAACTCGTAATCCGGTTCCATGAAGCAATCACTACCAGGAGTGATCTTTTCCTTTCTCGCATCATTTGTCTGATTGGACACCAGGATCTCTTCTATTTTTCGGATATGATCCTCATCAGGATCCGTCGACTCTTCTGTTCCTGCAAAAGACAAATAAAAATTAGTATCATCATTATCATCAGATGTAGCACTCACCTCGGAATATGATGATGATGCTTCACTATACGTCTGCTCCAGCATGATCATGTCTAAGCATGGCTCGCAAGTCTTTTCCGAGTGTGCTTCTCCATGCAATCTGCACCATCCGTCGATCAAAATATCATTAGCAGGTATATTTAATAATTGACAACGTTTTATCTGAGTAGATAAATGCATCTGAAAATCCCTGAAGCGATCTATTTCGTTGTCATTATCAGGATCCTTATTAAGTTCTACAACTGGCATATCCTCATGATAATCATCATCATGATGATGATGAACATCAAGCATCAGGACCTCTTCTATTTGGACAGTTTGCGGCCTGATGTGATAAACTCCAGGTTCTACGTTTACATACATGATCTCATTTGTTCTGTTATATTCCGTGATCATATGTTTCATCCTAGGCTCAGCATCAATCCTGATCTGATTAGGTATACCTTTCCATGGCAACCACATGTGACTGAAGTCTGTGGACATGTATCCGTTAAGCGTTTTAGACCAGTCCCGGCTAAGCAACATCCCATATGTATCAGGTATGTCAACTACCTGAATGTCAATGTAATACTGGATCCTAGGATCAGACGCTAGCTGCATGTGAATATGAGTGAGTTCTCCTACGACACTTACTTCTGTCTTGTCCAGTTGAGTGACCTTCTTTAATGATTTAGCAGGATGCAGTCCTAATGCGTTGCATATTGACAAAGGCATAACATTAGTTGAGGCTCCTGAATCAACTAAGCAGTTGTGCAAATTCTTACTGAACATTCTTATGGTGAGGAGAAATGGTGGTGATTCAGTTTTATCCCTGTACAAGGTCATGTGAGAGGTTTCAGCAGCTTGGACTGTGGCTGACACTTTGGGCTTGAAAGTGCTATCTTTAGCAGTATGGTCTCTGCTATTGGATTGACTCGAAAGGTGATTATCCTCTTTAGAAGCAGGATCATCCAGCGACTTCATGAATGCCTTTTTGATGGCAGGAGTTTTCAGTAACTCAGATAGGGACAGGCTGATCTTGATTTTCTTCATTTCATCAGCCAAATAGCTGACTAACTTGTCAGACTCATGAGGCGCATTTGCAACTTTTGTTACTGTGTTTTGAGGAGACAAGTACTGAGCATTCACCTTAGGGAACCCAGGGTTATTGCTAGCCTTAGGATCAGGAGGTGTGTTGAAGTTGTTTGGAGGTAGAGATGATGTCAATGGACCGGCAGGTCTGTTGGCATTACTCCTCAGGTTATAATTGTGCTTACCAGGGTATTGCTGCTGGTATGCATGTACTTCCTCATGCTCTCTTGTAGGTTCATTTTCATCTTCAAAAGGGAAGACATAGTTTGCTTCAAAGGTTAAGGCAGATTCTTCACAGGTCTGATTATAATCCTGATGAGGCTGATTAGTGTATGTTTCCAGCACAAAAGCTGAGTCATATCCACAAGGAACTATTTCATTTCCTTCTGCCTGAGGTGGATTTCCAGAAGTATTAGACACTTCAGTCTGAAAGATGCTGGCAGCAATCCTAAATTGTGGACAATCTAATTCTGCATGTGCATTGGTATTGTGAATCCTGCACCAATTGGTAAGGGCTGCTTCAGCAAGATTGACTCTAGTAGTCTGTTTGGCTTCACCAGGAGGCTGATTGTCTAAGGGTGATGGTAATGAACCATTATTTGGCCTGGAGTTCCACACTCTGGGCTGCCTAGGAGGATTATTGTTATTTGCAGCATTACTGTTGAAGTTATTGTTGTATCCTCTGTCAGGGTAATTTGGTCTGTCATTGGAATAACTCCTATTCTGACCTGACTGTGAATAAAACCCTTGATTTCTCAAGTGTGTTACTTCTGTGGTGAGCTTTCTCAACTGAGCAGCAATTTCTTTGATTTCCTCTTTCTCCTCTTGAGCTTTGGCCACTACATTTTCAGTCTGAGGCTGGAAAAAGGAAGATCCATGGTTATTGTGGGATAGATCTGTACCCTGAGGTGTCTGAGCATGTGCAGGATATTGTGGCAATTGGCTATTTCCATTAGGAGGAGGCATGATACTCAATGGGGGTACTTGCAAAGGTGCAGGCATGATTGCTGGGGGCATCACTGCTCCATTTGGATATTGTGCAGGATATTGTGAAGGATAAGTTGCAGGATACTGTGCTGGGTATTGTGACTGCATGCCAGGCAAAGCAGGGAATGCTATATTTGGAGTAGGAGCAGGTATCAGCTGTTGATTTACCTTGATAGCTTCTTGAAAAGCTCCTGTCAATGTGGTGATCGCAGGATGTGTTCTCCTGATGAACATGGCGGTTAATGGATCCAGGGCTGAATAATAAATACTTCTAGCAGCATCATCAGCCACCACATATGGGGTAACTAGCTTGGACAACATTTTCTGGAACCTAGCATTGAAATTTGCAATAGGTTCATGCTCCAATCTCTTAATTATGGCAAACAGGTGGTAATTCATGGATGGATCAATAGGGACCTTGAATCTGTCAAGAAAGGCCTTCTCTAAGACAGCCCACGAACCTACAGAAGATTGACCAAGACTGATGAACCAATTATAGGCCTCTTCCCCTAAGGAAAAAGGGAATAATCTGCACACCACATCCTGATGCTCAATTCTGGCTCTGCAGCAAGCTTCTTTAAACGTCCTGATATGATCATCCGCATCCTGGTAAGGATGGTATTTTGGACAAAGTTTGTCCGGATACTTTGGTAACTCATGATACGCAGTAAAGGTCAATGGTGATTCTGCTGCAAAGAACGACATTGCAACCTGAGGGGGCTGAACTGGTGGTGCAGTTGGCTGAGGTTGGACTAAAGGTATACCCTGAGGTTGAACAGGAGGTGTCACTGGTATACCTGAAGGTATTTGCAAACCAACAGGAGTTACAGGAGGAGGTCCTGGTGAAGCTCTGGACGTACTAGACTCTGGAGTATGGTGGACGTCTACAGTCCTAGGTCTAAAACCTCTGACAGGCAATTCTTCAAAAATTTCACTATGTCTAGACCTGGTATTTATCCTGTGAGCCAGGATTTCTCGATTTGGAGGCCAATTAGCTGAAACTTTGCAAATATTGGCTGGATTCCACCGGACGAGGTGATATTTGCGGTCAACTTGCAAATGAGACTAAATATTTGCGCAATATTTGCGAAGATACTGCAAATATGACAGGATATTGGGATATTTCGACCAGTAGCACCAGATCTCACGGGTTTAAGGCTCAAATTCTCAAAGCTTGAACAAATTTATGCATCTTTGGCCAATATTTAGTGAATTCAAAGAAATCTACTGTAAAGCTTGCAATATTTATGTGAAATTTGGAAATCTTTACACAGAATGTGCAAATACAAACTTGTCGCAGCAAATATTTACGCAATTTGGTGAAATTCACAATGATCTGAAGTTACCTTACTCTGAGCGTTATCAAACCTGAAAGTACTGATGATGAATGTGATCTTCTGGACTCAGGCCCTCCTTCTAGCGCCAATTTATGTTGGTCATGATGTTAGTCATTCGCAAACATAGAATAAAAGTTACACAACAACCTTTACTCATCTTGAAAGATACGATGAATTCAAAGAATTCATGATCCCAAGTCTCCGTTGATTAGGTCTTAATCTACTGACGTTACTCAGTGGTTGATGTGTGTTGCTGTTTTCCATTCAGGGGCCTTACGTGTTTCTGCACTGTTCATCATCATCATCTTCAAATATCCTGCTCTGGATGTTCGCTCTGCATAAGTCTTCAACAATTCTACCTCTGCACTGTAAATTTAGTCAAATAATGTGCATACAGGCTGATATTTGCATGATTTCTACCATTATTTATGATTCTTTGCATGATATTTTCAATACTACATGCATTTAACCAAATATGCTAAGGATCTTCAGTTACCTACGGGATTTCAGCATATTTCACTGTTTCTGCTTGTTATTTATCATGATTTGCAGTTATGGTGGTGAATTAATGAAATTAAAAAAAGGAAAAGGGTTAGAGAGTGAGATTCCTAAAATTACTGGACTTAGATCACTGATTCACATACAAGCTCCCATACTTGCAATGAAAAGAAGGAAAACTAGAAATCATACTTCACCAGGACATTCCACAAATCCGCATGATCTAGTGCAAAGCTTCAAAGGAAAGTTGACAACAACATGTAATGAAATGAAAGCGCTTCCAGTTGAACACAGCATTCACCAGTACATATCCAGAAATCAACAGAAGATTACGTAAAATTTACAATCAGGATGTAATCTGGAACTTCATATTCATTCAGTATGCTCAAGAACAGGTACATTTACAGTGATCTGAAGAAAGAACCTTGACATTTCAACAATTCTATCCTCATTAGTCTCAGTAATCCGATCTCCTAACTTATTCTATAGTAATTGACTCTTTGCGCCAGATGCGTCTGTGTATTCTAATGTATTTCTCCCCCTTTTAAAATGACAAGCTCTGGATGTTATATAGAACAACTGCCAGAAAACGGTTACAATGATCCAAGGATCAGGATCCTCTCATAACAAACAACGGCCCAGATGAAAAGCACATGCTTCGCCAGTTAGCAAATGTACAGCTGGCACAGAATATTCCAGCATCTTCAACTTGATTCGGCCTCCAGCTGGCGAACAGCATATTTGACAATATCCTCTTCATTTCTGGCTCATGTTGCCTCCATGCGCAACTTTGTAATGCTCAGCTTCAGCAGCATCATGACTTCAATGTTCAGCCTCAGCAGCATCATGATGATTTCCTGCAAGTAAACAGACAAACATTAGGTTCATCATCATCATGATAAACAACAGGAAGTAAACACTTTATTAAACATACCTCCCCATGTGCAGCTACAGGCAATCAATCTCTACCTGTGAAAAATATGCACTAAATGCATAAACAGCATGAAAACAACCAGGTCAACCCTCGTTGACCAAAATCAGGTAGTCGGCCCTTTCAAATTTCTATCGCTTCATGTTTTTGCCCATTATCTTGTATATCGGGTTCAAAATATGATGATGATGATCTCAAATTAAACAAGGAAATAATCGCCCTTCAACCATCCTTAGAATCCGGCTCTGCATCATCATCATATTTGCATCGGCGTGACTACATATGATCAGGGTGACAATTTTTGCTCAGGCCGACGGCAACAGTTATACCGACGCCAAAAATCGTGATGATGACCAACTATATATCTTCAAAGTGGCCGCAGGATATCACAAAATATGATGATCCTCCTTTCCTAATGCTCTGATGAAAAGCACATCAGGATGTTTTGTTTTTGCACATTCGGGAAAGAAAGACATCGTCATCATCATCATGATGAAGACAAATAGGAGGACTTGGAAAATGATCCTGCCGCCGAGGAAAATCATGATGACGTCATCGTCATCATCAGGCTTCAATAAAATGCAAAGGGATGACGTCATCGTCATATTCGTTAAGATCAGGAGGTAAATGGAATATCGGGTTCCCTCTAAGGAAGATGATCAGGTCATGAAAGCAGTATGACCCCTTGTTCGGCTAAGGCGATCCTCGAAAGATCAAGATGATGATGATCATCATCATCATATTCGCACTGGGCGATCTAAAATATGATCTTGCTGAAAGTCCTGATGACGTCATCAGGATATCCGGGGCTTGTGTTAATCTTCGAAGATGACGTCATCGTCATCATCATATTGGCGAACAGGATCATACCCTGGAAAATATCCTGCCGAAGGAGAAGGTGATGATGACGTCATCGTCATCATCATATTTGCAAAAGTTTATACTTGTCGGCAGGATGATATCACGAACTGTTGGGAGAGACGAACAAGATCATGATCTTGTTCAACATGACTTAAGAAATGAAAATCACCCTCCGCTTCGAAAGATAAGGTGATCATCATGATCACGCAAAAGGAGGTCAGGAGGATATTGAGAAATGTCGGGTCTCGAAATATCATGATGATGTTGATCACCAAGACTGTCGTGCGCGTGCAAATTAAGCAGATGGCGGGTTTCTTAAGCAAGGTGACGATGATCATCAGCATGATATCATCACATCGGGTGATTTTGGAATATCATGATGATGCTCGCAATGCGAGAATATCATGATGCTGATGATGTTAGAATATCATGATGCTCGCTTGACGGGCAAAACACACTAGCATTTAAGATTGACGTCCGGATGTTTCGGGACTGCATGATTTTTATCAGGTGATAGAGTAAGATCATGATGATGACCTTTGGCGATATAAAAGACCGCCCGACGGGGAGAACCTACTACGACTTAAACTTGACGTCCGGATGTTTCGACCTCAGGATATTATCGGGGGGCTTTTCAAATATCATGATGATGATGTTCATACAGCAATTACCAGGTTTGACCAAAACTTTGACTGCTCACAACTCCCTCATATGGACGAATTTTCAAGTGATGCAAAAGGCAAACCTGCATGGAATTTCAAGCTCTTTCTAACCATGAAGTTATAGAAACAAAATATGAACTTTGACAAACTAACCTCATGATGATGACCTACCTCATCCTGACCTTCATGATGATGATGCACCTGACTTATTTTTACCAAACCGCCAGAAACAGACAACACAAACCAAAACAAAAGCTGGGTCCCTGTTTTGCCAAGTCAAAATGGGGCGTGTTGTGTAACCACACAACACAAAGGAACTCCTCCACTAACCACATTACCTCCCCCAATCAACACCATCTAAGAATTACTCCACTATTGGGCTGGAAGTGTTGGCCAATCCAATTGTATGATATCATTCGTAGACCTATGTTAGCTGATTGGAAAGTGGACAGCAATATCAACTCCTAAGTTATGTCCATTTCTCCAATTCTTAATCAACATCTCACCTTTGGCAACCACACCTGGATCCCAAATCCTATGGTTATCACAAATCTCCACACTGGAATAAGAAAGAGCTCCATCAACCAAATCGAAGAGTGGATTATCATAAGTCACATCAGCATCAACCTCAAACAATAGATTATCAATAAACTAAATATTATCCTCTTTTTGATCTAGACTCCCCTTTTTTTATTTCTTGGGGCAAGGAGCAAGATCATACTCTTCCTGAATGTCATCAAGCTCCTCCATTCCCTGTTCGATCTCCTTTGCCCTTTCTTTGTTCTCCTTCTCCCTAAACTGATGAGCCTCATAGAGATGATCATTTGCCTCAAGAAGTGCCTCTTGGTCCTTTTCCAAAGCAAGCTTGGTGGCATTAAGATCAATGGTGAGCTCATTAACCTCTTCCCTTAACTACTTAATCATGGCCAAAGTTCCATCTGCAAACTTGGAAGCAACATCTCTATCATGCATCATGTGTAAGATTTTTTTTTTATTTCCTCCATAGAACTTTTAATCATGTATAAATCAGCAATGGGAACATTTTGCTCATGTTGGTTTCTTGGTGTCATGAAAATGAATTTTTCAATGAGGCTCCTAATGTCATCCAACCTAGATAAAGTGTCCACTTCTTTTTCCATAGGCACCAAAAATTGATTTTTCCAATCTTGTTCAAGCAAGGATAATACATTGCTGTTATGTTGCATGCTACAATCAGAACTTTCATACCTATCATCAAAGTCTTGTAGGCTGTCCCAAGTCACCTGTGCTTCTCCCTGACCATCCTCAATAGTAGATTGAGAATCCAAATCAACAGGGCTGCTATTTCTTTGCTCAAGATCAGCTACATGCAACGTGAAATCAAGTTTGTTCTCAAGATCAAGAACAACATTGTCAATTCTATCAATGTCATCATCCTTACATAATTGTGGAGATGAAGTTAGAACAACATTAAAGTCAAAAGGAGATTCATCCTAAATAGGATCCTCATCATACTTAGGTGCCATCACACTTAGATCCCAAATGCTAAAAGGCTGATTGCCCTGTTCAGAAAAAATGTGCTCACTGTACTCCTCTTGGGGTGTTGTCTCTTTGAATAAGTCACTTCCCCAACTCAACAATACTGATGCCAACATAAGTATCTCTCTCCACAAGTTGAGTCTAGAAATCCAAACCAAAACCACCTATGTTTTCATAACTGTAATCTTCATTGTTTGATGTTTCAAAAACTTCATCCTTTTTGCCTACCATGAGCCCATCATCTGAAGGTATATTGCTGATCTCAACTCTGTCAACATTGCTACTAGTATCAACAACTTCATTGGATAGCTCACGAGATGCATTCAGGGCTGTTGTTATTTCCTTTTCCACATGCATGTCAAAAAATTTATCCTGGGTTCCTGATATACATTCTTTGTGGGATAGCTCTATTGTATTGCACACATCCTCAACATGAATAGTTGCATGCACAATCATAGAATCATTTGGAGGCTCTGTAACATATTCCTCATGCTCCATGGAAAACTCTCCATCAATTTTTGTTACATCAATCTCCTCAAAGTCCCTCACATTGTTTGAACACTCTATTGCCTCTGTTAGGCATATGCCTCATCCTAACATCCATATAGTCTTGTAGAGATATGCCACGCTAAAAATTAGGGCTTGCATCTCTCCAGTCCTGTCGAATTTGATCTTGTATTTCAACAAGTGTGATTTCATTCCCTACTGGTGGTTCAACTCTAGGTGGGATAACTGGCATAAGAGGTCTCGCTATTGCTGACCTAGATATGGGTCTTTTACCTTGTGTGCTTTTTCACCATTCCTTTGGTCCTTATTACCCCTGTTGTTGACTGCCAATAAGGCAATCACATCAGCCAACTGAGCCATGTGTTGATTTGATTTCTCCTGACTTCTAACCAAGGCATCCAACATAAGTGCTATACGATCTGGTTTTTTATCTTTATAATCTCTATCACCCATATTTCCTGAGTGTACTGACTATTCTACCTCTGTATCAGAAGGCCAATGTTCCCAACGTTCTCCTTCCTTTTTTTCTCTGTCACTGTTGCTCATAGAAGTTCATTAACCCACTGGATGGTAGGAAATAATGAGCTCTGATACCACGGTAATGAGCTGCCCTGTTTGTAAAATTTTTTATTTTCTTAATAGTGTTATTTTTATTATTATTGTAGTCTTTCATAACTAGACATAAGTTGTAGAAGGGGTTTTGTGTTTTGCATGTAATGTTTTTGCACAAATACAATGGAATATAAGACATGCATTGAATACCCAGAAAAACTAAAACCCTAATGCTTAAATGAACCAAGACCCAGATCATAGAATTATATAAAATGAATTATGACAACATACGCATATGCAAATCTCCAACTTCATTCACTGCTGTACATGAACCAGCTACGACAGTGCTATGAAAACTTCATCAAAAGGCATACATATCAATATTCTTCTACATGTAAATAGTAGGAAGTGTTGTGTAACGCTAGGCACCCAGTTTGAGTTCATATCAATCATAAATAAGTGCAAACTAGCTCCAAAGTCCCCTTAACATCCAATGCTGTAGTACAACCAATTGAATTGTGTTGATACAACAATGAATGGCTATAAAACTAGCTCATAAACCACCTTAAACCCTCACAAATTGATCGCCCTTGCTGAAGGAAACCCTACACCATGATAACAAGTGAAAGTAACATTCAAACAACCCTTAATGATGCTCCAAGTGAAGTACAACCAAGGCTGCCCCTCTACGGCCAACAAATACATAATATCTAGTCACAAATAAACTACTCCAAAGTCTAAAAATCTGCTCTTAAACCTTTGTCTCCGACTGCTCAAGAAATTTGAATATGATCATAATGAAAATCCATCCAAAAACACCAAATCAAAGCTCAAGAAAAGCCTTCGTATGAAGCTCCCAACAGTCCTTCCTAATGTTGTCTCTCAAGCACGAAGAAGGTAGTCTCACAGAGGGCTACATCCCTGCAAAACTCCAGTTCAAATCCTAAGCCAAGCTTCAAGTTTGCTCTGTAGAATAATGTCCAAAGAAGAGAGAATTAAACATAATAAAATGAGCTCACAAAAGCTCTTTATATCCCCTTAGCTTCCAATGCCCAAAAAGGAGGAAAATACTTTTATAAAATATTTCTTTTAAATATTTTAAACCCGCTTATCTCCACATGAGCACTCATTTCCCTAGCATATGACTTTTAAGTCATAACTTAAGCTTTTTTTAAAAAGTAAAGTCACTTAATAAATAAAGACTTAGGCTCACAAGTGTAAATTAAATATTTAATTTAATTTACATTTTGACCATTACCCTTAGCCTTCTTGAAACCAACCGTAAAGTGCTAGGTGCTCTAACACTATGACTATAATGACTTATTAATATTTCATTTTTTGACACTTAACCATTATAACCCAAAGTCCAATATTAAATAAACATTAATTATTTACAAACTTTAAAATGGAGGCCCAAAAGATCTCAGAATCTAGTGATCTATAGACCATTGGAAAGGTCTCACCAAGACGCTTCATTTCCATCACTGAAAATTTTGAAATAGCCAGAAACCCTAATTTGCCAAAAATAGCAAGTTCAGGCCTAAGCAATCAAATCCACCCCAGAAAGTGTCAAACTAAAGATCACATCAAAACCATGCCAGCAATCCCTGACAAATCCATCCAAGTCACTGCAACAGTGTCCAGACTAACACTTACTAAAAATAGAAATGTTCTCTACAGACCCAAGAGAACAAACCCATGAAAACCTAGAAAGATTGTTGCCATGCGAGTACTTACTATAAATAGTAAGTATGGACAAGTTGTCTGAAATCCCTCTGAAAAGTGTCATACAACTCTGGACTGGATCACCTGAACACATTGGTGACATCAAAATACTCCTCTGATTAGGCTATCACCAACCTAGAAAGTCAGCTCCAACTATGTTGTAAGAGAACCTGAAAATGGGGACATTACAGATGGCAAAAGGAGCAAGTCAAAATATAGGGCTATATCAGCCATTACCTATACCAAAGAGGCCATGGGATGATATTAGTATGGATTTTGTTCTTTGTTTACCAAGGACACAAAGAGGACATGATTCCTTTTTTGTGGTGGTGGATAGATTCTCAAAGATGGCACATTTTATTCCTTGTAAGAAGACTAATGATGTTGTTCATATTGCAGAGTTATTTTTCAGAGAGGTGGTGAGACTACACGGTCTACCTAAGAGCATAGTTTTAGATCGAGATACCAAGTTTGTTGGTTATTTCTAGAGGACATTGTGGAAGAAGTTGAAGATAGATTTGAAGTTCAGTTCTACACACCATCCACAGACTGATGGACAGACGAAAGTGATGAATAGGAGTTTGGGTAACCTGCTACAATGCTTAGTAGGAGATAAGCCCAAGGGACAAGATTTGATTTTACCACAGGTAAAATTTGCTTACAACAATTCTGTCAATAAGAGTATAGGTAAATCACCATTCTAGATTGTATATGGGATTAGTCCAAGAAATGCTTCAAAGTTAAGTAATATGGACAAGGGAGAAAAGATAAATGCCAAAGCTGAAGAATTTGAATGAAGAGGCGAGAAAACACATTAATAAGATGAATATTCAGTAAAAGGCTAAGGCAGATTAGAAGAGGAGATATAAGGAATTTTAGGTAGGAGATGAAGTCATGGTTCACTTGAGAAAAGAGAGGTTTCCAATTGGAACATATAGTAAGTTGAAAATGAAGAAATATGGACCATGCAGAATCCTGAAGAAGCATGATTCAGGAAATGCATATGAGGTAGAGCTGCTGAGTGGGATCAACATTTTCTCTATGTTCAACATTGTTGATTTAACAAAATATTATGAAAATGGAACAAAGGATGAACCAATAGAAGAACAATGGGATATTCCGAAATCTACTTCAAAGGAGGAGATAGAAGGGATCTTGGATAGTCATGTGGGAAGGAGTTCTCAGAACAGGCAATATAAAGAATATTTGGTGAAGTGGAAAGGAAGGCCTGTTGAAGATTCTTCCTGGTTGTCTAAGGTAGAGGTTGACCGTTTGGGTTTTCCTCAAACACTTGAGATGTGACAAGGTCACTTCTCAAATTACCCTGTGTGTTTGATGCAAGAGCATCTAATGGTGTAAGGGCAATCTTGCATCACCCCAAAAAATGATGATTTGTTTTTTGTTCTTTTCAGATACCCATTTGCTTGAATAATGATTTAGAACCTTCAAAGTTTCCAACAGGGCTAAGAATACCAGAACTTACTATTTTTAGTAACCCTATATCAGAGAGGTGGTTGAGCCCAAAATTTTCCCCAAAGCTTTAGAATAGTCAAATAAGCATTCTTGGTAAATTTCAACTCAAGATCATGTATGGATTTCAAGATATTAGAGTTTCAATTCTGTGAGGTCCCTGGAAAAGTTTTGAAATAAGATTTGAGGTACTTAAACATCCCATGACACCCCAAAAAGTTTATGAAAATCCATTTATGGATTTTCGGCATCGTAGTTCACTTCATGAGCTTTCCAATGCTTCAAACGGTTCATCAATTGGATACCCGAATCAAAAGTTATGGTTCTCGAAAGTTGTGCTACCAAATTTGAAAATTTGAAAATCCTTTCATGGGCAGGAAAAGGGTAGTTGGGTTCATTTTGGCACCTAAATGGGAGTTACACATTTCAAAGAAAGCTGATATTGGGGAAATTACAGTAACTAGTTCCCACATGTATTCAAAGCCTATCTTGAGATAGTTCTGGAGGCAGTGTTCAGAGGAAGTGATTGGCAAGTCCTGTTCATGCAAATCAAGAGGTTAGATAGATATCAGAAGGCTTTGTAAGTCAGATATTTCTATTGTAATAAAGTCCATATTGCTGTAATAAGTTGACATATGACCCTAGAAATTGTATTTCAGATTTGTAGCCTTTTACAAGCAAGTTTAATGAAGAAATTATGAATCAGTTTGTAGATTGTTTAACTAATCTTTCTTGAGATCTTGTTCTTGTCTATTTGAAATCTATAAATTGTTCTTGTATGTGTTTTGGGTGGATCGTACCCTCATCACAAATGTCCTTGGGGAATGCAAATTCCTACAAATCTTCTATATGTACATGGAGTTGGGCAATGGATTTTAGACCTAATGCTCAACTTTCTTGACTTCACACGAGGATGCAAACTTCATCTAGACTGGAGGATTTAAGACTAGAACCAAAGGTCCTTGCAAATCCCACAATCACATGGACTCACTTTTATGCACAAACATAACTAACACTTGCACCCATAGGAGGTTCAAGGAATACACCGATAGGAAAAACTAACAACTTCAGAAAAATTTCTAACATGATTTTTTTTACAGTGTGAGACAATTCTAAGCACTATAATGCTCATATATAAAAGCCTATCGGCTAACTAAGTAAAATATTTCAAACTTTAAAGGAAAAGGCAAAGGTCCCCGAAATACCGACAAATCCATAGACTAGCATCTTGTGGAAATTTGTGAGATCTTGACGGACTTTTGGATTTTTCTATAACTAAGCCATTTTTTTAACATTTGATGTAATGCAAATTTTCTAGGGCAAACAAAGTATCAAAATATTTAGCAATAAATACATTACTAGTTTTTTGTGCCCTAATGGATCTAATATTCAAAATTTAAAATGGGACAACAAATTTAATACCTAGGATTTATGGATAAATTTAACTGTTTTACATAAAACCCTAGCCTACACAATTAGCAAATGATTCGGAATGCACAAGATAAACCAATTAATCCTAGAATCAAGTCACCTAGAGCATTAAATCAATCGGCAATTCCAAATTTGTGAAGAAACTTCAAAGAAGGGATGAGAAGCCTATTGGTTTTTGATGACTGTGTGAAAGAACAAGCTCGATTGTGCCCTAGGAACTCCAAACACTCTCAACCATTACACTCTACACTCATACTAGACAAACAAACAATAATCTAGCTTTAACAAGTTCAATGGCAATTTTGTAACTATGGAATATTGAGAGGAGGCTAGAGCTCAACAAATTGATTTACAAGTAGAAATGGAAAAGAATTTTTGAGTTTTATAAAGGCAATGTTCACATCAATGAGCCATTATTGCAACCTAATGGGTAGGTGGAAAATGTGGAAGATGGAAAGATGTGGTGGCACACAAAAGAAAAGTGGAAGAAGTCCACAAGATCCCAGCAAACCCACATACTTAGGATGTTGCAATGTTGTAGAGTTAGTTGAGGGATTTGGACTTTGAACAAGAGGCAAAATGGAAGATGTCCCTTAGAATCCCACAAAATGTGATATTGTGGAGTTCTACTAGACATTGGTGACTTTTGAGAAAGAGGCTAACAATGGATACATGCACTTGAGGATCTTCAAGATTTTGGAAAAATTCCAAAAGTCCTTAGGAATTTTGCAATCTTCAAAGGCTTGGAAAAACTTAAATTTCACTTTCTACACATTCTCAAAACTCTTCGAAGATTTTGGCTTATAACCTCAACTTTGTAATACCTTTCTTCAAGACCACCACAAACCTATCATTAACACAAAAGATGAAAAAGGTGCTAACCTAATTCAATCAAAAGAAAGACTAAAGATAGGATACTCAAAAGAGGGGGTCCACATTTTGCTACTACAAAATGGGGCATGTGCAAGGCACAACATTTTCAATCTAAGTCCCAATAATCTCTCACTTTCAATGATCAAAGCTCCCTCAAATAAACCTACAATTCTTCCAAATTAGGATAGCTACTAGGGGCAGAGAAACCTCACCAAGAGTCAAACCAAAGCCTTGGCATCATCAATGATGTCCCAAGAAAGCTGAGAACCAATCATATATCTCAATTTTACCATAAAATTCCATGTAGAAGACCCACTAGGAACTTCCTTAGAAAACAAACAAAGAGGATCCAAATTACCCAAATACATTCTAAGAAGAGAATGCCATCCCAATCAAATTTTAAAAGAAAGTGCCAAGCTAGTTTAGCACCAAAGCTAAATTGTGAAACTCAAGATCCTTAATCCTTAAGCTGCATTGCACTTTGCTACTACAAACCTTCACCCGATTGATCAAGGGAAACTTTTTTCCCTCAACAAATCCTTGCCAAAGAAAATGTCTACATAGACCAAAGATTATGGAAGGAAAAAAATTGTGATAAGGTGAACAAATAACAAATAATAGGAACAGCTTGAAAAATCTCTTTATTTTTTTTTGAGACTGCTTGCCAAATTGATCTATTTACCTGTCCAAGAAGATAATTTCAATTAATTTTTCACAACAATATCCTCCTAGAATCTAGCCCTACAAGCTCCTAAGAAAAGTGGGACACCAAGATACTAAATTGAAGAGAAGCCAATTGAAAACCCAAGATCTCATAAGCACACCACTAAACTCTAGGAGCCACAATAAAGAAAAAATATTTTAGATTTAATGGCATTAATATATTTCCCTGAAGCCAATCTATAGACATCCAAGACCATTTTAAAGACATGGGCTTCTTCCAATTTTGCTTCCTTAGAGAGAGTAGTGATTCACAAACTAAAGATAGGAGAGAAGAGTCAAATCAAGGACAATAGAGATTCCCTTAAGCAACCTAGCCTAATGTTGTCGGAGAATAAACCTACCTAAAGCTTCTACCATGAGAATAAATAGATAGGGAGAAAGAGGACTTTCTTGTCTAATACCTTTGAATTGACTAAAAAAATTGGATGGGCTACAATTGACCATAAAAAACACCAAGAACCAATGACAACATTTGAAGCCTAGCTAGATCATCCAAGATTAGAACCAAACACTTTAAGAATTGCAGAGCTGATGAAAAGGGATACTCTCCCTTTTAAATCTGCAACACAAAAACTCACACAAGCATATGCAAGAAGGCTGAAAAATAAAATAGAACAATAGAAAATGAAGAGAAATCTGCAATAGGGATTTTATTAAATATGAAATTGCATTACAATCTCCTGAAGTTTATGAGCTTTCTTGATTCATACATGAAATATCTGCAACAAAATTCTTTAACAACATCCTAGACTCAATCTGGCAGCATCTGGGTATGTGACCAGACTTCTCTAAAAGCCCCCCTCACCAAATGAGCTCAAGCATCAATAAATAGAAATTGGATGAGAAGAAACCACTACTAGTTTCTCAAAACAACCCCCACTAAACCACCAAAAAAACCCGTCACTTTCTTCCTATCATTGCTCCCTCATTTTTTGAATTTTCTAAAAGCATTTCTGGGTTTTGTGTACCTCCTTCCTAGCTTTCCAGAACATTTTAAATTTTTTTATTTGAAATAGAAATGAGAAATTTATACTCATTTTACTGAGACTGGGTCTCATAATTATGACTTAGACATGCAACAACATGCAAAGCTTATGGCCAACATGCAAATGCATGCAAAGAATGCAATTGAACATGTAATAACATGCATACCAAGTGGTCCCACCTATAAATGGGATGCCCAAATGGAAGATTCTACCATTTATGCCTTTGAAACATTTATGAGAGCATAATTCCTCAAAAATTACATTTACCAATATGCCCTAGGAAAATACATTTGTTGCAAATTAAAATATTAATTTCTCAAAGCCCACAAACATTATTGAAAACATACAAAAAAAATTAAATATTTTTTTAGTGATGCAAGATTGCCCATACACCTTGGATGCTCCTACATCAGACACCCAGGGTAGATTGAAATGTTTCATGAGTGAAACTCATAAACATTTGTAAATCATGTGCTTGTTCTGAATCCACTTCTCTCTTATCTACTTGAATATGCTTCACTAGTTTTTTAATGTCTCTTCCTTCTTCATCTTTCCTCTCTTCCTCCCTCTTTCCACATAATCCAACTCCCGCCAATATGCACTAGTAAACTATGGAAAATCGTAATCTTCAATATCATCTTCTTCAATAAAATAATCAAATTTATACCTAGTCTCCTCCCTTGAAATTGATGCCACATTTTGTCCATCATATTCCTCCTTTGGAACATTGTATTCCTCTTTCACTATGTCTCTTGAAATACAAGGTTCAACTGCAAACTCTTTCTCCTCTGTATTCACATCAATGTCAATAAAATAACCAAGGGATTCATATTTCCCATCCTGCAACAACAAGCTATTAGTTTTAAGATCTTCATCTTCCACAATCTCTTTATCAATCAAGAGATCATTAATCAACTCAACCTTCACCCGCTCATCTTCTTCTTCACTTGCACCTTCATTTTCCAGTGTATTTATTTCTGCAATATCCTTCTCTTTGCTGATCTTATTATCCCCAAATAAATCAGATTCAACAAAATTCTCACACAAACTAGATTTTACCTCTTTTTCTCTTTCCACTGAAACTTCCATTCTATCCCTCTTGAATGTAATCAACACTGTTACAACTTGCATTAGCAAATTAGAATCATCATCCTCACTCTCTTTCACTAACTTTTTAACTCCATAAGTCAAACAAGCACCAGTGTTATTACATACCTTACCCATTTCCTCTTTGAGTGGCTTCAACTTATGTCGAGCTCCATCCTTCATTAGTGAGTATGTGTTAGCATACCCATCATGTGTGACCTTCCTATCAAATTGCCATGGTCTTCCCAATAACATTTGACAAACATCCATAGGCATAATATCACAAAAAATCTCATCATAATAATTTCCTATATTAAATTTTACCAAGCTTTGTTCGCTAACCAAAACTTTCTTGTCATCTTGTAGCCAGGCTATCTTATATAGGTGTGGGTGTTTTCTCCTCTCTAGTTGCAATTTGTTCACCATCTCTTCATAAACAAGATTGTCAATACTAATGCCATTAACAATCATGTTACATGCTTTACCTTCACACTTACATCTTGTTCGGAACAATGTTCTCCTTTGATCTGGTTCTTTTCCTTCGTTTATCAAGGCTCTTCTTGTAACAAGTACCTCTCCTTCTTTGGCTCCTTCAGAGTGTGATGACTCTATATCTTCCTCATTCACATTTGTTGATCTAGCATGATGCTCAGGTCTCCTATTGTTCCTTTCTTAAATTTGAGGACATTCATATGCTCTATGCCCCTTCTCCACATCGATAGCAGGCTCCCAGAAAGACACCTCTTCCAAATCCTCTACCTGATCTTTCTCAACCTCTTGCATTTTGATCCCTCAAGAGGGTAAAAGTTTTCTGATTTCTAATTTTTGCTATTGCTGCCCTAATCTTCAAATTTCTGATTTTTCTTATTATTGTCTTATTCTCCATGTTGCAAGTATGTGCCTAACTAATGTTGTCATTGGTGTCAACTATGCTCTTGATTTTTATGTTTTCTAGTGTTGAAGATAATGAGTAAGTGATCCTGAGAAAACTTGTTCCTCCGGTGGAAACAATGTGTTGTAGAGTATCTTTGTTTATTGAAGAACAATCCAGTAGATTTCTCTGTATTTCCTATAGAATGAATATCTTTGTCTATGGATTGGAAGTTATTTAGAGGCATGTCTCAAGATGCTATATCTCAAGTTTGAGCCTCTAGTATGAAGATTTGAGAGAGTTCTGTTCACCAGAATAAAAACTATTTTTCTGTGCATTTATGTGGTGACAAGGAGAAAGTATTTTTCTCTACATTCCTCCGCATTGAAGTATTTTGGTCTATGGTTCTAGAATTAAGTTTTTAATGTTGATAAGTACCTTTAACTCCAATGGTTCAAGATTTGGTGGTCCGCAAGCTATCCTTTCTCTATGACTGTAGCTGATAGTGTTGTTTATGTGCTTTGGTTTGAAGAATCTTCTTGGCAGAATGTTAGAGATTGTGCAGTTGTTTATGGTTACTACTATGTGCTTGTGGATGTCTCCTAATTATGTTCCTACCTTTGGATTGCTCCACAAAGAGAAATTTGGATCGTGGATGAAGTCTTTTATTTGAAGATCTAGAGTTAACACCAATCTTGGTCGACTTGGTTGTTTTTACTTCTTGTAGAGATGCATTGAAGGTTGTGGAAGCATGTCTTAGCATGTAATATTGCATTCGAGTCCATGCTAAGGCATAACATGATCCACATACATCTTTTCCTTAGCCAATCTTGTTTAGGTCCAAACCTATTTCTATGTATGTTTGTAATGCCAAGCTTGGAGATTGATCCAATGGTTGATGAATGTAATGCAAACCTTGATGTACATTCCAAGGTTGATGAATTGTATAAAAGCATGTAATGTAGTTGTGAAAAAATAGTCCTTGAGCGAAAATGAAAAAATAAGATAAGAAGTGTAAGAAGAGTAGAGTAGAGGAGTTCTACTATGCTTCAATGGAACTAAACTTAGGCATGGAGTAGATGCTACCAAATCAGTTCACCATCCTTTGGTAGTGAACCACCCCTTGGCAGTGAGCCATCCTTGGCAATGAGTCATTTTTTGCAGTGATTATTTTGGGTAGTGAGCCTCTATTTTTCGGTATTGCTATAACATATATATCTTTGTGGGCTAACACCCATCATGGTTTTTCCCTTATAGGGTTTTCCACATAAAAATCTAGTGTCTCATGTGTTGATTGTGTTATCATGTTGAGCCTCTTATTTCATGCTTTCATGGTTAAATCTAAATAATAGTAAATAAGTGTTTGATGTGTTAATATTCATAAGTGATCAAAGTTTTAGGGACAATTGATTCACCCCCCCTCTCAATTGTCCAGTTTATTTCAACAATTGGTATCAGGGTAAGGTTCCTCTAGAGTAAGCCTAATAGCTTGAGGTAGATCCAAGATGTATTACAAGAAGGAAGATCTGTAGTTTGATGGAACAAATTATGTTCTCTGAAAGGTGCGAATGAAAATTCATCTCCTTTACCTTGGATATAGAGTATGGAAAGTGACAGAGACAAAGTATACCATGCCTCCAAATGGTTTGACAATAGAAGATGAAATCAAAGAATATGAGTTGAACATAAAAGCCAGAGATGCTTTGCTAAGTGCTCTGTCTAACATAGAATTAATAAAGGTCATGGATTTGGAAACTTCTCATGAAGTCTGGAAGAAGTTGAAAAATCTGTATGAAGGAGATACGTTTGTAAAAAGCACCAAATTGTAGGGTTTGAAAGCAAAATATGAGACTTTGAAGATGAGCGGAGATGAGAACATAACAAACTACATGCAAAGAGTTGATGAAATTGCTAATGGAATAAAAGGAATGGGAGGAACTATTGATGAGAAGGAAGTTGTAATGAAAATTCTTAGGTTATTACCTAAGTCCTACAGTAACAAGGTAGCTATAGTTGAAGAAGTAATGATTGTGAAGGCTGTCTCTAAGGACCAGTTACTTGGAAATCTTACAGCCTTTGAAATTAGAAAATTTGTTGATGCCTTGCCAAAGTTTGAAACTGCTTTCAAAGCCAACACTTCAGAGAAGACTTCCAGAGTTGAGAAGTATAGAGTGGAATCTGATGATGAGCTTGATGAAATTGAAACCAACTTTGTTGATAGACTACAAAGAGGCTCCAATAAGTATAAAGGCAAATTACCTTTCAAATGTTTTTCATGTGGTAAGGTTGGTCACTATGCTTCTAGATGTCCTAAAAGAATTGAAAGGAATAGAAAAAGATTTGAGAGTAAACCTAGAGTTCCAAAGAAATGCTACTATGTTAGAGACATTGATGATGAAGGTGTAACATATGATGCTAATACTAGTGCACATGAGTGCTTGTTTATTGCTATTAAAGAAGAACCCGAGACTACTAATCCTACTAGGTGTGTAAAGGAGGAAAAACCAGTGGAGGAAAGTGCTTTGGCTGTTCAGGTGGAGAAAGATAAGGATGAATGGATTATTGATAGTGGATGTTCACATCATATGACTGGTGATAAAAGTAAGTTTGTAAGTTTGGAAAAGTATGATGGATGACTGGTTAGGTTTGGAGATAATGCAACTGGTAAGATTTGTGGGAAAGTATCTATTTCTTTTGATGGAAAGCACAACACTGATAATATCTTATATGTGAAGGGTTTAAAGCATAATCTTTTGAGCGTTGGTCAGATATGTGACAAAGGATATGATCTGAGATTCAAAGATAATGGGTGCAAGATCATGGAAAGCTCTAGAACAGTGATTGCTATTGGTAAGAAGACTAGAAGTAACATTTACTAGTTAAGAGGAACTAATAATTACTATTTATTGGCCCAGGCAATGAGAGTTGGTTGTGGCATAGAAGGATGTGTCATATAAACTTTGATAATTTGGTGAAGATAAGTTTAGGTTAGGCTATGAGAGATTTACCAAAGCTTGTGAAACCCACCAATACCATTTGTAAGGAATGTTAGTTGGGGAAGCAGACACAAACTAGTTTCAAGAGCAAAGATCAATTTTTTGCTGACTTGCTAGATCTAGTGCATACAAATCTCTATGGTCTTATGAGGCTGAGAAGTCTACAAGGTGATAGGTACTTCATGTTGCTTATTCATGATTATTCTAGAATGACTTGGGTTACTTTTCTAAGAGACAAATCAAAAGCCCTAGAGAAGTTCAAATCTTTCAAGACAATGGTTGAGAATGAAATAGAATTGAAAATCAAATGCTTGAGGTTTGATAGAGGAGGTGAGTTCACATCAAACGAATTCAACATTTTCTATGAAGAGAAAGGGATAAAGAGACAATTGTCTACACCTAGGACTCCTCAGCAGAATGGAGTTGTGGAAAGAAAGAACAAGACAATTCAAGAGGCTACTAGGACAATGATGAAGGAAGCAAATCTGCCAGAAGTTATCTAGAAAGAAGCTATACATACTGTTGTCTACATTCAAAACAAATTTCAAGTGAAAGGTAATGGTACTAAAACTCCTTATGAATTGTGGTATGGAAGAATACCTACAATAAAATATTTCAAAGTTTTTGGAAGCAAATTCTATATTAGAAGAGAAGAAGATCTAGGGAAGTTTGATGCAAGGTGTGATAAAGGAATCTTCCTTGGATACTCTACCAAGAGTAAGGCCTACCAATGCTACAACAAAAGGCTAAAAAAATTGTTGAGAGTGCACATGTGAAGGTGGATGAAGACAAAGGAAGAACATCATATCTGAATGGCTACGAATCAGATGAACCTATTGTCACAATAAATGAGAAAAAAGAGGAACAAGAAGACAGTTAAGATGAAGAAGAGATGGCTATAGAAACTACAGTTAAGACTCCCAGGTATGTAAGGATCAATCATTCAGAAGATCAAATTATTGGAGACAAAAGCAAAGGAGTATTGACAAGGAAAAGAGCTGCAGAAGAACAAGTGAATTACTATTTGCTTTCTATTAAAGTTGAACCAAAAACTATGAATGAAGTTTGCAATGATGAAAATTGTGTAAAGGACATGAAGGAAGAACTAATATAGATAGAAAAGAGTGAAATTTGGGAATTAGTTCCTAGACCTGTTGATAAAAATGAACTATTGGAACCAAATGGGTTTTCAAGAACAATCTGAATGAAAATGGAGAAGTTGTAAGGAACAAAGCAAGGCTTGTGTGCAAAGGATATTCTCAAATTGAAGGAATAGATTTTGAAGAGACTTTTGCTCCAGTGGCTCGGATTGAAGCAATTAGAATATTTTTGGCATTTGCAGCTCACAAAGATTTCAAAGTGTATCAGATGGATGTGAAGTTTGCATTTCTGAATGGTGAGTTGGAAGAGGAAGTTTACATTGAGCAACTGGAAGGATTTCAGTTATTAGACCAAGATGATATCATGTGCTTTGTATGGACTCAAGCAAGCTCCTAGAGCCTGGTATGCAAGGTTAGATAAATACTTATTGCAATTAGGGTTTAATAAAGGTACTGCTAACAGTAATCTCTATTTCAAGATTAATTGTGATCAAATTTTGATTGTTGAAGTCTTTGTTGATGACATTATCTTTGGAGGCAATGAAGGTATGTACATGAAATTTGCTAGTGAAATGTAAAAAGAGTGAGATGTCTATGTTTGGTGAGATGAATTTCTTTTTAGGTCTACAAGTTACTCAATCAGATAAAGGAATCTTCATATCCCAATCTAAGTATGTCAAAGAGTTATTGAAGAAGTTTGGAATGGAGGACTCTAAACCAGTATGTACGCCCATGGTGATTGGTTGCAAGTTGAGTAAAAATGATGAATCACCTAAGGCTGATCAGAAAAGGTACAGATCCATGATTAGAGGATTACTTTATCTAACTCAATCCAGACCTGATATAATGCATGCAATTTGTCTTGTAGAAAGATTTCAAGAGGATCCTAGAGAGTCTCATGTGATGGTAGTTAAGAGAATCTTGAGGTATTTGAAAGGCACATCAGATCATGGCTTATGGTATCCAAAAGACAATGATTTCACTCTTAGTGCATATACATATACTGATTGGGCCAGAGATGTTGATGACAGGAAAAGTACAAGTGGAGGTGCTTTATTCTTGGGTAATAGATTGGTTTCATGGTTGAGCAAAAATCAAGATTCAATTTTCTTATCCACTATAGAAGCAAAGTATATTGCATCAGCATGTTGTTGTACTCAAGTATTATGGATGAAATAGACTTTGAAGGACATAAGAGTTGTGTTTGAAGATCCAATTGCAATCTTTTGTGACAATGCAAGAGCCATAAACATTTCAAAGAATCCAGTGATGCACTCAAGAACAAAGCACATATCAATAAGGTATCACTTTTTGAGAGAGAAGGTGCCAAAGAATGAAGTAAAGATGGAATATATGTCCAGAAAGGATCAAATTGCAGATATTTTCACTAAGCCTCTGCCTAAGGATACCTTTGAGTATCTCAGAGAAAAGTTAGGGGTTTTATTACCCCTCCTTCTCTTAACTAAGATGCATAAGAATGCATCAGTCTAGTGGTGTCCAAAGCCTCATTCTTTGGTTGGGATTGATGTTTTAAGAGCTACCTCTCAAGGGGAGTAGCTAGATGGTTCCTGATAATAAGCAGTAAGTATTGATAACAAAATTTTTTAGTCTGATCAGAGCAACAAAGTGCAAGTATGTGGCCTTTTCCATTGATGTCAAAGGGGGAGAGAAATCATGTGAAAAACTCAAGGGGAGAAAGAGTGCAGATGTGTAAAGAGAAAGGGGGAGAATCCTATCTTGATCCAGTCTTTACAGTTTTTCACATCATATGTTGCCATCAATGACAAAGGGGGAGATTGTTGTAAGTATGTGCCTGACCGATGTTGTCATCGATGTCAACATATCTGTGTTGTCATTGGTGTCAACTGTGCTCTTGATTTTGATGTTTGCTAGTGTTGGAGATAATAAGTGATCCTAAGAAAATTTGTTCCTCTGGGGGAAACAATGTGTTGTAGAGTATCTATGTTTACTGAAGAATAGTCCAATGGATTGCTCCACATTTCCTGTAGAATGAATATTTTGTCTGCGGATTGGAAGTTATTTAGAGGCATGTCTGAAGATGCTATATCTCAAGTTTGAGCCTCCGGTATGAAGATTTGAGAGAGTTATGTTCATCAGAATAAAAGATATTTTTCTTTGCATTTAGTGGTGGCAGGGAGAAAGTATTTTGGTTTGCATTCCTTTGCATTGAAGTATTTTGGTCTGCGGTACTAGAATTAAGTTTTTAGTGTTGATAAGTACCTTTGACTCCAATGGTTCATGATTTGGTGGTCCGCAAGCTATCCTTTCTCTATGACAGTAGCTGACAGTGTTGTTTATGTGCTCCAGTTTGAAGAATCTTCTTCGCAGAATGGTTAGAGATTGTGTGGCTGCTTTTGGTGATTACTATGTGCTTGTGGATGTCTCCTAATTGTGTTCCTACATTTGGATTGGTCCACAAAGAGAAATTTGGATCATGGATAAAGCCTGTTCTTTGAAGATCTAGTGTTAACACCAATCTTGGCTGACTTGGTTGTTTCAATTCTTGCGGAGATGCATTGAAGATTGTGGAAGCATGTCATGGCGTGGAAGATTGCATTCGAGTTCCAGCTAAGGCATAACATGATCCACATACATCTTTTCCTTAGCCAATCTTGTTTAGGTCCAAACCTATTTCTATGTATGTTTGTAATGTCGACCTTGGAGATTGTTCCAATGGTTGATGAGTGTAATGCCATGTAGCAAGTATCTACCTAACCGGTGTTGTAATTGATGTCAACATATCTGTGTTGTCATTGATGTCAACTGTGCCCTTATCTTGTTACTTTCTTGTAATGAGTTAGATGCTGAAGATATTGAGAAAATTAGCTCCTCTGGTAGAAATAGTGAGTTGTAGTGGAAACAATGTATTACATACAGAAGAACAGTCCAGAAGATTGCTCACCTTCTATGAAGAGCAAGGAATAAAGAGGCAGTTGTCTGCACCTAGGACTCCTCAGCGGAATGGAATTGTAGAAAGAAAGAACAAGACAGTTCAAGAGGTTGCTAGAACAATGATGAAGGAAGGAGGTATGCCATAAGTTTTCTAAATAGAAGCTATATATACTACTGTCTACATTCAAAATAGAGTTCAAGTGAAAGGAAATGGTGCTAAAACTCCCTATGAATTTTGGTATGGAAGAACTCCTGTAGTAAAATATTTCAAATTCTTTGGAAGCAAATGTTATATCAGAAGAGATGAAGAACCAAGGAAATTTGATGCAAGATGTGATGAAGGAATCTTCCTTGGATACTCTACCAAGAGTAAGGCCTATCAGTGCTACAACAAAAGGTTGAAAAAGATTGTTGAGAGTGCAAATGTGAATGTGGATGAAGGCAAAGGAAGAACATCAGATCAAAATAGCTATGAATCAGATGAACCTGCTACTATAACTTATGAAGAAAAGGTTGAACAAGAAGATAGTCAAGATGAAGAAGAAAAGGTTCCAGAAGTTGCTGCTAAGACCCCCATATATGTAAGAATCAATCACTCTAAAGATCAAATTATTGGAGACAAAGACAAAGGAGTATTGACAAGGAAAAGAGCTGTAGAAGAACAAGTGAATTACTGTTTGCTCTCTACAATTGAACTAAAAACTGTGAATGAAGCCTACAATGATGAAAATTGAGTTAAAGCAATGGAGGAAGAACTAATGCAGATAGAGAAGAATGAAACTTGGTAATTAGTTCCTAGACCTGCTAACAAAAATATTATTGGAACCAAATGGGCTTTCAAGAATAAGCTGAATGAAAATGGAGAAGATGTAAGGAATAAAGCAAGGCTTGTGTGCAAAGGATATTCTCAAATTGAAGGGATAGATTTTGAAGAGACTTTTGCTCCAGTAGCTCAGATTGAAGTAATCAGAACGTTTTTTGCATTTGTAGCTCACAAAGATTTTAAAGTGTATCAGATGGATGTGAAGTCTGCATTTTTGAATGGTGAGTTGGAAGAGGAAGTTTATATTAAGCAACCGGAAGGATTTCAACTATCAAATCAAGGTGATAAGATATGTAGGTTGAAGAAAGCATTGTATGGACTCAAGCAAGCTCCTAGAGCTTGGTATGCAAGGTTGGATAAGTACTTGTTATATTTAGGGTTCAATAAAGGTACTGCTGATAGTAATCTCTATTTCAAGATTAATGGTGATCAAATTTTGATTGTTGAAGTCTTTGTTGATGATATCATCTTTGGAGGTAATGAAAGCATGTGTATGAAATTTGCAGGTGAAATGCAGAAAGAGTTTGAGATGTCTATGTTTGGTGAGATGAATTTCTTTTTGGGTCTGCAAATCAATCAATCAGATAAATGAATCTTCATATCTCAATCTAAGTATGTGAAAGAGTTGGATGGAAGACTCTAAACCAGTATGTACTCCCATGGTGACTGGCTACAAGTTGAGAAAAACTGATGAATCACCTAAGACTGATTAGAAAAAGTACAGATCCATGATCGGAGGATTGCTTTATCTAACTCAAACCAGACCTGATATTATGCATGCAGTTTGTCTTGTTGAAAGATTTCAAGCTGATCCAAGAGAATCACATGTGATGGCAGTTAAGAGAATCCTAAGGTATTTAAAAGGCACTTTGGATCATGGATTATGGTATCCAAAGGATAATGATTTCACTCTTAGTGCTTATACAGATGCTGGTCGAGTTGGAGATGTTGATGACAGAAAAAGTACAAGTGGAGGTGCTTTCTTTTTGGGTAATAGATTGGTTTCATGGCTGAGCAAGAAACAAGACTCAATCTCTTTATCAACTGCAGAAGCAAAATATATTGCAGAAGCATGTTGTTATACTCAAGTGTTATGGATGAAGCAGACTTTGAGGGACATAAGAGTTGTATATGAAGATCTAGTTGCAATTTTATGTGACAATTCAAGTACTATAAATATTTCAAAGAATCCATTGATACACTCAAGAACAAAGCATATATCTATAAAGTATAACTTTTTGAGAGAAAAGGTGATAGAGAATGAAGTAAAGTTGGAATGTGTGTCCATAAAGGATCAGATTGTAGATATCTTCACCAAACCTTTGCCTAAGGATACTTTTGAGTATCTCAGAGAAAAGTTAGGGGTCATTACCCCTCCTGCCATAAACTAAGATGCATGAGAATGCATCAATCCAGTGGTGTTCAAAGTCTCATTATTTGATCTAGATTGATGTTTTGAGAGATAGCTCTCAGGGGGAGTAGCTAGATGTGTTGGTAACAACCTAGTTGGATCAGAGCAGCATATTGCAAGTATGTGCCCTTTGCCATTGATGTCAAAGGGGAGAGAAATCATGTGAAAAACTTAGGGGGAGAATGAATGCAGATGTGTAAAGAGAAAGGGGGAGAATCTTGTCTTGATGGTCTTTTCAGTTTTTCACATCATATGTTGCCATCAATGACAAAGGGGGAGATTGTTGCAAGTATGTGCCTAACTAGTGTTGTCATTGATGTCAAAATATCTGTGTTGTCATTGATGTCAATTGTGCCCTTATCTTGTTACTTGCTTGTAATGAGTTAGATGTTGAGGATATTGAGAAAATTAGCTCCTCCGGTAGAAACAATGAGTTACAGTGGAAATAGTGTATTGCATACAGAAGAACAGTCCAGAATATTGCTCTGCATTTCCTGTAGAATGAATATCTTTGTCTGCAGATTGGAAGTTATTTAGAAGCCTGTTTGAAGATGCTATATTCCAAGTTTGAGTCTCTGGTATGAAGATTTGAGTGAGTTATGTTCACCAGAGTGAAAACTGCTTTTCATGTATGTTTGGTGATGACAGGGAGAAAGTGTTATGCTCTGCGTTTCTTTGCATTGAAATATTTCTATCTGTGGTTCTAGAGTTAAGTCTCAGATGATGATAAGTGCCTTCAACTTCAATGGTTCATGATTTGGTGGTCCGCAAGCAATCTTTTCCTTATGACAGTAGTTGGCTGTGTTGTTTATGTGCTCCAGTTTGAAGAATCTTCTTGACAGAGTGGTTAGATGTTGTGCGGTTGTTTCTTGATGATTTCAATGTGCTTGTGGATATCTCCTAATCGTGTTCCTACCCTTGGATTGGTCTGCAAAGAGAAAATTGGATCGTGGATGAAGAATGTTCTTAGAAGACATAGTGTTCTCACTAGTCTTCACTGACCTGGTTGATTTCATTATTTATGAAGATGTTTTGAAGATTGTAGAAGCATGTCATGGCATGAAGGATTGTGTTTGAGTCCCAGCTAAGGCATGGCGTGATCAGCATACACCTTTACATCTTTTCCTTAGCAAATTTCTGTATTAAGTCCTGACCTATTTCTATGTATGTTTTTGTAATGCCGACCTTGGAGATTGTTCCAACGGTTGATGAATGTATTGCTAACCTTGATGTACATTCCAAGGTTGATGACTTGTAATATAATTGCAAAAATAAGTGTTTGTGAAAATGAGAAGATAAGTGCGGAGAGTAAGAAGAGCAGAGCAGAGGAAGAATATTGCGCTTCAATGGAACTAAACTTGGGCATAGAGTAGATGTTAAATCAGTTCAACAATTCTTGGTAGTGAGCTACCCTTTGATAGAGAGCCACCCTCTGGTAGTGAGCTGATTCATGGCAGTGAGCTGCTTCTTTGCAGTGAGCATTTTTGGGTTGTAAGCCATGTAGGCAGTGAGCCTCTAATTTTTGGTATTGATATAACTTATATATTTTTTGGGCTAACACCTACCATGGTTTTTCCCTTTTAGGGTTTTCCACGTAAAAAATCTGGTGTCTAGTATGTTGAATATGTTGTTAAATATGATTATCTATACTTAAGTTGTTGATGGTTTGATATTCATATGAAGTTAAGTTTTTGTGACAACAGATTCACCCCCCTCTCTAAGTTGCCCTATGTATTTCAACATGTCGACCTTGATGTACATTCCAAGGTTGATGAATTGTATAAAAGCATGTAATGTAGTTGTGAAAAAGTAGTCCTTGAGCGAAAATGAAAAGATAACATAAGAAGTGTAAGAAGAGCAGAGTAGAGGAGTTATACTATGCTTCAATGGAACTAAACTCAAGCATGGAGTAGATGCTACCAAATCAGTTCACCATCCTTTGGAAGTGAGCCACCCCTTGGTAGTGAGTTGTCCTTGGCAGTGCGCTGTTCTTGGCAATGAGCCTCAACTTTTACAGTGAGCCTCTATTTTTTGGTATTGCTATAACATATATATCTTTGTGGCTAACACCCAGCATTATTTTTCCCTTATAGGGTTTTCCACATAAAAATTTGGTGTCTCATGTGTCTCATGTGTTATTGTGTCGAGCCTCTTATTTCATGCTTTCATGGTTAAATCTGAATAACAGTAAATAAGTGTTTGATGTGTTAATGTTCATAAGTGTTCAAAGTTTTAGGGACAACTGATTCACCCTCCTCTCAGTTGTTTGGTGTATTTCAACACCCCATAAGGCCTTTCTCCAATTCTTTCACCATGATCTTGTCCTCTCTGTTTGCTCTCAAACTTTTTATTCAATCTTTCTTCAACTTTTAATGAAAATTGGTCAGCATCATCAATGGTGTTCATCCTCATCAATGCTAATTCATCTTGTATGCTTGGCCTGAACCCATTTAATTAATGAGCTACTTTCTCCTTGTTTTCTTCAGAATGTCCTGTTCTGATCAGGATCTTGTGGAATTCTTCTGTGTACTCTTTTACAGTTCTGGTTCCTTGTTTTAGACTTTACATTTTCTTTAGAAGCTCCAACTCATAATCCACTGGAATAAACTATCTTTTCATTTTATCTACCATTCTATCCCATCTGGTAATTCTATCTTTTCCCCTTCTTCCTCTTTCTAGCTAAATTTCTCTCCACCAAATACTTGCATGTCCTTTTAACTTTGTCCTTGCAAATCTCACTCTGTGAGGGTCTTCAATCTCTTCAAACTCAAAAAATTCTTCCATGTCATTAATCCAGTCTATCAATTCTTCTAGATTTAGGCTTCCATTGAAATTTGAAACCTCCACCTTTGGCTTCTTTCCAATCTACAAAATGGCTTTCATAAATCTTCTTTCTCCAGGATCCATTTCTTCCTCTTCTTGTTCTTCAAATTCCTCTTTAATTTCTTCTTCACTAACATATTCTTCCCTATGCATATCTTCCCACAAAGCATCCAATTGTCTTTAGAGAGCTCTAATCTCCTCTCTAGGTAGATCTCTTCCTTGACCACCTCTACCTCTTCCTCTACCACATTGGGCAAGTCTAGGAGGCATGTTGATCTTCACCCACAACTCACATGTCCTGCTACAAGCTACATCATGTTTGGCGATTTGCCTTTTGACTCAAGAACAACCTGCTCTAATACCACTGAGGAAAAGGGATACTCTCCCTTTTAAATCTACAATTCACACAAGCTTATGCAAGAAGACTGAAAAATAAAATAGAATAGAAAATGAAGAGAAATCTGCAATAGGGATTTATTAAATATGAAAATGCATTACAATCTGCTGAAGCTTATGAGCTTCCTTGATTCATACATGAAAAATTTGCAACAAAATTCTTTTACAACATCGTGGACTCAATTCGACAACATCTGGGTATACAGCCACACTTCTCCAAAAGCTCACCTCACCAAATGAGCAAGCATCTGTTGATAACTGAGAGGGGGGGGGGTGAATCAGTTATCCTAATTATTTCTCTTATTGAACTTTCCTTTTAATTGAAGCAGCATAAAATCAAACACAAAACATTAACCATGAAGTAAGAAACACATGACACAGTATTTTTGACGTGGAAACCCTGTTAAGGGAGAAAACCACGGGGTGATTAACCCAAGAAATATTCTCTGTTAGAAGAATAGGAAATTACAAAAATGGCACTTGCCAATTAGGGCTCACTGCCCGAGCACACTGCTCACAAGAGGCCCACTGCCTACAAGAAGACACACTGTCTACAAAGTGATGATAATCACAGTCTTGAATTGATTGGAAGCATCTGCATATGCTGGAGTTCAGTTCCGGTTAGGCTCAGTACACTGATCTGCTGCACTTCATCTTTCCTCTGTTGTATGTTCTGCTATCTTTCACATACCAGATCCCTTTTGGCTACCTCTGCTCTTTCTCTGGACTTATTCACATTCCTCTCCACATTCACACACTTTACAACTAAATCCATCCTCTATATATATATCCGCACAAGTAATTTCATCACCTTTCTAGTCGGCATCCGGAACAGTCTAGTTTCTTACAAACTTAGTTCTGTCGGCTGAATCCTTGCTCACCAAGCAATGCGGATCAAGCATATACTTGTAGATATCATCAATTATGTCGGCCAAACATGATTCATGCCTCCGCAACCTTTATCATCATCTGTAACACATCCGGAAAGTAGTCTGATACTCTGTCAGTCAGTTCTTCCTCTGTTTTCACTGTCTCTCAGGAATCCGGCACTCAACTATTCATATCTTTTTCCTTGTCTAACTCCGGAGGCTAAATCCTTGGAATATACCACTCAAGATAGTCCTCTTGACTTCCCCAGATCCGCACTGCACCAAGACACTTCCTCTGAGAGATCCGGACCAATCTGTCGGACCTTGCCACATGCTCTGTTCTTGTTCACCGGACCACAACAATCTTCAATCTGACTTCCGGTAGAGACATATCATGACTTGCGGATATGTGGGATGACCTTTGTTGCCATCAATGACAACAACCATGAATCCATATAGTGTCTCTTGCCAACAATCTCCCCCTTTGGCATTGATGGCAACACTTAGTGAAAAATGACTAAGTGTTTACACTATGCTCCCCCTTTGCTGATGCTCTGTCTTTATATACAATTTCCGGAACTCCCCCTGAGTTGGATTCCTCATTTTTCACTGCTCCTCACTCCCCCTTTGACATCAATGGCAAAGGGTAGGGTCCGCACACCAAAATTTTCAAAAATTTTCTATATATAGCCGCATATTTACATACTCACATATACTGCAGAATGTCTGCAAAGGATGTCTGCAGTTGAACCATTTCAGTAGCCCAACTTAGCTTCATTCTGTCCAAGATTGAAATGTGACCACTCAACAAAAATGCAAAAGCTTCTGCCCGTCTGAGATCTGTCGGATCTTTTGTATGGGCGGTGGTCTGGGCATCACTGATGGCCTCATGCATAGTTTCCAACTTAGGGACTATAATCCTTCTAAGTTCTCCCATCCGGTTGGTAATGTTCTTCCTCTCCTTCTCAAGATTCTTTATTTCATTCAAGACTGCAATAGTCTGACATTCTTGATTTATTATAGAGGAAGAGAGAGGATCAAAACTTTGAGATAAGCTTTGAAGCTTGTCCTGTTCCTCTTTTATTTTCTTGTCAATTGCTGCTGTTGCCTTTGACCAAGATATACAAAATTTGTAGATGTCACCGCCATCCTTAAGAGCATTTTCTAAGCTCTTTATTCCAATGCTTACAATCTTCCTATCCTTAGAGATTAATTCTAATATTTCAGAAAATCTCTTATCCAAAAATTCCTTCCGGACCTTTTCTTCAGCTGATTTTTCTAGAGAATTAAAATGTGTATCAATACTGCTGACTAAGGTTTTTAGATTACCGGAAGTGGAGGCTGTCGGATCTATCTGGATTGATGGCATGATCTTTACAAGTACTCCGGAAGCAGCCTCTATCAACTCACAGTCTTCCATATGAGACTTCAGGAGCTTTTCATTTGCCTTGGCATTTGCAAATGAAGCTATCTTCATTGTTTGTACCGGAGAGAGAGAGTCAAAATCAAATGGACCTTTTAGAAGCTCCGGTTCATCAATCTCTAGAGTTTCTTTGCTCAAAAATTGTTGAACAGTTTGTGCAGTGTCTCTTGCCGGAGACAGATGTTTCTTTTCTTCTGCAGTCTTAGAACTGTCAACCTCTTTGTCTGTCACCACTGCTTCCTTCTCCTGCAATTGCTCTTCTTCTTTGGATCCGGAGACTGTAGGGGAAACCGGAGGAGAGATGCTTGCTTGTTCATGGGCCACTTCTTCTGGAGCAGAGGGTCCCAAGTCCTCACTTGTCTGTTCAGGGCTCACTTCTTCCGGAACAGAAGATTCCAAATCAGCAGCTGTTTCTGCACCTAAGTCCTCTACAACAGGAAGATTGAACCTTTTGAAGGCCTTCCGGAGGATCTCTTCTGTCTCTTGTGCCACTTTGTCAGTCTCACCAAGCATGAGCTGATTCATCCTGGCTTTACTTCTGAACTCATCTTTGCAGTCCTTGAAGATCATGTTCATTGTCTTGGGATCAATTTGAGGATATAGCTGAATAGCTATCTGCTCCCGGATCTCAAGATCTTTAGCATGAGCATTATTTTTCCTCACTTCCATTTCCTTTTCTAGGCTTTTAGGAATAAGAGATATTATTTCAATGAAAGCCTTATTATATATGTTAAGATATTTCATTGTGGCCTCCTGCAGAGTCTTTTGGTCTGCCTCACTGAAGTTATCATAGGATTCAGTCATTGGTTGAAGGTTTCCATCCACCGTGACCGACTTGATTATGCTCTCTAGTGACAGAGTGGGCTTTTCAACAGTTACCTCTGCCATTTCATCCTTGTCTTGGCCTGTGGAGGGCTTACCGGATCCTTTCTTCTTCTGTTTCTTTACTTCTCTTACTTCCTCATCTGATTCTGTTTCCTCTTCATCCTTTTGGCTTTCATAAGCCCTTGATGCTTTTGTCTTGGATCTTTTACCGGATGCCTGGACTTCCGGTTTTGAGCTTTTGGTTGTGGAAGGTGCAGATCTCTTTGATGATCTGGTCCGGGTGGGGGTTTCAACCGGAGCACTTTCTTTGCTTTTCTCTTCTTCCTCAGCCTTTCTCCTCTTTTCCCGGCTGGCATCAAGTGCCTCTTTTGAGATGCCTAGGCCTTGAGCAATGTGCTCTACTTCTTTTCTCACTTTTCTCTTAATCTCAGGTTCCCTGAGTTCTACATGTAATTTCACACTCAGCTCCTCAAAGGTTCCAAACCTTTCTGCCTTAGGATCTTTGGGCTGACTTAGCATGTGTTGAACATGCAGCTCTACTATCTGTTCATCAACTTCATACCCCATGGGCATGATCCAGACAGTCCTTGGCTCCACTGCCTCCATTAGGCACTGATCAGTGTCAACCATAAAGCATACTGAGTCCTTGTATTTCTCAATGAGAGACTGGGGAATTCTCTCTCTTGCTTGCATCATGCTCTGAAAGTTTTTGAAGTATCCCCATAGAGCTGTATTTCTCGCTTTTGCATCCCCAAGTCCATGCAAATAGTCTCTTATCTGGACTGCAACAGGTTTGTCATTCTGCCATACCCATCCACTTGTTCCGGGTAGCTCATTCATGAAGTAAAAGAATAGACATACAATGAGAGTACCATACTTAAAGGAGTTCTTTTTGTCTTTCTTGATTTTCTGTACATTTTCCATTAATTGGCTTAGTAGTAGTTCACAAAGATCATAATCTGCATTCTTTCTTAGCATTTCATATGCTGTGTATATTGCAGTTCCGGATACAGAATTCTCCCTGCTGGAGTGATAGATCTTGTATCCTATTATCATTGATGCATATTTGATATCCGGATCCGAAATATCTTCAATGGTCATTGCCCTCTTATCATATTTTGATCCGGTGGCCTCAGTTACAACGTTGTTCTTGACAGATTTGAGGATAGGTACCCCCCCGGAAGAGTATAGACCAGTTACTGCTCTAATTGCTTCTTTTGTGATCTTACAGGGTCTATCTAGCCAAAGGAAGTTGTCATGCATCCTGCTCAGTACATACCGGACCCATTCATCTTCTTCAAAGCTAGGGAAATGAATGAATTGCTCAAATTGTTTCTTCTGGATACCCTTATACTCTGGTTTGAGCTCAAAAGCATTGTCTATCAGTTGCTTGTGATAGAGGTCTCTTAATTTGAATTCCCCAAATTCCTCAATGTTTGCGTGTATGTAGACCCTAATATCTTCAGTATGTAAGACTCCGTGGGGAACACTAGAGAAGGCTCCTAGTGGATCTACCTCCAATGATTTGTAGGGATGTTTCTTGAATGAGGGGCGAGGTCTATCAGAGATCTTAACTATGTTTGGAGTAGCCATTCTTCAAAGATTTGCAGTGAGGCAATGAAAAACGAAGAATACCTTATGCGCCTTCGGTTTGCACGGAGTGGTTGGATTGATTTCTTTATGCAATAGCTTCGGCAGGAGATCCTTGGTGTGCTTGATGAACCTTGTTGCAGAGCTCCACTATTCGCTTCTTCTCAAGTGTAGAATGAGCAGATAACTTTTGAGAAATCCCTTATATTGCTTCGCAAACCCTAATATCTGTCTGCAATAAATGCTTCACCTGCATTATTCCGGTTTACCATGTCTGGACAGCTTGGAGTATCCCGGATTAGTCCTGATCACTGAATATCATCCGGATCTTTAAATCATGAATAAATCTAGGTAACATATTACAAGAACATCCCAAACACTCTGTCCAATCCGCAAGACAAGATCGTGCACTTCCGGATCTCTCCGGACCTTTTTGTAATCCTTTATCATACCGGAGCACCTCCCTGAACAGGTCTAACTTAATCGAACACAGCTTCTTCATAACTCCATGAGGACCTCTGAAAACTTGACTGAAGCATCTCAGGACTTATATCTACTAACCCTTTAATCCGCATCTTGTGCCACATCCGGCACAACTTGTTTGGCTGGGGGAACAGAATCTTCTTTGAGTCTCCCCCTGAGCCTGAGCTCACTTTTTAATTTCCGGAAGAAATATCAGCACCAGAATCTGGTGCGGATCCAACCTCTACATTCTCTGAGCTTTTCTTCACCCAAATCTTGCTCATCTGATTCCTAACTTCATCCGCATTCATCTTTTGTTTACCCTTGTCTTGATTCTGATTATACACCGGACCTCTTTTGTCCTGATTCTTGTTTCTGCAGACTTTAGCATTATGACCGGACCTATTGCAGATTTGGCAAATAACATTTCTTTGCATATTTAACTGATATCCCCTTGATCTGCATTGATTAGCCATATGACCTATTCTATTGCATGTAAAGCATCTACCTTTGAATGATTTGTTTACTTGCATAATTCTGCATTCATGGGATTTGTGTCCATACCTTTTGCAGTTGAAGCACTGTCCGGAGAAGGATGAATTAATCTGATTCATTCTCATTCTGCACTGATTAGCTTTGTGACCAAAGTGGTTGCAGCTGTGGCAGTATCCATTGAAGGATGGATATCTTTGAGCATTTGGCTGTCTTACCGGAGGTCTTCTAGGCCTGCTCCTTGGATTTTCTGATCCAAGATTCTTCTGACCGGATCCGGAGCTTTCTCCTTTCTCATATCCCAAGCCATACTTGTCATCTGTCCTCTTTTGACTTCCAAGAAGAACTTCAAGTTGAGCAGAACTTATCTTGAATTTCTCTTTATATTCATTTGCTGTTTGAAGGTCTCTTTTGAGAGAGGCAATTTGATCCTCAAGTTTTCCTTCATTATCTTTGGAATCTTCAAGATCAGATTCAAGGTGTCTGATAATCCTGTCCATCTGGTGGCATTCTTCTGATTTTTCTTTAAGAGATTGTCTTAGATTGTCTTCAGCCTTTCTTTTTTCTTCAATCTCTTGAGTAAACTTTATAGTTCCTGATTCCATTTCATGTCTTAACATAATGACTTCTTTTGATAACTTTTCACATAACTTGGTTTGCTCAGTCAATTCCTCACTTGTATTGCTTTCTTCACTTTGTCTTGCCAACTGTTGAAGCAGCTCCTTTCTCTTTTTCATAGAGAGACTTAATTTGTCTTTTAATTCTCTCATGAATTCATCAGCCTGTTTGAGTCTTTCCTTTAATTCACTGACTTCAGAATTTGACTGTTCAAGATCCTCAAGGGCAGTCTTGAGTTGCTCCCTTAAACCATATGCATCCATTTGAAATCCCAGATCTTCCTCAAGCTGTTAGGCTCTATTAGGAGGAACTTGGCTCTGATACCAATTGTTGATAACTGAGAGGGGGGGGGTGAATCAGTTATCCTAATTATTTCTCTTATTGAACTTTCCTTTTAATTGAAGCAGCATAAAATCAAACACAAAACATTAACCATGAAGTAAGAAACACATGACACAGTATTTTTGACGTGGAAACCCTGTTAAGGGAGAAAACCACGGGGTGATTAACCCAAGAAATATTCTCTGTTAGAAGAATAGGAAATTACAAAAATGGCACTTGCCAATTAGGGCTCACTGCCCGAGCACACTGCTCACAAGAGGCCCACTGCCTACAAGAAGACACACTGTCTACAAAGTGATGATAATCACAGTCTTGAACTGATTGGAAGCATCTGCATATGCTGGAGTTCAGTTCCGGTTAGGCTCAGTACACTGATCTGCTGCACTTCATCTTTCCTCTGTTGTATGTTCTGCTATCTTTCACATACCAGATCCCTTTTGGCTACCTCTGCTCTTTCTCTGGACTTATTCACATTCCTCTCTACATTCACACACTTTACAACTAAATCCATCCTCTATATATATATATCCGCACAAGTAATTTCATCACCTTTCTAGTCGGCATCCGGAACAGTCTAGTTTCTTACAAACTTAGTTCTGTCGGCTGAATCCTTGCTCACCAAGCAATGCGGATCAAGCATATACTTGTAGATATCATCAATTATGTCGGCCAAACATGATTCATGCCTCCGCAACCTTTATCATCATCTGTAACACATCCGGAAAGTAGTCTGATACTCTGTCAGTCAGTTCTTCCTCTGTTTTCACTGTCTCTCAGGAATCCGGCACTCAACTATTCATATCTTTTTCCTTGTCTAACTCCGGAGGCTAAATCCTTGGAATATACCACTCAAGATAGTCCTCTTGACTTCCCCAGATCCGCACTGCACCAAGACACTTCCTCTGAGAGATCCGGACCAATCTGTCGGACCTTGCCACATGCTCTGTTCTTGTTCACCGGACCACAACAATCTTCAATCTGACTTCCGGTAGAGACATATCATGACTTGCGGATATGTGGGATGACCTTTGTTGCCATCAATGACAACAACCATGAATCCATATAGTGTCTCTTGCCAACAGCATCAATATATAGAAATTGTGTGAGAAGAAACCACTATTAGTTTCTCAAAACAACCTCCACTAAACCACCAAGAAAACCCGTCACTTTCTTCCTATCATTGCTCCCTCATTTTTCTGAATTTTCTAAAATTGTTTCTGGGTTTTGTGCGCCTCCTTTCCAGCTTACCGAGACTGTGTCTCATAATTCTGACTCAGACATGCAACAACATGCAAAGCTTGTGGCCAACATGAAAATGCATGCAAATAATGCAATTAAACATGCAATAACATGCATACCAAGTGGTCCTACCTAGAAATGGGATGCCCAAATGGAAGATTCCACCATTTATGCCTTTGAAACATTTATGAGAGCATAATTCCTCAAAAATTACGTTTACCAATATGCCTGAGGAAAATACATTTGTTGCAAATTAAAATATTAATTTCTCAAAGCCCACAAACATTATTGAAAACATACACCATAAATTAAAATATTTTTTTGGTGATGCAAGATTGCCCATACACCTTGGATGCTCCTGCATTAAGAGCGAAAGCTAAATTAACTCATCACATGCCTTTGCAATATCTAGTTTGATAACCATACCTTTGTTCTTGCTATTATGAATAAAATGTAGTACCTCATGAGTTAGAATGATACCATCTAGGATCTACTTACGCACACCAAAATCCCCTCATTCTTGAGAGATAAGATTGACAAGTAGAAGCTTCAGATGCTCAACTATAGCTTTCGAGATGATTTTGCTAACCATATTGAACAATGCAATGGGACGAAAATCAACAAAAGAAGTAGTGCACAATTTTTTTGAAATGAGAGCCAAGAAAGTGTATTTTAAATCCTTGAAAACTTTACCTTGTCTTTTAGATTCATTTACTACATCAATGAGCTCTTAGCTAAGAAAATTCCCAAAAATCTTGAAAAAAGGCAACCTAAAAACCATCTAGTCAAAGAGCTTGGTCTCCTTTCAATGCAAATGCAATACTCCTAATTTCCTTCAATGAGAAAGGTTTTAAGAGAACCTTGTTCTAAGACCTCAATCAAACAAGGAATAGAATTTAGAAGAGGAATGAAAGATTCCCTACCCATAGTGTGTAAAATAAATAAAAAGATCATTGAAAAAATTGACATCTTCAGAAGAAATCTCCTCTAGGGAAGATAGATTCATCCCCAAATTGGAAAGAATGCAAGTAATGCAACTAACTTGCCTTCTAGCCATCCTAATAAAAAATCACATAATTTGCCTTCTTGCCATAGTAGAGGAATGAAAATATTTTGGATTTTTGTCACCTTCCAAGATCCAATGGTCCCAAGACGTCTAATGCCAAAATAATTATTTATGAAGAAAGACCTCCTCTAACTACAAGTGAAGAGAAGATACTTCCTCCAATATAACATCTAAGAGGCTAGAGGATTGTATCTCCAAACAAACATGTTCTAATTTCTTTTCAATTTGTCATATGGAGACAAAAATATTACCAAACACAATTCTATTGCATTCTTTTAAAAAAAAATTAATAAACTTTAGCTTTTGAGAAAAATGATCGATGCATTATGAAACAAGAGGAAAGTGGTGACGATTTCTACCAACCTTCCATGGTAGCAAATAGTTCTTTATGTTGAATCCAAATAATCTCAAACTTAAATAGACAATTGGGAGGGGGTTGATCAATTATGACCTCTAACTAAATAGGAAAATAATCTAAACCCACCAAAAGGAGGATGGATGGCACTAACAATCACAAAATTATAGAGTCAATCCTTCGACACCAAAAGTCTATCAAGTTTTCTAGCTATATAAAAGCCTTTGCATCTACTATTCTAGGAGAATTTCCCCCACTTAGGCATCACATCAAAGAGATTATTCTAGGATATGATCTCTTTAAAATCACTCTCTAATCTAGAAACGTGATTAAAACCACCCATTTTTCATCTGAGACCATGATGGCATTAAAATCTCCTTCAAAAACCACACTTTAGTCTTATAAAAAACTTAATTGACAAGAAGCCTCTACCCAAGTTCTTTTCTTTCTAATAGAGCTATTAAGACAATAGACATTGAAGAGGAATCCCAAAATTTGCTTATTGAAAGAGAGAAAAAACACAATTTAATTCAAGTCCTTAGCTACCACTTGAATATTAACTTTGCTCAAATTACAAAGAACACACAAACCTCCAAATGCATCTAAGGCTTCTAAAGCCACCTTTGACCAAGACTTCAATGCATAAGAGAGAAGATCATTGAAAACCAAATACAATGGTTTCATTTCTTGTAGAAGGACCAAATCAACAAGATTAGAGGTGAGATGCTTTTTAACCACCCTCCTCTTGTTAGGGGTGTTAAGATGCCTAACATTCCAAGATAGGAGCCTCATTTCCACTATTGAGTACCTTGATCCCTCTTCCATGAAAAGAAAGCATCCATAGTTTATTGTGCCCCCGAGTAATCCCACAATGTTGAGTTACACTTTTTGGCCAAACTTGACATTGAAATGAACATTTTGAACTAAATCTTCACTTTCGGACACCTATAGCTGCTAAACCGTGAGGAATTTGAAGATGATGCAAACTAGTGATTTGTGACATATTGTCTATATATATATATATATTGGAATCAAATTGCATTTCTTTTTCCATCTCCTTCAATAACTAGTTAGTAAACACCATTTTTAAAGAGTGAGGTATACTATAAACCACATAACTTTTTTTCTATGAAGGATAAAATTTTAATTTTTTTGAATTTACATTTGTAACTACAATATCTAGAGGATGCATTTGGTTTCATAATGCTTTATTGACTTTTTTTTAATTAAGTTTTGAAGTCAAACCAATTACAATTTAGACATAGGTGTACTATAAAGAGCATAACTTTTTTGGTATGTATCGGAATTCATTTTTTTTTTGTTAGAAAAAGGACATCACTACTTAAGGACATGTATTTTTAAATTTTTTTTTTCTATATTTTCCTATTTTTTCGTATGTATGAAACAAAGACCTCGATGTTCATTAAAAAACCTACATTCACAAGAAATAAAAAATGAATATAATAATCAAATTAAATATATTAAAAATTATACTTTTTGCGAAGTTTATAATAAACTACATACTTACAAAACATAAATTTTAAATGAATTCATTTGATCCCTCAAAAGGTAAATCAAAAGTGGTTTTTTATCAGTATTTTGATAGGTGTAGAGGTGAGTCTGTTATAGGTATGGTTTAAAACTAGCGGGGTTCTATCCAAGGGGGTTTGATCAAACTTTCTTCAATTAAAATCTTTTAAATAGAACCTTTCAAGGCTTAAATCATTATATTTTTTAAAAATATGTGATTTCAACAAAAATCGGGATGTCCCAGAAAGTGTAACCCATTATTGTGGTAGCACTCCCCCACACATATCACATCCAAAATGCTCTCTTTGAGTCAAATCAACCTCTGATTTTCTTCCCTTCTTTTTATTACCATAATTTTGAGAAGATTGGTGAAGTAAATTGGTACTAGATATACCCCATAAAGCCTCCAAAACTCTCTTAACATCAAAACCGCCTAACATAATTCCAAATGCTTCATCATCTTCTTTGGAAGACAAGGAGGTGTCTTCTGCTATAGATTCATTTGAGCCTGCATCCAAAGAAGTGGTGGGAGATAGAGGTTTATTATCCTCAACTAATGATGAGTCATTCAAGTCTACTACATCCACTAGGGAATTTGATGCAACATTAGCATGCTTAAGATATAGATTCTTAACCTCAAAACTAATAAGATCTTATTGAGGTTGAGCAAGGAAAACCTCAAGCATTTTCCACTTATCCAAGGACAAGCTCCATCTGGGGGGAGAAAGCTCATAAAAAAAACCATCCATGGTTATGCTGAAACATAAGCTTTTCAAACCTATGAGATGGACGTAGGTCTTCAAACTTGCACAAAAGACATATTATAAAATGTGTTCAAGCTATTGCAAGGAAGAGGCTAAATCCTACAAAATCTAGTGACATGTCCAATCTTATGGAAAGCATAACTGTAAAAGGGAATACTCTCATAATCCATTTCCTAAAAAAAATCACTAAAGAGAAGAGATCAAAATTTGGAGATCTGAGTCTCATAGCAATCATAGATGAGCATAAACAATATGATATTCACAATTCGTTTTTAATCTATTGCCACATCCTTACCCAAGATCCTTCCAATCTTCTCCAAACAAGCCTTATTCCAAAACTCTATCGAAAGGCCATATAATCTTACCCAAAGGGCCATGAAAAAATTCACAAAGAACAAGCTAACAAACCTTGGCTTCCATGGTGTAAAAATTAACTCTTTATCCAATATCTTCTAGGAGGAAGAGGGTAAAACCCTTAATTGCTCTTTATGAGAAGGGAATTGTAACATAAAAAATCCTTTAGGAAGGAAGATCTTCAAATCCAAGCCCCAAGACTATTGGACCCAATCTCTAATATCCTTAACAAATAGCCACCTTTTAAGGTAGGAGCCAATAACAACCATCTCACAGAAAGACTTAACATCAAGATCAACATCCACCTCCAACAGGTCGACCACAAGCGCTTTCTCTACCATTGAGAATACCCTAGGTAGACCATGATAAGGAAGACTACTTTTTCCCAAACCCTACCACTCCCAAGCAAAATCACATTGGCATGAAAAGCCAAACTAATCTCTTGCTCAAGATCCCTAGGAAGCTTAACAAATTCTAACATGGAAAGATGGCCTAGCATCCATTTGCTCCATTTTCCTGCCCAAGGAGAGTTGAAAAAGAGCCCATTTTCCCACCCGAGGAGAGTTGAAAAAGAGTAGTTGGATAACTTACCTTTGCCTTTCTCAATCCTTGAGTTTGAGTTCAACCAATGTGACAACCCTCTTATCACACCCTTTATCTAGGCTTAACATCTCTTGTTAAAAACTCGATCCTTGCCTCTAAACTCTAACAAATGCAAACATTCGCCCAAATCACCCACAATGTATTGTTATGGTGCAGATGCCCGTATCATTAAAAATTACTTGAATTTCAAGACTTCACATTATCTAAGGTTTTGGTCATAAAACCCAAATTCAACTTAAGTATTTACTGGCTCATATCCACATAAACCTAACTTCATAAAATCCAAATTTCCCCAAAGCACATAAAATTTCAAACTCACATAGATATGCCTATGGGCTCATACTAATTGAATTAGCTGAATTAAAAGCATAAGCACTGGAAATTTGATTAAGGACAAAACCCTTGATTTTCGATATTGGAGGTCTCTCTCCTCGGCACCCATATAGCTCTGACGCTACTATCACTCACAAAGAACAATTCCAAAACAAAAGTTCAAAAGAAAAAATAGCAATAGAGCCAGTTTTTCAATTAAAAAAAAAAATGCAAAGCAATCATTTCATTTTTCTGAGTTTAAACCATAGTTAGTTGGTTCAAGAATTAGAGGAGGTACAGAAAATTTGAGTAAAATTTCTATTGGAATTGAAAAGCCTATTCCAAATTGGACAAATCTGGCCAGTCCAATAAAACATATCCGACAGGATTTGGTTAAAAAAATCTGAATTTGGTAACTAGGGTTTAAACCCTCTTCATACAATGTTCTCATGACAGGACCCAAATTCCATGATATAAAATGACTGAATTAAGAGATCCTAATATAAAGGTTCTTATGAAAGTACCCAAATTCCATAATAGAAAATGATTGAATTAATAGAACTCAGAGATCCTAATATAAGGTTCTCATGACAGTACCCAATTTCCAGTGGAGCATTTACTAGTTCAGACCCATATAGATCCCCCCACCATCTGTATTTTCATGACTGTAGATGTGCAAACAAATAGAAACCAAAGCTTCATCACACTTAAGATTCTCATAATAGATCCAAATTTCACTGGAATATTTGCTAGGTCAGTCCTTTCTAAGTGGTCCTTATTGATGTAAGTTCCAAATCTAATTCAAGGCTTCACAATAGAATCCAAATTGCACTGAAGTGTTTACTACCTCAAACCCATACATAAAGACCCGCCTCCCCAGGTTTTGTGAATGTAGACTTGCCCACAACCCAGATTAATTGAATCAATAGAATCGAAGGCCTTACAAAACTGAAAGTTCACCTATTATTTTTCTATTGTAAAACAAATACATAAACCCGCATTTTGATTTCATAACCTGCAGAAGAGAATACCTTGATACTCAAATTCGAGAGTTTATTTGTTCAACACAAGTATGGTCTCAGTCCTACTATCTACAACAAATCCTCACCAATTCAATATAAGCATTTTCCCAAAACAAAAGTTTAAAACTTCAGAAGGCAAAATAGCAATAAGACTTATTTCCCAAGGCCCCAATTTTCTGGAAAAACTAGAAATAACAGAAAACTTGAAAATTCATTTTAAAACTGGATAACCATAGAAGTAATCTTCTTAACATTTAAAGATACCTTGATAGGTCATGAGACCAATTTGGCCTAATGACTTCCCAAGTCATCTCCTCTCATCAACATACAAAACTCCTTAAGTACAAAGTTGGTACTCATAAAAATTTAGAAGTTTGCACCAAGAACAGTTTTTCTAATTATACTACATAGCAATAATAGCAATCAAGCCCCATTTTATAAGATTCGTCTGTTATCAAGATTGTTTTGGGCATTCATAAAATTTGAAAAAAATGCAAGAAGACTCATTTTTGTGAGATTGAACGTAATAAAATTGCAATAAGGCCCATTTTTCTAAGATTTGAGAGTCCTCAAGAATGTTTTGGGTATTCATAAAAGAATACAAATTTGCAAAAAGGCTCAATTTTCCGAATTTTATGTTCACAAAACAGCAATAAGGCATGTTTTCCTGAGTTTTAACATGGTAAAAACCTTCAAGATTTTTTCGTTGATAGTAAAAAATTTGAGAAAAGTGTACCTCTGTCATGTTTTGGATTGGTTGGTTGAATGCTGAAATCTCTTGACCTGTATATCCACTTCCTCTCTTCAATTGCCTTGGCAGTCAAAAGGGAAAGTGGTGGATCTTTTTTTCTCTTGGGTGACAAAATTATCAACCCTAGTCCTTTCTTGTTCTCCAATCCAGAGGGGTTGGATCTTTGTACCTTCGAACTGTCATTGTTCTTTGAAGCAGAGTTTGTTGAAGAAGCCCACATAATTATGATGCCCACAAAAAATTCAGATTGAAGACGGCAAGAAAAACATGATGAAATCTGACAAAATCAGTTTAGGATGAAATGATTATTAGTTAGGATGAAGTGGATGCATGATTATTTATTATTTATGATAGCAGCAGTTTGGAATGATGACAAATTTGTATTGGCTTTATGAATACCCATTGAAAGAGTAGATATGGTTTGAGAGAGGGAGATGACTAAATTGTGTCTGAATATCAAGGGGCGGGATTGGATGGACGGGAGGAGATCGAGGGTCGAGATTTGAAGTTCACAGAGGAATTTTATGAGATTGAGGGTACCGTAACCGTTAATTTCAGTTTCTCGTTATGGACACGAATTTTATTATTCTTTATTTTTTAAATTATAATATTAATATTTTATAACCTTTATAAGGCGAGAAGGATTAACAATGTTTTTATGGTTCTTTTATTAAAAAATAAATAAAAAAATCCAAGAGTGTAGATGGTTGTTTTTACAAGTTATGACAGCCAGTGAGAAGTTAGTTTGGTTTAATGTCTATTTTTACTAGTAAAAGTATCTAAGAAGTTAGTTTGGTTTAATGTTTATTTTTACTAGTAAAAGTATCTAAAGATCTTATCAAATGGTCGAAAGACATATATTTAGTCGATAGGCTTTTATATGTGAGCATTATAGAGCTTGAAATTGTCTCACTCCCTAAAAAATTCATGCCCAAAATTTTCTAAACTCATCGGTTGTGGCGTATTCCTTGAACCTCCAATGGGTGCAAGTGCTAGTTTTTAAGAATCTTTCAATATAATGATTGATGGACACTTTTCAAATATATTTAATTGTTTTTGATATATTTGTAAATCTTACTAATCTATTAAAACTTACATTTCTCTATACTCTTCAAATTATATATTTGACGTTTAATTATGAGCCTAATATTTAATATTTTGAATTTAATGTTTTATATTGAATACTTTATAAAAAGTAATTTTGTGATATGGGGTGTAGGTTTTTTCTTTGATAGAGGAAAAAATCAAGTAATTTGCATATATATTATCTTTTGAGAATGTATTGATCATTTGAATAAAAGGACTTAAAATATTTCTTCCTATTCACAACAAAATTGCCAAATATTAGTAAATAAAAAATGAATAATATTTTGAATTTAATGTTTTATATTGAATACTTTATAAAAAGTAATTCTGTGATATGGGGTATAGGTTTTTTCTTTGATAGAGGAAAAAATCAAGTAATTTGCATATATATTATCTTTTGAGAATGTATTGATCATTTGAATAAAAGGACTTAAAATATTTCTTCATACTTTATAAAAAGTAATTCTGTGATATGGGGTGTAGGTTTTTTCTTTGATAGAGGAAAAAATCAAGTAATTTGCATATATATTATCTTTTGAGAATGTATTGATCATTTGAATAAAAGGACTTAAAATATTTCTTCCTATTCACAACAAAATTTAAGGTTAAATGATACAGTCATGGAGCGACTGGTGTAAATAGCCAGTAAAAGTTAAGGGTTGACATTAAACATGCGACCTGCCATTTCAAATGTTATAGTGTTTACTGACTACTCTACACATACACATATGAATGTGATTGACTTTTTGTCAGTCTTATTTTGACTAAAGTCAAAAATACAAATCACAACTTAGTTAAGCTTTATTGTCTTAGAGTGGGTACACAAAACAAGTAACCAACTCAGGCAACCTCTAACACAAATTCATAAAACATAAACAGATAATTACCAACATTACAATGATCTAGGAAATTGAGCTTCTGATCTTCAATAATCAACTCAGCACTACATGCACTTGAAAATACACTTTCTAAATGTCTTTGGCTAATGGCTTAACTAGCGATAGAAAAACAATTACCTGAGGACTCATAACCAAGAACTTGTATGCCTTCTCGTAATAGCCTCACAAAAAATTACCGTGTCATGCGACCTCATAACATTGGCAGGCACACAGTGCTGAGGGGAATACGTCCAGCCAGCAAAATGACTCTAAATAAGCTTCAAATACATTAATGTAATCAAACACAATGTTCTTCATAGTAAAACCTGACCATGTCTACCCAACACAACAAATTGACGTCCAATTCAACGGATAGAATCATGACTCCATCAAGACTTCACCGAACACAGTAGATGGTTTCCAACGCAACAATTTGAAACCTTGTCCAACTCTACACAACAGTTTGAGTCTGCATCTCCACCAAAATATTTCACTCCCTACTCTTCACTCCAAACTCTACAAGACAACTCACTATTCAACATGAAATCCCATTTCTTACACTCTTCATTCTTCATTTCTTATACTCTCCTTTCTTAAAACTCACGATTCCACATGAAATCCCATGATCAATTGTGCTTATTAGTATTTATTTATTTATTAATGATGAAATATTTATTTCATGTAGTACTTGGTTGACAAGAGTATTAAAGGGTTATTCTTAAATATCATCCACTTCAACAGTCAGATCAATTTTGGCTAATAAAAATAGGACAAATATTTACCACTTTTTGTTGTGAATGAAGTGTAAAATTTCTATTGAGTGTTTGACCATTGAAATGGATGATATTTAAGTAGAGTGGTATTAAAGTGTGTTAAGCTTAATTCATTAGAAACAAAAATAATACAATTTGTAAATGAAAGAAGAGTCATTACACCAATCTCATTTGATCATATGTATTTTTCAAATGATTGGTTCACAACTCAAATATAATAATATCTAGTGCTCCTTAACATCAGCGCAACCAAACTTCTCCAAGAAATATAGATGAAAGATCATTAAAATGTTAACAAAATGTCAAGACATTTCATATGAACTGAATAAAGGCTTTTGATATTATGATCAAACAATTTCCCAATATTAAAAGCAACTTTTATTAATAAGAAGGTCTAAAGGGTTAAAGACAACTTCCCTCCATAATGTATTTTGAACTTGGTTTTACAAGAAAGACAATTGCCTTCCTTTTTCCATCTTTATATAATTTTTCTACCTAGCTAATGGGTTCTATATTTGTCTTTTATATTCCCTATGTTTCCTATTATAAGAACACATTTCTATACACATTCTTATCTTTTAAGCTAAGACTTTTAATTAATATATGGACAAAAGAACTATGCTATTTGTAATATGTTTTAATGAATGTCTACGTGTTGAAGCAGTTATTTTTAAATATAATGTGGTATGTTATTATGTTTATGATGATCTTAGAGTAGGGATTTTCTATAGGACTAACTCTAGGTTCCTACAACAATTAAGAGTGGAAACATGTATCTAAAGGATCAGCTTCCTATAGCCAAAGCTCGTGGCTACCTACAACTATCCAGTAGCTATTAACTCCTTAGAGTAGGGATTTTCTCTGGGACTAACTCCAGGTTCCTACAACAATTAAGAGTGACAACATGTAGCCAAAGGATCAACTTCCTGTAGCCAAAGCTCGTGGCTACCTACAGTTGTCCAATAGCGATTAACTCCTTTGTAGATAAAGACAAATTTCATAAATAGAAAGGAAAGGTGTTTAACATATGGTAAAATGTCTATCCTTCAACAAGGAATGTGGAAGGATTAAATGGGTCTAGTTATCCATTCTCATGTTCCTTAAATGACTTTCTTATACCACACACAGATTAGGGAGTCCTAGTAGAAATGTTCCTCTTTGATTGTTTTAAGTTTAGTTTCCTAGATTGGTTTCTCTTTCCAAAAATAAGAGCCCTTCCCTCATATGATGGGAAGTGGCTGACTATTTGTAGGTTTCCATAAATGAATGAAGTAGTGCTAGATGTGTATATATTGTGTGGATAATCCAACATATTGAGGACATAGATATTTTTCAAGATATGTACTAGTGTTTTCCAACATATAGGTTAAATACATAGTGCTTTCCAATCATATCAGTTTTGCTTTAGATATTATGGATCAATTGGTGTGTTGACTTGATTAATAGTTAGTAAAAAGAGAAGAGAAGGGCATAGTCAATCCAAGCAAGGGACCACTTGAGGTGGACAACTAAAACTTTATCGTGTTAGCAATAGATTCTTGCAATTAGAACTATACTTGTTTATTATTATTATGTTTCAATTAATAAGTTAATCCAGTTAGTCTCCAAGTTTATAAGGTAGATTTTATATTTCAACATTACATGTAGTGTCCCACCCTAGTTTGGAACATTTTTTTCTCAAACACCCAGAAAGTTTACTGACTTCTAACATGCAGACATTTTGTCAAACACTTGTTGGAAACTTGTTGGTGTTGTCATTGATGTCAACCTCTAGCAAGTAGTTCACTTGGTTTCCAAGTGCTTTTGAGAAAATTTGAATAAAAGGTATGTAGTGTAACAGAGGTGTGATCAGTATTGTGCTCCACATTTCTTCTCAATAGAAGCTATGCTTGTGCGATTTGGAAGTAATGATTACAGGTATTCAGAGGTGTTATATCTAGAGTTGCGGGTTCTGGATCATGTGGAAGTAGAAGATGTGTTTGACAGAGTGTTTGGCTATAAAGAAGATTGTTTGAGAGAAATGAGATTTCTCCGCATTTCTCCACATGTTAAGGTTTCTTGTCCTGCTGATCTGGGGATGTGCTTATACAGTCTACATCTACCTTCCCTTGAAGTTTCTAGTGATGAGTTGCTCCACAAGTTCAGTTCTTTTGTTGGTGTTCAGTGGTACTACATCCTAATGTGCATAATGAAGACATTCTTTTAATTCAGGTGTTTGTAAGAGTGTTACAGAGGATTCTGGTGATGATTGAATGTTCTGGGAAGGTGTGTGAATGTTGTGAAGTGTCTCTCCGGTCCGCATGATGTTCTTGGACTTAGAGAAGTATGGATATGGTCATTAGATCAAGTTTGGCTGACCTAGCTTACTAGTGCCATTTGTGGAGGTACCTCATGGATTGTGGATGTGATGAGCAGCTTGGTAATACATATTTGAGTCTTGGTTATCCCATGACATGCTCCGCTTTTACTTCTTTCCACCACAGAAGTGTTTAGTGCTGACCTAAGTGATGTTGCATGTGTGTAATGCACATGCTTCATTAGGACCGACCTAATTGAGATAGATCTTGGTTGTAGATGGTATAAATGCATGATGAAATTGAATGGGGCAATGTAGAGAAGATGTTACGAATGTGAACCAAGGGTAGTGAGTTGTGTGTGAGCTTAAATGCCCATGATTCTAAAATGCAGTGAGCAGAAGGTGTCTACATTTCAGTGTGCTTGAAGTTGCTGGAGGCAATGAGCCAAAGGTTGCGGATAGCAGGATGTTACAGTGGTGGATCTTCCCTGTTTCTCTAAGATAGTGAATCTCTTTGTAACAGTTTTCTACTATTCTTCTCTCTTATGGGTAGTGAACCCTTGGCAGTGAGCTTATTGATTTTTGATGTTGTTATTCATATAAATGTGAGCTAATCCTCACCATGGTTTTTCTTTTATTGAGTTTTCCACATAAATATGGTGTTCTTATGTGTTTGAATGTGTTTGCATCAATGCTTTATATATTTACTTTATGCTAAGAGGTTTATGATTGAAATTACTTTGAGGGTTTAAAGTTTTAAGACACAACTAATTCACCCCCCCTCTTAGTTGTCCTATGTACTTAAACAATTGGTATCAAAGCTTGGTTCCCTGAAGAAGCTTAACTGCTTGGGGTAGATCCAGATGGTGCATAGGAAAGGTATGGAGGTTCCGGTGTTTGATGGCACAAATTATGCATTTTGGAAAACCAGGATGGAAAGTTTTCTTGTCTCACTTGGATATGGTGTATGGAATATTGTCAACATAAAGTATACTATACCTTCTAATGGTCCAAAGAATGAAGATGAGATTAAAGAATATGAGAAGAATGACAAGGCAAGGAGTGTTCTTTTGAACAGTCTCTCTGATTCTGAATTAGTGAGGGTGCTGAGTTACAAAACTGTCGATGAGATCTGGAAGAAGCTAGAAAGTACCTATGAAGGAGATGACAAGATCAAGGAAGAAAAGATGTAGATTTTGAAGGCCAAGTTTGAAACCCTAAAGATGTCAGAGCATGAAAATATTGCAAGCTACATGCAGAGAGTGGATGAAATTGTCAATTCCATCAATGGTCTAGGTGGGGAGCTGGAGGAAAAAGAAATAGTAAAGAAGGTACTAAGAACTCTTCCAAAATCTTATAGTGCTAAAGTTTATGCTATTTAAGAGACTCAAGATTTGGATAATTATTCTAGGGATAAAATGTTTTGTACTCTAACTACTTTTGAGATAAGAGAATTTGGTCAAGATGATCCAAGAAAAGAAATTGTTTTTAAGTCTAGCAAAACAAAAAAGAATGATGAATCAGATTCAGATGACTTTGTTAAAATAGAAGCAAATTTTGTAAGCAAATTGAAAAAGGGATTTTGAAAATACAAAGGTAAGCTACCCTTCAAGTACATTTTAGTTGTGGAAAGATAGGTCATTATGCTTCAAAATGTCCAATCAAAATTTCAAGTGATAAATACAAGGATAATAGAGGAAAATCATACAAGAGAAGTTATTATGTTAAAAAAGATGAGAACATATCTAATGATGAGTCTGACTATCTGGATGATGAAAGTAATGAATGTTTGTTCATGGCTTTGAATCTTGGAACTAATTCTGAAAGGATTTTGAAGGAAAATGCTCTGAAAACAAAGCATAACATCAAAGGAACTTTGGTAACTACTTTTCATGCAAGAGAAGAGGAAGACCTCTAGTTAATTGATAGTGGGTGTTTAAATCATATGACAAACCTGATAAGAACAAGTTTGTGAATCTTGAGAAGTTTGATGGAGGTTTTGTCAAGTTTGGAGATGATGCATCTGCTAAGATCTGTGGAAAAGGTTCAACCAACTTTGATGGCAAGCACAATATAGACAATGTTCTTTATGTCAAGGGTCTCCGGCATAATCTTCTGAGTGTAGGACAAATGTGTCTAGCAAAGGGTATAACCTTGTGTTTTAGGATGGTTATTGTGAAATCAAAAAAAGGAACTTTGGAACTCTGATTGCTACAGGAACAAGGACAAGAGGAAATATGTAACAGCTCAAATGTGCTAATGGTATGTGTCTTATGACTCAAATTAATGAAAGTTGGCTATGGTATAGAAGAATGTGTCACATCAATTTTGATAGCCTAGTGAGGATCAACTCTACTCAAGCTATGAGGGATATGCCAAGAATTACAAAACCTACCAATGTGACCTGCAAGGAATGTTAGATTGGGAAGCAAACAAGGAACAATTTCAAGATAAAAGAACATTCTACCACCATACAGATCTATGCATACAAGAATTTCAAGAGTTGGTGCATACAGATCTATGTGGACCTACAAGAGTAGGAAGATTTCAAGGTGATAGGTATTTCATGTTGTTGATTGATGGTTTCTCTAGAATGACTTGGGTAATTTTTCTCAAAGAAAAATTAGAAGCTCTAGATAAGTTAAATCTTTCAAGGCTATAGTTGAAAATGAAATTGATCTAAAAGTCAAGTTTTTGAGGTCTAACAGAGGTGGTGAGTTCAGCTCCAATGAGTTTAATTGCTTTTGTGAAGACTATGGAATAAAAAGGTATTTGTCAGCCCCTAAGACTCCTCAGTAGAATAGAGATGTGGAAATGAAGAATAGAATAGTTTAGGAAGTAGCAAGGACAATGATGAAAGAAGCAAACCTACCAGATATCTATTGGAGAGAAGCCATTCACACTTCTATCTACATACAAAATAGAGTGCTTGCCAGGGTCAACAGTTCAAAGACTCCATATGAACTATGGTATGGAAGAAATCCTACTGTAAAATACTTTAGAGTATTTGGAAGTAAATGCTACATCAGGAGAGATGAAGATAACTTGGGAAATTTTGATACAAGATCGAATGAAGGAATCTTCCTTGGATATTCTACAAAGGGAAAGGCTTACAGGTGCTACAAGAGGTTGAAGAAATTAGTGGAAAGTGTAAATGTCAAAGTGGATGAAGAACCATATCAAAGTTCAGTGCTATTAGAAGAATATGAATTGGATGAGGACCCCTACAGAGGAGAAGAAAGACAGGAAGAAAAGGAAGAGGAGAAGCAAATTGATGAAGAAGATGTTTAGGCTCGAAGATTCCCAAGACCCCCAAGTATGTACAGAAGAATCATTCTAAAGATCATATCATTGGAGACAAGAACAAAGGTGTTTTAACAAGAAGTATTGCTATGGTAGATGAATAGGTAAATTTGTGCTTATTGTCTCAAATAGAACCCAAAACAATGATTGAAGCATGCAAAAAAGAGTATTGGATCAAGCCTATGGAAGAAGAATTGATACAGATTGAGAAGAATCAGACTTGGGAAGTTGTCCCAACACCAACAGACAAAATGTGATAGGAACTAAATGGGTCTTTCGGAACAAATTGAATGAGAATGGGGAAGTAGTCAGAAATAAGGCTAGGCTGGTGTGTAAAGGCTACTCACAAGTGAAAGGAATAGATTATGAAGAAACATTTGCTCCAATGACAAGATTGGAGGCCACTAGATTGTTATTGGCCTTTACAGCTCATAAGGATTTCAAAGTTTATTAGATGGATGTGAAATATGCATTTTGAATGAAGAGTTGGAAGAAGAGGTATACATTGAGCAACCAGAAGGATTTCAATTATCAAATGATCCAAATATGGTCTGCAAACTGAAGAAGGCATTGTATGGACTTAAACAAGCTCCTAGAGCTTGGTATGCAAGGTTGGATAAATATCTATTGCATCAATGATTCAAAAAGGGCATTGCAAACAACAATCTATACTTCAAAGTTGAAGAAGATCAAATCTTGATTATGGAAGTGTATGTTGATGATATAATCTTTAGATGAAATGAAGGTATGTGCAAGAAGTTTGTAGAAGAAATGCAGAAAGAATTTGTAATGTCAATGCGTGGGGAAATGAACTTCTTCCTTGGGCTACAAATTAGTCAATCAGAAAGGGGCATTTTCATTTCATAGTCAAAATATGTTAAGGAAATGTTGAAGAAGTTTGGAATGGAAGAATCCAAACCAGTATGTACTCCCATGACTACTGGTTGTAAGTTAAGCAAAGATGATGAATCTCCTAAGGCTAATTAGAGCAAGTACAGATCAATGATTGGTGGACTATTATACTTGACTACTACTAGACCAGATATCATGCATGTCTTGTGGCTAGATTCCAAGCTGATCCCAGAGAGTCACATGTTTTAGCAGTAAAGAGGATATTCAGATACCTAAAAGGCACTATGGAGTTCGGCCTATGGTATCCCAAGGATACTAATTTCTCCTTGAGTGTATATACAAATGTAGATTGGGTAGGATGTAAAAATGACAAAAGAAGTACAAGTGGAGGTGCTTTCTTTCTTGGAAGTAGACTTGTCTCATGGTTAAGTAAGAAACAAGACTCAGTATCGAGTCAGTGCAAGAAGTTGGGTCCACTTTCTGGCCAAAAAGTGGAAGTGTTTTCCCTGATTTTTAGAATTCGTCACATTTGACCTGAACATTTGAGGCACTTAAAGATTGAATCTTAAAAAAGGTTAGTAATATGAAATGTAGCACTCGGAGTCTAGTTTCCAAGTATGTAATTTATTTTAATACCCAGATGACACAAATTGATTTTCAATAGGCATTTCTAAAAACCACTGTTTAAAAGTCACTTTTTTTAAACCATACCATGCATGTGTACGACCAACATAATTTGATGTAAATAAAAGTATTTTTCTAAATCCTTTTGGGGAAAGATGTGTAGTATAGTGAAGTTTTATGAGGATATTTTTTTATAATTTTTTCCCAAATATATATTTTTTAATTAATTTTTTATTGGCCCTAATTGCTTTTTTCAAAAACCCTCATGTACGACCAACATAATTTGAGCAAAACTAATCATAAAATCAATCTTTTTTTTCATTGTGTAAAGAATGATGTGTAGATTGATAACATTTTTTTTTTCAAAAAACTTTAAAAATTAAAAGTTATTAAAAAAATACAAACACCTGTCATTTCACATTTTTGGACCAGTTTGCTCATAAATGAAATAATAAATAGAAAAACAAGTCCAATAAAAAAAATACATATTTGAAAACTAGACACTATCATCTGTAATGAGTTTTAATTTCATAAAAAATTTAGAAAAAATGTCATCAGCCATATAGGTAAACTCAGTCTTTTCTCTTGTTCTGTACTTAGAAAAAAACTTGTAGGTCCAAGGCAAGGGGTTGGCTTACCATGCCTTTCCCAAGCCTAAGATTTTAGGAACGGGTACCCGTTCCTTTTGTGTGGGAAACAAAAGCACGCATGATTTTTTTCAAATTTGAATATCTATATAGAAACGGGCACCCATTTAGGATTAGGCACCCATTCCTAAATGGGTACCCATTCCTAAGCGGGTACCCATTTAGGATCGAGCATCCATTCCTAAACGGGTACTCGTTTCTTTTAAAATGGGTACCCATTTCTGTCGGGATTCTTTTTTTGCCTGCGACTTCCCCTCTATGTGGACCCAACTTATTGCACTTACCCCGTCATTATCTACTACAAAGGCAGAATATATTGTAGCAGCATCTTGTTGCATACAGGTGTTATGGATGAAGCAGACATTGAAGGATATCAAAGTATCATATGATGAACCTATTCCTATCTTATGTGATAATACAATTGTTATCAACATTTCAAAGAATCCAGTGATGCATTAAAGGATAAAGCATATTTCAATCCAGTATCACTTCCTAAGAGAAAAGGTTACAGAGAATGAGGTGAAGTTGGAGTATGTGCCTACCAAGGATCAAGTTGCAGACATCTTTACAAAGGCTCTCCCTAAGGATACTTTTGCGTATCTCTGATAGAAGTTAGGGATCTATCCAGGAAGCATTTCAAGATATATTTTTGATCCTGGACTGATGTTGAAGACTACTTCTCAAGGGGAGTGGGTAGTGATACAAGTGAAACATATCCTATGACCTTAAGGAGGAGAGTACAGAAAAAGTAAGAGCAGTAGAGATAGAGCATATACTTGTTGGTGTTGGAGTTGCTTCCCTTTGCCATTGATGTCAAAGGAGGAGAGAGTTGAAGTGTTTGAAAAACTAGTGTGTAGAGAGATATGTGAAGAGAAAAAGTTGTTTCTATCAGGGGGAGTATTACTTGTTGTCGAGCCGTTGTTTTAGGTCTTGATGGTTTTTCAAAAAGCTAGTGTTGCCATCAATGAGAAAGGGGGAGATTGTTGGAAACTTCTTGGTGTTGTCATTGATGTCAACCTCTAGCAAGTAGTTCACTTGGTTTCCAAGTGCTTTTACAAAAATTTGAATAAAAGGTATGTAGTGTGATAGAGGTGTGATCAGTATTGTGCTCCACATTTCTTCTCAATAGAAGCTATGCTTGTGTGGTTTGGAAGTAATGATCAGAGGTATTTAGAGGTGTTATAACCAGAGTTCCAGATTTTGGATCATGTGGAAGTAGAAGATGTGTTTGACAGAGTGTTTGGATGTGAAGAAGACTGTTTGAGAGAAATGAGCTTGCTCCACATTTCTTCGCATTAAGGTTTCTTGTCTTGTGGATCTGGGGATGTGGTTATATAGTCTACATCTACCTTACCTTAAAGTTTCTAGTGATGAGTTGCTCTACAAGTTTAGTTCTTGTGTTGGTGTTCAGTGGTAGTGCATCCTTATGTGCATAATGAAGACATTCTTTTGTTTTAGGTGGTTTTGGTAGTGTTGTAGAGGATTCTGGTGATGATTGAATATTCTGGGAAGGTGTGTGAATGTTGTGAAGTGTCTCTCTCTAGTTTGCATGATGTTCTTGGACTTGGAGAAGTGTGGATATGGTCATTAGTTTAGGTTTGGCTGACCTGGCTTACTAGTACCATTTGCAGAGGTACCTCATGGATTGTGGATGTGATGAGCAGCTTGATAATACAGATTTGAGTCTTGGTTATCCCTTGACATGGTCCACTTTCACTTTTTTCCACCACGGAAGTGTTTAGTATCGACCTAAATGATGTTGTGCATGTGTTTAATGCACACACTTCATTAGGACCAACCTAATTGAGATAGGTCTTGGTTGTAGATGGTATAAATGCAAGATGAAATTGAATAGATCAATGTAGAGAAGATGTTGCAAATGTGAATCAAGGGTAGTGATTTGTGTGCGATCTTAAATGCCTATGACTTTGAAATGCAGTGAGAAGAAGGTGTATACATTTTAGTGTGCTTGAAGTTGCTAGAGGCTGTGAGCCAAAGGTTGTGGATAGAAGGAAGTTACAATGGTGGATCTTCCCTATTGCTCTGAGATAGTGAATCTCTTTGTAACAGTTTTCTACTATTCTTCTCTCTTATGGGCAGTGAGCCTATTGATTTTTGGTGTTGTTATTCATATATATGTGAGCTAATCCTCACCATGGTTTTTCCCTTATTGAGTTTTCCATGTAAATCTAGTGTTCTTATGTGTTTGCATTGATGCTTTATATATTTACTTTATGGTAAGAGGTTTATGATTGAAATTCCTTTGAGGGTTTAAAGTTTTAAGACACAACTGATTCACCCCCCCTCTCAGTTGTCCTATGCACTTCAACAACACTTTCATGTTTAAAGTTTTGATGTTGTTTTCTATGTGTTCCAATGTATTTGTGCTCGGGTTCATTCAATATGCAGATTTGAATAATATTTGCTCAAAAAATAGCTCAACAATGCATATAATCATCATAGACATTTAAATAACATGTTGCATGAAGGAAAGTAACAAGTGAAACTCATTCTGACCTCAATCCCAGAAATACTTTATTGATTTGCAATGGAAGAGTTTGTTGTACGATATCAGGAGTATATCAACTGAGATACAAGGTGTAACAATAATGTCCACAATGCTAATTGACTGTTATGCAGATGCTAGTAGATACAACTCTCAACAACAGTGTTGTAGTTGTCTATTTTATAGATACTACCTGTCAACCCCATCAAACACTATCAACCAACATGTGCTTATTGTTGTTGCTACACACCCAGCCAAACAAGGGTTAATACACCTCACTAGAGCTACGTACCAATAAGGAAAGACTCCAAGCACATAATATAGGAGGCAACCAGCTCCAAGATGCTCACGTGGCCCCTCAAACTCCAACACAACAACAAAAGGGGAGTATTTTCCTCCACGACCCTACAAAAACTAGAATCACCCTCCAAAAATGCCTTTAGAGCCTCGGCTTAGACAAGCAATGCATCAGGTGATATGAGGAGAGGAGCGGCCAACAAGAAATATCCAATGCAGCCCAAGAGGAATAGTGGCCAAGGGAAATAGAGAGCATACAATATACAAACTCAAATAAAACATTTCAATAGCTTTTAATCCTCTTACCCCTAAATTGTCAATCCATCAAAAAAATTTATGATTTGTCTCAAATCTTTGATAAATTTGATATTCGTTGAACCCTTCTGCACAGTGCCAAAAATCCTGTAATGAAGCACAAGGCGTAAACTCTTAATAAGTTTACCAGCAACCAGCTTGGGAGGGTCTTTCACTACTAGAGTTGATCATCTCTAAGAGAGTTTTCGTCCTCAAGAAGGCTGAAATGAACCAAGTTCAATCTCCAGAACCATAAGGGTTTCAATCAGAGAAATAGAATAAACTCCATAATCTCAATGAACTCTCAATCCCCCCTTTATAAGATTTTTAGGGAACTTTCTAGAAACTCCCTTTTAAAATCACTTTATTAATTTATTAAGTCTTTTAACTCCAAAAAGTGATTTATTTTACTTTTAAAACATTTTCGGCACTGAAAGTGACTTTTAAGTGTCTCATCATTTAAATCTTTTCATTCTCTTTCCAACAACCTATAATACTGAGGTGTCCGATTAAATATTTTAATTAAAATGGCAACTTTAGTAAAATTAATTAAATATAGCTCAATGTTACACCAAATTAATGGAAATGGCCAAAATGCATTGGAACCAAAAATTAACTGCATAGGAATGATCCCGATGATGAAAGATGATAAATGAACTAAACCAAGTGACTTACTAAAAATAGACGCTCCCTCCAAGAATCTTGGAGACCATACCAAGAGCCAGAAATCACATCTGAAGGTGGCATATGAGTCCTCCAGATCACCTGAGCTCACTAGAAACATCAAATAATACTGACACACACCTTGAAGGTCAGTGCCAACTGCAATGCAAGAGAGCCTAAAAATGGGGGCATTACATTATATTCCTTTCTTATTTTGTAAAAGAATATCATTTTCCTTCTATACACAACTGTAGTGTTTCAATCCTTGGAAATCTTTAGCTATACATACAGTACCATCACCATACCAAGAAAATATGTCCTTGGATTGATAAGATAAATGTAGCATGTCATAACCCAATGAGGCACTTGATATGGGATGAAAACATTCATTGAGTTGTCTACAAGTCTTAGCTACATTAGGTTTGTTGGGAGTTGATAGTGCTCCACATTTTTGGCATCATTGTTGGGGAATGGTGTCAAGCTTTAGAATCCTCTGGGTTTTGAGATAGAACTTTTTTTGCTTTCCTTAGATTTTATGTTCATTTTTTGCAACTTCTGACTAATAAACAAATAAAATTCCAAATTTTATTCACTAACATTGTGCAACAGAAGGAGTCATGCCCCCAAAGGAAGATTATAATTAAACAAAATAAATTAAAAAAATATTTTGGTGCAGACCGACCCTTGAAGGAATCACCATTCTTGAATAAGTGCTCATTGGGAGGAGTATTAAATAATCAAAGTTAAAATAAATACAACCAACTATCAAATTGAAAGTGCCTCTTTAGTGAGGTTTGAAATAACTTAAATTTATTAACCACATGGCTAACCCCTTTAGTGAAGTTGCATTCTTTGAAGGAGCGCTTCCTTTGGATATAGTCGCCCCCTTTTGTATGGGTATATGTCTTGAACAACTCAAAGTACTTTATTAAACTTCTTACTTATTGAACTATTCGCCGCATGCAATAACAAAGCAAATTAAACATAGAACAAACAACCAAACTTCATCACACATGAACACGAGGATTTTTACGTGGAAAACCCAAAACTGGGAAAAACCACGGTGAGTGTTAGCTCACAATATATTATGTAGGTGTTACTAAATTATGTTCACACCTAATTTAGTTAGATTGAATTGCAGTTGTCATAGAAGGAGTAAAAGAAAACTTTAGAGTGATGATCAATCAGTGAATGTATGATGTCTTGGCAAGAGACAAAAAAGGATCATTTGTCAAGATAATCTAACAGTCCAATTAGAACTGTCAAAACCATCCTGACAAATGAAGATCTAATGACATGATATCAAATAGTCAATGAATGACAAAATAGATCTAATTGGTTTTATCTTTTAGTTATAAGATGATTGAATTATTCAACTGATCACAATTCAGTGTGAAAGAAAGGTATTTATAAAAACTGTCATTTCATATAATGTTTTGAGCATATGTTTCATATCAGATTCAGTTATTCTATCCTATGCATTTGATTCAAAAAATTAAACATACATAAATCATTTGCATAAGGTAAAGTAACTGATCATATTTAAAGTAATGTTTAAATGTGTCCCACACAAGCTGTGGGAGTGACTAAACTGAGCAATGCAAACATGTGCAAGCTATACATCTAAGGATAAAAGGAAAGAGAAAGAACATATGAGAATAATAAATATCCATCATTGCCTTTTTCTGGAAGGTTGATGTTCTTAGTTGATAGCTGGTCTTCATGTCCCTATCTTCAGCTCCTGATCATGACAGTGTACCTACAAAATTGGGGAAAAACCCTGTTAGAAGCTCCAGATATTTCAAATCATCACATGTTTTTATCAACAGACATATGAACTTGCAGACATTATGCATCTTATGTGATTGGATCAAATTAGACATGTGCAATAAATTAGATCATCATGAGAAAGATGAAACAACTTCAAGAGGTATGTTTTTATGCTAACTTGTTTGTTTGCTGTGCAGGTATAGGAAAAGTAATGTTGCTGATTTGAAGACTTTTAAAACATGTGGAGAAAATGTGGCTCCCACAAGGGTAGAGCCCAACATGTTTCCTTTTTTGATATCAGATTGCAAAAGATAGAATGCATTATTCAAGAAGAAACTATGCATCAGAACAGTCAACTTGCAAATGGAGTGATGTCATCATGATAAAAGAGAAGAGGAACAATCGCTTCTATAAACTATACCCACTTCAAGGAGCAGCTTGTTAAAATCAGATCAGTTGTATCAGAATGCCTTATCACATGTTACATGATTAAGAGAAGTACAATGATCCAAGACAAGAGTACAATTCTTAAAGGTATTTTCTCCTTTATTGTTGATTATGATTGGAATGTCTTTCGCTGTTCAGAATACTTCATAGATAGAACAAGTGAATGTATGGAACAACAATGTAAAAAAAAACAAGAGAATGTATTGTTTCATCATAAGGATGTCATGTTCTTTTATACATGAGCAAAATCAGATCTAAGATGTATAAAGATGTAGAAAGAGTACACAGTTTTATAAATCTAGAAGACATGTTGCATGAGAGATAACATTTCCTGTGAAAGATATTGATTATGAAAGATAGATAAAGTTCAGTAATCTTAATTCAAAGACAATCATAGCTATAATTAAAGGATTAAGAGCATATGGAACATCCATATTAAACCATTATGAAAGATGCCTCATGGATATGGAGTTATGATAGCCCTCAGTTAAGATTTCATGACATACATACAACCAGAACTCATCATGCAAATAATCATCATGACAGTCTCTTGGACTGAAGAGTAGCTATGATATGTGATAGGAGGAAGAGACATGATAGTTTGAAAAAGAGGGATTGATAAAGAGTAGTCATTAAACAACCATGAAAGAACAGTTCCCATTCACTGTCTATGATGAAAACAATTAATGCAAGATAGGCACCATAAGCTTAAAAAGTACTCATTAACTACTACAAGAGAAGAGAACAACAAGCTATATAAGATAGTTGATATAAATAAGCAGGTTATCATGTTCATATCATGTAATGAAGTACAACCATGCTACAGACTGGAGCATCATGCAATCATTGCATCCTTATGCTATATTGAACCATTATGAAGTGACATAAGCTATAGGAGGTAGCATGGAAGAAGATCAATTTCTGAGTGATCATATCATACAAGAAATGATAAATGAATGATAAAAACTATAAACATTTTCTGTTACATTAAAGGTATTTGATGTCATACAAAAGAAGATACAATTAAAAGATACCAGTTCTTGCATATGCCAAATGACAGTTAGGAAGTGAAATAAACAAAAATAGGTTGTTCTGTATGTTCTTCTCTTTACATATTCATGTGGATAGATTCAATTTTGTACCGGAGTGCTCATAATTTTCTCAAAACCCTTATCATCATTTCATGTTTTGAAACCACAGTAAAAAAAGGTGAGAAAGAAAGCAAATTTAGAATAACCCATATGGGTTTTTACAAAATACAGACAAGGAAGGGTATGCTAATACAAGTCAAGCCAGAAGGGTATATTCTTGCACAAACCCTCATTCTTTTCTCAAAAAATCTTAACATATTCAATAAAGAGAGAGAATGTAAAGAATGGAGCAAGATACAGTCATAGTTGTGGCCTGGAGGGCCTTATTTTTGAAAAAATGACAAAACCCATGTTACACTTTTGAAAAATCTTCATGTATTCTTATATATAGTTAAAGAAAAGAGATACAGAAATAAAATATAGCATGGTCATGACAGGAGGAAGACCATTCTTTGAAAAAATGAAAAAACCCTCATTTTCATTTTTTGAAACCCTCGTATTTTTATATCTGCAGAGAGAAAAGAATGTACAAGAAGTAATAGGCAATCATGGTCGTGGCCAGTAAGGGTTTATTTTCTTCAAAATATCAAAACCCTCATCTTCTTTTAAAACGCTTGTTATTTTTTTAGATATACAAAGGAAGAAATGGTCGAAAGAATCAAGAAATAGCCATACAGGCCATAGCCATTAAAGGGTTTTTTCCTTCAAATAAATACAAAACCCTCATTTTTATTCGAACCTTACATATTCAGGTTTGCAGAGGAAAAGAAAGTAAGAATGAAGGTACAAAGAAGTATGGCCATAACAAAGAGGCCTTATTTTCTTCAAAGAAAAGATACCCACTTGCATTTTTGAAACCCTTATCAAGAATGTGTATACACAATTCAAAGGAATGAAGATATAAAGGCCGAAGAAGAGAACTCACCTCATTTTCTTGTTTGAAGAAAGCTATAGGCCACGGCCTTATTTGTTTGAAGATTCTCAGAAACATGAAGTTACAGTTGCAAATGAAGAGAACACAGAGAAAGTGCCATGTTAAAAAGTGTGATGTAAAACTTTTAAATGCTCAGAAGGAACTATCAAGCCATGGCCAAATGAACATAAATCACAAAAAGATCAAAAGAAAAATCCATTATCATTACACAGAAGCTCACCTTTTTCATTCTACCAGAGACACATGAAAGATCGACTCAGAGAAGCCATCAAAATTGCAGAGGAAAGAGCAAGAAAAAGCATATGGTCTTCAAACCCTAGCCAACCGAGTTACAGAGTGAAAATGAAAAGACAACAAAGTGAAATGAAAAGTTTAGGGTTCGGTCTTGTCTTTTGTTCGATGGAATCATTTTCTTTCTCTCATTTTTCTATTGACTTAACAAAAATCATTGACCTTATCCAATGTCGAGGTCAAGACTTATGTCTTGAGATACCTAATGATTATGCCATAGGAGGGTTGTGGGCAGAACACTTATTTCTTTTTGTATTTGATTTTTACAAAAGTCAAAAGATACAAATCATTAGGAGGTAAGGCATAGTGCCTTAATTCTTTTATTTGTCTCATGATAGTCGACAATAATGGTCAAAGTTTCTTTTGTCACATGAAAACCAAGTATGGTCAAAAACCCTAATGCCTTATGCTTTTTTGAATGCATGAAAAGTCAAAACAAAGAGATCATTCAAAGGTAAGGTCATGTAAAAGGTGGCAGGTAGTATGTATAATGCATGTAAGGTCAAATATGAGAAATGCATATGAAGACAAGTGGTTACAAGGTGGCAGAGATATGGGTGAGATGAGAAAATTATGAAGGCAAATGTGGCAGAGACAAAGTAATAATACATTGTGACATTGCATATGATAAAGGTGGTTAATGTATGATGCATGGAGAAATGCAAAGTCAAGGTAGATGGTATAGTTTTCTCTTTTTATTAGTTGCATGGAGTGACAAGGGGATATGCTTATGCCTTCGATGCATATGTAATACAAAACTATGATTTTTTTTTCTTTTGCATGGATTTATAAGGTGAAGATTATGCATTTATCATTCTCTTTTGATAATGCATAATTATCTTGCATGTAATGACCTATTAATTTGCATGGGAGGCATAAGGGGGTAATTTTTTCATTTTTCCATACATGATGACCTAATTTATTTTTTGGCATCATTATCATATGAAATTATGCAAATTAGGCAAATGTAAATGGAGAGATAAGGTGTTTTCTTCTTTCTTCCATTGCTCACATGATTTTACAACTATAGATAATGTAAACAAATTAATAAAGTAATATTTTATAAATTACTTTATTATTTTGTCACACGTAAAATTAAAGAAATTAGACAAATTAAAACTCATAATAGAGTAAATCATGCAAATGATTACTTTATTTTTTGTCCACATGATCTACACATGCAAAATCATGTAAAATGGAGGAGTTGAGTTAACTGAAGACTTTGGGGGTCTTTTTGCATGGCTTGGAGGTCAAATTGGAGAAATTTGGTCAACTCTTGGGTCAAACACATGGAGACTAGCAGTTTGGAGCTATTTTTGTTCATTTTGAGGAGGTTTTGACCCTTATTTTTAGGGATTTCATTATTTGTTCATGGATCAAATTAGAGAGCTTATTTTTAGAGGCAGTTGACTATAGTTGATTTTTTCCATGCCTCTTGGAGAGAGCAAACTATATATTGCAAGAAAAACTTAGGTTTTTCTAGTTCTTGCCTTTTTGCTCTTTGCACTTTGAGAGAGAAAGAGGTTTTGTAACTCACTTATTTGTAGATTTATAGAGATTACAACAGGTTACATGTTCTATACTTTGTCTTATGCAATTATTTCATTTATTTTTCAGTTTGATCAAGTATGTACCTTCCATTAATGCAACTTGTATGAGTGATTTGATGAGATTTTATTATGTTTAACATCATAACCTTTAAAATCATTGTCTCATTAATACTTGTTCATGTTAGATAATATTGAAAATCACAGGTCTTAGACTATACAGTTGGAAAACCTTTCTTTTGTGTTGTGAAAAATCCCTTTTCCTTCAAAACAGAAATATTTTCTAGCCTTCCTTAGAAATATTTTTGTGATCAATTTGCTGAAAGTGGTTTGTGTGGATAGATTCCTTGAGATCTATTGTGAGTTAGATTGCCAAGTTTTCATCATTATTAGGTGCATCACCATACTTTTACAGTTTTATTTGCTTTTAGAAAGATCCTTTTTACCCTTTTCCACATCAAAGTCATAGATCCAATTGAATATTTGAAGGGAACTAGCCCATAATCTAGAGGTTCAAACTCGACAGAGGTCACCCATAGCCTTGAGTTTGATCCCATGTTTCGAAGGATTGTTGAGTATCACAGCTTTACATCACAGGTGCAATCCTAATCAACAACAGTTTTTGGCACGCCCGGTGGGACTTTGAACTAATTTTTAGTTCAAAAAGAACTTATTATTTCTATTGTTTTGGTATGATCAGCAGATTTTACAGCCTTTTAGAGGTTTACTTACAAGTACCTGGCAACTCTAATTTTCTGGTTTTATAGATTAGATCTTGTAGCTTATGAAAAAGTATCAAACAAGATCAAATAAAGATTCAGAGAAGAAGCATATTCAGTTATCTCCACCAAAAAGGAGGATAAAAGTAGATAGAGTTTTCAGACTAGCAAGTACAACAGTACCAAATCTGCCAAATACACAGCCAGAGTTTGCTTTGTTTGCAAGTTCATCATCAGTACCTCCTATTTCTCCACCAGCAAGCCAAAGAGAACAACTGCTTGTTTTTCAAGAGGATCCTATTTTTCAAGAGCTTGAGGAAGAGGAACCTATGTTACAAGAGGTACTAGTACCAATCCAAGTACCAATATAAAGACCAGTTATTCAAATGTTTGCACCCCCTAGAGCACCTAGATGAGCACCACCACTTAGAGGAGGAGGAGGTGGAGGAAATTGACCACCAATACCACCAAGAAATCAACCAATTGTTACCTCTAATTGGGGCAACCCATTAAATTTAAGGCAACATGATGATATACTAGTGGCTGCAATGAAAAGTCTGCCTAATTTCAACGGTGAGGATGGAACTACACCGATTGAACACATCAGAGATGTAGCATCATTATGTTATGTTCATCATATTACAGAAGAGAATGTAGCAATCAGGCTATTAGTAGCATCTTTCAAAGGTAAAGCTCTTCAATGGTTTAGAAGTCTAAGAGTTAATTCTATTACATCATGGGATGAATTAGGAGTTGCTTTGAATAGACAATTTCAAGATAAATCTAATCATTTATCACTTGTTGAGCAAATGACTACTGTCAAGAGGGCCCCACAAGAGCATGACAGATTTCAATTATAGATTTCAAAGGACATGGAATAGAATTCCAGAAATGGTAAAGCCTTCACCTGAGCATGCATTTTTGTATTATTTAAGAGCATTAAATAGTGATATTGATGTCATGATTCAGTCAATGGGTGAGGTTACTTTACCAACTACATTTGATATTGCAATAAGGGCAGAAAATAGTTTAATACAAGCTAATAAAATTGCACCAAGGCCTCCTATGCCAATGTTTCCTGATATTCAGCCATCAATACCAATAGCAGTACCTTCTATTGCATCAATTCCTACTATACTAGCCTTTCGCTATCAAAACACTGTTAAAAATGCTGCTGATCCAATTCTTTCTAATTTTCAAGAGCTTAAAGGAAATCAGAAAAACATAGCAAAATTATTGCAAACTATAAGCAATGACTTAGTAAGCCTAAAAATTCAAGCAAATCAAAATAAAAAACCATACCAAGCCCCATATCAAGAAAATAGCCCTCCTTATCAGGCATATTACCAAGGACAAAGAAGAAACTACAATAACAAACCAAATCAACAATATAATCCCAATACTATTAGCTCATCAAAAGAGCTTGTGCCCATACAAAATAATATGATTCAGGATTATGCATGGTGTTATCCATGTAATCAGCCTCATAACCAAGCTACTTGTATGAATGGAGTGGTCAGCTAAGTACTCATGGTACAGAATAATTATGCTGCTGCTGAAAATATAGCAAGTGATGTAAATGATCAACTGGATATTCAGCCATAGTATAGTAATCCTAATGTTGCTCTAATGAATTGGAAATCTAATGAGTTTTGTGGTATAAATCAATTACCAGGTTAGAAACAGTCTTTTACTAATATTGCAGCTAATACAAGGTCAAAAAAGAGGGCTGTAGACTTACAATAGCAAGTTGGAAATGAAAAACAACAAGATGATATTAATAAACAACAAGCTAGAAATGTACAACAACAAGCTGATAAAGGGAAAAGTACAAATTTTGCAAGTCAACAAGGTTAGAATCAAGCTTCTACTTCTCAAGAAATTCATATTTTGCCAAGAGGACAAAAAATAGCTGAAAAAAGATAGCCAGAAGCTCAAAAACAACCAAGTAAAGATCAATCAGATACTGTTGTTCCCAAAGTACAAAAAAAGGTTAGTGGTCCTTCTTTCAATATTTTGGATCATATGAAGAAATCCATTGTTAGCATGTTCATATTAGATGCTTTACACATCCCTGGTCAGAAAGATTTATTGCAAGATGCTTTAGCTTAGTTGTCTTTATCATATGAGGTTCAAACAACTCAGCCTCAGGTTACGCTTACCAATGAGACACATAATAACAATGAATAGCCAAAACAAGTGATCAAACCACCACCTTTTTATGTTACCTTGATAGTTGGTGATCATTTAGTACATAATTGTATGATTGACTCAGGAGCTAGTAGCTCAGTGATGCCAAAACAACTAGTTGATAAATTTGGTCTGAAATATGAGCCCATTGTAAGAGGAGTTGTGCAATTAGATGGTACTGAAGTCAACACAGTTGGAATATTCAAGAATCTAGGTCTTACCTTACATGCATGTCCAAATTTTGTCATACATCAAGATATACATGTCATTGATCTACCACCTAGTTTTGCCATCTATTTATCTAGAGATTTTATAGCAAGATTAGGAGGTTATTTATCTTCTGATTGGACACATCTATTTTTTAGAACTAGATATGGAACCAAAGTTACAATAAAATCTGAACCATTAGCAAAAGACCACCTTGAACCATATACACCCAGTCCAATAAATGCAAACCTTTCAATTTTTTATCAAGATCTCCCTATTGTTCAAGATCCAAGGACACCTTTAGAGGGCATACCAGATTTGGTTTTAGACCAGTGGGCAGTAGAAATCATGAAACATATCCTTTTGATCAGATGGATGAAATAGGTCTTGGTGTGTATATGATACAAGAGAAAAATGCAGTCATTCCAAATCTACTAAAAGGAGAAAATCAGCAGGTTGTAGAATTTGAAAATGATGTTTGACAACTCTATTTTGATGGTTCTAGAAGTAAGGTTGGTGTTGGTGGATGAGCTATTCTAGTTTCTCCCACAGGTGAAAGGTATCATTCATCTTTCCATTTTGCTTTCAGTTGTTCTAATAACTCAGCTGAGTATGAAGCTTTAGTTCATGGATTGGAATGGGCTAGAAAAAGGAACATTAAATGTCTTATAGTCTTTGGAGACAGTGAATTAGTTGTAAAACAAGTAGAAATCTTTCTGCTACAAAAAATGATTTGCTGAAATTGTATAAACACAGAGTTTGGGACATGATAGAAGAATTTGATGCATTTAATCTAATATATATACCTAGAACTGATAATAAATAGGTTGATAAACTAGCTGCCGTAGGAGCTGAATATGATATTCTTGCAGAGATGAGGAATGTTCATACTCCTTTATATGTCAAAGTTGTTGTAAGACCATCAGTGCTAGACAATAATACAAGTTGACAAGTATTTGATAGTGATGAGCAAATTGTTAATTTTCTAATAGAAGATGAGTTTTCTGCAGGAAATCAGCAGAAATTACTGCAGCAGTATGATGATCAGATACTACAGTTAAAGTCAAATTGTGCCTAAAGGTTTGGTAACCTTAGAGTCAATATTTAATACTGATGATCAGGTAAGAAGAAGCAAGGCTAGCTTATCAGTGAAATAGGAACATTATGAACCTATTGAGATCTTTAAGTATAAGTTGCTCAAGCTTGGAAAGGTATGTACAAAAGAATAACATCAAGCATTCATTTAGCTTTGTCAAGAGTTTAGTGATGTGTTTGCATGGGAATATGGAGATCTAAAGGGTTTCAACCTTGAGTTGGCTCAACATACCATTGAGCTTGAACCCAAGGCAAAACTGGTTAGACAGAAGCAAAGACCTCTAAATTCAAAGCTGGAAGTGCTTATGAAAACAAAATTGAATAAACTGATTGAAGGTAATATAATCTTTCCAATCAAGCACACTTCTTGGGTTTCCAATTTCGTTCATGTTAGGAAAAAGAATGGGGAAATCAAATTATGTGTTGATTTTCGTGATTTAAATAGAGCATCTTTAAAAGATCATTATCCTTTACCATCCATGGAGCAAATATTGCAGGTTGTTTCTGGATCAGAAAAATTCTCTTTGTTGGATGGTTATTCAGGTTACAACCAAATTCTAGTAAAAGAAGAAGATCAATACAAGACAACTTTTACTACTAAATGGGGCGCACTAGCTTATAGAAAGATGCCATTTGCCTTATCAAATGCAGGTGCAACATTCCAGAGAGCTATGGACATGGCCTTTCAAGGCCTTATCAATCAGTTTGTACTTGTGTACTTAGATGATGTAACTATTTTTTTATTCATGAAGGGAAACTTTTAGGACACATAGTGTCAAAAGATGGAATATCAATTGATCCTGAAAGAATCTATGCAATATTAGCATTACCACTTCTTGCACATAAGAAAGGCTTACAAAGCTTTCTGGGAAGAATTAACTTTGTAAGAAGGTTTATTCCAAATATAGCAGCACTTTTACAACCTCTTACAACAATGTTGAAAAAGAATATTCCTTTCAGCTGGACCAAGGAAGGAAAGTAGAGCTTTGAAGAAATAAAAGAGGCACTTGGTGCTGCCCCAACATTGATCAATCCAAATTTTGACAAAGATTTTATTTTGTATCCATTTGGTAGTGTTGATACTATATCAGCTAGGCTCTGTCACCAGAATGAAGAAAGATTGGAACAACCTATGGCTTTCTTTAGCCAAATTCTGTATGATTATGAGGTAAGATATTCTTTTGTTAAAAAACATGTATTGGCTATTATAAGGATCCTAAAGAAATTTAAGCACATGATTTCAAATAATAGAATTCAGTTAATGGTTGCTCATCCTACAATAAAAGAATTCTTGCTTAGCAAGGATTTGAATGATAAGAGAGCAGGATGGATAACAAAGGTTATGGCATATGACATCCAAATTAAAGTTACCAAGCTGGTCTAAGGCAAAGGACTATGTGAACAACTTGTAGATCATGAACAAAATAGCACTAAACCTGAAGGAGAAGCTGAGACAGTGCTATAGAATGAAGAAGCAATTATTGACCCAGATCCACCTGCAAGTTGGGTGCAGAATATGATCTATTATCTACATAATGGAGATTGTCCTCAAGGCTTGGACAGATCAAAAAGAAGATGCTATAGGTTGCAATCAATCCCTTATGCTGTGATAGATGGAGTCTTGTACAAAAAAGATTTTAATGGTGTTTTTTTAAGGTGTGTATAGCCAGATAAAATTCAAAAGATTCTAGAAGAGTTGCATGATGGACCCTCTGGGGGTCATTTTGCAGCAAGAACAACAGTTCTAAAAATTACGAGAGTTGGTTATTATTGGCCTAAGATGTTTAAGGATGCACATGATTGGGTAAAGAAATGTATAAAATGTTCAGTTTTTGTAGATAAATAGAAACTTGCAGCAATGCCCTTGCATCCAATTCAGGTAGAATAGCCATTTGGCAAGTGGGGTTTGGACTTCATTGGTCCTATTAATCCACCATCCTGCCAAGGACACAAGTGGATATTGACTGCAACTGACTATTTTACCAAATGGACTGAAGTAGTTGCATTAAAAGAGGCTAATGAAACTTTTGTCCTGAATTTCTATCAAGATCTAGTGTCCAGGTTTGGTACTCCTAACTCAATCATTTCTGACAATGCTTTAGCATTTATTGGTTTGAGAGTTTCTGATTGGTCTATGAAAAATAATATATTTTTGAACACTTCATTAAATTATTACCCTCAAGGTAATGGACAAGCAGAATCAACTAATAAAAATCTGATTAAGATCATAAAGAAAATAGTTGATGAGGATCAAAGATCTTGGCATGACAAGTTGAAATTAGCCCTGTGGCCTGATTGGATAACTCCTGAAAGAGCAACAAGTAATTCACCTAATGTTCTAACTTATGGCAAAGAGGCCAAACTGCCAATATCAGTTGAGTTACCAACTTTAACTTACATAAAAGAACTTGAATTGCTTGAAGAACAACCAATGGAGGTAGGACTTGCATAGTTGATAGAGCTGGAAGAGATCAGAAAAGAAGCCTTGAAGACATTAGAATTGCATCAAGTTTAAATGAAGAGGACATTTGATAGAAAGACAGTCCAAAGAATCTATAAAGAGGGAGATTTAGTTTTCAAATGGAATGAATTAAAGAGTAGACCTGGTCAACATACAAAATTTGATGCCATGTGGGATGGCCCATACATCATTACAGAATGCAGGCAACACAATGCAAGCAACACAATGTATTTCAACTTGCTAAGTTAGATGGAGAGGTGTTTCCAATCCCTATCAATGGGATTCACCTCAAGTTATATTATTAGAGAAGCATCTTTTGCTGGAAATAAGTGCTTTTGCACATTTAGTTTCAGTTGTTGTTTTGTTTTCTAAGAAGTGCACACACACATTTTGCTAGCCATGTCTTAAAAATGCCAGAATAATCTTAGTTTCAGTTTTGTTTTTCCTGTTGTAGTTTTCTATCAGTTTGAGTTGCAGAAAGTTTTTTCAAAGTTCAAGGTAGAAAAAGACTCATGTGCCCAATAGAATTGCAAGGCTACTAGTTCTATTTTGTTTAGCAGGAAAACACCCCTGAGAGGTCACCAAAAATGTTACTAAATAATTTTCAAACCTAATTTAGTTAGACTGAATTGTAGTTGTCACAGAAGGAACAAAAGAAAACTTTAGAGTGATGATCAATCAGTGAATGTATGACGTCTTGGAAAGAGACAAAGAAGGATCATTTGTCAAGATAATCTGACAGTCCAATCAGAACTGTCAAAACCATCCTGACAAATGAAGATCTAATGACAATATATCAGACAGTCAATGAATGACATAACAGATCTAACTAGTTTTATCTTTTAGTTATAAGATGATTGAATTATCCAAGTGATCACAATTCAGTGTGAAAGAAAGGTATTTATAAAAACTATCATTTCATATGATATTTTGAACATATGTTTCATATTAGATTCAGTTATTCTATCCTATGCATTTGATTCAAAAAAGTAAACATACATAAATCATTTGCACAAGGTAAAGTAACTGATCATATTTAAAGTAATGTTTAAATGTGTCCCACACAAGCCGTGGGAGTGACTAAACTGAGCAAGGCAAACATGAGCAAGCTATACATCTGAGGATAAAAGGAACGAGAAAGAACATATGAGAATAATAAATATCCATCATTGTGTTTTTTTTGGAAGGTTGATGTTCTTAGTTGATAGCTAGTCTTCATGTCCTTATCTTCAGCTCCTAATCATGACAGTGTACTTGGAAAATTGGGGAAAAGCCCTATTAGAAGCTCCAAATATTTAAAATCATCACATGTTTTTATCAATAGACATATGAACTTGCAGACATTATGCATCTTGTGTGATTGGATCAAATCAGACATGTGCAATAAATTATATCATCATGAGAAAGATGAATCAACTTTAAGAGGTATGTTTTTATGCTAACTTGTTTGTTCACTGTGCAGGTATAGGAAAAGTAATGTTGTTGATTTGAAGACTTTTAAAACATGTGGAGAAAATGTGGCTCCCACAAGGGTAGAGCCCAACATGTTTCCTTTTTTGATATCAAATTGCAAAAGACAAAATGCATTATTCAAGAAGAAACTATGCATTAGAACAATGAACTTGCAAATGGAGTGATGTAATCATGATAAAAGAGAAGAGGAGCAGTCACTCCTATAAACTATGCCGACTTCACAAAGCAGCTTGTTAAAATTAGATCAGTTGTATCAAAATGCCTTATCACATGTTACATGATTAAGAGAAGTACACTGATCAAAGATAGGAGTACAATCCTTAAAGGTATTTTCTCCTTTATTTATGATTATGATTGGAATATGTCTTTCACTGTTCAAAATACTTCATAGATAGAACAAGTGAACATATGGAACAACAATGTAAAAAAAAAACAAGAGAATGTATTGTTTCATCATAAGGATGTCATGTTCTTTTATACATGAGCAAAATAAGATCTAAGATGTATAAAGATGCAGAAAGAGTACACAGTTTTATAAATATAAAAGACATGTTTCATGAAAGAGAACATTTCATATCAAATATATTGATTATGAAAGATAGATAAAGTTCAGTAATCTTAATTCAAAGACAATCATAGCTCGAGTTAAAGGTTTAAGAGCATATGGAACATCCATATTAAACCATTATGAAAGATGCCTCATGGATATGGAGTTATGACAACCCTAAGTTAAGATTACATGACATACATACAACTAGAACTCATCATGCAAATAATCATCATGACAGTCTCTTGGGCTGAAGAGCAGTTGTGATATGTGACGGGAGGAAGACATGATAGTCTGAAAAAAAGGGATTGATAAAGAGTAGTCATTAAACAACCATGAAAGAATAGTTCCCATTCACTGACTATGATGAAAACAATTAATGCAAGATAGGCACCATAAGTTTAAAAAGTAGTCATTAACTGCTACAAGAGAAGAGAACAACAAGCTACAAAAGATAGTTGATATAAAGAAGCAAGTTATCATGTTCATATCATGTAATGAAGTACAACCATGCTACAGACTGGAGCATCATGCAATCATTGCATCCTTATGCTTTATTGAACCATTATGAAGTGACAGAAGCTATAGGAGGTAGCATGGAAGAAGATCAATTTCTGAGTGATCATATCATACAAGAAATGATAAACAAATGATAAAAACTATAAGAATTTGCTGTTACATTAAAGGTATCTGATGTCATACAAAAGAAGATACAGTTAAAAGATACCAGTTCTTGCATATGCCAAATGACAGTCAGGAAGTGAAATAAACAAAAATGGGTTGTTCTATATGTTCTTCTCTTTACATGTGAGGCAGCCTCTTCAACTTGCACTTCTCAACCATCTCAGTGGATACCACATTCTCAGTAGATCCTAAATCTACTATGATCTTGCAAAGTTTCCCATAGGCTAGGCCTTGGGTTCTAAAAAGATTCTTTCTCTGAGGGGGCTCTTGTTTCAATGGTATTTTCAACATAGACCTCTTAATCATCATACTCTCTCCTTCTAGGAAAGGTGCAACACTTCCCATTGGTGAATTCATACTCTAACAATCATCATCCTTCACTAACTGATTTCTCCTTCCACTATCATGAGAACTATTGGCTTTCTCTGGGCATTTGTTCATTGTGTGGCCAACTTGGTTGTAGCCATAACACCTTCCAGTGAAGACTCATGGTCCTCTACCACCTCCACCATTTCTGCCCCTACCACTAGGTGAAGCCTCCTCTATGCTCTGTTTTAGTTTGTGTTTCTTGCTGACTGTTATTTTCAGTTTTGTGGGACTGTCCACGGCCAAAACTGCCTCTTCCTCTTTGGTTTCTGCCACCTCTTCCTCTGGCACTTTGTTCACCCTTCCTTCTCAACTTTTCCTTTGCTCTAGAGGCCAATAAGAAGCATTCATGCACCGTTCTAGGTATCACTAAACTGATCTTATCTTGCAGATTGTATTTCAGATCATTTAGGTACCTAGACATCATCCCCTTTTCATCTTCATTATGGTTGGCTCTCATACTTAGTCTGTGAAATTCTTTTGTGTAGGCAGCCACATCCATATCTTTTTGTCTCAAATTCTGGAATCTCCTAATGATTTGAATCTCATAGTCAGGTAGCATGAACTTGCTTCTGAGCATAGCCACCATTCTACTCCATTTAGTGATGGGACTCTTCCCAATCTTCTCTCTCTCACTTTGCATGTAATTCCACCACACAAGTGCAGAACCTCTTAGCCTTGTCTTGGCAAATTTAACCTTCTTGCTGTCATTGAACTCCTTGTAATCAAAGTAGTTACACATGGCTTCTATCCAATCGGTGAGAGCATCACCATCCAATTTGCCATGAAATGTGGGTACATCCATCTTGGGATCACCACTATCTCCATGAGCACCCTTAAGTGCATTCAAGAAATCTTTCTGATTTGCAGACATGTCCTGCCCTTGAGGACTCTCTTCTACCTCTTCTTCATCATTTGTGTCAGAAGAACTTCCATCTTCTTTGGTCTTGCCCTTAGACCTTCTTTCTTCTTGCAATCTTGCCTCAACCATCTCTTCCACCAACTTCTTGATGGCTTCTTGACTCATTGTCTTGGGAGGCATTGTACTAACCTCTGTTTCAATCTCCTCGTCTGACATACACTGCTCTAATCAGAACTTGGCTCTGATACCAATATGATGCAGAGGTATTGGTAGTGTTTGATGGTACTCACACAATGAACCTAGACTTCTAGGTTCCCTCCACAAGACTTAAAAGGCTATGTGATACAAGCCTATACTAGGCTGTTCAAGAGACTGACCTAGCCTAGGATCACACCCTGGTGTCCATTCACATAGACTACTCAACTAACAAACACATACACCTCCTTAATCAACAACCAACTACTAACACCTCTACCAATAGGATCTCAAACTACAACCAACACATAGTTGACAAAGCTATGACCAACACAAGGTCTTTGACCCAACAACTTCATTCTATACCCTCCAGGACAGTGGACAGTAAATTACAGTTTGACTGCACTTTGACAGTGCCTAGGGAGACCTATTCCTTGTAGCCCTTGGAATCGGCTAATTCAAGGAAAACTCTTCAAACCTCCAAATGACCATCTAGACTTATGGCATATTCAAATACCCACTATGGACATACAACCATCCACCAAGTAGCAGGGCCGTACTCTATTCCAGGCATGCAAGGACAGTGAGTTCTTCTTCCTAGGGAATATGCCTAATTTGAGAGCTTTATGAAGGAAGTGCATCAAATCCACTTGCTCAGGATCAAATAAGCACCTGCATAGGTTAGTTTCCAACTACAAACACCAAATCCACCATCCATTTGGTCATCCATTTGACTGTTCTTTGAATACACACTGTTTTCCACCATTTGCATACTAACTAGTCACTGTGTAGACTAGTTAGAATCATGCTAAATGCTTTGAAGTGAGGAGTGCAAACACTAAAGACACCAAAAACATGAAATATACACTATCTCCCTCCATCCTACTAAAAATAGTTGATGCCTTTTAGAGGACAGAGGAGAAATCATCCAGTTTACCACAAAACCCTAGTTTAGAGGGTTTTCAGACCTATTTACACAAAACGAATAGGTTCTAACAGCACAAGGGGTTTCAAAATGCCTAATTACATTCAAATGAAAGGTACTTCGAAGCCCTAACACAGTTCCCAACTTTTAGATCCCTAATAGTCCATACAGTGCTATACCAAATGATTGTTTCCAAGAAAATGCAGAAAAAATAGTTTTTTTGCACTCCAAAAACTTCAAAATTTCATTATCCTTGGCATGTGATTACATTGTTCTGCCTATGGAAGGCTTGAAGGCTGTTTTTTCTCCTCTACCCACCGTACAACTGCTCTCCAAGGCAGTTAACTATTGGGTATGACTTCCTCCACAAGAAACCACATGTTTCTAAGTATAATTACATGCAAATTGACCATAGCAAGGTCTAGATTGGACAAGTCGACCAAATGGACCAAGTCCTTATTACAAAACTCATGAAAATGGCTTTCAAAGACTTAGAGAGGACAATAGGACATGACAACAAAACATGACATAGCCAAAAAATGACTAGAATTGGGAGCTCCTGCACCACATATTCATGTGGACAGATTCAATTTTGTACCGAAGTGCTCATAATTTTCTCAAAACCCTTATCATCATTTTGTGTTTCAAAACCATAGTCAAAAAGGTGAGAAAGAAAGAAAATTCAGAATAACCCATATGGGTTTTTACAAAATACAGACAAGGAAGGGTATGCTGATACAAGTCGAGCCAGAAGGGTATATTCCTGCACAAACCCAGTTTCTTTTGTCACATGAAGACCAAGTATGGGCGAAAACCCTAATGCCTTATGCTTTTTTGAATGCATGAAAAGTCAAAATAAAGAGATCATTCAAAGGTAAGGTCATGTGAAAGGTGGCAGGTAGTATGTATAATGCATGTAAGGTCAAATATGAGAAATGCATATGAAGAGAAGTGGTTACAAGGTGGCAGAGATATGGGTGAGATGAGAAAATTATGAAGGCAAAGGTGGTAGAGACAAATTAATAATACATTATGACATTGCATATGATAAAGGTGGTTAATGTATGATGCATGGAGAAATGCAAAGTCAAGGCAGATGGTATAGTTTTCTCTTTTTATTATTTGCATGGAGTGACAAGGGGATATGATTATGCCTTGGATGCATATGTAATACAAAACTATGATTTTTTTCTTTTGCATGGATTTATAAGGTGAAGATTATGCATTTATCATTCTCTTTTGATAATGCATAATTATCTTGCATGTAATGACCTATTAATTTGCATGGGAGGCATAAGGGGGTAATTTTTTCATTTTCTCATATATGATGACCTAATTAATTTTTTGGCATCATTATCATATGAAATCATGCAAATTAGGCAAATGTAAATGGAGAGATAAGGTGTTTTCTTCTTTCTTCCATTGCTCACATGATTTTACAACTATAGATAATTTAAACAAATTAATAAAGTAATATTTTATAAATTACTTTATTATTTTGTCACAAGTTGTAAAATTAAAGAAATTAGACAAATTAAAACTCATAATAGAGTAAATCATGCAAATGATTACTTTGTTTTTTGTCCACATGATATACACATGCAAAATCATGTAAAATGGAGGAGTTGAGTTAACTGAAGACTTTGGGGTTCTTTTTACATGGCTTGGAGGTCAAATTGGAGAAATTTGGTCAACTCTTGGGACAAACACATGGAGACTATTAGTTTGGAGCTATTTTTGCTCATTTTGAGGAGGTTTTGACCCTTATTTTTAGGGATTTCATTGTTTGCTCGTGGATCAAATTGGAGAGTTTATTTTTAGAGGCAGTTGACTGTAGTTGATTTTTTCCATTCCTCTTGGAGAGAGCAAACTATATATTGTAAGAAAAAATTAGGTTTTTCTAGTTCTTTCATTTTTGCTCTTTGCACTTTGAGAGAGAAAGAGGTTTTGTAACTCACTTATTTGCAGATTTATAGAGATTACAGTAGGTTACAGGTTCTATACTTTGTCTTATGCAATTATTTCCTTTATTTTTCAGCTTGATCAAGTATCTACCTTCCATTAACACAACTTGTATGAGTGATTTGATGAGAATTTATTGTGTTTAACATTAGAACCTTTAAAATCATTATCTCATTAGTACTTGTTCATGTTAGATAGTATTGAAAATCATAGGTCTTAAGCTGTACGATTGGAAAACCTTTCTTTTGTGATGTGAAAAACCCCTTTTCCTTCAAAACAGAAATATTTTCCAGCCTTCCTTAGAAATATTTTTGTGATCAATTTGCTAAAAGTGGTTTATGTGGATAGATTTCCTGAGATCTATTGTGAGTTAGATTGCCAAGTTTTCATCATTATTAGGTGTATCACCATACTTTTATAGTTTTATTTGCTTTAAGAAAGATCATTTTTACCCTTTTCCACATCAAAGTCATAGATCCAATTGAATATTTTAAGGGAACCAGCCCATAATATGGAGGTTCAAACTCGACATAGGTCACCCACAACCTTGAGTTTGATCCCATGTTTCAAAGGATTGCTAAGTATCACAACTTTGCATCATGGGTGCAATCCTAATCGACAACATTAGCATCAATACCTAATTACAATAAAGGCTCACTTCCCAAAAGAAGTTCTCACTGCAAGAAGACTCGCTGCCTAGAGAAAGAAAGAAAGAAGAAGGGTGGCTCATTGCCAATTTGAACTACTCGGTTTGCATCTACTCATGCATGGATGCAGCTCCAATGAATGCTCAAAACACTGTCTCAAAACTCTTCATCTTGACTACTATATTTCAATGCTCTGCCTTTACATTGAACAAGAGATCTCTTCTTCTGCTCTTGTTGCTTGCTCTACACTTTCACATATTCTATATATTTACTATCACACTTCACACCTCAAACATTGAATTCAATCTCATATTTATATCCGCAACAAACAAGAACTCATACTAGGTCAGCTAGATAAGTTGTACCATGTAGTCATACATTATATACTCTGTCAGCCAAATTCATTCTCCAAAATCTATAGTGGACCCAAACAATATTTGAAACACCTTCTCACATGTCAGCCTCAACTATTTCGTCACTTAGAATTAAGTTTCAAACACCAAGACTTACGGCACACACATCGTACTCTGTTGGCCAAATTCATTCTCCAAAATCTATAGCAAACCCAAACAATATTTGAAACACTTTCTCACATGTCAGCCTCAACTATTTCATCACTTAGAATTAAGTTTCAAACACCAAGACTTACCGCACACACATCATACTATTATGTAGTCATACATTATATACTCTATCAGCCAAATCCATTCTCCAAAATCTATAGCAGAACCAAACACTATTTGAAACACCTTCTGACATATCAGCGTCAACTATTTCATCACTTAGAATTAAGTTTAAAACACCAAGACTTACCGCACACACATCATATTGTCATGTCAGCCTTATCCATAGACTGTTCATAGGATCAGTTCAATTGTCAAACAACATCTACCACTACAGACCACAAGACCTCAAATCCATATCAGAGACTCCTCACATGCCATAGACCACACCTCCAGAATCGTAGAGCAAAATGTCCTTCTGTAGTAGAATGCAGACCACTGGAACACATGCACTGTCACAGTCAAACTATACCATATCAAATAGCGATACTCATATAGTCCTAAATGACTCTGGTGGAGCTAAGAACTTGCAATTCTAGATTTGGATACTTCAAACAAGTGTTTACAACATCTCAACTCTACATAGCAAGATATGTAATAGTAGAGGAATGTGGACCAAAATAGTTGAGTGTTCTGTTATCATTTCCTCTGCTCACTGCACTGTTAGACTTAGACTTCTTGAATATAAACTTTTGGTACTCATCAAAGAATAAAATCTTGGACAATTGATCATCTAAGGATTGTGAACAACATACCTGATCTGCATGATATGATCTTCTACTGCGGACCAATGTCATCCATTATAATGTTGCTCTATCACTCTCTCTTGTATACTACTAACACTTAGCCAAAATAGCTAAGTCTTCTTCTTGGGATCAAAACAATGTTCCAATCTTGCTCCTTTGCTTGTTTCCATCAATGACAACATCTTCAGACATCATACACAAGTTGCCAACAATATCCCCCTTTGGCATTGATGGCAACACTTGATGTGAAAAACTTGTTACAACTCCCCCTATCTCTTTATACACTACTCCCCCTATCTTCATGATTCCTTTATTGTTTTTCAAAATTGTTTTTCACATTCTTTATTTCTTCTCCCCCTTTGACATCAATGGAAAAGGTGTATGATACATAGATATGTACAAGTTGCCAAAAAAAAATTCTTTTCTACTCTACCACATATATAGAAATGATGTCAAAAATGCTTCCTGTTGTTGTTGTTCCAGGAGAATATCTTTATAGATTGTCTACATCTACACAATTTCTCCATCCCAACTAGTCTTAGCATCACTCAACATTAGTATGTGCCCATTAATTTGTGACACCAAGTCTTCTTCTTTCTTCATTGTATCAGGGACTTCAGTGCTTTTCCTTATTTGTCTGCAGCTGCTATTAACTTGGTCAAGGATGCAATTTTGAAACTTGCTACTTCCCTGAGCTGACTCATTCTATGCTTTATGATTTCCCTCTAGGTCTGCAACTTATGTATATTAGAATGAATGGTTTCAACTTGAGCCCTCTGATTACCAATAGCATCTATTGTCAGATCATAAGATTTGGATATCTTCATTATATGAGCTTCTCATTTATCTATACTTTGAGGGCTAACTGTGCATATTCTATACTTTTATCTAACAAAATTTTTTCTTGAGAAGCTATTAGACTTAGGGCACACAATTGAGAGGGGGGGTAAATCAGTTGTGCAAAACTTTCTCCAATTAAACACTTAAATCTTCTTTAGTGATTAGTAGAATATTAATCATGAATCATAATGCATTCAAATCAAAAGCAGAAACACATCAACACATAAGTCACCAAGATTTTAACGTGGAAAACCCAGTTAAGGGAAAAACCACGGGGTGATTAACCTAAGATTGTATTCTCTATTAGAAGAATAGAAAGAACAAAATGGCACATGCCAATTAGGGCTCACTGCCTGATCTCACTGCTCACAAGAGGCTCACTACCTACAAGAGACACACTGTGTACAAAGGAATGAATATCACATACATGAACTGAAGAATAGCATCTTCACCATGCTTGAATCAGTTCCATTTAAGCCCAATACATCTGCTCTGCCTTTCGCTCTCCTCCTCGCTACCACACACGTATCACCAAAAACACACTTTGGAAAGACTTCACAATCCCTTATTTATACAAGGCATCGACTTAGGAATAATCATCTAAGTCAACAAACATCTACTAGAACATTCGCAAGATGTGTAATACATATGATCGGCTAGTCTCAGGAAGAACACCATCATCTAGTGGTTATTCTTCAAATGCACACTCTAACTTCAATGCAGACCACCAACATGAACTAAACACGATCCAAAGATCACCACAACCTTTCCTGAATCACTTAAGAACATCCACACTTCATCTGCTTGCTGGAATTCTTCTCTCCTTCATCCAGAGCTTTAAGAACACAGTTTGTCATTACTGTCACAAAGGAATAGGTTCTTTCGGACCTTCAAACCACGAACCAATCAAGTTGACACTTCACACGGATGTCCTCAACACTCCCTCAAATCCGTAGAATGCGATAAAGCATTACTGGATCTCACCGGACATATCTGTGTCACTCTGTCACCTATGAACATCAGTCGGAGCCGGTTCTACTTGAGTGGCCATAACTTCTTCAGATCTTCATGTGGACCTCTGAAAACTTGATTAGATCATCTCAAGACTCATATCTACAAACCCTTTGAACCGCAACCTCTGATCTGCATCTTAGCTGGGATCTCCACTTCACTGTCTCCATTGCTCCTCTCTGCTCATCCAATCCTTCTCATCAATGCAACATGAGTATGTTGACATCAATGACAATACCGGTTAGACCCATACTTGCAACAATCTCCCCCTTTGTCATTGATGGAAACATATGATGTGAAAAACCATCAAGACAAGAACTTCTCCTTACTGTCACAACTCCCCCTATCGGCAACAACCATTCACATGTCTTCTCTTCCTTTACTGCTCCCCCTTTTGATCATCAACCACTTGTTTTTCACATGTCTTCTCTCCCCCTTTGACATCAATGACAAAGGGCTCATACTTGCAACTCCAATACTTCAAAATCATACCTGCTACTCCCCCTGAGTAGAAGCTCCCATCAATCTAGATCACAAGATATGACTGTGATATCCACTAGATTGATGCACCTCAGTGTACCTTAGTCCATCACCGGAGGGGCAATAACCCCTAACTTCTCCCTATACTCAAAAGAGTCCTTAGGTAGAGGTTTAGTAAAGATATCTGTAATCTGATCCTTGGAGGGCACAAAATCCAATCTGACTTCATTCTTGTTCACTTGCTCTCTCAAAAAGTGAAACTTGATAGATTTATGCTTAGTCTTAGAATGCAACACTGGATTCTTAGATATATTTATTGCACTTGAATTATCACAGAAGATTGTGATAGGCTTCTCATACTCTACTTTAATATCTCTTAGCATCTGCTTCATCCACAAAACTTGATGCAACTACCTACTGCTGCTATGTATTCTACTTCAGTTGTAGACAGGGATATTGCCTCTTGTTTCTTGCTTAGCCAAGAAACCAATCTCTTTCCCAAAAAGAATGCTCCACCACTGGTACTCTTCTGGTCATCCACATCTCCTGCCCAATCTGCATCTATATATGCATGAAGAGAGAAATCATGATCTCTAGGATACCACAAACCATACTCAACTGTTCCTTTTAGATATCTAAAAATCCTCTTGATTGCCATGACATGAGATTCTTTGGGATCGGCCTAGAATCTTGTAACAAGACCAACAGCCTGCATTATATCTGGTCTAGTTTGAGTGAGTTACAACAATCCTCCAATCATTGATCTGTACTTTGTCTGGTCTGCCTTAGGAGAGTCATCATCTTTGGTCAACTTACATCCAGTTGCCATGGGAGTATTCATTGGCTTTGAATCTTCCATCCTGAATTTCCTCAACAATTCTTTCACGTATTTGGTCTGAGAAATAAAGATTCCTTTCTTTGTTTGAGTAATTTGCAGACCCAAGAAGAAATTCATTTCAACAAGCATAGGCATCTCAAACTCACTTTTCATTTGATTTGAAAAAGTTTTATAAATACTATCTCTTCCTCCAAAGATGATATCATCAACAAATACTTCAACAATCAAGATGTTTTCATGATCAATTTTGAAATATAAGTTACTGTCAGCAGTACCTTTGTTGAAACCAATCTTCAAAAGATGCTTATCCAATCTTTCATACCAAGTTGTTGGGGCTTGCTTCAATCCATACAGTGCCTTCTTCAATTTGCAGACCATATCACCATGATCAGATAATTGAAATCCATCTGGTTGCTCTATATACACTTCTTCTTCCAAGTCACCATTTAGAAAGGTGGACTTGACATCCATTTGATATACCTTGAAATCCTTGAAGGTAGCAAAGGCAAGAAATAATCTGATTGCTTCAATTCTTGCCACTGGAGAAAAAGTTTCTTCAAAGTCAATTCCTTCTATTTGAGAGTAGCCCTTGTAGACCAATCTAGCTTTATTTCTGATTACTTCACCAACTTCATTTAGTTTGTTCTGGAAGACCCATTTGGTTCCAATCACATTCTTGTTTCTAGGTCTGGGAACAAGATCCCAAGTGTGATTTTTCTCTATTTGCACCAGCTCTTCCTCCATTGCTTTAGTCTAGTTTTCATCATTGCAAGCTTCATTCACTGTCTTAGGTTCAATCTTTGAAATCAAACAATACTCTTTTGAATCTTGAGCAATTCTCCTTGTTGTCAGTACCCCTTTGCTTTTATCACCTATGATATGATCTTCAGAGTGGTTCAGTCTTACATGCCTGGGAACTTTAGGAATTTCTTGCACTTCTGATTCTTGATCAGGTTCATTGAAACTTATTTCTTCTTTCTGGTTTACTGGATTAGCTTGAATCTGACTAACAGATGAGGCTTGGGCTCCTTGAGTCAGAACACCATTCTGATCATCTTCATCATATTCATAACACCTTGAGGGTTTCTCAATTCCCTCATCAACCTTCACATTTTTACTTTCTATCATCTTTCTCAGTCTTTTGTTATAACACCGGTATGCTTTGCTTTGAGTAGAGTAACCCAAGAATATTCCTTCATCACTTCTAGCATCAAACTTTCCTAGATCTTCATCTCTTTTAATGTAACATTTGCTACCAAAAACTCTAAAATACCTCACAGTAGGAGTGATGCCAAACCAAAGTTCATAAGGAGTCTTACTAGTATTACTTCTGATTTGAACTCAATTGAGAGTATAGACTGCAATGCTGACAGCTTCTCTCCAATAGATGTGAGGAACATTTGCTTCCATCATCATGGTCCTAGATGCTTCCTGTATGGTCCGGTTCTTTCTTTCCACTACTCCATTCTTCTTTGGAGTCCTAGGAGCAGACAACTGTCTCTTTATTCCATGTTTCTCACAGAACTCTATGAACTCACCAGATGTGAATTCTCCACCTCTATCAAACCTCAGACATTTCAATTTAAATTAGGTTTCATTTTCTACCATAGCCTTGAATATTTTGAATTTCTCAAAGGCTTCTGATTTCTCTTTCAGAAAAGTTACCCACATCATCTGAGAATTGTCATCACTTAGTAACATGAAGTATCTATCACCTTGCATACTCCTGATTCTTGATGGGACACAAAGGTCAGTATGAACTAAGTCCAATAATCTGGTAGAAGACAATTCCTTCCTCTTGAATGTGATTCTGCTCAGCTTACCCAACTGACATTCTTTGCACAAGCTATTGGTAGGTTTCACCAATTTTGGAAGATCTCTTACAGTCTGAGTATTGCTTATCTTGATGATATTATCAAAATTCACATGACACATTCTCCTATGCCATAACCAACTCTGATCAACTTGAACAAATAAGCAACTTTTACCAATGCCAACCAAGTGGAAGATACTACCTTTAGTTTGGGTACCAGATGCAAACTTTGTTCCGGAGCTTTCAAAGATCTTGCATTTTCCATTCTTGAATCAGAGATCATAGCCTTTGTCCACCAACTGTCCAATACTGAGAAGATTGTGCTTCAAGCCTTCAACATATAGAACATTACTGGTTTTGTTCCTTCCATCAAAGGAAATAGTTCCTCTTCCTCTGATTCTACTAGCAGAATTATCACCAAACTTCACCACTCCTCCTTCATACCTTTCCAAATCTATGAACTTATTTTTGTCACCTGTCATATGGTGAGAGCAACCACTGTCAATGATCCAATCATCCTTTTCTTCAACTTGGGCAACCAGGGCTCTTTCTACAACTTTATGATTAATAGATATAGAGGATATTGGTTCTTCTTCCTTGATGGAAATAAACACCCATTCACTTCTGGATTTGTTTCTAGTCTCTGATTCATCATCTGTTACTCCTTCATTATCATCTTCTTCATGAACATAGTAACAATTCTTTTGGAACCTTGATCTGTTAGGATTTGGCCTTGAAAATCTTTCTGAACATTTTGAGCCAAAATGACCAATCTTATTGCAGTTAAAACACTTAAAAGTTAATTTTCCTTCATACTTACCGGATCCTCTTGGTAGTCTCTTTGCAATAAGGGCTTCAAGTTGAGCAGTTTCTACTTCTTCTTCCAGGTCTTTTCTTGCTTTTTCATACCATGACAGTTTCCTTGATGAGTTCTCTCCCGAATCAAACCTTTATTTACCTTTTACAAAGGCACTGGCTTTAAATGTAGATTTAGTCTTGGGGGGATCATCTCCAAACTCAGTCATTTCAAATGCAGCCAATTTGCCAGCCAATTGGTCTCTTGTGACAGTTGTATGGGCTCTGAATTCATCAATGGCAGCAACCTTGATTTTGTAAGAGGCAGGAAGGGATCTGAGAATTTTGCCATCAATCTCATTTTCATCCAAGACTCCACTAGCATTTCTAATTCCACAAACAAGCTCATTTACTCTTGGCATAAAAGTAGTAATATTTTCATCATCTCTCATCTTCAATTTTACAAATTTCCCTTTCAGACTCTGTAACCTTGCACATTTAACGTACTGGTCTCCTTCATGCAAAAGTTCCAATTTTTTCCAAATATCAAAAGCAGTTGGAAGGTTAATAACATTTGAGAGCTCTGAATCAGATAATGCGCTTAGAAGAGCTTCTCTAGTCCATAGATTGTTTTCAGTATCTGTGATTTCATTTGCAGCTTTTGGACCACCTTGTGGAGGTACATACTGTGTTGTAACCATGGTCCAGTATGCTATTCCCATGCATTGCAAGTGACACTTCATGTGACCTTTCCATAGATTGAAATTGGTTCCATCAAACTTTGGACTATCCTTCTTGTAGGACGACATCCTAGATCTCCTCAAGCAGTTAAGCTCTTTTCGAGGAACTTAGCTTTGATACCAATTGTTAGACTTAGGGCACACAATTGAGAGGGGGGGTGAATCAGTTGTGCAAAACTTTCTCCAATTAAACACTTAAATCTTCTTTAGTGATTAGCAGAATATTAATCATGTTTCATAATGCATTCAAATCAAAAGCAGAAACACATCAACACATAAGACACCAAGATTTTGACGTGGAAAACCTGGTTAAGGGAAAAACCATGGGGTGATTAACCCAAGATTGTATTCTCTGTTAGAAGAATAGAAAGAACAAAATGGCACATGCCAATTAGGGCTCACTGCCTAAGTACACTACTCACAAGAGGCTCACTGCCTACAAGAGACACACTGTCTACAAAGGAATGAATATCACATACATGAACTGGAGAATAGCATCTTCACCATGCTTGAATCAGTTCCATTTAAGCCTAATACATTTTCTCTGCCTTTTTCTCTCCTCCTCGCTACCACACACTCATCACCAAAAACACAATTGGAAAGACTTCACAATCCCTTATTTATACAAGGCATCAACTTAGGAATAATCATCTAAGTTGGCAAACATCTACTAGAACATCTGTAAGAGGTGTAATACATCCGGTCAGCCAGTCTCAGGAAGAACACCATCATCCAGTGGTTATTCTTCAAATGCGCACTCTAAATTCAATGCGGACCACCAACATGAACTGAACACGATCCAAAGATCACCACAACCTTTCCTAAATCACTTAAGAACATCCACACTTCATCTGCATGCTAGAATTTTTCTCTCCTTCATTCAGAGCTTTAAGATCACAGTTTTTCATTACTGTCAGAAAGGAATAGGTTCTTCCAAACCTTCAAACCATGAACCAATCAAGTTGACACTTCACACGGACGTCCTCAACACTCCCTCAAATCCACAGAATGGGATAATGCATTACTGGATCTCACCGGACCTATCTGTGTCACTCTGTCACCTCTGAACAACTACTGGAGCCAATTCTACTTGAGCGGCCATAACTTCTTCAGATCTTCATTCAAACCTCTGAAAACTTGACTGGATCATCTCAAGACTCATATCTACAAACCCTTTGAACCGCAACCTCTAATTTGCATCTTAGTTGGGATCTCCACTTCACTGTCTCCATTTGTCCTCTCTACTCATCCAATCCTTCTCATCAATGCAACATGAGTATGTTGACATCAATGACAACACCGTTTAGACCCATACTTGCAATAGAAGCCTTATCTTTTAGCTCTATTAATCTCTTGCTGTCTATTTCAGTTCTTACCCTTTTATCAAGAGCTTTCTCAAATGATTCAAAATGGGAATTCATAGACTCTATAAGATTTTCCATCTACTTTGTGGGAGAGAGTGTTCTATCTCTTTGAACTTCAAGCAAGATCTTTTCAAAAATATTTATTGCTTCGCCAAGCAGCTCACTGTCTTTCATGTGAGACTTTATTAGTTCTTCTTGAGTAGTTACTTGAAACATTGTGCCCAATTTTAATTTCTACAAAGGAGACATAGTGGTCAAGTCTATTTGTCCTTGTAGTAAATCTAATGTGTCTACACTTTGAGCTTCTTTTTGCTTCAATAGAAATTCCCTTAATGAATCATTAGTATCTCTTTTTATCTCTTCACCATGAGACACTACATCTTCTTGTCTTTCCGGAGGTGGATCTTGAATGTTTTCTTGTTCATTTCCTTCAGGATCTAAGGTAGGAATATCCATCATTTGTTCATTTTCCTCTCTTCTATGCTCTTCTTGTTCCTCAAAGATATCTTGTTCAGGGACTATTCTTGCTTCCTCAGACTTCTTCTCTTTTTCAATCTCTTTTATTTGTTTATCCAGAGGAACTATTTCACTTTGTTCTATATTCACCTCCTCTTCACTCCTTGTGCTCACTGGAGGATTAATTGTACCTTGCTCCAAGGTCTGTTCTACATCTGTCTATGGAATTATATTGTTACCACGAGCATTATGTTCCTCTTCATCAGTATCAACAATGGTTGAAATTTGTAGTTCATGTAGCACTTTTAGTGTTATCTCCTTTGTCTCCTTGACCACATTCTCTGTATCACCAGACATCAAAGCATTGACTCTTTTCATGGTTCTAAATTCCTCACTAAGATTTTTGGTGACTTTGGTTCTTTCTTCAGGGGCAATGTCTGGACAATTTTTTAACAAGACATATTCTTTGATCTCAGTAGCCTTGGCCATAGCTCCTTCTTTCCTTGTTGTCATTGTGATGTCTAAGGTATCTGGTAACTCATCTATTACTTCAATCAATGTTTTTTCAGAACATGTCTAAATATCTTACAATTGCTATTCCAATGATTACTTTGTCTGTATCTATTCTTTCGTCATACATGTCAGCAATAGGCTTCAAGGTACCATGTTGAACAAATGCATTAACCAAGGCTTCCAAGGATAAACTTGCTTCTTCTTCTGTGTTCTCGGTCTTTTCTTGTTTATTCTTCTTCTTCCCCTTAGCTTTTCCGGAGGGCTTCTCAGTAGTGGCTTTATTTGTTTTTGTCCTTTTTGTTTTGACTTCCTCATCCATTTTTGTTTCCTCTTCTTCTTCATCCATTTATGTCTTTTGGTGGTCTTTGCTTTCTTCTTTGGTTCCTTCTCTTCTATCTTTTCTTTCTTAGGTCTGGAGCTCTTGGAAGTAGTTTCTGCAATGGTGGAAGCTCTTGTTCTTCTTCTAGAGATTGTTGTGAGCTTTTCTTTCTCAGATTTCTTCTCTTTCTTTTTCAGAGTCTTTGATGTTTGCCCTTTCTGAACATTTGATGCCTATTCTATTGGAGCACTTGCAGCTTTTGAGGCCTCTACTTTGGCTCTTGCTTCACTTATTTCTTCATCTGTAAATCCTTTGCTTTTAGCAAACTCCTCTACCACCTTTCTTGCATTCTTCTTTATTTTAGGTTGTTTGTGTTCTATGTGCACTTTGAGAGATAGTTCCTCAAAAGTGCCAAACCTTTCTTCCTTGGGATTCCTAGGTTTGCTCAACATTAGATCTGCCAAACCAATCAGGACTTCTTCTGTCACCTCATAACCCATAGGTGGGACTCAGACTATTCTGAGTTCAACAACCTCCATGAGGTAATTGTCCTTATCTACCATGAACACTATTTCCTTCTCATATTTATTTACAACATTTTTTAGGGATCCGACCCCTATTGTGCATTTTCTTTTGAAAATTCTTGAAATATCCCCATAAGGCTGCATTCTTTTTGTCTGCAACTCCCAAACTACTTAGGTGATTTCTAATTTGTGTAGCTACAAGTGCATGATCAAGCCAACCAATGTTCCCCATGCCAGGTAGCTCTCTCAAGAAGTAGAAGAATAGGCAAGTGATCAAAGTTCCATATTTGAAAGGATATTTTGTTTCCTTTATTCTTTTCAAATTCTCCATTAGTTCACCCTGGAACAATTCACATAGGTCATAATCTGTGTTATTTTTTACCATGCCATATATTGTGTATATAGCAATTTGATGAAGGGGGTAAATCACAAAACACACAACAACAAAAATTGAACACAGAAAATAGAACTTTCTTTTATTGATCTGGGCAACTCATTACATTACAGAAGCTCAATTACAATCAGAGGATGAATCCTCTACTGGCTGCAACACATTACAGCTTTCCCAACCACAAGACTCTAGAATCTTTAGCCTTCTGTAACCCCAAATCCGCTAGGGTTTCTATTTTCCCTCCTATTCTTGACTCTACACTGGCCCCCCTTAACTCTACTACCCTAAGGGTTCCCAAAAATGGTTATATATAGCCCTTTTTGGCGACCACCAGCTTTATTTCGAAATTTGCATCTCCCTCCAAAAATAGGTCAACTTCGCAGGGCCATAACTTTCGATCCGACTGTTGGATTTTCAATTATAATACCTTTTCGGAAAGCTCTCGAAAAGATGGAGTAGCAAGTAGTACTGATAAATAGACTACTTGGGTTTCCCACCAAATTTCGGGCCCATCCAGAGCCTCTAAGTGCCTCAAATTTGACTTTGAATATTTTAATAGGATTTTTGGAATTTGAAATTTTAATATCTCACAGATGACAAATGATATTGAAGTGATTTCTTCACCATTACCTTCAATTCACCATTCTAGAGGTCTGCGTAAGATTTTGTATCCAACCGTGCACAAATGTAAACTTACTAAAAATAGTAACCCTACCAAATTTAGCCCTTATTGAAAAGAAACAACATTTTTTTTTTGGTTGATGCAAGATTGCTCTTACACCCTAGATGCTCCTGCATCATAGTTGCAGAAATAGAATTCTCCCTGTTGGAGAAGTACACTTTGTATCCAATGACCATTGATGGAAACCTGACTGTTGGATCCTCAATGTCATTTATGGTGAGAGCTCTCTTATCAAATTTAGCTCATGTTAGTTGCATTACCACATTGTTCTTCATTTTCTTCAAATCTAGAACCTTTCTGGTAGAGCACATACTAGTTACAGTCTTGATGGCTTCTTTTGTTATCATGTATGGTTCATCAAGCCATAGAAACTCATCATGAACCCTACTCAAGATATACCTAACCTAGACATCATTCGGGATCACAGGAAAATCCAACCAAGTATCTAATTTCTTCTCATTTAGAACTTTGTATTCTTCTTTCAATTCAACATTAACAATAGTTAGTTCATCCAAGTATAATTTTCCTAGTTTCATGTGATCATATTCCTCTAGGTTAGCATGAATGTATGCCCTAACATCTTTCGTATGCATAACACCATATGGAATTTCAAAAAATGGGCCATCTAGATCAGTCAATGTTTATTTAAAAGGATGTTTCTTGAATTTAGGGTGGGGCCTTTAAGTAATCTCAACTACTTGAGGAATATTCATCTTTCCAATTTCAACATAGAGAATTTTTCAAGAGAGATAACAATAAATACCTTTTGCTTCCGTTAGGGTTTCTTTGCCGGATGCTTGAATTTTCCCTAGATAGCTTCTTAGGTCTCTCTAGTCGCTTGAAGGTTTGAAAGCAAAATGATTTTTCTTTCAAATGAATCCCTTATATTCTCTTTTCATCAGGATTTACTCACAATAAATGCTTCATTCAAAAAGATGTCAAACCCTTTCTCTGTTGCTCCCAGTCAATCAAGATTGCTTTGCAATTTACTGCAATAGCTTCTTTTATGTCGGAACCTTCTCCATAAGCTCTGTCATTTGGTCTTATACCCTTATCTCTTTGTGCTAGATATCAGCACCACAATTCTAGCTGGGGGAGTAGGATTTTGCATTAAGCTCCCCATGAGCCAGGGCTCTCAATTTACTTCTCAAAGGAAGTACCAACACCAGAGTCTGGTGCAGACACATCCTTGACTTCCTGTACACCTTTTGTTGACCCACATTTGATTCATCTCTTTCTTAATCTCTGCTAAATTTGTCTTTTGTACTAGTTTCTTCATTTCATTCTGATTATCCTTCTTCATATTCCTACTTTTACAGAATCTTGCAAAATGCGGAGGCCTATTGCAATTGAAGCATACAACATTGTTTCTTTCATTCATCCTTGATCTGCATTGGTTAGCCTTGTGACCATATTTATTGCATGCAAAATAATTATTGAAAGATTGAGCATTCCTTCCCCTATAGTTGTTCCTTATTTGACTTCTTCATTCACTAGCTTTGTGACCAAACCTCTTACATATAAAGCAATTACCTTTGAAGGTCTAAGCATTCCTTCTATTGTCATTCCTTATTTGACTTCTACAATCATTAGCCTTGTGACCAACTTTGTTGCAAGTGAAACACAAACCAGAATGATGGAACATTTTGATTTACTTTGCTCCTACACTGAGTAACCTTATGACTAAATTATTGCATTCATTACAATAGCCATTGAAAGAAGGGTACCTTTGAGCATTTGGTTGCTTGACCGGTGGTCTTCTAGGTCTATTCCTTTGATTTTGAATCTATTTTCCTTTGTTCCTTTTGATACCGACATTCTTTTCTTGGCCAGTTTTGGAGCTTTCACCTTTCTCAAATCCCAAACCTTCTTTGTCATTAGGACTCTTCTAGATTACAATCATCTCATCAAGGTTTGCAGAGCTTATCTTAAATTTTTCTTCATAACTTTTTACTTTTTCCAAATCAGACTTCAGGTTCCCAACTTCCTTTTCAAGATTTGTGCAGTCTTCAGTTTTGGTTTTTACCAATTGATTTAGGTCTTCTTCTGCTTTTGCTCTTTTTACAACTTCCACTTTTAGATTACTCAAGTTGTCTTCTGCAGATATCAATTGTTCACTAACATCCTTGTATTTTTCTTTGAGTCTCTTGACTTTCTCCCTTAATTTCTTGATACACTCATCTACTTCCTTGACATTATCTTTCAGATCCCTATTTTCTAATTTAACTTTTTCAAGGTCTTCTAGTGCAAGTTTAAGTTCTTCATTGACAAGTGTGCATTCTTCTTTAGTCTTAGTTGCATCAATTTCTTCAAGAGGAGTAGGACATTTTTTACCTGCCATGTGTTCACTTCCCAAGATCTTCCTCAAGCTATTAGGATTCTTCCAAGGAACTTGGCTCTGATATCAATTGTTGAACACCTAGAGTATTGAGAAGGGTTGGGGGTGAATCCATACTTTATTAAACTTCTTTCTTATTGAACTATTTACTGCATGCAATAACAAAGAAAATTAAACATAGAACAAACAACCAAACTTCATCACACATGAACACCAAGATTTTTACATGGAAAACCCAAAACTAGGAAAAATTACCATGGTGAGTGTTAGCTCACAATATATTAAGTAGGATCAATACCGAATTACAATAAAGGCTCACTACCTTAGGGCTCATTACCCAAAAGAAGTGCTCACTGCAAGGAGGCTCACTACCTAGAGAAAGAAAAAGAGAAGGGTGGCTCACTACCAATTTGAACTACTCAGATTGCATTTACTCATGCATGGATGCAACTCCAATGAATGCTCAAAACATTGTCTCAAAACTCTTCATCTTGACTGCTCTATTTCACTGCTCTACCTTTACATTAGACAAGATCTATCTTCTTCTGCTCTTGTCACCTACTCTACACTTTCACATATTCTGCATATACACTATCGCACTTCACACCTCAAACATTGAATTCAATCTCATATTTATATCTGCAACAAACAAAAACTTCATACGAGGTCGGCCAGATAAGGTGTACCATGTAGTCATACATTATATACTCTATCGGCCAAATTCATTCTCCAAAATCTATAGAAGACCCAAACAATATTTGAAACACCTTCTCACATGTCAGCCTCAACTATTTCATTGCTTAGAATTAAGTTTCAAACACCAAGACTTACCGCACACACATCATATTATCATGTCAGCCTTATCCATAGATTGTTCACAAGATCAATTCAACTATCAGACAACATCTACCACTGTGAACCACAAGACCTACTCAAATCCATATCAAAGACTCCTCACATTTCATAGATCACACCTCTAGAACCACAAAGAAAAATATTCTTCTATGGTAGAATACAGACCACTGGAACACATGTACTGTCACAGTCAAATTGTACCATATCAAGTAGTGATACTCAAATAGTCCTAACTGACTCTCTGGTGGAGCTAAGAACTTGTAATTCTAGATTTGGATACTTCAAAAAAGTGTTTACAACACCTCAACTCGACATAGAAAGATATGTAATAGCAGAGGAATGTGGACCAAAACAATTGAGTGTTTTGTTATCATTTCCTCTGCTCACTCCACTGCCAGACTTAGACTTCTTAAAGATGAACTTATGATACTCATCAAAGATTGAAATCTTGGACAATTGATCATCTGAGGACTGTGAACAACATACCTGATCCGCATGATATGATCTTCTACTGCACGGACCAATGTGGTGCAGGAGCACCTAGTTGAGTTCATGCCTCCATGAGGTAATTTTGTTAAATTATGCTTTAATATTGTGTCTTTGATGTAATAAGGTCAATTAAGACCACTTTATATGTGTTTGAGTCGATATTAGGTTGTTAGGTGGTTTATGAAGTCATAATGTAAAAACAAGTGCAAAATTAGAATATGAAGAGTCATCAGGGGTTAGGAAGGCATTTAAATGGTTGGTATTTCAAAAGTCGATTAGGAATGGTTAGTTTTGATTTATATATGCTTAAATAAGCCTTGTTGAGGTGGAAAGAAGATAGATGGTATGAAATTTGGTGTTGAACAATAGAAATATACTATTTTTTCCTGCATTTTCAAGTGTTTTCTTGTTGTTACAAAGAATAGTACGACTTGGTATGACCTGTAAGTGATCATTTAAGCATTTGGATTGATGAATAATTGAATCTTATTTCATTTTCATTAAGATTTGAGCATTTGGCCACCATTTTTCTAAAACTAGGCAGAAAACCTCTTATTTTTGGCATAGGAGATGCATAGGTGTTAGGGTTTGTAGAAAATCTCTTGGGAAATGTTTTGAAAGGATTAGAAATATTTATGCAAGATCTTTGTGACATGTCTGAGCTATTTTGATGGAGGTTTGAGGTTGGGGTTTTGAAAACCTAGTTGTGAGCCATTCAAGCAAGCCTAATTAGGCCTCTTGTCAATCAGGGCAGTCAAATTTTGGCCTTGTTGTTCCAAAACAACAATACCTGCATTTTAAGTATGTTGTGTACAAGAGGATAATGGGTATCCAAAACAGTTTTTAGTTCATGGGTTTGAGTTGTTTTCTTCAAATTATGTCAAAAATACCCCATTTGTCAACCTAATTGGCCTAATGCTGAATTGTAACAGTCAATTTTTTGAGGATTTTGTTTCAAATTAACCCTATCTACAAAATCGATATGTTGAAGAGAGGCATAAAGGGTATCCCAAATGGTGTTTAAAATATGGGTTTGAAGTCTGAGTAAAAAGTTATGTTGAAAAAACCTAGTTTGCTGTCCTATAAGGCATAGTGTCAAGTTGTGAAGAAAGTCACTTGATTTGAGGTGTTAAGATTTTGTCAAGGGATTGATTAGTTAGTTTGTGTTTCCTAACCTACTATGCATCAATTGGTATCAAAGATAAAAGACCCTGAAAGGGAATTGTGAGAGAAAGTTTGTTGTAGGTATATCCTCCAATAGTGATAAAGCTGGGTAGAAGGTGTGCAAATTTCTTCCACTGAGAGGAAGTGGGTAGAAGAGGTCTTGGAGACTGCATCTTCCAAAATCCTATTGGGTAGAGGATAGTTGTGTGTATGAAGGTATTGGAATACCAAAAGAATGTATGTGTGTAAGAGAATAGTTCCTGGATACTTGCAGAGTGAGGGTTTACCAAATAAGAAACAAGAGAGAAAAAGAGAGGAAAGAGAGAGAAGGAAGAACAATGAGAAGGCAAAACAAATAGATGTTGAACAAGAGATAAGAGAGTTAAGGAAGGATTTGGAGCTAATGAAAGTGATCCAAGAAAAGATGCAAGAGAGGATGGAGCTTGAGATACAACAGTGCACTGAGAAGGTAGAACAAGCAGGCGGTTGATGCTTTCCAATAAGAAAGAGGCTCAAATGGCTTATCAAGCAGATTATTTTGAAGAGGAGAAGGCAAGAGGAGACAATAGAACCTTTTTTGATGGAGGAAGATAATGAACAAATCAAGCAAGTTAAGGTGATGATGGTTGGTAGCGAAGAGTTCATCAAAGTAGAAGAAGAAAAGCACATGGAGGTTGTAGCCATTTCAAAACTTGAAGGTACCAAGACAACAAACCTGAAGAATGATCTAATTTTGGAGGGAAATGACATTGAGTTGGTGTCAAGATTTGATTTATTGTAGGTCAAGGATGAATTGATTTTGGAGATTCAAGGTTGGCTTCAAAGGTATGTTGGTATGGTGATGGAAGGGATGTTTTCTTCATTATTTTCAGAGGAGGGTAGTGGTCATTCAATTTTTGTCACATAAGAAGTTAGTGAACCTGATAAAGTAGCAGCCATAGGGGTAGAGCATCAGATGGGAGAGGTGAAAAATAAAGGTGAAGAGATCATAGTTACACTAGAAAGGAAAAAGGATAAGGAATGAATACACAAATTTCTTGGTGAGATTGCAAGGAGGGATAGACCTAAGTTCAAGATGAATAAGGCTATGGAAGGAGAACAAGGTGTTGTGGAAGAGTATGTAGTCCATCAGGGCAAAAAGGATTAGTTACAAGGTAGAAAGACAGATGGGAAACAAGTTTGCATTGACAAGATGAAACACCTTTGTCAAGTGTTCAAGAAACCCAAGGTGAAAATGAAGAAAGCATGGAATTGTTCCAAGGAAGACAAGGTGCCAAGGCTAGAAGGCATTAAGCAGAAGAGTTCAAAGGTGGATCCCTGTTACTAACCTCAATTCAGGAGGGGCTTGAATTTTGCTTTCTCCGAGAGTATGATGCAGGAGCACCTGGTTGAGTTCATGCCTCCATGAGGCAATTTTTCTTAAATTATGCTTTAATATTGTGTCTTTGATGTAATAAGGTCAATAAAGACCACTTTATATGTGTTTGAGTCAATATTAGGTTGTTAGGTGGTTTCTGAAGTCATAATGCAAAAACAAGTGCAAAATGAGAATATGAAGAGTCATTGGGGGTTAGGAATGCATTTAAATGGTTGGTATTTCAAAAGTCAGTTAGGAATGGTTAGTTTTGGTTTATATATGCTTAAATAAGCCTTGTTGAGGTAGAGATAAGACAAATGGTAAAAAATTTGGTGTCGAACAATTGAAATATACTATTTCTTCCTACATTTTCAAGTGTTTTCTTGTTGTTACAGAGAATAGTACATCTTGGTATGACCTGCAAGTGATCATTTAAGCATTTGGATTGATGAATCATTGAATATTATTTCATTTTCTTTTGGTCTCATCATTTTTCATTAAGATTTGAGCATTTGGCAACCATTTTTCTAAAACTAGGCAGAAAACCTCTTATTTTTGGCATAGGAGATGCATAGGTGTTAGGGTTTATACAAAAGCTCTTGGGAAATATTTTGAAAGGATTGGAAATGCTTATGCATTCTCTTTTTGACATGTCTAAGCTATTTTCATGGATGTTTTAGGTTGGGGTTTAGAAAACCTAGTTGTGAGCCATTCAAGCAAGCCTAATTAGCCTTGATGTTTTTGTGACAACACAACAATAAAATAAAATACTTCCTATCCTCTCTTGATCAAAGCTTCCTGAATGCTAAATTATATAATCAAACAAGAATGCTGCAAGGTTCCTTTGATGTCAAGTCTTGACTTGTACGTGGATAGACTCAGTAAATGAATGTGATCTTGTTGGTAATCACAAAGGGACTTACACAATTGTTCGAACACAACTCTTGTTTCACTTTCAAAGGAAGACATTTGGAATTTCTAAGTACTACAACTTATGGCGAATGATATTGCAATGGTGTTCTTAATCCTAATTTCTAACAATTTCTTGATAAAAAAGTGCAAAAGATGTAGGGTTTGAAGAAACTATTCTAATCCTAAATGCAAGAAAAGATTATTGATCAGGTGAAATCAACCAACTTTGCTTTGCCAAATCAAACAACTATGCAAAATTGATGCAATCTTCTAGGGTAATGTAAGAAGTTCAAATCACTCGCATTCATGAAAATTCAACAAACACAAATAATTGAAGTTAAGCTCATTTTGGTTCAGTCTAGCCATACACTGCAACTTAGAAGCCACAAATCACAAATGGTATGAACATAAGGATTTCACCAGGAAACAATAAAAATTACTTCCATCAACTAACATAACACTTGTAAATAAAACTCGTTCTAAACTTAATCTACGCTTGAGGAATTGAAAACCATGCAACAATTGAAACAAAACAATAGCACCAAATCAATGAGTCTTGTATTTATCTTAGAGAGTTCTTGCAACAATTCTCCAAAGTCTCTCAAACTTTACAAATGAGAGCAAATGAGACTTTTATAGCCCTCAAAAATACATGAAAGGCTAGGATCGATTGGCAAAGCCAATTGCCTAGATTGCACCACATAAGCAATTTGTTACAACAACCTTCTATTTTTAGTAAGAAAGCAAGAGCAATGAAGGCACATTTTCCAAGAAGATGAGCTTGAAATGGAATCTTTGAGCATCCCAAGGTAGGTGCCAACTTTAGGTTGTTATTTGTATGCATGCATTGAATAAAGATGAGTGAGGTGGCGAAAGATGATAAGACTGATGGCGTGTACATGCCACCTTAGCATTAAGCAAACTAGTTTGATCCTTCCTCTTGTTCACACTGCTTGAAATGTTTTCCCAAATTGTAGATTTTTTGATTTTAGATTTTCAACTTTCAAACTTTGCATCTTTCAAACTTGGAAATTTGGGAATTTATCAAAATTTTCAAGTTGTCTTCATGCCTTAGTGAAATTTACAAATTTCTTGATAATCTTGATATATGAAATTTTTGTCCTCTGTGCAGGCTTCAACTCTAGATGATGTGGGAAGATGTTATATTGATCTTCTTTGAATGCCTTTTCATAGAGAGTAGTGAAGATAATGATGCTTTCTTCATAACATGGAGTAGGAGACTTCTCTCAGAGACTTGAAGATTCTAGAAGAACTTGAAGTTTGATGTATGAATGTCTTCTATGATGCCGATGATGAAGTGTACTGGCATGATGAACTTGAAGTGATCTCTTGGAGTGGTAACATGATATCTCCATTGGAGTCACTAGCTCTTAACTTAATTCCTTGCTTGAAGATGGTTCCAAGCGCCTTGCTCCTTGGATGACTTCTCAGCCCAATTGATGCTCTTGCAACACAAAGAAAGCAACCATTAAACCATTGATAAACATTCAATTTCAAAGCACATAGGAATCATTTCCAAGCATATTCAACATGTTACTATTCTAGGTGCAAATTTAGGTTTGCAAAGAAGTGAAAGTGCACCTAGCATACTTAGTGCAATTTTATGATCTCAAACCCTTGTTGATGCTTAAAGATGTTCATTTTGACAAAGTAAAGACCATTCGTCATTGACTCCTGCTCTTGTACTCGAGGTGCAATTTCAGGGTTGAAGAAGTGGAAAAGTGTACCTAGGTAACTTATGCTTGTTTTTGGTCTTTTGTGGCTTCAAACACTTGTTTAAATTCTCAGGAGACCACTTCATCCCTATGTGCTAAACTTCAAGGTTTCAGGAATTATGCTTTCAAGGTGCCTAAAGGTGGTTGTAAAGATGCAAAGTTGTGCGTAGCTATTTCAAGGTGATGATCATGCTTCAACTTATGATTTCAATCTAGTGCATAGGTGTCAAGATGACTTCTTGCGTTAAGGTGATTCAAATTTCAAGATTTCAAGCCTCTTTTTTGCAAGGCGCACTTTAGTGACTTTCTGGATATGAAACTGCGCCTAGACTTGGATGAGTGTATACTTCAAGTTTTATCAATTCAAACCAGTGCATAGGTTCAAGGAGAACTCTTGACGTTGAAAGCTCCTCAAAATTCATGGAGTTAGACATCTGTTTGCTTAGGCGTAAAAGTAGGGTTGAATAGAGGCTAAAATGCACCTAGCTATGAGATGTGCATTCTCTGGACTTAAATCAACTTGGGAACTCAAGGAAGGTTATATCTCTTAAGGTGCCATCTTCTATAGGTTTAGGCATTCATTTCATGTTAGTATGCAAAATTGGCGCCTTGGCTTAGGTGAGTGAATTCTTTTACTCAAGCAATTGTAGGTGTATTTGGGAAGTCTAACTCCTCAAGGCACCACTTTCTTTCACAACATCTAACATCTTTTACTCAAGGCTCACATTTGTGGCTCTACAGGTGATAAAATGCGTCTAGCCTTCATGAAACAATTTTAGCTAAGTTTGAACTTTCAAGATGTCTCCAAGCGCAAACTTGTTATTGTTAATGATGATCTCATAAGTTCTTACCGTAGGCACACATTTTGACATGTACAGTGGCCTGAATGTGCCTCACCTTCCTTGGTGTTTCTCAAAATTTCCTAAGTCTTAACGCTTATGTTTCATCCTTAGGTGCAATATTGGGACTCTGGATGGTGCTTTACTTCCACCAAGCCTAGGTGTACATTTGGGTCTCTTCAAGAGCATAATTGCGCCTTGAGTTCTCAGGCCATTTTCTTGCAAAATTTTCAATGTGTAAGGCATTTTGAGGGTCAAAACATCAATTTCTATCAAGGCGCCAAGGTTTGGAGTGTTTTGAGACAAGTTTTGATTGAGGCGCACATTTTGACTTCTACAGTTGATTGTTTGTTGGTCATTCTCTTATGCTTCAAAGTTTCCTCATGTTCATACTCTCCTCATGATCCTCAGGTGAGTTCCCTTTTAGTTGTATTAAGCTCAGTTCAACATTCACCAAGTTTCTTAAGCAATTTCTCATGTTTTCAATTGTATTTCAAGAATTTGATCTCAACTCATCAATCTACCTTAGGTGCATTTTACACATCTAAGAGAAGGGCGCATATTGCATGCTAAAGGGAAATTTGCACCCTTCTTGATCACTACTTAGTCAAATCTCTTCCTAGGGCACAAAATCCTTGTTCCAGAGCATTACACGCTCTTGCCTTTTGCTTTTCACTTTACCTTAGATATTTCTTTGAGACTTCAAGTTAAGATCCTTAATATGCTTCATAATTACTTGATCAAATTTCCTAATGATAAGTTTAGGCAGATTTTGCATACCATAGAGCATCATACATTCTTCTTCTTTTGATGAACATTTCACTTCATTCACTTTGATGATGGCCTCAAACATTCCTTATAACTTCTCAAGGAATGTTTTGATCTCTCACATTGTACAAGTTTCTTAGTGCAAACTTTGGGCGCAAATTGTTTGAGGTAGAACATTTTCCTTCATTTCCAACTCACCCTCTAGCTAGGGCGCAAAATGCAAGGGGTAGAACATTTTCCTTCATTTCCAACTCACCCTCTTTACTTAGTCAATTTTCAAAGTTGTGTCCACTTCAATCTTTCTTTCCTTGGCGAATGATGTTGGAAACCCTTTGCTTGAGCAATTGAAACACTTCCTATCTTTCTCCTCAAGGCGCATAATGTAGTTGTGAGAGCATTTTCCCTCTTTTGGCATTCTATCATGACGTTCACTTGAACTTTCAAAACAAGGTTGAACTTCTCAAGATGTTTCATACTTAGTCAAATATCCATGTTACAAGCTCCTAGGGTGGATATTGCAAGCATGAGAACACTATGCCCTCCAAGTTGCACTTGAAAATTTTCATCAAACTTTAACTCTCTTCCAACTCCATAAATCAATTTGTCATGTTTTCTACAAGAATTTCCAAGAATCTGTCTCAACTATCTAGCAGAAACCTATCATTTGCAAAGAGATTGAGTAAGACTCAAAACTAAAACCCTAAAAAGTACTAAAGCAAAAAGTGAAAACTTGGGGGTCCCCATTTGCAATGGGGTGATGTGTGATTAGGTCACAACATCTAGCAACTCCATGAAAGAAATGTTCTTGGACATTTCAGAAATAAGAATTCAATCCCAACCCAGAACCTTTGAATCATTCTCTTCAACCTATCAACTAGTTACAACGCATTTGAAAAGGAAAAGAGTTATAGATTGGATCAAGACACTACATCTTCTGTGTGATTATTGATAGATTGTAATTAAAATAGATTCTTAAGTATTCCAAAGATAAACAAAAGTCAAGTTTCAACATTTCCATGTACACCCACACACTAGACCAAATAAACAAAACTACATGATCATGGAATCAAAACCAACTGCCAACATGAGCATCCATATTCCAAAGACCCAAGTGTGTGTGTTTGCGTTCATTTCCATCCCTTAGCAACTAAGATCATCTAAGATCCTTTACATTAAGCTACATGATTAGTACACACCTCATGAACTACCTAGACATTGCCCCACTGCCAGCAAGCATCTATAGCCCCGATGGGTTTGTCTCACAATTCCACTCGAGAAGAGCCCCACTTCCGGTTAGGCGTCCATAGCCCCAGTAGAGATTACTCGATTGTCCATCTAACTGAGTTATAGTGTGTGATTTGTGATTTTGCATTTCTTTGCTTCATTCTTGATATTCCATTAAGATTAAATGTGGCAGAGTACAATGCAGTACTGCTACCCCTGCAACACATGCTTTTTGACGGCACGAGTTATGTTGATAAATCAGCTAGTGGGTGTGGACTTACGATGGTGGCAAAGGTGGACCTTTAGATTTTTCACTTAATGTCAGTTCATAGAGAATCCGTTAGGTACTTCAGGATTGTTTAAAGTGTGTAAGGTATATGATCTTAAAATACTTCAAGTAATACTAAACAATTGACTTATCCCCCATGAGCAAGCAATCCTGCTATTTGACACTAGCAATGGAATCCATGGGAAATCCATCAGTCATGACCCATGTTTCTCAAAAGAAGACATAAAAATTCATAAGATTTAGATTGTGTAATTTTAAAACATTATAATCAAAAGAAAGCAGTGTCAAGACACAATATATGATTAGTTTTCGAGTCAAGTACAAAATTTAACTTGCTAATAAATTGAAAGAAAAAGATCTTCCACCTCTAATAATTTCGTGAATAAATATTTAAGAAAGGAACTAACATAACTTAGTGAAATCATACCAGACCTATACGTAAGATGCATCACTCCTCTACAAATTAGGATCCCTAAGGACAACTAACCTAAAGCAAACTAAACTATTGAAAGAAGAAAAAGCTTGAGTCAAATGACGTCAAGGCAAGCAAATCTAAACTAGGAAAACAAAAAACAACAAAAAGGAAAACCTACTCTAACTATGTACAAGTAAGTACCACAAGGAACTCATGGTTGGAAATAATGTTTCAGGAATTGCCCATTGACGGGAAATGGGATGTCTTCCCCAGTCAATGTCTTCAACTTGAAAGCATTTTCACCCAAAATCTCAGAAATTTGATAGGGACCTTTCCAGAGATAGTCAAATTTATCATGGTCTCCTCGTCTTTCATGTGCTTTGTCCCAGTACAAGACCAAATCAAAAATCCTAAATGATTTTATCTTTGCTTGACAATCAAACCAACGCTTCACCACTCCTTGGTGTTTCATAAATTTGTCCAAAGCTATGTCTCATTTTTCTTCCAGATGCAAAAATTGTGAAAGCCTTGTTTGCACTCTTTCATCTTCCTCTACATATTCTTGCATGAATTGCAAAGTTGGGATCCTCAGATGTATTGGGAAGATGGCATCTTGGCCATAAAATAAATGGTAAGGAGAAGTACCTAAAGAGGACTTAACATAGGTTCTGTCTACCCAAAGAGCAAATTTCAGTTGGGTGTGCCAATCTCTTGGGTTCTTATCCAACAATTTCTTGATTGCATTCAAAAGATTCTTGTTTGTGGACTCAACCAAACCATTCCCTTGCGGATAATAATTTGATGAAAATTTCAAAGTTATTCCATATTCAAATGCCCAATTTGAAAATTTTAAAGACGAAAAAGTAAGACCATTGTCACAAACAAGGGCATTAGGACAACCAAACCTGGTAATGATGTTGTGATAGGTAAGAATCAGGTTAATGCGATCAAGCATACAAATGAAAACCTAATCCTACCATGATCAAAGAATTGAATCCAAGTGAAATCAAAAGTATGCAATTCAAGAACAAGATCACCTAGATTGTATGATTCCTTGTTTGTGATGTGGATTGCTTCTTAACAATGAACAATTGAGAAGATCAAAGCTGCCATGATGGATGCATGATAATGATAATATGCTAGATGGATGCTAAAATGCTCAATATGCTCAGGATGATAATGTAGACACTATATGAAAAATGCTAGATGGATTAATCAAGTATGAAATGAAAGGGTGTTTATATAGAACTCAACCAAAATCAATCAATGGTAGAGATTTGGTGGCTATGTGAATGGTTGAGATGAATTGATAGTCATAGGTGAATGTGTAGAGGACAAGTGGAGGGAAGATAAGGTTCATGTGTGATTGTGTACATAAAAAGTATTCCATGTGAAAGATATTAAATAAAAGACGCAGTACCACAAAAGTTTTTAAATAAGAGATGCACACATGTGGGCTCATGAAGAAAGATGAAGATAAATGATAAGAGAAATTAGTTAAATAAAAAAAATTTATTTAATTAATTGGAAAGTGGGATTAAGAAGGGAATTTTAATTAAATAAATAAAATTTATTTAATTAAAATAGATAGAATAGAGATAATTAAATAATTAAAGATTACTTAATTATAGATTAGAGGAAATAGATAATGAATTAATTAAATAAATATAAATTTATTTAATTAATAGAAGAAATAGGTGATTTTGATGAATAGAGAAATTGCTCAAGTGTGTTAGACAAATGCAGATGATAGATAATGCAATATTTGATACTAATGATAATTAGGTCAATTTTGGGTGTCTACATTTTGCCCCTCTTTGATACAATGTTCGTTAGAATGTTGTGTCAAAGAAGATATGATAATTCACTCGATAAACAAGGTTATGTCCCAGTGTAACTGGCAGGTGATGCCCCTTCGAGAGGTAAGCCAGGCTAACTAGGAAGGGCTAGGTTGACTCGCAATAAGATGAAAGGCTAGAAACAAGGTTGACATGAAGAAAGATGGGGTTGGGTGGGATAAATTGGGATGGTATAGAAGAATTAGGGTTTGGAAAGGGGGTATAAATAGGTCCCTCAAGGGCAAATAGGCTCATTTGTGTTCAGTGCTTATAGAGATCTAGAGCTCCCTAGAGATTTGGTGCTTCAAGTGTTGGAGAGCTATCAGGATGGTGATTCTGCATAGTGATCATCGTGCCGAGCGAGTGAGGACACATGGACGACCAACAGGAGCAGGCTTACTGGTATGTACAAAAACTTTTGCTAAATGCATGATTTTTTAAGGTTAAAAGCATAATAAATGCACACACGTCATTAGAAGCAAGCAGTTTTAAGATAGGAAATTCAAGTCACTTTTAGAGGAAAAGTGGTTGTTTATGGTAAAATAGGTCGCTTATAGGCGCGGACTAACCACTTAGGGTAAAATGAGATCGTTTCTAGTCGGCTAGGTCAGGTAGAGAAGTGAAATGTGCATATGGTAAATGCAGGTTGCTTATGGGCAAAAAGTGTTCTCTTAGAGTAATTCAAGTCACTTTTAATTGACAGTAGCGTGCGTACAATAAATAAGTCGCTTGTAAGTAGAAAGTGTTTGCTTGTAGTAAAATGGCTCACTTATGATCAAAAGGCTATGACATGTAGAAAAATGGGTCGCTTTTAGTAAAGATAATCAGTTTTAGTAGTCAAAAGTCAATTTTTAGCACAAGAAACTGATACAGTGAGCGGAATGATGCAAGATGTACTACCACCGTTGTTGTCATGAGAGCCACACCCTAAGGACTTGTGATTGGTTAGATTGTTGGATGCAGAGGAGCAGTTGTTCTTAGGTATCATTGGTTTAGAGCATGTGTTGAGATTAGAGCCAGTGCAGGCACATCTAGGACTGATGATATCGATGGTTGAGTAGTGGAGGAGTGAGCACAGTTCATTCTTGTTGCCGACGGGAGAGGTGACGATTACACTAGAGGATGTGTTCTGGATTCTGCGCATCCTGATTGATGGAGATAGGGTTGATTATAATCCTAACTTGGGTCCAGCTGCATCTAAGTGATTGTTCAGGACTCCAACTATTGGGGTAGAGGGCTTAGAGATTCTGATGGCTAGGATGGAGGAGCTTTGCGATAGGTTACAGCCGGTAGTTGTAGCTATTATCAGATGGCTGGTTGGAGATAGATGGGCGAGAGGATTTCTAGTTGGATGGGGAACAGTTATGGAGGGGATGTTCTCATACGGGATGAGATATACATGGGCTAAGTGTGTACTAGGACAACTGTATCATTATTTGCATGATTGTGCATATATATTTGGAGCAAGTATGTCTGCGGGAGTTACAGTGTTGCACGTATGGGCATATCAGCACATTCCAGTGATGAGGCCAGATGGATGGGTGGCTAGGGTAGTAGGAGAGCCATATGCGAGGATGTATAGGGGAGCTCTTACCTATCAATAGCGCTGGGGTATAGTATACCAGAGACAGACATTAGATAAGGTGGATAGGTTTATATGGAGACCATGGATGGGATGTGAGAGATGGGAGGAGGATACATAGTTTGTCTATGTTAGGTAGGTGAGATGCATTTTTGGTCGCGACATATATATCATAGAGCACTATTTGCCTGAGAGGGTGTTGAAGCAGTTCACGGTACCACAGGCAGTACCGGTAGGTGATGCCATTTTTGGGAGGAATCGGTAGGAGGCATTTGATTGGGGGCCAGAGATAGTGGTGGATATAGCTTTGGTGGAGAGAGAGGGATTACAACTAGTTATGTGGTAGTGGGGACAAGGTCCTACAAATCCTGGGACTTTACCAGATTATGATGCATACTGGGCCACAGGTAGGCCGACTTGGTTGACGAGGCCTGGGGAGATTGGGATGGAGAGGCTAGTTAGGATGAGGCAGTGATGAGCTCCACCAGTATAGGTAGTACTACCAGCAGGGCCATGCATTCAAGGACAGGGACAGGCTCAAGCACAGGTACTTGCACAGCCATAGGCACAGGTGCTAGGAGACGATGATGTTGGTATTCAGCACCATAGGCAGAGGATTAGAGAGGAGGGGAGATGGAGGCAGCGGGCTCAGTTCAGACTAAGGAGGGTGGAGATAGACCGACATCAGGTAGTCTTGGGATTAAGGCATGCTAGAGCACAAGATTAGGCTTACCAGGCACAGCTACAAGCTAGGGTGCAGGGAGGTGATGGGCAGGATGATGGTACTCTTGTGAGAGTGATAGGAGAGAGAGATGCAGCTATGCAGTAGGTGCAGATAGTCACAATAGAGAGAGATACAACTTTGCAGCAGATGTAGGCTATGAGGGTTGAGAGGGATGTAGCTATATAGCAGGTGTAGGCTATGAGGGCTAAGAGAGATATGGCTGTGCAACAGGTACATGCGGTGAGGGCTAAGAAAGATAGAGTAGTAGCTGCATTGGGAACAGATGGAGCCATGATGTATTTGGGTATGCAGTTGACATAGTCAAAGGGAGAGCTGAGGAAAGCACATGGTGAGGCCGAGTATTATGGAGGCTTGTATTATGGAGTAGTGTCTGTAAAGCATAGGCAGCCTAGTTATAGGAGCAGGTCGGGGGGCTTCAGTTTCATGGAGGACAAGAGGATCACGGTTTGTAGCTTTAGTGATGGGGCCTCCTAGAGATGGTAGACCATGTGCAGGACCCAGTGGTGGTGGACAAGGTGAGGGAGCTACCAGTAGTCACTAGGGCTTCCTTGTTTATGTATATGTTGTATCATGAGGAGGCCTATGAGCCAGTTGTACATGTAGTTTTGATGGCTCATGGATAGCCCATGTTGTATATGTAGACACTTGTATATTGACTTGCTTGATGTATATATGTGATGGCTTTGGTTACCTATGTGATGTTGTAATGATAATGGATGGATACACTTATGTTATGATGTTATGCATTTTCATGGTCTATGTGAATGTTTATGCAAATGAATGCAAATGGTAATAATGTAAATGTCTTATGCTATGGTATTATGATGATAGAAATGCACATAATGGTAACGTATGATAATGAGGTTATGATAATGCAAATATATAGATGATAATGATAATGATATGGACCTATGTATGCCTAACACACTTGTTTTGCAGGACAAGGAATGCGGAAAATGAAAATGGAGGGAAAAATTAATCTTGGTTGAAGACTATATAGGCATATGATAGAATGGATAGATGATATGGCAGCTTTGCGATAATTGCTCAAAAGGTAGAGAAATTTAATCCTTATGTTTGATCTAGCATATGGATGTTATGCACTAGGGTATAAAAGACTAAGGTGTCGAGGCATCCAATGCATAACTAGCATACTACAATCTTGTCTAAATGTATGAGGTCAAGATGTTGATCCAACATACACAAGATATGAATAGCATCTAGTGTTCTGGGATGGACTTTGACGCTACAAGAAAAGGTTTGTGCTTATCTCCACTACACATAATGACACCTTGTTGGTTATATCTATGGAAATAGTCTTAGCATATAATAGTCTCAATGCATAAGAGACTGTTTAGCTTCTCAGATGCAAAAGTTATTGATATGCAAGATGCTAATCCCAACATGTACAAGATACCAATACGCATAGAAAGAGAATAAGATCATCCCATAGACATAGCATACGAAAGCAATATGACCATGTCCCATTCCATACTTCATCGCAACATACCAAGATATGATAGATCAAGGTAGTCTTGATTAGGCATGGGAAAGGGACAAAATATAAATCAAAAGTTAAAACAAAAGATACTGTCATCACATTCTCTTGCCAAATTTAACTGCTCTTGGATGGATTTAAGTTGGCGCCTTGTTGAGAGGAAAGTTGCATCCTGTTAAAGGCTAAAGATGTTGATAAAATGCTATAGTAAATGTTGGCTTAAGGCATGCAGACAAATAGCTTCCAGCTTATCCCTGATTTGTTAAAGTGCTTTGAGCTTTGTCTAATACACATAGTCTGTTTCTTGCTTGAGCTGGTCAAAGAGAAGAAGATGGAAGATGAAAGAAGATGAAGATGGGGTGGATCATTTGTGCTTGCTTACTAGATACGTCCTGATGGTGCCCACCTAGGGTTAGGGTTTTGAGTCAAGTCTGCAAACCTGTATTTTTGTTTCCTCAAATACTTAGTCCCTTAGTTTTTATTTCCACTCGGCCTTCTGCATTGTATCTTCTATTTCTGTGTTGACTGTCTGCAGCAGGTTGTCTGTTACTTAAGTTGCATTTTCATGCCTTTTGTCTCATTGAATGACCGGCTCCTTTTGCATTACATTACCACTTTTTCTTGTCGCAAAGAAAAAATGCTAAGTTCAAAACCCTTTATGCGGCCGTGAAATTTGTATGTATGCATCTTTGTATGCACATCAGGTTGTATATGCATCAAATATTCTATCACAGATTCTATGCTTGTATGTAAAGGTTTGTATGTTGTTGTTGTATATTCGCATATACAATGGGTATATACAAGTGGCGGATCTCAAAGGTTTCAAATCGGCCTGATAACAGTGGTCGGGCCCATGGGTTGTATCAAAAGCATCGCATGTATGTTTAACATACAAATGGATATACAAAGTAGAACATACAAGTCCTGGATTCCAAATTTCATCAATTTGGGCCTGGCGGGTACATACAAAGGCAAAGTTGAAAGGTCAAAGGCAGTTTCCTTTGTATCTTGCGATGTATGCATCTGCGACATGCAAAGGGTATATACATTCACAACATACAAGGAAAAGATGCAAGGTGAAATGTATACCAGATATACAAAGCAAATGTACATTGGCAGCAACATGCAAAGGAAATATGCAAAGTCAATGTGAAAGGAAGGGATACAGAGCCTAGGCCCCACTAGTTGCATGAATAGGTGATTGTATGTTTGCACATGCAATCAAACATACAAGGGCAATATACATTTCTTATATACAGGGCCCAGACCCGAAATGATATACATTCTGGTTGATAAAGGCAGGGGTCTGATTGTATGTATTTTGCTTGTACATTTGCATTGTATGTTTAGACATACAAAGAAAAGATACAAAGGAAAACATACAGCCAGGCATGTACAAAGGGTGGACGCGACCAAGAGTTTAACTGCATTTGAGAAAAAAGGTGGAGTCTGCGAGTTGTATATTGGGATTGCATGTTCCCAATATACATTCAGACATACAAGCAATAGATACAAAGAAATATGCAAGGCAGGTTGCAGTCAAAGTCAAAGATGTTTAAATGCATGGTGGGGCCTGCATGATTGTATGTTCCAGGGTTGTATGTTGCACATTATATGTGCGACATACAATGAAAGATGCAAAGGTAAAGATACATGCCAGATTTCAAAGGTTTCTCCAATCTGCCTCATAAATGAGCTGACGTCCACAACTTGTATGTACATTGCGTATTGTATATATGCAATATACAAGGCCGACATACAAGAAGGAAGATGCAACGCCCGGACCCGATGGTGATTTGAGGTCCATGGTATGTATATTCGCATTGTATATGCAATATACAAAGAGATATGCAAAAGGGAAGATACAAAGCGAGACCCGAATACATTTTCAGGTAGTTTTATAAAAATTTGGGTTCTGTGCCTTGTATGTCTTGTGATTGTATGTATATGCATTTGCATATACAAGGATTTGCATATACAATAGTGAAAATGGCGAAAAGGGCAAAATGGAAGAGGGAAAGGTCTACGATGGGAAAGAGATGCCTGCATGCCACATTTTAATTGGCCAATGACTTTTCAAAGCAATTTGAAGCCGCAGATCTCAGCGGGAGGAAATGAATCGACGGCTTCCTTCAAATCTTCAGGGAAGGAGGAATTTCTATGTTCGCTGCATCATTTCAAGTGGGAAAAAACTTCAAGGGCACGCGAACCATTGCTGCAGGTAGGTTGGCTTTAATGGTGAATTCGTAGGGGTATGGGTCTTGATTGACAAGCTATCTACTTTCTTCATGAGGAAAATCTACAGACGGCAGCACATATCCCAATTTTACCTGCTCATTCCTCTTCTTTTCTCAGCTGCATTGAATATTTTGAGTGCCATTCTCATGGTGAATTGTATCTGGCAAATTTTGAGTTGACCATTGTACTGAATGCTAAGTACACATCCTTTCTGTATAAGAGAACTGTGTTACTCATTTTTTGTGGTTGGAGACTGGCAAAAATTTTGGTGGAGTAATAAGATACAGTTTGGCTGGTGGCTCTGTTTGGTGTCTTGTGAGTTTATGAATCATATGTTGTATGTTTTATGCATAAGTCTACTAGTTTCATGTTGTTTTCATATGAGAAATGCTTTATTGCATGTGTTTGGTTATTTGTCTCCAAGTTGTGGGCATCTTTTCTTTTGAATCTAAACAGCTAAGGGTTTTTGAGGATTCAAGAACATAGATTTTTTGTGTTGAATGCTTAATCTCTTATCTTTGTTCAAGGAACAAATTAAATATTTAGGTTAACCATTGGGAAAGGTATGCTGTAACAGGGATATCATTAAGTATGAATGACTAAATACTCAGTCTTGGGAAGTATCTGTAAGGCAGACACTAAAATTTCTCCCCTTGAAACTCAATTATTGATTCAAGTTTATGGTAATAATTCATATATGTATATCTATTGACTCCAAGCCCAGATATAGGCACCAGTCTGGTCTTGTATTGAGGATACAACCCAAGGTCCCAGTCTTACATCCAAATACAAATCTAAACTTCAAACATAAACCTTTAGGATTTTAGAAGTAGTTTTAGGACCAAAATCCTCTATCTCACAACTGACCATAGGCCCAAAGCTAGCCCCTTTGTACTTATTTCACAGTTTTGGTTTGCAATAGAGAGGATTTATCTACTTTGTGTCAACATCCTAGTGAGTTCATGTGCATATCTTATGGATGTTGAATAGGGAACATCCCCCTTGGTTCTGCAGAGCCTAAAGAAGAAGAGAAGATATGTATAAGGTCTATCTCCTGTACTGTTGGCCCCTGGCCCAGAAATCCTGTTGATCAATGATGGCTACCTTGTAGGGATAACTAGGAAGCATCTAGTTTGGGAAGAAATCTAATAGATTTGGTGACTCCACAGGGGAATGCTTTGTGTAAGAACCCTGGTTTTAAAGGAAACTAATTCCTAGTTGTTGGTGGCGACTCCAAACAAATCTCCCAACTGGTAGAGTGAAATTTGTATGCAAGGGAGAAGATCCCTGCGTAATCCTTTGCTTGAAGAATTACCCTGAAAAATGATATATAGGAGAAAAGGGACCGTTCAGGCTGGTCAAGAAGGTTCTCCCAGCCCTAGAAACAAAGATAATCCAGGATCTTCAGAGCAGCAGGCATTTTATTTTTCAAACATAGAGGCTGAAATTCAAGATTTATATGAAAGACAGCAAGGTGATAGACTAAGAATGAGATCAGAGGTGTTTCAGGAACACCCTTTCTTAGATCCCCTTGATAGATTTGAAGAAACTGAGTCCCCAAGGGATGATGATGATGACCAATATGGAAAGGGACCATCCTCTTCTATGCCCTAAGATGAAGAATTAGCTGAAGAAATCAAGAACCTGAGGGTTGAATTAGAATATTTGCAGGATTTGAGGATCAGAGATTATATGAGACAAAAGGTGCAAGTTCTGAAGATTGCTCAACATGATTCAGTTCCCACCCTTGATAATGTAAATGTGCGAAGAAACCAGCAAAGAAATGATGTTCAGAATCAACAAAATGATCAGAGACAGAATATAAACAATGTTAGGATACCATTGAACAATGTGAGAAATCAGAATACTAATAGGAATGTAAATGTTAATCAGTTTGGTAGACAGCCTATGCAGTTGGACAGATTCAGGCAGCTAGTTTTTAATGGTATTCCTAGTTACCCTAATCCCATTGATAAGCATGTAAGGCCTCAGATACCAAAGTTTTCAGGAAATAATGTTGTGTTAGGGGAAGATCATTTGAAAGCCTTTTAGAATGTTATGGACAAATTTGAGGTTGAACATGAAGATGTTTTTATGAAATTGTTTATGCAATCTTTAGTTGATGAAGCTAGAGAGTGGTATAAAGGTCTGCTTGACCAGAATATCTCATCATGGGATGACTTCAAAAGGATTTTTAAAGAACAATATGGTGATAAAACTGATCCAAGTTTTTTTGTAAATGAATTCACTAGTATTACTAAGGGGTCAAATGAGCAGGTTGTAGATTTTAATGTTAGGTTCACTAAAGTGTTGAACAAATTACCACTTCACATGAGGCCTAATGAACCAATGTGCATAGTACTATACATAAATGCTTTTGATGCTAAAATAGCTTAGGGATTAAGAGATAAGGGTCCCACTAGCCTTAGGGATGCTTTTAGAATTGTAACCAACATTGAGAATAATATGAAAGCCTCTGGTCAGATAAACAAAAGGGATGATGTAAAGATTCTGCAAAATCCAAATAATAAGTCTCAAAGTACTCAAGGTAATGCATCTACTTCCGAAGAGAAATTGGATAAATTGACAACTTTTGTTAAGGACAAAAGTTATAGACTTGTTAAAAATGAAAAGGGGATAGGTCCAGAAAGATAGGTTTACCAAAGACAAGAGAAACTACCATCATTGCATGATATGCCATATAACACTAATTAGCATAATGGTAAACCCATTCTCCCAAATAGCAACACTAATCAAAGAGCTCAGAATGTTAAGGAGACTCCTGATCCTTTGAAGAAGGCTGTTAACATTGTTGATGATACCCTATGGTGCATAATTTGTCAAATGCCTCATTCACAATCGCAATGTATGATTGCTCAATCTTTGTATAATAATGTTGTTGCCTGTGATGAATGCAATGAGCCACATTGTATGGAGGGTGATAGTGTCAATATGTTGTTCACAAATAGGGAGTCTTCTTCTTATGATGCTGATGAAAGCGCGAATTATGGGACTCGGGTTTGCCAGCAAATTTCTTATGATGAGGATGATGAAGATAATTATGCGTATGCTCAGGACTCACACATCTTTCTAAATAACTTGAGAAGGCCTTCTGATGAAGAGATTAGAGCTCTCACAGCTTCAGCAGTGGCTCAGGTCAAAAGCAACTATAACCTTAGAGGTAAGGCTTAGGTAGGTGATCCACGTAAACAAGATGACACCTTTGTGAATCAACCAGTGCATAATCATTAAGGGGCTGAACCACATAAGACGCGATGGAATGATAACAAGAAAAATTCTAAGAAAAAACCAAGTCATGATTCTCAAAGACTAGAAAATAAAGTTCCCCAAAATGAGGATCAAAATAAGAATTCTCAGGTCATGGATGACAGTCAAAAGACCATTAAAATTAAGGTTGGATCAACCCAGGATACGAATAAAACTACGGCTCAAGCTACAACTTTTATACAAAATTATGTTCCCTTTGATATAGCTTAGGTTTTATCCCAGATAAAGGTCTCTATCCTATTGATGGAGCTGATGAAAATTGAAGAATTCAGGAATAAAGCATTATCCCTAATTTCAGGAGTAGCTTGTCAGGTCGAGTAGAGTGTTGAGATTCAAGGTAAGAAGCAAGCCTTGTGTATTGATGAAGATGAGGTTCCTAAAGTCTATCTGGGGATGACAATGACAAAATGCCCTTCACAAGATGAACCGTTTTATGTCTCCCTTGTTATCAATGGAAAAGTAATCAAGAATTGTATGCTTGACCCAGGAGCATCAACGAATATTATGCCTTTGGCTATCATGCAACAAGCTGGATTGAAAATAGATAAGGCATGTGGAAAATGCTATGCAATGGATGCTAGGGAGATACCAGTTATTGGAATCATGAAGGATGTGGATTTCATGCTAGCAACATATCTAGAAAAGACTTACAGAATGAACATAACAGTGGTTGACATAAAACCACAGTATGGTATGTTGTTGTCAAGAAGATGGGCAGCATTGGTTGGAGGAAGTATGTAGTTAGATTTATCATATGCCATGATCCCAATGAATGGTAGAGATGTCAAGCTGGTCAGAGAAGAGAGGTCACTAGAAATAGTTGAAGATCAAGATTCAGGAGAGCATATCTATTTTGTGGATATTGACTATGAGAAGTTTAGAATTGTCTCAGATGATCAAGGGAACAAGGGGAAAGATTTTTGCATTCAAGAACTTGACTAGCAGGGTCTCTGGACTATGTATTTTGATGGAGCTTGTTCAAAGGAGGATTCTAGTGCTGGAGTTGTGTTTTTGTCTCCAATAGGTAAGCTTATGAAATTCTCTTTCCTGTTAAAGTTTATCTGCAGAAATAATATTGCAGAATATGAAGCTCTGCTACTAGGATTAAATGTTGCTTTGAAGCATGGGATTAAGATGCTGAAAGTGTTTGCAGATTCAAAATTAATTGTTTCCCAGGTGAGAGATAAGTATGCTTCAAAAAATAAGAGGTTAAAACAGTATAAGCATGTTGTATGGGACACAATTGAATTATTTGATGCTTTTTCAATAAATTGGATAGAAAGATCAAAGAATGTCATGGCAGACTTTTTAGCTAATGTGGCCATAAGGCCGGATGATGTTACTCTATCTGATGTTACAAATGTTGAAATTAAAATTAGACCTGCAGTACTAGAAAATATATGCAGTTGGCAGGTGTTTGATGATGATAGAGACTTGTTGAAGTTCCTACACTGCATAGATGAATATGAGAACCAGGAGATTGATTTTTAGAATTTTGTAGAAGTTGTGAATGGAAAAGAAACTCTTTTGGGGAAAGAAGTAATTCAACTTAAAACAAATAAAATCCCCAGAGGGCTAGTTGCTTTAGAAAGAGAATTTGACAATAGAGACCAGTTTGTTACAAAGGCGTCTCCTACAAACAAGAATGACTTGGAGGAGATAAACTTGGGGACATGCCATGCCCCAAAAAAGGTATATATTGGCAAACAGCTAAACCCACACATTAGGAGTATGTTGATTGCATTATTGAAAAAATATAAGCATGTCTTTGCATGGTCATATGAGGACCTAAAAGCTTATAGAGAAGACTTATTCTAGCATGAGATACCTTTGAAGCATGGAGCTAAGCCATTCAGACAAAAACAAAGACCTATTAACCTAACTTTGGCTCTAAAGATGCAGGAAGAGCTTGTAAAGCGCAGGGAGGCTGGAATAATTGTGCCTATCAGACACTCAACTTGGGTGTCCAATCTTGTCCCAGTCAGAAAGAAGAATGGTGATATAAGACTTTGTGTGGACTTCATAAATTTGAATGTATCCTCTTTAAAGGATAATTATCCACTGCCTAACATGGAGGCTATGTTGCACAAGGTAACTGGTTGTGAGCTTTTATCCATGATGGATGGATTTTCAGGATATAATCAGGTGAAGGTAGAAGAATCTAAACAATACAAGACTGCCTTCACCACTCCATGGGGGACTTATGTATATGTAAGAATGCCATTTGGACTAACAAATGTAGGTGCTACATTTCAAAGGGCTATGGATGTTGCTTTTGTAGGATTGATTGACTCAATTTTAGCTGTATATCAGGATGATTTAACTGCTTATTCAAAAAAGGAGGAGCAATATTGCATGCATCTAGAACAAATTTTTATTAGGGCATTGGAATATGGCATTTCACTTAACCCAAAGAAATGTACTTTTAGGGTAATAGAAGGAAAACTATTGGGGCACATTGTTTCCAAGGATGGAGTTAGGATTGATCCTGAAAGGGTTGCTGCAATTGATAGAATTCAAATCCCTAAAACAGTGAAAGGCATTCAGTCTTTCTTTGGGCAGATTAACTTTGTTAGAAGATTCATTCCCAACTTTGCAGAGATTACAAAGGATATTTCTAAAATGTTAAAGAAGGGTGAAACTATCAAATGGGAAAGTGAAGCAACTAGATCATTTCAGAACATGAAAGAAGCTATAAAGATGGCTCCTGTGTTGAGATCTCCTAATTTTTCTAAGCCACTTCAGTTGTTCTCATTTGCTTCTTTTCACACTATTGCTGCATGTTTATTACAAAAAAATGAAGATGGTTTTGAGCAACCTATTGCTTTCTTTAGCATGTCATTGCAGGCAGCTGAATTGAAATATGATATCATGGAAAAGAAGGCATATGCATTGGTTAGGGCAGTCAAAAGCTTTAGGCCATACTTAGTAGGATCTCAAATAGTTGCATAAGTGCCCCATGCAACAGTTAAAGACATTTTCACTAAGCAGGAAGTGACAGGAAGAAGATGCAGGTGGATTAACAAGTTACAAGAGTTTAGCATTGAGATACAGATTACAAAATTGGTAAGGGGACAAGGTTTGGCTAAGATGATGACACAGTCAAATTTAGCAGCATGCCAGGTAAATGTAGTTCAAGATAAAGTTGTTAACTTGTCAGAATCTAAATGGTACAAGGATATTGTGTATTATTTGCAAAATTTGAATTGTCCTTCCCATCTTAGTGATAGTCAAAAAAGGACCTTAAAGTTACATGCTATCAAGTACATAATTATTCAAGGAGAATTATATTGGAAGAATCCTGATGGTGTACTACTTAGATGTGTGGATGAAAATCAAGCTACTGGTATTTTAAATGACATGCACAAAGAAATGTGTGGTGGACACTACACTGCCAATACAACAGCTCACAAAATTCTTAGAGCAGGCTATTGGTGGCCGACCCTCTTCTCAGATGCACAAAAGATGGTAAGAAAATGTGATCCCTATCAAAGGTTCTAAGGAAAACTTAAGTATGAAGGTGCATTACCCCTTAGAACTATAACTGTGGAAGCTCCATTTCAGCAATGGGGAATTGATTTTATAGGGGAAATTTCACAAAAGTCAAGTGGAGGACATAGTTGGATTTTGGTTGCTACTGACTATTTTACTAAATGGATTGAAGCCATTCCAACTAAGAAAGCTACAAGCAGGGTGGTGATGGATTTAATTTTGGAACACATTATTATCAAATTTGGAGTACTAGTCAAAGTGGTCACAGATAATGCCATGTGCTTCAATCTGGTGAGTTTGTTGATTTTTGCAACAACTATGGGATTAATTTGTCATATGCATCACCATATGATCCATAGGGAAATGGTTAGGCAGAATCAAGTAACAGAAGACTTATGAAAATCATCAAAAGGATGGTAGACAAGAACAAAAGGGCATGGGATTCAAAGTTAAAGATGACACTATGGGCTGACTGGATAACAGTGAAGAAAGCAATTGGAATGTCACCTTTTGAGCTAGTGTATGGCTCACCAGCTAAGTTACCTGTGAATAATCTCTTACCAGTTTATAGATTCATACAAGAAAATGATAAAGAGATTGAGGATTCAATAAATGAAAGGATAAATCAACTAGTTGCACTAGATGAGACTAGAAGAGAAGCACAGAAGACAAATATCAGGAAACAACAGAAGGTGAAATATTTATTTGATAAAAGGGCTATAGAAAGGAAGTTTCAAATAAGTGACTTGGTCCTGGTTTGGAATGCAAAGAGTTGGGATAAGGGAAAGCATGGTAAATTTGAGCCCTTATGGATGGGCCCATATCAAATTAGCAATACTCATGGAGAAGATTCTTACTTTCTCTAGGCCCTAAATTATGAACCATTGGAATTGCCTGTGCATGGCCAGTTCCTAAAACCTTACTTTTCATGAAAGAATATATTGTGTGCACATTGTAAATTAGGTGTGAATAGTTTGTATATACCTTGTATAGTCGATGGTGTTTTGTGTTTTGCGTTTTACCTGGTCTGTCCCGGAGTGGTCTAGTTCTCGCTGCAGCCTTGCACCTGCACGTCCCCAGTTGGAGCCAATGATGGTGCCCACCTAGGGTTAGGGTTTTGAGTCGGGTTTGCAAGCCTGTATTTTTGTTTCCTCAAACCCTTAGTCCCTTAGGTTTTATTTCCCCTCAGCCTTCTGCATTGTATCTTCTATTTCTGTGTTGACCATCTACAGCAAGTTGTCTGTTACTTAAGTTGCATTTTCATGCCTTTTGGCTTGTTGAATGACTGACCCCTTTTTCATTACATTACTGCTTTTTCCCGTCGCAAAGAAAAAATGCTAAGTTCAAAACCCTTTATGCGGCCGTGAAATTTGTATGTATGCATCTTTGTATGCACATCAGGTTGTATATGCATCGAATATTCTATCGCAGATTTTGTGCTTGTATGTAAAGGTTTGTATGTTGTTGTATATTCGCATATACAACTGGTATATACAAGTGGTTAATCTAAAAGGTTTCAAATTAGGCTGATAACAGTGGTCGAGCCCAGTGGTCGAGCCCATGGGTTGTATCAAAAGCATTGCATGTATGTTTAACATACAAACAGATATACAAAGAAGAACATACAAGTCCCAGATTCCAAATTTCATCAAATCGGGCCTGGGGGGTACATACAAAGGAAAAGTTGAAAGGTCAAAGGTAGTTTCCTTTGTATCTTGCGATGTATGCATCTGTGACATGCAAAGAGTATATACATTCGCAACATACAAGGAAAAGATGCAAGGTGAAATGTATATCAGATAGACAAAACAAATGTACATTGGCAACAACATGCAAAGGAAATATGCAAAGTCAATGTGCAAGGAAGGGATACAAAGCTTGGGTCCCACCAGTTACATGAATAGGCAATTGTATGTTTGCACATGCAATCAAACATACAAGGGCGATATACATTTCTTATATACAGGACCCGGACCTGAAATGATATACATTCTAGTTGATAAAGGCAGGGGTCCGATTGTATGTATTTTTGCTTATACATTTGCATTGTATGTTTAGACATACAAAGAAAAGATACAAAGGGAAACATACAGGCAGACATGTACAAAGGGTGGATGCGACCAAGAGTTTAACTGCATTTATGAAAAAAGGTGGAGTTTGCAGGTTGTATATTGGGATTGCATGTTCCCAATATACATTCGGACATACAAGTAATAGATACAAAGAAATATGCAAGGCAGGTTGTGGTCAAAGTCAAAGATGTTCAAATACATGGTGGGGCCCGCATGATTGTATGTTTCGTGGGTTGTATGTGCGACATACAACAAAAGATACAAAGGTAAAGATACATGTCGGATTTCAAAGGTTTCTCCAATCTGCCTCATAAATGAGCTAACGTCCGTAGCTTGTATGTATATTGTGTATTGTATATATGCAATATACAAGGCCGACATACAAGAAGGATGATGCAACACCTGGACCTGATGGTGATTTCAAATTTGTTTCATGGTGATTTGAGGTCCGCGGTATGTATATTTGCATTGTATATGCAATATACAAAGAGATATGCAAAAGGGAAGATACAAAGTGGGACCCGAATGTGTTTTTAGTTTGTTTTATAAAGTTTGGGGTTCGCACTTTGTATGTGCTGTGATTGTATGTATATGCATTTGCATATACAAGGATTTGCATATACAATGGCGAAAATGGTGAAAAGGGCAAAATGGAAGAGGGAAAGGTCTGTGATGGGAAGAAGATGCATGCATGGCACGTTTTAATTGGCCAATGACTTTTCAAAGCAATTTGAAGCCGCAGATCTCGGCGGGAGGAAATGAATCGATGGCCTGCTTCAAATCTTCAGGGAAGGAGGAATTTATGTGTTCGCTATATCATTTCAAGTAGGAAAAAACTTCAAGGGCACGCAAACCATTGTTGTGGGTAGGTTGGCTTTAATGGTGAATTTGAAAGGGTATGGGTCTTGATTAACAGGCTAGCTACTTTTTTCATGAGGAAAATCTTCAGACGGCGGCGCATATCCTGATTTTACCTGCTCATTCCTCTTCTTTTCTTGGCTGCATTGAATATTTTGAGTGCCATTCTCATGGTGCATTGTATCTGGCAAATTTTGAGTTGACCATTGTACTGAATGCTGAGTACACATCCTTTCTATATAAGAGAACTGTGTTACTCAGTTTGTGTGGTTGGAGATTGGTAAAAATTTTGGTGGAGTAATAAGATACAGTTTGGCTGGTGGCTCTGTTTGGTGTCTTGTGAGTTTATGAATCATATGTTGTATGTTTTATGCATAAGTCTACTAGTTTCATGTTGTTTTCATATGAGAAATGCTTTATTGCATGTGATTGGTTATTTGTCTCCAAGTTGTGGGCATCTTTTCTTTTGAATCTAAATAGCTAAGGGTTGTTCAGGATTCAGGAACATAGATTTTCTGTGTTGAATGCTTAATCTCTTATCTTTGTTCAAGGAACAAATTAAATATTTTAGGTTAACCATTGGGAAAGGTATGCTGTAATAGGGATATCATTAAGTATGAATGACTAAATACTTAGTCTTGGGAAGTATCTGTAAGGCAGACACTAAAATTTCTCCCCTTGAAACTCAGTTATTGATTCAAGTTTATGGTAATCATTCATATATGTATATCTATTGACTCCAAGCCCAGATATAGGCACCAGTCTGGTCTTGTATTGAGGATACAACCCAAGGTCCCAGTCTTACATCCAAATACAAATCTAAACTTCAAACATAAACCTTTAGGATTTTAGAAGTAGTTTTAGGACCAAAAACCTCTATCTCACAACTGACCATAGGCCCAAAGCTAGCCCCTTTGCACTTATTTCACAGTTTTGGTCTGCAATAGAAAGGATTTATCTACTTTGTGTCAACATCCCAGTGAGTTCATGTGAATATCTTATGGATGTTGAATAGGGAACACCCCCCTTGGTTTTGCATAGCCTAAAGAAGAAGAGGAGATATTTATAGGGTCTATCTCCTGTACTATTGGCCCCTGGCCTGAAAATCCTGTTAATTAACGATGGCTACCTTGTAGGAATAACTGGGAAGCATCCAGTTTGAGAAGAAATCTAACTTGTCCTTCATATTCTAGATTGCCTACATACCCTGTATCCACGAGATCAAAGCACATTACGATAGTGATGAGACAATGAATATGTAGTTTTGGGTTTATTGATGATGTAAGTAATTAAAGATAGAAGAAAGTGAGATGAAAGATTAGAGGATGATTAGAAGAAAGATGAAAGATGGATAATGAAAAAGGGACTATCATCTATGCTTGACTTAGAGTGCTTCCTTCACATCTTAGATTGCCTACATACCCTGTATCCACAGGATCAAGGCTTTGAATGATGGAGATGTAATTGTTCATAACTAAGAGGGGGGTGAATCAGTTATCTTAATTAATTTAACTTTCTGTTCTTCTTTAATAACTTGTGCAGTATCAAAACAAATAAGCATCCATAACCATGAAAGTAGAAACAAAATCAATACACATAACACAATGATTTTGACATGGAAAACCATGTTAAGGGAAAAACCACAGGGTGACTAACCCAAGATTGTATTCTCTGTTAAAAGAATAGAAGTACAAATGACACTTGCCAATTAGGGCTCACTGCCCGAGCAAACTACACACAAGAGGCTCACTGCCTACAAGAGACTCACTGTCTACAAGGTACAAGAAAGTAACAATATACTTGAACTGATGAGATGCATCCACATATGTTGAGGTTAAGTTCTGGTTAGGCTCAATACACTGATCTACTGCACTTCATTCTTCCTCTTCTTTGGTACTGCTATCCTGTCACATACCGGACCTGTATTATAGCTTCCACACTGTTCTCTACTTTTCTTCGCACTCTACAACACTCCACACACACTTCTCATCGAAATCAATCTGGTATATATATCCACACAAAGGATTTCAACATCTTTCTAGTCGGCATCCAGAATACTCAATATTTTCCCAAACTCTGGTCTATCGGCTGAATCCTTGCTTACCAAGTGATGCGTATCAAGGAGATGCTACTAGAAGTCATCAGTCATGTCAGCCAATCATGAATGATCTCTTAAGAAACTTGATTACCATCAATATCTCATCCGGATTAAGGTCTGATGCTCTGCCGGTCAGTTCTTCCTTAGTTTTCTCTACCAAACAGGAACCCAACACTTAGGTGTTCATATCTTTTCACTCTTTCATCACTGGAGGTTCAATCTCTGGAATGTGTTAGTCATGGTACTCCTCTTGTGGTCCCCAAGTCTGCACTTTACTAAGATACTTCCTCTGTGAGATTTAGACCTAACTATCGGACCTTGCTACATGCTCTATTCTTGGTTATCGGACCAAAATACTCTTCAATCTAACTTCTGATATAGACACACCATGTCCTGCGGATGTGTGGGATGGACTTTGTTGCCATCAATGACAACACTCATGAATCCACACAGTGTCTCTTGCTAACAGTAATGTAGCTCTTGTTTATTGTGTTGATGGTTGATGTCAAAGGACCAACTTTATTGCTTGGATTTTTTGTGATGTTTTGATTTTTTTGGGGATTTTTGGAATATTTTGGTTGTGTTTTGGATGTTCACTATGTTTTGGTTTGGATGTTTGCTATGTTTTGGCTGATATAAGCTAGAGCTGTAGATATCTACTTCCAAATAAGTTTCAACAAATGCCCCCAATGTGGGACAAAGTTTATTAGGAAGATGCTGTGATGGATGTGTTCATGTGAATAATATGCTAAGGTGCCAAATGATATCTCAACCCCAACAAAGTCCAAACTATGAGAACTAGCATGACAGAGGTAAGGGCAAAAAGGCTTTTGTTTTGGATGGCTAAGGAATAATGGGTTGCGATGTTTAGATAGGGACAATAGTGGATTATGTAGGTAAGATAGTGGATGATGCTATGGAAAGTTGTGATCAAACAAATTAAGTAAATGATGGAGGCTGGTCTCTACACATAGCGCCTATTTGCCAGGTGTTAAGGGAAAATTAGATTCAAATGAATAAATCAATATATCAATATCAATGATACCCAAAACTCAATGAAATAATGAACAAAAGAGATCGATCAAACAATGAACAATACAAAGCAAACCTCTTTTAATTCTCATCTTCCATTGATCGCCGATCACAAATGATCTTATCTATGAATATGGCCCTCAGAAGGTGCACTTCCTTGCTATGATTCCAAGATGTTCAAATGGGAATGGCTATGATAGTTTCTCCATGAATATGAGCTTCACAACAATGATAGTAGTGTGTAGTAACAAGTTTGATTGCAAGCAATGAAGGAATTGGTGCCAAAGGCGCACTGTAATTCCTGTAGAGTAAGTTTACTTAAACCTTGGATGAATGAAATGGAAGAAGAGGGTTCAATTTATAGACTTGAGAGAAAGAAGATCAATGGTATAGAAAGAATGATAAGATCAACGATTGAGAATAGTTGAGGAACGTGTGCGAATAGGAAGAAGACAAGTGTCTTGCTATATTTTGCATGAGAGAAATTAAAGAAATAGAAGAATGAGTTAATTGAAGAGATAAATCAATTAAAAGAATAGATTAATTAGTTAAGAGAATAGAACTAGAGAATAGAAATTGCATGAGGATGAGAAGATAATTTAACTCAATTAAATATTTAGAATATTCAATTGCATGTGCACAAGGATTGAATTATATTTAGAGATAACTCAATTTAGAAGAAATAGACAACTTAAATAAATATTTAATTTATTTAAATTTAGAGAAGATATTATTGAAAGAAATAATTAAATAATTGGAATTATTTAATTTAGAATGATTTTGGAAGAACTAATTAAATAATTGGTATTATTTAATTTGGTGGAGAAATTAGAAGAATTCAGGAATTCAATTAAATAAATTGTTTTTATTTAATTGTTGGGAGAATATGAATCAAATAAATAAATTTAGAATATTTTTTTTAATTGATAGAAGAAAATAAGAATTAAGATAAATATTAAAATATTTACTTAATTCGAGATGAGCTAATTTTAGGTGTATACACCAGGTTTTCACTATGGTACTTATCCAAGGCACCTATTTACCAGGTTTTCACCAGAGGACGAATTATTTATCTTGTACTATTTTTGTCACCCAAAGCGCCACAAAATAGTTTTCACTATTGGATGGATTTTTTTTTTTTGGAATATGCTAAGACTCATGGGTAGAACTTCTTTAGATGAATGTTGTTGACTGGTTCATCCAAGGGAACACCTTCAGGTGTTGAAAGAGTGTATGCGCCTGATCCATAGACTGATGTGATGATAAAAGGACCAAGCCAATTAGGTTCAAACTTGCCCTATTTCTCATGATGTTGCTGATTCCTTTGATTCTCTTTAAGGACAAGATCTCCAACTTGAAACCTTCATTCTCTAATCTTTTTTTTGTAGCTGCGGCGTAGCTGATTTTGATAAACTTGGAATGAAAGCTCAGGATGAAGATTTGGACAAAGATATCAAGTTGTTGTTTCTCAGGTATTTGCCATGATAGTTTGCTAGCCATGTTGTCTAATCTTTGCATAAATGAGAAGAAAGATTTACCATTGTGTTGTTTGTTATTGACAAGATCATTCATATTCACCTCATGTTCAATGTTGAAAGTGAAATGGGATCGAAATTTGTTTTCTAATTCCTCAAAAGTCTTGATTCTCGAAGGTAAGTGAGTGAACCATTCAAGAGCTTGTCTCGCTAAGCTTCGAGGGAATAGTCTCAAGAGATATGTGTCATCATGAGTGACATCGAGAAATGCAACATAGAATGCTCTAAGATGGTCATCTAGATTACCTTTCCCTTTGTATTTGTCAAATTGTGGGATTTCAAAATGTGGCAGAAAAGGCGGCATGTGAAGTGACTTGTCAAATGGATAAGGGCATATGTCTCCCAAGGAAAATGTCTTCTTGTTTTCTCCTACTACCTTGTTAACCATTTGTTTGACATCCGCTTGAGATAGTAGCTGTTGTTGCAAAGGGGGTTGATTGTTTGGAGGTGGAATGTAATATGTTGTATATTGTGGTTGCTGTTGCGGAACGTAGGAGGGTATGACCGTTTGTTGAGGTTGCATACTCACATTATATGTTGAAGGATTGGTATGCGACACATATGTGTTTGAGGATTACTATCCTTGTGCCACAAGTGGTGGTTGGGTATATTGCGATGGATTAACTCCAAGATTTTGCATCACATGGGAAGTAGAGGATGGATTGATGTTGGTCAATGGTTGTGGATTGAAAGTTGGGTTTGGATTATAATAAGCAATGGAAGGGTCGGTGGATGAAGAAGGATGGACATTGGGGTTTATGTTTTGGACAACATGAGTACCTTGAGATGGATTGGTATATGTCATGTGTTGGGTGAGAATGGGTAATCCTTGGGTTGCATAAGTCAGATTGACATTTTGTGAAGGATTATATGGTGGTGGAGGAAGTGATTTAAGTTGATCAACATAAGAGACAGCGGTGCTAGGATTGACTTGTGATGCAATAGGTGGGTTAGTCATGTCAATGAGACTAACATTGGGGTTATATGGTGTGTTGGATTGATTCATGGAAATCATGGAGACCATACTAGAAATGGTAGAAACACTAGTTTGGGGTGTGGTTTCCACATGTGATGCAATAGGAGTAGAAACTTGTGATGGCTGCGAGACTTGTGATATTGGAATGGCTTGTGATATTGGGATAGCTTGTGAGACGTGTGGAGTTTGTGGTATTGGGATAGCTTGTGATACTTGAGGAGTTTGTACTTGTGAAATATGGATAGCTTATGATACTTGAGGTCGAGATACGGTCATGGTAGGAGAAGGGGTATATTGTGAAACATGGAAAGGTGGAAAGCTCAGATTTTGTGAAAGGAAAGGAAGTACCTTGGTTGGAGTTATCAATGGGTCTAGAGTGTACTCTGAGTGTGGTGGGTTTGATGGTGTAGCAATAGGAAATGAGGAAGATGGATTGGAAGGTGGATGCGATGGTGTGGCTATAGTGGATGGTCCCTTTGCAACAACAGCAAGATTGTTTGGATCGTATTTTCTAATAGCAAAGTCACTTGGTAATTTGGCTCCCATACGGGCTAATTGCAAGAAATGGCGATCCGGATAAGATAAAATAAGTTTTTCAACTTGGTCCCATATGTGTGTGTCTCAAAATTTAGATAAGTCATCTTGAGATTGCTCTTCATAGGTCTTTGTAAATGGTTGAGGTTGCACTTGTTGTGAAGATGATGGTCCAGTGTTGTATCCTTCAGGTACAAACATTTAAGAAGGCATATCAGTTGTGAATTGAGTTGCATCTTTGAGGGGAGTTGATCGAGATTGTTGCATTTTGGCTTCCATCTCAGCTTGCAATTTTGCTTCCATTTCAACTCTATATTGGCTTCTAGTTTGAGGCATGATGGTTGATGTTGAAGATTGGACTAGTTTGTGAAGGTTGAGACCCAAAAGGTGATGGTTGGTTGATTGTTTGTTAGTGGTTTGTTTTGCTAGTTTGCTGGTTGCTTGGTTTGCTAATGGGTTGTTGGTTTACTGTTTGGTTGCTTGGTTGTTGTTGTTGGTTGTTAGTTGTTGTTTGTTGGTTGGATAAACTTCCCTAGAGGATAGCTCACAAACTCAATGGAAAAGCTAGTTGATAATGTTGTTTACTAGTATTGCTAGGGCTAAATAAAGCCAAAGGGATAATGTTTGTTGTTGTTGGGTCAATTGTTTGACGGTTGGGTGTTGGTTGGGGGTCTCAAGAAGATGAAAAGCTCAAAAAGTCCAATGGATTGGTATGCTCAAGCTAGGAGATAATGCTTAGGTGACTATAGATGATTAGAGGATTGTCTTAAAGCTAATGATAGAGCTTAGGAAATCTAAAAATGTAACTGACTGGGCTAGGTTGATATGGATTGCTAATGTTTTCCCAGAAGTGACAGGTAATAGCTTAGAAGCGACTCAGAAAATGCCAAAAGTGACAAGTAATAGCTCAGAAGTGATATGGTTTTATTTCAGGTGACACACTACAGTGTTGACCAAAGGCGAGCTGTTTTACTAGAGGTGATCAGTTACAATTCAAAAGCGAGTTACTTCTGTGTAAAAGAGATGCAATGATTGCCAAAAGTGAGTAGCTATTGGTTAAAAGTGATTTGGTTTTTGCAAAAGGTGAGCAGCTGTTGTTTAAAAGCAATCTGGATGTCTAAAAGCGAGTAGTTATTTTTCAGAGGTGATCTGTGTCTGACAAAGGATGTGTTTGAATGATGTTTTTAACAAGAAAATAGTGATTTTAGTCACGCACACTCACAACAATCATAAACTTGTAAAACCTAGGCTAGGAAAGGACTATATTTGTTGAGTCCCCTTGTTGTGCCTATTCAAAGCAGATAGCTTTAGGATCTTGGTAGCACCAGTTCCCCTCTACGGCACTCACTTCTCATGCATACCAAGATCCAAGTTTCCCAAGGCTTGTCCCCCCACCAAACCTTAGGATTGTCCCTACTATCTCTACTAAGAACCACGAGAATTGGGGCGGCTTCAAAGGTCCCACCTTTTGTGTCAATAAATAGAGGGATTTTGGCTACTACACAAGGTTGTTAGTAAGGGCATCCATTCAGGTGGCTACATGTGCAGCGATTCACTCCGTTAATGGAGGCTTCCTAGCCCAAAGAGGTTATGCTCTAAGGGATTTTGGGGGAAACTTTCATTGGTGTAACACAACGGCACCCGTTGTTTGTGACTTTCGACACAAACACTTTTCTTATATAGCGGTTTGGAAGGACTTGGCTTTAGCCCGTTACCGCTTGGGTCATACCCCTTCTCACACTGGGAAGGCAGGCCCTCTAAAGATAATAACAAGTTCTCATGCACCCAGAATCCATTTGATAGGCAAGGGGAGAGGATACTTTTGCTATTAAATTTGGGTTACAAACATGCACAACAAGCAATCAAGAAAGATAAAACAAGCACGAAGCAAACAATGATTCTTTTTAAGCACCAAGCCCAAATGTTCCTAAATTAGTGAAAAAAATGAAATATCTTGAACCGATCGAAGCTACAATAGATATGTTAGTAGTTTCAAAACCTCCTTTTCTTGGACAATCGATAAGATGCTACACAAAGAGATGATTAGTAACCAAGAAAACCAAACTGTGAATGACAGAACTGAAAGCGATACACAGTTACCAGAGGCGACTGATTATTGCTCAAAAGTGATCTAAATACTGCCATAAGCAAACTGTTACTACTCAGAAGTGATGTAGAAACCTAGATGAGAACTGTTATTGCTCATAAGCGACCTGAAAGTGCTAGATTAAAAATTCCCCTGCAAAAACCAGATGTTAGTAGAAAACCCTAAATTGTAGGAAGCGACCTAGACAACCGAAAGCAATCCATTTTTTATTAAAAGTGATGTGAATTTGACCGAAAGAAACCACTATTGGTTAAAAAGAGATCCAAAAAATACTAAAAGCGGTGGATTGTAGCTTAAAAGTGATGCAAAATTTTTGTAGGCGACTAGTTTTCACTTAAAAGCGACCACGATTTGCTGTAATCATTCCAAAAAATATGAACTTCACAAAAATAACTTCAAACAACAAAGTTCATCAAGGACGTGGGTCCCACCAGGCGTGCCAAAATGTGATAGGTAAAAATCAGGTTAATGAGATCAAGCATACAAATGAAAATTTAATCCTACCACCATCAAATAATTGAATCCAAGTGAAATCAAAAGCATGCAATTCAAGAACAAGATCACCTAGATTTTATGATTCCTTGTTTGTGATGTGGATTGCTTCTCAACAATGAACAATTGTGAAGATCAAAGCAGCCATGATGGATGGATGATAATGATAATATGCTAGATGGATGCTAAAATGCTCAATATGCTTAGGATGATAATGTAGATTCTATATGAAAAATGTTGGATGGATTAATCAAGTATGAAATGAAAGGGTGTTTATATAGACCTCAACCAAAATCAATCAACGGTAGAGATTTGGTGGTTATGTGAATGGTTGAGATGAATTGATAGTCATAGGTGAATGTGTAGATGACAAGTGGAGGGAAGATAAGGCTCATGTGTGATTGTGTACATAAAAAGTACTACATGTGAAAGATATTAAATAAAAGATGTAGTACCACACAAGTTTTTAAATAAGAGATGCACACATGTCAGCTCATGAAGAAAGATGAAGATAAATGATAAGAGAAATTAATTAAATAAATAAAATTTATTTAATTAAAATAGATAGAATAGAGATAATTAAATAGTTAAAGATTACTTAATTATAGATTAGAGGAAATAGATAATGAATTAATTAAATAAATATAAATTTATTTAATTAATAGAAGAAATAGGTGATTTTGATGAATAGAGAAATTGCTCAAGTGTGTTAGACAAATGCAGATGATAGATAATGCAATATTTGATACTAATGATAATTAGGTCAATTTTGGGTGTCTACAGATGTTATCCTCCAAAAATTTGATTACCACATCAGTAATGCAAAGCTTCAAAGCATGATCTTCTGACCATCTAGTATAGTAGTCAGTTGCGATTAGAATATACCTATGTTGTGCAGAGGAAGGTGGGTTGATCATACCAATGAAGTCTAGTCCCCATTTGGTGAAAGGTCATACTTCGATGCTAGGCTGAAGGGGCATTATAGGATTCTTCTCCCTTGAAGCAGCTACTTGATAGGTGTGACAAGTCTTGATGTGCTAATAAATATCATGGAACATAGTAGGCCAATAGTATCCTACCCTCAAGATCTTATGAGCTTTTGCTAATCCTCCTCCGTGACAAGTTCTAAATTTATCATGAAATTGCTCCATGATCTGTTTGGCTTCATTTCTTCTGAAAGATCTCAAATAGATTCCTTTGTGGTTCTGTTGGAACAAGACTGATCCTTGCAGCATGAAATTCTAACTCTTGTACCTTAGGGCTCTCCTCTATGTTGAATTCATATGACCCAAATATCTTTGGGTTAGCAAATAATAAATGATATCATCATACCATTCATCTGGCGATACATCCTCAAGCACATATGCTTATTGTACTAGTCCTGGGCCTTCGATTTCTATTGTCTATGCAAGTTCTTGTCCTCAAACTAGCTTCATTGGTTGGATTTCAATATCATATTCCTGTATGATGGTGACCCACTTGCCTCTTCTCTCACCCAGTTCTTTCTGCATCAACAGGGTTTTGACAGCAACATCTGGAACTATTGCATAGATCTTACTTGTCAAGATATAATGTCTAAATTTTTTAATCACCTTCACCAAAGCATATGCTTGCTTTTCAACACATGGATACCTTAACTCAGCATCCTTAAAAGGAGCACTCATGAATACGATAGGATGTTCATCCTTTTCTTCTATTTTTTGAGTTAAAATCCCTGCATAGGTATGATCTGATGTGAAAGAGTACAAATAGAAAGGCTTTGTATAATCAGGACTGATGAGTACAGGGGCACTGGCAATCACTTGTTTTATTTCTTCAAATGCTCTCTTCGCCTGTGGAGTCCAATGTTGAAATTAGCTCGGACAACTGAGAGGGGGGGTGAATCAGTTGTCCCCAAAATTACTCTTTTCTTTTAATCTTCTTTAACAATTGGCAAGTTGATTAATGATCCAAACATTAAAGCATATAACATCAACACATAAACAGAAACATAATCAACACACTTGACACCAAGATTTTTGATGTGGAAACCCAGTTAAGGGAAAAACCATGGTGGGTGTTAGTCCACAAGATTCATACCCTGTTAAAAGTACTTAAAAAGAATGGGAAGGCACTTGCCTTCAGGCTCACTACTAAAAAGGAGAGGCTCACTACCTACAAGAAATTTGAGTTTAACACAGAGAGAACAAATTGATAATTAGCATCTCTTCATGCCTGGTTTAGTTTCATTAATGCTCACTAAAAACCTCTACTTCTATCTCCAAATTATTCTTCTTTGACTCTTCACTCTATACTGTTTCGCTCCTCTTCTTCTCTATTCTGCTTCTCATCCTTTCTTTGGATTTAATTCATTTCACACAAGGATACTTTTTCACAACTCATCAACAAGTACTTATATGCTTCATCAACCTTGGAATGATCATCAAGGTTGTCTTGTCTTAACACAGATCACTATACTGTCAGCCCAATATAGCTAAGACTTGAATCTTTCTTCACCAACATGCCACATTCCATAGAATTTCTCTTAGATCATTCGTAACACGCTTGAAACATCCGGTCGGCCAAGAACTGGGAAGAACAACAAACTCAAAGAAGAAATCTTCAATAACAAGCTCAAACTTCAATGCAGATCTCCAACACAGTAGCCACATGATCTAGAGACCTCCACAAGCACATTAAATTCACCAATAACATCCACTCTATACCAAATTACCAGAATCATTTGTATCTTCCTCTGGAACCTCAAGAACACTGTCTTCCATGACTGTCAAACTAGAAAGATAGCTTGTGGACCTCCAAACCATGAACCACTATAGTTGATGATACACACTGACTTCTCAAAACATGCCTTTAGGTCTACAAACCATAATATTTCACTGCGGAGCAATCCGGACCAACTTACTATCACTCTGTCTCTTCTGAACACTGTAAAATCTAGTTCTACTCAGATGGCCATAACTTCTTCAAATCTTCATGTGGACTTCTCAAATCTTAACTGGAGCAACCTATGATAATTCTCTACATAGCCATATGGTCTGCAACATAGAATCTTCATTAATTTTCTCAATATCTGTAACATTCCAGTCTCCTGAATAGGCAACAAAATAAGGCACAGTTAACACCAATGACAACAAGAATATGTTGACATCAATGACAACACTGCTTAGGCACACATTTGCAACATCCAATCCATCTTCGCATCATTCTTCAACATTTCATTCAGTGGCTTAACAATTTCTACAAATCTTGTGATGAACTTTCTTACAAAATTAATCTTTTCAAAGAAAGACTTTAACTCCTTCTTGCTTCTAGGCATACTAACCCTTTTCATAGCTTCCACTTGATCAGGATCGATGGAAATTGCTTGTTCTGAAATAACATGGCCTAAAAGCTTCCCTTTGGTCACCCCAAAAATGCATTTCTTCAGATTAAGAGAAATACCATATCTTCTGCATCCTTCAAAAACTTTCTTTAAATGTTCCACACGGTCTGTTCTCTTCTTTGAAAATACTGTGAGGTTATCCATGTAAATAATGATGCACTTTCCTACTATATCTCTGAAAGTAATGTCCATGGCTCTTTGAAAAGTAGCTCCTACATTGATCAAGCCAAAGGCCATTCTCCTGTATGCATATGTTCCCCATTTGGTGGTAAAAGTTGTCTTTAATCGATCTTCTTCTTCAACCATAACTTGATTCTATCCTTAATAGCCATCCAAAAAGGACATCATCTGAGATCCATTTACTATTTGGAGTACTTCATCTAATGAGGGTAATGGCTAGTTATCCTTTTCTGATGCTCGGTTGAGATTCCTGAACTCTACACGCAATCTTATTTCGCCATTCTTTTTCCTGGCAGGAACTAATTTGACAACCCACGTAGAGTGCCTTATCAGAAAAATTATCCTTGCCTACAGCAACTTCTTCATTTCCTGATAGATAAGAGGTTCTAACAATGGATTCACATGCTTTTGACATTGCCAAAAAGGCTTACTTCCGGGCTTGAGAGGAATTGTATGCGTGATAATTGAAGTGTCATATGTCTTCAAACCTTCATATCCCCATGCAATCACATCTTGGAATTGCTTCATACTTTTGATTATATTTTCTCTTTCTTCAGGTGTGTAGACTTTTCCTATGAAGACATTCTTTACATCCTCTTATGTCCCCAAATTGACTGCATCACATTTATTTCCATCTTCACTATGATATTGAAGAGCACTCAGTTTGTCTGAATCAAAAAGTCTTTCAAGTTCTATCATTCCTTTTGGGATGGTGTTGTTCTTCAAATTCATAATCCCATCAGGATCAAACTCATCTTCTTCCATTTCACCTTCATCAATAACATGTGTAGTGAAAATCCTTGAATTTGTTAAAAAATTCAATATATACTTGTCATCTTCGAATACCTAGAAATTTGTGATGTTATCTGGCACTGAAGGTACCGATGTTAACTCAACCGTGAACTTCTTTAACCCTTCCATTTCCAAGGGCTCAAGGGAACTAGCTGCTTAAGCTAAGGCATTTGCGACCTGATTCTTTGACCTATAAATTGATGGAATGTTGAAAGCATCAAAATCCTCGATGAGGTCCCATACTCGGTTCCTGTACTTCTTCAATCTTTTATTGTGGCATATATACTGCTTTCTGATTTGTCTAATAACTACTTCTGAATCTCCAAAAACATGCATGATCTTTGCTTTTTTCTTAATAGCAAGGAGCAATCCATGTACTAAAGCTTCGTATTCTGCAACATTATTTGCACAAGGAAACTGCAACCTCAATGCTAACAAATAGGCCTCTCCAACTGAACTAATTAATTCAAAGCCGGCTCTGGATCCTTGTTTGGATTTGGATCCATTAAATCTTAATGTCCACACTTGACTAGCTTCTTGCTTTGAACTTTGTATATTATCACCTTTCTTTTCCTCACATGCCTCTTGAGTAACCTCCTCTACTAGAACTGACGAACTTGCTTCTTTCATGAAAACTTCACTTGGAACGGGTTCCTCTAGCTTTGATATTTTTGGGATTTCTAAGCTCATTTCTTCTAGAATCTCTTTCGAATTTGCTCCAAAGCTACTTCGCACATTACACAAGAAAACTCAGAATGGAATGTGTTATGAATTCTACACCAATTGGGTAATAGTAAATCTTGAATTCTGGCATGACTTCCCAATTCTACACCCTACTTCACATGTTTCAAAACAAAATTCTGGAAATTCTTGAATATGCCTTCACTTTCTTCATCGGATGCAATGTCATGATCACTTTCTATAAGACTTTATGTTGGGTTATGCAACATTAAAACTTCAACTTTGGGCTTATAAACACCGAGATCTGTCTCTACAAAAAGGATTTCGTTGTCTTCTCCATACTCGATGATCATCAATTTCAGTCGAGGAGTGATATCTATTCTAATTGGATTTGGCAATCCTTTCCACGACAACCACATATGTGAAAAATCAGTAGAAACATAACCATTTAGCTTCCTTAACCAATATCTACTCAATAGCATTTCATATCCTTCAAGAATGTCTACAACTGAAATATCAATATAATGCTGAATCCTGGGATCAGCTGCCAACTGCATGTGGATGTTATGTAATTCTCCTACAACTGGAACTTTGGTTTTATCCAACTATGTAACTTTCTTGGAAGTCTGTTTTGGAACCAGACCTAATTCTTGCAAACACCTAGTGGCATGACATTACTTGATGCTCCAGAATCCATTAGATAGTTATGCAAAAGCTTTCCAAATATTTGAATTGACAAAAGAAATGGTGGTTGTTCATCTTTCCCTTGGTAAAAAACCACTGATTTCTTCTTTGGAGCCTTGTAATTTGAATTATTCACTGATTCTAGATCTCCCTTAAGATCATGACTGTTTACTGTATTGTTGTTTTCTGCAGGTTCCTCCTTTCTTTTGACATGTTTATCTTCGACGATGTTGGGTGAATCCTATGCCACATAAATTGCATTTGTTTGCCCTTGCGAATGAGGAGGTACTGATTGAACTACATTTGTACTTCAAACAACATTTGTTTGAGGTGCACTAGACATGAATGGATTTGATGAACCTGAAGCAACTTGCACATTCTGAGTTCCACTCTTTGCAACAGTATCGTTGAAACTCCCCAAGAAAGCTTCTCTTATTTCAGGTACTCTCATCAACTCTATCAATGGAACTTATATTTACTTTTTCTTCTACCACACATTGACTTAGCCTCTTCAAGTCATCTATAGGAGCTTCTTTTCTGGGAGGATCAACCCTTGGAGCAGTGTTCTGCAATGGAGCATCTTGCGATGGAATGACTCTCTGGGCTGGATCCCTCTATCCGTATTTTGGCGAATCCTTTAGATAACTTGGATTATTGCTTGCATTTAGATTAGGTGGAGTTTAGAGGTTATTTGGATGGATTGACGTAGTTATGGGATCTTGTGCTCAATAGTTTCATTGGTAGACCCTTTGAGGTGCATTTCCTGATGATTGTTGAAATGCTTGTACTTCACATGTTGACTCATCTTGGAAATCATTATTGAATGGGGGATAGTAGCATGAGTCTTCAACAGGTCCATTCGCAAAAGCTGGGGCAAACCTTCCATTGTACTTTGTCATATCATATTCTATCAAAGGCAGAAATATGAAATCTTCAATAATTAAGTCTTGGTCATATCTTGTCGTTGGTACAATCTCATACCTAGTGACAGGAGGATTCTCTGGCACTTGTGAACCATGCATTTCCTTTTGAAAGATATTAGCTGATATCTTGAATTCAGGACATTGTAGCTCAGAATGTTGGTTTGTATTGTGCAACCTGCACCATGTTGACAATGTTGCTTCCACCAAGAATACTTTATCAGCTGGCTTATTCTCAGAAGTTGGTAGATTATCCAAGGGTGAAGGCACACTTCCATTATTGGGTGTGTGTTCCATATTTGATTTTGCCTTTGAAAACCTTGATTATATCCTTGATTGTATCCTGAATTTCCTTGGTAGCCACTCAGATTCCCTTGATATCCTTGATTTCCCTGATAGTTCCTTTACATGTTCTACAGATAGTTGTTTTGGTTTCTCAGGTGTGTAACTTCGGTGGACAATTTTTTCACTTGATCGATCAGCTCTTTCATTTTGTCCTTTTCTTCTTGAATCTTCATAGAAGATGATGATCCCTACAAATACACCGGTTGTGCAGGTGAAGCTTGTGAAACAGGCACTCCGGGATGTAACACCAACTGGTTGGTAGGAGTAGGAACATGATTCAGTACTGGTGTGTGATGTGCCAAAGCCTAATTAATTCCTTGAATCTAATTTGGCATAGCCGCATACCCCATGTGATTGAGTGGTCCTTGAGTGTTCATGCCTAAGTCAGTATTCACCTTGATAGCTTCAGCATATGCTCCTATTAAAGTGGTAGGTGGTGCTATTGCTCTCTTCACGAACATGGAAGTGAGATGATCCAAAGCTGCATAATAAATTTCCATAGCCATTGCATCACCAATATTATATGGAGCCTACAGTCTTGACTATGCCTTGTGGAACCTGTGGTTGAAAGTAGCAATGGGTTCATGCTCCTGTCTTCTTACTTCAACAAACTATTTGTAAAGTTTTGACGGAGTGATAGGAATCTATAATTTCACCAAGAAAGCATCCTTCATTTGTTGCCAACTCATGATGGAACTGGCAGGCAGATTTACATACCAATAGATTGTATTTGCTTCAAGTGAATATGGAAACAACCTGCAGGCTACATCTTCATTTTCAATCCTTCTGTTTGACAGTGCATCTTCAAAAATCTTGATATGCTCTTCCACTGTTTGATTTACATCATTGATGTGGAACTTGGAATAGAAGTGTTCAGGATTCTTAGGCATGTCATTGTAGTTTGTGAAAGCTCCAAGAGGAGACACATTTGCTAGTGGCCAAGCCATTGGAATGTTTACTTGTGGTAATGGACCTGCTTGAGTAGCTCCTAGCTGTAGTGGAATTGCTTGGATGACTGCTTGTGTATTGCTTGGTTGAGAAACTCCTTGAGTTTGATTTTGTGGAGGTGGAGTTTGGAACAAATTTGAAATATCTCCTCCACTTGGAGATCCTTGACTTGATGAAGCAGTTTTCTTCCCTTTCCTTGAATTAGAATGAAATTCCAATTCTGTCAACTCCTTGGATGCTTGTGGTGTAGACTTTAGAATTCTCTAATGTCTTTCCGGTGAAAAGGAAATGATTCGATCCAGTGTGTATTTCTTTCACCAAACCTTGAAATGAAGCAACTTGTGGTGTAAGGGCCTTCTTCTAGCGCCAAAAATGTTGATGATGTTTTTGTGACAACACAACAATAAAATAAAATACTAAGTATCCTATCCTCTTTTGATCAAAGATTCCTAAATGCTAAATTATATCATCAAACAAGAATGCTCCAAGGTTCCTTTGATGTCAGGTCTTGACTTGTATGTGGATAGACTCAGTAAATGAATGTGATCTTGTTGGTAATCACAAAGGGACTTACACAATTGGTCAAACACAACTCTTGTTTCACTTTCGAAGGAAGACATTTGGAATTTCTAAGTACTACAACTTATAGAGAATGATATTACAATGATGTTCCTAATCCTAATTTCTAACAATTGTTGATAAAAAAGTGCAAAAGATGTAGGGTTTGAAGAAACTATTCTAATCCTAAATGCAAGAAATGATTATTGATTAGGTGAAATCAGCCAACTTTGCTTTGCCAAATCAAACAACTATGAAAAATTGATGCAATCTTCTAGGGTAATGTAAGATGTTCAAATCACTTGCATTCATAAAAATTCAACAAACACAAATAATTGAAGTTAAGCTCATTTTGGTTCAGTCTAACCATACATTGCAACATGCAAGCCACAAATCACAAATGGTATGAACATAAGGATTTCACCACAAAATAATAACAATTACTTCCATCAACTAACATAACACTTGCAAATAAAACTCATTCTAAACTTAATCTACGCTTGAGGAATTGGAAACCATGCAACACTTGAAACAAAACACTAACACCAAATCAATGAGTCTTGCAACAATTCTCCAAACTCTCTCAAACTTTACAAATGCGAGCAAATGAGGATTTTATAGCCCTCAAAAATACATGAAAGGCTAGGATCGATTGCCAAAGCCAATGGCCTAGATTGCGCCACATAAGCAGTTTGTTACAACAACATTCTATTTTTAGTAAGATAGCAAGAGAAATGAAGGCATGTTTTCCAAGAAGATGAGCTTTAAATGGAATCTTTCAAGCATCCCAAGGTAGGTGCCAACTTTAGGTTGTTATTTGTATGCATGCATTAAATAAAGATGAGTGAGGTGGTGAAAGATGATAGGACTGATGATGTGTACATGCCACCTTAGCATTAAGCAAACCAGTTTGATCCTTCCTCCTGTTCACATTGCTTGAAATGTTTTCCCAAATTGTAGATTTTTTGATTTTAGATTTTCAACTTTCGAACTTTGCATCTTTCGAACTTGGAAATTTGGGAATTTATCAAAATTTTCAAGTTGTCTTCATGCCTTAGTGAAATTTACAAATTTCTTGATAATCTTCATTTATGAAATTTTTGTCCTCTATGCAGGCTTCAACTCTGGATGATGTGGGAAGATGTTATGTTTTTCTTCTTTGAAATCCTTTTCATAGAGAGTAGTGAAGATAATGATGCTTCCTTCATAACATGGAGTAGGAGATTTCTCTCAGAGACTTGAAGATTCTAGAAGAACTTGAAGTTTGATGTATGAATATCTTCTATGATGCCGATGATGAAGTGTACTAGGATGATTAACTTGAAGTGATCTCTTGGAGTGGTAACATGATGTCTCCCTTGAAGTGACTACCTCTTGACTTCATTCCTTACTTGAAGATGGTTCCAGGCGCCTTGCTCCTTGGATGACTTCTCAGCCCCATTGATGCTTCTACAACACAAAGAAAGCAACCATTAAACCATTGATAAACATTCAATTTCAAAGCACATAGGAATCATTTCCAAGCATATTCAACATGTTACTATTCTAGGCGCAAATTTAGGTTTGCAGAGAAGTGAAAGTGTGCCTAGCATACTTAGTGCAATTTTATGATCTCAAACCCTTGTTGATGCTTAAAGATGTTCATTTTGACAAAGTAAATACCCTTCATCATTGACTCTTGCTCTTGTACTTGAGGCACAATTTTAGGGTTGAAGAAGTGGAAAAGTGCACCTAGGTAACATAGGCTTGTTTTTGGCCTTTTATGGCTTCAAACACTTGTTTAAATTCTCAGGAGACCACTTCATCCTAGGTGCTAAAGTTCAAGATTTTAGGAATTATGCTTTCAAGGTGCCCAAAGGTGGTTGTAAAGATGCAAAGTTGCACCTAGCTATTTCAAGGTGATGATCATGCTTCAACTTATGATTTCAATCTAGTGCATAGGTGTCAAGATGACTTCTTGCCTTAAGGTGATTCAAATTTCAAGATTTCAAGCCTCTTTTTTGTAAGGCACACTTTAGTGATTCTCCAGATGTGAAATTGTTCCTAGACTTGGATGAGCGTATACTTCAAGTTTTATCAATTCAAACCAGTGCACAGGTTCAAGGAGAAGTCTTGATTTTGAAAGCTCCTCAAAACTCATGGAGTTAGGCATATTTTTGCTTAGGCAAAAAAGTAGGGTTGAACAGAGGCTAAAATGCACCTAGCTATGAGATGTGCATTCTGTGGACTTAAATCAACTTGGGAACTCAAGGAAGGTTATATCTTTTAAGGCGCCATCTTCTATAGGTTGGGGCATTCATTTCATGTCAAGGCGCCAAAAGGTGACCCCAAATATGCAAAATTGGTGCCTTAGCTTAGGTGAGTGAATTCTTTGATCAGGCAATTGTAGGTGTCTTTGGGAAGTCTAACTCTTTAAGGTGCCATTTTCTTTCACAACCTCTAACATCTTTTAGTCAAGGCGCACATTTGTGGCTCTGCAGGTGATAAAATGTGCCTAGCCTTCATGAAACAATTTTATTTGATCTCAACTCATCAATCTACCTTAGGCACATTTTACACGTCTAAGAGAAGGGTGCATATTGCATGCTAAAGGAAAATTTGTGCCGTTCTTGATCACTACTTAGTCAAATCTCTTACTAGGGCACAAAATCCTTGTTCCAAGCATTACACACTCTTGCCTTTTGATTTTCACTTTACCTTAGATATTTCTTTGAGACTTCAAGTTAAGATCCTTAATATGCTTAATTGCTTGATCAAATTTCCTAATGATAAGTTTGGGTGGGTTTTGCATACCCTAGAGCTTCATGCACTCTTCTTCTTTTGATGAACATTTCACTTCATTCACTTTGATGATGGCCTCAAACATTCCTTATAACTTCTCAAGGAAAGTTTTGATCTCTCACATTGGACAAGTTTCTTAGTGCAAACTTTGGGTGCAAATTGTTTGAGGCTGAACATTTTCCTTCATTTCCAACTCACCCTCTTTACTTAGTCAATTTTCAAAGTTGTGTCCACTTCAATCTTTCTTTCCTTAGCGAATGATGTTGGAAACCCTTTTCTTGAGCAATTGAAACACTTCCTATCCTTCTCCTTAGGGTGCATAATGTAGTTGTGAGAGCATTTTCCCTCTTTTGGCATTCTATCATGACCTTCACTTGAACTTCACAACAAGGTTGAAATTCTCAAGATGTTTCATACTTAGTCAAATATCCTTGTTACAAGCTCCTAGGGAGGATATTGCATGCATGAGAACACTATGTGCTCCTAGTTGCACTTGAAAATTTTCATCAAACTTTAACTCTCCTCCAACTCCATAAAGCAATTTGTCATGTTTTCTACAAGAATTTCCAAGAATCTGTCTCAACTGTCTGGCATAAACCCCTCATTTGCAAAGAGATTGAGCAAGACTCAAAACTAAAACCCTAAAAAGTACTAAAGCAAAAAGTGAAAACTTGGGGGTCCCCATTTGCAATGGGGCAATGTGTGATTAGGTCACAACATCTCTAATCACACATCACCCCATTACAAATGGGGACCCCCTTTTTTTGCAATTTTGAGCTTGTCGGGTCTTTTAGGAAGTGTCATTAGATCAAGTCTCCTCCACAAATTGGAAAGTGAGCCATACCAAAAATGAGTCAAGTAAGTTAATCTCCTTGCAAATGAGAAATTAGGGAGGTCATCTGTCAAACAAGGTGTAATTGAAAACACTGAAGTCAATCCTTGAGGCACTGAAATTGACTAAGTCTGATATCATGAAGTTTGATGTTCTAAGATCCTGAAAATTGACTAAGTCTAAAATCTGGTGGATCCTCAAAAATCTAGAATCTGCATGTTAAATCCTATGGATCCGGGACCTATCTCAAACATCCTGGAAGTATATCTCAAAAATATTTAAAGTATATGCTCAAACATATACTTAAATATATTTTTTAAATATACTTCCACCCAGGGATCTTCACCTTCAAAATCAGGCAAAAAAAGTTTGTCTTGGACCATGACTGGAAATTCCTTACCAAAGAGGATTATGCACCTAGGATGAGCAGAAATTCCATGCCTATGAGGACAATGCGCCCTAGGAGTAGAGTCATCTTAGCATGAAAATGGCATGATAATCAAATTTGGTCTTTGAAAATCGTTGAAAACTCCCTTGCAAAGATAACAACACTTAGAAAAAATTATGATTGAGAGGAGCGGAAAATCCTCACCAATGAGGAATATGCGCCCAAAGGGGATTTGATGTTTGTGAGGTCAAAACAATGCAACAATAGTTCTCCTTAGATAAATTCATGAAAGCAAGGGAAATCATTTGAGAAAGTTGAAAATGATGAAGAGTTTGAAAGGTTGAAAATAACTAAGTGTTAAGGATCAAGGCGCATATTCCCACCTCTACAGACCAATTTTGGCACCTATTATTGAAAGAGGCCTTTGAAAATTGAAATTTCAAAAAACATAAAAGAAGTAACAAGTTGGCCGACCTAATTAGGTTGACCTGCACTTTAATTAATCAAGGAGCCTATATATGTATGAGGCACCTAGCTCATTTTAATCATCACAAAACACAAAAAAATCTCTCCTAGAGTGAATTTGGTAGAAGAGCAGCATAAGGTTCAGTAGACCTACAATTTAGACCCTGATTTTTATCATTTCCAGCAAGAAATTTCTATTTTCTACAGCATATTGCCTTAAGTTTTATTCTGAAATTGTCAAAGAGGTGTACTTTTAGTTGTTGGAATTTATAAATTTGCCTTTATTTTTCTAATTTTTCATGTTTTCAAGGCTTCATTATGCAAGAAATCATTCTATAAGGCTAATTCATCATGAAATTCCTTGAAGGTACTAATGGAGGTATGTTTATTTTGTAGGTAAATGGATATGACTGCGAGGGAGTGTCAAGTTTTAATCAAGATGGATGCTAGGTCAGCCTTGCTGGAGTCCAAGCTTGAGACATATTGGAAGAACACATGAGATACGAATATGGGACATGCCAACTTGGAGGAGATCAAGAACTTCTTTCTTGCACTGACAAGAAATGAGAACATCAAAGCTATTTCCAAGAGTGGGATTATCCAAGCATCTTGTTTCCCACCCGTCTTGCCATGCCCAAAGTTAGTAGTGGAATGTACTAAGCACTATGATGGTGAAGAAAAGCAAGTTGTAGCAAATGATGGAACTGTCTTAGCCTACTTGCAAAGGGAAGCCATTCAAGAGATCTTTAACATCTCGAATCGAAGGGCAACGTTTATTTCTCCAACAACCGCACAAAAGACATTTGAAGCCAAGTCCAAACAAAATATGCAAGAGATAAGGAAGAAGTGGATGGTGGATCTGGTAATGAAGATATATAATCCTGAGGAACCAAAGTATCATAAAGCTGATTTCAAGCAAGAGATAAGCTACTTCATCATGTTCTTGAATAGAGTAACAGGTAGACCTCAATCATCAACTTTTGAAGGATGGATGTATACATATTTTGATCATGTTTTCACACAAAATATGATGATTGATTGGGCCGGAGTTATAATTCATTGCCTTGATGAAAAATTTGAGAATCTCTCTGAGACTAACTCCTTCTACATGAGTTCTTATCTTGTCTATATATTAGCAAGTAATGTGGTCTACAAGGGATTGACTTGCGAAGGAGAAGTTGGCACTAAGCCCAATCAAGTCCTATCACATCAATGCTACACACAACTTCATCTCAAGAACATCAATCATTACAAGAGATTTAATGATGCATTTGCCATGTACATTGTAAGGAGATTGTGAGGAGAGTTACAAAAGAGGTTGACAAATGTTGCTATGGCTTTCATTGAAGAGTATGGACATTACTATGTTCAATATGAGAAGTTCACTTACATAAGGATTCAAGGCTTCACATCCTATCCGTATAGATTGCCAAGGTATCCCATGAATAGGATGGTGCTGTTGGAGGTGTTGAGATAGCTACTAGAATTCCACAAGTTGTAAAAAGTAAGGAAGAAGGCCGAACTACAATTCCCTCTAATACTTGAGAAGTATCACTCATGTCCATCATTGTGAGCAGCCAAACACTCTGAGACTGAGCTTCAAGCATACCATCTATACCTTCATGATTCACGAAGTGATGCAGAGTTGTTAGGTCTCCAAAGGTAATTTAACAAGATCAAAAGATTTGAAACAATAATGGCTTGTGGGCTTCAATCACTAAGACTTCACTAGTCTTCCTTTTTGCCTTAAACTCCTCCAAAGGGCACAAACTTGGGTTCCAACTTCTCAGATGAAATATTGCATCTTCTAGGGTCTCAACCTACCCCAACCAACAAGATTCAATTGGTTTCACAAACCAATTTGATTGGTTCTTGACAATTCCACTTGACTAGGCCTAATCCTTGTAGCCCTGTTCAGCGACTAACTTGCATTTTTATCTCAACTTTCCCAAAGTACTTCCAAAAAAAATGACTGATCTGGATACCCTTTATTGAATTCTATAACATACTTCAAAATCACGTATTGTTGTTTTGGACGAAATATGATTGTCCTAACAACCCGGCTGTCTTCCTGTAGGGCCTAATCCACCCACTTTACAAAGGAACCCTATTAAATACTTATCCCCCTCACTCCAAACCTAAAAAAAGTCTTAGGAAAGGATTAAAAACAAAGGATTTTCAAGGTTTCAACCAGTGGTTGCCTCATTTGCATGTTTAAATACAAAACCACCCTTTCTAGGCCTCAAAACCTAGGGCTTTCTAGATCTCCCACTTCCAATCACTTTCAAACCTCATTCAAAGGTCTAAAACCATTTCCTTGACCATATTAACCCTTAGCAAACATAAAACCATCACCTTATTAAGGTCGATCTCCTGCTGCTATAACTGAGCCACCATTTCAATGCTCTTTCCACATGCAATCTCTGACTCTCAACGATGATCACCTGCCCATTTGCACTCCTCCTACTTTGTCAGGGTTAGAAATCATATTATACATACAATCAAGGACCTATTCCATGAGAACCAGGATCATACATTCATGGAAAGGTCCTATGAGACATTGAAACTTCTCAAAATGCTCAGGACAGCCTGCTATTTTTTGTAACAGTCAATATAAACATAGATAAAAACTGATCTAAAAACCTTCTCAGAGCATGAATAAGGTCTGATACTGTTAAATGAGGATCTAAGACATTAAACAAGCATCCAATAATCAATAAATCAACAGAAACAAGAAGGAGATGCAAGAAAACTGAATTTTACTTGTTATTTCCAATCTGCCGTACAACTCAGACTTCCAAAATGACTCCTCTATGCCATCTCATGCCTTGGGAAGGCTTATATAACTTTTTCCTAACTCCCACAATCAATTCCCAAAGGTTGGAGATGGTTAAACTTCCAAAATCATTCATTTTTTATTTTCCCGCCCAAATGCATTATTTAAAAATTTGAATATTAAACTTTGTTTTAAGTGACTTTTACTCTCCCAAATTATCATGGTTCATCATGGTTCATCTTCTTAAGATCATTATTCCTTATTCCTATCCTTATACACTTCTATTTGACTCTTATTTGACTCTAGAGGCACTATTGGCCCACTTACATTATTTTTTGGTCCTAGGGTCCTTACCAAGACCCTCAGGACATTTGATCATTACATCATTTTGTCCATTACAATATGCCATAATTGGTTCTAGGATGTTCCATTTGATTTGATTTGATCCATGGGCTCCTCCTTTGATCATTTGTGTCTTCTTGCTCCAGGATGTTCTCTTAGGTGCTCCTGCACCACGAAGGGACAACTTTGATCCACATGGAGCACTCAAACAATCATATTCTACCTATCAACATGTGGAGTAGCTCGAAGATCATTGGGCAAATGCACTTGATGATGTTGATATAAGAATGCAAAAATGTTCAAGGCTGAAATGGGATTTGTTAAGATCTACAAAGGTGTTGAGGATACCGGATCAGCTTAAGGATGTTGAGACTCTTTCAGAGGATGAATTTAAGAAAGTGTGAGATCTGCCATATATAATTGATTGGGCGAAAAGAGAAAGGGCTTATGATAAGGAGTTGATAGTGCCAATCATTGCTATCACCAAGAAGCATGTGAAGGATCAAGTGCAAGCATTAATAGATGAAGGAAAGAAACTCACATACAAGAAGATGGGAGAAGTTGAGGAATGAGTACAACACAATGCACCTGATAGAGATTCGCAAAGTGGGCATAGCTCTAAAGAGAATGAAAGAGATTCAGGTCAAACAAAGTGTTGGTTCTTTCTCTCCGGATCGGCAGAGGGTTTGCCAGTTCCAATGCATAGGCAGATCCAGCCAACAAATACAAGAGGTCATGTGAGATGCCTCCCCTTCACTTCTGGTTCTGCCAGACCAAGGGGGGTATCCCTATAGCTTAAGATTTAACACTTTGACTCACCCAATGACATGAAGATTTAGCTTTATAATGACAGGCATACTACTCTTATTTTTGGACCAAGATCTCAATGATAGATCACAAGGTTGGTAACTTTCTTGGAGATATCTGACTGGTTAGGGATGAGAGTATGCAGGGGTTCTAATCCTACTCCTACAACTAACAGGTTGGAATATAGAATGATTTGAATTGATGTTTTGGATGCAAGACAAGGGGTTTTGGATCATAACTACTACACAAGAAACAAACTGGTGCCTATCTCTGGGCAAGGAGTCAACTAGACGTATACAAGAGAATGACTTGCAACTGGCATTCAAGTTTCAAGGGGTTAGGAGTGGTATTTGCCTTACAAACACCACCCAAGGATAAGTATTTAACTGTCTCTACTTACATACATCCCAACTGACATACAATCTTCTCCATACTCAACCTAAAACAATTTAATCCACTCCTTGAATGGAAGTTAAAGATTAAGCGTGTGATACAGAAATCTATACCCTAGAATCTGAGAAACCCTTAGCAACCATATTCAAAAGAAGAGAATGCATACAACACATGGAGATGGACAGATAAACACATGCAATAATGCATTTTTCATATAAAATGACAAGAATCTGAACATATATGCAAGGTGCACTCAAATGCAACTCATAAACTCCAAAAGAGATACAACAGCCAAGAAAATCCTCTGTTTTTCATTATTTCTCCAAAAAAATGCCCAAGTCTTCAACAACTGAAATGAGTAAAACAATTTTCATTTTATAGAAAGACTGTGTACTCAACAATAATGACAAGGCATTTCAAAATTCCTGCCAAATATAGCGCACCACAGAATGGCACCCCAAATCATTGAATGTTCTAGGCAGAGAAAAAGAAGGGAGCAGGTGAGATCGGGAACTGTGCAGCTGCTCAAGATTTTCTCCCTTAAGATGGTAGGTGGCATGTCCATGTCTTTGACCATGCTTCTGCAACTTCACCATTAATGCCAACCTACCCGCAGCCTCAGAAAATGCAGCAATCTACGTGCTCTATGGTTTTCCCACCTGAAAAGATGCATTGAACATTCAAAAATCCCCTTCGCTGAGATTTTGAATGATGACCATTGATCTCCTCCCTATCGCCAAAATCCACGGCATCAAAACATGCTAAAAAGTCATCTTCCAGTTAGAGTATGCCACGTAGGCACCCTGTGCTTCCATCGCTAACTTTTCTGCCATCTATTTTGCCTTTTTTGCCCTGTATATGCAAAAGAACATGCATATACATACAACTCCCTGCATGCAAAGCGCGGACCCCAAATTTTATAAAGCACATTGAAAATACTTTGAAATCTGACTTGTATCCTCATTCTTTTGTATATTGGCATATACAAACGCCATATACATACAAGCCGTGGACACCAAATACTTATAGAACAAATTGGAATCATTATCGGGTCCGGCTTGCATCCTAACCTTTGCATCTTCGCTTTGTATATTGCATATACAAATGCAATATACATGTCACGGACCCCAAACTATTATGAATCATATTGCAATCGCAAATCAGGTTCGGGTGTTGTATGTTCCTCCTTGTATATAACCAATGTATGTCACATATACAATGCGAACATACAAGAAAAACATACATACAAACATAGGACTTCATCTTTTGTCAACTGAAATGCATGTTCATTTCAGATCTAGCTTATATATTAGGAATATATGTTTGACTGCATGCACAAACATACAATCACAAAAATATGCAATCAGTGGGCCCCACCCTTTGGTTCCCGCCTCGCATGTATCACCTTGTACATGCATCGGCCATCAGGGACACTTTGGAGTCAGCAGCCGATGCATCTTGTCATGCCAATGACCCTCTATCACTATAGCGAATGTATGTCAGTCTTTGTATGTTGACTTTGCATGCACCATCCTTGTATCTTTGCAATGTACATTTCCTTTGTATGTGCGTGGATGTATATTTTCTTTGCATGTTGCCATTGTATCGTTTCGTTGCATGTCTAGATATACAACACAAATATACATGCAAACCGTCACATACAAGCAGGGAATATTCTTAGAATCTGCGACATACAAGCAACCATTTCTGCACCTTATGAAGCTAATTAAACATACAAATCACCTTGTATGCCCGAATGTACATTTGAACCTACATGTATATACAAATGACCTTGTATATACAAAGACACATGCATACAACTATTTTTTGCACTTTTCAACTGCAAAAGCCAAAAGACTTAGAATTTTTGGATTTTTCATGAAAGTGTCTGCGAATTCAAATGCCTAAAATCCAAACTTGTAGCATGCACCAACACAAAGAAAAGGAAATGACTTGAGTATACACAAGGAGAGTCAAGCCAAAAGAAGAAAAAGATAAGTGTTGAGACTGCTTCATCAAGGCAGCAAGGAGGTACTCCAAAGACCAATGACATAATCTTGCATGAAGATGAAGATGAAGGTTAGGACATTCTATTTGAAGAGGTACATTCAAGTCCACATGATACTGAAATGCTTGATGATAGCAATACTAATAATCAAGAAATTGGGAGATATCAAGAAGATTATGAAGAGGAGGCATTTCCCATACAAGAGAAGCAAGTGCAAAGGCAAAAGGATCTCTCATCATTACCGGAGTGGTTGCAAGAAAGGATCAAGGAGAGATGTGAAATAGAAGAATATCAGCCTATTCAAATTGAAGAGGTGCTTGCAGATATATCCAAAGAAAAGCAAAAGAAGAAAATGACAACTCTCTCCAAGATAATAAGGGATGAAGTTGGTAATAGGAAGGTTCATGTAGCTGTCCCAAGAACTGAGAAGACTGTAGAAGACATAGTACCCGAGGATTATGAGATCAACATAATTGATTTGGGTCCTCTGACTAGAGTACAAGTGGAGGAAGAGCTTCAAGATTTAGTCACTAATGCTAGAGCTGTAATAAGGCAAGAAACAAAAGGTAGGATAAAGGCTGAGCAAAAGTTTCGGGCATTGGAGCAATACATACAATAGCTAATGCATCCCATCCATCAACAAGAAAGAATTTCCATGCCTCCATCCATTCTTCCTCCCGAGATAGTTGTGCACCTTGAAGACTTGAGATCATCATCTCATAGGTTAAGAGATTGGATGGAGAGATCAAGAGAGACAACATATGTGCATCTTGAAGACATCATGCGAGTTTATGATAGAGTAACTAGACTCAAGGAGAGAGTACTTACATTGTTGATGACTTGTGCTAAGTTCAGAGCCATCAAAGAGTAATACATGCCACATTTGAAGAGTTTGATGGGAACCTCAATGGATGAATTGATACATGCTAAGGTAATTGAAGAAGGAACAACATATGACTTCTCCACATGGTACTTTTATTTTCACAATAAAGGACAACTACTTGATAGATTTGAAATGGCTATGTCAAGGGTAAGGAGTGTCATCTAAAGGATACAAGATAGTGTACATACTTCATTGATGAAGATATGTAACCCTTTTGGAGAGATGACCATTGAGCGCATGAAGGAACAAGTCAAATCATTCTATTTTCAAGAAGATGATATTTCTGATGAGAGACTTGACAACATATTTTCACTTGTTGTCCACCTCGGTGCCAACAAGGCTCAGATGGCCGATTGGGAGAAGACACTTGGTGCTTATGCAGTTGATGTGCTTGAGGCAGAAGGAACCATTAAAAATGTGCCAAGTATACCCCTTGATGATCTCATGCAAGTAGTGTCCAAGTACATTGCACTTCACAGTAGCAATAGGGGCGCCTCACATGAAGATTCTTTGTAGAATCTTATTTCTTGAAAAACATGCCTTCATTGCCTTTCTTATGTACTAAAAATAGAAGGTTGTTGTAACTAACTATTGAGGTGGCACAATCTAGGCCATTGGCTTTGCCAATCGATCCTAGCCTTTCATGTATTCTTGAGGATTATATAAAGGCCTTAGTTGCTCTCATTTGTAAGTTTGAGAGACTTTGGATAATTGTTGTAAGAACTCTCTGAGATAATACAAGACTCATTGATTTGGTGCTATTGTTTTGTTTCAAGTGTTGCATGGTTTCCAATTCCTCAAATGTAGATTAAGTTTAGAATAAGTTTTATTTGCAAGTGTTATGTTAGTGGATGGACGTAATTGTTATTGTTTCATGGTGAAATCCTTATGTTCATACAATTTGTGATTTGTGTCTTACAAGTTGCAGTGCATGGTTAGACTAAACTCAAATGAGCTTAACTTCAATTATTTGTATTTGTTGAATTTTCATGAATGCAAGTAATTAAACATCTTACATTACCTTGGAAGACTGCATCAATTTTGTGTAGTTGTTTGATTTGGAAAAGCAAAGTTGGTTGATTTCACCTGATCAATAATCATTTCTTGCATTTAGGATTAGGATAGTTTCTTTAAACCCTATGTCTTTTGCACTTTTTTTATCAACAGTTCTTAGAAATTAGGATCAAGAACTTCATTGCAATATCATACGCCATAAGTTGTAGTACTTAGAAATTCCAAACGTCTTCCTTTTGCAAGTGAAACAATAAAGTTGTCTGAACGATTATGTAAGTCCCTTTGTGATTATCAGGAAGATCACATTCATTCACTGAGTCTATCCATTTACAAGTCAAAACCTAACATCAAAGGAACCTTGGAACGTTCCTTTTTTATCATATAATTCAGCATTTGGGAAGCTTTGATCAAGAGAGGATAGGATACTCGGTATTTTATTCTATTGTTGTGTTGTCCAAAAAACATCATCAACACAACCATACCTTGCATTTGATGTATGTTGTGTAAGAGGATAATGGGTATCCAAAACAGTTTTTAGTTCATGGGTTTGAGTTTTTTTCATCAAATTATGTCAAAAATACCCCATTTGTTGTCCTAATTGGCCTAATGCTAAACTATAACAGTTAATTTTTTGATGATTTTGTTTCAAAGTAACCCTATATAAAAAAATGATATGTTGAAGAGAGGCATAAAGGGTATTCTAAATGGTGTTTAAAATCTAGGTTTGAACTCTGAGTAAAAAGTTATGTTGAAAAAAACTAGTTTGCTGTCCTACAAGGCATAGTGTCAAGTTGTGAAGAAAGTCACTTGATTTGAGGTGTTAAGATTTTTTCAAGAGATTGATTGAGTTAGTTTGTGTTTCCTAACCTACTCTGCATCACAATGTCATCCATTATACTATTGCTTTGTTGCTATCTCTTGTATACTGCTAACACTTAGCCAAAATAGCTAAGTCATCTTCTCTGGATCAAAACATAGTTCCAATCGTGTTCCTTTGCTTCTTTCCATCAATGACATCTTCAGACATCATACACAAATTTCCACCAATATGAGGAAGAAGAGGGGAGAGTTAGAGAGGTAAGTTGAAGAATATAACATCATTACAGTTTCAACAGATATTAAGAGTAGAAATATAAATGAAAACATGTACAATAAATTTGTGAAGAAGTAGATATGTTAAAGAAAGATGGATCAGATTTATGAGTATATAGAAACAATCATTAGGAGATGTAAGTGATGAGTTCAATGTAGCGATCAATTCAAGTGTAGAGAGTAGTTTAAAAGTGCAAAGGAACAACAATCATCTTTAAAGGAACATCAGTTATTATTAAAGGGACAACAATCATCATCAAAGAAGTAGAGACATGATACATCAGTCTGATTAGGAGGCAGAAATAGAATATATCAATTAGCAAGAAAATAAAAGAAAGAACTATATTTCTAGCAGAGGTAATCTACAGGAATTGATTTGCAGGGATATATAAATTCAATAATTGATAACAACAGAGAGTTATGTATTGCAACCATTCTATCATGCTATTACTCTATTAGCTTCTCATTCTATTAATCTATTAGTCCATCATTCTATCATTTGGTTATTATATCATCTTGTCATTCTATTATTCCATCATTCTATTATTATATTATTCTTCAATCTATTATTCTATCACTATATCATTCTATTCTACCAATGTATCATTCTACTCTTCCATCATTCTATTATTATATCGTGTTGTAATTATATCATTCTATTAGTCTATCATTTTATCGTTCTATAATTCTATTATTGAATCAATCAAATCAACAAATATCTAAGATATCAATTAGCAATCAAGGAAGCTATCTTCATTGGAGGGAAGTCATATAAGAACCATGAAATAATTATGTATCTTCTTTGTGTATGATGTGTATGCTTCATGTATGATGTGTATACTTTGTGCTTGTTAATATATGTATTGAACTCATTATTAATTATGCTATGATGATTTGTTTAATAATGTATAAGCTCTATGAATCTGCATATATTTAGTGTTTGTAATTCTCATCAAGAAATCATGAGGAAGAGTGGGGAAAATACCAATAGGGTGAGTAGATACTAGATTTCTTTCTAAGTACTCCACTCCAAGTTGGCCACTTGGAGCCAAGGGGGTGAGTGACTACCCTTGGGCTTAGAAAGGAGAATCTATGGGCCTCCTATTGTAGCTTTCCTTAATCTCTACATGAAATTTTTTTTGGGATAGATTCAAGGAGTTTTCAATCATAAGAGGGATGGATAAGACAACATGGATAGGGAAAGTAGATACAAGTGTATCCACTAAGTACACCACTCCATGTGGGATTTCTATGTGGCTGCCACTTGGGGCCAAGAGGGATGGTATATCCACTTTTGGGATTAGCATGGATAGCTTCAGACAAACTTATCATGTTTCTCATCCAAGTCCTATTATGATTAAACTTCAACTATGCATTATAGATATTGTGTAGTTTATGTAATATATGGAAATAGTTATGTATTTTACATGGTTTAAATACATAAGACTATTGGCAAGAGACACTGTCTTGATGATTAAATGTTGTCATTGATGGCAAAAAAGGAAAGAGAATCCACCGGTATGATAAAGAGACTTGGTGCAGGAGTATTCCTGGTTCAAGAGCAATCTTGCATGAACCAAAAACATTTACATTTCAGTTTAGTTGCATTTTAGTTCTTTCATTTTCCAGTTCAGTTCAGGCAGTTCAGTCAGGAGCAGTTTCCAGCTTGTGGTCCGGTTTTGGCATTTCACACCTTGCATATTTGGACTTAGCATCTACATTCATTCATCTACATCATATCAAGAATTCCGAGCATTTGGATCAATTACCAGAAAGCTATCGCTATCAGAAGATCAATTGTTTTCTTAGAGCATTCTAATAGTTCCTGACAATCAACTAAAGGAAAAGACTTGTAGATCATTCCTTGACTTGCAGATCCTAATGACACAACATTTAATGATCCTTGGTTTGTGGCCGACCTTCCCTAGAGGTATGTACATTATTCCATTCATTTGAGGAAGTGTTCTATGCATTTAGGTCAGACCTATCTGTGAACACGTTATATCTCTTCATTGGAGTTGTGATCTTCCTTGGCCAACACGGAGGAATCTATTGGTCCAGAAATGATATATATTGATGTAATAGATCCTTAGGAAAGTATCTATTCACATAGGAAAGATCTGATAGTTTATATTTTGATGCAAAGGAGCTTCAAAGCTTTATCTTGCGCATGTATGTAATCAGGCCTGTGAGCCCCAATTGTAAGCTTGCATATTGCTGGTGGATCTCCATTTTGAATTCTTTGATATATTGCACAACTAAATCTGCATTTGTTCCATTTCCTCAAGTTGTTTCCATTATGTTTACTCTTGCTGTACAGTCCGGACAGTTCATTCTGTGAACCCTCCTACAGTGACTACACCAAGTGGTATCAGAGCAAAAGTTCAATTCTTTGGAGCGAATTGGTGAAGGAGATTATGTAAGATCTTGTTATGAATAGATTGCCAATCCGAAGCAGGTTACTTGTGTGCAACCGATCGCTGATTGAGAGGCAATTGTCACTTGTAGCCCTATTGTTGAATTTGAGGTAGTTTACACTTGATCCTAGGAAGATGCTGCCGCGAAGAGTTCCTCCTGTTGGTACAATGGCTAATAGAATGGATGAGATGATGGAATTGATGAGAACAATGTGAATTCGTTTGGATGTTGCTGAAGAAGATAGGTGAAGAGGATTGACGCCGAGACCTAATGTTGAAAGTGATGATGAAGAAGAATTTCAATCTACTGAACAAATTGGTGAAACCCTAGAAGGTAATGAAGAAGAAGAATCGGATCAAGTAAAGATGTTGCAAGCTATTTCAAAGATTGCTTACTGGAGAGATGACAAAAATTTTTACTACAGAGGAAACCCTAATGCATACCAAAATGAAGGATATGGAAGAGAAGGAAGGGGATTTGATAAGAGAACATTCAGAGGCACTTGTTTCGAGTGTGGAGGTGAAGGACATAGAGCATTTGAATGTAATCAAGGTAGTACAAGTAAGAAGACCGAGAACACTGGAAGAGCAACCTATGTTGAAGAAGAACCTGTTGCATCACCTTGTTCAGTTGGCAATCTGGAGAAAGGAGAATCATTGGTGATGAGGAGAGCACTATTTCAAATAGAGACAAATGAGGAACCGTCACAAAGGAAAAGTCTGTTCAGAACTAGATGCAAATCCAGAGGTAAGTGTTGTAAAGTTGTGATTGATAGTGGTAGTTCAGATAACCTAGTTTCAGAGAAGATGGTGACTAAGCTGAAGTTGGAAAGATTGAAAGTCCCTAAGCCTTATCAGATAGCATGGATTCAGGATGATCATAAGGTACTGGTGAGTGAGCAATGTTTGGTGAAATTGCATATTGGGTCTTATCATGATGAATTCTTGTGTGATATTATGCCTATGGATGTTTGTCATATCTTGTTGGGTAGACCTTGGCAATATGATAGAAAAGATATACATGATGGGAGAAAGAATACATATACCATAACAGCAAATGGAAAGAGAATTGCTTTGATTCCTTTGGAGGATGATCCTAAGAGTGAAGTATGTGGGAATGCTAGAATATGTTTGGTAGATGGAAAGAAATTTCTGGATGGTTTGAGACATGAGAATATGTGTTATACCTTGATTCCTAAGAACCCTGAAGCCTTGAAGAATCACAACCGGAAGAGATAAAGGAGTTGCTAACAAAGTATGAAGACATCATATCAGATAATGTGCCTGAAGGATTACCACCTATAAGGAGTATCATTCATCACATGGATCTTATACCAGGAGAAAGTTTGCCTAATAAAGCAGCACATAGGATGACACTGGCAAAGAATGAAGAATTGAATAGACAGGTACAAGAGTTGTTGAGAAAAGGTTTGATCAGAGAAAGTTTGAGCCCTTGTGCAGTACCTACAGTGTTAGCACCTAAGAAGGATGGAGAATGGAGAATGTGTACTAATTCTAGAGAAATAAACAAGATCACAGTTAAGTATAGATTTCCTTTACCTAGGATGGATGATATTATGGATTGTTTGAGTGGAGCAAGATATTTCACAAAGATAGACTTGAAGAGTAGATACCATCATATCAGAATCAGAGAAGGTGATGAATGGAAGACTGCTTTTAAGACAAATGAGGGATTGTATGAGTGGTTAGTGATGCCTTTTGGATTGACAAATGCATCGAGTACTTTTATGAGATTGATGAATGAAGTTTTGAAGAAATTCTTGGGTAAGTTTGTGATTGTATATTTGGATGATATTCTGATTTTCAGTAAGACAAAAGAAGAACATTTGTGGCATATTAGACAAGTTTTGTAGAGGTTGAGAGAAGAGAAATTGTTGATAAACATCAAGAAGTGTAGTTTCATGAAGGAAGAGTTGGTATATTTGGGATTTGTGATTTATGTGAAAGGATTGAAGATGGACCCTAAGAAAGTAAGAGCAATTGTTGAATGGCCTACACCAGAGAGCATTGGAGAGGTTAGATCATTTCATGGATTGGCTAGTTTCTACTAGAAGTTCATTAGAAATTTCAGTTCAGTTTGTAACCCTATGACAGAGACAATGAGAGGTGATAGAAAAGATTTTAAGTGGACATCAGGACCAGATAAAATTTTTGAACTGTTGAAGCAGAAAGTCACAGAGCAACCTATTTTGGCATTACCAGATTTTAATAAGGTATTTCAAGTTGATTGTGATGCAAGTGGAAATGTAATTGGAGCAGTATTAAGTCAAGAAGGTAGACCTATAGCATATTTCAGTGAGAAGTTGAATGATGCAAGGAGAAGATATTCAGTTTATGATCAAGAGTTCTATGCCATAATTCAAGCCTTGAAGAAGTGGAGACATTACTTGTTGCCTAAGGAGTTTCTGTTGTATACAGATCATCAAGCTTTGTAGTATTTGAATAGTCAAGGTAAGTTGAATTAGAGACATATGAGATGGGTAGAGTTCATGTAGAGTTATACCTTTGTGTTGAAGCATAGGAGTGGTAAATAAAATAAATTTGTTGATGCCTTGAGTAGAAGAAGAAACTTGTTGACAGAGATGAGAGTTGAAGTGTTGGGTTTTGATGAATTAAAAAACATGTATGACGGAGACCCTGATTTTACAAAAACTTAGAAAGCATGTAAAGAACCTATTGTGATAGATAGAAGCAAGAGGTTAGATTATTTCATTCAAGAAGATATGTTGTTCAAAGGAAGTCAATTGTGCATACATAGAAGTTCAATGAGAGATAATTTGATCAAGGAGAAGCATAGTGGCGGATTGGTAGGACACTTTGGCAATGATAAGACAGTGGCTTTGGTGAGTGAAAATTACTTTTGGCCTCAGATTCATAAGGATGTTCAGAGATTTGTGCAAAGTTGTAGAGTTTATCAAGTTGCAAAAGGGAATAGTCAGAACACTGGATTGTATAAACCTTTGACAGTACTAGAGAGACCTTGGGAAGACATATGCATGGATTTTGTAATGGGATTACATAAGACACAGAGAGGACATGATTCAATATTTGTAGTGGTTGACATATTTTCAAAGATGGCTCATTTCATACCGTGTAAGAAGATAACTGATGCAATACATGTAGCTAACTTATTTTTCAAGGAGATTGTGAGATTGCATGGATTACCTAGGAGTATAGTTTCAGATAGAGATACAAAATTTGTTGGATACTTTTGGAAGACACTTTGGAAGAAGATGAAGACAAATTTGAAGTTTAGTTCAATTTCTCATTTGCAGACAGATGGAAAAACAGAGGTAGTGAATAGGAGTTTGGGTAACTTGTTGAGATGTTTGGTTGGAGAGAAGACAGGAAGTTGGGACTTGATTCTTTCACAAGCAGAGTTTGCATACAATAATTCAGTAAATAGGAGTATCAGAAGAGAACCTTTTGAGATTGTTGTGATAGGTGAAAGTCAAGTTTAGCAGATTAGACATAGTCATGAAACCCTAACCCTACCATCATCAAGGAATCTAATCTAAATGAAATCAAAGAACAATGCAATTCAAGCATAACATCACCTAGACCGTGCGATTCCTTGTTTGAGAGATGTGGACTACTTCTTCAACAATATTGCAAAAAGCTGCCATGATAGATGATAAAAGCTCAAATGAATGCTCAAATGCTCAAGATGATAATGTAGGTGCTATATGATTGCTGGATGTCTCATATGGAGTGAGAGGGTGTTTATATAGGACTCAACCAAGATCAATCGACGGTGGAGATTCAAAGGCTATGTGAATGGCTAGGATTGAAAGTTACTAAATTTAGATCCAATTAGTTGTGCATGTGAAGAATTTTAAATGAAAGTTGTATGACAACACATGATTAAGGGGAGATGGACAAGTGTTGGAATGTGATGAAAGGTGAGTAGTTAATTCAAATAAAATATTTGAATTAGTTGGGATATGAGTTGGATATTAATTAATTAAATAAAATTTATTTAATTAATAGGATAAATGAATAGGATGGGATAAGATATGATGTGGAAATTAATTAAATAAATAAAATTTATTTAATTAATTGGGATGAGGATAAGATAAATGGGATTATGATGTGGAATTAATTAAATAAATAAAATTTATTTAATTAATTGGCTAAGTAGGATGAGAATGGGATTGAAAGGGATTTTAATTAAATAAATAAAATTTATTTAATTAATTAGCTAAATGGATAATGATTTAACAAGGTGTTGCTAGACATGGACAAAGTTGGGACAAATTTGGGTGTCTACATTTTGCCCCTCTTTGATACAATGTTCGATAGAGCGTTGTGTCAAAGAAGATACGATATGCATTCGATAAACAAGTTATGCCCCAGTGTAACTGGCAGGTGATGCCCCCTCGAGAGGTAAGCCAGGCTAACCAGGAAGGGCTGGGTTGGCTCTCGATAGAAGAAAAGGCTAAAAGGAAGGCTGACACGAAGAAAATGGGGGTTGTGTGGAAGAAAATAGGCTATGGCATAGAAGAATTAGGGTTGGAAGAAGGGCTATAAGTAGGTTCTAGAATGGCAAATAGGCTCACTTGTGCTCATTTGTGCTCAGAAACTAGAGAAATCCAGAGCTCCTGAGAGTGAGAGTTGCAGAGCTAGCAGGATGGTTATTCCATGCAGGGATCATCGTGTGGAGTGAGTGAGGACACATGGATGACCAGAGGGAGCAGGGGCACCGGTATGTTTCAAAACTTTTCCCAAAAGCGTGTAATTAATAGCCTAAAAGCATAATTAATGCACACACGTCACCAAAAGTGACTAGGTTAGGAAATAGCACTATTAGGTCACTTATGTAGGAATAGAGAACGCTTGCAATAGTTTTGGTCACTTATGGGCGCGGGTAGGTCGCTTAGGCAAAAACGAGTCGCATCCTATCGGCGGGAAAAACATAGGCGAAATGCGTGGATAGAGAAAAATGTGTTGCTTATGGGCAAAGAGTTAGCACATGTAGTAGTTGAGATCGCATGTGAATAGGAGTGGCGCACAATAGGTAAATAGCTTGCATATAGGGATAATATGATCGCAAATGGTATTTGGCTTGCTTATAGGGAAAAGCTAGGCGTATATAGGATGTAGCTCGCGTTTAGGCAAAACAGACTCGCATATAGTATATAACGCACATATGAAGCAATAATAAGCGCATGCCGTAGTTTAGCTCGCTTTTAGTGAAATAGTAAGCGCATACGCAAAAGATCTCGCATGTGGGGAAAATAGAAGCGCATAAGGAAAGGCTAGTAGCTAAGGAGCTAGGAAGAAGCGCATATGGTAAAGTGGCACGCTTATGGTAGATGTAGGGTAATGGGACGCTTATGGTAGATGTAGGGTAAAATAGCAAATAGAGAGGGGCTTTGACTTTCTGCTTTAATGTATCAAAGCTCTTATCTGCCCCTTTAGTCCATCTAAACGCTTTTCTATCCCCTCTCATTGTTTCAGTTAGGGGTGCACAAATGCTACTGAAATTCCTGATAAACTTTCTATAAAAACTTGCCAAACCATGAAAAGATCTTACCTCCATTGCACTCCTTGGTGTAGGCCACTCAATGATAGCCTTTACTTTTTCTGGGTCCATCTTAAGACCTTCCTCTGAGACAACAAATCCCAGGTATACCAACTCCTTCTTTGCAAAACTGCATTTCTTCAGATTAATCAACAACTTCTCCTCCCTCAGCTTCTCTAGAACTCTTCTGATATGCATCAAATGCTCATCCCAAGTCTTACTGAAAATTAAAATATCATCCAAATAAACAATAACAAAACTTCCCAAAAATTCTTTCAATACCTCATTCATGAGCCGCATGAATGTGCTCGGTGCATTGGTTAGCCCAAATGGCATGACTAACCACTCATACAAACCTTCCTTTGTCTTGAAGGCTATCTTCCATTCATCCCCTTCTCTGATACGGATTTAGTGATACCCACTCTTCAGGTCAATTTTTGTGAAGTACTTGGCTCCACTCAAACAGTCCATGATGTCATCCATTCTTGGCAATGGAAATCTATACTTGATCGTTATCTTATTGATGGCTTGAGAGTCTATACACATCCTCCATTCTCCATCTTTCTTTGGTGCTAGTACTGCAGGTACCACACATGGACTTAGACTCTCCCTTATCAGTCCCTTCCTCAACAACTCCTGAACTTGTATGTTCAGCTCTTCATTCTCTGCAGGGGTCATTCTATGGGCTACCTTGTTTGGCAAACTGGCTCCTAGTATCAAATCCATTTGATGACTTATCTTCCTTATTGGTGGTAAACCTTCTGGTACATTATTAGAGATAATGTCCTAGAACTCTTCCAACATATCTGAAACTTCTGCTGGTACATCTTCACATTTCTCTTGACTAATCTTAGGAATCAATGCAAAGCAATGATGCTCATGCTTCATACCCTCCAAAAATTTCCTACCATCTACCAAACAAATTCTGGTAGTACTACATACCTTTTCTTCCACCTCCTTCAAGGGCTTCAACTTATGACGAACTCCATCCTTTGTTAGGGAATATGTGTTTGCACGGCCATCATGGACAGTGCTCCTATCATACTGCCACGGCCTCCCCAACAACATATGTCATGCATCCATTGGTATGATATCACACAACACCTCATCATGGTAGTCACCAATCTTGAACTTCACTAAACACTGTTCATTGACCAAAGCTCTATGGTCCTTCTGCAACCGTGCAATCCGATATGGATGCGGATGCTTTCTTCTTGTCAACTTCAACTTGTCAACCATCTCCTCTGAAACAAGATTATCAGTGCTTCCACTGTCAATAATAATATCACAACACTTACCCTCACATTTGTACCTTATGCAGAATAAACTCTTCCTCTGATTGGGTTCTTTCTCCTCATTCAGCAAGGTTCTTCTGACAACTAGGGTTTCTCCCCTTTCAGCATCTTCAGAATGCTCAGAATGTGCATCTTCATCTACATGTGCAACTCGTGCATTACCTTCAGGTCTTCTATTTGTCCTTCCTTGATGTTGTGGACACTCATATGCTCGATGCCCTTCTTCTCCACATTGGAAATAGGATCCTCTGAAACCTCCTCTTCCAGGTCCTTGCCCAGGTCTGCCTCTTCCTCTTCCTCTTTGATCACCATTGTTCTGGTCACGAGGGCAGTAGGTATTATCCCCTCTTTGATTTAGACTAGTGCCTGCTTCTTCACTTTTCTTTTGATCTTCATTATGGCCTCCATAGGGTCTTCCACCAGTCCTTCCACCTTGACTTCTTCCCCTTTGCTTGCTATCAAATCTTTTGTTCAGCTTTTCTTCCACCTTCAGGGAAAACTAGTACGCATCTTCTATGGTGGTTATTATGACTAGGCTCAACTCCTCTTGAATACTCAGCCTCAACCCATTAATGTAATGGGCTACCTTCTCCTTGTTGGGCTCTGCATGACCTATCCTGATAGTAATTTTATAAAACTCTTCTGTATACTCCTTAACAGATTTGTTACCTTGCTTCAGTCCTTGCAGCTTCTTCAGCAACTCCATCTCATAGTCCACAGGAATGAACTGCTTCTTCAGTTTCTCCACCATCTGATCCCATCTGGTGATCTTTGCTTTTCCTCTTCTGTTCCTCTCTAATTGGACCTCCTTCCACCAAATATTGGCATGGCCCTTCAACTTTGTTTTTGCAAACTTAACCCGATCTGGGTCCTCCACATCTTCATACTCAAAATACTCCTCCATGTCATTGATCCAATCAATAAGCTGTTCTGGATTCAAATCTCCAGAATATGTAGAAACTTCAATCCTGGGCCTCTTTCCGATCTTCGAAATGACCCTCAACAACCTTACTTCTACAACATCTTCATCAACCCCTTGTTTTTCCTCAGATAGCTCTTCTTCAACTTCATCTTCACTTTCTTCTCTTGTCCTCGGCTCAAACCCTCTTCGTAGCTCCTCTTGCAATGCATTGATTTGTCTTTGTAAGGCTCTAAAACCCTCTTCTATCAAAGCATTCCTCCCAACATGATTTCTTCGTGGAGGCATCTTGGTCTCCGCAGCAAACTCACAACCTTAGGTCCTGGTGCAAACTGCCTCACGGTCAGCAATCTGTCTACACACTCAAGAACTTGGCTCTGATACCACTTGATGAAGGGGGTAAATCATAAAACACACAATAATAGAAATTGAACACAGAGAATAGAACTTTCTTTTATTGATTTGGGCAACTCATTACATTACAGAAGCTTAATTACAATCAGAGGAATTAGTCCTCTACAGGCTGCAACACACTACAGCTACCATTACCAGGCTCTGGAATCTTCCACCTTCTGTAACCCCCAAATCAGCTAGGGTTTCTCTTTTCCCGCCTATTCTTGACTCTACACTTGCCCCCCTAACTCTTCTACTGCCCAGGGTTCTCAAAAATGGTTATTAATAGCCTTTTTGGTGGCCAACAACCTAATTTCAAATTTTGCATCTCCCTCCAAAAATAGGTCAACTTTTGGGAGCCATAACTTTTGATCTGGGACTCCGATTGATGAACCGTTTTATGCGTCAGAAAGCTCGTGGAGTGCTCTACATGCTAAAAACCCACTCTACCATTTTTGGCCATTTTTGGGCCTGTACGAGGCCGTTTAGTGCCTCAAACCTGAGTTTGAATAATTTTCAAGCATTTTTCAGGAAACGGAAACTTTAATATCTTTCAGCTCGTAAATGATCTTCATGTGATTCCTTTGCCAAAGGTCTTATATTTCCATTATGTAACTTCCTGTAAATTTTGACTTCAATTCGTGCCCAAATGTTAATTTTCTAAAAATAGCAGTTTACTATTTTTAGCAGTTTGGGAAAACTAAAAGTTCTACATTATTATTCAGGTGATTATGGGCCCAGAACCACAGATTTTGAGAAGAAATAGGTAGAACATCAACAATTTTGAAACTCTTTTTTTTGGGTGATGCAAGATTGCCCTTACACCACTAGATGCTCCTGCATCAATTATCTAACATGATTGCAAGACCTAAATCAAGATTCATCTTGCTTAAAGCATTTAATTGTTAAGTTATAACCCTAACCACATTAAACTTGTGATTCTAGGGCAAGATTTAGTCTAATCCCAAAAGGGGACATTATAGAAGGTATCTGAGAAATCTAAACATTGTATGCAGTGGAGAAGAGGCCATTTGGAATATTCCCTACGAACATTAGAGAAAATCAATAGTTACCCAAGGTGAGATACCTGCAACAATAGAAGATGCTATAGATCAAGAAGATATAACCATGACTTTACCATAGAAGATAAACAATTCCACTCAGCCTCACAACACAAATGCCCACGAGTTACTTTGGATCAAGTCACTATGGCTGACGAAGAAGTCAAAAATCTTGTTGACCCTATTACCTTTCAATTTCATATCACTGACCAGGTGTGAGGATTAGCCATGAAAAACATTCCCCCCTTTGCTTTACCAAATTTTCATGGCCTTATCACAGAGACCCCAAACACATTTTTGTTCAAATTTGATGTTCTCTGTCGAAGCTATGACTATACTATAGATAAGCATAGATTGAAGTTTTTTCCAGCTACCCTCAAAGATGTTGTTTTGAGGTGGTTTATGGGATTAGGTAGAGATGCAGTGGCAAATTGGAAAACCATGAAGAAAAAGTTCCTACATAAATATCAAGATTACTACTGAGGCGGGGACATGAGGGGTGATGATATATTCAAAATGAATTGGAAAGAATATGAACTCCTTGAGGATTATGTAGAGAGGTTTTTGTTTTGCCTACAAAAGTCATGACAAAACAAGTTGTCTCTGGAATCACTTAAACTTGTATTTCTAAGAGAAGTAAATGAGGAATCTATGGATGCTCTAGACCTGATTAGAGGAGGAGACATTTCCTAGGTTCCATTTGAAGATGTTTGTAAAATCTCTCAAAACCACTCAAGGTCCACAATGAAAAATACCCACAGCCTCAGGGTTTTGTCTTCTACAAAGACTATTGTAGAAGTCTCCAGAGTAGAACTCAGCAATCTTATTAAGGACATGAAACAAGATATTATAAGTCACTTGTAAACTCAATTAGATGCACTGCCTGTGAAGAAGAAGTAGGAGCAAGCAGAAGCGTCCTTGGCCGAGTACCACCCCCATTGTAGACAAAAGAAGACTATTTGTAAATGCAAGAGGATAGATAGCATAACTGAAGAAAGGCATGAGAAACCAAAATTCAAGTCGCTAGAAGGTGAAGATGGACAAGTTTTCTACATGGCACAACATAGACCATGGAAACCATGACAAGGTATGTATTGAGATCCTTTTCCATATAATACTTCATTTCCTAGTCTATTTTCAAATGCTTCCAACTAGTATATTACCCCATGGAAAGGCATGTCTCCTCTAGTCTGACAAAACTCAATACCACCTAATTGGATACCTCAACAAGGTGGATGGAAACAACAACCATACTAATCACAATTCCAAAATCAATAGTGGAAACCATCATCCAATGCATGGTAGAAACAATGGTAGGGAAACTAGAATTTGTCTAACCCCAATGCTAGCTTCCAACAATAGCTACAACCCTTGCCTCAACAACAAATAATCATGCCATGTAACACTACTTCTACACCACTAAGAGCCACTCAGTTATCTGTCCAACCTACACCTAATCCCAATAATAATTTGACTCAACTGGCATACACTAATGAAGTGTTCTAATACATGACCTATGTGATTGAGGTAAGCAACGTATAACCTCGCTTAGGGAAGTTGCTTCCTGGACCAACTACACCAATCATCATGGAACTCCCCATGGAAAATCCAAAAATAGACACTAACCCCTAAGAAAATAATAAAACACCAAGTCCTAAGTCAAATCCATTGAAGGTAGAAATCATGAACTATGATCCACCATTTCTAGACAAGTTGGCCACAACAAAACATGAACCTAAACCAAAAATTGACTTTTTTGGACAACTAAAAAATGTATGTCTCAAAATTCCTCTATTTTAAGAAATTAAGGATCTGCCAATCTACACCAAGACCATTAGAGAATTGTGTCTAAAAATCCAAGGCAAAAACATAAGGACTAACAAACTATACAAGTTGTTAGGAAGCTTGTAGACATAATGCTTGGAAATGTAGTCATTCCAAAATATGTAGACCCTATTAGTCTAGTTGTAAATATTTACATTAATGGCATTCTTATACAAAACACTTTGATTGACCTAGGTGCCACCATTAATGTAATGACCAAAGAAAGAATGTAAACTTTACAACTCGTTGACCTATACCCTACCCCCACAGTGAACTACAAGTAGTAGATCGCTCAACTATTAAAATAGGAGTCATTAAGGATTTGGTCATCACATCATATTCTTTGTAATATCTACTTGACTTCATGGTCCTGTAGCCAAAGGCCAACCTAGACTAGTAAGGCCATCGTTGGCCACAACCAATGTATTTATTGGCTATCGATCACGAAATATCATAATTTCCAATGGAAATGTGAGTAAGAAGTTGGTTTTGTATAGCCTAGCAAAACCATTTGCTAACCTAGAATAGTTAGTATGGATGAATCTTGAAGATAATGACCAATACTCAATTCATACATTAATGAACATAGGAAGGAGACCTCTAATACAAACCCAAGATGACGATATTCTACTCTCAAATATCATATAGAATGATTATGGAATTGATCCATAGTTGAATAATTATTTGACCTATGTATCATGCCCTCTACGCAATATCTTTCCTACAACACACTCATCAAGCTATACATCTAATATTAGTGTATTCCATCACCTATTGCCTCATAATTGTTATCTTAACACCACATGTATGAACATGGCTTCAATGGCATCCTTGAAAAAACAAGTTGAAAGTTCTCCTGGTAAGTCACTAAACATCAACAATCAGTTGACCATGCAGCAACAGGATGAACTGATTACCATGTTGCAAGCTCATAAAATAGCATTTGCATGGGAATGTCATGATATGAAAGGCATCAAACCAAACCTTTGCACATATCACATATATATTAAGGATGACTGTAAACCCATCAAACAACCTCAAAGGAGAATGAACCCTGCAGTCCAAAATATTGTTAAGGATGAATTAAAGAAACTACTAGATGTTGGCTTCATTTATCCCATATCAGATAGTCAATGGGTTTCTTCTTTAGTGATAGTATCAAAAAAGGGTGGTAAATGGTGTGTTTATATTGACTACAGAGAACTTAATGCTGTAACATGAGAGTCCATCACTTTCCCCTTCCATTTATCGACCAAGTTTTAGACTCTTTAGCAAGTAAAAATCATTTTTCCTTTTTGGACAGATTTAGTAGCTATAACCAAATCAAGATTGCATCTGAAGACCAAGATAAAACAACTTTCACTTGTCCCTGGGGCACATATGCTTAACACATTCCTTCCTTTTGGTCTATGTAATGCCCCTACCACTTTCCAAAGGGTAGTGCTAGACATTTTCTTTGATCTTATTCATAACTATTTAGAAGTCTACATGGAAAACTTCACAACTTATGGAAATACTTATGCAGAAGCCCTAACCAATATGAAAAAAGTACTACAAAGGTGTCAAGGCCATAACCTGTCCCTTAGTAAAGAAAAATACTACATGATGATGGAGGAAGTTATATTTTTAGGACACTATGTCTCACGGGCAGGTTTTCAGGTAGACCCAATAAAATTGAAGTTATAACTAATTTGCCTATACCTCAGAAACAAAAGGATGTCAAGAGTTTTCTTAGCCATGCAGAGTATTACCGTAGATTCATCAAAGACTTTAGTAAGACAATTGCACCCTTGTTTGTTCTACTTACTCGTGTCAAAAAGCTTTCCAATCTTTAAAAGATTCCTTAACTACAACACCTGTGTTAAGAGGACCAAATTGGAAAATCCCCTTTCATATCCATACAGATGCATCTAACTTTGTTGTAGGGGCTATCCTGGGTCAAAAAGAAGGGATGAGTGAGAGATCATCATGGACCAAACAATACCTCTAAGTGGTAATGAAAATGCTAAAAAACATACTTAAGAAACTTCACATGAAAATTTGAATGGGTTATCTACATAATTTGAAAAATATGTAGGAATAAAATTTACATGAAACCGAATGTAGTATATGGGCTACTTTTTTTAAAATAAATTTATTTGGTGAAAATTGGTTATATCAATGAGGCACTACTAAAATTTATGAAAAAAATAAGAAGTAGGTGTCCGTCCGGCCAACGTAAGTATGAGAAAAAAAATTGAATCTTTAGATATAAGTAAAGGACACATGCCTAGATGTGACACATATTTTTATGAATTTTTTATAAAAAGTAATTGTCTAACCAACCCAACTTGGTCAAAAAAATATGAAATTCAATTAAAAAAGGACCTATAACTAGCAAAGTGTAGGGTGTGACGCAACTTTCAGATTTGAAAAATGTCAAAAGGTTTGAAAGTTATGGATGTTTTTCAATCAATGTGTCTCTCAGGAATTCAGACATACTATAGGTAGAAAATTACTAATAATTACCTATTAAATTATAATCAAACATATATTATATTTTTAGAATATTGACAATGTCTCAAATATACCCTTTTGATTTTATCAAATTTGGATAAAAAAAAGTCCATCAACATCAAGGGTGAAGTCAAGGAAAATTTGTAAAAACATCTCAATTCTTCATTCACATGGAAAAGGCAAGTTTGGATCCCCAAGCCTAATTACCATGCAATTTTTTGGGGAATTTTTTTTTAAACCAAAACAGATATCCATTTTTTCATAGGAAAAGTATTTTTTAAAAAGCATTTTTCCATAACAAATATCCATTTTCCCAAAAAGGATATATCCGTCTTGAAAAAACTTACCAAGCCAAAATCCGAGGCTAAATAAGTGTTTCACAATTTTGGCTAACACTTTCACATGATTTTTTACTCCATTTCCACTATTTGGCCCATCATGATCTCTCACTCACTCAAAGGTTCAGTGAAATATTCTATATACTTCATTAATAAAAATCTCCAAGAAGCAAAACTGAATTGTAATATTATTGAAAAAGAACTCCTAGCCATGGTTTATGCCATCAATAAGTTTCATCATTACATAACCAGCTACACTATTTTTGTTCATACTGATCATGCAGCCATAAGGTATTTAATGAACAAACCTGTAGTCAATGGTCAATTCATCAAATGGTTGTTGTTACAAGAATTTGATATCACAATTGTGGATAAACCTAGTAAAGCCAATGTAGCAGTAGACTTTCTTTCCAAACTAGCCCTTGTTGCAGATGGAACCATTGTTGATGACTCATTTCAAAATGAACATTTGTTATACCTAACATTGCATACTCCATGGTATGCAAACATTGCTAACTACTTGGTTGTAAGAGTAACCCCTCCATATTTTTTACCAAAGGAAAAATGCCATTTAATAGAGAAGAGCCTTTTGTATTCTTGGATATCTGACTATCTCTTTTATACTAGCATTGATAATGTTATCCATTGATGTATTAGAGCAGATGAGGTCTTTGATATCATTTGGGCCTACCATGATGAGCCCTATGGTGGACATTTTGCAGCCAAAAGAACAACATTCAAGATACTTATAACTGGATAGTACTGGCCAACATTGCATAAAGATGTCGTTCTATACACACGCAGGTGTGACCATTGTCAATGGATGGGTCGGCCAACCAACACTAATGAAATGCCCCTACAAATATAGCTAGTGCAAGAAACCTTTCATAAATGAGTTATAAACTTCATAGGCCCCATTGATCCTCCATCAAACATGAGGGAGTACATATTGATATGCACAGACTACCTCACAAAATGGGTAGAAAGCAAGGATCTCCAACATGCATGTGATGAAAAAGTGGAAGAATTTCTATATGAGAAGATCTTCACCTGTTATGGAGTGTCTAAGGAAATTGTTACTAACCAAGGACCATAGTTTAGATCAGAATTGATTACAACACTTGTCAATGAATATAAACTCAAACATAGAAAGTCTACTCCCTAGGACCCTCAGTCCAATGGCCAAGTAGAGGTCACCAATAGAGAGATTGAAGTCATTCTTAGAAAAACTATAGCTCTTTAGAAAAGAGATTAGGTAGCACACCTTCCTAAAGTAGTATGGGCTTATAGAACCACATAGAAGATAACAACAGGATTCACACCCTATGAACTAGTATATGGTAAGAAGGTTGTACTTCCTATTGAATTTGAACATAAGACCTTAAGGACAACACTTGAACTGGGAATAAATCTATCTGACACACAACAAGAAAGGATAACTCACCTTAATGCACTAGATAAACTAAGGAAAGAAGTTGTCCATCAGATAGAGATTTCACAAAAATAGAGGATAAAATGACATGACCAGTTTATTAAAACAAAAGAATTCCAAAAAGGTGATTGGGCATTAGTGTATGACTCCAGATACAAAGATCACAAGGGTAAGTTGCAAACAAGGTGGATAGGACCCTATGAGATAGAGGAAGTATTTCCCAGTGGTGCAGTCAAGTTAACAACCATTGATCTTGTCAGGTTTTCCTTGATGGTAAATGGTCATTGCCTTAAGCTTTACAAGAAACCACTAGACAAGACAACATTTCTCCAACATTTGATACAGAACAAGGGACCTAGTATTGCCAAAAAAAATTATTGGTCACTAACAACAATAGATGACAAAGCAGAAATGGTAGTGGTGAAGCCTCACAACTCTAGCATGCCCTCCAAAAAGTTTGATTTCTGTCCTAGTAAAAAATGCAACAGTGAAAACCCTTTCAGGCACTGTTGGTTGTTCTATCTTCACCACATTTTATTAGCACACTCATGCTATAGGCCAACCTACAACATTTCATTGCTTTTAACTTCTCCAAGTACATGGCTTCCTACATCATCTATAATGGCACTATCTACAACCACTACACTAGAGTTGCCTACGACATCACTGTCAAGGCTTTCTATAGCATCTATAGTGGCACTGCTTGCAACCTCTATAATGGAGCTTCCTGTAGCATCTACATCAGAGTTGCATGTAGCCTCCAAATTAGGACTTCCTACAACCACTCTCCACCATTCCTGCAGCCACTCTCTGCCATTATTCTTACAACCACTCTACACCACAATTCATGTAGCCACTCTCCATCACCATTTCTGTATCCACTATTAGTAAATGGTTGATCCTATAGCACCATCAATAAAATGTTTCACTACATCCACCAGCAATCATGCATCATCATCAATTGATAAAACATGATGATGTATCTCTAGCATTTACATCATCTCCTATCACCACCATTCTATACCACTAGTCTGACACTTCCACCCACTCATAAGATTTCATACAATAAATTGCATTCTCTTTATCTTGAATAATAATTGTTTTAAACATGTAGCATTTATTATACTTCACATCTAACTTAGTGCTTATTCCATTTATTATTATCGTTAACATTTAATTACTACTTCCAATCACCAAATTTACTCTCATGTCTCTTCCATCACACAAGGACACATGATATGCCTAGCTAGGGGGTAAACAAAATTATTTCGAGTCAACTCATTCACACAAACCACCATCCTTACCTCACCATCATTACCTCACTCTCACAATCCCTACACATGCAATGATGAGGGTCGTTGCAGTCCTCATCATTTAATTTTAATAAATATCAATCCAAGGCGGTGTCCATGGCTGTATGCAAAAGGGAAGAGAAATAACTTGCATGGAAATCTTTCTACAAAAGGGAATTGACAAAGATTGAATGAAACAAACTAGTGTTTAAACTCTGCTAAAAGAGATAATCTAAGGAAAGCAATAATTTGAGAAGATGATCTAATTCTGGAATAAAGGAATTGTACAAAAGAAAAACAAATTATTTTATGGAAAGCAAAACTAGAACAGCTAAATGAATTATGCATAACAACAAAGCAACTAATGAAACTATAAAATATAGTCTCTGCCCTTTGGTTGGAGTGGGCCCTTGCTCCTTCCTCTAGAGAGAGACTAATCAATTCTAGCAATCAACAAATTGGTAGAACAACTTTCTTTATTCAAAAACCTTCAAGATCAAGAGTACACGCTACTGGAAAATAACAAAGTTCTTCTTTCCTTCAATTAATTCTTTTACAACTTCCTTCCTCTCTATTCTATGCCATAGTTCTCTATATATAACTATGGTTATTAATTTCTAATTGAGAGTCTCTCTAGAGTAAAGAACTTATTCATGCAGCTAACTAAACTTATTTATCTAGTTAACTAAACTTATTCATTTAGTTAACTGATTATACAACTGTTGACTACAAGGAAGACATGCAATATCTTTTAGAAAGACATACAACACTAAATGTGTATTCTTTGCATGGAATAATTACTCTCTAGTTAGATCCATTAATTTAGGATTAATTATAGTCAATCTATCATTTAGAAAATCTTGGAGTGTGTGTTGGTAGATTGGAATAATCCGTAGCAACTTCATAAAGTATTTCTGGAACATCTCTTGAGCTTATAGAATAGTCACGTTCTGTCATAAACTACTCATTTATTTTACTAGATATCCTTAAATCATTTCTGGGTTTTTTTCCCCTAACTTTCATTTTTCCATATCATTTTGAATTTCTAAATTTCATTAAGAAATGAGAGAGAGATCATGGTTTTACTGAAACTATTTTTCTTGACTTTTTCTATTATGCATCTCCGGTGCTCTATAATAGTCAGCTTTTGTCATTAACCATTTATTCATTTTAATGAATCTCTTCAAAATGCCTTTGAGAATTTGTTCCTCTCTCTTTAATATTTCTGGATCATTTTGAAATTCTAATTTTCATTAAGAAATGAGTGAGATATTGCAATTTTATTGAAACTGCATTTTTGACTTCTACATCTCTGGCGCTCTATGCATCTCTGGCACTCTGCAACTCTGAAACTCTGCAACTTGACATAAAATAGACTTTCTCTTCACTTTATTGATAAAATAACTTTTGATCTAGAGGTGAACATGTAATATCAAGATAAACTCGTGCATGGCATTGATTGTTCCATTTAGACAAGTTTATTTGATATTTAGCTAAAAATATTCAAACCCATACTCAAGTCCACTTCAAAACTGATTTAATGAAGAGAAAATATATTCTTTTATTTGACTAAATATGATACACTTTATGGTCTCATCATCACCCCCACACTTAAGAGGTTACAAGTCCTCCTACACTTCATAATCATCGTTTTGAGCTAACCTCTTTGCTTTTATTGTAGTTGCTCCGGAGATGCCTTATAGTTGCTATTCTGGTGTTCTTTGGAGCAGTTGTTCTAATAATCTTTGAATTTTCCATTCTAATAATCTATGGAGCTCATACCCTATTGTACATATGCAAAGCTGATACCCTGTTGATCCCTAGAGTTGGTGTTCTGCTAATCTTTGGAGCTAATACTCTGCTGATCTCTGGAGCTGATACTTGATGTTCATCTCTGGAGCTAATACTCTGTTGATCTCCAAAGCTATTGCTCTGCTGATTTCTAGAGCTGATACCTTGATGTCCATCTTAGTCTTCCATGTGACCATCATGCACTAGTTGGTTCTCTATTTTTTTGGCCCATGTTTTGCATGATGCATGCAAAGAGGTCTTCAACTTCTGAGAGCTGTAACAGGATCCTTTATGCTGAATAACAACTGTATCAACCTTGTATTGCTAAAATTTTGAAAACCTTCCTTGAAAATTAGTGCTTCTCAAGAACATTAGAACATAATAACATTTTAGCAAAACAACTCCCAAAGAATAATCCAAGCATCATCCTACATTCTACTTTCAATTAAGTTACAAATCCTTAAATTACATAAAATCTACTTTAAGGCTAATGAATGAAGAGGGAAAAAAGGGTGTTACTTTTAAGTTTTCATGAGAAAAATAATTGCCCCATAATCTCCCCCACACTTAAGTTCTTGTATGACCTTTTACAAGCTACTTTCTTTTTTTTTCTCCATCTAAGATTTTTACATATGGCTGAGAATTTAAACACTTATATCTCCTTAACCATTGTTACTGTGTAAAAATGGAGAGAGTTTTTTCATCATATGGTCAATAAGAACAAAAATCTCTTTCAGAATTTGATTTGGATCATTTTGAAATTTTGGTCAATTTTTTTAGGCTTTATGCTACTGAAAATTTCAAATGGGGATATCTTTTTAATGGTTGCTACTGTGTAAAAATGGAGAAAGGTTTTTTATCATATGGCTAAGAGGAACAAAAATTTCTCTCAGATTTTCATTTGAAGTTTTGTAGCTTCCTCTAGAGCTAATATGGCCACTTCTTGGTGTCAATGATTGGAAGATGCGGATATGTGGCTACTTTAGGGATTTGGGTCAAAAGTGGATTTTTGTAACTTAACATTTATAACTAAATTAAAAACAAAAGAATAGGATAAATACCTCAGGTTGCTTCTTTGTTGTCATTGCCTCCATGTTATTAAAGTTCTACTATTGGAACTAGAGCCCAAATTTGCAACAACCAATCATCCAAGATGCCTTCAAATGCGAAAATATCTGCAAGAGTTCTTGGAAGCAGCAAACTATATAGAAAAAGCATGTGCAAAGAACTTATTTGCAGAAAATAAAACTAACCTAACCTACTCTACTTAGTGATGTAGAGATAGGTTACACAAAACCATTGACTGGTTGTGGAAAATAACTTCCTTTCCTTAAAATATGGATCCATGCATTCAACTTTTTGAATGAAAAGGAAAACCATGAGAAGATGACTGAAAATTTGAACTTTGATGCTTCACCTTCCTCTAAAATAACAGCCTTCTCCATAATTTCTTATTCTAGTGCATGCATGGGCTGATTGGAGAGATCTTGTAGTCCTTCCTTACATTCTGGTGCATGCATGATTAGAGGCAGCTCTTTGTTCTTCATGGGCTAATTGGAGAGATCTTGAAACACTTCCTCATATTCTGGTACATGCATGATTGCTGGTAGCTCCTTGTTGTTCTTCATATATCTGATCGGGTAGCCCTCCTTGTAATTTCAAGGCATCCAAATAATACTCTGCCATAAAAGCTCCTCCAATGGAGACAAGATTTCTTCATTATACTCATTACCTATTGCAAGTAATAGGGAATCAATGTCTCCTTCTAAAATGCATTTTTCCTTGCTAGACATTGGAGTCATGGTCATCCAATTGAAGCCGCCACACAAGAGCTAAATATTACAAAACAATAAGGTTTTAACTTCTTTGCATGCAAAAACCTTAGGATTTGGATCTGTTGTTCGGGGAGGTTTTTGACATTAGATTTCTCTTGGGGAACTTCTTTTATCTACCTATGATGAAAGTAGACTTCAAAATAATAAACCTAAAAAGACTACCAAACTAATTTTCCCCTCTTTTTGATCTGCTGTCACCAGATCAACAACAACTCCCTAATGACACCTATCCCTGAAAATAGTGCCAAAAATGACGAGGGTCATTACAGGCCTCATCATTTAATTTTAATAAATATCAGTCCAAGGCGATGTCCATGGCTGTATGCAAAAGGGAAGAGAAATAACTTGCATGGCAGTCTTTTCTACAAAAGGGAATCGACAACAATTGCATGAAACAAACTAGGGTTTAAACTATGTTAAAAAAGATAACTTAATCTACAGAAAGCAATAATTTGAGCAATTGATCTAATTCTAGAATAAAGGAATTTCACAATAGAAAAATAAATTATTTGATGGAAAGCAAAACTAGAACAGCTAAAGGAATTTTACATAACAACAAAGCAACTAATGAAACTAAGAAATATAGTCTCTGCCCTTTGGTTGGAGTGGGCCCTTGCTCCTTCCTCCGAAGAGAGACTAATCAATTCCAACAATCAACAAATTGGTAGAACGAATTTCTTTATTCAAAAACCTTCAAGATCAAGAGTACATGCTGTTGGAAAATAACAGAGTTCTTCTTTCCTTCAATTAATGCTTTTACAACTTCCTTCCTCTCTATTCTATGCCATAGTTCTCTATATATAACTATGGTTATTAAATTCTAATTGAGAGTCTCTCTAGAGTAGAGAACTTATTCATGCAGCTAACTAAACTTATTTATCTAGTTAACTAAACTTATTCATTTAGTTAACTGATTATACAACTGTTGATTACAAGGAAGACATGCAATATCTTTTAGAAAGACACGCAACACTAAATGTGTATTCTTTGTATGGAAAAATTACTCTTTAGTTAGATCCATTAATTTAGGATTAATTATAGTCAGTCTATCATTTAGAAAATCTTGGAGTGTGTGTTGGTAGATTGGAAGAATTCGTAGCAACTTCATAAAGTATTTCTGGAACATCTCTGAAGTTGTAGAACAGTCATGTTCTGTCATAAACTTCTCATTTGTTTTACTAGATATCCTCAAATTATTTCTAGGTTTTTTCCCCTAACATTCAGATTTCCATATCATTTTGAATTTCTGAATTTCATTAAGAAATGAGAGAGATATTGTGGTTTTACTGAAACTAATTTTTCTTGACTTTTTCTGTTCTACATCTCTAGCGCTCTATAACAGTCAACTTATGTCATTAACTATTTATTCATTTTAATGAATCTTTTCAAAACACCTTTGAGGATTTTTTCCTCTCTCTAATCTTTATGGATCATTATGAAATTCTGATTTTCATTAAGAAATGAGTGAGATATTGCAGTTTTATTGAAACTACATTTTTTACTTCTACATCTCCAGCACTCTATGCATCTTCGGTGCTCTGCAACTCTACAACTTAACACAAAGTAGACTTTCTCTTCACTTTATTGATAAAATAACTGTTGATCTAGAGGTGAACATGTAATATCAAGACAAACTCATGCATGGCATTGATTGTTCCATTTAGACAAGTTTATTTGATATTTAGCTAAAAATCTTCAAACCCATACTCAAGTCCACTTCAAAACTGATTTAATGAAGAGAAAATATATGCTTTTATTTGACTAAAGATGAGACACTTTATGGTCTCATAATGCAACACATTTGAACTTAAGTGTTTGAATTTGCAACATTGTTTCAAACACCAAAATATTAGCCACTAGAGCACCAAAACCCTAGCTTATTAGTGAAGAGTAATTTGATGTAGTAGAAGTGAGTACGAGAGTAATTGTTAAAAATTTGTCTGTAGAATTTGGGTGTATAGTTGAAAAAACTCTGAAACATAAGATGGGTGGCAACCTCATTCAAAGGGAGCCCATAAACTGTACAATGCTCCTAAATGATAGGGAAATCCTTCCTATCTTTTAGTAGGTAGGGTGGATGGATTATTTTCAGAGGTTATCTAGAAGACTATGGTGATGAATTTTCTTCCCAATTCATGTACACCCTGACCAATAATGAAGCAATTATAAAAGGGTTAAGGGTGAATTCTTCAGAGGATGTCATAATTGAAGTGGCAGGGCTTCTTACAACAAAAGAGAATTTCCTAGAAAGGGGCAATGCAGCTACAACCTGGAATGAATTTGTTGAAGCAAGGGAGTAGTTTGAATATTCATCACATGGAATCAAACACCTCTCATTGCTACCTCTGTGGGTTCAAGATGCAACACATATCATCAAATATCTCACCTGTGAAGGTAGGTAGTCTGGCGTAGTCACGGTAGGAGGGTTCACAGAATGAACTATCTAGACTATGCAGCAAGAGTAAACACAACAGAAACAACTCAAAGGTATGAAGCAATTATAGATTCAGTCATTCAATATATCATAGAATTCAAATACAATCTAGCCAGCATCATGCGGGATTACAATTAGGGCTCATAGGCCTGATTATAGAATATCTGAATATGCACAAGATGTAGCTTTGAAGTTCCTTCGCACCAAAACCTAAACTATCAATATTCTAAATCATGAGAACTTGATAAATGATTTCCTAGGTATCTATTACATCAATATATATCATGTCCGAACCACAAGATTCCTCTGCATCGGCCAAGGAAGATCACAAACTCCCATGAAGAGCTATAACATGTGTACATGGCTAGGTTGGACCTAAATGCATAGAACACCTTCGCAAATGAATGGAATAAAGTGCAGATCTCAGAGAAGGTCGACCATGAACCACTGATCATTGAATGATGGGCAGTTAAGTTCTGCAATTCAATAAATGCTCCGCAGGTCTTCTCCTTTAGCTGATTAGTCTAAGACTGTCTAGATGTTCTGTTATGAGAAAACAACCAATCATCTGATAGTGATAACTTTCTGGTGCTTAGTTCAAATGCTCTGAATTTTGGATATGATGTAGATGAATGAATCAAGATGCTAAGTCTAGCTCCGCAAGGTCTAAAATACAACTACAATAGAATGCGGACCAAAATATAGAAACTGCTACCGACTGAACTGAACTGGAAAATGAAAGAAACAAACTGAACTGCAAACAAATTGAAATGCAAATTTTTTTGGTTGATGCAAGATTTCTCTTGAACCAGGGATGCTCCTGCATAAGACATCTAGGGTTATTGAAAAAAAAGTGAGTCCCTCACTTTGTTGGGGCTAGAGGAAAACCTAGACAGTCTACCTCAGCCTAAGAAATCCATGATGAATCTTCTTTTGGTCTACCTTTCCACTTCACAAGATATTCTTTGTATTGTCTTCCCCTGGTGCTATGTCCAATTCTGGTTTCCAAAATGTCTTCAATCTATTTGGGTGCTTGTTGTGGTAACTGCTTCTTCAAGTCTTCCCTAATGCTGTCATTGAACTCTATTTCATGATACTGATATAGGTCTACAATATTGAAAATAAGTGATATGCTCAATGTCTCTGGTAGCTCCACTTCATATGCATTTCCCGAATCAATTTTTCTGAGTATCCTACAAGGTCCAAACTTCTTCATCTTCAACTTGTTATATGTCCCAACTAGAAATCTTTCTTTTCTCAAGTATACCATCACTTCAGCTCTAACTTCAAATTCCTTATGTCTTCTCTTCTCATCTACTCGCTCTTTGTACTTATTGTTCATATTCTCCCAATGTTTCTTCACCTAATTATGCACTATCTTCATATGTTCTACAAATTCTTCCGCTTCTACACTTCTCTTTTCCTCTACACTGATATCTCTCAATTTGTTTGCTCTTCTAGGGTTTATTCCATTAACAATCTCAAAAGGTGTTCTTTCTATACTCCTATTTACTGAATTATTGTATGCAAACTCTACTTGTGAAATAATCAAATCCCAACTTCCTACCTTCTCTCCAACCAAACATCTCAACAAGTTTCCCAAACTCCTATTCACTACCTCTATTTGTCCATTAGTCTGTGGATGAAAAGATGAACTAAACTTCAAATCTATCTTCATCTTCTTCCAAAGTGTCTTCCAAAAGTATCAAAAAAATTTTGTATCTCTGTCTGAAACTATACTCTTAGGTAATCCATGTAATCTCACAATCTCCTTGAAAAATAGGTCAGTTACATGCACTGCATCAATTGTCTTCTTACAAGGTATGAAATGTGTCATCTTTGAAAATCTGTCCACCACTATAAATATTGAATCATGTCATCTCTATGTCTTAGGCAATCCCATTATAAAATCCATACTTATGTCTTCCCAAGGTCTTTCCGGTATTGTCAAAGGTTTATACAATCTAGTATTCTGACTATTCCCTTTTGCAACTTGACATATTCTACAATTTTGCACAAATTTCCTAACATCCTTATGTATCTAAGGCCTAAAGTAGTTTTCACTTACCAATGCTACTATTTTATCAATGCCAAAATGTCCGGCCAATCCACCACTGTGTTTCTCCTTAATCAAATTATCTTGCATTGAACTCCTAGGTATACATAACTGAATTCCTTTAAATAACATATCTTCATGAATGAAATAATCCAACCACTTACTCCTATCTGTCACAATAGGTTCCTTACATGATTTCCAAGGTTCTGTAAAATTAGTGCCTCCCTCATACATATGTTTCAATTCATCAAAACCTAACACTTCAACTCTCATCTCTGTCAACAAGTTTCTTCTCCTACTCAAGGCATCAACAAATTTGTTTGACTTACCACTCCTATGCTTCAACACAAAAGTATAACTTTGCATGAACTCTACCCACCTCATATGTCTCTGATTCAACTTTCCTTAACTATTCAAATATTGCAAAGCTTGATGATCTATATACAACACAAATTCCTTAGGCAAGAAGTAATGTCTCCACTTCTTCAAGGCTTGTATTATGGTAGAGAACTCTTGATCATAAACTGAATATCTTCTCCTTGCATCAGTCAACTTCTCACTTGAACATGCTACAGGTCTACCTTCTTGACTTAACACTGCTTCAATTGCATTCCCACTTGCATCACAATCAACTTGAAATACCTTATTGAAATTTAGTAATGCCAAAACAGGTTGCTCTGTCACTTTCTGCTTCAACAACTCAAAACTTTTATATGCTCCTGATGTCCACTTGAAATCTTTTTTGTCACATCTCATTATCTCTATCATAGGGTTACAAACTGAACTAAAATTTATGATGAACTTCTGGTAGAAACTAGCTAATCCATGAAATGATCTAACCTCTCCAATTGTTTTCGGTGTAGGCCATTCAACAATTGCTCTTACTTTCTCAGGATCCATCTTCAATCCTTCCACAGAAATCACAAATCCCAAGTATACCAATTCTTCCTTCATGAAACTACATTTCTTAAGGTTTATCAGCAATTTCTCTTCTCTCAACCTCTGCAAAACTTGTCTAAGGTGCTACAAATGTTCTTCTTTTGTCTTACTAAAAATCAGAATGTCATCTGAATATACAATAACAAACTTACCCAAGAATTTCTTCAAAACCTTATTCATCAATCTCATGAAAGTACTCGATGCATTTGTTAATCCAAAAGGCATCACTAACCACTCATACAATCCTTCATTTGTCTTAAAAGTAGTCTTCCACTCATCTCCTTCTCTGAGTCTGATATGATGGTATTCACTCTTCAAATCTATCTTTGTGAAATATTTTGCTCCACTCAAACAATCCATGATATCATCCATCCTAGGTAAAGGAAACATATACTTAACTGTGATCTTGTTTATTTCTCTAGAGTCTGTACACATTCTCCATTCTCCATCTTTCTTAGGTGCTAACACTACAGGTACTGCACAAGGACTCAAACTTTCTCTGATCAAACCCTTCCTCAAGAATTCTTGTATCTATCTATTCAGTTCTTCATTATCTGCTGGTGTCATTCCATGTGCTGCTTTGTTAGGCAAACTCGCTCCTAGTATAAGATCCATATGATGACTAATACTTCTAATTGGTGGTAATCCTTTAGGTACATTATCTGATATGATGTCTTCATACTCTGTCAGCACATCAGTTATCTCCTCTGGTTGTGATTCTTTAGTCTCCTTCTTCAATGTTTCAAGATTCTTAGGAATCAAGGCATAACACATATTCTCATGTCTCAAACCATCCATAAATTTTCTTCCATCTACCAAACAGATTCTAGCATTCCCACATACCTCACTCTTAGGATCATATTCTAAAGGAATCAAGGTAATTATCTTCCCATTTGATGTTATAGTGTATGTATTCTTTATCCCATCATGTATAGCTTTTCTATTATACTGCCAAGGTCTACCCAACAAGATATGACATACATCTTGTTGGGTGAATATTTTGTCTTCAACTAACTAAAGGAAAAATGGTTATATCAACCATAGTGTAATGAGATAAATCTCTCCTCTCAGCAAGAGGAGGTTCCCTATTAACTATTACAAACTTATTTACACTAAATACTAACTTTTAGGTGAGACCATATCATTCATTTCTCTTTTTTCAAAAATGATGTTTACAATATAAAAGAGCACTTTCACAATACAAATCTGAATAACCAAGAAACCCATGAGAGCACAATGTCTATCATTGCTCTTTTTACTGATTTACAATTTAGAACTAAGTAGTATAAGGTGCAACGATAGATTTTGTGCTCTCATGGGTTTCTTTATTATTTAGATTTGTATTGTGAAAGTGCTCTTTTATATTGTAAACATCATTTCTAAAAAAAGAGAAATGAAAGATATGGTCTCACCGTGAAGTTAGTATTTAGTGTAAATAAGTTTGTAATAGTTAATAGGGAACCTCCCCTTACTGAGAGGAGAGATTTATCTCATTACACTGTGGTTCATATAACCATTTTGCCTTTAGTTAGTTGAAGACAAAGTATTCACCCAACAGTTTTTGGCAACTCTACTAGGGAAGGAATGCGCAACTTGAAGCCTCACGCTCTGAGTTGAAGCATTATAGTTCTTTTCCATTATTTTGAGATTTTTCAAAATTTTGTTGAGTACACTACATTCTAACAAATTCATGGTATACAAGAAGCAATAGAGCTTAAGGCATTATTGATCCTGTATTTGAGTTGATGTAGCAAAATAACTTTGCTCTTTTGCCTCCATGACCTTGACTTCAACGAACTAGGAGTTTTCCTCCTACCAACGCCAGGTCTCCAATACTAGGTGAAGCTTCTAGTTCTAGTACTAGCAGAGTTTTGTCTATCCCAAAACTCAAGGCCCTTGGGGTAACACTTTTGGTCCTTTGAATTTAACTCCACCATTGCATGAACTACCTCGTAGTTCGAGGAAGAATTTTCCTAAGTTCTATGGCAATGGGAAAGTCCACTCAGATGAACACATTGCAGCTTTCTGCATAGCTTGTGGTGTAATAAGTGTTGAGCATGAAGATGTAGCAGTAAGACTTTTTGTGGAAACACTGGAAGGTGCTGCTGCATATTGGTTTTATCACCTTCAAGCTCAGACTATAACCAATTGCAACTCCCTCAAGACCAAGTTTGAGGCTAGGTTCAAACCTATAGAAGATGCACATGCCTTATTGGCTCAACTCACACAAATGAAGAAAGAGCCTCACGAACCCATGTGAGACTTCATCACCAAGTTCAATAAGCTAAGAAACAGGATTCCTGCAACCACTCAACCAATGGCGGAGAATCTTAAATGTTTTTTCATCAATACTCAGCTTCCTAAGGTAAGCTTTCTGCTAAGACAAGCTAGTCCTGCCGATCTTCCCGCAACTCAAATTTTGGCTATGGAAGTGGAAGATGATCTTATCCTTGCAGGTAAGATTAGAAGAGATTCTAACAGAAATAGAGGTCCTTCTTCTGTTGATAATTCTTCCATGAGCACCACGGATCCTATGGTGCAAAAGCTAGCAAATGAATTGCTAGCTTTGAAAAGACATATGTCACAAGGTATGTCTGCCCGTCCTTCCTATTGGGATATACTAAGGAGAACATTTCCCAACAATTCATACCAAGGCAACGCTACCAAAAATCAAGGGAAACACAATCATCTTCCACCCACATAGGGGAAGCTCACCATTGAAGTAGCGCCGGCCAACTTAGCAATTGGCTATTATGAAGCAGAACATGATCATTCTTTCCAACCCGAGTTGGACCAGGAGAATGATACTAATCTTTTTGTAGAAGGAGAAGAAGAATTAGCTGGTGACTCTACCATTGGTTTTCTGAATTACCAAGATGAAGCAGAAAGAGAAGGGGAAGTGTATGATGGAGCATATGCTATTTTTACTAGGTCCCAAAATCAGCCAAATCAACAAGACGATAAAGGAAAGGCAAGAGAGGAACCTCAGCTAGTGATCTCAATTGCCAAATGGGCAACTCTGTTGCCTTTTCAATCAAAGGACTCAGTGGGCAATATGCAAGTAAGTACATCTAACAATCCTCTATCTTCTACTTCTGTCCCTCAAACCAGTACTACCCCTAATAAAACTTAGAATGATGGATTTCCTTCCTCAGTCTCTAGTTCATTTCAGCTATTTGATATAATAGATCATGCTAGGAAGACCAAAATCCAAATTTCTAAGGTTGAGTATTTGCAAGCTAATCCCTGGCTAAATACGTCAAAAACAAGACTGCCCCTACAGGACAAGATTTTCCAAAAGTTGTCCATGATTCCTCAAAGAACAAATCCACCCAAAATAATCTTGTCACTACTCCCCTTGTTGCCTCCGAAAAATAGAACCTTTCTATGTTTCTCTATTGGTAAATGGTCATAAGTTGAGCAATTGCATAATAGATTCTCGGGCCTCTGATAATGTTATGCCTACCAAAGTGGAAGACGCCCTTGGTCTCACTCTAACCAAGACCTTTGGGAGATGCTTGTCCATAGAAAATAAACAAGTACCATTGTTGGGCCAAATCAAAGAAGCCAATTTGCATTTGTAGCCTTTCCAAACAAGAGGATTAAGATGACCATCCTAGTGGCTGATGTTCCAGCCTCTTATGGCATCGTGCTCAGGTGTAATTTTTGTAAAGATGTGGGTGGGGAGATGAATATGGATCTATCTGAAGAAAGGATACCTGTTAAAGGCGTCATGCAAAAGTTGATTCCTAAGAAAGAGGCAAAATACATTGTTACCCAGACGGCAAATCCCAAAGCCCAAATTTTGTGAATCCTTAGGAATGGGTAATTATTTCTTGTCTACTGAAGATATTTCTAGTTCATTAGATGAGAGCTCAAACAATTCAGATGGAGAATCAGAAGAGTATTCATATGAAAGTGTAGATGAAGGTATAGTAATGCCAAATTCTTCCCTCACTGATGGAGAAGAATCTTCTGGTCAAAGAAATTCCAACAAATCAAATTCTAATGAGATTTGGGTTTCAGAATTTGATGGCAATTGTTCCTCTACCGGTTCTGGAGCCGGAGTTGTTTTGATATCTCCACAAGGTGATATCTCCCCTTTCTCATACAATCTACAATTCGACAATACCAATAACATGCTGAATACGAGTCATTGTTGCTCGGATTGGAGGCTGCTCATGCTAAAGGTGTTAAAAATCTTCATGCTCAAGGAGATGCTGAGTTAGTTGTTTGCCAAGTGAGAAATTTGTATCAGACCAAAAATGAAAGGTTGAGACACTATCCCAATCATGTATGGGATTGCATAGAAAGTTTTAACACTTTTAATATCTTTGTGGTGCCTAGAGAGTTTAATGATCGTGTAGATTCATTAGCCGTCTCTGCAACCCTCATGGTTCCTCATAAAGACTTCAAAGGAAACAAGTACACAATTGAGCTGGTCTTCCGACCAAGTGTACCTGATAATGATGACCATTGGTAGGTGTTCAATGGTGATAATCAAATCATAGCTTTCTTGGAAAAGACAGATAGCTTTGATGAGCTCTATTTTGAAGGTAGTGAATCTCCACCACGAGAATATGTTTACAAAATAGATTCACAAACTGGTGAAGAGTTTCTTCAACTAAAAGGGAATAAGATTCCAAAAGGTTTGGTTTCCCTTGAAAATCTTTTTGATAAGCATGATAGATATATTAAGCACCAGCAACAACTTGATTCAAGTTCCTTTATGGAATTTGAACAAGTAAATTTGCGTTCAGAGGTAGATCCCAAAATGGTCAACATTGGGAAGTGTTGCGCTGTCGATGAGAAGTTCAAATTCATTACACTCCTTCACCATTACATTGATGTTTTGGCATATTCTTATGATGATCTGAAGTCCTTTAGGCCTAAGGAGATTCAACATGAAATTCCTCTCAAAGTTGGGTCATTGCCTCACAAGTAGAAACAAAGGCAATACAACCCCAAAATATCAGGTACTATTCTTTCTTAGATTCAAAAAATGTTTAATGTGAGAATAATCTTCCCTATTCATCATTCCACCTGGATTGCAAATATAGTTCCTGTAAGAAAGAAGAAAGGAGAAATCCATATTTGCGTTGATTTTAGGAATCTCGACCAACCTTCTCTAAAGGATAACTACCCCCTACCCATTATGGACCAAGTGTTGCAAACTGTAACTGGTTCAGAAATGTTGTCTATGCTAGATGGTTTTTCAAGATATAATCAAGTAGAGGTCAACGAAGTAGATCAGTACAAGACAGCTTTCACAACACCTTGGGGCACGTTTGCATATCGCAGGATGCCTTTTGGTTTGATCAATACTGGCGCCACATTCCAGAGAGCAATGGACCTTGCCTTTAGAGATGAGATGGGGAAGTTCATCATGGTGTATCTTGATGACTTGACGGTTTTCTCCAAACAACATCAAGATCACGTGTATCATTTGCGACAGGTGCTGGAAAGATGTCAACAAAATGGTATCTCTCTCAACCCTAAGAAATTAGTTTTTGGGGTTACAGAAGGTAAACTTCTCAGCCACATCGTATCCTAAGAAGCCACTAAAATTGACTCAGAAAGAGTCAAATCCATCCAAAGTCTTACTTTGCCTACTAGTAAGACTGCAATCCACTCTTTCTTCAGAAAGGTGAATTTTCTGCGCAGGTTCATTCTGGAATTCGTAGAGAAAACCTGTCACATTGCCAACATGATGAAGGGTAAGGCTACTTTTCGTTGGAGTGTGGAAGGTAAAATGGCATTTGAGGATATCAAGAAGGCTATAGCTCATGCTTTGGTCCTTGTTTGTCCTGACTATACCAAAGATTTCGTAGTATACAGCTATGCTTCTGAAAATACACTTTCGGCCATTCTTGTTCAACAGAATGAAGAAGGTGTGGAATCTCCCATTTCATTCATGAGTTCTCCTTTGAAGGCTCATGAATTGAAATATTCAAATATGGATAAAAATGCTTATGTCATGGTCAAGGTGGTAAAGCATTTCCAGTTCTATATTCTGAATTCACATACTGTTGTTTTGGTGCCTGATACAACAGTAAAGTCAATTCTAACTCAACAGGAGTTTGGAACCAAAAGAGGCAATTGGATTGCTAAGATCCAAGAGTTTGATCTTGATATCAAACCTACCAAGCTTGTGCATGGTAGAGGTTTGTGTTAATTGATTGCTGACAATGTACCTATTGGTTTTTTTTTGAATCAGCATCAGGGTTTGCCAGTTCTAATGCATAAGCAGATTCAGCCAACTAATACAGGAGGTTGCGTGAGCTACCTCCCCTTCACTTCTGGTTCTGCCACACCAAGGGGGGTATCCCTATAACTCAAGATGTAACCTTGACTAGCTCAATGATATGAAGATTTAGCTTGACAGCATCAGGCAGAATACTCTCATGTCTGGACCAAGATCTGCATAATAGATCATAAGGTTGGCAACATTCTTGGACATATTGTCTGGTGGGTATGAGAGCATGCAGGGGATTCCTAATCCTACTCCTACAACTAATAGGTGGAGGTGATGAAATGGGTGGACATAATGTCCTGGATGCAAGACAAGGGGTTTTGGCTCATAACTACTGACCTAGGAGCAGACTGGTGCCTATCCATTGGGCAAGGAGTCAACTAGATGTATACAACAGATGGTTTGCAACTTTCACTCAAGTTTCAGGGGGTTGAACTAATGCTTGCCTTACAAACATCACCCAAGAATGGGTATCTAACTACCTCTACTTACAGATATCCCTGCTGACATGCAACCTTACCCATGCTCAACCTAAAACAGTTTAATCCACTCCTTGAATGGAAGTTACAGATCAAGCATGCAGTATAGATATCTATACCCTAGAATCTATGAAACCCTTAGCAACCAAATTCAAAAGAAGGAGAATAACATGCAGCAAATGGAGACAAGTAGATAGACACATGCAATAAGCATTTTTCATATAACATTAACACTGAAACTAAAAATATGTGCAAAATACACTCATGCTACAACACATAAACTCCAAAATGGGATAAAACAGCCAAGATCATGCCCTGTTCTTCATTATTTACACAAAAATGCCTCAGGCCTTCAACAACCTTCAAATGAGAAACACAACCCTACTTATACAGCAAGGAGGTGCTCAGCCTTAACCACATGGCAAGTCAAAATTTGCCAGATACCACGTGTCATGAGGAAATGGCGCTCCAACATTCAATGCAGTAGGGGGAGGAGGAGATAGGAAGTGGCCTCGAGCTGCATGCCACCACCTAGGGATTCACATCATCAATTTGGCAGTTTGACCATTCACGCCATCGACCATACCCTGCAACAACTACCATTAATCAGCGCGCCAGACCTGCAGCCTTGGGAAATGTAGTAGACTGTGCATTCGCAGCTTTTCCCGCTAAGAAATATCATCCTGATATTTCAAATCATGCAGGATCTAATTATCCCACATGCACCCCACGGTAACCTTCTTAACACTTTATATACTAGGTCATGAGCATATATGATGTCGGTGATTTTGCTCCCGACGGCACCTAGTATAAGACCTTCATCATCATCATCCTCCAGCATGATATCCTATTGCTTGAAATATCACCCTGACATTAGCAGGCCTCAGCACCATATGTAAAGAATATCACCCTGACGTTAGCATCATGCTACATGATAACCTCTCGATAATTCATATCACCCTAATATGAAATATCACCCCACAGAAAATATCACCCCGCGGGAAAGTATATCTGGACCTCATCACCATATGCAAAAAATAACATCCTGATGACCAACCTCGCCTTCATGACGATCACCTTCATCAGCACAACTTGATGCGTCGGAGAAAGATCCTCCTGCCTTGTCGATACCAAAAGTCTGGCTGATGAAAATCTTGATGACGTCACCATCATATCCTACTGATGTCAGCAAACATCTTGCCGAGCTCATCTGGATAATTCGCACCACCTAATAAAAGATATCACCCTGATAATTGAACATCCTGATGACGTCATCGTCATGTCTTGCTGACGTCATCAGCATATCCGAATGACGTCATCGTCATATTTGCAACATCGGGGGATCTCCATAAAATGACTGATGTTAAAATATGACCCCTGGACCTTGATGACGTCACCATCATGTCAGCATTAGGATGATATTCGGAAGATAACTGGATATTTGGAAATATCACCCTGATAGAAATATTGGGGTGCACTGTAGCTTCACTGCAAGATCGGGATGATATCTGAATATCACCTGATATTGAAACACGATGACCCTGATGAAATATCCAATCGATAGAATATCATGATGATGTTGACCACCTCCTCATATCCGAATGACGTCACTATCATATTGGCGCCCGGGTGATATTCGTAAGATCACCCAATATTTCAAAATATCACCCTAGCAATTGAAAATCATGCTGCTAATAAGAAAATATCACCTCTACAAGATCATGACGTTAGCAACATCGAGGAAGTTAAAGCAAACATGAAGTGATAGAATAACATCAAGATGATCTTAACAAAGATCACCTGATGTTCAAACATGATGACCCTGATGCAAAACGGGTCATACTTAGAACTTTACAGTAAAATCATCACGATGATCTTAACTAAGATCACCCGATGTTAAAATATCACCCCAGCGAAAGATCATGCAAGTAGAAAATATGATGATGACCCTCACAAGTAACATCAGAGTGATGTCTGGAAATATGATGATGATGACCTCCTCCTCGAAGAAAATATGATGCTGATGTTGAAAATATTGAGGAGGCCCAAAGACTTAGAACCTTTTTTGGATTTGTTGGGAGGGTGCCTACATGTTTATATGCTTGAAAATTGACTCCTCATGCAGGCACCAATAGTACCAAAGGAGGCAAGAGATGAAGAAGAAGAAGTTGAGGATATGCCAACTATTCTTTTTATCACTATTACTGATGAGTGGTATGCAAATATTACTCATTTTCTTACCTATGGTGAGTGTCCTTCCCATCTGTCTTATAAGGAGAAAAGATCTATCAAATTGAAGGCTGCTAACTATGTCCTATGGGACAATGGTTTATATAAGAGGAATCTTGATGGAGTCTTTCTCCATTGCGTGGATAAAGCACGACAAAGTAGACTTCTAGAGTCTTTCCACAATTTGGCTTGTGGAGGACATTTTTCTACACTAATGAGGGCTCATAAGATTCTGTGGGCTAGGTACTATTGGCCCACACTATTTCAGGATGCGTACAATTGGGTACGTAGGTGTGAGTTGTGTCAGTAGTTTGTTGGAAAACCTAAGTTGACCGCACTACCTCTCAAACCAGTTGTCATTGAAGAACCTTTTCAGCAATGGGGCATCAACTTCATTGGTGATGTGAACCCACCTTCAAGTGCGGTACATAATTTTGTTCTCACCGCAACTGATTATTTTACCAAGTGGGTGGAAGCCATCCCAGTAAAGCATGCTACTTCTGAAGTGGTATGTAATTTCCTTAAGGAAAATATTATTTCTCAATTTGGAGTCCTAAACAAAGTTGTAGCAGATAACGCTACTTGTTTCTCTTCCCATGAGATTACTGGCTTTTGCTATGAACATGGAATCATTCTTTCCCACTCTTGAGAATATTATCCGCAAGGAAATGGTCAAGTGGAGTCAAGTAACAAAAATATGGTTACTATTATTAGGAAACTGGTGGAAGATAATCAGAGAACTTGGCATAAAGAGTTGTTTGATGCCTTATGGGTAGATAGGATTAGCCCCAAAAGGGTGATAGGTATGTCACCGTTTCAGCTTCTATATGGTCTGAATGTGGAGATACCTATTACCTTGGAGTTGCCAACACTGAAGTTAGCAAATGCAATAGAAGATAGAACTTTTGAAAGTTCTATTGATAAAAGAATCATGTATCTAACTGAACTTGAAGAGCAGTGAGCTATGGTAGTAGATCATATCGCTGAACATCAAAGTCAGGTGAAGAAACTCTTTGGCAAGAAAGCAAGGGCTCGTGAGTTTCAAATTGGAGATCAAGTCTTGTTATGGGACAAGAGGAGAGAACCAAAAGGAATGCATGGGAAGCTTGATTCCCTATGTAGAGGCCCATTCATCATTCATCAACTTTGTGGTGAAAATAGTTTCTTGCTGCCTCATAGTGGACAACATCTGAAGCACTTCAATCCTTGAAGTATCAGATAAGTTCATTTGTACATTTGTATAGTTTTGTGTTTTTATTTTTGTGTTTTTGTTTAGTCTTTTGTGTCTTTTTCTTTTTGGTAGCTTGACTCTATGGCCCAGTGGCATGGATGAAGGCACTTAGAGACTGGATTCTTCTCCCTTCAATCGTTTCAAAGTTTGATCGACGGAAGTTCCCCAGTTAGAGTCAGCTGTTGTTCTCAAAATCAGCTACGCTTGTTTTTGTAGATAACCCCTATGAAACTTGTCTGTTTCATAGTCTACACTCTAAGTTTGCAAATTGAGACAAGTTCTCTTGGCCTCGTGCGAAGTCACATGACATCCTAAATTGGTTTGCGACATTCCCTCAAATCAATTCCTCAAAATTTGTGTGAATCGATTAGGTTGAAAACTAATCAAAATATCAATTTTGATCATTTTACGGTGTTAGTAGAATTTTCAAACTTTATGTGCAATGTCAAAAAAATCTGCCGCTCTTGCATACCCTTTTTTTTAATTGTGTTGAGTCGGTGAAAAATGCCACTTTTACAGTCCTTTATTTAAACATGTCCGAGTGGCAATTTTTGCCACCGTTACATGTTCTTCGTTGAAAGAAATATGTATAGGCGGTAATTTTTACCACCATTGCATTATGGATAGCACATGTTGGGTCGGCAATTTTCACTGCCCGAGTAAGATCTTGAGGATCACAAACTTCAGCGGCATTTATGGCCACTCATGTTAACATCAAGAGCTTACCTTTTTAAACCTTTTTTATCATGAAAACTCATTTTATTTTGTTATTTCTTTTTCTCTAAACCTTCCAATCGACTCTTGAAACCTTCCTTAGACTGCTTGATCGCGTTGATTCCGGATTTGGACAAATTTTAGGTCGCCAAGGTTGCGTTTAGGGTTTTAGTCATTTTGATAGTAAGTCTTTAACTTTTGTTTTTGTTGTTGTTTCCTTTCTAGGGTTTTTTTTTCTTGTTTCATGAAGTGATTGTTTGTGTCTTCTTGAAATTGTATTTTTCAAGTTTTTAAAGCAAATTGTCCTTTGTTTTGTTTTCTCTATCTTTTCGAGTCATTTTAAAAAACCCTAGTCTTTGCTTAATCCTTCTCTGGCTGATGTTTTATCGGAAGAGTTCATCGATACATGTCCTACGAGAAGAATTAACCACCGCATGCCTAAGCGGTAAATTTTACCACTTAAAGCATAAACTTACATAGCTATTACAGGTGTTGAGTCGGCGATAACTACCGCTCAAACATATTAAGTTATTTTTGGTCTTGTGTAATGTCAGTGAATTTCTCTGCCCTTACACGAAGAAAACTTTGAACATCCAACCTGCACAAGCAGTAACAATCACCGCTCAAACTTGTAATATACCTCTCATGCGATGTCGGCAAAATTTGCCACTCAAACATAGATTGTTCCAACATGCAAAAGCTGTAAATTTTACCACCAATACATTTGCATTTTAGCCTACCTGTAGGGTCGGTAAAACTGGCCATTCAATTTTGCTTCCCCAAACCCACTTTCCTCCATTTTTCATCTTGCTTGCACTCTAGCCCTTTCAAGCTTATCTCCATAGTCATGATCGTCAACATGCAATTTTCCTAGATTACCAATATTTCCCCTAATTGCATGATCATGGATTTTTGTTGCAGTTTCTTCTATGAATTTTCTCTCATCACCAACGTCCTTCTGGTGATAGCTTTCTCAGATGACTGAGTTGTCTCCAAAGAAGTTGAAAGTGATGAAGTATAAGTATTAGGGTGTTTTTCCAATCACCTAAGTTACTTCCAACATTGATGACATTTAGGATATAAAGATTGGCCATGTCGACATGGCTGAGTTTGTGGAAAGAATCAAGTCTAATAATCCTAGTTCTGCAATGAAGAAGATTATTGATATTAACATTCATTTGGTGTCATCTTTCCCAGTGGTAGCCCATAATACAGAGTTTGTTCTTCAATGTACTCAGTTCTACAATAGAGATACTAGGGAAGTGGTGGATGAAAATGGCAATGTGATAATTAGATTAGATCCGGAGTTCATTGATAAAGTTTTCATGTGTCCTATTGTTACAGAAGTTATAAAACTAGTTTTGGCTGAAGCCAAAAAAGAGTATGACAAAAATTCTGAGAAGGCTAAGAAGATAATCAATACTAAATGGCTCAAGATTTCAAGGTCAAAGTTGTCTAGGTGGCCGAGGAGTTTTCCCAGAAGTGATTTTGTAGAAGAAGTTGGTGATCTTACAACTCTTCTTAGTGGGATAAGGGGATTGGCCTCTTCCTCACTTTTTCATGAGTGGATGTACCCCTTTATCAAAGTAATACTTCAAGGTAAACAAGCCATCTTCTAGGGTGAGCAAATCAGCAATGCTCTACATGGGCAATTGACTAAGGTATCCACTACCTTCAAATTCTATATGACTTCTTACCTTGTGTATATAGCAGCCTCCATGAGAATCTTTCCAGGTTTGACATTAGAAGGAGATAGGAGAGTAGTTCCTATATATTAGTACTATTCTTAACTGACATTGAAAGGTTCTATTCACCACTTCAGAAGGGTAAATGATGCTTTCTTCGCAGTGTTCTTATGTCTTTTTGACCCTCAATTGGAGCAAAGAAGAGATTCAAATGAAGCTTGGTCAGTGATGAATGATTATGGATGCATGTTCTTACAATTTCCTTCTTTCTCATATTTAAGGGTTGGCTTTTTCCAAGGTCATCCTTATATGTTGCCGAGGTTTCCTTTAGAAAAACTTGTTCTAATGGAATTATGTAGACAAATGATTGTCATACATATTAAGCAAATGGAACTCAAGAAACTAGGATTCAGGTTTCCAGTTGAAATTGACAGGTTTTCAATATCAACTGCTGCAAAGGCTAGAGCCATGGAAACTGAAATGCAGCTAGTAACCATGAAATAATTCAAATGAAGACCAAGGTTTGATTATAGGGGTGTGAAAGATAAGACCAAGAGAAAGACCCAGTTTCATGAACCTATGGTTGAAGATGTCTGGGTAGACTTAAGGACAGAAGAAGAGATCAGAAAACTGGACTATATTAGGTTATCTCTACAACAAATTGAATATCTGGGATTGGTTGATATTCCTAAAGACCTGGTGGATGATGAAGAGTTGATTGATGATAGATATAACACTGAACAGGTTGATGGTTCTCCTCTTCCTCCTATCCAATGATCTCAGAAAGAATTGACTTCTCTGAGGAAAAGGTTTGAACCTATATTGGCTAACACCAATAAGTGGCTAGTAGATAAGGGAATTGCTTTGAAAGAATTCCTTATGGGATCAGAGACTGAAACCCAAGAACAAACAAGTAAAAAGTGTTGATAACTGAGAGGGGGGGTTAATTAGTTATCTTAATTATTTGACTTTCTTTTCTTCTTTAACAATTAGTGCAATATCAAAACATATAAGCATACATAACCATGGAAGTACAAATATACTCAACACATATAACATAATATTTTTGACATGGAAAACTCTATTAAGGGAAAAAACCATGGGGTGACTAACCCAAGATTGTATTCTTTGTTAGAAGAATAAGAAGTACAAAATGGCACTTGCCAATTAGGGCTCACTACCCGAGCACACTGCTCACAAGAGGCTCACTGCCTACAATAGTTTATAGAAAGAAACCAAGTACTTGAACTGATGAGAAGCATCCACATATGCTGAGGTTCAGTTCCAGATAAGCTCAATATACTGATCTACTGCACTTCATTCTTCCTCTACTTTAGTGCTGTTGTTCTGTCACATACCAGACCTGTATTGTTATTTCCACACTGTTCTCTACTTTTCTTCACACACAACAACACAACACACACTTCTTCTCATCAAAATCCATCTAGTATATATATCCACACCAAGGATTTCAACATCTTTCTGGTTGGCATCCAGAATACTCAATATTTTCCCAAACTATGGTCTGTCAGCTGAATCCTTGCTTACAAAGTGATGCGTATCAAAGAGATACTTATAGAAGTCATCAATCATGTTGACCAATCATTAATGATCCCTCAATAAACTTGATCACCATCAATATCTCATCCGGATTAAGGTCTTATGCACTGTCGGTCAGTTCTTCCTCAGTCTTCTCTGCCAAACAGGAACCCAACACTTAGGTGTTCATATCTTTTCACTTTTTCATCACCAGAGGCTCAATCTCTGGAATGTATTAGTCATGGTACTCCTCTTGACTTCCCCAAGTCCACACTTTACTAAGATACTTCCTCTGAGAGATCCAGACCTAACTGTCAGACCTTGCTGCATGCTCTGTTCTTGCTTACTGGACCAAAATACTCTTCAGTCTGTCTTCCAGTATAGTCATACGATGTCCTGTAGATGTGTGAGATGGACTTTGTTTCCATCAATGAAAACACTCATGAGGCCACACCGTGTCTCTTGCTAACAGAAAGGTGGAGAATAGGATGAAGAACAAGAGTGACATTCCCTCTTCTTCCAAGCCACATAAGCCCAGGATCAAATTTGTGACGAAGAAGTCAAAGGCTATGGAGAAAGAATCTAAGATAGAAGATATGGAAATTGAGAAATAGAATATTGAAGAGCCAGCTACCGAGGAAATGGAGGTTGAAGACAAACCTACAGAAGGACAAGGAGAGGAAGTTTTTTCTCCACAGAAGAATGTACAACAAGAAATGGGAGCCTCTTCTCCTTTGTCTGACACACCTGTTTCAGTTCCTCTGTCTGTTTCACCCATTGACATCCCCTCTTCTAAATCTCCATCACCTTTAAAAATAATTTTTGACAATCCTCAAAATACTTTTGATGATGTTCTTCATTCCTCAGAGTCTATTCCTAGCTTGTCCTCCTCATCTTTTGATATTGGGGATACTTCTATATTTGATCACTTTGTAATGAATTATGAACAGGTTTCTAATGTGAATGTGTCAGGTGCAGTTTTTACTAATACTCCACCTATTGTTTCTACTTCCAGTGCAAGTGCAATTCCAGTAACACCAACAATGGAAACAGATCCTAATGTGAGTACTTTTGTGCTTCCTCCATGGTTGTCAGCATATACACCAAAAAGGAAGAAACAAGCCATCTCTCCAGATGACTTTGATTTTAGTAAGCTGGTGCCTGTGAAAGATAAGACCCTGAGAAGCCAAAGATTCTTTCAAGAATGCTCGGAGATAAAGGACAAATTTTTGGAGATTGCAAGACCTCCGCAGGATGCAACCATAGAAAATTTTAGTATGAATGATTATTCTATCTCTAGGGTTGAGCTAGGCAAAATAACTCATGAAAGTACAAAGACTGACATACAGTCAGCAATGGTTATTCTGATTCAGAAGTTTGACAAAGAGAAAGAAATGAAGGATCATTACAAAGCAATGGTTGAACAGTTGACTACAGTGGTGAGAAAAATTACTTTGAATTCAGAATCAGTGACTCCTGAGGCCGTTTCTGTAGAAGATCCTATCATTCAGAAAGCTGAAAAGACTCATCTTAAGGGAAGAGTGCTTGAAGAATATTTGGAAAGAATGTACACACAAGGAATCTCCCTGCTTACAGAGCTATCTGAGAAAATAGACAAAATGGAGAAAATAAGGGTAGAACTTGATGACTTGATTAATCTTATTTCTCAAGATATTGAGCGTCTAGAACATAATCATGATAAGTGGGTATAGATGAGAAGTTGAAAATAAGCACTCTGATATCAATTGGTGTCACTCCAAATAGGGATTCATATACTGAAACCAAAGAGGCATTGACATATCAGAGCCATGTGTTGAAAGATTTGATCAATGACCTAGAAACTACAAGGAAACTAAGTGATCAAAGTGATGTTAGTATTTTGCATAAGTTGGAGGAGTTGCCGTGCAATCTGGTGTCACAGGATAATTGATTTGATGATCCAAGAATTTGAAAAATATGTTCCAGAAAGAGTTTGAGGACAAAACATTTTCAGTGGCCTCCATGGATAATATTCTTGACAATCAGTTAACTAGTCATGCAAAATTAGTTACCACGGTCAGAGATGCAATTGTTAGAGCCCGGATGATTTTCAAGAACACGGTTAGTCTGGACAGTCTTGGGATGCAAGCATCATTCACCATGTATGATTGCCACATGAAGAAAGAAGGCAATGCAAGTTGAAGTAGCTTTTCCATTACTTGGTTTATTTTCTACTTTTCAGATGTACTTTTGAAATAATTTTGGACATATTTACGTGTACTTTTCTCATATGTAATTACATGTAAAAACATAGGAAGTCCCAAATCAAAAAGGACTCCTTTGTTGAATAAGTCATAGTTAGTTTTTCTTTTCCTATTTTTGCTCTCAGTTCCTCTTATAAATAAAGAGGACCCCCATTGTAAATAATCATCTTTTAGTTATTGAAGCGAAACTCTGCCAAATTGAAGAGCATTTTGAGACTTGGTGTTCAAATTGTAAATCAAATTTTATCAAGTGAATAGAAAAGAAAGTGATCGTTCAATCTTTGTGTTGAAATAACTTGTGGCATATTGGAAATTGTTCTTATGTCCTTTTCCTAATACTATCTTATCTTCTTGATCAAATTGTAGTGTGAGTGTGAATAATCTAGGAGATGTTCTAAAGCTGATTGTGGAGACTTTGTGCTACAACAATTATCTTTAGTTTGTGATTTTGTGTTTTGAAGTAAAAGATATTGGAAAGACTTTGAGCTGCAATTATCTTTTGTGATCATATGTTTTATCGTAGCATCTGGTGAAGACTTTGAGCTGCACCTTATTCTACTTAGTTCTAAATTATAAATCAGTAAAAGGAGCAATCATAGACTTTGTGCTCTTGTCGGTTTCTTGGTTATTCAAATTTGTATCGAGAAAGTGCTCTTTCATTTTGTAAACACCATTTCTGAAAAATAAGAAATGGATGATATGGTCTCACCCCTAAGTTAGTATTTAGTTTAAATAAGTTTGTGATAGTTCATAGGGAACCTCCCCTTGCTAAGAGGAGAGATTTATCTCATTACACTATGGTTGATATTACCATTTTGCCTTCAGTTAGTTGAAGACAAAATATTCACCCAACACATCCATAGGCATAATATCACACAAGACTTCATCATGATAAGATCCAATATGAAATTTCACCAAACATTGTTCACTCACCAGTACCTTATGATCATCTTGAATCCATGCTATCTGATAGGGCTTAGGGTATTTCAATCTTTCCAACTTTAGCTTAGTCACTAACTCCTATAAAACTAGATTATCTGAACAACCACTATCAATTACAACTTTACAACATTTACCTCTTAATTTACATCTAGTTCTAAACAAACTCTTCCTCTATGGTGGTTCCTCATTTGTTTCTACTTGAAAAAGTGCTCTCCTCATCACAAGTGATTCTCCCTTCTCAAGTTTTCCAACTAAACTCGGTGATCCAGTAGGTTCTTCTTCCACATAAGCTACTCTTCCACTGTTCTCTATCTTTTTGCTTGTACTCCCCTGATTACATTCAAATTCTCTATGTCCTTCACTACCACACTTGAAATAGGTGCCTCTAAATGTTCTTTTATCAAATCCTCTTCCTTCTCTTCTATATCCTTCATTCCGGTATGCGCTAGGGTTTCCTCTCTGGTAAAAATTTCTTTCATCTCTTCGGTATGCATTATTATCTTTGTCCTCCTTCTTGAATGTATTCTCTTGTCTTCTCTGCTCTGCATAAGATCTATCTCCTCCATAAAATGTTCTACCTCTCTAAAATTTACCTCCTCTGCCTCTCTGTCTCTGATCATGTTTCTTCTTCAGCTTCTCTTCAACTTTCAGGGCAAAGTGATATGCTTCTTCCAATATTGTCATTCTTACCAAACTCAGTTCTTCTTGAATATTCAATCTCAGTCCATTGATGTATCTAGCCACTTTCTCCTTTCTTTCTTCACTATGTCATGTCCTTATAATCATCTTATGAAATTATTCAGTGTACTCCTTCACAAATTTCTCCTTTTGTCTCAGGTTTTGCAATCTTTTCAATAGTTCTAACTCATAGTCAATAGGTATAAACTAGTTCTTCAATTTTGTCACCATCTAGTCCCACATTGTGATTTTTTATTTCCCTTTTCTATTTCTATCCAACTAAACTTCTTTCTAGCATATAGAAGCATGTCCTTTCAACTTTGTCTTTGCAAATTTCACCTTCTCTGGATCTTCCATTTCTTCATATTCAAAGTATTCTTCCATGTCATTTATCCAATCAATCAATTCTTCAGGGTTCAAATTTCCAGTATAATTAGAGACATCAACTCTAGGTCTCTTTCCAATCTTTGAAATAGCTCACAACATCTTCACTTGATTTGATTCTTCTTCTTCATCACCTCCTAGGGTTTCACCAATTTGTTCAACATATTGAAATTCCTCTTCATCATCACTTTCAACATTAGGTCTCGACGTCAATCCTCTTTGCCTATCTTCCTTGATAGCATCTAATCGAATTCACACTATTTTTATCATTTCCATCATCTCATCCATTCTACCAGCCATTGTTCCAACAACATGGATTCTCCTCAGGGGCATTCTTCCTAGGATCAAGTGCAAACTACGTCAAATTCAGCGATCAGGCTACAAGGTGACAACTGCCTCACAATTGGTGATCGGTTGTGACACCAGTAACCTGCCTTAGATTCAGCGATCTATCCACAATAAGTTCTTATGGAATTTCTTTTCCAACTTTGCTCAATTCACTCCCAAAGATTTGAAACCTTCACTCTAATACCACTTGGTGCAGTCACGGTAGGAGGGTTCATAGAATGAACTATCCAGACCATGCAACAAGAGTAAACACAATGGAAACAACTCAAAGGTATGAACCAAATATAGATTTATTCATTCAATATATCATAGAATTCAAATACAATCTAGTCGGCATCATGCAGGCTTACAATTAGGGCTCACAGGCCTAATTACAAAATATCCAAATATGCACAAGATGTAGCTTTGAAGTTCCTTCACACAAAAACCTAAACTATCAATCTTCTAAATCATGAGAACTTGATAACATATTTCCTAGGTATCTATTACATAAATATATATCATGTCTAGACTACAAGATTCCTCTGCATCAGCCAACGAAGATCACAAACTCTCATGAAGAGTTGTAACATGTTGATCATTGAATGGTGGACAGTTAAGCTCCGTACTAAGTCAAGAAATGCTCTGTAGGTCTTCTCCTTTAGCTGATTAGTCTGAGACTGTCTAGATGTTCTGTTCTAAGAAAATAGCTAATCATCTGATAGCGATAACTTTATGGTGCTAAATCCAAATGTTCTGAATTCTAGATATGATGTAGATGAATGAATCTAGATGCTAAGTCTAGCTCCACAAGGTCTGAAATACAACTGCAGCAAAATGTGGACCAAAATATAGAACCTGCTACTGACTGAACTAAACTAGAAAATGAAAGAAACAAACTGAACTGCAAACAAACTAAAATGCAAATGTTTTTGGTTGATGCAAGATTCCTCTTGAACCAGGGATGCTCCTGCATCACAGTCTTTCCCCTACGCTATGCATTTTAAGTTGGTAAGCCACCTTCATCATGGAAGGCATGTCAATGTTCCAAATTGTTTGTTTAATCTGTTGAATAGAATGGCTAAGGAGCACCAAAAGAGTAGGGATACTTCATTGTCCCATCATTGTCTCATTCAGCTACCGATTAAAAAGAGTTTAAACGATTAGTTCCTAGATGTATCTTGGAAAAAGTTTTGGAGGCTTAATAATATTAAAAAGAGGCTCGACGTGGGACCACATGGAAAAAAGCTTAGAATGAGACAAACCTAGGTCCCTCAAATAGAGGATATATAAGCAAGGAAGAATAAAATTGAGGAAGAAGAGCTTGCAGCAGCCTCTCATGAGCATGTAGCTCCTTCCTATGATCTTGCAACATCTTCACAAGATCATGCAGTGTCTTCCCATGCTCCTACAACATCTTCACAAGATCTTGCACCATCTTCCCTTTATCCTATGGTATCCTCACATGAGCCTATAGCACCTCCAAGCCATGAAATATATTCACCTGTGCATGAAGCACCCTCACTTACACATACCACTCCACCAACACAACATGTAACTACTATTGTCCCTTCCTCCTCTACACCTAAGAGAGAAAAAAAAAAACTTCTCTCGCTAAGCAAAACAAAAAGAAGTAGAAAGCTACCTTAGTTCCAACATAAGCTCACTTAAGGTGTTCATCCCACCTTAAAAAGAAAGGGATGAAAACAAACATTTCTACCTTATCTCCTCATCTAGTTTTCCTAGAAACATACACTAATTCTAAAAGGGAAGATCTATTTGTTAGCAAGAAACATTTTGATACATCTAGAAGTCTTGGATTTGATCCAAATAAAGAATCAACACCTTCCTCTAAATCTATTGATTTGGTTCTTGAGAAAGAATTAACTCCTACGAAGACAGAGGTAGGAGATGAATACAGATTGCTTTGTAGAAAATTGAGCAATTGGACAAGCAGCTTAAGGCATATGAGAAGAAAAAGAGTGAGCTAGATAAGCTAGCCAAACTAGCAACAGTAGAAATTGATAAGTAATAGGGGAGATCTAATAAACAAACATATAATTGTGGATGATAAAATGACTCAAGACAAATAATGGAAGATAATGCAATATAACTCAATACCTTCACCTTAAATTACTCCTTCACACTTGATAGAATGGAGTAGAGTGCACCCAAGCTCCACTAGCTTTGTTCTCTTAGATATTGATTGATAATATGATATGTTGATTTTTCATTTCTATAGCATAACTTTGCATAATAGATAAATATGATAGATCTATGATTATTTTGACAGCATGATGTTGCTTGGAAGGTGGATGTCTCAATGGCTTGGTTGAGGCTTGATCAATAGAGGTTGGATATGATGAATGAAGGGATATGATTAAAATATTAGATCAATGGCTAGAATTGGTTGAGAGCACATTAGGCTAAGGATAAGGATTTGTAGGGAAATCAAAGGAAGCTTCTAGGGCTTATCCTTCTGTGAATGGCTAGGATTGAGAGATGTAGTATGGGATGGATGGTGGAGATGGAAAACTCATTTATTGATTGTGGCAATTGGATGAGGATGAGGACAAGCTACTCATGTGACTCTCAATAATTAAATTAAATAATAAAATTAATTAATTAATTATTGGAGAAGGGATAATGGGAGGATACATTAATTAAATAAATATTTTGGCTAAAAGGGATAAATGGATAAATTAAATAAATATAATTTATTTATTTAATTTAGGTGATGGAGGAAATGGATTAATTAAATAAATATAATTTAATTAATTAATTTGGGAAAGGGATATGGTAAAGGGGACTCTTAGGACAAAAGTGTCGCAAGCTGGTGTCGATAAGGTGATGAAAGTGATATGGTCAATTTCAAGTGTCTATATTTTACCCCTCTTTGAGATGATGTTGCAGCTAAGAGAAGTAACATCATTTCAAAGAAGATAAGGATATGTATAGAAGGGAAAAGGATACAAAAGGATGCCCCAACCACTTAAAGAAGTGACAAGGAGGTACGATGTAAGGATGGGATGCCCCCTCGAGAGGATAGGTGGGTTGGAAGACATAATTATGCTCTTGAAATGGATTGGCTAAAGAAATGCAAGGGGATGGAAAAGAAAAAAATGAATAAAATGGATGAATGATACATCATGTTGCATTAAGTGAACAACCATATAGTTTGATATAGCACTAGGCATTATGCACCAAGGTATAAAGACCAGGGTGACGATGTGTCGTGTGTATGAAAGACTGACTCAAAAAAGAAAAGGTCACAAGCACACACATGCTTTTGGGCACCATTATATGGAAGACCATGGTGTCATTGTAGCAATATTTTGTAAGGACTTGATACAAATGCAAGATAAAATGATAACACACACAAGAAAGTAAGCAAGCATGCACAAATGATTCAAAAACAAACAAGGTATTGCTCATGTGTCAAGTTGTAAACTGATGATTGATTGATTTATGATTAAGATAGTGTTGTCATTGTAGGGAATGATATATCCCATTGATGATGATGATGATGATTGATTGATTGATTAGGTTGGGTTGATAGCAAGATTGGAAACAAAACCAAGGATGCAATTGGATAATTTGTCTAGATTGTTTGACTAGATTGGTATGGATTAAGAATGACTTACATTTGGATTTATTGCTTGGATTTTTTGGGAATTTTTTTTATTTTTTGGGGTTTTTTAAATGTTATGATTTTTTTTGGATTTTGGATATGTTTTGATTTTTTTAGATTTTTTTGATTTTGGAAATGTTTTGGGATGGCATTGGATTGCGGTTTGGATAGCATAGATGCTAGATACCAATGACAAGGGAAAACTAGATCTAGAGGCAAGGATGAAAGGATGATTGGATAGATGGACAAAAGGATTATGTATGGATGATGGGAAGGATGGAGGAAGGGGGGTAGGATGTGATCTCCAAGGACTATGTCACATAGGAAGAACATATTAGTGTCTTGAAGAAGAGTCTACCATCATTCAAGACATCTTATGGGCTTTCTTGGGCTCATGAGTAGCTTGAAGCAATTTAGCTACAACATCAAAATTGGGATCCGCCATTTGAGTATATTTCCTTTTTCTTCCAACATTCTCTTTCAATCATGGTGGAGGTGGTAGGCTCATTTGGCTATCAGGTACTAAGGGGGGTAGGGAAGAATTGGAATGAGAATTAGGAACCACATTGTTCATTGTTTGTTGATTGGGGGGTCAAGATGGAGGAGAAGGGTTAACATTGATGTTGGATACCAATGGTGGGGAAGAAGGAACTGCATTTGGATTTGCTTGTGATGGAGGAGGAGATACATTAACTTGAGGTGGGCAAGAAGGAGAAGTGTTTGGATTTACCTATTGCTGATACCCTATAGACTCTTGTGTTTCTGCATCATCTCCTTGGGGGGCTCTTCCTACTTCTAACTTCTTCCTTGGCTTCTCCTCTTCTACCTATTGTGCCTTGCACATACACCCCACTTTTTGCATGATAAAAATGGGAATTCCTCTTTTGCTTAAGTCTTTTGGTGAGTTTTCCCAGCCTCTTTGGGTGTTTCATCTTGTTATGAGTGCTCTAAGTTGTGGTTGAGTAGCCTGGTCTAATTGTACAAGTTCATGATCCATCTCATTACATTGACATATTTTGACAATCTCTTGGGTCTTAGTTGTCTCACCTATTTTTAAATGCACTTTGATGATCTATCTACTTTTATGATTTTTTATATGCTTTGATTGGGTTGGTTTTCACATGTTTTGGGTTTGATGAGTCTTGATCAAGTATGTGCTCATTGTTTCATCTAGTTTGCATGGAGTTACAGTGAATGGTCTTGTCTCATTTTATCATGCCCGTAGCCATCTTGACAAGTCCTTCATGGCTGATTGAATAAATCCAATCATTATTACACCTAAAATGGTCAAAAAATAGTCCTAAAACTAAATTTTGACAACCCAAAAACCCTAGGATAGCCATGAAGAAGCTAAATTTATGATCTTGTTTTGGCCTCTATAATGGACTCAAAAGACATTTTTAAATTGATGGGAGCCTTTATCAGATAGTGAAGATGGAAAGGTCAAGAGGATGCATCAAGAAACCAAAGGAATCAAGGGGAAACCATAAATTTAATGACAATGTAATCCCAATGAAATATCAACACAGATAGACAATCAGTAATTTGATCATATCTTTAAATATACAATCTGTGTATGGCTAATTTCTTGTGTGGACATAAAAATGAAATTCCACATATTCCCTAAAAATATTAGAAAATCCCATATTGTAAAATAAAAGTTATGGAGGTCGCAATAGACTTTTTTCTCATGACAGGTTTACCATTGTTTTTTAAAAACAAACAAGTTTTGATCATTATTTGTCAACTTGCACATGATTGATCCATGATGAAAATGGATATGATTTGATATGTATTGAATTAAAATTATTTTTTTATGAGAAATTTGATTCTTGGATTTGCTGGTTGCAGTTTTAAGAGTTTAAAACATGAAGGGAACAACTAGAGCCATCATGGAGAGATGAAAACCTAGAGACACCTTGTTGTCCCAGCCATGTACAAATGTGATTTTCATGCCCAGATCACTGTTGTAGGTGCCTTCAAAATGAAGGCAATATGATGTCAAGGATGATGAATACAAACCCTAGGATATGTAGCAACACAAAAATCAGACCTAAGATACTACATTGTACATGCACATTTGGAGCACAAAATGATGAAAAATGAAGGGAACAATGTCATGCAGCTGTTGGAAGATGGATTGTGCCTCCTTGTACCTGATTTGAAGCCCTATTCTTGACTGATGCAGCCTTTCATAAGTGTCCATCTTATTGTTCCAAGTCTAAGATGAAGATTTGAGGTGGAAAAATGGAGAAATCATGAAGTATGAAGGTTGGAAATACATTTTGTTGTGATAGATTTGGTCACCTATAGCTGGATATTGTTGCTTGCACATGAAAATAGATAGCTACAACCACCCATGATGGAGAAAATGACTTTCTACAAATGCTAATTTATTTTTTATTAATATTTGTATTACTACAACAACTTGCCTGGGAGTTGTAGTTACAAATATTTTAATATTTTTTGGCTTCCAAAAGTTACCTTTTGTCATATTTAAAAAAACTTAGTAACAAAAGTAAATAAAATATTACTTTTTGATACTAAGGGAAGCTTGTTGAGGAAGCCAAATGGGATGAAGTGGAATATTCCTTGCCACCAAAATTGACTTGTGTTGGAGCATCAAATGTGAGTCATTGGATCAAATTGATCATAGCAATTGGATTTTAGTAAAAAAAACTTAAAATAGAAAATTGGATTTGAATATGTATACAGTTGTTCAACTCATTGTAAGAGAGGTAGAACCATTGAGAATTGGTGAAGAACAATTGGTTCTTGTTGGTGTTTTGGAAAAAACTCATTGAAACTCATTGCAAAACAATTGTACTATTGGGATTTGAGGGCAAATACATAGTATTTTCTGATTTGTCATGTTATTTTTCATGGTTTTCTCCACACCAAATTTAGGAATTGTTGATGTTTGTCAGTCTTTTGAGCTTAATACAAGTTTACTTCATGGTTTCTAATCCATAGTGTGAATGGAAATTGTTGAGATTTGTTGAACTTGTCATCATACAAAGTTTGTTTCATGGTTTCTAAACACCAAGATGAAGTATTTATTTCATTTTCAGCTGAAGATTCATGGATATTTGATGAGTTTGCAAAGTTTTTATACCACTAGTAATTTGCTGATTGTAATTTACCTTGTGTGGTTAGCCTGAACACCTAATTTCACCATTTAAGATTGCACCTCCTTGAAACTTGACTGTTGGGTTTTCATGATCAACTCAAGGATGGTTAAATGTGTTTGCAAACTTGTCTATCCATTGTTGAAGCTGAAATGATGGAATGGGTTTAAGATCTAGTTAGGTTTCTTAGTATCCTTTCTCTATCTTGCTTGCTTTTGCACTTTTTTATTAGATCTAGTTAGTGTAGAGTTAGAATAGGGTTTTCAAACTTGCATGTTGCTGTTATAGAGTTGATATTTCATGAATGCAAGTTGATATATTGTTGTTTATAATCTGAAATGATACATTTTATGGAAATATATGTTTATATCAGTTTGTATATGCATTGCTAAATGTGAAAATTGATTGGTTTATGCGTAGTTTAACCTTGTGTGTTGGAGTTTGTCCAAATTCATGTAGACCCCTTGATTGGAATAGAAAAAGGAAATCATACAACTAGGTTATCTTGTTAAGGCCAAGACCTAGCAGTATAGACATTGGGGTAGTCATTTTCCATATCTTTGGGATTTGATTCATTTGAGGAGAGATAAAATACTTAGTATTTTATCTAAGTTGTGTGCAAAAAAACCCATCAACACTACCTAACATTGACTTTTTAGCTTTGCACTTTTATCTAGGTCTTCTTCATCATCACCTCTCTTAGGAGTAGTCCTGATCTAGTGGTGTATGTCATGATATGGGGATATTGTGTTAAAGAACCTGCAACCTACTTTTGTTTTCTTGAGTTTGTCTCCCTTTGTGATGCCCTGGTTGATTTTGTCATTTAGCCACTTTTGGATTTTGGTAAATAGAAATATTGATCTCTCTTATATCTATGACCTCCCTTTCTGACCACCTTACTTTGGGCAAAGGTTTTGTCTAAATAGTGTAATAAGCCTCATCTACCATATCAGTTCCATCATCAATCATATCAAGAATGTCCCAACCAACATTAAAAGCCCTTATTTGATTTATAGTTAGCCTCATCCAATCTCTTCTTCTGACCTCATGTTTGTCCATGCAATCCTCCTAATAATCTTCTAAGTGAGATTGATACTCATAAGAACTTCCTATATGCAAATTATTTTTGACATAATTCTTGTTGTCATAAGACAGTCTTGTGGTAAAGGTGTGGAATTTGAATTTTGACATAATATTATCCACATTTAGAGCATCTACATGAGATATGCAAGTATAATATGTTAAATACATAGGGAAAGGATATCCCCCCTTTTTCTACTCATGATATTTCTTTCTTGCTTCACCCATCTGTCTACATACTTCAAGAAATATAATGTAATCACTAACATATCTTGGCAGTTTATATGCAGCATTTTCAAAATCTTTGATTATTAGGTATGTGAACCTATTAAATTGGATAAAATAACTACCATATTACATGATAAGTTGGGTTGCCTGTGGAGAAATTCTAGATTTAAGATTGCCATCCATTTCCCTTACATTGAACATGTAAATGCATCATTTATCCTCCTATAATCCTTATTTCCATACTCCGCTTGCAATTGAGGATAATAATCATATACTTGGGTTTTATTTATGAAAGCTCCAATAGTCTTCAAGTCGGGTCATGCTTCCATACTAGCAATGGCATAGAACAAATAAGAGGATATATAAAAACATTGTTTCTTTTGAAATTTTGTTATTTGATCATGAATGTGGTCACTGATCACCTTTCCCTAGTCTACATGTTGAGAAGAGTAACAAATGATTGTGATAAATTGGCACATCCAGTGGCCAAATGTGCTAGTATCCTTATCTCCTACCACTCTATGAAGTAGGGTAATCATGTCTGAAATGTTGTCTTTGAAATGTTCCCTTTGCAGTGTCTTAGGGATTTGTGACTTCCCCTTTTTTCTCATTCTTTATAACCAATATTTGGTCATGTTGTTCAGACAAATTATTCTTATCAATATAGTAGTTCCAACCTCCTTGTACAAACATATATGCATATTCTTCTCTCACCAGCAACCTAAAGGTAGTACTTAGAGATGCAATATCCAACCTGACTATCACTCTACCATTCATAATTCTCACTTCTCTAGACTCATAATGGTAGTTTCGTATAAAAGCAAGGACCAAATCAAGTCATTGTACTACTAATGGGAATCCTCTTGCATGAGCTAGTCCACTTGAAAAAGTTGCCTCAACCATAGGAGCCCTAGGATTTGCATTCATTCTTGTCCAAAAATCTTTCAAATTGATATGCCCCAGATCACTGTCCTTTACCTCCTCTAAGTGATTTTGAATAATGGTTGAAACATCAAACCCCCAGTATTTATATTTCATCTCTTATGATGTGAATAACAATAGAGTTAAATAGGTGATAGCTCTAAGTATATTTTGGTATGAAGCAAGGAAAATGGGATTTTTTGGGAGTTCATGATGTGTAAGATTCATAGAGCTCATGAAAATCATGGTGATAAACATGGGGGAGAATTTAGGCAAACTTCAATATATGCAGTGATTTACAAGAAAAATAATAGCAGTACACCTTACTAACCTTCAACAAAGGCAAATTGAGGCAGTGAGCTTGAACCGATGGAAAGTAGCAAGCTATGATAGTGAACATGAACTTCAGTGAGAAAAATGTGGGTTTGAAAATAATGTATAGAAATGAGATCAAAATCCCTTTTTATAGCCTAAAGCTAGGTTACTTCAAGTTCTTCTTTCCTTTGAATCACTGAAATAAATGCAAGAAGAGAACTTTCGGCGTTTCAACAAAATGTGTCACATGTGAACTTTCTTTCAGTGAACTCCCAAGTTTGTGAACTATCAAATCTCTTGATGTTCTCGCATTTTGGCAAAATTTGGAACTTTCAGACTTTATTTCTTTCTAACTCCTCTAAGAAGAGATTGATCTTTGAAAACATTAGCATTCCCTTCTTTGGCATTTTTTATTTTTGGAAAACTATAGAACTCATGAACCTTGTTTTCATGAATCCTTTGGTTCACAAACTAAGTAAATCGCTGAAATACTTTACAAAGAGTTAAGAACAAAACTGCCTTTTCAGCTAAAACAAAAAATTGTGAACTAAGGAAAGCTCTAAAACATGAGACATTGTATACACTCCTTTTGGCAAGAAAAGAGGTTTACGAAGTAGGAAAAGATTTGAAAAGGAAGGAGAAAGATAAATAAAAATAAAGTTTTTGGCAAGACGAGTGGTTAGCGAACTTGGCAATTTGGGAAAGAAAACAAGTGGAAATTAACTTGTTGGCAGTTTGATAGGTTTACAAAGTTGAACCTTTGTCGAAAAGAAAGACAACAAATAAGAGTGAGTATGAATTTCAGGAAACTGTTAGGTTCACAAACTTGTGAACCTACTAAAAAGGTTTTCCACTGAAGGATTTTACCGAAATGATAAAACAAATGACTTTGCCTAGACTCAAAGACCAAAATTTGAAGACTTATATGGGGAAAAGGAGACACAAACCCAAAATGACCAAAATATTTACACATGATAAACAAGTGTAAAATTTTGGGTAACATGTCTAAGAGACCCAAGGTCAGAGTCAAGAGATCTGCATTGAGAGCCCAGGTGTGACAACTTCAAACTGCATTGAAAGAGGATTGATGTGGGATATCATCATCTTCCTTCCCTTGTTTGTAGATAATAGGGAGCATTACTTCCCTTAAGAGGGGTGCTCTCCCCCAGATATGCTCCCAACTTCTCTTTCCAGTGTGAGAGAGATAACTCTTAGCCTAACATGAGTACTCGACAACTAGTTGTTATCTTACCAGATCTTCCCATACCTTATGAAGAGTTCATGGAAATGTGATTATTATTCTTCATCTTGCAACAACTAGATCCTTCAAGGTACTTATAACAACCTAACTACTTTGCCATTCTAACTACTTCCTATAGTAGATAAGACTGCATTTAAACTAAATAATTTTCAAAAGTAGCTAACAACCAAAATTGAGTATAAAATGCAGCTTTCCTCTTCTCTTTATAGCCGAGACTATTGATATTAATTCCTTAATTATACTCTAATATGGTTTAATGCAATTCAAATTCATCATTCACCTAGTCAAGCTATCTTTTCAACCTATAAAACTCGAGGAGATAGATATGAAACATCCAAAAGTGTCTTTAGATTGTTGCAAGTATGTGCTAATTGGTGTTGTCATTGATGTCAACATGTTTGTGTTGTCATTTGTGTTAACTATATCTTCTAGCATTGTTGTTTGTTGATTGATTGAAGAACACTATTTGAGTATTTTTCTCTACATATTTCCTATGTTGAAGACTAGAGTATGAGCTTTGGATATGGTTTAGAGAAGTGTTTGAAGATGCTAAATCTAGAATTTGGTGGTCTGGATCATTGTGCAGAAAACATTGTATTCACCAGTATGAAGGTTGTGTGCCTGGCAAGGTTTGCAGAGTGACAGGGAGAAAGTGTTTTTCTCTGTATTTCTCCACAGATTGGATTTTGGCTTTGTGGTTCTGGACTTAAGCTTATAAGGTCCTTAGTCATCTGTATTCTAAAGGATATGTGATTTGAAACTCTGGAAAACAAGTTTCCAATTAGCAAAGTTTGATAGTGTCTGATTGAGAATAGTTTGTGATCCATCTTCAAGTGAAATAGGTTGAGATCTGTTGCGGTTGATTTTTCTAGTTTCCAAATGATTTTGTGATGTTCATGGTTGTCCCCTAAATACATTAAAGGCATGTTCTTGATCCGCAAGTTGTAATGAAGATCTTAGAAGCATGTGGTCAAGTGTTCTTGATGATTGCACCTGTATGGCCGAGCTGGATGATTAACACTCTTTGCAGATGAATTTCCTAATTTATAGAAGGGTGTGGTAGCGTGTGAAGATGTAATTGATTCTGTGCTAAGGCATGAAGTGTTTCTCCTTTATTCATTTAGTCTGCAAGTTTATTTAGTTCTAGTCCTAATTTGATGTATGTATGTATGTATGTATGCCGATCTTGGAGATTGTTCCAATTGTTGATGATTGTAATGTCGACCTTGATGTGCATTCCAAGGTTGATGAATTGCATAAATATATGTAATGAAGTCATGAAAGAGGTGTGATTGTGTGAAGATGTGAAGATAAGTGTGAAGTGTAAAAGCATAGCAGAGGAGTTTTATTGCGCTTCAATGGAACTAAACTCAGGCATGGTGTAGATGCTACTTAATCAGTTCAACCCTTGGCAATGAGCCACCCCTGGCAGTGAACCAACCCTTGACAATGAGCCACCCTTGACAATAAACCACCCTCAGTAGTGAGCCATCATTTGATATTCGGTATTGTTACTACATTTATATTGTGAGCTAACACTCACCATGGTTTTTCCCTATTTAGGGTTTTCCATGTAAAAAATCTAATGTTCATGTGTATGTGGTGTTGATGTGTTCATGTTTTGTTTCTACTATTCATGTTTAATGCTCATAACAGAATAAGGAAATACGTTAAGTGGTTGTGAAATTAATTGTGGTTTAAAGAAGTTAAAGTTTTGATACAACTGATTCATCCCCCCCCCTCAGTTGTCTTGTGCCACTGAACAATTGGTATCAGAGCAAGGTTCCTTTGAAGAAATCCTAACAACTTAAGGTAGATTCAGGATGGCACACAGGAAATACATTCCCCAAGTTGATGAAACTAATTATGCATACTAGAAGGTACGAATGCAAAGTTATCTCATTTCTCTTGGTTATAATGTTTGGGCAGTGATTAAGAATAAATACACAGTTCCTAAAAATTTGGATTCTGAAGAAGAGGTTAAAATGTTTGAGGATAATCACAAAGCTAAAAATGCTCTATTAAATGCCCTGTCTAACACTGAAATGGAAAAATTTGTGAATCTAGAAATTGCTTATGAGATTTGGGACAAATTGAATAAAATCTTATGAAGGTGATGCATCTGTCAAGAAGGACAAGTTGCAGAATTTGAAGACCACATATGTGTTGCAAGTATGGGCCTAACTGGTGTTGTCATTGATGTCAACATACTCATGTTGCATTAATGAGAAGGATTAGATGAGCAGTGTGCTGAGGATATTGAGAAAATTAGTCTCAATCAGGAATAGTGAAGAATAGTGATGACAAGAAGGTAAAAGTCCTTAATAGGTTGCAGATCAGAGGATGTAGTTTAAAGGGTTTGTAGATATAAGTCTTGAGATGCTCCAGTCAAGTTTTTAGAGGTCCGCATGAAGATCTGAAGAAGTTATGGTCACTCAAGTACAACCGGTTCTGGCAAGTGTCCAGAGGTGACAGAGTGACACAGATACGTCTGGTGAGGTCCGGTAATACATTATCCCGTTCTGCGGATTTGAGGGAGTGTTGAGGACGTCTCTATGAAGTATCAACTAGATTGGTTCATGGTTTGAAGGTCCAGAAGAGCCTATTCATTTGTGACAGTGATGACAGACTGTGTTCTTGAAGCTCCGGATGAAGGAGAGAAGAATTCTAGTAGGATGATGAAGTGCGGATGTTCTTGGTGATACAGGGAAGGTTATGATGATCGTTGGATCATGTCCAGTTCATGTTGGTGGTCTGCATTGAAGTTAGAGTTTGCATTTGAAGAATTACCACCAGATATTGGTGTTCTTCTTTAGACTGGCCGACCGGATGTATTACACATCTTGTGGATGTTCTTGTAGGTGTTTGCCAACTTAGATGATTGTTCCTAAGTTGATGCGTTGTATAAATAAGGGATTGTGAAGTCATTTTGAAGTGTGTCTTGCGGTGATGAGTGTGTGGTAGTGAGGAGAAGTGTGAAAGGCAAAGCAGAAGTATTGGGCTTAAATGGAACTAATTCAAGCATGGTGAAGATGCTATTTTCCAGTTCATAAAGGTCATACTTATTTCTTTGTAGACAGTGTGTCTCTTGTAGGCAGTGAGCCTCTTGTGAGCAGTGTGCTTGGGCAATGAGCCCTAATTGGCATGTGCCATTTGTTCTTTCTATTCTTCTAACAGAGAATACATTCTTGAGTTAATCACCCCATGGTTTTTCCCTTAACTGGGTTTTCCACGTCAAATTCTTGGTGTTTTATGTGTTGATATGTTTTTGCTTTTGATTTGAATGCATTATGGTTCATGATTAATATTCTGCTAATCCCTAAAGAAGATTCAAGTGTTTAATTTGAGAAAGTTTCACACAACTGATTCACCCCCCCTCTTAATTGTGTGCCCTAAGTTTAACAATATGAAACCATGTGAATGAGTGAAGATGAGAACATAAAAATTTACTTACAAAATATTGAAGCTGTCAGAAGCATCAATGGTCTTGGTGGAGATTTAAAGGATGAAGATGTTATAGATAAGATACTCAGAACTCTTAGACCAAATCTTATAGTCACAAGGTATCTGCCATTGAAGAATTGTTGGAAATGGGAAAGCTTACAAAATATTAGTTACTTGGTAAATTGACTGCCTTTGAAATAAGAGAATTTGATAATATTGATGGCCCTATGAAAATTGAGAGTGCTTTTACGGCCAAGGAAGCAACTAAGACTACTAGATCAGAGAAATATGTTGTGGAATCAGATGATGAAGACTTTGAAAAGCTAGAAGCCAAATTTGCAAGTAGAATAAAGAGGGGCAGCAAAGGAAAATTCATAGGTAAGTTACCTTTCAAATGCTTCAGTTGTGGTAAAATTGGTCATTATGCTTCAAGATGTTCTGACAGAGTCTTGAAGATTAATGAAAGCAAAGAAAGGATGGTAAGGAAAAGTTATTATGTTAGAGATGATGAAGATGTAACTAATGATGAATCTAATTCTGATGATGGCAATAGTAGTGAATGCTTGTTTATTGCACTAAGAGAAGAACCTGTTTCTGCTAATCTTGCAAGCTGTGTGAAGGAAGAAAGTGCAGGGGAGTTGTATACAATCCATGCTAGAAAGAAAAATGAATGGATCATTGACAATGGATGCTCAAACCACATGATAGGAGACAAGAGTATGTTTCTTAAGTTTGAAAAGTATGATGGAGGACTTGTTAGGTTTGACGATGATGCAACTAGTAAGATTTGTGGAAAAGGATCCATTACTTTTTATGACAAGCATAATGCAGATTATATTCTTTATGTCAAGGGCCTGAAGCATAATCTACTAAGTGTTGGACAAATGTGTGACAAAGTTTATAATCTTATGTTTAAGGACAATGGGTGTAAGATACAGAATATCTCTGAAACCTTAATTGTTGCTGGTAAGAAGACACATGGTAATGTCTATCACTTGAAAGGTGCTGAAAATTGTTGTTTCTTGGCTAAGTCAGATGAAAGTTGGCTATGGCATAGGATAATTTGTCACATTAACTTCAATAATATGGTGAGAATAAGAACTATTCAAGATGTAAGAGATCTGCCTAAGATTGTGAAGCCTGCCAATGTTAAATGCAAAGAATGTCAGTTTGGGAAGGTAACAAAGACTACTTTCAAAAGCAAAGAACAATCCTCTACTAGTTTGTTAGAGCTGGTGCATACAGACCTATGTGGTCCCACGAGAACAAGAAGTCTGCATGGTGAAAGGTATTTTATGATCCTTATTGATGATTTTTCAAGAATGGCTTAGGTTACTTTCCTTAGAGAAAAGACAAAAGCTTTAGATAAGTTCAAGGCATTCAAAGCTATTGTTGAAAATGAATTGGATTTGAGAATCAAATGCTTAAGGTTTGACAGAGGTGGTGAGTTTACCTCAAATGAGTTCAATGCTTTTTTTGAAGAACATGGTATAAAGAGACATTTGTCTGCTCCCCGGACTCCTCAACAAAATGGAGTGGTTGAAAGGAAGAATAGAACTATTCAAGAAGCATCCAGAGCAATGATCAAGGAAGCAGACCTATCAAAAGTATACTAGAAGGAAGCAATACATACTGTTGTCTATATTCAAAATAGAGTCCAAGTCAGAGCAGAAGAAACAAAGACACCTTATCTACTGTCGTAAGGGAGAGCCCCTACTGTCAAATACGTCAAAGTTTTTTGAAGTAAGTGTTACATCAGAAGAGATGAAGAATTAGGGATGTTTGATGCCAGATATGATGAAGGCATTTCCCTTGGGTACTCCACTAAGAGCAAGGCTTACTAGTGCTATAACAAAAGACTAAGAAAGATCAATGAAAGTGCAAGTGTGAAGGTAGATGAAGACATCCAACCTGATGGATATGAGTCAGATGAACCTGATGTTACTGAAAATGTTGGAAAAGGCAAAGAAAAGGAAGTTCAAACTGAAGAACAAGCTCTGGAGGAAGAAGAAACTCAAGGTGAGGCTCTGGTTAGAACTCCTAAAACTCCAAGGTATGTGCTAAGAGATCATTCTAAAGATCAGATTATTGGTGACAAAAGGAAAGGTGTTGTTAGCACAGTAAAAATTTGAAATTTTTACTATCTCCTCAATCCATCATATTTGAATAAATCCTGAAGAATATCCTAAAAAGACCATAATAAAAATTTTATATGTTTCACAAGGTGTCTATGGATGAGCAATGTCAAATTTCTTCCAAGCAAGTCCATCGGCAAGAGGTTGTGTTGCTTACGCCGATACATGAGGAATCGTTTGAAAAACAACCATCGGCGTGAGAATAGAGATCGGAAGAAGAATTATGGAAGTCACCGATGGAGTAAGTAACACCGATGACCTTACATCGGCGAGAGAGGCAAGTGGTCATACCGATCGGTATGACAGATATCTATCGGATGATTCTTTAAACGTTGCCCCGACGGTATATATCATACCGATGAAGTACTTCGGCAAGAGTTTCACCGAACATCCTGCGGCGGGGTAACAAAACAAATAGCCATCGGCGAGAAGTAAACTATCGGGATAGGAAACAAGTAAGCCTCCGATGATTAGAGTCTTGGTGATAAGAGGGTTTTCGGCGAGACTCACAGCGATACACATCTATCGGGATAACTCGACATATCGGGGCAAAAGAATTAAGTCTTGCCGATTCACAAGTCACGGCGACCAAAAGATGTCGGTGACACTTTGATATACTTTGCCCGATAGAGAATACAAAAGGGCCGTCGGGAGGATGTTTTGGATCAGGATATCTTAAGAAAGTTATCCTGATAGTGTATGTTATTCCGATAAAGATAAAGTTCATGCATGAAGATGACTATCGGCGAGAAGTAAACTATCGGGATAGGAAACAAGTAAGCCTCCGATGATTAGAGTCTTGGCGATAAGAGGGTTTTCGGCGAGACTCACAGTGATACACATACCTATCGGGATAACTTAGTATATCGGGACAAGGGAATTAGGTCTCGCCGATTTACAAGTCACGGCGATCAAAAGGCATCGGTGACACTTTAACATACTCTGTCCGATGAAGGATATGAAAAGGGCCATCGGGGAGATGATTTGGATCGAGATATCTTGAAAAAACTATCCCGATAGAACATGTCATTCCGATAAGAATAAAACTTATACTTGTTGATACTCTAGCGGCGAGACAATAGCAAAGTCATCCCGATCCAAGGTAAAAATGACTATCGGTGAGACAACAAAGATCAGGGGAACACAGTTATACTATCCCGATAGTATTAATCACTCTGATAAAATCATATCGATGGGACTCGCTATATCGCAAAGAGATCTAAAACCCTTGGCGATGAAGGAAGTCATGCCGATGGTCGCGCCCACTTAAGGTATGACATTACATAGTGTCGGGAAAACAATTGGAGGAAATGGTCACCCTTGATATAATCACCAGGAGCGCAGTTGATCTTACTGATTCTCACCATGAGCAGGAGTATTTAGATCATCTGGCAAAAGTCTATTTATGGCTAAATAGAGCCTAATTAAGCTTATGAAATTATTGTTTATGTTGGTTAAATTCCCAAGAGACTTATTGAAGAGTTGTATCTCTTCATGAAAATATCTATATAAGTTTAAACAATCGATGCTGAAAAATCATCAGCAGTAGAAGATATTCACATATACATAATATACAATATTCCAAAATGACTATGTTGCATATTTTATTTGAAGAAGAAGTTTGAAGTTCTCTGATTCAGTATTTCTACTTTGGTATCAGTTATTTGTTGAAATTATTCAATTGTGTGGCTGTCTCCATTTCTGCATTTCCCTGTTATTCAGATTAAGATATCAAGTATATATTTAATCTGTCAATACACATTGGCTGTATCTGTGTGATTAATTTGGTTGGTGTCCATCTGAGGAATTAAACCCTTCTGATTTATTCACAGTATCCTGGAAGTAGCAAGTTGGGATTATTAAGTAGAGCCATATAATTAGATTTGCCATTCTATCTCCAGTAAAATATTATCTGTTAATCTTGTCCATTCATTTCATTTGGTTCCTTCAAGTAAGGATTAAAATACCTTCTGGTGAATTATAAGATATCTGATTTTATTTGGTTGGATTATCAAGAAGAGTCTGTCAGTCATTTACTTGCACGTTTATATAAGCTATAAACCAAAACTGTGCCAAATAACTAGAATTATTACCATTAAGAAACTCCTGGTCTTAGTCCTTCAAATTGACTCTGTTACCCAACAATGCACTAGTCTCATTCAACTCATTAATTAAAACCTTTTACCTTGATATTGCTTATACAATTTCTGCCAATCACTTATTAAACATTACACATAGAATTGATTAATCAGCTGTTTCATCTATTCTACATCCTATGCCATTGTAGATAGATATAGTTAGTCCACTCATCCACACTCAGACTGCTTTAATATTTCAAGGTTCACCCACCTAGGTGTAGCAGGACCTAAAGTGTAGGAAATCATCAACCTTGAAGGTTGATTTCGTCAAGTTAGTTCAAAAACGTTGCAAATCCAAACATAGAGCCTGGCATCCTCTTAGGATTTGCAACCTACATTTTTGAGACCTAACAGGTGTGATGACAAGAAGCAGGGTTGTAGAGGAGAAAGTAAATCTCTATCTACTTTCAAAGGTGGAACCTAAGACAGTAAATGAAGCATGCAATGATGAGCATTGGGTCAAGGCAATGAATGAAGAACTACAATAGATTTAGAAGAACAAGACTTGGGAACTTGTCCCCAGACCTGCAAATAGGAATGTGATTGGAACAAAGTGGGTTTTCTGGAACAAACTGAATGAAGTTGGAGAAGTTGTGAGAAACAAGGCAAGACTTGTGTGTAAAGGCTACTCTCAAGTTGAAGGAATTGATTATGAAGAGACCTATGCTTCAGTGGAAGGAATGGAGACCATCAGACTATTTTTGGCATTTGCAACACATAAAGACTTCAAAGTATATCAGATGGATGTGAAATCTGCCTTCCTGAATTTGGTGAGTTAGAACAAGAAGTTTACATAGAGCAACTAGATGGGTTCCAGTTATCAAACAAACCAGACATGGTGTGCAAATTGAAGAAGGCATTGTATGGACTGCAGCAAGCTCCCAAAGCCTGGTATGCAAGACTAGATAAGAATCTATTGCAATATGGTTTCAGTAAAGGATCCACAGATAACAATCTGTATATCAAGGTAAGCATAAACCAAATCCTAATTATTGAAGTATATGTAGATCATATCATATTTGGTGGAAATGAAGAGATGTCCAAGAATTTTGCAAATGAAATGCAAAAATAATTTGAAATGTCTATGTGTGGTGAGATGAACTTCTTCCTTGGACTACAAATCAATTAGACAGATAAAGGTATTTTCATTTCTCAATCAAAATATGTCATGGAAATGTTGAAGAAGTTTGGAATGGAGGACTCTAAACCAGTATGCACTCCTATGATTACTGGTTGTAAACTGAGTAAGAATGATGAATCTCCAAAGGCTGATCAAAGCAAGTACAGATCAATGATTGGAGGATTTCTTTACTTAACTGCTACCAGACCTGATATCATGCATGCAGTCTGTCTTGTGGCCAAATTTCAATCAAATCCTAAAGAATCACATGTGATGGAAGTTAAGAGGATATTCATGTATTTGAAAGGAACTCCTAATCATGGATTGTGGTATCCTAAGAACAATGATTTTACCTTGAGTGCCTACACAGGTTCAGATTGGGATGGATGTGCTAATGACAGGAAAAGCACAAGTGGAGGTGCATTCTTCCTTAGAGATAGAGTAGCGTCCTAGCATAGAAAGAAATAAGAATCAGTCTCCTTGTCTACTACAAAAGAAAAATATATAGCTGCAGTATCATGTTGCATTCAGGTGTTGTGGATGAAGCAGACATTCAAGGATATCAAAGTTGAGTTTGATGGACCAATTCCTATTCTTTATGATAACACAAGTGCCATAAACATTTCAAAGAATCTAGTGATGCACTCAAAGACAAAGCACATTTCAATCAAGTATCACTTCTTGAGGGAGAAATTTGTAGAGAATGAGGTAAAGCTTGACTATGTGCCTACAAATGATCAAGTTGTTGATATATTCACTAAGGCTCTTCTAAAACACACATTTGAGTATCTTTGGGAGAAATTAGGGGTTATTGCCCTTCCTTCATTGAACTAGATGCATAGGAAGGTGCATCAATCTAGTGTACTTCAAAGTACATTTCTTCTTTTGAACTGATGTTGGAGGCTACCTCTCAGGTGGAGCAGGTAGTAGTTTGAGAAGATTGTAACATTCAGGGGGAGTAAAGAATGGTTTAAAATTGATCAAAGTAGTATTGTGTAAGTATGTTCCACAAAAGAGATATGATTCTCTTTGCCATTGATGTCAAAGGGGGAGAAAAATCATGTGAAAAACTCAGGGGGAGTAAAAGTACAGAAGTATAAAAAGAAAGGGGGAGTTCTGATGTAGAATTTGTATTGATGGCAGAACATGTTTTTCACATCATATGTTGCCATCAATGACAAAGGGGGAGATTGTTACAAGTAGGTTCTAATTGGTGTTGTCATTGATGTCAACATGTTTGTGTTGTTATTTGTGTCAACTATATCTTCTGGCATTGTTGTTTGTTGATTGATTGAAGAACACTGTCTAAGTATTTTTCTCCACATATTTCCAGTGTTAAAGATTGGAGTATGAGATTTGGATATGATTTAGAGAAGTGTTTGAAGATGATAAATCTAGAATTTGGTGGTCCAGATCACTGTGTAGAAAAAATTATCTTCACCAGTATGAAGACTGTGCCTGGCAAGGTTTGTAGAGTGACAGGGAGAAAGTGTTTTGTTACGTATTTCTCCGCAAATTGGATTTTGGATTTGCAGTTCTAGACTTAAGCTTATAAGGTCTTTAGTCATCTTCATTCCAAAGGATATGTGATTTGAAGCTTTGAAAAACAAGTTTCCAATTAGCAGAGTTTGACAGTGTCTGATTGAGAATAGTTTGTGATCCATCTTCAATTGAAATAGGTTGAGATCTATTGTGGTTGATTTTTCTAGTTTCTAAATGATTATGTGATGTTTTTGGTTGTCCCTTGAATGCATTAAAGGCATGTTCTTGATCTACAAGTTGTAATGAAGATCTTGGAAGCATGTGGTCAAGTGTTCTTGATGATTACACCTATCTAGTTGACCTAGATGATTAACACTCTTTGTGGATGAATTTCCTAAATTGTAGAAGTGTGTGGTAGCGTGTGAAGATGTAATTGAGTCCATGCTAAGGCATGAAGTGTTACTCCTTTATTCATTTAGTCTATAAGTTTGTTTAGGTCTAGTCCTAATTTGATGTATGTATGTATGCCAACCTTGGATATTGTTCCAATGGTTGATGATTGTAATGCCAACCTTGATGTACATTCCAAGGTTGATGAATTGTATAAATATATGTAATGAAGTCATGAAAGAAGAGTGATTGTGTGAAAATGAGAAGATAAGTGTGAAATGTAAAAGCAGAGCAGAGCAGAGGAGTTTTATTGTGGTTCAATGGAACTGAACTTAGGCATGGTGTAGATGCTACTTAATCAGTTCAACCCCTGGTAGTGAGCCACTCCCGATAGTGAGCCACCCTTGGCAATGAGCCAATGCTCAATAGTGAGCCACCCTTGGCAGTGATCCATCCTTTTGGGTAGTGAGTCCTTTGGCAGTGAACCACCATTTGATATTCAATATTGTTACTGTTGCAAGTATGAGGTTAACCAGTGTTGTCATTGATGTCAACATACTCATATTGCATTGATAAGAAGGATTAGATGAGCTGTGTGCTAAGGTTATTGAGGAAATTAGTCTCCATCAGGAACAGTGAAGAACAGTGATGAGAAGAAGGCAAAAGTACTCAATAGGTTGAGGATAAGAGGATGCGGTTTAAAGGGTTTGTAGATGTGAGTCTTGAGATGTTCCAGTTAAGATTTCAGAGGTCCACATTAAGATCTGAAGAAGTTATGGCTGCTTGTGTAGAACTAGTTCCGACAGGTGTTTACTGGAGACAAAGTGTCACAGATTGGTCCGGTGAGATCTGGAATTACATTATCTCATTCTGCGGATTGGAAAGAGTGTTGAAGAAGTCAGTGTGAAGTGACAACTAGATTTGTCAATGATTTGGAGGTCTAGAAGAACCTTTTGCATTATGACAGTGATGACAGACTCTATTCTTGAAGTTCCGGATGAAGAACAGAAGAATTCGAGTAAGCTGATAAAGTGCGGATATTCTTGATGACTTAGGAAAGGTTTTGGTGATCTTTGGATTGTGTTCTATTCTTATTGGCAGTCTGCATTAAAGTTAGAGTTTGCATTTGAAGAATAACCAAAGATTTTGGTGTTCTTAAGATTAGCCGACCAGATGTATTACACATCTTGCGAATGATCTTGTAGGTGTTTACCGACTTAGATGATTGTTCCTAAGTCGATGCCTTGTATAAATAAGGGTTTGTGAATTCATTTTGAAGTGTGTCTTGTGGGGATGAGTGTGATATAGCGAAGGGAAGTGCGAAAGGTAGAGCAGGAGTTTTTGGGCTTAAATGGAACTGATCCAGGCATGGTAAAGATGTCATTCTCTAGTTCAAGTTTGTAATACTTGTTACTTTGTAGACAGTGTGTCCCTTGTAGGCAGTGTGCCTCTTGTGAGCAGTGTGCTCGGGCAGTGAGCCCTAATTAGCATGTGCCATCCATTTTTCTTATTCTTCTAACAGAGAATAATCCTTGGGTTAATCACCCCGTGGTTTTTCCCTTGCCCAGGTTTTCCACGTCATAATCTTGGTGTCTAATGTGTTGATGTTTATATGCTCTGGTGTTTATGCTTTATGCTTTCATGAATGGTTAATTGATATTCTATTAAATAACAAAGAAGAATCAAGTGTTTGAAGTAAAAGCAAGTTTCTTGTACAACGGATTCACCCCCCCTCTCAGTTGTGTGCCCTAGATCTAACAATTGGTATCAAAGCCAAGTTCCTCTAAAAAGGAGCTTAACCACTTGAGGAGATCCAGGATGTCATCATACAAGAAGGATAGTCTGAAGTTTGATGGAACCAACTTCTCTCTTTGGAAAGGTCGCATGAAATGTCACTTGGAGTGCATGGGAAAAGCTTACTTGTCCATGGTCACAAAAGCATATGTACCTCCACAGGGTGGTCCGACAACTCTAAATGAAATCACAGATGCTAAAAACAATCTGCCGACTAAAGAGGCTCTTCTAAGTGCATTAATTGACTCAGAGCTCTCAAATGTTATTGACCTACCAACTGCCTATGAGATCTGGATTAAACTAGAACTTCTGCATGAAGGAGATGGGTATGTTAAGAGTGCAAGGTTGTAGAGTCTCAAAGGGAAATTTGAAAGATTGAAGATCAGAGATGATGAAAATATCACTACCTTTATGCCAAGAGTAAATGAGCTGGTGTGTGGAATTAGGAATGCTGGTGGAGTTTTGGATGAAAATGAGATTGTTTGCAAAATTCTCAGATCCCTTCCTGCTGCCTACAAAATCAAGGTTGTTGCCATTGATGAATTCAGAGCCCATACAACTGTCACAAGCCACCAATTGGCTGGCAAACTGGCTGCATTTGAAATGACCAAGTTTGGAGATGATCCCCCAAGACTGAATCTACATTCAAATCCAGTGCCTATGTGAAAGGCAAACAAAGATTGGATCTGGGAGAAAACTCTTCAAGGAAGCTGTCATGGTATGATCAAGCAAGAAAAGACATGGAAGAGGAAGAAGCAGAAATAGCTCAACTTGAAGCCCTCATTGCAAAAAGACTGTCAAGAGGATCCGGTAAGTATGAAGGAAAATTACCCTTTAAGTGCTTCAACTGCAATAAGATTGGTCACTTTGCCTCAAGATGTCCGGAAAGAACCACAAGATCAAATTCTAACAGACAAAGGTTCCAAAAGAATTGTTATTATGTTCATGAGGAAGTTGATAATGAAGGAGTAACAGATGATGAATCAGAGATAGGAGACAAATCCATAAATGAATGGGTGTTCATTGCCATCAAGGAAGAAGATCCAATATCCCTTGAATCTATCAATCATAAGGTTGTAGAAAGAGCTTTGGCTGCCCAAGTTGAAGAAAAGGATGATTGGGTTATTGACAGTGGATGCTCTCACCATATGATAGGTGACAAGAACAAGTTCTTAGATTTGGAAAGGTATGAAGGAGTAATGGTAAAGTTTGGTGACAATTCTGCTAGTAGAATCAGAGGTAGGGGAACTATCTCTTTTGATGGAAAGAACAAAACCAGTAATGTACTGTATGTTGAAGGATTGAAGCACAATCTTCTCAGTGTTGGTCAGTTGGTGGACAAAGGCTATGATCTTCAGTTTAAGAATGGAAGATGCAGGATCTTTGAAAGCTCTGGAACTGAGATTGCATCCGGTACTCAAACAAAAGGTAATATCTTCCATCTAGTTGGTACTAATAAAAGTTGTCTATTTGTTCAAGTTGATCAGAGTTGGTTATGGCATACAAGGATGTGTCATGTAAATTTTGATAACATCATCAAGATAAGCAATACTTAGGCTGTAAGAGATCTTCCAAAGTTGGTAAAACCTACAAATAGTTGTGCAAAGAATGTCAGCTAGGTAAACAGAGCAGAGTCTCATTCAAAAGCAAGGATCAGTCCTCTACCAGATTATTGGAATTAGTTCATATTGATCTATGTGGTCCGACAAGAATCAAGAGTATGCAAGGTGATAGATATTTCATGTTACTGATTGATGACCATTCCTGGATGATGTGGGTTACCTTTTTGAAGGAGAAATCAGAAGCTTTTGAGAAGTTCAAAATCTTCAAGGCTATGGTAAAGAATCAAACTGGATTAAAACTAAAATGTTTGAGGTCTGATAGAGGTGGTGAATTCACATCTGGTGAATTCATACACTTTTGTGAGAAGCATGATATAAAGAGATAGTTGTCTACTCCTAGGACTCCACAGTAGAATGGAGTAGTTGAGAGAAAGAACTGGACCATCCAGGAAGCATCCAGGACAATGATGATCGAAGCAAATGTTCCTCAGATGTTTTGGAGAGAAGCTATCAGCACTGCAATCTACACTCTCAATTGAATTCAAATCAGAAGCAATACCGATAAGACTCCCTATGAACTTTGGTTTGGCATCACTCCTACTGTGAGATATTTCAGAGTATTTGGTAGCAAATGTTACATTAAAAGAGATGAAGATCTAGGAAAGTTTGATGCTAGAAGTGATGAAGGAATTTTCTTGGGTTACTCCACTCAAAGCAAAGCATACCGGTGTTACAATAAGAGACTGAGAAAGATGACAGAAAGTACAAATGTGAAGGTTGATGAAGGTATTGAAAAGCCCTCAAGTTTTTTTGAGTATGATGAAGATGATCAGAATGGTGTTCTGATTCAAGGAACTCAATCCTCTCCTAAAGGTCAGATTCAGACTGATCCAGTAAATCAGGAAGAAGAGATAGGTCTAGATGAGCTTGATCAAGAAGCAGAAGTGCAAGAAACTCCCAAAGTTCCAAGGAATGTAAGACTGAACCACTCTGAAGATCAGATCATTGGTGACAAAAGCAAAGGTGTGCAAACTAGAAGGAATGTTGCTCAAAATCTGGATGAATGTTGTCTGATCTCAAAGATTGAACCTAAGACAATAAATGAAGCCTGCAATGATGAAAACTGGACCAAAGCAATGGAGGAAGAGTTGATGCAAATTGAGAAAAATCACACTCGGGATCTTGTTTCTAGACCTAGTAACAAGAATGTGATTGGAACCAAATGGGTCTTCCGAAACAAACTAAATGAAGTTGGTGAAGTAATTAGAAATAAAGCCAAATTAGTCTGCAAAGGCTACTCTCAAATAGAAGGGATTGATTTTGAGGAAACCTTTGCTCCGGTGGCAAGAATTGAAGTAGTCAGACTATTTCTTGCATTTGTTGCCTTCAAAGATTTCAAAGTGTATCATATGGATGTCAAATTTGCTTTCCTGAATGGTGACCTAGAAGAAGAGGTGTACATTGAACAACCAGATGGATTTCAATTATCTGAGCATGGTGATATGGTCTGCAAATTAAAGAAGGCACTGTATGGTCTAAAGCAAGCCCCCAGAGCATGGTATGAGAGGCTAGACAAACATCTTTTGAAGATTGGTTTCAATAAAGGTACTGCTGATAGTAACCTGTATTTCAAAATTGATCATGAAAACATCTTGATTGTTGAAGTATTTGTTGATGATATCATCTTTGGAGGAAGAGACAGTATGTGTAAAACCTTTGCAAACCAAATGAAAAGTGAGTTTGAAATGTCAATGCTCGGTGAAATGAATTTCTTCTTGGGTCTGCAAATTACTCAGACAAAGAAAGGAATCTTTATCTCTCAGACCAAATATGTGAAAGAACTATTGAAGAAATTTGGAATGGAAGATTCAAAGCCAATGAACACTCCTATGGCTACCGGATGTAAGTTGAGCAAAGATGGTGACTCTCCTAAGACAGATCAGACAAAGTACAGATCAATGATTGGAGGATTACTATATCTCACTCAAACTAGACCAGATATAATGCAGGTTGTTGGTCTTGTGGCGAGATTCCAGGCTAATCCCAAAGAATCTCATGTCATGGCAATCAAAAGAATTTTTAGGTACTTGAAAGGAATAGTTGAGTATGGCCTATGGTATCCCAGAGATCATGACTTTTCTCTTCATGCATATGCAGATGCAGATTGGGCAGGAGATGTGGATGATAGGAAGAGTACAAGTGGAGGAGCATTCTTTTTGGGAAAAAGGTTGGTTTCTTGGCTAAGCAAGAAACAAGAAGCAATATCCCTGTCTACAACAAAAGTAGAATACATTGCAGTAGCAGGTAGTTGCATTCAACTTTTGTGGATGAAGCAAATACTAAGAGATATTCAAGTAGAATATGAGGAGCCTATCACAATTTTCTGTGATAATTCAAGTGCAATAAATATTTCTAAGAATCCGGTAGTACATTCTAAGACCAAGCATATATCTATCAAATTTCACTTTTTGAGAGAACAAGTGAACAAGGGTGAAGTTAGATTGGAGTATGTGCCCTCCAAGGATCAGCTTGCAGATATTTTTACTAAACCTCTTCCCAAGGACTCTTTTGAGTATCCCAGGGAGAAGTTAGTGGTCATGGCCCCTCTGGTGATGAACTAGGATGCACTAATGTGCATTAGTCCGGTGGATATCATAGTCATATCTTGTGATCCGGATTGATGATGGGGAGTTGCTACTAAGGGGGAGCAGCTGGTATGATTCTGATGTGTTAGAATTGCAAGTATGAGCCCTTTGCCATTGATGTCAAAGGGGGAGAGAAGACATGTGAAAAACAAGTGGTTGATGATCAAATGGGGAGCAATAAAGGAAGAGAAGACATGTGAAGAGTTGTTGCTGATAGGGGGAGCTGTGACAGAAAGGAGAAGTTCTTGTCTTGATGGTTTTTCACATCATATGTTGCCATCAATGACAAAGGGGGAGATTGTTGCAAGTATGAGGTTAACTAGTGTTGTCATTGATGTCAACATACTCATATTGCATTGATAAGAAGGATTGGATGAGCTGTGTGCTGAGGTTATTGAGGAAATTAGTCTCCATCAGGAACAATGAAGAACAGTGATGAGAAGAAGGCAAAAGTACTCAATGGGTTGAGGATAAGAGGATGTGGTTTAAAGGGTTTGTAGATATGAGTCTTAAGATGTTCCAATTAAGATTTCAAAGGTCCACATTAAGATCTAAAGAAGTTATGGCTGCTTGTGTAGAACCGATTCCAGCAGGTGTTTAGTGGAGACAGAGTGTCACAGATTGGTCCGGTGAGATCCGAAATTACATTATCTCATTTTGTGGATTGGAAGGAGTGTTGAAGAAGTCAGTGTGAAGTGACAACTAGATTTATGAATGATTTGGAGGTCCAGAAGAACCTTTTGCATTATGACAGTGATGACAGACTGTGTTCTTGAAGTTCCGGATGAAGAACAGAAGAATTCGAGTAAGCTGATAAAGTGCGGATATTCTTGATGACTCAGGAAAGGTTTTGGTGATCTTTGGATCGTGTTCTATTCTTATTGGTGGTTTACTTTAAATTTAGAGTTTGCATTCGAAGAATAACCATAGATTTTGGTGTTCTTCTTAAGACTAGCTGACTGGATGTATTACATGTCTTGCGAATGATCTTGTAGGTGTTTGTTGACTTAGATGATTGTTCCTAAGTCGATGCCTTGTATAAATAAGGGTTTATGAATTCATTTTGAAGTGTGTCTTGTGGGGATGAGTACGATATAGCGAAGGGAAGTGCGAAAGGCAGAGTAGGGGTTTTTGGGCTTAAATGGAACTGATCCAGGCATGGTAAAGATGTCATTCTCCAGTTTAAGTTTGTAATACTTGTTACTTTGTAGATAGTGTGTCTCTTGTAGGCAGTGTGCATCTTGTGAGCAATGTGCTCGAGCAGTGAGCCCTAATTGGCATGTGCCATCCATTTTTCTTATTCTTCTAACAGAGAATAATCATTGGGTTAATCAACCTATGGTTTTTCCCTTGACCAGGTTTTCCACATCAAAATCTTGGTGTCTAATGTGTTGATATTTATCTACTCTGGTGTTTGTGCTTTATGCTTTCATGAATGGTTAATTGATATGCTATTAAATAACAAAGAAGAATCAAGTGTCTGAAGTAAAAGGAAGTTTTTGTACAACTGATTCACCCCCCCTCTTAGTTGTGTGCCCTAGATCTAACAGTTACTACATTTATATTGTGAGCCAACACTCATCGTGGTTTTTCCCTGTTTAGGGTTTTCCACATAAAAAATCTAATCTTCATGTGTATGTGGTGTTGATGTGTTCATGTTTTGATTCTGCTATTCGTGTTTAATATTCACAACAGAATAAGGAAATAAGTTAAGTGGTTGCGAAATTAATTATGGTTTAAAGAAGTTAAAGATTTGATACAACTAATTCATCCCCCCGCCTCTCAGTTGTCTTGTACCATTCAACATAGACACCAAAATGTCACTTCACACCAAGATTTTGCATCCAATCTATGAATCCTCATTAGATGGCCAAGAATATCTCAGGATCTTTTCCAACTTATTCAAATGAGCTTGGTACGTAGCATCCAATAGTACTTTGGTTCCTTTTACAAAACTATCGAGGCCAGACTCCAATTTTAGCAAGTTATCCAACTTTTTACTACATAAAATTGGATCTGCTTTATCCCCATGAATGACTAATGTGACTAAAGATGGGGTGATGCCTTGAAATTATGATTTGCACAAGTCTAATAATTTTATATCTCCCTTGGTTTCTAAAATTTATGGCAACTAATATTCCTCCAAGGCTTTGAAAGTTTCAAACTTCTCTTTGATCAATAGATCAAATCTACCTTGGGAAACAAAGACATCACCTAGAAGATTTTCCACCTTATAGGTACTTGATATTTCTAGTGAAGCATCAGGATTGAATTTTACCACTCCTTGAATTGCACTCAATGAAGACAACCTCAGAATCCACATACTCAAAATTTGCTTCAAGGCCAATTCATGCTTAGTTTGGGCATTTATTACCTTTGTTAACTTGTCCAAATAAAGCTATGCATTGTCAGCCTTCCCTAAGATTTGAGAAATTCTATTGTCAAAAAGATTTTCTCATTAATTCAGATGTATCTTACATTCCTTTGGCCTTTGCAGCAACCTCTACCTCTTTACTTCTCTTCAATTCCTCCTTTAGGCCTTCAATTCTAAGCATGAACGTGCCCCTATTCTATTGGGACATTATGCTCAAAGAGATAGGAGGTGACACATGCTCTGTTAAGGTGATCTTAGGCTGATCAACCATTGATTTAACTTTGTTGTATTCCTGCATCAACTTAGTATATTCAACTTGCAGCTTATTATCGCCTTTTTCTAATTTCTTTATTACAGCTTCACTGAACAGGGTAGTACTGACCACTAAGGATGCAGCTTGTGGATTTGTTGTGTCACTAAGTCTTTTAACAATCAAGCTTCCCCTTAGCTCACTGACATCCTTGACAACTTGAGGCTTGTTATGTTAAGGTGCCATAGCCCAAATGGCTAGAGTTTCATGTTTGGCACTGAAATTAGACCCAAAATAGAGATCTTTAGCTTGTTCCTCATCCCCCAAGACATCTTCATTGGTATTTTGTCTCCTAATAGTGTCCAAGGATATAGGAGAAGTTATATCTCATCCTATTAGTAACAATCATCCACTCTCCCTGATAATCTTTCTTCCTTCCTCTAGTGTCATCTTTGATATGTCAAATTTTATTTGCTTCTAGATGCTTTGTATGGTGTCTCCCTCACTGTCTATTTCTTCCTAGAGAGACTCATCCTTCTTCTATAAATTTGCCTTCACCTTTCCCTTGACTAGTAACATTTTGAATTCCTCAATCTTGATGAAGGCATCATCAGAGAGGAACTATTTAAAAGCTAGAGTTCTGGCGTCCTAGACTACCTTGTCTCCTTCTTCTAAATTTAAAAGTGTTCTCCAAGAGGGAGATCATCCAATGGGGTCCTTTGAGGGGAAGGGACTATATGCAATATCTCTTGATACTCAATATTGTTCTCACTAATGCACTCAATGACATCATAATCTACTAAGGGTTGAACCATATGCTCTATGGTTCAATTCTAATAGGGCTTCTTCCCTTATCAACATGTAAAGCACTCATAGATAGAACCTACAAAGATGGAGCTTGGATAGATGGATCCTAATGGACAATTTACCTAGCTCCCCCCAAACGTCTCTTAGGCATATCCCCTAAAATATCCACATTGCTTATCATTAGTTCCATTCTAGTAAGTCTATAGTGGTATGAAATACACATTTGTAAGTGGGATCTAATTCTTTCATTTTCTTTTCACACTCTGTAACTCTTTCCCATAGTGATCTTATTGTAATCTCTCCCAAGGTTACACAATTTCTAGTAATGTCTTCATAGAGATTGAATTGGTGACTATAACCTTACTTGCCCACTGATCTCCTTACTTGATCTCAATATAATGTTCAAGGTCACATCATCTCCTCTTTCTTGACTTCAATCGATAACCCATCAACTTTGATCCTAGTTGATCAAGGCCCTTGTTAGCAATGACTAGAAAGTCCAAACGGTTAACAGTAGAAGGCAAAAATGATCATTTGTTTTAGTTTTATCTCCCGGGTGAATCCAGGAGTTGTGCAGAGGAAGATATTGATGCGAGTTAGTTTGAAAGTTTTCTTTCTGAGTTGTTGTTCTTTGTGATATATTTTGTGTTGCTAAGACCGACTTGGAATGGTTGAGCTGTGAGAGTTTTCTCAAGTGCACTTTATCTAATTCATTCAAATGCCACATTACTTCGAGGAATATCACTCTGTCTAACACATACAGAGGTAATACATGTGGCTTTACCTTGACCCCATAAATTCTAACAACTATGTAATCCTTGTGGAAGAACTAGTCTCCTCAATTGTGCTCCCAATTCCTCTCTGGCTCCATCTGTTTTGGTCTTATGAATCTCATAAAAGTGGGAGACAATCTTCTTCTCCCATATCTAAGTAGAGCCAATACTCTCCTTTCAAATATGCAATAATCATATTTTTGGAAATGTGAGTCACATATGTAGGTTCTCCTTTGAATTGGCATAGGTAGGTTATATGGTGTTTTAAATGCCACTCTTGTGGAAAGGTGCCATAGATTATCTCCTTGATACAAAAGGATATGACATAGCATTGAATACCATATGAAGTAGGGAATGTTTTCCTTTTCCTTTTGAGCTTTCAACCCCAAATGGATCTTCTCTTCTAGGAAAGAGGCATAATCAAATAACCTATTGATTTCTCGATGTTGAATGTCAGCAACCATCATCATTAGGTGGACAACCATCTGTAGAGCACTGTCAGTTCCTAGTGACCTAATGCAGCTAAGGCATGCATGTAACCCAATGGATGGCCTTGTCCTAAATCAAGCGTCTCAATTAGTGAAGACATGCTACATTTAATTTATCAACCTAGGGATGTGTTTCTTGGTATAATGTCAGTACTATATGTACAGTTAGAGAATTTAGGATGCTCAGTTGTGTATAGATAGTAAATGGAAATTATTGTAAGACTGGAAAAAGGAATTCAATACTTAAAACAAGAAAGTTATTTTATAACTTTTGAAAGTAATTTATATAACTATTTTTCAACTACACTAAAATAATAATTGAAACAAAATCAACAAATCTAGTTCTAAGATCTAAACCTGATCACATAAATCTAATACAAATAGGCAGTATCCTACTGTAAGTTGGCCTTGACATGGGTTGACTACTTCCTTATTTTTATCAACTACTCAACTAAATCAATGCATTAACTAATTCACCATAGATCAAGAACAAGAAATAATAAACAATATGGAATAATACTTTGTTTATTGACTGAAGTGAGAATTTGCTACAATAATCAAGAAAATATATCTATCTAGATATGCTGGGTGGGAAAGATATATACACCTTTTATAGTGTATGAATTAATGAGGAGAAACAACTAACTAATCCACTTCCCTCTATGCAAGGGAAGGATTTCTTATTCTTGAAGAGTTAAAGCAAAACTAGGAAACAAAAACTGAACAATCAGAGAGGAGAATTCTGATTAGGACATTGGAACGAACAAACTCATCCAAGAAGCATGGAAGTGGTTATTTTTCTTAAACCATTATCAACATGTTTCAATGGAGAGTAATTACTTCACCACTTATTGCATATCCCTTCTTGACATCTTCTAGATCTTATCTTCATCTGTATGGAAGGAATAGGTTGTTGTTGGACACCTGTTAGTGACTATGTGCTTTGCTGCAAGAGTCAGTCCTTTGGCTGTGAGAACCCTTTCAACTTGGATACAGGAACTATGTGGCCTTTGTTGCTATTATGTCGTAAAATGTCCCCTTAGGACTTTTACCTCCTAAGTTTAGCTCCTAGGTCCCTTAGATTTAATCATGCATGTTAAAAATGAATCCCAGAGCAAAATCCCCTAAAGCCCATGTCAAATGGGGCCTAGGGGTGCATCTTAAGCTTAATCAAGTTCCAAAATAGGCCCTTGGACTTGGGCACCCCCACCCTAGTCTAGACCTATTTTGTCAGGACCCAAATTTTAAATGTTAGCAAAGTGACCATTAAAAGGTTTCCCTTTGCCGGCCTATTCAATTTGAATTACAAATGTTTTGTGGGAATGCATATATAAACATGTTTAGGACTTCATTTTAACTAAAGTTGATTAAGGTGAACTTATGATCATCAAGTGAAGAGCATTCAAGGCATTCATTGTGTTGCAGAGTAGTATTGTGTTGTGTTTGTACATGTTTGTTGCAGATTTGGCTCTATCAACTCATTTCCTCATGATGTGAAGGCATTTCATCTTCGTGAGGGTTTACACCTACTAAGGTGATATCTACTTTGTGTTTCAATCAATTTATCATATCATTTGCTTTTGCCTTTATCTACCAAGGACATGTATTCTATCTAACAACGGTGTTGGAAGCATTGAATTCCATTCTAAGGCTTGATCAAGGCAAGCTCCTAAACACCACAACCCCCAACCCCTCTCTTGTGATTATAGGTCACAAGTGTCCGATCTTGCAAAGAAGAGTTGCAGGAGGATACAGCAAAGTATAAAGATTTTGGATATGAAGAAAATGATAGAAATATCCCTGATTGGACACAGGAACCCACCCCAGTGTCCTCCAGTTTTGCATCCCTGGAAATCTTTGAGCAGGTTACAGTCTAAAGCATATTTTGGTTCCAAGCCCTCAGAAAAAACTGCCAGTTGGACTTGAGCACCCACCCTAGTGTCCCTGAAGTTTTTGCTTTCTAGAATCCAAGATCTAGTATGTATCTAGTCTACATTTAGTACCTTCATGTGTGAGCATTTGTCATGTTTCATCTGTTTGTTTACAATTTCATATAATTAGGGTTTAATGCATAATTGAATTAGGGTTTAACAAATTAATCAACATATTCCAATTTTTCTTATCATTCCAAGTGACACCAAACCTGTAGCTAAGTCCTCTTGTAAAAGTTTTGACTCAACTCAGTTTAATGTCCTTGAATGTTATGGGTGAAAGGAGGATCTAGTCACATTATCAACCTCAACAAACTATCCTCTTTTCATACATAACATTTTAGTGAACCCATGTTTTTGTTGAACTTGCATCTTGTTAAGTGTTGTAATCAGATTTGAATTCATTCATATTATTTTCATTCTCATACATTTGAAAATCTTGCATACAAATTGAAAATTTTGAAAATATAGGCATTTTTTTTTGCTTGCATTTAGACATAATTTGCAGTATTTTCCTTGCATATTATTGAAAACATTTAATTTTCTAATATTTATATCAGATCTCAGATAAATTGCATCATTTCATCATCATTTACCTTGCCTTCGTATCTCTCATTTGCTAGGGCTTTGCTTGAAACTTTACATTATTCATATAACCTAGTTATTCCAAAAGCTAGGGTTTGTAATTAAAATCTTATTTCAGATTTATTTCTCATTTTAACACTCATTCAAATATTATTTTTGACTGTAGTGTTTCATCATTGTGTGTTATTGCATTTAAATTTTAAATTTTGCATTTATGTGTACATTGTTTATTTCAACAAAAACAAGCATATTCATTCATTTTGCCTTAATTTTGACTTTGCATTGTGCATTGTAACATGTTGGCATCATTTTAAAATCTGATCCAGGAGTTATTTTGCATATTAAAATCTAATTAGATTTTATTCATTCATCATTTTTCATACTTTCATGCCTTAATTTCACTATTAGGGTTTCAAAAATCCTTGCATTTCTACTTCATTTTCGCTAATCTTTCATCTAGCATTGCAAGATTGGTATGTTGTGACAAATTTTACTGCATTATTGGACTCATTAAAAGGTTTTAATTTTCTACCCCTCATCATTCTCCTAAATTCATTACATATTTTATGCATTAGCATTGAAAAAGGTGAAAAAATTAAGCATTTTTAGTGCATAAGCAAGCATAGTTTTGCTTTGTTTCATTGCATTTGTCATAAATATCATTTCATTTCAAACCTTGAATTCATTTTCAAACATATAATCATTTATCATTTGAAAATTCAGCATCATTGAAGGATCTAGATTGAAAATTGACATATTTGCTAAATTACATAGTGCGTATTTCAACATTAGGTGTTTACATACCTTATCCACACTTTCTTGATCAAAACCTTTAAAAAAACACTTACTTGGCCTTGTTGTGTAGCACTTTTTCCTCTATCCGTTGTGTTTGTTGTGGGCTTTGTGTGCCTTTTAGTACCCGTTTCCCTCAAGAAAGTGTGTTAGTGTGAAATAGTCCCACATCTATGGCCTCTCATCATAAAAACAATACTACAATCTATCCCCAACTAGATAAGAAACGGAAGACCCCTGAACCTGAAATAACATTTGGACCTGGAGATAAATAAGTGGGAGATATTGATGGTCCCCTTTACATCACCATAAACATAATGGGGACTTTGGTAAGAGGATCCCTTATTGATCCAAATTGCATGACAAGCATTGCTATGGAAGAGTTCGTTTATTCACATAAATTGATACAAAAAACTTATGAACTTACAAACATGATGATAAAAACACCTAATGGAGCTTTCTTCCTAGATCTAGGGAAGATTACTTATATGATCCAACTACTTGAAAAATATTTAGAACAATCATTTGATATCATCCCTACATTTGACCTCTTATGTGTAAAACTAGGCCATCCATGGCTCAAGGCTATGAAAGCTATCCCTTTGACACTTCATCAATGCTTAAAATTTCCTCACCAGGGGTCAATACGAACTGTGTCCCATAGTCAATGGCAACCTATGGTTATGTGAAAGAACATCATCCTTGATTACTTTTGGCCTGAACCTATTGAAGAAGGTCTGAACCACGAACATATCAAACTTTCTCGGGATATCAATGTTACAAAGCACAAGTACTATCAAAATTGGTCGAACCCCTATTCAACAAACAACAAATAGAGAACAACCTACATTACAAGAACCTCCTAGATTGAAAGGAAAGGGAGTATTTGCTAAGGTTCCTCCTCCATCATTCTTACAAGGATTGGGAGATATTCGTAGAAAACAAAGCAATGCACCATTAAGAGATAATCACATGTTTGCTTCTTCTTCTAAGATGGTAGAAATTATAGAAAAACATGAGATTCCTTTTGAAAACATCACTAATAAACAACGAAGAAATAGACAAGCAAGAGAAAGAAGGAAGAAAAGACAAGCCTTGGCTTGAAATAATACACCACTACAACAAGAGAACATTTCACCATCTAACATTGAATCAAACAAAAAAGAGCCTAAGGTTGAAGAGGTAAAGAATTATAACTTTAGTTGAGAAATTTTACCTTATTTTCTTCTTTCATCGTGCATTTGAGGTTGGAAGGAAGATGACTTGTTCGACGATAACTGCTAGTTCGGTTGTATATAGAGGTAAGTGTTTCAAACCCTGTTGGTCACCTTTGTCGTAGCACACCTTTTCTTGCTTACGTGACCTCCTCTTATGTGTTGTGTTCCCCCATGATGTGTTATGTGTTATTTAGGCCTCCTAGGATGACCCTTGATACTCTTCTAAGGTCAAGGATACCGGGACACCACCTTTGTTGTGACCATTCTTCTATTTGTTTTGTCATTCTTCTATCTTGTCTCTCCTCTATTTTATTTTTGTGTGTTGTGCCTTAGGGGCATAGCATGGTAGACAGTGTTTTGGGGTCATCCTCCTACAAGGTGTTCCTAAGACACTTGTTCTCCTCTCGCATTTTTATTGTTTACCTTCTTCTAGTGATTCTACCTAGTTGGTCGATGATGAAAGCAAATAAATACTGATACAGGTCATGCATCCCTTCAGTGAGTAAGAAAAAATGGACCTAGTCCACATATGATGATGGGGTTGATTTATATATATATGGTGCTCGACTAGTAGAATCACTTCGTGCAATGTATCATCTTGTGGCATTTCTTCTGACTAACATTTTACAATCCACTCAATCTACTCTTGCACACTTTGATCGGTATCTCACCTTGTTTCTACACTCAGTTCTGAGGTATCTGTAGTAAAGCCCAATGGTTATACTCAGTTCTGAACCCATAGTATAACCTTGGTCCTTGATGTGATTATTTTCATGCATAGCTTAATCTTGTTGTTTATCTTAGCAAATCTTATCAATGTGTTTGTGGGAACATTTAGTGATCATAAGCACATGTCACCTTGGGGGCATGGGCTTTGCAAAAAGCTATTATTTCCTTGCGTGTTTTCTCTTTACCTTAATGTGCTTGATATCGGTACATGACATCAACCACCTTAAGGTGGGGGGATATATAATTATATCTTTCTAATGATTTTGGTACTAATGAAGCGTGTTTGTAAGCCCTCTCTACGAGGTGGGAGGTTTTATCTCTAGCGTGAGTGCACATCCTTATATCAATTGCAATCAAAAAGCCCTCTCTGTGAGGTAGGATAACGTATCTCTTGAGATAGTGCGTATCCTTTTATACAAAAGCCCTCATCGCGAGGTGAGATGGTGTATCTCTTGAGCTAGTGCACATCCTTTTATCAAAATGTCCTCATTGGGAGACGGGGTTAGATCTTGAGCTATCCTCCCTTAAGCGTGTCTTTGGCGATTGTTGTGGCATAAGCCCAACCATCAAGTGTTCCTATAGTGTGTTTGAGATGGTGGGACTTAGCAATAAGCTCCTTCCATCACCCTTGTTTGTCGGTTAAGATGTATAGTATGTCTCTGGCATGCTATATGGCGCTCGTGTATTTTGTGTGTCTTCCATGTGCTTTTCCCCTAGTGTAGTGTAAAGGGTGTGGCGATGAGTCCCCCCTACACTCAGGTTTTGTTTAGCATGTCTTCCCTTGTGTGTAGTGTAAAGGGTGTGGCGATGAGTCCCCCCTACACTCAAGTTTTGTATGGCATGTTTTCCCCCTGGTGTAGTGTAAAAGGTGTGGCGATGAGTCCCCCCTACACTTTGGGTTTTGTATTGCATGTTTTTGGTGGTGTAAAGGGTGTAGCAATGAGTTCCCCCCACCTTTAGATTAGAATTTTATTGCATATATGAAATGTTATATGAAAATTCTATATCACCATATTCATCATGTTTTGCGTGTCTTCAATATTGTCTTCTCCATGTTTTGCATGCCTGTTACTGTATTCTTCATGTTTTATGTGTCTACAATGTATCTTCTAGTGCTTACCTGAGACTGGGGGCTAGAAATAGTTCCTCAATCTTTGTGTATGCCTTAGCTTCAAGTGCCTGGCGTGTTTGATGTGTTTTCAACCATACATTAATGCATGTATCGGTCATAAGATTATACATACATTAAAGTGGGGGCTAAATGTTATGTCATAAAATGTCCCCGTAGGAATTTTACCTCCTAAGTTTAGCTCCTAGGTCCCTTAGCTTTAATCATGCATGTTAAAAATGAATCTCAGAGAAAAATCCCCTGAAACCCATGTCAAATGGGGCCTAGGGGTGCATCTTAACCTTAATCAAGGCCCAAAATAGGCCCCTGGACTTGGGCGCCCATGCCCTAGTCCAAACCTATTTTGTCAAGACCCAAATTTTAAATGTCGAGAAAGTGGTCGTTAAAAGGTTTCCCTTTATTGGCCTATTCAATTTGAATTACAAATGTTTAGTGGGAATGCATATATAAACATGTTTAGGACTTCATTTTAACTAGAGTTGATTGAGGCAAACTTATGATATGTTATCCTCAAATTTAGTTGCGCTCAATTTGTAGGATGACCCCTACGAAACTTGTCCATTTTGTAGCCTACACCTCTAAGTACATAAAATGAGGTGAATCGCATTTGCCCTTGTGCGTGGTCTCCTAGCATCATAATGTCCTTTCAAGCGTCAACTTGTGTCAGTTTCTTGAATTTTGCAAAACAAGTCTAATTAAAAATTTCACTTTTTGGGAGTTAGTAAATTTATATATATGCAGTGGTGGGGATTTTTGCCTCCACTGCATCTTTATATGCAGTGGTGGGGATTTTTGCCTCCACTACATCTTTATATGCAGTGGCGGTGTTTTTTGCCACCACTACATCTTTGTGAATCTTTATATGCAGTGGTGGGGATTTTTGCCTCCACTGCATCTTTATATGCACTGGTGGGGATTTTTGCCTCCACTGCACCTTTATATGCAGTGGCGGCATTTTTTTCCACCACTGCATCTTTTGTGAATTTTTGTATGCAATGGCGGCATTTTTTGCCACCACTACATCTTTGTGGATCTTTATATGCAATGGCAGCATTTTTTGCCACCACTGCATCTTAGTAGATTTTTATATGCAATGGCGCCATTTTTTGCCACCACTGCATCTTTGTAAATTTTTTAATGTAAGGTCAGTGAAATTCCCTGACCCTACATTTTTTCCCTCTAGGTTGCACCACCAGTAAAAAAAGGCCGACAGTGCAACTGCATATTTACATGAGTGTAATAAATGACCTTCGTTTAATGTCATTTAGGGGTTTTAAAAGGGGATTTTAGTGTTTTATTTATATTATTTTCCTTTCTCCCTGTCATCTTCATCCCCCTACATTGTTGAAGAGAGCTTGCTTCAACTCATGCGAAATTCATGAGTGGATTCAACAAGCTATCTGACTAACTTTGGACAACCTCAAAGTGTTCTTGGGAAGGCATGAGAAAGCTTGTCGCACCATGAAGGATTCAATAACAAGGGTCCTTTCCATTTCTAAACTTCAGTACCAGGACCAAGTACCGAGGAAATGCAAGCAGTGATGAAGAAGCATGTGGATTTCATAAAAAAGGATGGTGGAGAAATTTGATCATGCATTAGTATATTTTTCAAATAATTTTCATGCTTTCTGTTGTAAGTTTTGGACATATTTACATGTACTTTTTCAATATGTAATTACATGTAAAAATAAGGAAAGTCCCAAATCAATAAGGACTCTTCTTGTTGAATAAGTCAAGGTAGTTGTACTTTCCCCATTTTTGCTCATGGCATCTCACTATAAATAAAGAGGGCCTCTTTTGTAATTGTTATCTTTTATCTATTGCAACAAAACTCTGCCGAATTGAAAAGCAAGTTGAGACTTTGTTCTTATTTGTAAAAATCAATTTTCAAATATTTATCAATACAAGAGAGCAAGTTCAATTCCAATCTTTGTCTTGGAGTAATTTATTTTATGATAGAATTGTTTTTACGTCTTTACTATCATATTATCTTTGATAAGTAATTGAAGTGTGAGGGTTTATTCCAAGTGATTGAGTATTCTAGATTTGATTTTAATAGACTTTGAGCTATAAAATCATTTGTGAGAATTGTTTGGTGTTCGTGAATGAGAAATAGCTTGAAGACTTTGTGCTGCAAGTTGTTATCTTTGATCTATCTATTTAATCTTGGCATATAAGTGAAGACTTTGGGCTGCACTTTACTCCAAATCACTTTATTGTCATTTGGTAAAAGGAACAACAAAAGACTTTGTGTTTCCGTGGGTTTTTGTGGTAATCCATAGTTCTTTCCATAGTATTAGTTTTGTTGAAATCATTACCATAAAGTGTAAACTTATATTCTGAAAAAAGAGAATATGATGGAATGGAATCATCCCAAATATAGTTCTTAGTGTAAATAAGTTTTATCAGTTATTAGTTTATAATAAATTGCAATCAGAGGGAGCCTCCCCTTGCTGAGAGGAGAGATTTATCTCATCACAATGAGGTTGATATAACCATTTTGTCTTCAGTGAGTTGATGACAAAATATTCACCCAACATGATCATCAAACGAAGAGCATTCAAGGCATTTATTATGTTGCAGAGCAGTATTGTGTTGTGTTTGTGTGTGTTTGTTGTAGATTTGTCTCTATCAACTCATTTCCTCATGATGTGAAGGCATTTCATCTCCGTGAGGGTTTACACCTATTAAGGTGATATCAACTTTGTGTTTCAATCAATTTATCATATCATTTTATTTTACCTCTATCCACCAAGGACACACACTCTATCTAACAACAATGTTGGAAGGCTTGAATGTCATTCCAAGGCTTGACCGAGGCAAGCTCCTAAACACCACAACCCCCAATCCCTCTCTTGTAATTGCAGGTTACAGGTGTTGGATCTTGCAGAGAGGAGTTGTAGGAGGATAGAGAAGAGTATAAAGATTCTGGATCTAAAGAAAATGACAAAAATAATCCCTAATTGGACACAGGTACCCGCCCTAGTCTCCTCCAATTTTGCATCCACAAAAATCTCTAATAGAAAGGTCCCAAATATCCTCCTTTTTATCTATCAGTCTCTGAGAGAGGATACTAGTACCCTGGGCCTATTTAGCCCTTTTAGATGAACTAAGTAACAAATCAAGAATATCTTGGTCTAAACCCCTACCAAATTGGGAAAAAACATGACTTATGATGACAATTTACAATTCTCACAGGACCACACTAGTCTAATAGCTAGTAGTCTTGGGGATTTCTTTTCAAAACATAAACCCTACTGACTATATTCAATCCAAACTAAAAACCCTAACCCTCTTTATAAATATGAAATTAAGAAAGTCACAGAGCATGTAACCTTTTTTAGCGCACCTAAGAGACACAATTCTTCTCATTCTCAGCACAATTCTCCGTTGAACTTATCGACCTTCAACAATAGCAGCTTGCACAATTCTCTATCTACAACTAGGGAAAATCACATAAAAATAGACTATAGAATAGCAATTCAATTCATATAAACATCTCACCACCCTCATGATTAATGTTCATGTGCCTCAGATTTCAGGTGGTGCAATTGTTGTACTTTTGCAAAAAATTTGAATTTTGGTCATTGATTTATGACTAAGATCAACAATGCATATAAAATCCTCCATCCATTTGAAAAGATGTTGAAAAGTGTCAAATTTTACCCCAGACAGCAACACATCAGTCTGTGTGGTCTGACAATCTTGAGATGGCCCAATCAAACTTTGACAATAGGGACCCAACCTGTGGGCCACCTCTACTTATAAAACATCCATTGCACATCACATCCATACAAGGAAACAAATTTTAAAACATGTGATGCATTGAGGTTGTCGCGATGCCATAAGCATCAACCATGTGTATCCCAGGTCATAAAGTAAAAGTCATGTGGTTGAATATTGCACATTGTGAACTTGGAAGTGAGCCCATATTTTAAAATTGTGATGCAAAGGAACTTGACAATGTAATGAAATGTCACCACCTTGAAGGAGTTACTACTTAATAAACCATTATAACTAGTTAGTAATCACCTTTACACACGTCAAAAGCATACAAACTCACAAACTCAACAAAGACTAAGAAAACAAGTGCTCGATGTACTATACATATGCGATGCAATAACATGTGAACACGTGGAGGGTTGACTTGGAATCCATCAAAAGATTAAAAAATAAAAGTTGAGGCACTAAAATATGTGGCAACAAGTGGAGATAGGTAACCTTATCAAAGGGGCTAGTAAACGGATGATAATAGGGACTTGGGAAAGCAAATTAATGGATTTCAACCAGTTGAAATAGTCAATGACAAAATAGAATTGAATTTTCAACAAAGGCAAAAGACTTTGAGATGTAGAGGATTTTGGACATAATAATGGGCTAAACCCTAACACAGTGCTCAACACAAAAACCCTAAGGATGACTCAGAGGAAATTTTAGGAACATTTCTGGCAAGAGCTATTGGGATGAAATATTGTCCTCCTTTTATACTATTTCCATATGTTTTAAAGACCTTTTCTATATGGTTCTGCAAAGACTTCACATACATTATCTCTATTTTATGTTGTTTCATATAAACTTTCTAAAGACTTTGACCCTATGCTGATAAATGAAATTAGGTGGTTATATTATCAAATGGATGATTTGAATTATTGATATGCATGAAATATAGATAGGATTTCATAAGTTTATTATAAGAGGTTGTTTTGTATATATGTTGAAATGATTAACCCTATGCAACCAGATTAAGAATCCAAGGAGGAGTAATTACAATAGGATGTAGAACAGAGGAATCAATGAGAATGCAGTCCAAGTGCCAGACATAGCAATCGAAGGAGACAAACGTGGTCATCATGGGTGAATAAACGCAGGGGAGAAAGAAGACTTATTCTAGGAGTCTCACCGAAGTTTATGAATCTTATTTATGAGTTGTTATGGTTAGAATTTTTATTTGGATAGGACTCTATTTCCTTTGTTCCAGTTAATAAATTGATCTCAAAAACAATATCCTGATGTCCAAGAATTAATTGATGATTGCAGTTAGTTAGAAGGTTGCATATGACTCTCCCATCTTTATATATGTTAGGGGATGAGTTAGTTGAAAAGAGGGTTGTTATGTTCTACTTTCCAAATAGTTGTTACTTTGTTACAGTTATCAATTATTCCAGACATGTTATAATTTTGAATAAAATTTGAAGAAGATTCTATCTTTGATATGGTTTGAATTCAACTGTTTATTATGGAATGTGTGAAGATCTGAAGTAGATTTAATCTCCAGAAAAAGTGAGATAGTTCCTTGAGCTGGCCACTCAAGGTACTAACTCTCACTTTGCATGTTTTCTTATTTATTCCTGCATTCTTAGTTAAACTATTTCATTCCATCTTATGTTTTATATTGTGAAGAAAGTAAGAACTCTTGATTGATATCTCCAGTAATTGTGATTCATGAGTAGAGTGCATGTTTTTAATCCTTCGGAGTTTAGTGTTAGCCTTTTCATCATTTTGAGTTGTTCAGATTAAAACTGTAATTTTTTGTTAAATACAGTTATCTTTAGCTTCTGCTAAAGGTACCCATAGCAACTAGATGTTTACAGTGTTTTTGTTGTTTTCCATTTTCGTGTACTATTTAACATTTTTGTACTTTCTAGTAAGTAGGGCTGGACAAAATAAGAATTGTATAAGATTAACTTAGATTAGAAATGAGTTTTGAAGGCATAGATAATGCATGCATCATCATAAGCTTACTCTCCTTGGTCGATAATTCAATGTAGGAATGCAATGATAGTGGAATGTTCAGTTAGGTTAAACCTTGAATTTTATTTAAGTCTACAACACATTATTTTTCCTCTACATTTTTGGCACCATTGCCAGGGATGGTGCTATCTTCATAATCTCATTTGTTAGGTTTCACATGCTTTTTTAGTTAAATCTTGATTTCAGTATTAGATTACATGAATTCATTTTTCAAGAAACACCAGGCATTCTACTAACATTGTGTATTGCCGCTGAAACATAAAGCTCAATTACTGTATGCGGAGGCAAAGAGATGCTCGAGGTAGATTCCTCCCATCAACTTCTTAGAACAATGAGGGTACAGCTGATTTCAACAACTACACAATAGGAAGTGCTGAAGGAGAGTTTCCTTTTTCATCTTCCTCAACACCCCCTACATCTCCATCAGCTTCCTCTACTGCCACAGAGGGAACTTTCAAAACCATGACAGATGTAGTAGAGGATCCTCTAGGACAAGCTACATTTGAATTCCCTATACCAGACCTAACACGGGTAGCTACTCTGAAAATATACCACCTTCTGCGTTGCCTACTTTCTATGATTTGGTGACTGAAGATCTTGACACTTTCTTGTTCAAGTTTGATGTTATGTGTAGGAGTTATGATTATACCACTAATCCTTACAGACTCAAGTTGTTCCTTGCTACCCTAAAAGATGCTTCTTTAAGATGGTTTATGGGACTAGGGAAAGATGCCATTCCAGACTAGGATACCATGAAGACAAAATTCATGGCAAAATATAAAGACTATTACAGAGGACATGATAGGAGGAAAGATGACATCTTTAGGATGTCATAGAAGGAGGATGAGCCATTAAAGGACTATGTGGAGAGATTCCAATTTTCCTTGAAGAAAAACTGTCAGAATAGGTTATCCAAAGAATCATTAAAGCTAGTCTTTTTAAGAGGAGTCAATGATGATTGCATGGATGCCCTAAATCTCATTAGAATAGGGGATATCTCCCAACTCCCCTTTGAGGATATTTGTATAGCTTGCAGCAACTACTCTGGGACTTTTTCCAAAAAACCTAGAGGAGAAAGGGTAGCCATTGCAGGCAAGGCAACTAATGGAGTTTCTTGAGTGGAAATTAGTAACTTGCTGACCAATATGAAAGAAGATATCATTAGCCACATGGCTACATAGTTGGACACTCTTCACATCAAAAAGAAACAAGAAGAGCTAGATGCAATGCTCACTAAATATTGCCCCAGCTACAGACAAAGGAAAGCCAATTACAAATGCAAGAGGGTGGCCAATATCCAACAAGAAAGGATTGAGAGAACAAAGTTATAGCAATTCGAAGGAGAAGATAGGCAATTATTCTTCATTGCTCAAAGAAGGCCATGGAAACAAAGACAAGGTATGCCTCCTGATCCAATTAATTTTAATCCTCCCTTTCCTGCTGCAAATCAGAACTTCTCTGCTTGGAATGCTCAATAATGGTCTGGTAACCCAAATGCATGGCAAAACCCACAATGGCAAAATCCCCAATGGCCTACTCCATATGCTGGTTGGAACCAACAACCTAACCCATGTCCATAGAAAAATTTCCAAGGACCTAACTATAATCCTCAGTGGCCTCCTTAGCAGCAACAATGGCAGCCTCAGTGGAACAAGGGCCAACAATGGCAGCAAAATGCACAATTTTAGCAACCTATGATTCCATCTTAGCCACAGTAGCCAGCCATAATGCCACCACCTCAAAACCCTCCTCAAAATCCATCTAATAGACCTACCCAAATCCATACCTAACCTGCACCTAACCCTAACAATAAGCATGTTTAGCAGGCTTATACTAATGAGGTGATGCAATATCCCACCTATGGGGTGGAAGTGAGTAATGTTCATCTTAGATCAAGGAAACAACTTGTAGGAACCTGACTCAAACCAAGATGCCCAACCTACCTTGCAGTAGAAGTCTCCTCCTTTTCCTGAACGTTTGGCCATGCAAAAGCAACTAGCTCAAGCTGATATTGCCCTTCTTAGCTAGCTAAAGGATATCAACATCAAGATTCCCTTAATCCAAGCTATCAAGGATATCCCCATCTATACCAAAACTATGAGGGATCTTTGCATAAAGAAGCAAGGAAGGAAGAGAATAGACCCCTAGACAGTGCATGTGTTAGGTGATCTTGTAGACATCATGTTGGGTAATATAACTATTCCAAAATATACAAACCCGGGAAGTCCAATGGTGGATGTCAAGATCAACGGGACTCTAATTAAGAACACTTTGATAGATTTAGGTGTTGCTATTAATGTCATGACCAAGGAAACAATGCATATACTCCAACTGAACAATCTTAGGCCTACCCAAATAGTTCTTCAATTAGCTGATAGGTCTATAGTCAAACCTAAAGGAGTCATAGAGGATTTGGTCATTATATTAGACTCTTGGGAGTATCCAACTGATTTCATAGTTTTACAGCCCAAATTTAATCTTGTTGGTTATCCTCTTATACTAGACAGACCATGGCTTGCCACTGCTAATGCATTTATAGGTTGTAGGTCTAGTAACATGATCACCTCTAATGGGACAGTGACCAAGAAACTGGTGTTGTATCCTCTAGCCCAACCATACCATCAACTTGAGCAGACCATTTGGCCTTTCCAGGAAGAAGAGGACACTTACTCCTTGCACACACTAATGACTATTGAATGTAGCCCCTTGTTAGATGTTCTAGATGAAGATGGACTAATTGCTCATCTCCTCCACAATGACTGTGGAAGGCATCTGCAGCAACAGGATTGTCTATCTTGCTTGCAAGACCCTTTGAGCACCACAATACCAAGCGATTCATTAGAAGAGGTGTCTCAAATATTTCATACTTTATTACCTTAGCAATGCTTACCTATGTTACCCAACATTGATTTGTCTTCTATGTAAGAACTATCCAAACAACTAGAAGTTAGACCAGGAAGGATGTTGAATATTAATAATGCCTTGACTAATGAACAACAACACTCCTTGCAGAAAGTTTTAAATGCACACTCAGTAGTATTTGCATGGGATTATAATGATATGAAAGGCATTGATCCTGCCTTGTGCATGCATAAGATATACATAGATGATGGATACAGGCCCATCAGGTAGCAGCAAAGGCGTATGAATCCATCCCTTAGGGAAATTGTTAAAACTGAACTACAGAAACTTTTGGATATAGGCTTCATATACCCCATTTCAAATAGTGAATGGGTTTCACCATTGGTTATAGTTCCAAAGAAAGGAGGAAAGTGGAGGGTTTGTGTCGACTATAGAGAATTGAACACTGCTACCAGGAAAGATCACTTTCCATTGCCCTTCATTAACCAAGTTCTTGACTCACTAGCAGGAAAGAAATATTTTTCTTTCCTTGATGGTTTTAGTGGCTATAATCAGATTAAAATTGCTCCAAAAGATCAAGATAAGACAACGTTTTCCTGCCCTTGGGGGACATATGCATACTCTATCTTGCCCTTTGGCTTGTGCAACGCTCTAGCTACTTTTCAAAGAGCAGTTTTAAGAATTTTCTCTAATTTTGTACATGACATTATGGAGATTTATATGGATGACTTCACCGCATATGGTGACACATATGATGAAGCCCTACACAACTTGGAGAAGGTATTGAAAAGATGTACAAATCACAATCTCTCTTTGAGTAATGAAAAGTGTTTCCTTATGATGACACAAGGAATAGTTTTGAGGCACTTTATCTCAAGTGCTGGAATACAAGTGGATCCAAAGAAAATTGAAGTTATTTCCACCCTACCTATTCCATAGAAGTAGAAAGATGTCAAGAGTTTCCTATGACATGCAGGTTACTACAGAAGGTTCATTCAAGATTTTAGCAAAATTGTTGCACCTCTATTTACTCTGTTAACAAAAGATAGTGAATTTGAGTGGACACCAGATTGTCAGACTTCTTTTGAAAAGCTAAAAAACCTCCTTGACACAAGCTCTTGTACTTAGAGGACCAAATTGGACCTTACCTTTTCACATCCATACTGATGCATCAGATTTTGCAATTGGTGTAGTTTTAGGCCAACAAGAAGGATCCAAGGAATATGTTATTTATTATGTCAGTAAGAATATGCAAGGAGCTGAATTGAATTATACAGTGACAGAGAAAGAGATGTTAGTAGTTGTTTATGCCATAAATAAGTTCAAGCACTACATAAATAGTTACAAGGTCTTCATCCATATAGATCATGTAGCCATCAGATACTTGATGAATAAACCCATAGTAGGTGGCAGACTTGTAAGGTGGTTATTCTTGTTGCAAGAGTTTGATATTACAACTGTTGACAAACCCTGTAAAGCCAGTGTGGTTGCTGATTTTCTATCCAGACTACCTACACAGTCTTCAGATGGCATGGTTGATGATTCTTTGCTTAATGAACATTTATTTGCTCTCATTGCATACACTCCATGGTATGCAGATATAGCCAATTATTTGGTTACAAGGCAAATTCTAGGATATTTCTCTCCAAGGAGAAGAGGCAGCTGGTGCATAAATGTTTCTCTTACTCTTGGATTTCTAGATTTCTATTCTACACTGGACTAGATAATATTATGTGAAGATGTATCAGGGAGGATGAAGTATTTGATGTAATGAAGTCTTCTCATGATGAGCCTTGTGGAGGACATTTTGCAATGAAACCGATAGCCTTTAAAATCCTTACAACAGGTTATTACAGGCCAATGCTTCACAAGGATGTTGTCAAGTACACTAGGAGCTGTGATAGGTGCCAGAGAATGGGGAGACCTACTAGAAGTGATGAGATGCCTTTGCAGCCACAAATCTCACTAGCTCCTTTTAACAAGTGGGGTTTGGATTTTGTGTGGCCTATATCTCCTTCATCCAACAACAAAGAATATATCCTGGTATGTACAGATTACTTAACTAAATGGGTAGAAGTGAAAGCATTACAGTTTGCCAAGGATAGCAATGTGGCCAAATTATTGTATGAAGACATTTTCACTAGGTATGGTGTTCCAAGAGAAATAGTAACTGACCAAGGACCATAGTTTACATCTAATTTAATAACAAAATTGGTTACAGAATACCAGATTAGGCATAAGAAATCCACTCCCTACCATCCATAGGCTAATGGTCAGGTAGAAGTTACTAATAGAGAAAGTGAAAACATCCTAACCAAGACAGTGTAGCATCATCAAAGAGATTGGGTCTCTAGGCTCCCTAAAGTTGTTTGGGCATATAGAACAACTTGGAAGACAACTACAGGGTTTACACCCTATGAGCTGGTCTATGGCAAGACTACAGTCCTGCCTATTGAATTTGAACACAAAACCCTGAGGACAACAATAGACCTAGGAATGGATCTAACCACTAAACAACAGGAAGGCTATAACATTTGAATGCCTTGGATGAAATAAGACTCAAAGCCATTCATCATATAGAGGTCATACAGCAGCAAAGGGCAAAATGGTATGATAAGTATGTAAAAACAAAGGAATTCATTGCAGGAGACTGGGCACTACTTTATGATTCAAGGTATAAGGACCTCAAGGGAAAGCTACAGTCAAATTGGTTAGGTCCATATGAAATCCAACAATTTTTCCTAATGGTACAGTTCAACTGCAAACTATTAATGAAGTTCAGTTTTCACTATTGGTCAATGGGCATAGGCTCAAATTGTACAAGAAGTCACTCTAAAGAGATGACTTTTTGGTATCTCTATTTGCTTAGTATGCTCCTCTTGATACTCCTAATTCAGATGTTGTGACACCAAATGATGCTAATTCAGCTGTTGTAACACTAGACAATGCAATTCCAATGTTGATACAACAATAATGTCCAGTGATGTGGAGGTTGACTTGCAATACTCAACCCCTGTTGCTGACAATTAAATTTCTTTATTTTTCTCACATGCACACACTGCACAATTTCCATGGTTACAACTTGATATCTCCGCAGGGACGTTTTTTTCACTTCTTCAGTTGGGACCTAACTCAGCTCGGACTTGTTATATTATGTTTACATTTACACAGTCGGGACCTGTGCTGCAGGCGCCCATAGCAACACCAGTCTATTGTTCTATTCCATTGCTTGGTGAACACTACCTCACTTCTCCCACCCATCCTGTCAACCTGTATTCCTTTCAAATTGATCCATTCACATTATTCCAAGTGTCACTTCAAATTTATGAGTGGTACTTCCATCTGCCATCTTGTACTATTCTATTATCACTCTGTCACTATACATCCAACTTCCCATTTGCCACATGCATATTCTATCACCTCACCAATGTTGTTCACAACTTCCAAGGTATGTTAATTATTTCATTTCGATATATATGTACAATCAACATCTTTCTATTAATACACTTAGATTTCTTTTTTTATATTCATGTTTATTCATAATTTATTTCATGCATGCGATGTATATTTCCACCATTTCTTTTTATCACTCCTTCTCCATCCATAAAACCTACCATTTGAAGTGTGGTCACTTCATTATTAAGTTGGGGGGAGGGGTTTCTTTTCAAATGATTGTCATTTAATCATTGTTTCGTTTACATTTTTTCCTTTCAAAACCTTGTTTAAAACCCTACCTTTTCAGAAAACTAGACAAATACTCTGCGCTATGAACTCACCTCTATCAAATAATGAATTAATACCCTAAGGAGTTATGGAGTTATAGTGGAGAAGCAGGAAAGGGGCAAATTGAAAGACTGGTTTTTCAGGGTGGTGAGTTGAAGCAGTAGAAATTGGTTAGTTAGCATTGTGTAGAGAATTGACATTGCAGAGTTCTAATTCACAGTCTTAATCAGAGGAGACTTAATCAAAAGGGAACCCTCGGCACATAAGAAAATATTGGAGGATGTGCTAGTTCTTCTACTTTTTACTAGAGTGGGTTGGCTTGATTACTTCCTCAAATTGACAGAAAATGAAGACAACATGGTACAAGAATTTGCACTTACTCTGCAATATGATGAAGCAATGGTTAGAGGGTTGATAGTAGACGCTTCTGAGCTTGCAATTGCTCAAGTATCAGGTTTGCCTAGAACTGCGTCTAAGTATCCAGTCAGGGTTGATGCAGCTACGGCCAGGGAGGAGTTTTTTTGAAAGAGGTGAACACCTAGATTCTACAACACAAGGTACCAAACGAATATCTCTTCCATATTTTTGGGGGAAATGTGCTTTCTATATTATCAAATATATCACTTGTGAAGGTAGATATAATATGTTGTATATTGTACATCTTAAACTGCTCAACCATTTGAGACATGAGAAACTTGTCAATGTTCCCAATTATTTGTATAGTATGCTGAGAAGAATGTCTTCAGAATATTAGAGGTAACAAGGAGACACAACTCTTTCTCACCATTGTTTAATAGCTTTGTTAGTAAAAAGGAATTTAAGGATCCAGTACTCACAGATTGAGTGGGAATCCTTTAAACAATGTGTAGACATCTCAACACTCTTAGAAGCACCAGAGCCAGAGAAAGATATTCCACATGAAACTGAACCCCCTGTTGATACTGAGTAGGAAGAAACACAACCTGAGAACCTTCTAGAGTTTAGGCCTGTATCAGTTGAAGATCCCTCAACCTCTGTTCCTAAAACAAAAAGAATCACTTTCTCAACATCTAGGAAGAAAACAAAGAGTCAGAAGGAGAACAACAAGAAGAGGAAAAAGGTAGAAAAACATGAGACAGTTACTCCTAGGTGATTAGGAAGGTTGAGGAAGCAAGGTGTTAAAGAGAAAGTTGTTGAGCACCAAGGAGAAGAAGACAAAAATAAAGGCTAGTAGGATACTGATCCAGCTCCTCTGGATCTAGATTCAGATAGAGGAGAAAACCCTCTTGAGGATGCTTATGCTGATGCCTGTGCAACAATAATATGTCTGCTAGAAAAAGAAGGTACATTTATTCTTCTGATTCTGAATCAGAAGGTTAGTTTATTGCCAGAAAAAATGGGAAAACCTGTGCTAGATGACTTTGCTAAGGAAATTTTTTATGCCCCTGAAAAAGGGAATGATGAAAATTTTGAAGGTGAAAAGGAATTGATAGAAGACAGAGATATTAGGAAGGAGTTGCAGGAAGCCCTAGACAGAATAAGGTAACTTGAGGAGCAGGTAAGGGGTTATGAAGAAAGAGATAGAGAAAAGGAAAAGAGGATTCAGGGGTTGGAGAAGATCCAAACTTATGGCCAAGGTTCTAACTTAGATTTGTTAGCATAGTTGGTTGAAGATAAAACAAAGATTGAGGAAGAAACAGTACTTACTCTCCAACCTCCTGTGGTAAAAACCCAAAAATACCATACTACATTATCCTTGGGTTTTGAACTAATGAAACTAACTGATGAAAATAGGCAAGAGAAGGAAAACTGGGAAAAAGAAAAGCATAACCTCAATGAATCTATTGTAGAAAAGGATTTGAAGATTAAATAGTTAGAGCAAAAGTTAACATAGGTTATTGAAAGGGCCAAGCAGATTATGGGATATAGACCTCCATCAAGAGTGTATGCATTGTTTTTGAAAGAAAAATTTCTCAATTTTTAGTTTAACAAGTTTATCAATGATCAACCTGACTTACATTCAAGGTTTATCTTTTGTAATTACTTCAAAGAGGTCAGCCTAGAAGAACAAGACTAGTTGTGTGAGTATTACCTGCACAATTATATAATGGATGAAGATACACATTGGAATCCCTGCATTTATGTTGGAGACCTCCAGGTCAGAGCATTAATGTCATATTTCAAAAATGAACAACTCAGAGGGTTATTGATGGACTAATATGAAGAGTAGGAAAAGAAAGTACCACTGCAACTAAGGAAGGAAGCCTTAGAGCTTGAAATCATCTTAACCCAATGGTTAACATTACTGTCTCATAAAGGACCAGGTAAGGTGATCATGGATTTAAGACTTAGGGACTACAGAAGAATACAGAGGATGGTAGTGTCTATCATCCAAAATTGTCAGAGGTATGTGTAGAGCAGATGGGACAGTTTAACTCCAGAGTTACAAAGAAATGAACCCCATTCTATCCACAAATTCATGAATATGCTTGAAAGATTGTGCAGATATATCTAGATATCAGAACAGAAGGGAGTATCATGGTTACCTCTCACTTATCAGCCTCCTATCATTCTTTATCCAGTACCACATTGGACAAGAGGGAAAAGTGAGTAGTGTAGGCGTGTTGAGCTGATCAAGATGGAAAGACTTGCATACTCTAATGGGTTCTACCTCAAGCAAGGAAAAGGAGTTGGAGAGGACACAGACCTCAGAAGAATTACCCTACATTATAGCCTTTTTCCATAGGTGTCTAGTTCTTTAATTTTGCTTAGGGACAAGCAAAAGTCTAAGTTGGGGGGAATGTTGAGATGAAATATTGTCCTCCTTTTATACTATTTCCATATGTTTTAAAGACCATTTCTATATGGTTCTGCAAAGACTTCACATACATTATCTCTATTTTATGTTGTTTCATATATACTTTCTAAAGACTTTGACCCTATGATGATAAATGAAATCAGGTGGTTATATTATCAAATGGATGATTTGAATTATTGATATGCATGAAATATAGATAGGATTTCATAAGTTTATCATGAGAGGTTGTTTTGTATATATGTTGGAATGATTAACCCTGTGCAGTCAGATAAAGAATCCAAGGAGGAGTAATTACAATAGGATGTAGAATAGAGGAATCAATGAGAATGTGGTCCAATTTCTAGACATAGCGATTAGAGGAGACAAACGTGGTCATCATGGGTGAATAAACGCAGGGGAGAAAGAAGATTTATTCTAGGAGTCTCACCGAAGTTTATGAATCTTATTTATGAGCTGTTAAGGTTAGAATTTATGTTTGGATAGGACTTTGTTTCCTTTGTTCTAGTTAATAAGTTGATCTCAAAAATAATATCCTAATGTCTAGGAATGAATTGATGATCACAATTAGTTAGAAGGTTGCATAAGACTCTCCCATCTTTATATAAGTTAGGGGATGAGTTCATTGAAAAGAGGGTTGTTATGTTTTACTTTCCAAATAGCCATTACTTTGTTACAGTTATCAGTTATTCCAGACATGTTATAATTTTGAATAAAATCTGAAGAAGATTCTATCTTTGATATGGTTTGAATTCAACTATATGTTATGGAATGTGTGAAGATCTGAAGTAGATTTAATCTCTAGAAAAAGTGAGATAGTTCCCTGAGTTGGCCACTCCAGGTACTAACTCTCACTTTGCATGTTTTCTTATTTATTCCTGCATTCTTAGTTAAACTATTTCATTCCATCTTATGTGTTATATTGTGAAGCAAGTAAGAACTCTTGATTGATATCTCCAGTAATTGCAATTCATGAGTAGAGTGCACATTTTTAATCCTCCAGAGGTTAGTGTTAGCCTTTTCATCATTTCAAGATGTATTAAAACTATAATTTTCTGTTGAATACAGTTATCTTCAGCTATTGCTAAAGGTACCCGTAGCAACTGGAAGTTTAGACTATTTTTGTTGTTTTCCATTTTCGCGTACTATTTTACATTTCTGTGCTTTCTAGTAAGTAGGGCTGGACAAAATAAGAATTGTATAAGATTAACTTAGATTAGAAAGGAGTTTTGAAGGCATAGATAATGCAGGCATCATTATAAGCTTATGCTCCTTGGTCGATAATTCAATGTAGGAATGCAATGATAGTGGACTGTTCAGTTAGGTTAAACTCTAAATTTTATTTAAGTCTACAACACATTAGTTTTCCTCTACAAGAGCCAAGGAACAAATGATTTCCATCCATCAAAGCATAATTCAAAGGGGATTCTTGTTAGGGATTGTTGTTGTAGTTGTCCCAATAAAAGTATATGCAAAAATTTAGAGAAATTCAGGCATAGCCAAGGCATGTGAAATGTTTGACAAAATGTCTCAAAGGATTTTAATGGATGGGATGTGTTTGATTGAGCATGTTGAGACATGAGAGTTAGCAATTCCATGTACATCAATGTTTTATACACTTTTCAACCACTTTTATTTTATAGGCCACTCTTATGGTGGCCAAATGGCTTGGGTAAATAATCCTTATACATAATGGACATCTCTATTGATGGAAAAGAGTATAGAGAGTTAGATTCTTGGGGTCAATTATTTGAATAGACAATCATATAGATCTTGCGACTGTAGGAAGATTATTTAAAGTAAATGGAGAACTTGTATTTATTCATGGAGGACATTGGATATATGTAACATGGGGATGCATCCCAAGTCTAAAAGGGGTCGTCCCCAAAAGGAAATGTCTTGGGGACATCGGGATGGGTTGGAAACGTCCCACCACCGTCCCCTTTCAAAAAAATTACGAAAATGTCCCAAGGACATCTAATAAAAGACTAGAAATGTCCCAGGATGTCTTAGCCAGCCCTCGATCATCCTAGGGATGTCTAGTTGTCTCCTAAGGCCCAAGTGTCTTTTTTCAAATTTAAAAAAAAAACACAAAAGTAAGAAAAAAAAGGATGTGGGGCCCATACAAGGGCGCCCACACCCCTTTAGATAAAACCTAAACCCAAAAACAACATTATAAAATCCATAAAAAAGAGCTCATTTGTGTCATTTTGCAAATTGTGAAACGGAAAACAAAAGAAGAGCACATCTATGACAAAGCAAGTGAAAGAAGGGGAGAGAAGTGAGCAAAGGGAAAAAGAGGACCAAGTCTCCATCATTTGAGGTAAGTCCAATTTTTTTGTTCATTTTTACAAACTCTTTTGCTTTTTTGTTTTTGTCAAAATTTCAAATACTTAGGGTGGTTTTTTGTTTGTTTTTGTTCTATTTTGCATTTGCAACTGTCATTTACATTTTCAATCAAAAAATAATAATGAGCAATAGTGAGGGTCAGGAAATTGAAGTTCGACAAAGAGGTGGTAGTAGAATTAGAAGTGATGTGGAGGTACTTTAGGAAGTGGGAGTATTACATCTAGTTCAATCAATCCATTTCAATGCCCTTTTGAGTCCTTGAAAAAATATGCAAAAGACCCATTTAATCCTAAAAAACCACTTTTCCAATTTGTAAAAGCCATGGACATTAAGAAAAAAAATTCAAGGGTAAGTAGAGTATGGTTGTGTCATATTTCCAATGAGGATTATAGGGGAAGCTATACAAGAGTTTACTCCCACCTTTTGGGCATACCTTGTCAAGGGATAAGAGCATGTTTAAAAATAGCAATGGCTGAGAAGGTCAAGGTGACTAGGTTGCACATGGAGGGTGAAACAAGAAAAAGAGGAAAGTCAATGAAGTATTTGCAGCCTAGTGGGTCATTACCGACCAAATATATAAATGTTGAGCCTAAGAGTTAAAGAGGAAAGAAAAGGTCCACTAGTGTTTCAAGCATGTTTAATGTACAATCACAAGATGTGGCGGATACTTATGTTGCCAAATTTTTCTATGTTAATGCCATAGCATTTTATGTGGCATACTCTCCATATTTTAAACAAATGTTCAAATATCCACTTGCTATTGGTCCTTTATATGTTCCCCCTGGAGATCATAAGCTACACACTGTTGGAATAAGGTGACATTAACCTTGTAAATTCCAATATTGTATTTTATTCCATTTGTTATTTGTTATTTGTAATTACCCATAAGGGAATGAGGTAGTCTCATTGACAATTGTAATTTCAGAGTTACCGGCGATAGTTATGGAGTGACTTTTACTATTGGCAAATGTAAAAACTCATGGTAAATGAGGATAGGCGTGCTCCCTTGAGGAATATAATATTTTTGGCATGTATGAGAACTATCATAATGTTTGGTGAGTGAATCTATGACAGATGCAAGTTGTCATAAGATTCTGAGATTCTATGACGCATATGACAGATATGTTAGTTGTATATTTGCTATATTTAGCCCAAGCTTCCTATCTTGGAAAGATAGTCTTTTGTTGGAATCTATGATGGTTATGACACATCATAAGATGTTGTAAGAGGCCAAATTTAGTCTTGGGAGCCCAACCTTTGCATGGCTATTTTTGGACAAGTGTAAGATGCTTGTAAGATCATAATTAATGTTTACAGGTTGGAGAATCTTAGGAGAGAGAAGGTGAATGCCTACGATGAGTTAGAAAATATTTCTATAAGTATTTGCCATGTATTAGTTGCTGCAATACAGATTTTAGGTAATCGGTTGCTGACGGAATGCTGTCAGATTGAAGACTGGTGGAGAGAGTTCAAGTGTTGTTGTATTGTAAATCATTTTCAGACTAATACAAACGTTGGGCCTCTTTCCTGTGTGGAGTTTTTTACCTGAAAGGGTTTTCTCCACATTAAACATTGTGTTATGTGTTCATATTTCTGATTTTGTATTTCTATGAAGCATAGTTTTGTTTCTGTGTTACAATCTCCATTAATAACACACAGTTAAAGATTGTAGAAATTTAAATTGAATCAGATTTCCATTGAAGTAGTGTTGCTTTCATTTCTAACATTTGGTATTAGAGCCTGGCCATCTTTGACTCTTGGGTGGTAGTGTGGAAGTTGTAGCTGCAATGGGAGATTTGGTTGTGTTTGTTTTGCAGATCTTGTGTTGTTATTATGGTTGCATCCACCACTGCATCAACCTCTCAATTGGACATTGAGAAGTTCAATGGAACGGGGTATGAGTTGTGGAAGCTGAAAATGGAAGATTTGTTGGAAGAAAGAAACCAATGGTTGGCTGTTCAAAAAGAGAAGAAACCTAACGATGTCTCTCAAGATGAGTGGGATAGACTGGATAAGAAGACACGGGGAACCATCTAGTTGTGTCTTTCAGACTCTATCTTATTAAATATCACAAAGGAAGAGACTACATAAAAGTTGTGGAAATGGTTGGGTGAGATCTATCAAGCCAAGAGTATGGTAAATAAACTTTATTGAACAAGAAAATTGTTTTCCATGAAAATGCGAGAAGGTGAATCAGTTGCAGAGCATTTAAATTCTTTTATATTGTTAGTGACTCAGTTTGATTCAGTAGATGTTGAGGTTAGTGAGAAAGATAAATGTATCTTACTGCTTTGTTCTTTACCTAAGTCTTGGGAGAGTGTTATCCTTGCTATCACTGCTAACCTTGCAGATCCAAAGTTGGATGCTCCTGTTTTAGTGCTACTATCATAGGAATTGAGGAAGAAGAGTTTGAATAGCTCAGGGGATGCTCTCAGTGTCAAGGGAAGGTCTAAGGAAAGAGCACCTAAAGGAGATTAGAAAGGGGCAAAGGACAAGTCCAAGGGCTAGTCTAAGACTCCTAGTAAAAAGAATAGAGTTACGTGTTGGAACTAAGGTAAAAGGGGACATGTGAAGAAGGAGTGCAGAAACCCCAAGAAACAATGGGAGAGTACTTTGGATAAGTCCTCGAATGCAAGTGAAGATGTTTTACTTTCTACATGTAATATTGTTTCTTATTAAAACTAGTTGGTTGACTCAGGATGCTCATTACATATGACCTCACATAAGGAATGGTTCTCCACATATGAAGAATATGATGGAGGTAATATCTACCTTGGTGACAATTATTCATATCTGATTGTCAGGAAAGGAAAGGTATTGTTGTGTTTCAGTGATGGGAGGATTAAAACCCTCCCTGGTCTTGGTGTTTTCCATGTTCCTAGATTAGCTAGAAATCTGATTTCAATTTTAAAGTTGAATGATTTGGGAATGCATGTGACATTTGACAAGCATCGATGCAGATTAGTGAGAGGGAACTTGATGGTAGCAAAGGGGAGGAGATTCAGAAGCCTGTTCAAGCTTGAAGCCACTACAATTTATAATGCCTCCTATGTAGCTGAGGCTGATACTAAAAATGCACGTATGTTGTGGTACCATAGATTGTGTTGGCAAGAGATACATTGTAGCTTCATGAGTGTTGTCATTGATGGCAACAAAGTTCATCCCACCCATCTGCAGGACATGGTGTGTCAATACCGAAAGTCAGATTGTAAAGTAACTTGGTCCAGTGACCAAGAACAGAGTATGCAGCAAGGTCCAACAATCAGGTCCAGATCTCTCAGAGGAAGTATCTATGTCAAGTACGGACTTGGGGAAGTCAAGAGAAGTACCTTGACTGATAGATTCTAGGGATTGAGCCTCTGATGATGAAAGAATGAAGAGATATAAGCACCTAAGTATTGGGTTCCTATTTGGCAGAGTAAACAGAGGAAGAACTAGCCGGCAGAGCATCAGACCTTGATTCGGATGAGATATTGATGGTGATCAAGCTTACTAAGATATCATTCATGATTGGCTAACATGATTGATGACTTCTATGAGCATCTCTTTGATACGCATCACTTGATAAGCAAGGATTCAACTGACAAACAAAGAGTTTGGAAAAATAATAAGCATTCTGGATGTCGACTAGAAAGTGGATGAAATCTTTGGTGCAGATATATATACCAGATGGATTTAGATATGAATGTGTGTGTTGTGTATGGGGTTGTGCGAAGAATAGCAGAAGAGCAGTGTGAAGATAATAAGACAGGCCTAGAATGTAACAGGACAACATCACCTAAGGAGAGTAAGAATGAAGTGCAGTAGATCAGTATATTGGGCCTAACCAGAACTGAACTTTAGCATGTGTGGATGCTTCTCATCAGTTCAAGTATTTTGTTACCTTCTTTTTTTTGTAGACAATGAGTTTCTTGTAGGTAGTAAGCCTCTTGTGAGCAGTGTGCTCGGGCAGTGAGCCCTAATTGGAAAGTGCCATTTTGTACTATTCTATTCTTCTAATAGAGAATACAATCTTGGGTTAATCACCCCGTGGTTTTTCCCTTAACCGGGTTTTCCACGTCAAAATCATTGTGTCATGTGTACTAATGTTATTTCTACTTCCATGGTAATCCTTGCTTGTATGATTTGATTCTACACTAATTGTTAAAGAAGGATTGAAAATCAAAATAATTAAGATAACTAATTCACCCCCCCTCTCAGATATCAACAATTGGTATCAGAGCCAAGTTCCTCCAAACAGAGCCTAATAGCTTGAGGAAGATCTAGAAATTCAAATGGATATGTATGGTATGAGGGAACAACTTTAGTCTGCCCTAGATGATCTTGAACAATCTGAGTCAATGAATTGAAGGAAAAACTTAAATAGGATGATGAATTCATAAATGAATTAAAAGGGAAACTGAGTATCTCTATGAAAAAAAGGATCTACTTCAGCAATTACCAAGTCAAGGTGAAACCAATGATACAAATGAAGACCTAAAAGAGAAAACCAAGCTATGTGAAAAGTTATCAAAAGAGGTCATTATGGTAAGACATGAAATGGAATCAGGAGTTATGAAGTTCACCCAAGAAATTGAAGAAAAAAGAAAAACTGAAGATGATCTAAGACAATATCTCAAGGAAAAATTAGAAGACTACCATAAAATGGATAGAATAATCGGATATCTAGAATTTGATCTTGAAGATGTTAGAGATAATGAAGAAAAACTTGAGGATCAAATAGACATTCTTAAAAAGGATCTACAAACAGCAAATGAATACAAAGAAAAATTCAAGATAAGCTCTTCTCAACCTAAAGTTCTTCTTGAAAGTCAAAAGAGGTTAGATGACAAGCATGGCTTGGGATATGAGAAAGGTGAAATCTCTGGATCCGGTCAGAAGAACTCTGGATTAGGAAATCCAAGGAACAAACCTAGAAGACCTCCAGTAAGGCAACCAAATGCTCAAAGATATCCATCCTTCAATGGATATTGCCACATCTACAATAACTTTGGTCATAAAGCAAATCAATGCAGAAGAAGAATGAATCAAACTAATTCATCCTTCTCTGGACAGTGTTTCAATTGCAAAAGCTATGGTCACAAATCTCATGAGTGTAGAAATATGCAAATGAACAATTCATTCAATGGTAAATGTTTTGCATGCAATAGAATGGGACATATGGCTAATCAGTATAGATCAAGAGGATATCAGACAAACATGCAAAGAAATGTTGTTTGCTACAATTGTAATAAATCCGGTCATATTGCCAAATTCTGTAGAAGTAAGAATCAAGACAAAAGGGGTCCAGAACAGTATAATCATAGCCAAGATAAGGAAAGGGAAAAGTGAACGCGGATGAAATTCAAAGGGAGATGAATAAGATCTAGGTGAAGAGAAGCACAGAGAATGTTGGGGATGGATCTGCACCAGAATCTGGTGCTGATAATCCTTCCAAAAATTGAGTAGATGAGCTATGGCTCAGGGGGAGTCACTAAGAAAAACAAATCCCCCAGCCAGTCAATTGGTGCTTGAAATTGGCACATGGGAAGTTGTGGATTAAAAGATTCTTAGAGAAACATCTAAAGAAAGCTTGGTAAAGATATGGAAGATCCGTAGAAAGATTTGAAGAGTCTAATCTTCCAAGATTGATTTGGTTTAACAGTCATCTGATAAAATAGGATTATCACAGTTAGTGTTGATAACTGAGAGGGGGGGTGAATCAGTTATCCTTAATTCGCTTTCAGTTCAAACACTTAAATCCACTTTTGTTAATCAATAGCATAGCAATTAATCATTCATGGATGCATAAGACAAACACCAGAGCAGATACACATCAACACATGAAACACCAAGATTTTGACATGGAAAACCTAGTTAAGGGAAAAACCACAGGGTGATTAACCCAAGGATTATTCTCTGTTAGAAGAATAAGAAAAATGGATGGCACATGTCAATTAGGGCTCACTGCCTGAGCACACTGCTCACAAGAGGCACACTGCCTACAAGAGACACACTGTCTACAAGATAACAAGTATTACAAACATGAACTAGAGATTGACATCTTTACCATGTCCGGATCAGTTCCATTTAAGCCCAAAAACTCTTACTCTGCCTTTCGCACTTCTCTTCGCTATATCACTCTCATCACCACAAGACACACTTCAAAATAAATTCACAAACCCTTATTTATACAAGGCATTGACTTAGGAATAATCATCTAAGTCGGCAAACACCTACAAGATCATTCGCAAGACGTGTAATACATCCGGTCGGCCTGTCTTAGGAAGAACACCAACAACCGGTGGTCTTTACATCAAAACCAAACTCTAACTTCAATGTGGACCGCCAATAAGAATTGTACATGATCCAAGGATCACCAAAACCTTTCTTGAGTCATCAAGAACATCTGCACTTAATCAACTTACTGGAATTCTTCTCTTCTTCACCTAGAACTTCAAGAACACAATCTGTCGCCAATGTCATAACACAAAAGGTTCTTCCGGACCTCCAAACAATGTACAAATCAAGTTATCACTTCACACTGACATCTTCAACACTCCTTCCAATCCGTAGAATGAGATAATGTAATTCTGGATCTCACCGGACCAATTTGTGACACTCTGTCACCACTGAACGCCTGCCGAAACCAGTTCTACTTGAGCAAACATAACTTCTTCAGATCTTCATGCGAACCTCTGAAATCTTAACTGGAACATCTCAAGACTCATATATATAAACACTTTAATCTGCATCCTCTAATCCTTAACCTATTGAGTACTTTTGCCTTCTTCTCATCACTGTTCTTCACTATTCCTGATTGAGACTAATTTTCTCAATATCCTCAGCACACAGCTCATCCAATCCTTCTTATCAATGCAATATAAGTATGTTGACATCAATGACAACATTGGCTAACCTCATACTTGCAACAATCTCCCCCTTTGTCATTGATGGCAACATATGATGTGAAAAACCATCAAGACAAGAACTTCTCCTTTCTGTCACAACTCCCCCTATCAGCAACAACTCTTCACATGTCTTCTCTTCCTTTACTGCTCCCTCTTTGATCATCAACCACTTGTTTTTCACATGTCTTCTCTCCCCCTTTGACATCAATGGCAAAGGGCTCATACTTGCAATTCTAACACATCAGAATCATACCAGCTGCTCCCCCTTAGTAGCAGCTCCTCATCATCAATCCGGATCACAAGATATGACTGTGATATCCACCAGACTGATGCACATCAGTGCATCCTAGTTCATCACTGGAGGGGCCATGACCCCTAACTTCTCCCTGAGATACTCAAAAGAGTTCTTGGGAAGAGGTTTAGTAAAAATATCTGCAAGCTGATCCTTGGAGGGCACATACTCCAATCTGACTTCACCCTTGTTCACTTGTTCTCTCAAAAAGTGAAATTTGATAGATATATGCTTGGTCTTAGAAAGCAATACCGGATTCTTAGAAATATTTATTGCACTTGAATTATCATAGAAAATTGTGATAGGCTCCTCATATTCTACTTGAATATCTCTTAGCATTTGCTTCATCCACAAAAGTTGAGTGCAACTACCTGCTGCTGCAATGTATTCTACTTCTATTGTAGAGAGGGATATTGCTTCTTGTTTCTTGCTTAGCCAAGAAACCAACCTTTTTCCCAAAAAGAATGCTCCTCCACATCTCCTGCCCAATCTGCATCTGTATATGCATGAAGAGAAAAGTCATGATCTCTGGGATACCATAGGCCATACTCAGCTGTTCCTTTCAATTACCTAAAAATTCTTTTGATTGCCATGACATGAGATTCTTTGGGATCAGCCTAGAATCTCGCCACAAGACCAACAGCCTGCATTATATCTAGTCTAGTCTGAGTTAGATACAGTAATCCACCAATCATTGATCTGTACTTTATCTGATTTGTCTTAGGAGAGTCATCATCTTTGCTCAACTTACATCCGGTAGCCATGGGAGTGTTCATTGGCTTTGAATCTTCCATTCCAGATTTCTTCAATAGTTCTTTCACATATTTGGTCTAAGAGATAAAGATTCCTTTCTCTGTCTAAGTAATTTGTAGACCCAAGAAGAAATTCACTTCACCGAACATTGACATTTCAAACTCACTTTTCATTTGGTTTGCAAAGGTTTTACACATACTGTCTCTTCCTCCAAAGATGATATCATCAACAAATACTTCAACAATCAAGATGTTTTCACGATCAATTTGGAAATATAGGTTACTATCAGTAGTACCTTTGTTGAAACTAATCTTCAAAAGATGTTTATCCATCCTCTCATACCATGCTCTTGGGGCTTGCTTTAGACCATACAGTGCCTTATTTAATTTGCAGACCATATCACCATGCTTAGATAACTTAAATCCATCTGGTTGTTCAATGTACACCTCTTCTTCTAGGTCACCATTTAGGAAAGCAGATTTGACATCCATTTGATACACTTTGAAATCTTTGAAGACAGCAAATGCAAGAAATAGTCTGACTGCTTCAATTCTTACCACCGGAGCAAAGGTTTCCTCAAAATCAATCCCTTCTATTTGAGAGTAGCCTTTGCAGACTAATTTGGCCTTATTTCTGATTACTTCACCAACTTCATTTAGTTTGTTCCAGAAGACCCATTTGGTTCCAATCACATTTTTGTTTCTAGGTCTAGAAACAAGATCCCAAGTGTGATTTTTCTCAATTTGCATTAATTCTTCTTCCATTGCTTTTGTCCAAATTTCATCATTGCATGCTTCATTTATTGTCTTAGGTTCAATCTTTGAGATCAGACAACATTCATCTAAATTTTGAGCAACATTCCTTCTAGTTTGCACACCTTTGCTTTTGTCACCTATGATCTATTCTTCAGAGTGGTTCAGTCTTACATACCTTGGAACTTTGGGAGTTTCTTGCACTTCTGCTTCTTGATCATGCTCATTTAGACCTGTCTCTTCTTCCTGATTTATCGGATCAGTCTAAATCTGACTTTCAGGAGAGGATGGAGCACCTTGAATCAGAACATCATTCTGATCATCTTCATCATACTCATAAAATCTTGAGGGCTTCTCAATACCTTCATCAACCTTCACATTTGTACTTTCTATCATCTTTCTCAGTCTCTTATTGTAACACCGGTATGCTTTGCTTTGAGTGGAGTAACCCAAGAAGATTCCTTCATCACTTCTAGCATCAAACTTTCCTAGATCTTCATCTCTTTTAATGTAACACTTGCTACCAAATACTCTAAAATATCTCACAGTAGGAGTGATGCCAAACCAAAGTTCATAGGGAGTCTTACCGGTATTGCCTCTGATTTGAACTCGATTGAGTGTAGACTGCAGTGCTGACAGCTTCTTTCCAAAACATCTGAGGAACATTTGCTTCCATCATCATTGTCTTGCATGCTTCCTGGATGCTTTGGTTCTTTCTCTCAACTACTCCATTCTACTGTGGAGTCCTAGGAGCAGACAATTGTCTCTTTATACCATGCTTCTCACAAAAGTCTATGAATTCATGGGATGTGAATTCACCACCTCTATCAGACCTTAGACATTTCAGTTTCAATCCGGTTTGATTCTCTACCATAGCCTTGAAGATTTTGAACTTCTCAAAAGCTTCTGATTTCTCTTTCAGAAAGGTAACCCACATCATCCAGGAATGGTCATCAATCAGTAACATGAAATATCTATCACCTTGCATACTCTTGATTCTTGTCGAACCACATAGATCAGTATGAACTAACTCCAATAATCTGGTAGAGGACTAATCCTTGCTTTTGAATGAAACTCTGCTCTGTTTACCTAGCTGACATTCTTTGCACATACTATTTGTAGGTTTTACCAACTTTGGAAGATCTCCTACAGCCTAAGTATTGCTTATCTTGATGATGTTATCAAAATTTACATGACACATTCTTCTATGCCCTAACCAACTCTGATCAACTTGAACAAACAGACAACTTTTATTAGTGCCAACTAGATGGAAGATATTACCTTTTGTTTGAGTACCGGATGCAATCTCAGTTCTGGAGCTTTCAAAGATCCTGCATCTTCCATTCTTAAACTGGAGATCATAGCCTTTCTCTACCAATTGACAAACACTGAGAAGATTGTGCTTCAATCCTTCAACATACAGTACATTACCGGTTTTGTTTTTCCCATCAAAAGAGATAGTTCCCCTACCTCTGATTCTACCAGCAGAATTGTCACCAAACTTTACCATTCCTCCTTCATACCTTTCCAATTCTAAGAACTTTTTCTTGTCACCTATCATATGGTGAGAGCATCCACTGTCAGTAACCCAATCATTCTTTTCTTCAACTTGGGTAGCCAAAGTTTTCTCTATAACCTTATGATTGGTAGATATTGGATCTTCTTCCTGGATGGCAATAAATACCCATTCATTTCCGGATTTGTCTCCTATCTCTGATTCATCATCTGTTACTCTTCATTATCAGCTTCTTCATGAACTTAATAATAATTCTTTTGGATCCTTTCTCTGTTAGAATTTGATCTTGTGGATCTTTCCGGACATCTTGAGGCAAAGTGACCAATCTTATTGTAGTTGAAGCACTTAAAGGGTAATTTTCCTTCATACTTACCGGATCCCCTTTGCAGTCTTTTTGCAATGAGGGCTTCAAGTTAAGTTGTTTCTGCTTCTTCCTCTTCCATGTCTTTTCTTGCTTGATCATACCAAGACAGCTTCTTTGAAGAGTTTTCTCCCGAATCAAATCTTTGTTTGCCTTTCACATAGGCACTGGCTTTGAATGCAGATTTAGTCTTGGGGGGATCATCTCCAAACTTGGTCATTTCAAATGCAGCCAGTTTGCCAACCAATTGCTCTCTTGTGACAGTTGTATGGGCTCTGAATTCATCAATGGTAGCAACCTTGATTTTGTAGGCAGCAGGAAGGGATCTGAGAATTTTGCAAACAATCTCATTTTCATCCAAAACTCCACCAGCATTCCTAATTCCACACACCAGCTCATTTACTCTTGGCATAAAGGTAGTGATATTTTCATCATCTCTCATCTTCAATCTTTCAAATTTCCCTTTGAGACTCTGCAACCTTGCACTCTTAACAAACTCATCTCCTTCATGCAGAAGTTTCAGTTTAATCCAGACTTATAGGCAGTTGGTAGGTCAATAACATTTGAGAGCTCTGAGTCAGTTAATGAGCTTAGAAGAGCTTCTTTGGTCCGCAGATTGTTTTCAGCATCTGTGATTTTATTTAGAGTTGTCGGACCACCCTGTGGAGGTACATATGGTTTTGTAACCATGGATAGGTATGCTTTTCCCATACACTCCAAATGACATTTCATGCAGCCTTTCCAAAGAGTGAAGTTGGTTCCGTCAAACTTTGGACTATCCTTGTATGACGACATCCTGGATCTCCTCAACCAGTTAAGCTTTTTTTAGAGGAACTTGGCTCTGATACCAATTGTTGATAACTGAGAGGGGGGGTGAATCAGTTATCCTTAATTCGCTTTCAGTTCAAACACTTAAATCCACTTTTGTTAATCAATAGCATAGCAATTAATCATTCATGGATGCATAAGACATAAACACCAGAGCAGATACACATCAACACATGAAACACCAAGATTTTGACATGGAAAACCCGGTTAAGGGAACAACTACAGGGTGATTAACCCAAGGATTATTCTCTATTAGAAGAATAAGAAAAATGGATGGCACATACCAATTAGGGCTCACTGCCTGAGCACACTGCTCACAAGAGGCACACTGCCTACAAGAGATACACTGTCTACAAGATAATAAGTATTACAAACTTGAACTGGAGATTGACATCTTTACCATGTCCGGATCAGTTCCATTTAAGCCCAAAAACTCCTGCTCTACCTTTCGCACTTCTCTTCACTATATCACTCTCATCACCGCAAGACACACTTCAAAATGAATTCACAAACCCTTATTTATACAAGGCATCGACTTAGGAATAATCATCTAAGTCGGCAAACACCTACAAGATCATTCGCAAGACGTGTAATACATCCGGTCAGCCTGTCTCAGGAAGAACACCAACAACTGGTGGTCTTTACATCAAAACCAAACTCTAACTTCAATGCGGACCGCCAATAAGAATTGTACATGATCCAAGGATCACCAAAACCTTTCCTGAGTCATCAAGAACATCCGCACTTTATCAGCTTACTGGAATTCTTTTCTTCTTCATCCAAAACTTCAAGAACACAGTCTGTCACCAATGTCATAACACAAAAGGTTCTTCCAGACCTCCAAACAATGCACAAATCAAGTTGTCACTTCACACTAACATCTTCAACACTCCTTCCAATCCATAGAATGAGATAATGTAATTCCGGACTCACCAGACCAATCTGTGACACTCTGTCACCACTGAATGCCTGCCGGAACCGGTTCTACTTGAGCGAACATAACTTCTTCAGATCTTCATATGGACCTCTGAAATCTTAACTGGAACATCTCAAGACTCATATATACAAACCCTTTAATCTGCATCCTCTGATCCTCAACCTATTGAGTACTTTTGCCTTCTTCTCATCACTGTTCTTCATTGTTCCTCATTGAGACTAATTTTCTTAATATCCTCAACACACAGCTCATCCAATCCTTCTTATCAATGCAATATGAGTATGTTGACATCAATGACAACACTAGTTAACCTCATACTTGCAATAGTTAGATCTGGTATGATTCAAATTTGAGGCATCTTGATCTATGGATAGATCAAATGTTTGGGGAAAGTAAGATAATTTGTTATTAACCACCAAGGATAACTCTAAGTATATCTCAGCGATCCAGAAAAAGATCTTTCTCAAAATAAGAAGAACCAAGCAACCAGAATGACTTAAGTTGTGCATTTATTGCAGTGTGGATTTAGGGTTTTTCTCAAAAATAAAAGGGTTCATTCACTCGTCATTTACACATTTGCATTCGAGAAGAAAAGAAAAGGAGCTCTACAACAAATTGTTTCAAATTTCTCAAAGATCAACTGTTGAAGTTGATTCATCCAGCAAATCAATCCGGCTCACTCTGCAAACCCTAGAAGTGCAAAAGGTATTTTCTGTTATTGAATATTTCTTTGTAAATCTTTTTGAAGATGGTTACACCGAATGTTGTAAAGATCACTGATAGGCCGCATCCTAAATTCAAGAAAAGTCCATATAAATCCCTAGAAGTTGATCCCCTAGGCGCCTTTTCAAGCATTCCGCATGGGGTTCTGCATGTAGAAGATGTTAGGGCATATATTCAGGTGAATATTGAAGAATTTGGGGAATCTAAGATGGTTGATATCTATCACAAGCATTTGATAGATGACTCATTTGAACTCAAAACTCAGTATAAAGCTATCTGAGACAAACATTTTGCACAGTGCATTCATTTCCCCTGTTTTCTGGAAGATGAATGGGTCCAGTATATTTTGAGCAGAATGCATGACAACTTTATGTGGTTGAACAAGTCGTTTAAGATCACTAAAGATGCCATTAGGGCAGTAACCGGATTATACTCAACCGATGGAATGCCTACTCTCAAATCTATCAAAAACCAAATTGTAAGTGAGGCTACCAAATCAAAATTTGATAAAAGAGCAATGACAATTGAGGATATCACATATCCAGATATCAAGTTTGCATCAATGATAATTGGATATAAGATATATCACTCCAACAAAGAGAATTCAATATTCAGAATTGCTGTATATACTGCTTATGAAATGTTGAGGAAGAATTCCAACTATGATCTTTGTGAGCTCCTTCTGAACCAACTCTTGGAGAATCTGTAGAAGATAAAGAAGGATAAGAAAAATTCTTTCAAATACGGTGGTTTGATACTCTGCCTATTCTTTTACTACATGAATGAGCTACCTGGATCCAATGGATGGGTATGGCAAAATAACAAACTGGTTGCAATTTAGATCAGAGATTACTTGCATGGGTTTGGTGATGCCAAGGCACAAAACACAGCACTATGGGGTTACTTCAAAAACTTCCAAAGCATGATGCAGGCTAGAGAAAGAATTCCCCAATCCCTAGTTGAAAAATATAAAGATACAGTATGCTTTATGGTAGAAACTGATCAGTGCCTAATGGAGGCAGTGGAACCAAGAACAATGTGGATCATGCCAATGGGGTATGAAGTTGATGAGAAAATTGTAGAGCTGCATGTTCAACACATGCTAAGTCAGCCCAAGGATCTTAAGGTAGAAAGGTTCGGAACCTTTGAAGAATTAAGTGTAAAAATCTATGTGGAGCTCAGACAACCGAAGATGAAGAGAAAAGTGAGAAAAGAGGTAGAAGAATTTTCCAAGAGGCATGGAATCTCAAAAGAGGCACTTGATGCCAACTGAGAGAAAATGGAAAGGGTGGAGAAAGAAAAGCAAGAAACTGGAAAAGAAAGTACTCCGGTGCAAGCCCCCTCCCAGACCAGATCAACCAAAAGTTCTGCACCTACCACTTCCAAGGGTCAAAAGGCTTCAAAACTAGAAGCTCAGACATCCGGAAAAGGAGAGAAGAGAACCAAGAAAAAGGAAACAAGGTCTTACACAAGCCAAAAGGATGAAGAAGAGACAGAATCAGATGAGGAAGTAAAGAAAATGAAGAAGAAAAGGAAAACATCCAGTGAACCCTCTACTGAAGAAGTAACAGAAGAATTTGTTAAAAAGCCTACTCTGTGCATTGATGACATCATAAAATCAGTTACTGTGGATGGGAAACTTCAACCAATGGCTGAATTCTATGATGTTTACAATGAAGCTGACCAAAAGATCTTGCAAGAAGCCACAGTCAGGTATCTGAATATCTACAACAAGGCTTTTATTGAAATTATATCTCTTATTCCCAAAAGCCTAGAAAAGGAATTATAAATAAGAAAGAATAATGCTATGGCAAAGGATCTTGAGATCTGAGAACAGATAGATATTCAGCTATATCCTTCAGTCACTCCTAAGCAGAAGAATATGATCTTCAAAGATTGTAAGGATGAGTTCTAGAGCAAAGCTAGAATGAATCATCTTATGCTTGGAGAAACTGATAAAGTAGCAAAAGAGATAGAAGAGATCCTCCAGAATGCATACAAAAGATTCAACATTTCTATTATAGAGGACTTAGGTGATGATCCCTCAGCTACAAATGTTGAAGAAGAATCTATTGAGACAGTGGCAGAAGAGGTAAAGGAGACAGGTGAAGAAAAAGGTAAGGACTTAGATTCCTCTGCTCCAGAAGAGGAGGTCCATGATCAAGCAAACATCTCTCCTCCGATTTCCACTACTGACTCCGGATCTAAAGAAGAAGAAAGAGTAGAAGAAAAGATTCCTCAAGAAGTAGAGGAAAAGGAAAAAGAAGATGACAGTAATAAGGGTGTAGAAGGAGAGAAAACTCCAACAGAAAAGACCATAGATGATAGTGGTAAGGCTGCAAAAGGGGACAAAACCCTGTCACTGGCAAGAGACACAGCAGAAGCAGTCAAGGAATTCTTAACCAAGGAGATGATGGAATTTGATGAACCAGAACCTCTTCAAGGACCATTCAATTTTGACTCCCTCTCCCTGGTTCAAACCATAAAGCTAGCATCCTTTACTTCAGCAAAGGTAAAAGAAAAACTTCTGAAGTCTCACATGGAAGACTGCAAGCTCATAGAAACTGCATTCGATGTATTAGAGAAGATCATGCCATCTTTTTAGAAGGATCCCGCAGTCTCTTCATTCGGTAATCTCAAATCTCTAGTAAACAGTGTTAGCACACATTTTGATTCCTTAGAGAAGTCAGTAGAAAATAAAGTCTGGAAGGAGTTTGTGGAAAAGAGATTCTCTGAAGTACAAGGACTAATAACCAATGATAGGATAAATATGGATATAGGGATAAAGAGCTTAGAAAATGCTCTTAAAGATGGCGGGGAAATATATAAATTTTGTCTATCATGGTCCAAAGTAATAGTGGAGATTGAGAAGAAAGTGAAAGAATAGGAGGATAAACTAACAAAACTATCTCAAAATTTTGATCCTCTTACCACTCCCATAATAAATCAAGAATGTCAAACTATTACAGTCTTGAATGAAATTAAGAAGCTTGAGAAGGAGAAGAAAAATAGAATAAGTAGGTTGAGTGAGCTTTGAGGGATAATTATCCCTAAGTTAGAGGTCATGCATGAAGCCTTAAATGATGCTCAAACCACAGCCCGGACAAATGATCCGACAGATCTGAAGAGGATAGAAGCTTTTGCATTCCTGTTGAGTGGTCACATCTCAATTTTGGATAGGATGAAGCTGAGCTAGGCAACAGAAGTTGTACAATTGAAGAATACTTTTGCAGATATACTAAAGTATATGTAAAGTATAACTGGATAATATATTTATGCGATAAATTGAGTTTTGAAAATTTTGGTGTGCGGACCCCACCCTTTTCCATTGACATCAAAGGGGGAGTAAGGAGTAGTGAAAAATGAGGAATCCATCTAAGGGGGGAGCTCTAGAAAATGTACATAAGAACATAGCATTAGCCAAGGGGGAGTATAGTATGACACTCAGTCATTTTTCACTAAGTGTTGCCATCAATGCCAAAGGGGGAGATTTTTAGCAAGAAACACATTGTAGCTTCATGAGTGTTGTCATTGATGGAAACAAAGTTCATCCCACCCATCCGCAGGACATGGTGTGTCAATACCAGAAGTCAGATTGTAGAGTAACTTGGTCCAGTGACCAAGAACAGAGTATGCAGCAAGGTCTGACAGTCAAGTCTGGATCTCTCAGAGGAAGTATCTATGTAAAGTGCGGACTTGGGGAAGTCAAGAGGAGTACCTTGACTGATAGATTCCAGGGATTGAGCCTCTGGTGATGAAAGAATAAAGAGATATAAGCACCTAAGTATTGGGTTCCTATTTGGCAGAGTAAACAAAGGAAGAACTGGCTGGCAGAGCATCAGACCTTGATCCGGATAAGATATTGATGGTGATCAAGATTACTAAGATATCATTCATGATTGGCCAACATCATTGATGAATTCTATGAGCATCTCTTTGATATGCATCACTTGATAAGCAAGGATTCAGCTGACAGACCAAGAGTTTGGGAAAATAATAAGTATTCTAAATGCCGGCTAGAAAGTGGATGAAATCTTTGGTGTGCATATATATACCATATGGATTTAGATATGAATGTGTGTGTTGTGTATGGGGTTGTGCAAAGAATAGCAGAAGAGCAGTGTGAAGACAGTAAGATAGGTCCAGAATGTAACAGGATAGTAGCACCTAAGGAGAGTAAGAATGAAGTGCAGCAAATCAATATAATGGGCCTAACCGGAACTGAACTTTAGCATGTGTGGATGCTTCTCATCATTTCAAGTATTTTGTTACCTTCTTTTTTTTGTAGACAGTGAGTCTCTTGTAGGCAGTAAGCCTCTTGTGAGCAGTGTGCTCGGGCAGTGAGCCCTAATTAGCAAGTGCCATTTTGTACTATTCTATTCTTCTAATAGAGAATACAATCTTGGGTTAATCACCCCGTGGTTTTTCCCTTAACCAGGTTTTCCACGTCAAAATCATTGTGTCATGTGTACTAATGTTATTTCTACTTCCATGGTAATGCTTGCTTGTATGATTTGATTCTACACTAATTGTTAAAGAAGGATGGAAAATCAAAATAATTAAGATAACTGATTCACCCCCCCTCTAAGTTATCAACAGATTGGTCCACACAAGCAATAATGTATTAAAAACTATTAAGAATAAAAATTTGTTGGATGGTTTCTCCTATTCTGATGAGCACTTTGATTTTTGTGAGCATTGTGTGTTTGGTAAACAAAACAGAAAATCATTTCCTTCAGGAAGCAATAGAGCAAAAGAGAGGTTAGAAATTATTCATACAGATGTGTTTGGACCTGTGGATAATGAATCTATCAGAAAATCTCGTTATTTTGTAACCTTCATTGATGATGTATCTAGATTTACATGGATTTATTTTATGAAGCATAAATCTAAAGTTTTCACTAAGTTTAAGGAATTCAAAGTCTTAGTAGAGAACCAATCAGGTTTAAAGATAAAAATATTAAGACCTAATAATGAAGGGCAATATTGTTCTAAGGAATTTGATGAGTTTTGCAAGCATGCAGGTATAATCAGACAAAAGACAAATCCGTATACACCACAGCAGAATGGTGTTGCAGAAAGGATGAACCCAACAATTATGGAAAGGGCCAGAAGTATGCTTAGTGATGCACAGTTGGATAAATGCTTTTGGGCAGAGGCTGCGTGTACTGCTTGCTACTTGATAAATAGACCTCCTTGTAAGGCTCTTGATTTGACACCTTATGAACTGTGGACATGTAAGAAACCTTTTGTTTCACATTTAAGGGTTTTTGGCTGTGAGGCTTTTGTTCATGTGCCTAAGGAAAAGAGGTCTAAGTTGGATCCAAGGGTTGAAAAGTGTACATTCATTGGATATGGTGATAATGTCAAAGGTTATAAGCTTTGGAATCCACTAACCCATAAGATTATTTTTTCTAGAGATGTTATTTTCAGGGAACTTAGAGCTATTTCTAAACCTGAGCAGCAAAAAGAAAAAGATGAAAAGGTAAAGAAGGTGCACTTTGATTTAGAGTAGCAAGATGCACCTTAGGAAGAACATAATGATGGATTGGGGGGTGAAGAAGAAGAAGAAGATTCAAGTAGTTCTGATGAAGATGAGTCTATTGTTATAGAAGAAGTTGATGTAGATGATCATGCAGAAGGATGAGTAGAGTCTCTTACTAAACCCTTGAGGATGTCCACAAGACAACACAATCTAGTTGACAGGTATAGCCCACCAAATTTCTGTTGTGTATATGCTTTATTAAGTACTGACGATGAACCTAGATCCTACAGGGAAGCTATTTCTACAGATGATAGTGAGTCTTGGTAGCTAGCCATGCAGGAGGAGATGATGGCTTTAGACTCTTTTAACACTTGGGATCTTGTTCATTTTCCCAAAGGAAGAAAGGCCATAGGATGTAAGTGGGTCTTCAAGAAGAAGTTTGGAGCAGATGGGTCATTGGAGAAGTACAAGGCTAGACTAGTAGCCAAGGGCTACTCCCAGAGAGAGGGAGTTGATTTTGGTGAGATATTCTCTCCTATTGCTAAATTGACTTCTATTAGTTTTCTCTTATCCATTTCTGTAGCTTATGATTGGGAGATTGAACAAATGGATGTTAAGACTACATTCTTGCATGGAGATCTTGAAGAAAAAATTTATATGCAATAGCCTACAGGTTTTGAGGTAAAAGGAAAAGAACATTGGGTTTGCAAGTTAAAGAGGTCTCTTTATGGTCTGAAATAGTCCCCCAGAATGTGGTATCAAAATTTTGATTTATTTGTTTTGAAATTGGGTTTTGTTAGAAGCAAGGAGGATCATTGTGTTAATGATTCTATACTGGTTATTTCTTTGTATGTTGATGACATGTTTTTTTTCAGCAATACTAAGGGTATGGTCAGTGAGCTTAAAGCCCAACTTTCATGTGCATTTGAGATGAAGGCTCTTAGTGCTGCAAGGTATATTTTGGGAATGGAGATCGGGAGGGATAGAGTTAATAGAAAGGTTTGGTTGTCATAAAGTAAGTATGTGAATACTGTTGTGCAGAGGTTTAGTTTGCAGGATTGTAACTCAGTTAGAGTTCCTTTACCCATTGGTACTAAGCTTTCATTAGATATGTGTCCAAAGACTGAAGATGATCTTGAGGATATGTATAATGTGCCATATGCTAGTGCTATAGGGAGTTTGATGAATGCAATGGTTTGCACTATACCAAATATTGCCCAAGCAGTGGGAGTTTTGAGCAGATTTATGTCTAACCCTGGTAGACAACATTGGAACTATGCGAAGATGGTGTTTAAATATCTTACAGGTACTCCTGATTATTGTTTGGTTTATTCTAGTACTGATAGTGTTGATAAATTTTTGGACATACAGGGTTTTGTTGATGCAGTTTGGCTAGGTGACTTGGATAGTCGAAGGTGCACTAGTGGCTATGTGTTTACTCTATTTGGAGGTGCAGTGAGTTGGATGAGTAAGAGGCAGCCCACAGTTGCTTTGTCCACTATAGAAGCAGAGTATATGGCTACTACTCATGTCCCTAAGGAGGTAGTTTGGTTGAGGAGACTGTGTTCAGGTATTAGTTTTGATTGCAGGATCATTCAAATTAGTTGTGATGGCCACTTTATTAAGTACTGACGATGAACCTAGATCCTACAGGGAAGCTATTTCTACAGATGATAGTGAGTCTTGGTAGCTAGCCATGCAGGAGGAGATGATGGCTTTAGACTCTTTTAACACCTGGGATCTTGTTCATTTTCCCAAAGGAAGAAAGGCCATAGGATGTAAGTGGGTCTTCAAGAAGAAGTTTGGAGCAGATGGGTCATTGGAGAAGTACAAGGCTAGACTAGTAGCCAAGGGCTACTCCCAGAGAGAGGGAGTTGATTTTGGTGAGATATTCTCTCCTATTGCTAAATTGACTTCTATTAGTTTTCTCTTATCCATTTCTGTAGCTTATGATTGGGAGATTGAACAAATGGATGTTAAGACTACATTCTTGCATGGAGATCTTGAAGAAAAAATTTATATGCAATAGCCTACAGGTTTTGAGGTAAAAGGAAGAGAACATTGGGTTTGCAAGTTAAAGAGGTCTCTTTATGGTCTGAAATAGTCCCCCAGAATGTGGTATCAAAATTTTGATTTATTTGTTTTAAAATTGGGTTTTGTTAGAAGCAAGGAGGATCATTGTGTTGATGATTCTATACTGGTTATTTCTTTGTATGTTGATGACATATTTTTTTTCAGCAATACTAAGGGTATGGTCAGTGAGCTTAAAGCCCAACTTTCAGGTGCATTTGAGATGAAGGCTCTTAGTGCTGCAAGGTATATTTTGGGAATGGAGATCGGGAGGGATAGAGTTAATAGAAAGGTTTGGTTGTCATAAAGTAAGTATGTGAATACTGTTGTGCAGAGGTTTAGTTTGCAGGATTGTAACCCAGTTAGAGTTCCTTTACCCATTGGTACTAAGCTTTCATTAGATATGTGTCCAAAGACTGGAGATGATCTTGAGGATATGTATAATGTGCCATATGCTAGTGCTATAGGGAGTTTGATGAATGCAATGGTTTGCACTATACCAAATATTGCCCAAGCAGTGGGAGTTTTGAGCAGATTTATGTCTAACCCTGGTAGACAACATTGGATCTATGCGAAGATGGTGTTTAAATATCTTACAGGTACTCCTGATTATTGTTTGGTTTATTCTATTACTGATAGTGTTGATAAATTTTTGGACATACAGGGTTTTGTTGATGCAGTTTGGCTAGGTGACTTGGATAGTCGAAGGTGCACTAGTGGCTATGTGTTTACTCTATTTGGAGGTGCAGTGAGTTGGATGAGTAAGAGGCAGCCCACAGTTGCTTTGTCCACTATAGAAGCAGAGTATATGGCTACTACTCATGTCCCTAAGGAGGTAGTTTGGTTGAGGAGACTGTGTTCAGGTATTAGTTTTGATTGCAGGATCATTCAAATTAGTTGTGATGGCCAGAGTACTATCTGTTTGGCCAAGAATCCTATGTATCATGCTCAGACTAAGCATGTTGATGTTTAATATCACTTTGTTCAATAGTTGGTTACAAATGGAGAGATTGAGCTAAAGAAGATAGACACTCAAGAGAATGTTGCATATTCATTGACCAAGCCTGTGAGCACAGAGAAGTTAGTATGGTGCAGAGAGGCCATGGGCCTTATTTCTAGTGCCTAATTATTTTTCATTTGTTTTCTTATAGGTTGATTTAAAATGTATAATGTCAAGTGGGAGAATGTTGGAATAAGGTACCATTGACCTTGTAAATTCCAATATTGTATTTTATTCTATTTATTATTTGTTATTTGTAATTACCCATAAGGGAATGAGGTAGTCTCATTGACAGTTGTAATTTTGGAGTTACCGGTGGTAGTTACGAAGTGACTTTTACTATTGGTAAATGTAAAAACTCATGGTAAATGAGGATAGGCATTATCCCTTGAGGAATATACTATTTTTGGCATGTATGACAACTGTCATAATGTTTGGTGAGTGAATCTATGACAGCTGCAAGTTGTCATAAGATTATGAGATTCTATGACGCATATGACGGATATGTTAGTTGTATATTTGCTATATTTAGCCCAAGCTTCCTATGTTGGAAAGATACTCTTTTGCTGGAATCTATGATGGTTATGATGCGTCATAAGATGTTGTAAGAGGCCAGATTTAGTCTTGGGAGCCCAACATTTGCATGGCTATTTTTGGACTAGTGTAAGATGCTTGTAAGATGGTAATTAATGTTTACAAGTTGGAGAATCTTAGTTGAGAGAAGGTGAACACCTAAGATGAGTTAGAAAATATTTCTATAAGTATTTTCCATGTATTAGTTTCTGCAATATAGATTTTAGGTACTTGGATGCTGCCGGAATGTTGTCAGATTGAAGATTGGTGGCGAGAGTTGAAGTGTTGTTGTATTGTAAATTATTTTTAGATTAATACAAACATTGGACCTCTTTCCTGTGTGGAGTTTTTTATCTGAAACAATTTTTTCCACATCAAACATTGTGTTATGTGTTCATATTTCTGATTTTGCATTTCTGTGAAGCATAGTTTTGTTTCTGTGTTACAATCTCCATTAATAACACACAGTTAAAGATTGCAGAAATTTATATTGAATCAAATTTCCATTGAAGTAGTGTTGCTTTCATTTCTAACATTTGGTATCAAAGCCTGGCCATATTTGACTCTTGGGTGGTAGTGTGGAAGCTGTAGCTGCAGTGGGAGATTTGGTTGTGTTTGTTTTACAGATCTTGTGTTGTTATTATGGCTGCATCCACCGTTGCATCAACCTCTCGATTGGACATTGAGAAGTTCAACGAAACAGGGTATGAGTTGTGGAAGCTGAAAATGGAAGATTTGTTGGAAGAAAGAAACCAATGGTTGGCTGTTCAAAAAGAGAAGAAACCTGATGATGTCTCTCAAGATGAGTGGGATAGACTGGATAAGAAGGCATGGGGAACCATTCAGTTGTGTCTTTCAGACTCTGTCCTATCAAATGTCGCAAAGGAAGAGACTACATACAAGTTGTGGAAATGGTTGGGTGAGATCTGTCAAGCCAAGAGTATGGTAAATAAACTTTATTTAAAAAGAAAATTGTTTTCCATGAAAATACAAGAAGGTGTATCAGTTGCAGAGCATTTAAATTCTTTTAATTTGTTAGTGAGTCAGCTTGATTCAGTAGATATTGAGGTCAGTGAGGAAAATAAATGTATCTTACTTCTTTGTTCTTTACCTGAGTCTTGGGAGAGTGTTATCCTTGCTATCACTACTAACCTTGCAGATCCAAAGTTGGATGCTATTGTTTCAGTGCTATTGTCACAGGAATTGAGGAAGAAGAGTTTGGATAGTTCAGGGGATGCTCTTAGTGTTAGGGGAAGGTCTAAGGAAAGAGGACCTAAAGGAGATCAAAAAGGGGCTAAGGACAAGTCCAAGGGCCGGTCTAAGACTCCTAGTAAAAATAATAGAGTTAAGTGTTGGAACTGCGGTAAAAGGAGACATGTGAAGGAGTACAGAAACCCCAAGAAATAATGGGAGAGTACTTTAGATAAGTCCTCGAATGTAGGTGAAGATGTTTTACTTTCTGCATGTAATGTTGTTTTTGATGAAAACTGGTTGGTTGACTCAAGATGCTCGTTTCATATGACGCCGCATAAGGAATGTTCTCCACATATGAAGAATATGATGGAGGTAATATCTACCTTGGTGACAATTCTTCATATCCGATTGTCGGGAAAGGAAAGGTATTGTTGTGTTTTGGTGATGGGAGGATTAAAACCCTCCCTGGTGTTTTGCATGTTCTTGAATTAGCTAGAAATTTGATTTTAGTTTTGAAGTTGAATGATTTGGGAATGCATGTGAGATTTGACAAGCATGGCTGCAGATTAGTGCGAGGGAACTTGGTGGTAGCGAAGGGGAAGAGATTCAGAAGCCTATTCAAGCTTGAAGCCACTACAGTTTATACTGCCTCCTATGTATTTGAGGCAAATACTAAAAATGCATGTATGTTGTGGCATCATTGATTGGGCCACAAAAGCAATAATGTATTAAAAACTATTAAGAATAAAAATTTGTTGGATGGTTTCTCCTATTCTAATGAGCACTTTGATTTCTATGAGAATTGTCTGTTTGCTAAACAAAATAGAAAATCATTTCCTTCAGGAAGCAATAGAGCAAAAGAGAGGTTAGAAATTATTTATACGGATGTGTTTAGACCTGTGGATAATAAATCTATCAGAAAATCTTGTTATTTTGTAACCTTCATTGATGATGTATCCAGATTTACATGGATTTATTTTATGAAGCATAAATCTAAAGTTTTCAATAAGTCTAAGGAATTCAAAGTCTTAGTAGAGAACCAATCAAGTTTAAAGATAAAAATATTAAGATCTGACAATGGAGGGCAATATTGTTCTAAGGAATTTGATGAGTTTTGCAAGCATGCAGGTATAATCAGACAAAAGACAACTCCGTATACACCACAGTAGAATGGTGTTGCAGAAAGGATGAACCCAACAATTATGGAAAGGGCCAAAAGTATGCTTAGTGATGCATAGTTGGATAAATGCTTTTGGGTAGAGGTTATGTGTACTACTTGCTACTTGATAAACAGATCTCCTTGTAAGGCTCTTGATTCAACACCTTATGAAGTGTGGACAGGTAAGAAACCTTCTGTTTCACATTTAAGGGTTTTTGGTTGTGAGGCTTTTGTTCATGTGCCTAAGGAAAAGTGATCTAAGTTGGATGCAAAGGCTGAATAGTGTACATTCTTTGGATATAGTGATAATGTCAAAGGTTATAAGCTTTGGAATCCAATAACCCATAAGATTATCTTTTCTAGAGATGTTATTTTCAGGGAACTTAGAGCTATTTCTAAACCTAAGCAGCCAGAATAAAAAGATGAAAAGGTAAAGAAGGTGCACTTTAATTTAGAGCAGCAAGATGCACCTTAGGAAGAACATAATGATGGATTGGGGGGTGAAGAAGAAGAAGAAGATTCAAGTAGTTCTGATGAAGATGAGTCTATTGTTAGAGAAGAAGTTGATGCACATGATCATGCAGAAGAATGAGTAGAGTCTCTTACTCCACCCTTGAGGAGATCCACAAGACAACAGAATCTAGTTGACAGGTATAGCCCACCAGATTTCCATTGTGTATATGCTTTATTGAGTACTAACGATGAACCTAGATCCTATAGGGAAGCTATTTCTGTAGATGAAGTGAGTCTTGGCAGCTAGCCATGTAGAAGGAGATGATGGCTTTAGACTCTTTTAACACCTGGGATCTTGTTCGTTTGCCCAAAGGAAGAAAGGCCATAGGATGTAAGTGGGTCTTCAAGAAGAAGTTTGGAGCAGACGGGTCATTGGAGAAGTACAAGGCTAGACTGGTAGCCAAGGGCTACACCCAGAGAGAGGGAGTTGATTTTGGTGAGATATTCTCTCCTGTTGCTAAATTGACTTCTATTATATTTCTCTTATCCATTGCTACAGCTTATGATTGGGAGATTGAACAAATGGATGTTAAGACTGTATTCTTGCATGGAGATCTTGAAGAAGAAATTTATATGCAACAGCCTACAGGTTTTGAGGTAAAAGGAAAAGAACATTGGGTTTGCAAGTTAAAGAGGTCTCTTTATGGTCTGAAAAAGTACCCCAAAATGTGGTATCAAAAGTTTGATTCATTTGTTTTGAAATTGGGTTTTCTTAGAAGGGAGGAGGATCATTGTGTTGATGATTCTATACTAGTTATTGCTTTGTATGTTGATGACATGTTTTTTTTCAGCAATACTAAGGGTATGGTCAGTGAGCTTAAAGCCCAACTTTCAGGAGCATTTGAGATGAAGGATCTTGGTGCTGCAAGGTATATTTTGGGAATGGAGATCAGGAGGGATAGAGTTAATAGAAATCTTTGGTTGTCACAAAGTAAGTATGTGAATACTATTGTGTAGAGGTTTAGTTTGCAAGACTGTAACCCAGTTAGAGTTCCTTTACCCATTGGTACTAAGCTTTCATTAGATATGTCTCCAAAGACGGAAGATGATCTTGAGGATATGTCTAATGTACCATATGCTAGTGCTATAGGGAGTTTGATGTATGCAATGGTTTGCACTAGACTAGAAATTGCACAAGTAGTGGGAGTTTTAAGCAGATTTATGTCTAATCCTGGTAGACAACATTGGAACTATGCGAAGATGGTGTTTAAATATCTTGTAGGTACTCCTGATCATTGTTTGGTTTATTCTAGTACTAATAATGCTGATAAATCTTTAGACATATAGGGTTTTGTTGATGCAGATTAGGCAAGTGACTTAGATAGTCGAAGGTCCACTAGTGGCTATGTGTTTACTTTGTTTGGAGGTGCAGTGAGTTGGATGAGTAAGAGGCAGCCCACAGTTGCTTTGTCCACTACAGAAGCAGAGTATATGGTTGCTACTCATGTCTCTAAGGAGGCAGTTTGGTTGAGGAGACTGTGTACAGGTATTGGTTTTGATTGCAGGATCATTCAGATTGGTTGTGATAGCCAGGGTGCTATCTATTTGGCGAAGAATCTTATGTATCATGCTCAGACTAAGCATGTTGATGTTTAATATCACTTTGTTTGAGAGTTGGTTGCAAATGGAGAGATTGAGATAAAGAAGATAGACATTTGGGAGAATGTTGCAGATTCATTGACCAAGCCTGTGAGCATAGAGAAGTTTGTATAGTGCAGAGAGGCCACGTGCCTTGTTTCTAGTGCCTGGTTATTTTTCATTTGTTTTCCTATGGGTTGATTTACAATGTATAATGTCAAGTGGGAGAATATTGGAATAAGGTGCCATTAACCTTGTAAATTCCAATATTGTATTTTATTCCATTTATTATTTGTTATTTGTAATTACCCATAAGAGAATGAGGTAGTCTCATTTACAGTTGTAATTTCAGAGTTACCGGCAGTAGTTACAGAGTGACTTTTACTATTGGCAAATGTAAAAACTCATGGTAAATGAGGATAGGCATGCTCCCTTGATGAATATACTATTTTTGGCATGTATGACAACTGTCATAATGTTTGGTGTGTGAATCTATGACAGCTGCAATTTGTCATAAGATTCTAAGATTCTATGATGCATATGACGGATATGTTAGTTGTATATTTGTTATATTTAGCCCAAGCTTCCTATCTTAGAAAGATACTCTTTTGGTGGAATCTATGACGGTTATGATACGTCATAAGATGTTGTAAGAGGCCAGATTTAGTCTTGGGAGCCCAACCTTTGTATGGTTGTTTTTGGACAAGTGTAAGATGCTTTTGAGATGGTAATTAATGTTTACAGGTTGGAGAATCTTAGGAGAGAGAAGGTGAATGCCAAAGATAAGTTAGAAAATGTTTCTATAGGTATTTTCCATGTATTAGTTTCTGCAATACAAAATTTAGGTACTTGAGTGTTGTCGGAATGCTGTTAGATTGAAGACTGATGGAGAGAGTTGAAGTGTTCTTGTATTGTAAATCATTTTTAGATTAATACAAACATTGGGCCTCTTTCCTGTGTGGAGTTTTTTACCCGAAAGGATTTTCTCCATGTTAAACATTGTGTTATGTGTTCATATTTCTGATTTTGCATTTCTGTGAAGCATAGTTTGGTTTATGTGTTACAATCTCCATTAATAACACACAGTTAAAGATTGCAGAAATTTATATTGAATCAGATTTCCATTGAAGTAGTGTTGCTTTCATTTCTAACACACACCTCCCTCCTTGATAAGGAGTATTCCAAGGTGAGTATAGTGATGGAGGATTTGAGACAAGTTTAGATAATGGATGGCTACTCTATCATTATGGATGGGTGGAGCGATATTAGACATCGGCCACTCATCAATGTTATTGTCACATGTCCAACAAGCTCTTATTTTCTTAGAGCTATTGATTGTTTGGGGAAGAGGAAGGATACAAGATTCCAATTTCAAATTTTGGAGGATGTCATAGAATAGGTTGGGCCCTCTAATGTTGTACAAGTAGTGACTAATTCAGCTCATTTATGCAAGTTAGTTGGCTTGATGGTGGAGGGTACTTACAAGCACATGGTTTGGACCCCATGTGTTCATGCATTGAAAGACATTGGGAAGATAGATTGGGTGAAGGTAGTGGTGTTAAAAGCTAGATCCATTTAGATGTTCATTTGCAATCATCACACATCACTTTCTTTGTTTAGGTCTTTTTTGAAGAAGGAATTCCTCAAGCCCATGGATACCAAATATGCTAGCTGCTTTATTTTTTTGGAGAGGATGATTGAGGCACAAGATCCTCTATAATTAATGGTGGTTAATTTAGAATGGGATAGATGGACAAAGGCAAGCACAATTGAAGGAAAAAGTGTCAAACTAAAAATCCTTGACAATGATTGGTGGTCCACAATGAGGTAAGAAATTGTTGTTTTTTATTTAATTGTTGATTTTAGTTTAAATTTTTTATTTAATATTAAATTTCTGATTTTATTATTAACTAATAAATTGTTGATTTTAGTATTAAATTTATGGTTTTCATTTTATTATTAATAGTAAATTAATAAGTTATTGATTTCATTATTAAAATTTTTATTTTATTATTTCTAACTTGTAAATTTACTAGATTATTTTCATTCTTTGCAGATATGTCTGTTCCATTATCTCACCCGTTGTGTAGGTCATAAGATATTTTGATATAGACTCTCCTAGCCTTTGAGAGATTTATGAGACATTTGATAGCATGCTTGGATAGATGAAACAAGCCATTCATAGGAGGGACCCTAATTTGAGATTTTATGAGGAGCATATTAGGTCCATTGTGACATGGCGGTGGGATACTATGAACACCCCACTTCATATGGTAGCCTATGCTCTAAATCCCAAATGGTATGCACCAAGGCCTGGGAGAGTGCGTCCATCTAATGATGAAGAGGTTAAAGAAACAAAAATGTATAGTGAGGAGGAGTCTACCATACTTAGAGCGCAGCGGCTAGCCTTTGTGAATCTTCGTGGCCCAAAATTTAGTACACCAAAGGTCAGGACAGATGGAGCTACATTAGCTCAAATGACCTTATTGGATGGTGTACATGGCATGGAAAGAATGCAATAGATTTGAGGATAACTATCACTCATCTCCTTTTGCAAGTTGCTAATTCCTTTATTGCAGAGAGGAATTGGTATACATATAGCTTCATCAAGTTGGTCAAGAGGAATAGGCTTACCTCTAGATGATCAAAGAAGCTGGTGGTTGTGCATACAGCCTTGTGGCTTCAAGATAGACAGACTCCTGAGTATCATCAGACACCAATTGCATGTTGGGACATTAATCCCAAAGATACTACACAAGTTGATGACAAGGAAGCACAAGATGGATTGCTTGGGGTTCCATTGGATGAGGTAGTCTCTCATAGTGATAGTGATTCAGAATTTGATTTTGATTTAGTATTACGAAATGTTGATTAGGGACAACTACATATTTATATACTATATATTTGTCATTTTGTAGTTGAAACTTGTTGCCTTTGGGCATTTTGATGTATTTTTTATATAATATATGCACATTGTCAATGAATACAATTAAATTTTGTTAATTTGTTTGTCACTCTCATATGAAAATTCAATTGAACTCTAATATTATGTGTTAAGGTTCTATGATGTATATGATAATTGTCTTGTCAATTCTATCATATGAATATTTGAAAATTTCTATATTTTTTAAATTTTCCCTATTTTTTAAATTTTCCCTATTTTTTTAATAGTCATCTCCTGTCGTCCCCTAAAAAATGGCCCCCTGCCATCCCCATCCCCTATCATCCCTATCCCAAAAACTTGGGATAACATAGGATATAATTTGATGGCTTGCTACAACTTCCAAAGAAATGGTATAGAATAGATATAAAGTTCCATGTTGAAAGGAATTTTGATAAGATTTGTTATTGGGTGGAGGATTAGCACAATGTTCGTTATTTTATCATTATAGTGATGTGTGGTTTGCCATTGTTGTAAGAGTTTGGCATAATTGGAGATGTTTATGGGCATGTTGCACCTATTTTAAATCCAAATGGGTTGCTAGATCATAAACTTCATCTTGAATCTATTAGGGATACAATCAAGCTCTTATGTAAGCATGCAAGCTTGGTCTTATGGGTTAAAGGTAATGAGAAACACCCACAAGAGCACATTAACATATGCCCAAAGAATGACGTGAAGGTGCCTCAAAAATACTTTAGTTCAAGAGATTCTATAAACATTGTGTGTAGAGATGGTTAAGGAGAGAAAGTATAGTGGTTTGTAAAAATTTAAGATTTTAGAGCAACTTCTGAAACTTGTCTCATTGAAGAAAGCAAAAAAATAAGAGGCAAAGGTAGTTACACCTTTGCAATCATCAATAACAAACACTAAGACATTTTTGAGGTAAAGAAAAAGGGAACACCCATTATGTCTAATTGCAACTAGCCTTGATGAGAAGAGTCTTGATAATTCCCTAGGTCTACAAAAATTTATCCTGTAGAGTTATTTTGAATTCAAAAGATGTATTTTGCAAGAAAAGTTCATGTTACATGTCACCACTTTGATGACAACAAGGACCCTAGTCTTTTGGCATTTCATACTATGTTGAGTCAGCACTCAAACATGAGTCTATTCTATGCTCTCATGGGTATCCAAAGCAAGCACTAAGGTTCATATCAAAGGGGATTTATTTCCTATTGCTTCAAGGATTATGTTATCAAAATATATTATTGGTTATAATTTATGGCACCATAAGATTGAAGAAAGAAGCTATTGTGAGGAACATACACATGCTATGTTGAGGAATGAGAGACCTCAAGTCTCAAATATCTAGCCCTTAATTAAGTATATTTTTTGTAATGTCCCCTGCTTGATACATGGTTAGTCCATTATTGGGTTCCCATGGACTAGCAATTTGGTTAGGGAACTATGGTTAGTTTGGGTAGTGGTGGTGTTTATCAGTGATGGAGTTGTGGTCTAAGTCTAGTGGATCCAGTTGGCACTCTCAGAGTGGCTCTGTTTGCTCTTGTCCGTTACTATTTTTAGTAAGTTTGGGTTCAGTGTCGGTTCAATATTTTTAGAGTGGGGTTAGGTTCGTCTCGTCGAGGGCTTTCTAACGAGCTATAGATCATTGCATTCTGACACCATCTTCATATTTATTTTAAAGTCTGAAGTTTATTAATGTTATATTTAATTGGGACTTTATAAGTATTAAAGGAAAGGTGACTTTATGAAAAATGAAGACATAAAGCAAGTCTTGACCTTGGGCGCCCATCCCTAGGAGTAAAAAGTGAATTTAAAATTATAATATTCCCTCTCTAATTCCAACACCCAACTTGAGGAGGGAAGTAAAAGATGGAAAGAAAGCTCATTTGCTCATTCTATGTTTGATATTTTCTCTTTGTGAGCTCTGCTAGGGTTTTGAGGGTTTGAGGATTCAAACTAGGCTCTTGGAGATGAAAACCTCCCTGAGTGATGGCATTCTATAGGTGTGGAAGATCACCCAAAGGTGCCATAGTGGTGAATGCCTTCAATATTCACATTTGTGCTTGCAATGGAGTTCTTCGAAGTTGTTTCTGGAGCTGAGTGATATATCTTTGTCACTGATATTATATGCTGATATTGGAGGGATTGGAGGCAGATTTTGGTGTGAGTTAAAGGAGTCTTTGCTGACGTGTTCATTTCCCTTGCTCGCCGCACATTCTAGTTGGGTCATACCTTCTCTTGGAGGTGATTTTGTTAATGAAACTTCATTATTTGTGCTCCATATTTGGCGTGAGAGTTTCCCTTGGAGGTGCAGCAACATTAGAAGGAGTGCAGGCCTATTTTGAGATTATTGTCTGTTGTTCATCCTTGGTTGGGCCATACATCTTCACCTGGAGAGTCGTGGGTCCCCATGAGGGCTCATTTCTTTGTTTTGGGTAGCTTTGATACTTCTTATTTTGGGTGTCTAAGCCCCTTTTCTCCTTGTAATCTTTTGCATATCAGATACTATCAATATTTCTGGAGTTTGGAGTGATTTCCAGCCATACCCATTGCTAGTCTAGCTACAGCTGTTGTATGAAGTTTCAAATCTCAACATGGGTATGTGTTATTTATTTATTTGATTCATATTCTTCCAACAATTAAATAAAATCATTTATTTAATTAAATTCATCCAAATCCTCCAGCAAATTAAATAATACCAATTATTTAATTAGTTCTTCCAAAATCATTCTCAATTAAATAAAACCAATTATTTAATTGCTTCTTCCAAATAATATCTTCTCTAAATTTAAATAAATCCAAATATTTGTTTAAGTTGTCCATTTCTTCTAAAAATTGAGTTATATCTAAATATAATTCAATCCTTGTGCACATGCAATTGAATATTCCAAATATTTAATTGAGCTAAAATATCTTCTCATCCTCATGCAATTTCCATCCTTCTCTTAATTGATCAATCTATTTTGTTAATTGATTAATCTCTTCAGTTAACTCATTCTTCTATTTTATTAATTCCTCCCATGCAAAATAGAGCAGGACACATGTACTCTTCCTATTTGCACACATCCTCTCAAGTATTCTCTACCGTTGATCTTCTTATCCTTTCTATACCGTTGATCTTCTTCCTCTCAAACCTATAAGTACAACCCTATTCCTCTATTTCAATCATCCAAGCTTTTAGTAAACTTACTCTGTAGAATTAACAGCGACCCAAATCCATTCCATAGCTTGCGATCACCCTTTTTATTGTATTGAAGCTCCTCTTCATTACAAGAAGTATCATAGCCATTTCTCTATTTTCATCTCGAAGAACAAAGCAAGGAAATGCACTTTCTGAGGGCTTCATTCACATACAAAGATCAATTGAGATTAGGTGACCAATGGAAGACGTGAAGTAATAAGGTTTGCAAGTTTTGTTCTTTGTTATTTGCAATTTCTATTGAGTTATTTGGATTACTTTAATATTATTGTTATTACACCAATTTTCTGATAACATTTCTAGCGCCCACCGTGGGGCCTTGCCCCAATTCAACCCCAAAACTGAGTTTTTGTACATAAGGTTTCGTACACAGGAAGATTATATGCATCTGTTCATTCCTAACATGCATCTGAGCTCTATTTCAACGCATCTAGAGATTCGGCATATTTGTTCTTTGATTTTGTGCTTTTGTGCTCTGAAACAATGCATTTATCCAAACAGCGCATATGTTCTGTGATTCTGTGCTTTTGTACTCTGTAACTGCGCATCTATTCTTTTTGTCAGTGCATTTATTGTTTGCAACTGCGCATATACCAGATCTGTGCATCTGTGTTCTATTTCTGCACATCTATGCTCTGTAGCTGCGCATTTGTTTTGACAGTGATTTAGGAGTTATTTCTTGCGATTTTGCTAACACTAACATTTCTCACAGGAATATTCTCAGATCTGCTTGCAAGTTAGGGGTTGGTTTAGTCATATAGCTACATTTGTTAACTCATCTTTAGATTTAATTAGCCAAGGAAAGTAATTGAATTGTTAATGCAAATCTCATTTATCTCTAACTAGGAGGATTGTAATTTGATCTTGTTGCACCAACAACTCAAACATAGTCCCTACTAGAAAGATATAAAATTGAACCATTGCTATCTTGCTTCTTTCAAAGTTAACAAATCGTGTGTGTGCCCAAGTCGCTTAACTCATTTAGTCTTTTTCATTTTAATTAGAGGAAAAGAACCATTGTCTTTCATGTTTTCAGAATGATAGTAGGCCTATGCTCTCCCCTTTCTTGGGTGACCAGAATGTCAAACCTATCATTTTGCATGTTTAACCTTTAGAGAGGCCTACCCATGGATATCCTTCTGTCCAAGTGGGAATGACCTTAAGTGGTAACAAGCTAAAGCCAAGCTCTGCCTAGCCACTATAAATAAATTGTGCTTGAGGCAAAAGCTTCATGCAACAAGTGCTGGTTAGTTATACCGACAGCCAACCTCCCCCAAAACCCTCCAAGGCGCAACCTTTGAAGGCTAGGAGACTCCATAACGTAGAGTAGTGCTGCCGCATGTATAACCACTTGAACGGTTGTACTTACTAATTATCCATTGTTTTAGAAACCAAAATCCCCTATAAACTGGTGCCGGGAAGAGCGATTATCATCTCCCAAAGATGCCTCATGTAACAGTGAGAATTTAGTTTATATTGCCCTTACCATCTTAGGATTTGTACTTGTTTTTAGTCAAAAAAGTTAAAAATCTTTAAAAAATCAAAAATCATGAAAATATTCTTTGTGTTTGCTATGTCTTACTTGCATAATTGAAAAATTAGATCAAAAAGATCAACTTTCATCCAAGAAACTAAAAACATTGAAAAACATGCCAAAAACATTGAAAATTAGTCAAAAACATAGAGCTGCGCATTTGTTATGCAGAGCTACGCATACATTTCGACCTGCCGCGCATACACTTTGACTTTCTACACATTTATTGTCTATTCCTGCACTTTTGTTATTTACCAGAGCTGCACATATATTCTGACTTGCAGCGCTTTTACCTTTTGTTCTGGTGCATTTGTTGTTGTGCATATATCACAGTGAGCATTTCCTGGTCTTTTGAGAGAAAATTTTCAACCTTTCTGGATACCCATTTTAGGCTTGTTCCAGTTTCCAACATTAGATTTAGCATGCAGTCACTTCTCCTATCTTTTTTTTGCGTCATACCCTCTTTTCCGTTTGACATCTCACCAAAATACTTTGCCAAAAATTCCCAAAATCAAAACCAAGTATCAAAACTAGGTTAGTGCAAAGCAATTCTAGATCATATTAGCCTCAAACAAACCTAGTAAGTCTCCACTATCAAAGATCTATCATCCTTTGGAACTTCACTAGTGGCTTGTGCAAAACTAGTCTATATCAAGTAATCAAATTCAAATCATCCTTACTTTTGGCTACCGTTTTGTCTCAACCACCTTGTTTGACACCATTGGTCTAAGGAAACCCTTGTTTGAACCTCATCACCACAAGTATCCCCTTCACCGCAACCTCCTAGCACACCTTGTCAAAACTTTAAATCTCACATCACCCCATCCCAAGTCGAATTGCATGGTCTTAACTAGATCCCAAAAACAAAAACAACTTGAAATGGCGAGCACATCCGATAAGCTTGCCCCATCCCCTCACGATAGTGATGAGGAGTTTACTCCTAAGGACATTCTAGATGCTCAACAAGACCGAAAGTTCCAATGTATGATGGACAAATTGCTCAAACAAGACCCTAGCAAATTCTTTCTTTACCTAGCGACACAAGGAGCCAAACTCCCCAAAGACTTTGACGTCAACACATTAAAGGTGTTTAGGGTAAAACTTGGATTGTTTAATGTTTTAGTGTTTAGATATTTGAATCCTCCTTTCACCCTAGACATTCAATGATCTAGGGTCAAGTGGCAATTCACTATCATACCCTAGATTGCTGTGAGATGTAGGGAAACTTGGATTAGGGAATTTAATTATCAATTTTCCTTCTCTTATGCTCAATTGACCATTAAAACCCTAATTGTGCAAATATGACAATAAACTGATGAATAACGAAAAAAGCTCTTGTAGATGGAAGTAAAATTGCAAATCACAGAGAACCTATTTTTAGGGTTCCGAGGTGGAACAGTCGGTGACACTGGAGCAGGCACCCAAGTCCAAGGTACCAATTTCTTTGTGGGACCCTGACCTCCTTCTGACACTGATCAGCACTGTAACTCCCGTTTCTAGAAATTTAGTTGCAGAGGACACTAGAGCAAGTGCCCAAGTCCTAGAAATGCTCCAGTATCTTGCTTCTCTTCGGATCCAGAATCTTTGATGTCTACTAATTCTTCTTGCAAATTCACTTTTCCCAAATGCGGCACCTGTAAGCTGCAATCACAAGACTTTGGGAGGGATTTGTGGTGTTTAGAGGCTTGCCTTAGTCAAGCTGTGGAGGACACTTAAGTCTCCGAACACCGTTGTTAGATAGAGAGTGTGTGCCCTTGTGAGGTAGAGGCAAAAACCAAAGGAAATGATGATGAAAACACAATGTAATGTCACCTTATAGTGAAGCTCTCATGGGAGGAAGATGCTCTTCATTCCATGAGGAAATTGATGCTCAAATCTACAAATACAATCACACAAACCACACAAGTTTGCTCTTGCAACACAATGAAAGCCTTAAATCACTTCAAGGACACTTGAACATCACAATTGCCATCTAGTTTACAAATGAATTCCTAAACATGCTTTTATATGCAACTACAAGCACTCCCGCCAAGATTTTCGTAATTCAAACTTACCGTGTCGGCAAAGGACCCAAATAATAGTCAACTTGACTTAGAAGTTATTTCATCCAATAGTAATTTTATTTTAATTCATCCCAATTAATGGGTATCGTGAAAGGTCTTTGACTCTCATTAACTACTTCGACATCTCGAGTATAATATCAAAATAAACCACACATAGGTCTTTAGTCTTTTAGAGATGTTTACTTGTTGCCACTGCAATAGAAATTTGTGACTCCACATTACTCTTTCATATTACAAAATAGCTTGGTTTTGATGTCTCATCTTAACATAAAAATAGTTTTGTTTATAATAATAACCCTTGCGTGTTCTCCTAAGGTTATTCACGGGATTCCTATATCCTTGTATAATCCACTTAGACATTGAAACTTTTGTTTAACTCTTTTAGTGATGATAGAGTCATATCATCTATTGCTCATTTTAGCAATAAAGAAGGTTCATTGTCTTGAAACCCTATAATAATATAGGCTTGACAATTAAAGATAGTGATATATCAAATATATGACAATAAGAATGGTTTGACCAAAGTCTTGCCTCCTTTTACCTTGATGATATTAAGAACTCTTAATCACGAGTCTAAGAATAACAAAGTAAAGTATCCTTATATTGACTTCAAAAACATTCTCATAACACCACTGGTTCAGGGTTTTATCCCCATACTGAGATAAAATAACAAGATACTTATTGCAAAGTATGATAACAGTTATCACATCAAATAGTAATAATATTATTCTCTACATAGTCTATTCAATCATGAAACCATTCTATTCTTACCAGGGTTCCATTCAAAGACCGGGATATCATCCACGGCCTGTGGTACCGTTCACAGTCGTTCACCCCATTCGGCATGTATTAAAAGAAGGGTCGACACACGCAATTCATTTTGTTGTCAATGGTTATATAAACCATCAAATAGATTTAAATATCAAAGAATCAATATAACATGTCTGGTGAGCTTTGTAGACTCTCAGTCAATGTGCTACAATACCATGAATAACAATAGATATGGTATTGTTCATTTTGATTATAACAGTAAGAACCTAAAGTGTTGGCCGAACTCAGCCGTTACCCTATTGGCTTAGGCCAAGAACCAATTCTAACAAGAAATGAAAGACTTCTAGGTTTCATACACATTGTAATGAATGGAGAGAAAGCAAGGTATTATCGACCACCTCTAGTCATAGAATCACAACACAGTGGACCCCATAATGGGTTCGGCATAGTAATATCTATACATGCTACAGTCTTAATACTGTCATATGCAGTTCAATGATAATGGATATAACCTAAGTATCATTTGATATCAGCTTCTCGCTGAAAGTATTTTGTTTCTCAGCTGATATAAGCCTATCCTTTATGTTGTTCCTCTTTTGAATGCCTTCTTGATTTCTATTTGTGTCTCACACCTTTTCCAACTAACAACAACTATCCTCGCATAGAGCTTTTCTCACCCTATTCTATCTCTCTATTGGTACCCATTTATGTCTAGGTTTTGAGCTTGAGCATTTGCAAGATTTTGCATTCAAATCCTAAAATTTCTGAGGCATGATGTTAGGACATGTCAAGATTTCTATCTATGCTACATCTTTTAGTATGTATGAGCATCATGTAAAATATGTTTGTGATCCTGAGGTCTAAAATTTGAAAAACTCAAAATCTGAATCTTGCTTCAAGAGGCCTGCCATGTGGAGGAGTGTAAAATTCCAAGCAGGATTGCCTTTTGCATCACCCTGAAATTCGGCCTAGTGAGGGAGTTATGCCTGTCAAAGTTCTAAGTCTTTATGCCTCCTCATCATATTCTGGCATGACCCTATATTTTGAAGGAGGGGGTCATCATCATGTTTCAAATATCGGGTGATCTTAGTTAAGATCACCCCGATGTTCTTTTATCACCCGATGCTGCTGACATCAGTTTTATGCGGGGGGTGATATTTGCTTCTCTAATAGCTGCATCATTTTCCGAAGGAGGGGGGTGATATCCCAAATATCAGTCATATTCTAAATATCACCCCGATATTATAGCAAAGCTACAGTGCAGCCAGATATTTTGTGGAAGAGGTGATGTTTCCCGCAGGGTGGTATGTGAATATGATGGTGACGTCATCAAGATATCAATAGACATAATCATGTGGATCATCGACGAGACATATGGTATCGGCAAGGCAAGAGGATTCTCCTCCAATGCATCAGGTGGTGCCGATGAGGTTGACGTCAGGATGATATTGAGCATCGGAGCATTAATCAGTAGGATCATGATGAGGTACATGTTGATGCCGTCAGGAGCAAAAGCACTGACATTATGTATGCTCTTGGCCCAGTTTATATTGTATTGAGGAGGTTGCCGCGGGGTACATGTGGGATAATTAGTTCCCTCATATTTTGAAATATCAGGATCATGATTCTTGGCGGGAAAAGCTTTTAGGGAATCATGTGACCGCTGCATTCTCAGGACCGCGAGTAGGTGGACATTAATGGCGGATGTTACAAGGTATGGGCGATGATATAGACAGATCGAGTACCCGATTGTAATTGAGGATCCCCAGGTGGCGGCGCATGGCTCGAGACCCCTTCCTATTTCCTCCTCCACCTTCTACATTCAATGTTTGAGTGCCATTTCCTCAGAATGAACTGTATTTGGCAGACTTTTGACTTTTGCCATGTAATTAATGTTGAGGACCTTTCTGCTATATATAGCAGGCTGTGTTGCTCATTTTTTGGTTGTTGAAAACTGGACAAAATTTTGGGCACTGTGACACAAGACACCTTCTTTGGTGGCCCTTTTCTGGATGTCTTGTGAGTTTATGAGTCTCATGTTGTATTTTTTTCTACATTAATCCAGTGATATCATGTTAATCTAAATGAGTAATGCTATATTGCATGTATTTTGTCATCTGTCTCCAAACTGAGTATGTTCTTCCTCTAATTCTGAGCATCTAAGGGGTGTTTATGATTCTAGAATACAGGTTTATTGTATTGAATGCTTGATTTCTTACTTCTAGTCAAGGAGTAGATTAAATGTTTTAGATCAAGGGTTGGGAACAATATATTGCAGTGAGGATATTGTAAGTAGAGATAACAGGATACCCTATCTTGGGAGGTATCTGTAAGGCAGATACTACAAAACCCCTTGATATCTAGTCTTTGGTATTTGTTCATGCAGGCCATTCACATGTGTACGTCTACTAACTTCGAGCCCTAGATAGGCACCAATCTAGTCTTGTATTGAGGTTATACCCAAGGTCCTAGTTTTGTATCCACATAAAATCAAACTTAAACTTCAAATTAAACCTTTAGGACTTTAGGAGTAGTTTAGGACCCAAATCCTCTGTCTACAACTAAAAATAGGCCCAAAGCTAGCCCCTTTGCACTTATCTCACAGTTTTGGTCTACATAAAAGAGGATTTATCTGCTTTGTATCAACATCCTAGTCAATCCATAAGCATATCTCATGGATGTTGAGTAGGGAATACCCCCCTTGGTTCTGCAGAGCCTAAATAAGAAGAGGAGATATTTATAGAGTCTATCTCCTATATTGTTGGCCGCTGGCCCAGAGATCCTGTTGATCATTGATGGCTACCTTGTAGGGATAACTGGGAATAAGCATCCAGTCGGATTGAGAACCAACAAAAATTGGCGACTCTACTGGGGATGTGATTTAGAAGTGTTATTTTGTGTCATCCCTAATATATTCTTGAGCCATCCGAGTCCCCAATAGAAATTGGTGACTCCACTGGGGAGGTGAAGTGAAAGTATTATCTTTGCATCCCTGGTAAATTATTGCACATCTGAGTCGTAACAAAAATTGGCGACTCTGCTGGGGAATGTTTTGTGAGAGAACCCATATTTTAAAAGAAAACAATTCCTAGTAATAGGTGGCGACTCTAAACCAATCTCCCAACCGGTAAAGTAAAAATTTGTATGCAAGGGAGAAGATCCCAACGTAACCCTTTGTTTGAAGAGTTACCCATAAAAATGATGTACAGGAAAAAAGGGACTGTTCAAACCAGTCAAGATGGTTCTTCTAGCCCTAGGAAAAATAAATTTATTCAGGACAATCCAGGATCCTCAGAGAAAACAATGCCTTATTTTACAAACACTGAGGCTAAAATCCAGAATGTATATGAGAGACAGCAGAGTGGTGGATTGAAAATGAGGTCAGAGGTGTTTCAAGAACGCCCTTTTATTGATTCCCCTGACATATTTGAAGAAGCCGAATCCCTAAGGGATGATAAAAATGATGATCAAAATGTGATAAAACCATCCTCTTCTATGCCCAGAGAGGAGGAACTAGCCAATGAAATTAAGAGCTTAAGGGCAGAATTAGAATATCTGCAAGCAGTAAAGATCAGAGATGACATGAGACAGAAAGTGCAAGCTCTAAGAGTTGCTTAGAATGATTCAGTTCCTACCCTTGGCAATGCAAATATGCAAAGAAATCAACACAGGAATGAAGTACAGGATCAACACAATGATCAAAGACAGAACGCACATAATGCTAGAATACCATTGAATAATGTAAGAAATCAAAATGCAAATAGAAATGCCAATATTATTCAGCCTGATAGACAACCTATGCAGCTAGACAGATTTAGACAGCTTGTGTTTGATGGCATTCCTAGTTATCCAAATCCTATTGACAAACATGTGAGGCTGCAAGTGCCTAAATTTTCAGGAAATAACACTGTATCAGGTGAAGACCATTTAAAAGCTTTTCAAAATATCATGGACAACTTTGAGGTTGAGGATGAGGATGTTTTCATGAAATCATTTATGCAATCCTTAGTTGATGAAGCCAAGGAATGGTACAAGGGTCTGCCTGACAGAAGCATTTCATCATGGAATGACTTTAGAAGAATTTTCAAAGAATAATACGGTGACAAAACTGACCCAAGCTTCTTTGTAAATGAATTTACTAGTATCACCAAAGGATCAAATGAACAGGTTGCTGATTTCAATGCTAGATTCACTAAGGTACTAACAAATTGCCACATCACATGAGGCCTAATGAACCTATATGCATAGTGTTGTATATAAATGCTTTTGATGCCAAAACAGCTTATGGATTGAGAGACAAGAGTCCTCACAACCTCAGAGATGCTTTCAAGATTGCAATAAACATTGAAAATAACAGAAAAGCATCTGGTAAGACAAATAGAAGAGATGATGTAAAAATTCTACAAAATCCAAATACTAAATCTCAGAGTGTTCAGGGCAGTGCATCTACTTCTGGGGATAAATTAGAGAAATTGACAACTATTGTCAAGGACCTGAGTTATAGATTAGCCAAAAATGAAAAAGGAATAGGTCCTGACAGACAGGTTTACCAAAGACAAGAAAAGAGGCCATCATTACATGGCATGCCATACAATACAAATTGGCATAATGGTAAACCCATTCTTCCAAACAGCAACACAGGTCAAAGGATTCAAAATGCAAAGGAAACTCCTGATCCTTTGAAGAAGGCTGTAAATATTGTTAATGACACCCCATGGTGTATCATATGTCAAATGCCTCATTCACAGTCACAATGCCTAATTGCTCAATCTTTATACAACAATGTTGTTGCCTGTGATGAGTGCAATGAGCCGCATTATATGCAGGGGGATAAAGTCAATATGTTGTCCACAAACAGGGGGTGTTCCTATCATCATGCAGTTGAAAGTACAGGTTATGGGACCCAGGTTTGCCAGCAGGTTTCCTGTGATAAAGATGATGAAGATAAGGAAGATAGCTACGCTTATGCTCAAGATTCATAAAATTTTCTGAATAACTTGAGGAGGCCTTCTGATGAAGAGATTAGAGCTCTCACAGCTGCAGCAATAGCTCAAGTCAAAAGCAATTACAATCTCAGGGGTAAAGCTCAGGTAAGCAACTCACACCAACCAGAGAATACTTTTGCAAACCAGCCAGTGCACAGTCATAAAGATATTGAACCACAAAAGAAATAATGGAGCAATAACAAGAAAAATTTTAAGCAAAAAATAGGTTATGATCCTCAAGGACCAGAGAACAGAATTCCCCAGGCTGAGGATCAAACAAAAATTTCCCAGGTCAGGAATGACAGTCAGGGGACCATAAAAATCAAAGTTGGATCATCCCAGGATAGAAGTAAAACTGTGGATCAGGCCACAACTGTTATACTAAATTATGCTCCTTTTGACATAACTCAAGTCCTGTCCCAAGTAAAGGTCTCTGTCCCATTGATGGAGCTGATGAAGGTGGATGAATTCAAAAATAAGGCAGTGTCCTTGATCTCAGAGGTAGCTTGTCAGGCTAATCGGAATGTTGAAACCCAAAATAAGAAGCAAGCTCTGTGTGTTGAAGAGGATGAGACTCCTAAAGTGTATCTAGGCATGACCATGACAAAATGCCCTTCACAGGTGGAACCATTTTATGTCTCCCTTGTCATAAATGGAAAAATAATTAAGAACTGTATGCTTGACTCAAGAACATCCACAAACATCATGCCTTTGGCTATCATGCAGCAAGCAGGGTTAAAAATAGATAAGGCATGCGGAAAGTGTTATGCCATGGATGCTAGGGAGGTACCTGTCATTAGAAGTATGAAGGATGTGGATTTCAGACTAGTAGCATATCCTAAAAAGACCTACAAAATGAACATAACAGTTGTTGATATCAAGCCACAATATGGCATGTTGTTCTCAAGAAGGTGGGCAACATTGATTGGTGGGAGTATGCAATTAGATTTGTCATATGCTATGATCCCTATGAATGGTAGGGATGTCAAACTGATTAGAGAAGAAAGGTCATCAGAGACAGTTGAGGATCAAGAATCAGAGGAGCATATATGTTTTGTGGATACTGACTGTGATAATTTCAGAGTTGTCTCAAATGATGGAGGAAGAAATATCTGCATTCAAGAATTAGATCAACAAGGTCTATGGACCATGTATTTTGATGGAGCTTGCTCGAAGGAAGGTTCAGGTGCTGGGATTGTTTTTCTATCTCCAGCTGATAAGCCTCTAAAATTTTCATTCTTGTTGAAGTTTTCCTGCACAAATAATATTGCAGACTATGAGGCTCTGTTGTTAGGATTGAATGTTGCTTTGAGACATGGAATGAAGATGTTAAGGGTGTTTGGAGACTCAAAGTTAATTGTTTCCCAGGTTAGAGATAAATATGCTTCAAAAAATAAGAGGTTAAAACAATATAAGCATGTTGTCTGGGATACAATTGAATTGTTTGATGCATTTTCAATAAACTGGATAGAGAGGTCAAAGAATGTTATGGTAGATTTTCTAGCTAATGTAGCCATTAGGCCAGATGATATAACTCTGTCAGATGTTACAAATGTTGAGGTCAAACTTAGACCTGCAGTGCCAGATAATATATGCAACTGGCAGATATTTGATAATGATAAGGATTTGTTAAGATTTTTGCACTGCGTAGATGAATATGAGAACCAAGAAATGGATTTTCAGAACTTTGTAGAGGTTGTAGATGGAAAAGAAACTCTCTTAGGGAAGGAGATAATTTAACTCAAGACAAATAAAATCCCTAGAGGGCTGATAGCTTTAGAGAGAGCTTTTGACAATAGAGACCAATTTGTTACAAAGGCATCTCCAACAAATAAGGATGATCTGGAGGAGATAAATTTGGGGACATCTTATGCACCCAAAAAGGTATGCATTGGCAAACAGTTCAAACCACACATAAGGAGCATGTTGATTACACTGCTGAAGAGATATAAGCATGTCTTTGCCTGTTCGTATGAGGACCTAAAGGCTTATAGAGAAGACCTATTCCAGCATGAGATCCCATTGAAGCCTGAAGCTAAACCATTTAGACAAAAACAAAGACCTATTAACCCAACTTTAGCTCCAAAAATGCAAGAACAACTTATAAAGCTTAGGGAAGCTGGAATAATTATGCCTATCAGACATTCAACTTGGGTGTCTAATCTTGTCCCAGTGAGAAAAAAGAATGGTGATATTAGACTTTGTGTGGACTTTAGAAATTTGAATATATCTTCTTTGAAGGATAATTATCCACTGCCTAACATGGAGGCTATGCTGCAGAAAGTGACTGGCTATGAACTTTTATCCATGATGGATGGATTTTCAGGGTACAATTAGGTGAAAGTGAAAGAATCAGAACAATTCAAAACTACCTTCACTACTCCATGGGGAACATATGTATATGTGAGGATGCCATTTGGACTGACAAATGCAGGTGCCACATTTCAGAGAGCAATGGATGTTGCTTTTGCAGGATTGATTGATTCAATCTTGGTTGTGTATCAAGATGACTTGACAACTTATTCAAAAAAGGAAGAGTAGCACTGTATGCACTTGGAGCAAATTTTTATTAGAGAATTAGAGTATGGCATCTCACTCAACCCAAAGAAATGTGCTTTTGGGGTAGTGGAAGGAAAGTTGTTGGGGCATATTGTTTCCAAGGATGGAGTCAGGATTGATCCTGAACGGGTAGCTGCAATTGACAAAATTCAGATCCCTAAAATAGTGAAAGGTGTTCAGTCCTTCTTTGGACAAATTAATTTTGTTAGAAGATTTGTGCCTAACTTTGCAGAGACCACCAAAGATATCTCCAACATGTTGAAGAAAGGTGCAACTGTCAAATGGGAGGAGGAGATGACTAAATCATTTCAGAATATCAAAGAAGCTATAAAGATGGTTCCTATGCTAAAGTCTCCTAATTTTTCTAAGCCATTTCAATTGTTTTCATTTGCTTCTTTCCATACTATTGCTGCATGCCTATTGCAAAAAAATGAAGAGGGTTTTGAACAACCTCTAGCTTTCTTTAGTAAGTCATTGTAGGCTGCCGAATTGAAGTATGACATCATGGAGAAACAAGCATATGCATTGGTTAGAGTAGTCAAGAGCTTCAGGCCTTATTTAGTAGGCTCACAAATAGTTGCATATGTGCCTCATGCAGCAGTCAAGGATATTTTCACTCAGCAGGAGGTAATTGGAAGGAGATGCAGATGGATAAACAAATTGCAGGAATTCAACATTGAAATACAGATCACTAAGTTGGTAAGAGGACAAGGTTTGGCGAAATTGATGACACAGTCAAACCTAGAGGCATGCCAAGTGAATGTAGTGCATAATGAAGTTATAAATATGTCAGAATCTGAGTGGTATAAGGACATAATACATTATTTGCAAAACTTGAACTGTCCTTCCCACCTCAGTGATATCCAGAAGAGAACTTTGAAGCTACAGGCCATTAAATACATCATTGTTCAAGGAGAGTTGTATTGGAAAAACCCTAACAGTGTATTGCTCAGATGTGTGAATGAGGATTAGGCTAAGAATATTCTTAGTGACATGCACAATGGAGTATGTGGTGGACATTACACTGCCAGGACAACAGCCCACAAAATTCTTAGAGCAGGCTACTGGTGGCCAACTCTTTTCTCAGATGCACAGAAGTTGGTGAGGAGATGTGATTCTTGCCAAAGGTTCTCAGGAAAGCTAAAATATGAAGGTGCATTGCCCCTTAGGACTATAACTATAGAAGCTCCATTTCAGCAATGGGGAATTGATTTTATAGGGGAAATCCTAGAAAAATCAAGTGGAGGACATAGTTGGATTTTGGTTGCTACTGATTACTTTACTAAATGGATTGAGGCAATTCTAACTAAAGGGGCTACAAGCAAAGTGGTGATGGATTTCATCCTAGAAAATATTACTATCAGATTTGGAGTACCAGTCAAATTGGTCACAGATAATGTAATGTGCTTCAGGTCTGGTGAGTTTGTTGATTTTTGCAATAACTATGGGATTAGTTTGTCACATACATCACCATACCATCCACAAGGAAATGGTCAGGCAGAGTCAAGTAACAGAAGCCTCATGAAAATCATTAAGAGGGTGATAGATAAAAATAAGAGGGCATGGGATTCAAAGTTAAGGTTGGCATTATGGGCTGACAGGGTGACAGTGAAAAGAGCAACTAGAAGGTCACCTTTTGAGTTAGTATATGGTGCAGCAGCTAGATTGCCTATGAACAACCTCCTACCAGTTTATAAATTCGTATAAGAAAATGATGAGGAAATTGAAGACTCAATGACAAAAAGAATAAATTAGCTGGTTGTACTAGATGAGATCAGAAGGGAGGCATACAGGACAAATATCATGAAACAGCAAAAGGTGAAGTATCTATTTGACAAAAGAACTACAGAAAGAAGGTTTCAGATAGGTGACCTGGTCCTTATGTGGAATGCAAGGAACCAGGATAGGGGCAAGCACGGTAAATTTGAGCCCTTGTGGGTGGGCCCATATCAAATCAGTAACACCCATGAGGATGATACCTACTTCCTCCAGACCCTGGATGGTGAACTATTGGAATTGCCTGTGCACGGTAAATTCCTTAAGGCCTTTTTCTCATGAATGAGGCATCTTTGTGCACACTATAAACTAGATGTAAATGTTTTGTACATGCCTTGTATAGTCAGTGTTGTCTTGTGTTTTGTATTTTGTCTGGTCTACCCTGGAGTAGTCTGGTCCTTGCTGCAGTCTTGTGCCTGCACGTCCCCAATCAGAGCCTGTGTTGGTACCCATTTATGTCTAGGGTTTTGAGCTTGAGCATTTGCAGAATTTTTCATTCAAATCCTAAAATTTATGAGGCATGATGTTATGACATGTCAAGATTTTTGTCTATGCTACATCTTTCAGTATGCATGAGCATCATGTCAAATATGTTTGTGATCCTGAGGTCTGAAATCTGAAAAACTCAAAGTCTGAATCTTGCTTCAAGAGGCCTGCCATGTGGAGTGTAAAATTCCAAGTAGGATTGCCTTTTGCATCACCCTGAAATTTGGTCTGGTGAGGGAGTTATGTTAGATCTAGGGCATACAACTGAGAGGGGGGGTGAATTAGTTGTGCGAAAACCTTATTTCTATTTTAAACACTTGATTCTTCTTGGTTAGTTGCAACATATCAATTAATCATTCATCAAAGCAGAAAGCATAAACACTGGAGCAGATAAACATCAACACATTAGACACCAAGATTTTTGACATGGAAAACCTGGTTAAGGGAAAAACCATGGGGTGATTAACCCAAGGATTATTCTCTGTTAGAAGAATAAGAAAAATGCATGGCACACGCCAGTCAGGGCTCACTGCCTAAGCACACTGCTCACAAAGAGGCACACTGCCTACAAAGAGACACATTGTCTACAAGATAATAAGAATCATAACCTTGAACAGGAGAATGACATCTTCACCATGTCTGGATCAGTTCCATTTAAGCCTGAAACACTTCTGCTCTATTTTTTGCTCTTTCGCTACATCACACTCATCTGTTACTCCTCCACACATCAAAATGAACTCACAAACCTTTATTTATATAAGACATCAACTTAGGAACAATCATCAAAGTTGGAAATCAACCATAAGAACATCCGCAAGATGAGTAACACATCCGGTCGGCCACCACAAGAACATTCGCAGGATGAACAACTCATCCGATCAGCTAGTCAGAACAAGAACTTCATCCGGAGGCATATCTTCAATTCTAGGCTCTACAATCAATGCGGACCAACAACACAACCTCAACATGATCCAAGAACCTTCACAAGCTTTCCTGAATGACCAGGTACATCTGCACTTCCTCTACTCACTGGAATCTTTTCTCTTCCTCATCTGAAACTTTAAGAACACAGTCTATCACCACTGTCATACTGCAAGAGGTGCTTCCGGACCTCCAAACCACATACCAATCGAGATGACACATCACCAGGACATCCCAAACACTATGTCCAATCTGTAGAATAGGATAATGCACTTCCGGATCTCACCGGACCTTTTTGTAACACTCTGTCACTCCGGAGCATCTCCCGGAACTGGTTCTACTTGATCAATCACAACTCCTTCAAATCTTCATGTGGACCTCTGAAATCTTAACTGGATCATCTCAAGACTCATATCTACAAACCATTTAATTTGCAACCTATGAATCTCAACCTATTGAGTACTTTTGCCTTCTTAACAACACTATTCTTCATTGTTCCTGATTGAGACTAATTTTCTCAATATCCTCAACACATAGCTCATCCAATCCTTCTTGCCAATGCAATATGAGTATGTTGACATCAATGACAACACTAGCTAACCTCATACTTGCAACAATCTCCCCCTTTGTCATTGATGGCAACATATGATGTGAAAAACCATCAAGACAAGAACTTCTCCTTTCTGTCATAGCTCCCCCTATCAACAACAACTCTTCACATGTCTTCTCTTCCTTTACTGCTCCCCCTTTGATCATCAACCACTTGTTTTTCACATGTCTTCTCTCCCCCTTTGACATCAATGGCAAAGGGCTCATACTTGCAATTCTAACACATCAGAATCATACCAGCTGCTCCCCCTTAGTAGCAGCTCCCCATCATCAATCCGGATCACAAGATATAACTATGATATCCACAGGACTGATGCACATCAGTGCATCCTAGTTCATCACTGGATGGGCCATGACCCCTAACTTCTCCCAGAGATACTCAAAAGAATCCTTGGGAAGAGGTTTAGTAAAGATATCTGCAATCTGATCCTTGGAGGGTACATACTCCAATCTGACTTCTTCCTTGTTCACTTGTTCTCTCAAGAAGTGAAACTTGATAGATATGTGCTTAGTCTTAGAATGCAATACCGGATTCTTAGAAATATTAATTGCACTTGAATTATCACAAAAAATTGTGATAGGCTCCTTATATTCAACTTTTATGTCTCTTAGCATCTGCTTCATCCATAAGATTTGAGTGCAACTACCTGCTGCTGCAATGTATTCTGCTTCAGTTGTAGACAGAGATATTGCATCTTGTTTCTTGCTTAGCGAAGAAACCAATCTCTTTCCCAAAAAGAATGCTCCACCACTGGTACTCTTCCAGTCATCCATATCTCCTGCCCAATCTGCATCTGTATATGCATGGAGAGAGAAATCATGATCTCTAGGATACCACAAACCATACTCAACTGTCCCCTTTAGATATCTAAAGATTCTCTTGATTGCCATGACATGAGATTCTCTAGGATCAGCCTAAAATCTTGCCACAAGACCAACAACCTGCATTATATCTGGTCTAATCTGAGTGAGATACAACAATCCACCAATCATTGATCTAAACTTTGTCTGATCTGTCTTCGGAGAGTCATCATCTTTTCTCAACTTACATCCGGTTGCCATAGGAGTGTTCATTGGCTTTGAATCTTCCATACTGAATTTCCTCAACAATTCTATCACATATTTGGTCTGAGAAATGAAGATCCCTTTCTTTGTTTGAGTAATTTGCAGACCCAAGAAGAAATTCATTTCACCAAGCATAGACATTTCAAACTCACTTTTCATCTGATTTGCAAAAGTTTTGCACATACTATCTCTTCCTCCAAAAATGATATCATCCACAAACACTTCAACAATCAAAATGTTTTCATGATTAATTTTGAAATATAAGTTACTATCAGCAGTACCTTTGTTGAATCCAATCTGCACAAGATGCTTATTCAACCTTTCATACCATGCTCTTGGGGCTTGCTTCAATCCATACAATGCTTTCTTCAACTTACAGACCATATCATCATTATCAGACAATTGAAATCCATCCGGTTGTTCAATGTAAACTTCTTCTTCCAGATCACCATTTAGAAAGGCAGACTTGACATCCATCTGATATACTTTGAAGTCTTTGAAGGTAGCAAATGTAAGAAATAATCTAACTGCTTCAATTCTTGCCACCGGAGCAAAGGTCTCTTCGGAATCAATTCCTTCTATTTGAGAGTAGCCTTTGCAGACCAATCTAGCTTTGTTTCTGATTACTTCACCAACTTCATTCAGTTTGTTCCGGAAGACCCATTTGGTTCCAATCACATTCTTGTCTCTAGGTCTGGGAACAAGATCCCAAGTATGATTTTTCTCAATTTGCATCAATTCTTCCTTCATTGCTTTGGTCCAGTTTTCATCATTGCAAGCTTCATTAACTGTCTTAGGTTCAATCTTTGAAATCAGACAGTATTCATTTGAGTCTTGAGCAATTCTTCTCCTTGTTTGTACCCCTTTACTCTTGTCACCTATGATCTGATCTTCAGAGTGATTTAGAGTTACATACCTTGGAACTTTTGGAGTTTCTTGCACTACTAAATCTTGATCAAGCTCATTTAGACAAACTTCTTCTTCCTGATTTACTGGATCAGTCTGGATCTGAATTTCAGAGGAGGATGGAGCTCCTTGCACCAGAGGATCATTCTAATCATCTTCATCACATTCATAGAATCTTGAGGGCTTCTCCATTCCTTCATCAACCTTCACATTTGTACTTTCTATCATCTTTCTCAATCTCTTATTGTAACACCGGTATGCTTTGCATTGAGTGGAGTAACCCAAGAAAATTCCTTCATCACTTCTAGCATCAAACTTTCCTAAATCTTCATCTCTTTTGATATAACATTTGCTACCAAATACTCTGAAGTATCTCACAGTAGGAGTTACACCAAACCAAAGTTCATAAGGAGTCTTACCGGTATTGCTTCTGATTTGAACTCGATTAAGAGTGTAGACTGTAGTGCTGACAGCTTCTCTCCAAAACATCTGAGAAACATTTGCTTCCATCATCATTGTCCTGGAAGCTTCCTGGATGGTCTGATTATTTCTCTCAACTACTCCATTCTGCTGTGGAGTCCTAGGAGCAGACAGCTGTCTCTTTATGCCATGCTTCTCACAAAAGTCTATGAATTCACCAGATGTGAATTCACCACCTCTATCAGACCTTAGACACTTCAGTTTCAATCCAGTTTGATTATCTACCATAGCTTTGAAAATTTTGAACTTCTCAAGGGCTTCTGATTTCTCTTTTAGGAAGGTAACCCACATCATCCAAGAATGGTCATCAATTAGCAACATGAAATATCTATCACCTTGCATACTCTTGATTCTTGTTGGACTACAGAGATCAGTATGTACTAATTTCAACAATCCAGTAGTGGACTGATCCTTGCTTTTGAAAGAGACTCTGCTCTGTTTGCCTAGCTGACATTCTTTACATAAACTATTTGTAGGTTTCACCAATTTAGGAAGATCTCTTACAGCCTGAGTATTGCTTATCTTGATGATGTTATCAAAGTTCACATGGCACATTCTTCTATGCCATAACCAACTCTGATCAACTTGAACAAACAGACAATTTTTATTAGAACCAACTAGATGGAAAATATTACCTTTTGTTTGAGTACCGGATGCAATTTTAGTTCCGGAGCTTGTAAAGATTCTGCATCTTCCATTCCTGAACCAAAGATCATAGCCTTTGTCCACTAACTAACCAACACTGAGAAGATTGTGCTTCAATCCTTCAACATATAGTATATTACCGGTTTTGCTCTTTCCATCAAAAGAAATAGTTCCCCTACCTCTGATTCTGCCAGCAGAATTGTCACCAAACTTTACCATCCCTCCTTCATACTTTTCCAAATCTAAGAACTTGTTCTTGTCACCTGTCATATGGTGAGAACAACCACTGTCAATAACCCAATCATCCTTTTCTTCAACTTGGGCTACCAAAGTTCTTTCTACAACCTTATGATTGACAGATTCAGAGGATATTGAACCTTCTTCCTTGATGGCAATAAACACCCATTCATTTCTAGATTTGCTTCCTATTTCTGATTCATCATCTGTTACTCCTTCATTATCATCTTCTTCATGAACATAATAGCAGTTCTTTTGAAACCTTTGTCTGTTAGCATTTGACCTTATAGATCTTTCCGGACATCTTGTAGCAAAATGACCAATCTTATTGCAATTGAAGCACTTAAAGGGTAATTTTCCTTCATACTTACCGGATCCTCTTGGTAGTCTTTTTGCAATGAGGGCTTCACGTTGAGCTATTTCTGCTTCTTCCTCTTCCATGTCTCTTCTTGCTTGATCATACCATGACATCTTCCTTGAAGAGTTTTCTCCCGGATCAAATCTCTATTTGCCTTTCACATAGGCACTAGCTTTGAATGCAGATTCAGTCTTGGGGGGATCATCTCCAAACTCGGTCATTTCAAATGCAGCTAGTTTGCCAGCCAATTGTTCTCTTGTGATAGTTGTGTGGGCTCGAAATTCATCAATGGCAGCAACCTTGATTTTGTAGGCAGCAGGAAGAGATCTGAGAATTTTGCAAACAATCTCATTTTCATCTAAAGTCCCACCAGCATTTCTAATTCCACATACAGCTCATTCACTCTTGGCATAAAGGTAGTGATATTTTCATCATCTCTCATCTTCAATCTTTCAAATTTCCCTTTCAGACTTTGCAACCTTGCACTCTTGACAAACTCATCTCCTTCATACAGAAGTTCCAGTTTAGTCCAGATCTCATAGCAGTTGGTAGGTCAGTAACATTTGAGAGATCTGAGTCATTCAATGCACTTAGAAGAGCTTCCTTGGTCTGCAAATTGTTTTCAGCATCTGTGATTTCATTCAGAGTTGTCAGACCACCCTGTGGAGGAACATATGGTTTTGAGACCATGGTCAAGTATGCTTTTCCCATACACTCCAAGTGACATTTCATGCGACCTTTCCAGAGAGTGAAGTTGGTTCCATCAAACTTCAGACTATCCTTCTTGTATGACGACATCCTGGATCTCCTCAAGCGGTTAAGCTCCTTTCAGAGGAACTTGGCTCTGATATCAATTGTTAGATCTAGGGCACACAACTGAGAGGGGGGGTGAATCAGTTGTGCAAAAACCTTACTTCTATTTTAAACACTTGATTCTTCTTGGTTAGTTAGCAACATATCAATTAATCATTCATCAAAGCAGAAAGCATAAACATCAGAGTAGATAAACATCAGCACATTAGACACCAAGATTTTTGACGTGGAAAACCTGGTTAAGGGAAAAACCACGGGGTGATTAACCCAAGGATTATTCTCTGTTAGAAGAATAAGAAAAATGCATGGCACATGCCAGTCAGGGCTCACTGCTCGAGCACACTGCTCACAAAGAGGCACACTGCCTACAAAGAGACACACTGTCTACAAGATAATAAGAATCATAACCTTGAACTGGAGAATGACATCTTCACCATGTCTGGATCAGTTCCATTTAAGCCCGAAACACTTCTACTCTACTTTTTGCTCTTTCACTACATCACACTCATCCGTTACTCCTCCACACATCAAAATGAACTCACAAACCTTTATTTATATAAGACATCGACTTAGGAACAATCATCTAAGTCGGCAATCAACCATAAGAACATCCGCAAGATGACTAACACATCCGGTCGGCCACCACAAGAACATTCGCAGGATGAACAACTCATCCAGTCAACTAGTCAGAACAAGAACTTCATCCGGAGGCATATCTTCAATTCTGGGCTCTACAATCAATGCGGACCAACAACACAACCTCAACATGATCCAAGAACCTTCACAAGCTTTCCTGAATGACCAGGTACATTCGTACTTCCTCTGCTCACTAGAATCTTTTCTCTTCCTCATCCGAAACTTCAAGAACACAGTCTATCGCCACTGTCATACTGCAAGAGGTGCTTCCGGACCTCCAAACCACATACCAATCGAGATGACACATCACCAGGACATCCCAAACACTCTGTCCAATCTGTAGAATAGGATAATGCACTTCTGGATCTCACCGAACCTTTTTGTAACACTTTGTCACTCCGGAGCATCTCCTGGAACCGGTTCTACTTGATCGATCACAACTCCTTCAAATCTTCATGCGGACCTCTGAAATCTTAACTGGATCATCTCAAGACTCATATCTACAAACCCTTTAATCCGCAACCTCTGAATCTCAACCTATTGAGTACTTTTGCCTTCTTAACAACACTGTTCTTCACTATTCCTGATTGAGACTAATTTTCTCAATATCCTCAGCACACAGCTCATCCAATCCTTCTTGCCAATGCAATATGAGTATGTTGACATCAATGACAACACTGGCTAACCTCATACTTGCAACAAGTTATGCCTATCAAAGTTCTAAGTCTTTATGCCTCCTCATCATATTCCGGCATGACCCTATATTTCGAAGGAGGGGGTCATCATCATGTTTCAAATATCAGGTGATCTTAGTTAAGATCACTCGATGTTCTTTTATCACCTGATGCTGTTGACATCAGTTTTATGTGGGGGGTGATATTTGCTTCTCTAACGGTTGCATCATTTTCCGAAGGAGGGGGGTGATATCCCAAATATCAGTCATATTCTAAATATCACCCTGATATTATAGCGAAGCTACAGTGCAGCCAGATATTTTGCGGAAGAGGTGATGTTTCCCGCAGGGTGGTATGTGAATATGATGGTGACGTCGTCAGGATATCAGTAGACATAATCATGTGGATCATCGACGAGACATATGGTATCGGCAAGGCAGGAGGATTCTCCTCCGATGCATCAGGTGGTGCTGATGAGGTTGACGTCAGGATGATATTGAGCATCAAAGCATCATGCGGTAGGATCATGATGAGGTATATGTTGATGCCGTTAGGAGCAAAGCACCAACTATGTATGCTCTCGACCTAGTTTATATTGTATTGAGGAGGTTGCCACGGGGTACATGTGGGATAATTAGTTCCCTCATATTTTGAAATATCAGGATCATGATTCTTGGCGGGAAAAGCTTTCAAGGAATCATGCGACCGCTGCATTCTCAAGACCGCGAGTAGGTGGACATTAATGGTGGATGTTACAGGGTATGGGCGATGATATAGACAGATCTAGTACCTGATTGTAATTGAGGATCCCCAGGCGGCGCGCATGGCTCGAGACCCCTTCCTATTTCCTCCTCCACCTTCTGCATTCAATGTTTGAGCGCCATTTCCTCAGAATGAACTGTATCTGGCGGACTTTTGACTTTTGCCATGTAATTAATGCTGAGGAGCTTCCTGCTGTATATAGCAGGCTGTGTTGCTCATTTTTTGGTTGTTGAAAACTGGACACAATTTTGGGCGTTGTGACACAATACAACTTCTTTGGTGGCCCTTTTCTGGATGTCTTGTGAGTTTATGAGTCTCATGTTGTATGTTTTTCTGCAATAATCCACTGATATCATGTTAATCTAAATGAGTAATGCTATATTGCATGTATTCTGTCATCTATCTCCAAACTGAGTATGTTCTTCCTCTGAGTCTGAGCATCTAAGGGGTGTTTATGATTCTAGAATATAGGTTTGTTGTATTGAATGCTTGATTTCTTACTTCTACTCAAGGAGTAGATTAAATGTTTTAGATCAAGGGTTGGGAACAATATATTGCAATGAGGATATTGTAAGTAGAGATAACAGGATACCCTATCTTGGGAGGTATTTGTAAGGCAGATACTACAAAACCCCTTGATATCCAGTCTTTGGTATATGTTCATGCAGGCCATTCACATGTGTACGTCTACTGACTCCGAGCCCTGGATAGGCACCAATCTAGTCTTGTATTGAGGTTATACCCAAGGTCCTAGTTTTGCATCCACATAAAATCAAACTTAAACTTCAAATTAAACCTTTAGGACTTTAGGAGTAGTTTAGGACCCAAATCCTCTATCTACAACTAAAAATAGGCCCAAAGCTAGCCCCTTTGCACTTATTTCACAGTTTTGGTCTACATAAAGGAGGATTTATCTACTTTGTATCAACATCCCAGTCAATCCATAAGCATATCTCATGGATGTTGAGTAGGGAATACCCCCCTTGGTTCTGCAGAGCCTAAATAAGAAGAGGAGATATTTATAGAGTCTATCTCCTATACTGTTGGCCGCTGGCCCAGAGATCCTGTTGATCATTGATAGCTACCTTGTAGGGATAACTGGGAATAAGCATCCAGTTAGATTGAGAACCAACACTCTCAAGGAGAGCATGCCACCAAACTTGCCTCTCCCACTAAGCACGACCACCACACAAAGTGCAAACTGCACTCTTCCATATTCTCCATTCTCATGGAGTACGGAGTGCGAATAGGAACCATTAAGTGGTCTGTTGAGACCCACTTCATGGTGAAGAGAAATTCGAGGCTCAAAACAATATCCCCCTTATCCATAAGCATAATAAATATATTCAAAAAAATATAATTCTTAAAATAAAGAATAGATTTGTTGCACTATACAAAAGTTGTATCAAAATTATTCTTGCAACAAATGTTAATAAGGGGTCGAGGTCTCTACTTCCTCACCACCCTAGACTAACGTTGAAATAAATAAGTTGGTCCTTAAATAAATTAAGTAAATATATACGAACATAATTTGGTTTGGCAAAAAGGGGAAAAAAATAGGATAACTATGTCCTTAATATAATCTCTGAGCATATCTCGACTAATGCAATAAAATTGTCGTCGGAATCCTTTCTGAACTAACATTTCATCAATGGTCGATCTAAGATAATCTTAAGATAATAAATTATCTGACACATACCTTAACTCACAAAGGTTCGAATAATGGTCAATTTGAGACTTCAAATGGCAAACCAGTCTTTTCAAAATATCTATCCCCTTCTCTCTAGTTATACTCTCCTTCTGCTCTTGAAGGTGGATTCTTTTTCCCAGTTACACTCACAGTCATAAAAACTATGATCAATGTATCATCAATAAATCATAAAGCATCATGATAAAATAATCTCAACAACATGTAATCTCATGCCTAATCTAAGCATTAATCATAATCCATATAATCAATGATTTATCTTGACATTTTCTGCAAACATCAAATCATTAACCTATGATTACTTATTCAGTTTATCTCATAAAAGTAAAATTAAACTTAGTCAAGATTGGGAATGTAACATATAATCTCCACCCTCTGTTTTACACATGATTCTCACACATGTGTGAGATCAATCACTTGCCATAATCACACTTTCCCATATTTCTCACATATGTGTGAGAGCAATCACTTGTCATAATTACATATCCCCATGATTCTTCTCACACGTGTGAGAGCTTGCACAAGGCTCCAAAAAGTACCTTTTAATCCTCACCCTCCATCTTTCCCTAGAAAATCTCTATCATTCATCCTCGTCAATCCATGCCTCATCATATGCATCATGTGCCACTTGGAGGCCTCTCATGCATCCTTGTCTCTAACTCAATCCTATCCATTGATCCTTTATCCTCCAAATCTATAAATCAGCCCTCCCCTAAGCACATTTCAAGGTATCAAGTGGAAAGCAAAGGCATGTTGCAGATTTGAGCAACCACATTCAACATCCTCTCTATCAACAATTCATTGGAGCACATCAACACTAATCAAGGTTTGCATTTTGAAGTCATTTGTTTGGTTACATGTTTTGATCTTGCATTCCTTATTGCTCTAATCTTGTGTGGAATTAAAATGTAAAATTAGGATCTTAGTATTGCTAGTTCCTTATTTGTTTCATGTTTTAATATCTTCATTTTGGCACACCGGTAAAGTTAGGACAAAAGTTAAAAAAAAATTAAAATCCCCTTTTGTGTAATTTTGATTTTTATTATATTTCAAAATTTTAAAAAAAATCCATTAGCAAGTTTCATTTTTTCTTTTTTTATTTTATTTCATCAAAAATTTCTATAAGGTGTCATTTCTTTGTTTATTTTTCAAAAACATACTAAAACAAAAAAATAACAAAAGAATCTAGCTTTCAAGAGCCATCTACATGCCATTTTCAGTTGTTCCACCTTCATTTTCTAGGTGCATTAGTCTATGTTTATGTTTTCCTCTCTTCACATATCACATTTCTATTTTCAATTTTTAATTTCCTCAATCAATCACTTGTCTTTTGCTACTCCTAGCTCTTATGTGATTAGATTAGGTTAGAACATTGCTCTTTTAAGCACATTTGAAAGTCCTCATATATGATCTAGTTCATTAACACACCTTGAGATAGAAAAACATATTTTTTCTTTCAATTTTTATTATGTTTAAGTGTCATAAACTATATCAAAAAATTAGGGCCTATCAAACAATTGTTGTAAAACTAAAAGCTTGATTGCATGATTGTTTAGTTCACTTCTATAGGTGCAAAAGTAATCTCCACTTGTGTGAAACTAAACTTGTGTGAAACTAAACTTGTGTATGAATTGATCCTAGGGTCTCAGAACTGAACTTCTCTAATATAGGCCTCTATAATCCATTCAAAATTTCATCTCTAACCTATTTTTGGAAAAATTGTCGACACCATTTGGGATCCTGTAGTGTCCCACCCTTAATTTTTTCTGATGTTTAGTTGAACCTGGTGCATTTTATGTGTTTGAACATAACATTTTTTTTGCATGCATCATAAATTAGAAATAAAGCATTCTAAAACTACCCAGATGCTTATTTATGTGGGAAAAATCTATACAACTAAAATATCAAATACCGAGATTGGAAAATCATATTACAATGCAATATTTGACATACCTATTTGTTGTTTATAACTTTGTGGAGTTGAAAATAAAGAATACAACAATCTTAGGGTACAAATCACCTCCAAAGTCATTAATTTGTCATTTCTCCCTCTTGCAAATGATGGACAGCAGCAAAGGACACCAAGGCACCTCTAATACAAGAGAAATAAGATCCTAAACTGAGGCATTTAGGTCTAGGAAAGGCTCATGCCCAAGTATGAGCTATACGACCATGTGGGAACAAGTTACAACAACAATGCCAACCAAAAAACCCTCCAAAACTGCTCAAAAATGACCTTCAATAACGTGCAAATGTATGGCATAAACCTCACGCACAAGGAGATTGAAGATATTCACAAACAAATCCTCCAAACAACTACACAAATGGTACGGCCTATTGGAGCTATCAACAATGGTCCGAAAAACTCACTCAAACTCTCTACAATACATCAACATATTCTTCAAACCCTTCTTCATATTATCATTCAAACAAACACAAGATTTGGCAATGTAAAACTCTCCGTGACAAGACTTCAAATCTGCAATAGTAGCACAAATGTGATCCCTGAAATGAGACCACCAGCAATACTCTAAAGAGATATTTCACTCCCGCAGGTATTCAACTATGTGAAGGTTTTCCTCTCCACAAGTTGCAGGTTCAAAACCCTTGGCTCAACCAACAAGAACTCTATTTTCACAAAATATGCAATGGTCTAAACAAATCAACTTCACACTTCTTTTATTTCCCTTCACATTTCCCAATGCACGTTTTGGGAATTAAATATTTTAAATGTCTTGCTTTATTATTCACTCAAAGAGGGCGCCCAAGTTATGTGACTTATTTCTTTTGAAATATTTACGTCCCTTTAATAAAGTCACTTTTATAACTTTATAACTAAGTTAAATATTTAATTTAACTTAGGAAAATATCGTGTCATTAAAATAATAGTTCAAACAGATTCCAAACATAAATTTTGAAGCACCAACAAGAAGGCAAATATAAAACAAGTGAAATCCAAGAACATCGACTCGCACCAAGTCTAGGACCACTGCTAAATGTAATGTCCCCTTTTCCTCAGATATAGAAAACTGAAAAATGTTAGCTTTTTATTTTTTCTCGAAAAGCTAACTATTTGGTAAGGGAAAATGTGACTTTTAAAAGACCAAATATATCATTATAATTTTATGTTCTTTAAAAAGTAGTGGGATATCTGCCTCCAATAGGCGTGGGGTTTTGGTGGGGTTCCCTCTTCTGTGTACATCTATTATAGGCTTACTGGTGGAGTGGGAGCGCTCCTCTGTGGGGCATTAAATAAGATTCCTTTGCTATTCTGGGCAGGGCGTTGGCTGAGTGGGTGCCTGAGTGTGGTCAGTGCCTTTATTCCTTGCTATTCCTGTTGGGCATTGAGGATACTAGGAAGACATTCACTCATTTGGGAATTCATTCATGCAATGTTGTTTGTCCTTCTGTGATATGGATTCCTTTGTTGTTTAGCACAGGGTTTGGAGAGGCTGTTTAGTCTCATTTTTTCCTTAGTTTTAGATGTGAGAGACCATCCCTATTGTAGACATGATATTAGAACATCCCTAGTTGAGCATACACTTGAAATCAATCAGAAAATCACTTTTGGCATACATGGAGTTTGATGTAGATTGTTCAATTTTGGAGTGGAAGTTCTAGAATAGGTGTAGGGTCTGAAATAATCTTTAGTTGTGGATTTTGAAGGGTTTTCTTTCATATTTTGTAGTGTAGACTTTTGTTGGGTACATCCCTGATGATGTCGTACAGCTACAGCGAAGAGGATCAATTGTTGAGCAGTGGTAGTGAGGTGTTTCGATTAGTTTGAAGTCTATACCAAGTGTTCTAGCCCAGGCATCACCCTCTGAGCAGTCTACAGGGTTTACTTGTTGTTCACTCTCTTCAACTCCCAGCCATACCACCTTCAAGCCATACTTTACAGTACAAGCTTGGTTTTTAGTGTTGACTGGTAAATGACATGTGATGATATCTGTGAGTAGAAGGGATTGTAGTGATGCTAGAGTGGTTTACAAATCTGGGGGAAGGTTGTGATTTGATGACTCGCATAAATGTGGAAAAAACTCTAACCAGGTTGTCATACAGTAGTAGTACCAAAGTCTGATCACAAGCAAATTATCTGCAATTTCATTCTAGGGTATGCATTATTGTTATGGTTTATTATTTTTTTGTTGTTGAAATTTTTCTAAAAGCAATATTGTTAGCATTAGTAAATTGCAAGAAACTAGGTAGACCTTTACAGTGGTATCAGAGCTAGTATCCTGCCAGCCTGTGAAGTCGCATTAATCTCTACATGCAACAATCTAGTGATAGGGAAAGAAGGTATAAGCAGAGAGAGGAAAGAAAGTTGAAAACTATAGTTATCTCAAATACAATTGAGGAGGAATCAGTCATGGCAGACGGGGATAAAGAAGATTGTCCACCTGAAAGCTCAAATAAAATGATGGAGAGGAAGTTTGACCATATGTATGAGATGATAGCAAGGTTAGTAAGCAAACTAGATTAGAACTTAGCTTTGGGCACAAGAAACAACACTGAAGCCAGCAGCTCGCAAAACAATGGAGCACGAAATGATCATGTGAGAACACCTACCAGGACCTCAGTGGGATCAGCTACAAGACCCCTTCAACCTTTTGCAAATAGAAGGGAAGAAATACCAACTGAACATGAGGAGAGAGTTATGTTCACTGATGATATCATGGTGAATCATGATGAATATATGACCCTTCCTACTCTTGTACGTAGAAGTCTAACATTTGATCAATTTCTAAATCAGAAAAAAAAAAAAAAAAAAAAAATGGTGGAAGACCAAACAACAGGGAGAACAAATATTACAAGCATGCTCTGGGTAAAGTGTCTATGGAGAAATTTGATGGTAGTGGAAGATGCACTGCAAGAGCTTGGGTGCAAAAGCTTGACACTTATATTAGTCTAAAGCCTATGCCAGATGAGACAGCCTTAAGCTTTGCAACCTTACACTTGGATGGGGCTGCTTATAAGTGGTGGTATCATGGCCTTGTGACACAGGGTCACAATCTGATTACTACCTATGATGAGTTCACCAATAGACTCATCGAGAGGTTTGATAAGAAAGATCTGGAGCAAAGCTTCAAGGACCTAGCACAGCTAAAACAAACCAGCACTATTGATGCATACATCACTGAGTTTCAGAGACTTAACGTAATGGTTCTGGATATTTCAGAAAGAAGACTCATCTTTCTGTTTGTTGAAGGACTAGTTGAACCAATTAGAGGGTGTGTCAAATCCTTGGACTCACAAACTTTGCAAGAGGCCATTAAAAAGGCAAGAAGCATGGAATTTTCAGCTCCAAAGGCCAAGATGGAAGTCAAATCTCCTCCACTCAATAAAGATAAGGAACCAATCTCAGAAATTTTCAATGAGTAGAAGCCACCTATGCAGAGAATGAGTGATGAAGTCAAAAATGAGCTCAAGAGAAAAAAATTGTGTTTCACATGCAAAGAGCCATGGGCTTCGGGTCACAAGTGCTATGAGAAGGGTCAAGCACGCAATTTGGAGGTGTATGTAGATGTTGATTATGAAGCAGAAAAAATAGAACAACAAGCTCAATTCGAAGATTGTGAAGAAGTTGAAGAATTTGATGAAGCTCCAGAAGGGCCAAAAAACAAGAAAGTTGATAATGGTATTTTTGCCCAACTTTCATGCCAACCAAGTAATGATCTCTTTAGGATTTGTGGTGTAATGTGTGGACAGCGAATCACTGCTCTCATTGATATTGGTGCTACTTACAACTTCATTGATGGAGTTGTAGCACGAAGAGGCCTTTAGACGGAGGAGTTTGAGGGATTCAATGTTATGGTTGCGGATGGGTTTACAATCCAATGCACAAGTAGGATTCCAAATTTGAGCCTCCATTTGGGAAACTATGAGGTCAAGGATGTGTTTCATGTAGTAAGTATTGGTGACTTAGATATTGTCCTTGGCATTCAGTGGCTTAAGTCATTGGGAGAGATTTATTTGAACCTTCAAACCAGGGAACTCAAGTTTCAAAATGATGGAAAAATAGTGGTTTTGAGGGGAATGTCGAATGATATGTCACGTGTTAACACTGCAAGAAGAATGGAAGAAAAAAGGGAATACCTTTCAGCTATGCAAGCCTTACCGAATAAGCAAAGTCAAGAATTCAGCCGCAAATGGTCTGAGAAGTTTCCACAAGGAGATGATGAGCTGGCTGGAAAAATTAGGACAGCAGCAAAAAATGCAAGTTCAGAATGTATTTTGCATAGAGACCAGGTAAGCCAAGGGCCTAATCATGTTTTTCAGACATTTGATAATCCACTCTATGAAGTAAGTGTTGATTTGATATTTGGTAATTCTCCTTTTGAGTGGGATTGGGAGACATCAATTATTCCTAGATCCTTAAGTGTTAATGCTGACATGTCTGAGTTGGAAGAAGACGCTGATGTAGTTATCTCAACTCTACATTGGAAGCAAGAGGATGGATTCAGAAAGCATGCGATGTGTGATGTTAGTTACAAAAATCCTAGTGCTTGGGGGGTTCCATTTGTTGAAAGCACTTGGATTGGATGTGTGAAGGACGTTCTTATTGAGAGACTCCTTCGAGGCAACTGTTGTTCCTTAGGAATGGAGCTAAGATTAGATTATTCAGCGTTGATTTCAGTCATGAACAACAGCAATATGTGTTTTTTCAGACCTCCTAGACCTTGAAAGTTCATCTTACAAAGGGTTGTGACGTAAATTATGATAGTTTACCTTGGAAGTTCAGTCAGGACAATGGACTTTTGCATGCTTGGGTTCACCATTCAGAGACTCTTGGAGGAAGAAAAATGATGATTGCAATTGTGAGTCAGCATGGCACATGGTATTTGGGAGTTCACAAACCTCCTAGACTAATCTAGGATCCTGGAGTGATATTATTCAGGATGGCTTTGTTGGTTATGATTGCCCATTGCTTGAGGGCAAGCAACTTCAGGGAGGGAGGACTGTAATGTCCCCTTTTCCTCAGAAATAGAAAACTGAAAAATGTTAGCTTTTTATTTTTTCCCGGAAAGCTAACTATTTGGTAAGGGAAAATGTGACTTTTAAAAGACCAAATATATCATTATAATTTTATGTTCTTTTAAAACTAGTGGGATATCTGCCTCCAATAGGCGTGGGGTTTTGGTGGGGCCCCCTCTTTTGTGTACATCTATTATAGGCTTATTGGTGGAGTGGGAGCGCTCCTCTGTGGGGCATTAAATAAGATTCCTTTGCTATTCTAGGTAGGGCGTTAGCTGAGTGGGTGCCTGAGTGTGGTCAATGCCTTTATTCCTTGCTATTCCTGTTGGGCATTGAGGATACTAGGAAGACATTCGCTCATTTGGGAATTCATTCATGCAATGTTGTTTATCATTCTGTGATATGGATTCCTTTGTTGTTTAGCACAGGGTTTGGAGAGGCTGTTTAGTCTCATTTTTTCCTCAGTTTTGAATGTGAGAGACCATCCCTAGCTAAGCATACACTTGAAATCAATCAAGAAAATCACTTTTGGCACATATGGAGTTTGATGTAGATTGTTCAATTTTGGAGTGGAAGTTCTGGAACAGGTGTAGGGTCTAAAATAATCTTTAGTTGTAGATTTTGAAGGGTTTTCTTTCATGTTTTGTAGTGTAGACTTTTGTTGGGTACATCCTTGATGATGTCGTATAGCTACAGCTAAGAGGATCAATTGTTGAGCAGTGGTAGTGAGGTGTTTCGATTAGTTTGAAGCCTGTACCAAGTGTTCTAGCCCAGGCATCACCCTCTGAGCAGTCTGCAAGGTTTACTTGTTTGCTCTCTTCAACTCTCAGTCATACCACCTTCAGGCCATACTTTACAGTACAAGCATGGTTTTCAGTGTTGACTGGTAAATGACATGTGATGATATCTGTGAGTAGAAGGGATTGTAGTGATGCTAGTGGTTTGTAAATCTGGGGGAAGGTTGTGATTTGATGACTCGCATAAATGTGGAAAAAAAATCTAACCTGGCTGTCGTACAGTAGTAGTACCGAAGTCTGATCACAAGCAAATTATCTGCAATTTCATTCTAGGGTATGCATTATTGCTATGGTTTATATTTTTTGTGTTGTTGAAAATTTTGTAAAAGCAATACTGTTAGCATTAGTATATTGCAAGAAACTGGGTAGACCTTTACACTAAAATAGTAAATTCAAGCTACATGCCTGAAATCACTTCAGAAAGAGTTAAAAGTGATATCTCGCCGAAAGGAGCTCAAAACAAATCTCCAAATGTGCCAACTGATCGAGATGAGCAAACCCAACATGGGTTCCCTAACCATCCATGTTAGTCTACGAGAACCCAAATGATAGACTAACCCAATGAACTGAACTGCTTAGGAAGGGGACATTATAGATCCCACTAGACAAGGGTGTATTCTCCTTTAATCAAGCCCCTAGGCATGACAATTCAATTGCGATGAACAAAGATTGAAGACAATAGACAACCATGTAATATGCTCCTAAGATATTGATGTAATACCAATGTAACGCTTTTTGTCTTTTTATAATTAATTTCTATACGTGCTCAATGGATTCCTATATCAATCCTAGATGGTTCAAATGAATTAGAATTAGTCCTTAAATACACTGCTTTGGTTTGCAATTTGAAAGAATTCACACTTTAGTTGGCTCATAACAACGAGCTAGTAGGAAAAGGGTGGCAAAGTCTAAAGTTTAGAAATGACCTTGGTTAATTTTGCACTCATGGATCTAAACTAGGGTGATGAATGATTGATTTAACAAATTAGTCTATACCCTTGGCATGTGTGGGAATGAATAAGGTTAGGATCATGGTATTTGTTAACTTGCACACACAAACATATGCTAACTTGCACACACAAAAATACGTCAACTTGGACACAAGTCAATACATAAGGATAACCTAGTTGTCATGGGCCCAAAACATAAGTATGTACAATTTTCAAAATGACATGTACTAATAAGAGTGACAAAATTGAGGTGTCTTGATGGTGAAGGTATAGGTAACTTATAAGGAAAGTCACATATTTGGACAAAGACTAGAAAATAAATGGAAAAAACAATCCACTTAACCTTTTAACAAGTGTTATTAGTCCTCTGCACATTTAATATCTAATGAAGTGTAAATTGACCTTCCAACCTATTTTAAAATTTATGATAGAACCCATGAAATGTACTTTTGAAAGTTACATGTTTGAACTCTAGGCTAGCTACTACTCCATACTTTTCATCCTAGTGCCATATACCAAGGTAGGTGAGCTCAAGTAAATGTGTGGAAGGCCATTCGACATGGTATATGGCAATCCTTGAATTTATTCTTGTCAAAAGAATACAATAATATAGATAAGTCAAACCCTACACTTGAGGACTGTAGAGTTGTAAAGTAAGTATTTGTATGGAAATGTGTTTTACAAGCCATGTTACCTCGTACTCTAAGGAATAATGTAATCTAGACTACCCTTTCTATTCGGATGGTTGTTACGAATATAGAGTTAGTTGTCCCTTATAATGGAACCTGTACAACGGAATCCTCCCAAAAGTTACCTTTCCCGAGGCCTTTACACAAAGGCATAAACAGTCAGTTTTTCAATTTCCCAAGATACCCAAGCACTTTTATCACGTTCTGGAACCTTCTCTTTCCCCATTCCTCGCCGGTAAATTCTTCCACAATTCAGACTGTAAAGGAAAATTAATTATCCCCAGCCTAATACCCACTTAAAAGTAACATTCCGTTCAACGTTCCAGCTGGCAAAGTAATACTCCAATTTTTTTCTTTTTCTCTGGTTTGTTGGGTACATTGTTTTACAGTGGAAGTAATATTCTGATCTTCCTTTCATTTAGCATATTTATTAAAGTTGTGTCCTGCTGAATTAGTTAATGGGGGTCCCTTTGCATGTGCTAAAAGTAGTTGGGGACCATTTGACTAGGCTGAATTATTTGGCAGGCATGTGCTCTCCTATCCTCTTTATGCTAAAACAGTGCCTCAATTTGATGTTGCATAGCCATTTTTTTATTTGTTCAGATGTATAGTCAACTCTAATGGGGGAAAAGTGTGGCGGGGCTCTAATGCTAATGTGGTGGACTACTCTTTTTCTTTTGTGGAAATTGACGCTTAAAAAGACCACAAAAGCAACCGACTTTCCTTTCAGGTCTTTGGAGGGCATGTGGCAATGTTTGTTAAAATGAAGGGTAGTCTGTTTTATGTACAGATTTTCTTTTCTAGAGATCTATTTGTAGATGACAACAATACCTGGTTAGGTAAGGTAAATCTTCTTGTTAGGAATGCAAAGGGATACCTAGTTAAGTAGGGTAAACCTCCTTGTTCTGACATAAAAAGTATACCTAATGAGGTAACACTGAGGTAACACAAATCTTTTTCCAAATAGACAATTTAGACCATGACCATGGGGTTGAGATGATTCAGATGACTCCTTGTGTCATTAGTATGTCAGCTTACACTGAGGTAACAAATCTTTTTGCAAGTAGACAATTTAGACCTTGGGGTTGAGATGATTCAGATGACTCCTTGTGTCATTAGTATGTCAGCTTAGATAGTTTTTTTAAATATTTCTAAGTAAAATCCAAAAAAATATATTTTGTACTGTAGCTCAAATCTTAGGTGTTATAATAAGTGTGCACTATTATTTGGGCCATGATCTTTATCAGCTCAAAAATAGAAATAAATAATTATGTTCAAATCCAAGAAGGTATATGCTTGCAATCAAACTCAACAACATCAAAATTATCCTAAGACTTGCACCCAAATTCATTGACTAGTAATCAAAACTTGGATAATTGTCAAAACTTCATCTGTTGCCCCTATTTGGGTAGTTCAAACTTTCATATTAGGTTATACAATGGGGAGATTAGTGGATGTTTACATTATTTAGAGTTGGAGTGGTTCCTCCTACAATTAGGTGTAAGCTCTGGATTGCTAAGATCGTCTATCTCTAACCATTTTTAGGTATTCTCTATTGAGAGAATCCTACACTGTGGAACTCAAGTTTGCCTCTTAATAAACATGAGCTCGAGTTTAAGGTGTGAAATGAAACCAACACTTGCATCGAACCTCGACCGCTTTAATGATTCAGCATGCAAACTAGAATTTGACTGGCCTGTTAGCCTAGGCAACTCCTTTTTCATTGACTCTTAGTTATGTAATGGTAGGTAGGGTTAATGGTATCTCCATTATCTCTCCCAACTTTCAAGCGCATAAAGGAAAGTTAAAGCAAAACTTTCTCAATACTAGTTTATTCCAATCTCAAACGGATATACACAAGTGTTCCAAACTATTCATCGAATAATCTGTCTTATCCTTTGTCCAATCCAATCAGAAAATTCAACACGTTAAGACAATAATCTGTCTCTGTCTTCCCTGGCCCATTTCCTGATACAGAATCTAAAACATACACGGAACCTAATCTGACGGCTTAATCGATTTGTTTGTTTTGAAATTGACAAACATCAATTTCTTGTCTACAAACATAATTAATATAATGTCTATAGAATCTCCTTCTAGAGTGCGTCACAAGAAACTTTAAGAACATTTTGCTTGTACGTTTAGCTTGTAACTGAAAGCCAACAGCTATCCACCTGGAGACAAAACATACCAGCAATTAAAACTAAAGAGCCGAGGAGCCCAAGGGCAACACTGGTCTAGAATGGGAACACATCGACTGGTCCAGATCATACATCTTAATATAATCACTAATATCTCATATTGATATTTATGAGTTACCAAACGTGACTGTTGACCTAATTGAATCTGGCAACAGTTATCCAGATAGCCGCGCTTGCATCAAGATAATGTCCAGATCAATCATCTTAAGATGATCTCTAGTTTCTAATATTGTATTACTATTTATTAAGTACCAACCATGCCTGTTGGGTTAACTGAGTCGGTTTGGTTCTCAATATAAAGACCGTTTATTGGATTGAGATTTATTAACCACCAAGCATGCCTGTTGAGCTAATTGATTCAATCTGATTCTCAATATAAATTAAGTTTATTAGATTGAGATTCATGAAACAACGGCCATACATATCACACTTGAGTGTTTAGCCATGTTGTTTGATTGACCCTGTCGACATGTTCTTCAATGAAGAAAATTATCTTTATCAGGCATGCATGTTACGTCTTGGCATTTAAGCCTGATTGATTAGCTATGGTTCCCGACTAGAATTGGCTTATAAGATGTGCTTCATTATATGCAAATGTATCAATTGCCAGTGAATGCATGTTATCTTTTGGTGTTTAGCACTGATGGATTGATTTTGGTTCCTAGATTGAATTGTCTTCTGGCATTTTCTTCATAATAAATTAATAATTAAATCTCTGAGTCACCACACATGCATGTTACATCTAGGTGTGTCTAGGCCTCACCAACCGAAACATGTTACATGCATGTTTTGCCCTCATGTCTTCATTGCGTATAGAAATCTGTCATAAATCTGGATGTTTAGGTCCCGTGTATTGCCTTTGGTTCCCCTATAGAATCTTCTATTTGCATTTTCTTCTTTTGTGTGGTATAGCATACTGGCTTAGATCTTCAACATTTTCCCCATTTATACGATGTTGTGTCTCGTGCTTTTGCTTCGTAGATGTGGTATAGCATACTGGCTTAGATCTTCAATATTTTCCCCATTTTATGCTCTGTTGTGTCTTGTGCTTTTGCTTAGTGGATGAGTTATGCATGTACGTTCATTATCATTTTTCCCACTGTAATTTTCCCTGTAGTGGTTCATAAAAATCAATATAGGCATATGTAGGTTTTCATTACATTGGATATCTCCTACTTTTTATTATGTTAAGGGATTAATATAAATGCTTGGAATTACAAATTCTCCAGCTTTCCCTAAAAACTTGTAAGAAACGAAAATATAGCATAATTCTTTTCATCTTTTATATCTAATAAAATATGAAATGTAAATACTTGTAACTTCTTTGCAAATTAGCCATTGATTTTGGGGAATTTCACCAATCGGTTGGATCTACTTTTCGAAATTTGTTAAAACAATTAGCTAACTGGCAAAAAATTGTCTTCCACATACTTATACCCACAAATGCTGTTGGGCTTTACATATTTATTGTAACAGAACATTATGAAACCAATTTAGTTAAACTTTCTCTACATAGGTCACTGGTTCCTTACCATGTTATTCTGCTGTCCTCTACACATCCATAATAACAAGCGTTGTGAAAGTATTTAGTTTATTGTATAGCCTTGTGATTGAAGAAAAATTCAATTACAACATGCTGCTTGTGTATGCGCAATAAACAGGAAAAGAATGCAGAGCTGTACTTCCAATGTTTTCAGAGTCAAGAACAAAGGAAGACAGGCAGTTGACCGACTGAACAATTGGCTGATAAGAATAAAATCAGTACATTGTATAGTTATTTCACTCCATATAAGGAGGAATTGAAGAAGACAAAATCCCTCTATTGACCACTGATATTATGAACAAAATTGGTCTGAAAACCATTTACATATTATTTGATTATTGAAATGACTGCACAAGTATACTAATAATACTAAACACACTGTAAGCATAATGCCCTCATTACATTGTGAAAAAAATATGTTATACTGAACCAGCTGCCCATCCAATCAGACCAAGCATATGGACTAAACAATATATATGATATGAATTTGTATACAAGAGAACTTCTTGGATCAAGACCACTCCTGACAATGGTTCCTCACCCAAGTTTGTCACAGATTGCAATCCATACCAAACTATGCCAAGACATCTGAATAAGATATATATACGCTTAGTAAATACAATCATAAAGCCTGAATGCCTGATGACAACTCCCGCCTTGGGAATGGAGCTGTATGAATGTTGCAGACTGATACAAAGAAACTAATCAGCATCCTACACTCTGCGTCTGTTATTGAGGAGAGGGTAAGTTGATGACCTAATGGCGAATGAGAACAAAGGCCCAAGTTAAGCAATTAGAGTTTCTATAGAATATAACAATAAATACGAGGAAGACAAAACCCACATCCTGGATACTAAATGTAAGGAAACCCAAATGTTCCAATACCACTAGTAACTTGTACAGAACACAAATGCTCTGATACCTCTTGTATGGAATCTCAAATACTCTGATACCACCACGAGGGCTTAGTTTACACAAAAGCAATACCAGGTGTGCTGAAAATGTTGGTCAATGAGGAAAAAAGCGTAAAAACAATATATTGTGAGGGCAAAACCCACATCCTGGATATGCTTAAAACACGGAGGCTTGAGGAGGCCTGATTTCTACAAGAGCAATCACAGGTGGGATTTATGAAGGTGCCAATGAATGAGGGAAGTGGCAATATCTGAATTGAATTGAATTGGTTACAGGGGAAGCCAATTAGGATGGTGTATGGTGTACCTGATCAATCAAATTTAAATTAGTCTCTCCATCTCCTGCTGAAGATGTTCCGGAGCCGGCTTCCTGCAATTCTCTGAAGAATCTTCTTCGCCCCAGTGACCTCCATCTCTGCAAGCTTCTGCAGATGCTGGCATGCTCCGGCCATGGCGATCTTCTTCCTGCAACTCTTGCTGGTAGAAAGAGCCAGTAAGGCTGAAAGTGGGAACTTTTTAGCCACAGTTTGGTTCCTTGGATCTAGCAACTGCACAAGCCGTGCAACACTCTTGTCATCCTTGACAAATTCCCTCCTATTAGTCTCCACAACCAGCAATGAAGAGAGTGCCTGTGCAGCCATCTCCTGAGAAGTACTGGGCTTGGATTCAAGCATTTTGACAAGTGGAGGAATGCAGCCAGCCTCACCCAATGCCTTCTTGTTCTCCTTATTGAAGGATAAATTGCAGATGGCCGATGCTGCCAATTGTTGTACAGTAGAGTGCCCATTTTTCAAAACTGAGGCAAGCTGTTTAAGAAAACCAGATGATGAAATCAGGGTCTTGGCGGCAGTAATGGAGGCAGAGAGGCTGTCGATTGCTCTGATAATCAATTCCTGCACTCATGGAAAATCTTATGGGTTAGAAATTTACAACTACAGAATGCTTGACCAATCTTTGCACCAAAAAATTAAGAAAAACATAGAATTTACTATTATAACATTATTACATTTTCTGTTTTACAACTTGGCCAATAAATTAAGACTTACTGAAGCTGTGCAGGAATAAAAACTTCAAAAGCGCAGAGTTCTTCAGTTTACATGAAAAACTTGGTGAATAATTTTTAATTTTTAGTTAATCTAAATTTGAAGGAAAACTATGGTTGAATTCTAAATATGTTTTGCTCTCGTGAACTCTTTGGCATTTTATGAATAGAATTTGAAAATTTTATTAAGTCTTTTAGGTTTCCACAGGAAAACTATATTGAGGTTTTTCTGGATTTATGTTTTGATCTATTTCAAGGCCCCTCTTCAGAATTAGGATTCACGATCATTCTTATGAAAAATTTACTAAATGGCTAATCTAATATATGAAAAGCTTGATGACAGTTAATATATTGACTAATGATAGGCCATTAAAAATAGTTTCCCTAAGATTTAGATGTACAAAAGTTCACTAAATGAGTGCATCTAATGATCTAAACTTTTGTTAAAACCTAACGAGTTGAGAAAATATCGACCATATAATAATCCTGCCGGTTTTTTTGGGCTCTCCAACTGGAATAGTAGACATATTGATAATTTTTCTTTCAGGTAATATGCCAAAAGTTTTAAATTCTTTGGTAGTGAAGGATACCCATCCAATTGATAAGAATATAACTGTTCAACAGATTCATTAGATTCAATAATTATTAGGAAATAATAAAATTAGATCTGTAGCTATGTGTGCTGCAGATAGTTTGGTCAGATGTACATTTTAGATGAATACTTGCAAATAATTTACTAAATGTAACCCTCTCTAGCACTGGGCTGCTAAATACCATCTGGTATTTATGTGTAAAAGATATATTAAATGTCAAAACAAATGTTACAAATTAGCCAACTGACAAAAAATAATTAATAACGATAAGACAGCATATTCACGAGGGCAAAAAATATTAAGGAATAATAAGTTAAGAGTTGTAGCTAGGAGTACTACAGATTCTTTGGTGTGCAGTTTGTTATTTTTCATGGATCAGCTAAGACTCTAACCTATTAGCTTGCCAAGCCACTCTACCACTGCTCTACTGCCCCTTTGCAGTTGGGAGAGTGCATTTTGTTGAACTGCAGTGCCATTGCAGTCAGTAGTGTGGATTGTTCATCCAGCATTTTAATAAGAGAACTGCAAATAATATTCTAAATGGAAAAGGACAAATTTATCAGTATGTTGTGGTGTTCTACAGCTGATCTACAGCCCCCTTGTGGTTCTGATTGTGGATTGTTTCTCCCAACATTTTTAACAAAAACTTCCAATCAATTTACTAATTTGTAAACCGCTTAATTTACAAATCTACACCTTAGAATCCCAGAGTGTGGATTGTTCTTCCAACTTTTTAGATGACAACTTTGCAAATATTGGAAATTCTACTGGCATGTTGGGGCATTCCACCACTGATCTAAAGCCACTTTCCAGTCATAGATTATTCTTCAACACATTTCAAACCCAAACATTCAAAGAATTTACTAAGTGGTTTACCATGTAGTGAACATATTAGCAAGCTGGGGCGCTCTACCATAGATCAGTTCCTTTGCAGTCTGGAGACGGAATTGCTCTTTGAACCCATTTCAGATGAAAACTTCCCATATAATGTACTAAATGGTGAATCTAATTTAGTAAATGCCTAACCTAATCATATGCTAGAGGCTCTCTACCACTGACCTATCCTCCTTTGCAGTCTGGAGAGTGGATTGATCTAAAGCCACTTCCCAGTCATAGATTATTCTTCAACACATTTCATACCCAAACATTCAAAGAATTTACTAGCGGTTTACTATGTAGTGAACATATTAGCAAGCTGGGGCGCTCTACCATATAGATCAGTTCCTTTGCAGTCTGGAGAAGTAATTGCTCTTTGAACCCATTTCAGATGAAAACTTACATATAATGTACTAAATGGTGAATCTAATTTAGTAAAAGCCTAACCTATTTGTATGTTGAGGCTCTCTACCACTGACCTATCCTCCTTTGCAGTCCGGAGAGTGTATTGATCTTTCAACAAATTTTAGATGAAAACTTACAGAATAATTCCCTAATTGGTAAATCGAGAAAAAACTAAGCAATTTGCCAGAAAGAAGAGAAAGATTTTTTATAAAAATTAAGAAAGAGCTGTAACTTATTAAATACAACAACATATTAACCCATTTCAGATGAAAACTTACATATAATGTACTAAATGGTGAATCTAATTTAGTAAATGCCTGACCTATTCGTATGCTACAGGCTCTCTACCACTGACCTATCCTCCTTTGCAGTCCGGAGAGTGGATTGATCTTTCAACAAATTTTAGATGAAAACTTCCGGAATAATTCCCTAAATGGTGAATCGAGAAAAAAACTAAGCAATTTGCCAGAAAGAAGAGGAAGATTTTTTATATAAATTAAGAAAGAGCTGTAACTTATTAAATACAACAACAACACATTTAATAAATAACACCATACCTGCGATTTGGGTGTGCCCGGTTCGGACAGAAGCCCTAAAAGCGACTGAATTCCGCCCTCTCCAGCAATAATCTGCCGCATTTTCTCATCATTCAAAGCCAAAGCATGCAAACATTCAATCGCGCTCTCCTGCGCCGGGATGGAATCCGAGACCGCCAGATTAAGCAATACAGGAATCGCCCCATCATCCGCCATAGCCCGTCTAATCTCCTGCACACCCGCGACATTTCTCAGCGCGCCCGCAGCGGGCGCCCGGGCGGCCGCCGGACCAGACCGGCAAACCTCAATAAGCACCGGAACCCCACCATATGCTGCAAGCGCCCAAGCATTTTCTCCATCTCGAGTAAGCCCTTCAATAGCAAGCGCCGCCTTTTCTTTACACGCCGACCCTCCGGATTCTAACATACGGACCAAAGGGCCGAGTGCGCCTTCCACAACCAAACCATGGCGGCACCCGTCAGTCTGACTCAGAACCGCCACGGCCACAACCGCAAGTTCTTTCAACACATTGGAAGAATCAAGAATGTGAACCAGGCAGGCCATATCGCCTTCCCGGGCCACCAAAATGGCGTTTTTAGGGTCGTCGGAAAGCAGCTGTATGAGGGATTCAAGGGCTTTTCGCTTGAAATCCGTGTGCCCGATCTGAACCCGGGCGAACAGGTCCCGGGCAAACAGGCAAACTTCTTCCCGCCCGGCGCCCGGACCAGGTCGGGCCAAAACAATCGCATTGCTCTGCTTCAAAACGCCTGTTTTGATCAACAAATCGAGGTCATGGACATGGAGATTGAGCTTCGCTGCCACAACATCCAGGTCGCTCTGCATTAGGAGCTTCCCGCCGAAGGAACCGTCGTTACAGCGCTGGGTTAGCTCCCGGGTCTGGAGCAGAGTTCCATGGACGCCGGGAAGAAGGTCTGTCAAGAGCTCATTTTCGCTCCAGTGAGGGGATTCCGAAACATCGGTTATGCAGGTCTTTAGTGCATCTAGACGGGTGCGGATTATTTGCCAGCGGCCTATGAAGACCTTGATTTTGGAACAACTGATTAACAGAATCGCTATGAGCTGCTGGATCACTGCTAAGCATTGCTCCGGGTGGAGAGATGAAACACTGAAATCATCCTCGGGAGGCTGTTCCATCGGTTTTTTTCTTCTACTTGGGTGTGGGAAAACATTGAGATGAAGCGCAGGGAAACATTTAATTTTATCTGATATGGAACAATGCAATTTTTATGAAATGTTGCAGATGATTATTGTAGTTTCTGTGAAATGGGTTTGTGTGTGTCAGTCATGGCTTGTGAGCAAAGGCAGGAGAGGAAGAGGAGGGGAGAGGATTAGGCAAGAGAAGTGTATGACTGGCTTTCTTGTGTTTACTGTGAAGGACTTTGATTGCAATGTGGTGGAAAGTGTGATTGCATTTGTATGGGAAGTGGGAATTGGGAATTATGCGGTTTTTGACCACGGCTATGACAGGCTTCGTTTAAGCTGCAGACTGGGCCAGTACATCTATGTAGTTATATTAGTTGCAGGTGAGAGCGACATTATTTTAAAGTTGATTACCTACGAAAGAAAGGCAAAAGCTTCATCATCATCCTCTACGCGGATATGTCCCCTTCCCAACTTGTGGTTGCTCCACCCGGATGGTAGGTTTGTGCATTAAATAACAAGTTTTGCTACGTGGGTCTAAGTTTTGGCACTTCTATTTGGGTGTCGGTAATGTCAGTATAATGTTGGTTTATTGGTAAAATTATCTATTTCTGGCAAGGGATTTTGCTCTGGAAGGTATTTGAGAAGAAGGAAATTCAGCTGTACCAGCAGCGGGTATGTATCTGCCCATTGCCCCAACATGAAGTTGCTTGAGATCAACTCTTTTGCTAGAGACAAAATTTATGGGCTTCTACACGGTATTAATGTTGGAGTGAAAACTGAATTGTCAAGCTTCATCACCCCTAATTCTTCATTTTGAGTTCATGTGTGTATATTTTGATATTTGAGGAAGTTTATTGGGGGAAATAAAGAAGATTAGAAGAATTATTATTGTGTTAATTAATTTAATTATATATTAAAGTATTCATGAATATGATAGTATTAGTGGTTAAGGGTATAATGTGGTATTTAAGTTGTGGTGATGTTTAAGCTGCTATGTAGATTTAAATTTTGATTAGATTGTTAGTTTGGAGGTTTAGATTTCACTTTTAGAATTGATTTGTGTGATACATTATTGAACTCTTAATAAAACTATATTAATGAAAAATTTATTCTCTACATGTAAATTTATCGAAGTAAAATATATTAAGTAACACTTGTAGTAGAAGGAGGTGTAATGGTTGTGTCAATAGTAATATATATAGAATAGGTGACCTTGCAGTGACTATGGTTGAAGGTTTTGAATGTGTGTGGCAATAGTGCTTGTAAGCCATGAGAGGAGAAAGAGGCCACACATACTAAAAAAACAAAATCGAATCAAAACCAATCAAGCACTGAAAGATTTGATTGCCAGACATGGAAGGTATAGATTCATTGCCAGGAGTGCAAACATGGAAGGTGTAGATTCATTTAGGAGTGCAAACGTGGAAGGTGTAGATTCATTTTGAAGTGCAGACTTTATTTTGACACAAAGTTTGTTTTAATGACGTGAGACAATTTGCCATGTATGAATGCTCACATAAGAAGCCTATTGGCTAATTATGATAAATAAAAATAACAACATTAAGTTAAAGGTGTTACTTTTAATTATTATATTGCATTTTGTCTTCTTGTTGAATTTGATTTTACTAATACAATCAACACTAATTATTTTCAAATTTCATAATCAAGAAAACTAAATGTTAAGAGTTAAGGTTGTAATATATTTAGTGAAAAAATGAGCTAGGGTAGAAGCATTATGCCTAGTTTAGTGGTTATTGTAGTTGAAATAGCATAAAATTAACTAGAGGAGGTCCCAAACTATTAGCAACACATTTTGGAGGGTTTTAATTCTAGCAACAATTGGAGATGTCTTATCTAGTGCACTCCTCACCGGAGGCGCACACTCTTATCCACTGGATGCATTGGTCTTTGTACACAGGTGATAGTGTCCTATCTGGGACACTCTTAACCTAAGGGGTGTACTCCTATCCACTAGGTGTGTTGATCTTATACACAGGCAGTAGTGTCCTCTATGAAACACTAATTCAAACTTGCAACTTGTTTTTACAAGAAAAAAATGGGTGCTTAGGGATTGTTTCAATCAGATCCTAGGGTAGATTCAATAGTTTTGTACTTGAAGCTTGAAGTGTGTGAGACTAGGTACTAGTGTGAAAGGTGGTGTGTTCAACAAGAAGGGAGCTCTAATGGAGGTTTTGTTGGTTCTAGATGTTCTTGGCAACTTGTTGGAGTGTATAGAGTAAATGTGCAAGTGCTCCTTCCTAGGGCCTAGATGATCTTCTATTTTTCTTTAGAATATCCTTTTATAAACATGTAAGACATTTTCTAATCATTATAAACGAACTAGGGTTAGGGATTCAAAAGAGGAATGGTCGTTTAAACAAGGAAAGTGAAGTTTAAACATGATAAGCATCATCACATAAACACTTCTATCCAAAAGGATGAGAGCATAAACACTCCTATCCAAGAGGAAGAAAACACAATCACTAATGTCCATCTGAAAAGATGATCAATTTTTTTAAGATGTGACAAGACAAAAATAAAATGGATCTAAAAATTAAAAATAAAAACAACCAAAAAGAATAAAAATAATCATAAACAATAAGAAAAGTTAAACTAAACATACACTTTTCACCTCTACATTCATAAACATCTTTCCCTAACAAGAAGGAAAGAATCCCTAACAATAATTACTTAGTAAAAACCCAACTAGAAGCCTCCATAAACTTAGAGCCCCATAATTACCCATATAAAAAGTTTGACCTCAATTATAAAAAAATAATAATAGTAATAATTACCTTAAAAACTCATATAAACTAATTTATTAACAGAAAAAAGAGAACTAAGAAAATGAAAACATGCCCCACTTGTTGTCCGAGTGGGCAAAGGTGCAGAGATAAAATTCCAGTTACTTGCTAATTGTCAGACAAAACAATGGCATTGCTTTGCCTTCTCCTTTTCACAACAGACGTTCGACTTGTTTTTCTCATCCGTATGCGACTGTTTTGGCTGTTTCTTTTCATCGTCTACGAGTTAAATTTTCCCGTCGTCTGCCGCAGACAGAATTTCAAGTGAGTAATGTGATTACTAATACAATTGTGTGTGTCAGTAATGGCTTGGGAGTAAAGGCGGGAGGAGCATGAACGAGTTGATTGCAACGGGGTGGGAAAGCGTGATTGCATTTGTATGGGAATTATGCCGTCTTTGACTACTCATAACTTGTTTCTGTTTCGCCCCACCCTCCTCACATGTCATGGGTTCATTTTAGATGGTGACATGATTTTAAATGTAGAGAAAAAGAGCAAATTCATTGGTTATGTGTCCTAATTTGGTCATTTCTTAGTAATTTATTTGACTGTTTTAGGTCCAAATTATCAAATATAATAACACGATATTGTTATTAGTAAAAAGTTTTGAAAACATGTTTTTTTAACTTCTAATCTATGGTAGACAATTGTGACATCTTATCTTTAAAATTATTGGTACCAAAAAGTTTTCTTTCCCTTATTTTATCCATGTGAATGTTCTAATCATTTATTTAGTCTTATTTAATAGCATCTTTAATACCTAATAATTTAGACATACAATTAATAAGCTAAGTAATTTAACAATGTACACTGAACACTCATAACCTAAAAAAATATTTTAGTAATGTATTCTTGTTTATTTGAAACCCTAACTATTGCCTTCCCCAATCTTAGAAAAACATAACACCTCATTTCCCTGTAATTTTGTTTCATTAAGCGAAGGATGCATGGTGGTTCTTGGAGCAAACCAATTCAACTAGTATTACTTTTGCATGGGTTTCTCTATCCTCATGGTGATCACCATCATAGTCTATATTCAAGAGAATGTGGGATGAGGATTGAGACTTGCCATCCCTACAACTACCATGTCAATCTCTGTTCCCGCCTTTTTCATGGGACTACCATTCTACCACTATTACAAACCCTCTCGAAGACCCACTTACTTGGTTGTTGCAAGTTATCACCGTCACCTTCCAAAAACACCACCTGAGCAAGCCCTCATATCTCGCCTTGCTTTACCGCAACTAGGAAAAGGACACAACCATCTCCCTCATTAGTTGATTAATGCACAATACTGAGCTTAGATAAGTTACTATAACCGCATACATTTCATATGTCAACAAAACAAAATTATTTGTATATGTCACTCAACTTAAAATTATGTGTGACATTTACCCATGATGGGAATAACGAAGGTATTGATGAGTAGATTTAGTAGAAAAGAACACTACAATGAAGAACTCCCAAGGGGAAAAAAAATGTCATTAAACTTGGAATCACTCAAACATAATGGAAAAATGTTTTGCAACAAAAGATGAAAACTTGCTTGGAAAAACAAAATATTCTTCCTATAAAACTCCGGCTAATTCCAAATAAGTTCATTTCAAACACAAATTCCAAGTTGACTAAAAAATGCTCCATAGAAGCTCAGTCTAAATCTAATGTAGAAATAAAGTTTGTTTTCACAATTTAAGTATACATTTTGGTTAAATTGTAGCCAAAGAGGAGAAAAATAGGTTTTGAATGATTCCTAAGGTGCCCCAAAACAACTACAAGAGGACAAAATAATATACACAATGAAACCTTTCTTTTGACAAAGTTTCGTGGCAAAAGAGAAAATTGTTAATGAATGCAAGTGTTATTAATGAAAATTGTTAGCTTAATATTTCTTATACTTGCTTGAGAGTTCTCTAATAATTGTTACGATTTGGATCTAGAAATTGTAGATGGCTTAGTACTTGCCTTTAAGTTTAGAATATAGCTTAATATTTTAAGAGTTCTCAATAGAAACTATAATAATGTTTGTAACAATTTACAAATGCAAGGCATGGTGTGGAGATTAAATATTCCTGCTAAGTGATAAAAGCATATCAGATGTTCAAGTAAAATCAAATGCAAAATGTATCTTTTGACACTATAATTAAATGCAAGGAATTTAGTTAATCACAACTATGTCTTTAGACAAAAATGAAAATTTAATATTCTTTTTTTTAAGGATTTTGAAACCTAATTAAAATTTATTAATAATAGGTAAGGTCAAGTATGACTTTACTAAGGCTATGACCCATTGGTTTATTTTCATTGCTCTTGATTATGGTGTGTTGTGTTTTGGTTTTTTAAAGAGTGTAAGCATTTGCTAGGTTTCCATCATTTGGTAGAATTTATTTTAATAAATGGCTAAAAAAACATTGCAATATTACATATTCTTTCATGGTATTGAAAATTCACATATTCTTCTATCATAGTCCACTTACAAAAATTAACAAGATCCTCTATAAGAAAAATTGCATTGCTAACTCCCTGAAGAAAACAACAAATAATTAGATAAAGATTATCAAATGATGTATATATGTGAGATTGAATTCTATACATATAGTGTGTTAATGGTGGTTACATGATGTTCTTTCGTAATCCACTACCAATACATTATAAAGTTGTTAACTTATATTAAAAATTTCCTAAGGCATTGTTGATTAGATGGTTCCCAAAAGTAATAGTCATATACATACACTGTGGCAATGCTAGTTATGTAATGTGATAAGACAATCCTTTGACAAAAAATTACAAAATCATCAACTTCTATTACAAATTTGCTAAGGTATCGCTAACTGGATAGTTCACAAAAGCTTTAAAATATTATTTCATTATACCACAAACATGACATAAAATCTATTTTCTAGTTTACCATAAAGCCTAGTAATGGCTTTGGCTCCTTTATGACAATGTCTATTGAAGTATTTTTAGAAGTCGATACAACAGGAGGTGTGATTAGCATATTCACAATTATTAAAGAAAGATGACCAAACAATGCTTGATCTAAGAGCACAAAAAATTGGATTGATTTGTAGGGGAATGGGTGGGCTACTTAGAAGTTGTTAAGTGAGACATAAGAAAGGCTTAATACTTTGTACATATCATGAATTTGATGTTCTTCAAATAGAGGGTTTGAGGGAGTACTCAATCACCTCTTCCTACTTGCATCTTGTGCTTGATTCATATCATTCACTGTTTGCCTATGTTCATTTTCAATCATTTTTTGCTCTTTCTTTAACTCCTCCCTTTGTTGTTGGATCTTTTCCTCTTCCCTCTTTTGTCTCTTTAATTCTCTTTCAAACTTATGTTGTTCCCTCCTTTCCTTTTGTGCAGTACATTAGATTTTTCCATATCCCTCTTCCTACTTGCATTTTGTGCTTGAGTCGCATCCTTCACCATTTGCGTCTATTTTTTCAAGTCTTTCTTCCTCTTTCTTTAACTCCTTCCTTTGTTGTTGGATCTTTTCCTCTTCTCCTTGTTATCTCTTTAATTCTCTTTTAAGCTTACTTTGTTCTTTCCTTCCCTTTTCTACAATTTGCTAGATTTTTATTGCCTTTGTTTGCTCTTTTTTTTTCTATTTTTATTTCTTCATTATTTTTTCCTTGCTTCTTACTAATCATGCATGATTATATGTTCATTTGTTGTAATGATTTGAGATTCTATGCCTAGCCAAAATGTACCATCATCTAAGAGATTGGGTTTCTTTTAAACATTTTCAATTGGCAACTTCACAAAGTTCTTCAATGGACCATCTAAATGGTTTTGTGTATCTTGAGGCATCTCACTTGCTAGTGTGGTGTTTCATTAGCTTCCAAATCTAAATGGGTTTTTGTATCTTCAATGCATCTCACCTAATGGTCTAATGTTTCATTAGCATCTAAATATGTAGTTTCCCAATCTACGGGATCTATATAATAATGAACTAACCTCACTTCTTAGAAGTGGAGGGGAAGGCATGAACAATGACACTTCTTCATGTTTCAAAATCAATTTGCATTTCAAGGTTAGTGGCTCCTTCTTTAACCCAATCTAGTAGGTTTAGCTATGTTATCAATCTTAGCTAGTTCACCTTATTTGTTAGAGTTGATTGTTCAATATTAGCACTACCTCCTGATGAATGTAACTTTGCCATTTGTGTCAAAATATTGTTTCACTTCAACCTCTTGTTATTCTACCAACCTTAATATGTTTTCAATACATGTCACCTCATCTTCATCTCCAACAAAGAATGTTTCACTTGGCCTCATGTCATTTGTAAGTGTGTTTCGATTAAGTGGTTAAATTTCAATCATTTAAAAACCTACTTTGGTATTATTAGATGTAAGGGTAAGCTTAAAATCTTTGCTACCGAGTTCAACTAGTTTTGTCCTTGTTTCAAAGTGGGGATGTTTTGCCATCGATTTTGACCTTACATTTTTAAAGTATGTCTTGAATGGTGCAAACACATTTACATCTAATGGTTTCAAACCTTATGGTTGGTATCGACAAAGTCAAAAGGTTAATGCCCAGAGAGCCATATCATCCCACATTCAACGTGTCTAGAATTTGGAACTATGTCCTATGCGTGGGACTAGTTAGATAGCTTGGTGGAATGATGCCATAATCTGCACTTATTGATTCCTCTATATTTATGGGTGTTAACTAGCCCATTTCTACCATCGATCTTACAAGGCTACTATCTCAAAGCTCCACCAAGCCCCCACCACTTTGGTAGCGTAACCATTTGATTTAGATACTCAACTTCAAGTGGCTCAACTGTTGGAATAAAGTGCCATTAACCTTGTAAATTTCAATCTTGTATTTATTCCATTTATTATTTGTAAATTGTAATTACCCATAAGGGAATGAGGTAGTTTCACCAGCAGTGGTAATTTTGGATTCACCGGAGGTAATTAAGGAGTGGCATTTACAGTTGGCAATTGTAAAACTCAACAATAAATGAGTGTAGGTGCAACCTTGGGAAAATCTACTATTTTTAGCATATATAACTCATGTCATAATGTTTGGTGGGTGCATGTAAAGAATCCATGATAGCTGCAAGTTGTCATAAGATTCTATAACACTATGACGCATATGATGGATATTTATTAGTTGTGAGTTGTTATGTTTAGCCCAAGGTGCCCATCTTGGAAAGATACTCTTTTGTGGAATCTATGATGGTTATGATGCGTCATAAGATGTTGTAAGAGGACAGATTTAGTCATGGGTGCCCAACCTTGCATGGTTTTTTTTGGACAAGTGGAAGGTGCTTGTAAGATGGCTTTTAATCTTTACAGGTTGGAGATTCTCAGGAGAGAGAAAGTGAATGCATAGGGAGGTGTGAGAGCTATGTATTTTCTATTGTATTTGTTGCTGCAATACATGTTTTAGGTACTCAGGTGCTACAGGAATGCTATCAGATTAGAGATTGGTGGAGAGAGTTGTGTAGTTGATGTATTGTACAATCTTTTACAGATTAATACAAACTTGTGCCTCTTTTTTGGTGGAGTTTTTTACCCGCAAGGGTTTTCTCCATGTAAACACTATGTCATTGTGTTGAGTTCTTCATGTTTGATATTTTCTCTGTAGTGGGTTTTATGTTTTGATGCAATCTCCATTGATAATACACTTATATAAGATCATTAAACATATTTGAATCAGATTTCCATTGAAGTAGTTGTGCTTTCATTTCTAACATTTGGTATCAAAGCCTAGCCAAATTTGACTCTTGGGTGGTAGTGTGGAAGTTGTAACTACAGTGGGAGATTTGGTTGCATTTGTTTTGTAGATCTTGAGTTGATATTATGGTTGCATCCACTATTGCATCAACCTCTCAATTGGACATTGAGAAGTTCAATGGAACGGGATATGAGTTGTGGAAGCTAAAAATGGAGGATTTGTTGGAAGAAAGAAACAAGTGGTTGGTTGTTCTAAAAGAGAAGAAACCTGAAGTTGTCTCTCAAGATGAGTGGGATAGACTGGATAAGAAGGCATGGGGAACCATTCGTTTGTGTCTTGCAGATTATGTCCTGCTGAATGTCGTGAGGGAAGAGACCACACATAGTTTGTGGAAACAGGTGGGTGAGATCTACCAAGCCAAGAGTATGGTAAACAAACTTTACTTGAAGCATAGTTTTCTATGAAAATGAAAGAGGGTGAATCAGTTGCAGAGCATTTAAATTCATTTAATTTGTTGTTGAGTCAGCTTGCATCTATAGATGTTGAGGTTAATGAGGAAGATAAACGTATCTTACTTCTTTGTTCTTTACCTAAGTCTTGGGAGAATGTTATACTTGCTATCACTGCTAACCTTGTGGATCCGAAGTTGGATGCTATTGTTGCAATTTTACTAGCACGGGAATTGAGGAAGAAGAGTTTGGATAGTTTAGGTGATGCTCTTAGTGTCAGTGGAAGGTCTAAGGAAAGAGGATCGAAAGGAGATCAGAAAGGGGCTAAGAACAAGTCCAAGGGCTGATCTAAGACTCCTGGGAAAAATAATAGAGTTAAGTGTTGGAACTGCGGTAAAAGGAGACATGTGAAGAAGGAGTGCAGAAACCCAAAGAAACAATGGGCGAGTGCTTCGGATAAGTCCTTGAATGCAAGTGAAGATGTTTTACTTTCTACATGTAATGTTGTTTCTAATGATCACTAGTTGGTTGATTCAGGATGCTCATTTCATATGACCCCACATAAGGAATGGTTTTCTACATACAAAGAGTATGATGGAGGTGATATATACCTTGGGGACAACTCTACATATCTGATAGTTGGGAAAGGCAAGGTATTGTTATGTTTTAGTGATGGGAAGATCAAAACCCTCCCTGGTGTTTTGCATGTTCCTAGATTAGCTAGAAATTTGATTTCAGTTTCGAAGTTGAATGATTTGGGAATGCATGTAACATTGGACAAGCATGGCTGCAAATTGGTGAGAGGGAACTTGGTTGTAGCGAAGGGAAAGAGATTGGGAAACTTGTTTAAGCTCAAAGCCACTATAGTTTGTAATGCCTCTTATGTATTTGAGGCTAGTACTGAAAATACATGTATGTTGTGACACCATAGGTTGAGCCACACAAGCAATAATGTATTGAAAACTATTAAGAATAAAAATTTATTAGACGGTTTCTCTTATTCTAATGAGCACTTTGATTTCTATGAGCATTGTGTGTTTGGCATACAAAATAGAAAATCATTTCTTTTAGGAAGCAATAGAGCAAAAGAGAAGTTAGAGATTATTCATACGAATGTGTTTGGACCTGTGGATAATGATTCTATCAAAAAATCTTGTTATTTTGTTATCTTCATTAATGATGTATCCAGATTTACTTGGATTTATTTTATGAAACACAAATATGAAGTTTTCACTAAGTTTAAGGATTTTAAAGTCTTGGTTAAAAACCAATTGGGATTAAGGATAAAAATATTAAGATCTAACAATGGAGGGGAATATTGCTCTAAGAAATTTGATGAGTTTTTCAAGCATGCAGGTATTATCAGACAAAAGACAACTCCATAGACACCACAGTAGAATGGTGTTGCAGAAAGGATGAACCAAACAATTATGGAAAGAGCTAGAAGTATGCTGAGTGATGCACAATTGGATAAATATTTTTGGGTAGAGGCTATGTGTACTGCTTACTACTTGATTAACAGATCTCCTTGTAAGGCTCTTGATTCGACACCTTATGAAGTGTGGATAGGTAAGAAACCCTTTGTTTCACATTTAAGGGCTTTTGGCTGTGAGGCTTTTGTTTATGTGCCTAAGGAAAAGTGATCTAAGTTGGATCCAAAAGTTGAAAAGTGTACATTTGTTGGATATGGTGATAATGTCAAAGGTTATACGCTTTGGAATCCACTAACCTATAAGATTATCTATTCTAAAGATGTTATTTTCAGGGAACTTAGAGCTATTTCTGAACCTAACCAGCCAAAAGAAAAATATGAAAAGGTAAAGAGAGTGCACTTTGATTTAGAGTAGCACGATGCACCTCAGGAAGAACAAAATGATGGATTGGATGGTGAAGAAGAAGAAGATTCAAGTAGTTTTAATGAAGATGAATCTGTTGTTATAGGAGAAGTTGGTACAAATGATCATGCAGAAGAACAAGTTGAGACTCTTACTCCACCCTTGAGGAGATCCACAAGACAATAGAATCCAGTTGACAGGTATAGCCCACTAGATTTTCATTGTATATTTGTTTTATTGAGTATTGATGATGAGCCTAGATCCTATAGGGAAGCTATTCTTCCAGATGATGGTGAGTCTTGGCAGTTAGCCATGCAAGAGGAGATGATGGCTTTAGACTCTTGTAACACCTGAGATCTTGTTCATTTATCCAAAGGAAGAAAGGCCATAGGTTGTAAGTTGGTCTTCAGGAAGAAGTTTGGAGCAGACAGTTCATTGGAGAAGTACAAGGCTAGACTGGGAGCTAAGAGCTACTCCCAGAGAGAGGGAGTTGATTTTGGTGAGATTTTCTCTCCTGTTGCTAAATTGACTTCTATTAGATTTCTTGTATCCATTGCTATAGCCTTTGATTGGGAGATTGAGAAAATGGATGTTAAGACTGTGTTCTTGCATGGAGATCTTGAGGAATAAATTTATATGCAACAACCTACAGGTTTTGAGGTAAAAGGAAAAGAACATTGGGTTTGCAGGTTGAAGAGGTCTCTCTATGGTTTGAAATAGTCCCCCAGAATGTGGCATTAAAAGTTTGATTCATTTGTATTGAAATTGGGTTTTATTAGGACCGAGGAGGATCACTATATTTACATTCATTGTATTGGTGATTCTATATTGATCATTACATTGCATGTTGATGACATGTTATTTTTTAGCAATACTAAGGGTATGATCAGTGAGCTGAAAGCTCAACTTTCAGGTGCATTTGATATGAAGGATCTTGGAGCTGCCAGGTATATTATGGGAATGGAGATGAGGAGGGACAGAGGTAACATAAAACTTTGGTTGTCACAGAGTAAGTATGTGAATGCTATTTTACATAGATTTAGTTTGAAGGACTGTAACCCAATTAGAATTCATTTACCCATTGGTACTAATCTTTCATTAGAGATGTGTCCAAAGAATGAGGATGATTTTGAGGATATGTCTAATGTTCCATATGCTAGTGTTGTAGGGAGTTTGATGTATGCAATGGTTTGCACTAGGCCAGATATTTCCAAGTAGTGGGAGTTTTGAGTAGATTTATGTCTAACCCTGGTAGACAACATTGGAATTATGCGAAGAGGGTGTTTAAGTATCTTGTAGGTGCTCTTGATCATTGTTTGGTTTATTCTGGTACTGATAGTGCTGATAAATCTTTGGACATACAGGGATTTGTTGATTCAGATTGGGCAGGTGACTTGGATAGTCGAAGGTCCACTAGTGGCTATGTGTTTACTCTACTTGAAGGAGAAGTGAGTTGGATGAGTAGGAGGTAGCCCACAATTGCTTTGTCCACCACAGAAGCAGAGTATATGGCTACTACTCATGTCTCCAAGGAGGCAATTTGGTTGAGGAGACTATGTATAGGTATTAGATTTGATTGCAAGATCATTCAGATTGGTTATGATAGCCAGAGTGCTATATGTTTGGCCAAGAATCCTATGTATCATCCTTGGACTAAGCATGTTGATGTTCAGTATCACTTTGTTCGACAGTTGGTTGCAAATGGATAGATTGAGCTGAAGAAGATAGACACCTAGGAGAATGTTGCAGAGTCATTGACCAAACCTGTGAGCACAAAGAAGTTTGTGTGGTGCAAAGAGGCCATGGGCCTTGTTTCTAGTGCATGATTACCTACATTTGATTTCCTATGGGTTGATTTACAATGTATAATGTCAAGTGGGAGAATGTTGGAATAAGGTGCCATTAACCTTGTAAATTCCAATATTATATTTATTCCATTTATTATTTGTAATTTGTAATTACCCATAAGAGAATGAGGTAGTTTCACCAACAATGGTAATTCTGGTTTCATCGAAGGTAATTAAGGAGTGATATTTATGGTTGGCGATTGTAAAACTCAATAGTAAATGAGTGTAGGTGCCACTTTGGGAAAATCTACTATTTTAGCATATATGACATATGTCATAATGTTTGGTAGGTGAATGTAAAGAATCTATGACAGCTGCAAGTTGTCATAAGATTCTATGACACTATGACACATATGACGAATATTTATTAGTTGTAAGTTGCTATGTTTAGCCCAAGGTACCCATTTTGGAAAGATACTCTCTTGTGAAACCTATGACAGTTATGACATGTCATAAGATGTTGTAAGAGGCCAGATTTAGTCTTGGGTGCCCAACCTTGCATGGTTGTTTTTGAACAAGTGGAAGGTGCTTGTAAGATGGCATTTAATGTTTACAGGTTAGAGATTCTCAGGAGAGAAAAAGTGAACACCTAGGGAGATGTGAGAGCACTTCTATATGTATTTGTTGCTGCAATATAGGTTTTCGATACTTAGGTGCTGCAAGAATGTTGTCGGATTGAAGACTAGTGGAGAGAGTTGTGTAGTTGATGTATTGTACAATATTTTACAGATTAATACAGACTTGTGCCTCTTTCTGGTGGAGTTTTTTACCCGCAAGGGTTTTCTCCATGTAAACACTATTTCATTGTGTTGAGTTCTTCATGTTTGATATTTTCTCTATAGTGGGTTTTATGTTTTGATGCAATCTCTATTGGTAATACACTGATATAAGATTATTAAACATATTTGAATCAGATTTCCATTGAAGTAGTTGTGCTTTCATTCCTAACATCAACTCTACCACCAAAAGTAGGTTGCAAATTCTCACACTATGTGGGGAGCCCAAATCAAATCTTAGCTTCACTGGCTCAAGATTAGTGACAAGATCTCTAAAGAATTCTTTCGCGCTTTAAATTCCCGTCATACTTCACAAACTATTAATAAAATTAAAGAGGGGTAATAGCTCTTAAATGAGCTTCCTAACATTTTACAAGCTTTTGTCCATCACTTTGAGCAAGTTTTTGCAGTATACTCCAGTTCGATCAATTGCATTACAACAATGCCTTAATGTGGCTCCATGTCAAATTTTTAAAATTCCCAGTGCATTCTTTGTGATCATCTTCTCACTAAAGATGACTTAAGGGAGGCTATTTTTTCAATGTCTAATGACAAGGCCCCTGGTTTGGATAGATTTCCTTGTGAATTTTTTAAATCCTTTTAGGATTCTATGGTGACAACCTTCACTAGATCTATCTTGAGGCTTTTGATACTAAGCTTTAGGAAGTTTAATTAGCAAAGGAAATATTAAATTCATGCTTAAAGCTGGAGATCCTAAAGATATTTGTAACTAGTGGCCAATCACTTTGTCAAATGTCTCATATAAGATTATTACCAAGGCTCAAACTCTTAAGCTTTGACCTATGCTTCTTCAATTAATTTGTCCTAAACAAACTAGTTTAATTAAGTCTAGATCTATCTTAGATAATATTATTTCTATTTGGGAAGGGATGGAATGGGTTCAATTCTCTCAACAACCTGACATTTTACTCCCAAGGCTTATGACTATATTGAATGGCCTTTTGTCCTAGTCATGCTTCAGGTGCTTGGTTTTGGGTCTTGTTTCATATAGTCTATTCAAATGTTGATTGTCAACACATAAACTTACATTACCATTAATGGTCAACAATCCAAGCCATTTGGGCTTTTTTGATCTATTCATCAATGCTACCCTCTTGCTCTAGCTTGTTCTTTCTACAAAGGGATTTGGTTATCTTTTGGCCCATGCAGTGTCTTAAACTCCTATTAAGGGGATATCTCAATGGTCATTTTACTGATGATTCATTCCTCACTCTCATTAAGAAAGAGAATAATGTCAAGCAAGCCCTCCATTGTCTAGATATTTTTTGCTAGGCTTTTGGTTCAAGTATACACTGATAAAAGGCCTAATGTTATAGGCAACCTTTTCTCCCCAAGTTAGATTGGCTGGATAGATTTGGCTAGAAATAGATTGGGCATGGGGAAGTTTTCTATTTCTTGGGCATTCATTTTTCTTTCCAAGTCTCTCCATCTGCTCTCTAGCAAGTTGTTGTTGCTAGGATTGAGAAAAGGCTTAATTATTAGATTATCAAGCCTCTTTCTTTAGTTGGTAAGTTCTAAATTTGTTTTAAAATCTTCACTTCCACCCATGTTTATTATTCCTCTCATTGGGTTCCCTTAAGGGCTTCTTATTTAAAAATTGAAAAGCTACTTAGAGACTTCCTCTGGGCTTCCAATGATAGACATCAAGGTTTTCATCATGTTGCTTGGGAATTATATTGCCTTCCTCATGATGTCGGTGGATTAAACTTACTTTAAATTTGTCAACAAGGAATAACTTAATGTGCCAAATGGATTATCAGAGGCTTAGAGGAAAATGAAGCCTAAAAATTCTCATCAAGCATTGTATCAGCTTTGTTGTGCGATCAGGATGACTAGCTTGGAAAGGCCTTGATTTTGGTACTCTCCTCACTATGAGGGAACCCATCAAGATTTAAGGCACTTTTGTTATCAAGAGAATTTGGAAATCCTGGGAAGCTATTAAGCCTTGGCTTTTATAGGTGGGAAATGAATTCCGCAATGGCATTTCTATCAATCAATAGTCTATTTGGTAGTCTCATGTTCTTTCTTGTCAATATTGTCCTCTGGATAATGCCTTGAAATTCTTTAAAAGAGGCATTAAAGTATTGTCAGATTTTATCAATAGAGCTACCAAGAATTTTCTTTCTTGGCCAAAATTTATAATGAAATTCAAAATTGCTAATCAAGACCAAGAGACTTTCTAGACTATTATTGATGCCATCGCTCCCCATATAATTCAAAAAATTGAGGTTAGATCTTTTAGCTTTAGTGGAAGGATTGGAAATGGTGTCTAGATACACCATTTTGGAGTTACAGGCTTCATAAAGGCTATATGTGGTTGTCACCTCATCTTCCTATGGTGGATCAGTTGAACCATCACATGCAACTCTAGTCTTCTCTTGGTACATGACATCATCGATTCAAGTCTCTCTATTAAGCTACTATGGAGCCTAAGTTAGATCACTTTGCTTTGTGTATTCTTTATCAAGGCCTTCCCCTTGGTGCATGTCTGACTCAATTAGGTATTCTTAATCCCCATTGTGTTACATATATGGTTCATAGGGTTGCCATTGATGTCAACATTATTATTAGGTTGTCATTGATGTCAACACTATCATGGTGTGATGGTGTTCATGGTTGGATGTCATGTCCCATCCAACAAGAGAAGAAGACAAGAGAAGAAGATATAGTTCCAACAAGAGAAGAAGATATAGTTCCAATAAGAGAAGATGCTACAGTTCATGGTTGGATGTCATGTCACATCCAACAAGAAAAGATAGAAGATATAGCTCATATTAAGATGAGAATTAGAAGCACAAAGATGATCAAATGTGTTGTTGATGCTACTGATGGCCTATAGTAGACCTTATGATCCAAGTTCCATGATGATTGCATTATCGGAAGAGTGGTTTGTTGTTGATTGTTTGAAGATAATATCACTTATGTGTAGATGTTCTGTGCAGGACAATGGAATGCTCCACATTCCTCCACATTTGTAGATATGGCCATGTAGTTTTGGAATTGTGTTTAGGGTGCAATGAAGGTGATAATTCCAAGATTTTAGATTATTTGTCCTTCCGCTGTGAAAGCTATGCATGATAGAGTATTGACATGTGTTTTAGCAGTGTAAGATAGTGATGAAGGCCTGATGGAATGCTCTACATTCCTCTATTGCAAATGAATGATTACCTTTGTGTGCATTACTGTTGCAAGTATGTGCTAATCGGTGTTGTCATTGATGTCAACATCTTTGTGTTGTCATTGGTGTCAACTGTGTCTTCTGATGAAGTTATTATTGTTTGATTCAGTTGCTTTGCTAAAAGGTGATTTGGATACTTTGTATAGATATTTAAGGTGTTGAGGATATGCCTATGTAGCTAGGTCTCCAATTTATTTTGAGAAAATTTGATTAATACTGGAAACAATGTGTTGAAGGAGTCTTCTAGCTTACAGAATACTGTTCAAGTTTTTGCTCCGCATTTTTTCTGTGTTGGAGATTTGAGTGTGCGGTTTGGATATGTTCTCTATAAGTGTTTGAAGATGTTAAATCCTAAATTTGGTGCTCCGAATTACTGTGCAGTGAAAGTTATGTTCACCAGTTTGAGAACAGTATTTGACACTGTTTCTGAGTTGTGCAGAGGTGTCTGGGAGAAAGTATTTTGCTCCTCATTTCTTCGCAGAATATTTTTGGGTGTTACGGTTTTGGAAATGTGTTCATAAGGTTCTTATCTATCTTCTTTCCAAAGGGTTTGTGATTTGGTGCTCTGAAAATAAAGTTCTTGTGTAGCAGAGTTCGACAGTGTTGTTTGTGAGCAGACAGTGAACCTTCTCCAGGTGAAAGTTGTTGCAGATGAATTTGCTAATTTTTAGGTGACTTCAAGATGTTCATGGATGGTTCTAGATTATTTTAAAGCCCTGTGTATGGTCCACAAGTTAAATGGTTGTAATCGTGGAAGCGTGTGATGAATAATTCTTTATGTTTACATTGTTTGGCCGACCTTGAGTGTTTCTGTTGATTGAAGAGTTGATTTGGTGATTATGTGAGAATTATGTAATGTGCTTGGATAGACTTAGGTCCAAGCTAAGGCATAAAGTGGTTATCCTTCATTCCTTTGTTCCATGGAATGTTTAGGTCCAAACCTAATTCAAATATTATGTGTTTACCGACCTTGGAGAATGTTTCAACGATTAAGACTGTGTTGCTAACCTTGGAGATTGATTTCAAGATTGATGGTTATATAAATAAGAGTCAAGAGTTCATGTGTGTGGGTGTGTGTGAAGGAGATGATGTTTTGTGATGTGAGTGTGATAAAAGACAGTAAGAGCTTTCATGTGTTAGGCACTGAATGCAGTGAGCAGAAGGTGTCTACTATCTTTTGGTATAGATGCGAAGGTGAGGTTTGTTGTGCTTCATTGGAATTGAACCCATGCATGTGTCAGATGCAATTATCTCAATTCACTCTTGGCACTGAGCCTCTTCTTCTTTCTTCTTCTTTTGGACAATGAATCCTTGGCAGTGAGCCTTTCCTTTTCTGGGCAGTAAGCTTCTTGTAATTCGGTATTGCTACTATATATTGTGAGCTAATCCTCATCGTGGTTTTTCCCTTTTAGGGTTTTCCACATAAAAATCTAGTGTTCTCTTATGGATGGTGTTGATGTATTTAAGTTTCTATTATCTGCTTTTCATGTTTAATCTTCATAACAGATTAAGGGTTTAAATGAACTGATGTGGATATGATTATGTTTATGAAGGTTTGAAGTTTTTGATACAACTGATTCACCCCCTCCTCTCAGTTGCCTTGTGCCTTCAACACATTACATGCTTCCTTGTAGTTTCAAGGCTCTTAGTGGTCTGCAACTCAGTTTTCCAAATGACAACATGTTATAGTGTGTTCCGAATGACAGATTGTTTCTAGAGTTCATGATTGAAGATGTGTGACATAATTCTTTGATATGCGGTGGCAAAGGAGTGTTTGGAGATATTGTATGAGTCATGTGGACTCATCTGGAAGAGTTTTTATGAAGATATTTCTTGTTTCCAGTACCGCACAAGGTTTTCAAGTTGATATGGCCATTATGCTTCAAGTTTTCATATGTTTTGTTTAATGTTGTCCTATTTCCAAATGAGTGGAGTGTGCAGATGTAATTCCTTGGTGTTTGAAGTTGTGAAGGATGTTTTGGACCTGGTTAAGCAAGTGTTGATGTCCGCAAGGCTTGGATCTTCTACTGGTGTAATGTGTGGTTTCACTTAGGACCTATCTTCTACATGTTTCATACTGTGTGTTGTCTAGCTGACTTGTAAATGTATTTTTTATTTTGTATCTGGTCGACAAGCAATGTAATCAATGTAATATCATGTATAAATAGTGAATTAAATTGAGTGAGGTGTGGTGTGATTGCAAGGAGATTGAAAAGTTTGCAAGCAGATAAAAGGTAGAACAAATGTACTATTGATGAGCGACTAAAGGAGAAAGAGCAGAAGTTATTGATGTTGTCCTGATTCATCTTGAAGACATATTTGTAATAGTGATCAAGTATAGAGTATGCCTGACTGATCAGATAATCAGAAGAAAGTGTGAAGAGGTAGAAGTGCAATCATCAAAGGTGTGAGCTTCAATGTCAGTCTTCAGACAGTAGAAAGACTATCGTACTGTAATCTTTGTAAGTGTGTTCTCAATTCAGGGAGTAGATGTTTCCTTGAGAGTGACCCTAAAGCAAAGTCATTAGGGAGTAGAAGCTTCCTTGGAGTGACCCTAAAGCAAAGTCATCAGGGAAGCTTCCTTGGGAGTGACCCTAAATCAAAGTTACTTAGGGAGTAGCAGCTTTCTTGGGTTATAGCCCCTAAAACAAAGTTATTATTTGAGCTTCATATATTGTGAGTTAATCCTCACCATGGTTTTTCCCTTCTAGGGCTTTTCCCGTATATCTGGTGTTATGTGTTGATGTGCATTGTGTTAATCTTTCATGTTCATGTTTATGCTATAATGATTAAGTTTTGATCTGCTCTAGATAAGTTGAAATTGTTAGAATTGAAGATTGTTTAGATACTGATTCACCCCCCTCTCAGTATCATGGCGTGTTCAACACATTGTCCATTTTGTGGACATATTAAGAACCTCAAACATCTTTTTTGGTTTTGTACAAGAGCTCAGGAAGCTTGAAATTGGATCCATGATTTCTTTAGGCCCTTTCAACCCTCTCCTTTTTCTTGGCATATGGTTTTACTTGGGGGCTAGCCTTGTCTCCCATTCAATTATATCCATATTTGGAATGCTTTCAAGGTGGAAATTGTCTTTAGTATATTTGAAAAGACAGAAATGTAGCTCTTTCTTTAGGATGCTCTACTGATGTTCATTTTTCATTGTATATTAAAGCTATGATTTTCTTTAATATGCTTATGCAAATTTAGGTGCAAGCTAGTAAAGATGTGCACACTTGAAATTGCTCATCTTCAACAGTTTCTGTACCATTGGAGGAATGCTCCTTGCATTGTTTCTAGAGTTATGCCTGATCCCTCTTCTCCTTCTAAAGGACGCTAACATGGTTACAACTAGTTTGTCAGACAAGATAAAGGTTCCTAATCCCATGGTTCTTAGCCTTTGGGTAATAGAGATAATGCAACTCGCAACAATTGGCCTCAACCTTCCAAGCCACCTTCAGCTCCTTCTCATGCGTGGGGTGCTCTTGGTTGGCTTGACTCTGGCAAGTTTCCTCACTTGGAGTTAGCCATTTCTCCAATTTGTGCCTAGCTACCCTTGAATGATACCCCTAAATAGGAGGGTGCTTTCACTAGTTGGAAGCCTATTGATGACTTAGTCCTTAGAGATGTTTGGAAGCTTGATGATAGAGACCCTCCTTCATCTAACATTGCATTGGTTGCTTAGTTTTATTCAGGTTTGGCCCTTTGTTATGTTATAATCTTTATTTTGGACTTTATCCCATTCAAACTTTGTGGACACACCTCTTTACCACTTTTCTTTAATATTATACTATTTCTTTTTTATTTATAAAAAAGAATATAAAACTTATTCATTAAAAAGACAAAACAAAAATAAAATAAATCCACAAATAAATAAATACAATCTAAAAAACCAAACAAATAAAATAATCATGAACTATATCTATAAAAGAAACTAATTACTTACTAGAAAACCAACTACAAGCCTCCATAACTTTAGAGCCCCATAATTACCCAAATAAAAAGTTAGAACTCAATTATAAGAAAATAATAATAGTAATAATTACCTTAGAAACATATCTAAACCTAATATACTAAAGGGAAGAAACCTAAGAAAATGAAAACATGCCCCACTTCTTGTCAAAAAGTTCAGAGAGAAACTTCCAAGATTGACCTACACACGTCTTGTAGTTGTCAGACAAAACATCTGCGTTAATCCAATGGCATTCCTCCAACGTGCTTTGCCTTTTTCCTTTGGACTGGTTTTCCTCATGCGTATGCGTCTGCAACTGGTTTTGGCTCTTTTCTTTCAACATCTACGTGTTAAGTTTTTTCCCTGTTCTCTGCCACATGCAGACTTTCAAGTGAAGCACAGTAAAATGCAATTACTAACATTAGAGAATGTCAGTTATGGCTTGGGAGTAAAGGCGGGAGGAGCATGAAAGAGTTGATTGCAACAGAGTGGCAAAGCAGTGATTGCATTTGTATGGGAATTATGCCGTCTTTGACTACATAATAAGTTGTTTCTGTTCGCTCCACTCTGCTTGCATATGATGGGTTTATCTTAGATAGTGCCATCATTTTAAATGTACAGAAAAAGGGCAAAGGCATATCTATCTCTATAAACAAATAGGTGGGCACTGTTGCCTTTTCATGGAGTGCAAGTTTGGCATTGCCACCGTCTGTATTCACTACAGTATGGTAGGAGAAACTGTATCGCACTAACAATGGATGCTTATTTTAAGAAAAGGATGGATTTTTATAGTATATGAGACCACTGTATAGTTTACACGATGGTGTATAATTGAAGTCGTGCCATTTCCTATTTACTATTTAGTTTTGTGTCCATTCTGATGGGAATATTTTAATACAATAATATATTAATAAGTAGTATATATATTTTTTTGTGTAGGATTTACATTTCTATATCTAGTCATTTATATTCATCTCTATTTCACTTTATTTGTATTGATTTTTAGATATTCATTCTCTATTTTGAAACCAGAATTATATTCTTTCATATTATTTTTGTGGGATATTTAGATCAATCCCAAGGACCTTGAAAATGACCCTGGAAAGTTAAGGCATCGAATTTAACTTTCGATTTTCTCACCTATTACTAGTTGTTATGAGTTAGCATAATAGATGTTGTTATGTCAAAGTATTTAAAAACATTCATTATGCACTTAGAATCATGCTAAGGGATGTGAGGATAGAAGAAAGGAGAATAATTAGGACGCACTTCAATTTTGTAGGGCAATAGAGGAATTTCAAATCTACATCATTATATAGGCCATTTCTATGTTTGTGAATATTGTCTTCAATCTTTTTGATTGCTATTAATTTAGTCCACTAAAGGGTTTGACATAAGAGAAGTCTTTCACCGGTGGTGTCTTTAAACACCACCTTGACTTTTTAGATATCTAGCGAGCAAAGGTGAAGATGTTCTTAGGCACATTTTATGTTAGATCATTCATTTGCATCCTAGATTAGTCCCACATGTTAGACCAATTTCACAACAATTGGGATAAACTATGTCCTTGGAATGACATTGATTTGCAAAGCTTCCTATGCTAGTTCAAACTTTGAGATATTCATCAGACCAAGAGAGCTAATGTTTTGATAGTGGCAAATCATTCCAAAATAGCATTAGCATCATTTACCCATTATTAACCCTAGAGCTAAGTACATCTATCCTCCTATTTAATTATCACATTTATTTTAATTCTCTTATTTGTCTCAACTATATTATCTAGGCTAATTGTTTATTAATTGATTGCATTTATTTAATTAGCTTGGATAAATTACGTAAAACATTTTATTTTCCTTACATTTTTGGTGAACCTAACAAATATTTTCTTTCATGTTGTAGGGTTTTACTTTAGGTTTTGTTCTCCTTCATTAGGGTTTAGATCTACTTTTTTTATTGCTTATTTCATATTAGATTTGCTAAGGTTTGATTGCGGTCTTGTATGTTCATTTGTTGATCTATTTCTTTTAGGGTATTACTTGTCATGGCTTGATCCTATACTACTTTTACCCACACTTTCTTTGGTCCTTAGGGTTGCATTTCATACTTGTTTTAGATTTGATTATTGACTATTTTTCTAAGTTATATAATCCATTAAGTCATTCGTATATCGTTCCTTTTATCCTTTAAGGCCTTTCTTGTTTTATTGCCTCACATTCACCCTTGATTGTGCATAATTGATACATCTCTTCTCGTGGATTCCCATAGACCATTGTCCTTGGCCTCTATCCATGCATATATTATTGATTTTGATGTGTTTCCACCCTTTATATCATTCGATCCATAGATCTTTGACTCTCTCATGTCTTTTTATCTTATGGATGGGGATGTCTCTTCTATGAAGGTATTTTTTCATCATGTGTGTGATTTTTCCTCCTTCATAGATAGTGATATGCATGACCATGATGATGTGTTATATTTGAGCACCTTTCCTTCCCATGCTTTGATTAATATTGGTGATAATTTAGCCTTAACCTTTCATGATACATCTAGGGATTGTTACGATTGGTGTTGTATCACCTTGCAAAGTCATATAGGAATAATTGTAATTATTTAATATTGCATATGTTGTAATAGTGGCCCCTCTTCAAATGGGGCACCACACATAAGGGAATTTTGAGATTCCATATATGATGTACCCTAACACTTTAAAATTGTAATGACATGTGTAAGAGAGGACTACATGTGGGGATTAAAAAATGGATTTGAAAGAGCATATCAGATTGTCAATTTTAGGTAGTGCATAAGAGGAGTTACTCTTCTAAAACTAAAGCATCTAATTTGACTAGTTGACTAGTCAAACATGGTGTTACAATTGCATGCATAAAAGATGGTGCTTGGGTTGGTATAATCGTATTGACTGTGACTCAGATTCCCCCTTTGGGATTCCATGGTTTTGTTCAAACTGCAAGTGGTTTATAGGATTAAAAAAATCTATATATATAGGCCTTGACATAGTGGTTTGACATCAATTCAATTTATATTACAATGCATTACAATTTTGAGTTTGGGATCAGTATTGAAACATGTTTTCAAAGTGTTGACACATGGGATACATCATTTGTAAAGGTTTTCAATCTATTATAAGCCCTTTTCTAAGTGATATATCTAGGTTTGCTTTTGATGGTGGGTATTTTACTTAAAAGTTTTTACCCATCTATATATTTATACAAGTGGTAAAAAATCACCTACTTTATGATGTCCACCTTACATTCTTGTACTTACTTTAGTGACCTCTCATGCAGTTATTATATAGAACCATTTCCCTTGAATTTTATCTTTCGTAGTGACCCATAGACCCATCTTTGCACTTATTTCTTATTCTTTGACTTTTGAGACAAAATTCAAATGTATGTCAAAATGTCACTACAACACTAAAGCCCTGCAACATGTCATTTAGATGTTATGACCCCATTTAGCTCAAATTACTTTAAATTGTCAAGTCCCATAAGCTCTAACCTAATTTTTCCCTAATCCACTCTCAAATGGTTAATTAGACCCAAGTTTGACATAAAACATAGCTTTCTTTCATTTTGAACATAATAATATTCTCTCAAACTAGGGCTTTCACTAGATATTTGCAAAACTTATAAAGCTTCTACATTGATGGTAGCAAAGGGACTCTAAAGTCTAAATATTAAAGGCCAAATCTATATATTTGCATTCATGATAGGTATTTAAATTCCTTCAAAATTTTCTTATTATATATTATTCCATTTAATCCCTATATTTAATTCTCCCTAATTTCCCCTTTATTATATCCATATCTTCCCTATTCTTTATCTATATCTTCCCCCTTTATCTTTAACTCTAAACCTAATCCAAATAGCCTTTGTAAATTTTTGCATGCTCTTTTAATATCCATTGTCCTCTTATACATACTTCACTCACCACTCTATGTAGATTAACCCTAGGGTTTTATGATATTGTTATTAATTTATCTAAATACAATAAGTTAAACTATTGCACCTTAGGGTTTTACACATAGACATCTTGTCTTTGGCTAACGTTGAGGTTAAAAGAAACCATCAAGGGTTCTAGTCAAGGTAGGCTCCAAAATATTCACCCTCATTTCTTGACCCCCAATACCCAAGATTGAATATATGGATATCTCGAGTAGGTACAAATAATTTAGAGACAGATTTGGAAGGTGACATATAGAGAATGTGTTGTCTCTTTCACAACACACCCTAATTTATTACTAAAGAAATCATGGAAACCTTTTTTAATAATCCTAATTCTAAAGTTTGTTATTATGTGTACATTATTTACGATAATTTTGACTTTGTCAAATTGACTTGATTTTGTCTCTTTGATTAGTGTATCTAAAAATTTCATTGATATTCTACACTTTAGGGAATCCTCATTTGTATGCATGTCAACTAAGTGAACTTATTCTTCTCACTTTGTTTCAGTAGGTACACTTAGAAGCATGATAGGATTGACCTTTTGCTATGTTTTGATTGATCTTGTTCAATCCCCTATTTTACACTCTTTTTTTGTGCATTTGAATTTGTGTATCTTCTTAAACTACCTTAGAAAGTATGCATATGTTCCTAGTTTATTGTGAATCCCTAGTCAAGAAAGGGGGACCTTATTTTTAGTATTTTAGGTTTTGTTTGGTTTGTGGGAGCCTTGCATTTATAGTTGAGTCCAAGCTTGATTTATTTTAAAACTTAATTCGGTAGGACTTTGATGTGTGTGCTCATAGATTTTTATTTGTGTGAGCTATAAAATCTATGTATGGTTTCCTTTGGAGCTTTCATTAAATATCCATTAAGTAAAAATATGTTAATCAAATGTTGTATATTGATTGGAGCACATCTTGGTGCTGAAAGCTGGGGAGGCCAAAAAGTGGCCAAAATCTATAATTCTTCAAAATGTGCTCATGTTTTGGAACACATAATACGTGGATGTTATGGCTTGTTTACATTTTTTAAAACATGAGCATATTATAACGCGCTTATGTTCCTATTTTGACCAATCAAATGTCTTTATTAGGCTTGGTAGAAGTTTGAATTTACCAATCCTAAGGGTTGAACATTCAATTTGGGTGCCAAAGACATGTTTTAAAAAACTCATACAAAAAATACACAAATGTTGAGTGTGCTATCCATCAAGCTCATGCATTTTTTGATAAGATTCTAGAAATAACACCACTATGAGATAACGCTCTTTGTTAGCTTTCTATCTATGTATTTTTTAAATATAAATTTATTAAGGTCTTGATCTCTAAGTAGTTTTAGTAATGTCTTCATTTTTTGCCAAAAAGCTATGTATAGCTTTTTTGGTGTCATTTTTTATCTGCTCATCAAAACTTGAAACAAATTACACCTTTTATATTCTAGTCTCCATTCTATACACATTCAAAAAAGAAAAAAAATAATTTTTGATTAGTTTTCTCAAAATTAAGGGGGGAGCACACTCAACTTTTTGTTTTTCAGGATGTGTCCACTTTGAAAATTAGTAAAAATTCATATATATTCATTAAAAAATTAGTAGAAATGTCTAACATACACTACATGATTTTAGCTAACTTTCCACCAAAGGGATTTGTGAATATATTTAAAAAGTTAATGTTTTAGGGGAGCACACCTAACACTATGTTATATTTTTTTGACAAAAATATGACCACTTTGTGTGCTCCCCTTATTTGACCCTCTTAATCTCCACCACTTTTTTAAAAAAAAAGTAGTTTAGAGATTAGATTCTAAGTAATACTAATTTATTTCTTGTCACATCTTAAAACTGAGTGTGGGTATCTTATATATCACTCGTCCAAGATTAGTTTTTGCTAATTTTAGGGAAAAAGTGGCCACTTTTGACTCCCTTTTAGCCCCCCATTTCCATGCGCTTACCTCATGCCATAATATTCATGGATGTGACTCTATTCATTGACATACCAAAAGTTCAATTTAGGCTAGCTCTAGTCAAAGTCCCTTTGTTAGTATGTGCTTTAATTCAAGCTATTTATTTGTCCATAACTAAAGGGATTCACCTCATGGTATCCTTTGTTGGAAAATTGTTGGTGTTGTCATTGATGTCAACTCCCAATAGATGGTTCACTTGGTTTCCAAGTGCTTTTGAGAAAATTTGATAAAAAGGTGTGCAATGTGACAGAGGTACCCTCAATATTATGCTCCGCATTTCTTCCTAATTTAAGATATGCTTGTGCGGCTTGGAAGTATTGATTAGAGGTGTTCAGAGGTATTATATCCAGAGTTTTAGGTTTTGGATCATACGAAAGTAGAAGATGTGTTTGATAGAATATTTGACTGTGAAAGAGGGTGTCTGGGAGAAATGGGAATGCCCCACATTTCTTCGCATTGAGATTTCTTGTCTTACAGATCTGGGAGAGTGCTTATATTATCTTTATCCACCTTCTTTTGGAGTTTCCAGTGTCAGGATGCTTGGCAAGTTTAGTTCTTGTGTTGGTGATTAGTAACAATGTGTCCTAATGTGCATAATGAAGATATTCTTTGATTTAGTTGGTTGTGATAGTGTTGTAGAAGTTGATGATGATGATAGGGATTCTGGGAAGGTGTGTGAATATTTTAGAGTATCTCTCTTTGGTCCGCATGGTGTTCTTAGACTTGGAGAAGCGTGGATATGGTCATTAGCTCAAGTTTGGCCGACCTATCTTACTAGCGCCATTTGCGAAGGTATCTCATGGATTGTGGATGTGATGAGTAGCTTGGTGATATAGATTTGAGTCCTAGTTAACCCTTGATGTGGTCCACTCTCACTTCTTTCCACCGCATAAGTGTTTAGTACCGACCTAAGTAATATTGCATGTGTGTAATGTACATGCTTCATTAGGACCAACCTAATTGAGATAGGTCTTGGTTATAGATGGTATAAATGCAAGATGAAGACGAGTGGAGCAAGGTAGAGAAGAAGATGTGAATGTGAATCAAGGGTAGTAAAGTTGTATGTGAGATTAAATGCTTATGACTCTGGAATGGAGTGAGTAGAAGGTGTCTACATTTTAGTGTGCTAGAAGTTGCTAGAGGCAGTGAGCCAAAGGTTGCGGATGGTAAGGAGTGGCAGTGGTGGATCTCTCCTATTGCTTTGATATAGTGAATCTCTCTGTAACAATCTTCTTTCTTCTCTCTTCTGGGTAGTGAGCCTTTTTCTGGAAGTGAGCCTTTCTTCTGGGCAATGAGCCCTTGGAAGTGACCCTATTGATTTTCGGTGTTGTTATTCATATATATGTGAGATAATTCTCACCGTGGTTTTTCCCTTATTGGGTTTTCCATGTAAATCTGATGTTCTCTTGTGTTTGGATGTGTTTGCATTATTACTTCATATGTTAATATTCTGCTAATGCATATTAAGAGGTTTATGATTGAAATTACTTTGAGGGTTTAAAGTTTTAATAGACAACTAATTTACCCCCCTCTCAGTTGTCCTGTGCATTCTAACAATTGGTATCAAATCCGAGTTCCCTAAAGAAGCTTAACCTCTTGGGGTAGATCCGGATGGCACATAGGAAAGGCATTGAGGTTCCAGTGTTTGATGGTTCAAATTATGCTTTTTGGAAGACTGAGATGGAAAGCTTTCTCATCTCATTGGGATATGGCATATGGAAGCTAGTTGAGAAAAAGTATACTACACCTACTAATAGTCCAAAGGATGAAGATGAGATTAATGAATATGAGAACAATGGCAAGGCAAGGAGTGCTCTTCTGAATAGTCTTTCTGATTCTGAATTAGTGAAGGTAATGAGCTACAAAACTACACATGAGATCTGGGAGAAGCTCAAAAGTACCTATGAAGGAGATGAAAAGGTCAAGCAAGCAAAGATGCTAATTTTGAAGACTTGAAGATGTCAGAAGATGAAAATATTGCAAGCTACATGCAGAGAGTGGATGAAGTTGTCAACTCCATCAATGGTCTTGGTGGAAAGCCAAAGGAAAGTGAAGTGGTAAAGAAGGTACTAAGAACTCTTCCAAAATCTTATAGTGCTAAAGTTTCTGCTATTGAAGAAATTCAAGATCTGAATAATTACTCTAGGGATAAAATGTTTGGTACTCTAACTACTTTTGAGATAAGAGAATTTGGTCAAGAAGATTCAAGAAAGGAAACTGCTTTTAAGGCTAGCAAGATAGAAAAGAAGGTTGAATCAGATCAAGATTACTTTGATGAAGTGGAAGCAAACTTTGTACGTAGATTGAAAAAGGGGTTTGGAAAATACAGAGGTAAGTTATCTTTCAAATGTTTTAGCTGTGGAAAGATAGGTCATTATTGAAAGGAAGCTAGATGTGCAAAAATCGCTTCCTACACTAATCTAATGAGGGGAGGAGAGTGCAAATTCAATTTTATCCTTACTATTACAGCAATGTTAAACCCACTAATAGAGATAACAGAGATATTGTGGCAAACACATAAACAAGAAAGTGAGACAGAAGAAGAGAGACACAAGATATACATGGGGAAAACCCTTATCGGGTGAAAAACCCCACACTCCAAAACCTACACAATGTATTCACGAAATTGAAATGGTTTACAATACACTTCCAATGCAAGCTCTCAGGAGTCTTTGACACTTGTATCTAGAGACAAACCGATAGCATAATAGTACCTGTCAAACCTGTAATACATATCCTCCTCAAAGGACCTATTTATATAGAAAATACAAGGAAAAATTGCCTCTATCTTGGAATGGGCATCCAACTTGGCCTCATGGCCTAAAACCCACGCCTATGGACACTTGGTCAACATTGTAAGATGCTTCTGACACTTGTCCACACACCCCATTCCAAAGAGGTCACCTATTTCCAAAATGGGCTATGACAGATGCTCTTACGACTCTTACAACTGTCATAGAATCTATCATAGCAGTTACAACTTACAGTTGTAAGAAAATCTATCATACATAGGCTATAAATAGCATATTCTCTTACAATATGTCATAGTCCACCTTGGGGCACCCAAATATGACTTTTTCAAAGATGCTCTTCAACACATGTCTTCACCTGTCATAGAATCTCCTATTTTTGACTCTTACATGTCATAACTTCATAATAGGAATCTGTCACGACCGTTTTAGTCAATATTCCCTTACAAAACATCCAAGATTCTGACACATGGTAAAATATTCCTACCACAAAGTGGGACACCTATCTCCTCATGTGAGCACAAAATTACAAGTTGTCATCTTCCATGTAGGATGACACATCACCGTGCCACATCCCACAAGATGACAATATGAATTTACAATTTAATTTACAACATATGCAATAAATAAATAAATACAATGAAAATAATACAAGGAATTACCAAGGTTGAGACACCTTAATTCCCAACAATTATGCTTCAAAATTTCCAATCAAAATTTCTAATGACAAATACAAGGATCTAACAAAGGTAAATCATTCAAGAAAAGTTATTATGTTAAAGAAGATGACAACATATCTAATGATGAGTCTAACTATCCGGATGATGATGGTAATGAATGCTTGTTCATGGCTTTGAATATTGGTACTAATTCTACTAATCCTAGAAGATGTATGAAGGATATTGCTCCAGAAACATGGCACCACATTGAAGGAGCATTGGTTGCTTCTTTCCATGCAAGAGAAGAGTAAGATCTCTTGTTAATTGATAGTGGGTCTTCAAATCATATGACAGGTGATAAGAATAAGTTTGTGAAGCTTGAGAAGTTTGATGGAGGTTTTGTAAGTTTTGAGATGATGCATCTGCTAAGATCTATGGAAGAGGTTCAATTAGTTTTGATGGTAAGCAAATAAAGATGATGTTCTTCATGTTAAAGGTCTCTGGCATAATCTTCTAAGTGTAGGTCCAATGTGTAACAGAGGATATAATCTTGTGTTTCAAGATGGTGGTTGTGAAGTTAGAAAAGAAGACTTCGGAAATCTAATTGCTAAAGGAACAAGGAAAAAAGGAAATATATATCAACTCAAAGGTGCTGATGGTGTGTACCTTATGACTCAAGTTAATGAAAGTTGACTATGGCATAGAAGAATGTGTCACATCAATTTTGATAGCCTAGTGAAGATCATCTCTACTCAAGTTGTGAGGGATCTGCCAAAAATTACAAAGCCTACCAATGCAACCTGTAAGGAATGTCAGATTGGGAAGCAAACAAGGAAGAATTTCAAGACCAAAGAATATTCTACCACTAGACCTCTAAAGTTGGTGCATACGGATCTATGCGAACCTACAAGAGTAGGAATCTTTCAAGGTGATAGGTATTTCATGTTGTTGATTGATGATTTCTCTAGAATGACTTGGGTAACTTTTCTCAAAGAAAAATTAGAAGCTCTAGATAAGTTCAAAGCTTTTAAGGCTATGGTTAGAAATGGAATTGATCTGAAAGTCAAATGTTTGAGGTCTGACAGAGGTGGTGAGTTCACCTCCAATGTGTTTAATGGCTTTTGTGAAGATTATGGAATAAAAAGGGACTTGTCAACACCTAGGACTCCTGAGCAGAATGGAGTTGTGGAAAGGAAGAATAAGACTATTTAGGAAGTAGCAAGGACAATGATGAAAGAAGAAAATCTACCAGATATCTATTGGAGAGAAGTCATCCACACTGCAGTCTACATATGAAATAGAGTGCAAGCCAAGGCCAACAATTCAAAGACTCCATATGAACTATGATATGGAAGAACTCCTATTGTAAAATACTTTAGAGTGTTTGGAAGTAAATGCTACATCAGAAGAGATGAAGAGAACTTGGGAAAGTTTGATACAAGATTGGATGGAGGAATCTTCCTTGGATACTCTACAAAGAGCAAGGCATATAGGTGCTACAACAAGAGACTGAAGAGATTAGTGGAAAGTACAAATGTCAAAGTGGATGAAGAACCATACCTAAGTTCAATGGAATTAGAAGGATATGAATTAGATGAGAACCATTGTAGAGAAGTAGAAAGTGAGGAAGAAAAGGAAAAAGAGAAGCAAGATGATGAAGAAGATGCTCCGAAGAAGATTCCCAAGACTCCCAAGTATGTGTAGAAGAATCATTTTGAAAATTAGATAATTGCAGATAAGAACTGATGTAGAGGTAGGAGGACTAAAACTATCCTCAATAACATTAACAAATCAAAAAACTAATCCAATTGCTTTTGTTAGATTGAAGAGAACATTAATACAGACTTTTCATCCAATTTTCATGAAGATCCAATGGTAGGGGAGAAAGTTATGACTCTTTTCCCAAAACTATAAACCCTAGGCAACATTCAGACCTGCCCTCACCAAAAATGCCATAACTTATTCAAATCTTAATGAAATTTGATGAAACAAAAAGAAATGGAAAGTAGACTCAAAACTCTTTCCAACCATATATAGTTTGCCCCTGTATATGTCCGTACAAAACCGTACCAAATGCTGCAATGGGACTGTTGCAGGAAAAATCAGAAAATTACAGTCCATAAAACACTCATATCTTTCACAAAACTAAATAAAAATGCATGGGACAAGAAGAAAATGGAAGGTGGTTGAAGGATATAACATTTTTAATCTATTATACATCTATTCAATTCCATATAGGGCTGTAAAATAGCAAAAGACAGCAAATTTATGAAGGAAAATACAGGAAAACATTATTTTTTCTCATTCAATGCTCAAATCTTCAACCACCCACGAATTCTTCATGGTTACAAGGCCTTTTAAAGGCATTAAAACATGTCTCTTCAGTTCATAACTGATTTGGAGCAAACCAAGAGCCAAATGACTCTTCACCTTCTAAGTTTACATCTTTTTTCTAATTTTACATTGACAACCTTTACATGGTTTGCAATATTTTGCATTTTTGAAACTCCTAATGACCTAAACACATAAAAATGACTTAATAAACCTCATTACAATGTGGAATCAGACAAATTTAATCAAATTCAAAGATTTTTCTAGGGCAATATTAATTTGCCAAGGTGCTCCTGCACCATATAACCAACCAACAAAATTTCCAAGTCCCTTGGAAATGTATCTGCAACAAAAGTCTCTTTCCTCTGTCTTCAATCTTCAATCTTCTCAGCTACAATCTTCCAAATATTCACATCAAGAAAGGTGACCAACCAACCAACAAAACAAACTACTATCTTCACAGAGTATCCTCAGGCTCCTTCTACTCCCATCAGTGGAGTATTCTTCAGGCTGCAACATCAAGTGCTTCTACAGGTATCCATCTCTCTCACTACTTCACAACAAACCAACTCACCAAACCATCCATCTCACCCAACAGCAGATCCTGGTGATGCACCTACCACTCTCTCCTCAGTGGTTTCTCTATGCATCCTTCTCCAGCCAAATCTCTATTGAAGAATGGTCATGACAGACCTCATCTTGTCTGCCCACACACACAGCCTCAGAAAACATCCTTCTTGCAGCTAGATGGAACAAACACCTGCAACCAAACAACTGAGCAACACAAAATCCAAAAGGTGTAAATTGCCTCCCTCGGCGATCTATCTACACAATCAAGATCTTCTCGCTCTTTACCTTCCTTCTCAGTGACAGAAATAAAATAAAATACACACCACCCAAATCTTTCGCCAGCTCTGATACCAATATGATGCAGAGGTAGGAGGACCAAAACTATCCTCAATAACATTAACAAATCAAAAAACTAATCCAATTGCTTTTGTTAGATTGAAGAGAACATTAATACAGACTTTTCATCCAATTTTCATGAAGATCCAATGGTAGGGGAGAAAGTTATGACTCTTTTCCCAAAACTATAAACCCTAGGCAACATTCAGACCTGCCCTCACCAAAAATGCCATAACTTATTCAAATCTTAATGAAATTTGATGAAACAAAAAGAAATGGAAAGTAGACTCAAAACTCTTTCCAACCATATATAGTTTGCCCCTGTATATGTCCGTACAAAACCGTACCAAATGCTGCAATGGGACTGTTGCAGGAAAAATCAGAAAATTACAGTCCATAAAACACTCATATCTTTCACAAAACTAAATAAAAATGCATGGGACAAGAAGAAAATGGAAGGTGGTTGAAGGATATAACATTTTTAATCTATTATACATCTATTCAATTCCATATAGGGCTGTAAAATAGCAAAAGACAGCAAATTTATGAAGGAAAATACAGGAAAACATTATTTTTTCTCATTCAATGCTCAAATCTTCAACCACCCACGAATTCTTCATGGTTACAAGGCCTTTTAAAGGCATTAAAACATGTCTCTTCAGTTCATAACTGATTTGGAGCAAACCAAGAGCCAAATGACTCTTCACCTTCTAAGTTTACATCTTTTTTCTAATTTTACATTGACAACCTTTACATGGTTTGCAATATTTTGCATTTTTGAAACTCCTAATGACCTAAACACATAAAAATGACTTAATAAACCTCATTACAATGTGGAATCAGACAAATTTAATCAAATTCAAAGATTTTTCTAGGGCAATATTAATTTGCCAAGGTGCTCCTGCACCAAGAACAAAGGTGTTTTAACAAGGAGAAGTATTGCTATGGCAGATGAACAAGTAAACTTGTGATTACTATCTCAAATAGAACCCAAAACTGTGACTGAAGCATGCAGAAATGAGCATTGGATCAAGGCTATGGAAGAAGAATTGATGCAAATTGAGAAGAATCAAACTTGGGAAATTGAGAAGAATGTGATAAGAACTAAATGAGTCTTCTGGAACAAATTGAATGAGAATGGGGAAGTAGTTAGAAATAAGTCCAAACTGGTGTTTAAAGGCTATTCATAAGTGGAAGGAATAGATTATGAGGAAACATTTTCTCCAGTGGAAAGATTGGAGACCATCAGATTGTTCTTGGCCTTTGCAGCTCATAAGGACTGCAAAGTCTATCAAATGGATGTGAAATCTGCATTCTTGAATGAAGAGTTGGAAGAGGAAGTATATATTGAGCAACTGGAAGGCTTTTAGTTATCAGATGATCCAAATATGGTCTGTAGATTGAAGAAGGCATTGTATGGACTCAAACAGGCTCCTAGAGCTTGGTATGCAAGGTTGGATAGGTACCTGCTACAGCAAAGATTCGAAAAGGGCACTACAAATAGCAATCTATACTTCAAAGTTGAAGAAGATCAAATCCTGATTGTGGAAGTGTATGTAGATGATATAATCTTTGGAGGAAATGAAGGTATGCGTAAGAGATTTTTAGAAGAAATGCAAAAATAATTTGAAATGTCGATGTGTGGGGAAATGAACTTCTTCCTTGGGTTACAAATTAATCAATCAGAAAAGGGCATTTTCATTTCACAGTCAAAGTATGCTAGGGAAATGTTGAAGAAGTTTGGAATGGAAGACTCCAAACCAATATGTATTCCCATGACTACTGGTTGTAAGTTATGTAAAGATGATGAATCTCCTAAGGCTGATTAGAGAAAGTACATATCAATAATTGGTGGACTGTTATACCTGACTGCTACTAGACCAGATATCATGCATGTAGTCTATATTGTGGCTAGATTCCAAGTTGATCCCAGAGAGTTACATCTCATAGTTGTAAAAAAGATATTCAAATACCTGAAAGGCACTCTGGAGTTCAGCCTATGGTATCCCAAGGATATTGATTTCTCCTTGAGTGCATATACAGATGTAGATTAGGCAGGATGTATAGATGACAGGAGTACAAGTGGTGGTACTTTCTTTTTGGGAAGAAAACTTGTGTCATGGTTAAGTAAGAAGCAGGACTCAGTGTCTTTATCTACTGTAGAGGTAGAGTACATTGTAGAAACATCTTGTTGCACACAGGTGTTGTGGATGAAGCAAACATTGAAGGATATCAAAGTGTCATATGATGAACCTATTTCCATCTTATGTGATAATTTAAGTGCTATCAACATTTCAAAGAATCTGGTAATGCATTCAAGGAAAAAGCACATTTAAATCCGGTATCACTTTCTAAGAGAGAAGGTTGCACAGAATGAGGTGAAATTGGAGTATGTGCCTACCAAGGACCAATTTCTAGACATCTTTACAAAGGCCCTTCCTAAAGATACTTTTGAGTATCTCTAACAGACGTTAGGCGTTATTGTCCCTCCTTTTAACTAGATGCATACGTATGTGCGTCTATCTAGGAAGCATTTCAAGATATATTTCTGGTCTTGGACTAATGTTGAATGCTACCTCTCAAGGAGAGTAGGTAGTATTAGATGGTGTAGTCAGATGGAGCATATCTTATGACCTTAAGGGGGAGAGTGCAAAAAAGTGAAAGTAGTGAAGTGAGAGAAAAAAGCTTGCTGGTGTTGCACGTGTTTCCCTTTTCCATTAATGTCAAAGGGGAAGAGATAGTCGAAGTGATTGAAAAACTATTGTGCAAAAAGGTGTGTGAACAGTAAGAGTTGTTTTTGTTAGGGGGAGTAAGAGCTGCTTTTGGTCTTGATGGTTTTTCAAAGAGTTGGTGTTGCCATCAATGACAAAGGGGGAGATTGTTGGAAACTTGCTGGTGTTGTCATTGATGTCAACTGCCAGTAGATGGTTCACTTGGTTTCCAAGTGCTTTTGAGAAAATTTGATAAAAAGGCATGTAGTGTGATAGAGGTACCCTCAGTATTATGCTCTGCATTTCTTCCTAGTTTAAGATATGCTTGTGTGGTTTGGAAGTATTGATCAAAGGTGTTCAGAGGTATTATATCTAGAGTTTTAGGTTTTGGATCATGCAGAAGTAGAAGATGTATTTGACAAAATATTTGACTGTGAAAGAGGGTGTCTGGGAGAAATGAGAATGTTCCGCATTTCTCTGCATTGAGATTTCTTTTCTTGTGGATTCGGGAGAGTGCTTATATTATCTTTATCCACATTCCTTTGGAGTTTCCAGTGTTGGGATGCTCCACAAGTTTAGTTCTTGTGTTGGTGATCAGTAACAGTGTGTCCTGATGTGCATAATGAAGATATTCTTTGATTCAGTTGGTTGTGGTAGTGTTGTAGAAGTTGATGATGATAGGTATTCTGGGAAGGTTTGTGAATGCTTTTGAGTGTCTCTCTCTGGTTCGCATGATGTTCTTGGACATGGAAAAGCATGGATATGGTCATTAGCTTAGGTTTGGTTGACCTAGCTTACTAGCACCATTTGCGGAGGTATCTCATGATTGTGGATGTGATGAGTAGCTTAGTGATACAAATTTGAGTCCTAGTTAACCCTTGATGTGGTCCACTTTCACTTCTTTCCATTGCAAAAGTGTTTAGTGCCGAACTAAGTAATGTTGCATGTGTGTAATATGAATCAAGGGTAGTAAAGTTATGTGTGAGCTTAAATGCTTATGACTCCAGAATGCAGTGAGCAGAAGGTGTCTACATTTTAGTGTGCCAGAAGTTGCTAGAGGAAGTGAGCCAAAGGTTGAGGATGGCAAGGAGTGGCAGTGGTGGATCTCTCCTGTTGCTTTGAGATAGTGAATCTCTCCGTAACATTTCTTTCTTCTCTCTTTTGGGCAGTGAGCCCTTGGCAATGAGGCTTTCTCTAGAAGTGAGCCTTTCTTTTAGGTAGTGAGCCTATTGATTTTTGGTGTTGTTATTCATATATATGTGAGTTAATCCTCACCATGGTTTTTCCCTTATTAGGTTTTCCATGTAAATCTAGTGTTCCCAAGTTTTTGTATGTGTTTGCATTGTTATTTCATATGTTAATATTCTACTAATGCATATTAAGAGATTTATGATTGAAATTGCTTTGAGGGTTTAAAGTTTTGATAGACAATTGATTCACCCCCACTCTTAGTTGTCCTATGCATTCTAACATCCTTAAGGTCTCTATTTATCATCATGGTCAACAAGATTTTGTGTTTAGTTATAATCTTGTGTCACATTTTAAGTCTCTCATTGAACATTAGTTTTGTTATAGTTGTGATGTCTTGTAGTTGGATTTGAAAGGAAGAAAGGTATGCAGAAACGCTTCCTACACTGATCTACTGAGGAAATATTTATGCAAATTTAACTTTTACAATTACAAATTTAGATGTACATTAACATAAAGGTAATAACAACATCCAAAAGCAAGTACAAAACTCACAACACAAGATATAAGTGGAGGAAACCCTTTCAAGTGAAAAACCCCACACTTCAAAACTTGGATAATGTATTATCAAATCCAAAGAAGATTACAACACACTTGCAATGAAATTTATTTCAGGAATTCATAAATGTTGAATACTAGAGTAATTCTGGTAGCTAACAGTACCTACAAATGAACCATACAACTCCAACTCCAAGCACTTGTATTTATAGTGAGATATCAAGGATGGAGGTAGCTTCTAGAACAAGCCACAAAAGAATCTCATCTAAATCCACATGGCCCAATTTCTAAGGCCATAGAGTATGTAAAAGATACTTGTCAAAGATTCCCTTTTATCCCTTACAACTACCCATACTTGGGCGCCCCAATTTTGCCCAAAATAGGTATGACAAATACTCTTACATCGTCATAAAATCTGTCATATATGACAACACTTATACCTATAAGAGAATCTGTCATAAATGACTATTAATAAACAATTCCCATACAACTTGTCATAGTCAAACTTGGGTGCCTACTTTATCCATGCAAAGATGCTTCTTGACACTTGTCACACCTGTCATAGAATCTCTATTTTTGGCTCTTACATGTCATAGAATCTGCCATATGTCATAATCGCTTACACAACCCACAAGATGCCAACACATGGCAATAATGCCACCTCAAAATGGGGCGCCTATATTTTCAAATGTTCACTTGACCTTTCAAGTCACCTTCCAAGTGGGATGACATGTCAACATGCTATCTCATACTAAATGACAAAACTTGATGACCAATATTAAATACAATATAGGCAATTAAATAAATATATAATCAAATAATAAATGTTAGGAAATTGCAAAGGTTGAGACACCTTAATTCTGAGCATTCTCCCACTTGTCGAACACCTTGCAAAAGCTAATAGAATGATAGGATTTAATGCAAAAGTAGAGTATATAACTACAACAACCTGTTGCACTCAAGTGTTGTGGATGAAGCAAACATTGAAGGATATCAAGGTAGTGTATGATGAGCCCATTCCTATCCTATGTGACAATACACATGCCATCAATATTTCAAAGAATCCAGTGATGCATTCTAGAACCAAGCACATATCTATCAGGTATCACTTTTTGATAGAGAAGGTTGCAAAACAAGAGGTCAAATTGGAGTATGTGCCTACAAAGGATCAAGTTGTAGACATATTTACAAAGGCACTATCTAAGGACACATTTGAATACCTCAGACAAAAGTTAGGGGTTGTTGCCCCTCCTTCTAACTAGATGCATAGATGGTGCATCTATCCAGGGGGAGTAGTTCAAGATATATCTTAATCCCTAGATTGATGGAGGTTGCCTCTCAGGGGGAGAAGGTAGGAGGATAACAAGAATTGATTAGTTAGGGGGAGTTGACAGATGAGAAGTAGTAGAAGAAGATCAAGAATTATGTAGATAGGGAGAGCTAAAAGAAGATTAGTTCAGAGGAAGACCACTGGACCTTTGTCCTCAATGTCAAAGGGGGAGAAATTTGTATATCAGGTCAAGTGTTGCCATCAATGCCAAAGGAGGAGATTGTTGCATATGTGTTGTCATTGATGTAAACAATAACATGGAGTGTTGATTAGTGATGATCACTGATGTCTACAAAGATGCCAAAGGGATATTGTTGTAGTGTGGTGTTCACTAATGTCATGAGAGTAAGTGATCAAAGAAGCAGACAGAAGAGTGATGATCAAAGAAGTTGTGAAGTGAAGGAGATGGATCAATATCATCTATACACAATTGTACCTTATCTATTGAATTTCATGGACAGGTGAAAGTTGACAGGATGAAGAGTTTGCTAATATGAAGGAGTTGTGATACAAGAGCATCCCTAGTTTAAGAGCAATCTTGCATCAACCAAAAATATTTGCATTTCATTTTGTTTTCTTTTTCATTTTCTAGTTCAATTTAGTTAGTTTAGCCAGTAACAGTTTCAGTATTTTGGTCCGCATTCTACCGTAGTTTCATTTTAGACCTTATGGAGTTGGACTTAGCATCTAGACACCTTCATGTACATCATATCCAAAGTTTAGATTATTTGGATCAGTTTTCGGAAAGATATCACTATCAGAAGATCAACCGTTTTCTTAGAGCAGAGCATCCTAATAGTCTCAAACAATCAGTTAAAGGAGAAGACTTGCGGAGCACATTCACGACTTGCAGAGCTAAATTGCACATCATTCAAGGAACTTTAGATCGTGACCAACCTTCCCTAAGATCCGCATGCTATTCCATTCACTTGCAGAGGATTCCCATCTATTTAGGTCTGACCTATCCATGTACACATGTTACATCTCTTTCATTGGTGTTTGTAGCCATCCTTGGCCGATGTAGAGGAATCTTGTGTTCCAGAGATGATATATAATCATGTAATAGATGCATAGGAAAGTAGTGAATCACATAGAGATAGTTTGATAGTTTGAATTCTTTTGGTAAAAGTGCTTCAAAGCTAAATCTTGCACATATATTTTAACTGGGGAATTAGGCCTATGAGCTCTAATTGTAAGCCCACATGTTACCGACATGTTTGCATTTTGAATCTATGATATACTAAATGATCGAATATGCATTTGCATCCTATATTTGATTTGTTTCTGTTGTGTTTACTCTAGTTGTATGGTTTGGACTATTCACTTTTCGGACCCTCCTAACCGTGACTGCACCAAGTGGTATCTGAGCGAAGTTCAAATCCTTTGGGAGTGAAGTGAGTAAAATTGATGAAGGAATTTCGTAAGAACTTGTTGTGAATAAATCTCTGAATCAGAGGCAGGCTACTTGTGTTGTCAATCGATCGCCGATTGTGAGGTAGTTGTCACCTTGTAGCGCAATCACCAAATTTGATGCAATTACACTTGATTCAAGGAAGAGATGCCACCGAGGAGAATCCCTAATGTTGGTACTATGGATGGAAGAATGGATGAGATGATGGAAATGATGAGAACAATGTGAGTTTGAATGGGTGCTGTTGAAGAAGATAGGCGAAGAGAATTGACACCTCGAACTAATGTTGAAAGTGATTATGATGAAGAATTTCAATCCACTGATCAAAATGGTGAAACCCTAGGAGAAGAAGAAGAAGAATCAGATCAAGTCAAAATGTTGCAAGCTATTTCTAATATTGGGAAAAGACCTAGAGTTGATGTACTGAACTATACTGGCAATTTGAATCATGAGGAGTGATTGATTGGATAAATGACCTAGAAGAATACTTTGAATATGAAGAAATTGAAGATCCGAAGAAGGTAAAATTTACAAAGATAAATTTGAAAGGACATGCTACTATTTGGTGGAAAGAAGTTTAGTTAGATAGAAATAGAAGAGGAAATGAGAAGATTACAAAGTGGGACATAATGGTGACAAAATTGAAGAATCAGTTTATACCTGCTGACTATGAGTTGAATTGTTGAAAAGATTGCAGAACCTGAGATAGGAAAAATCTGTGAAGGAGTATACTGAAGAATTACATAAGATGATTATAAGGACAGGACATAGTAAAGAAAGAAAGGAAAAAATGGCTATATACATAAATAGACTGAGATTGAACATTCAAGAAGAACTGAGTCTGGTGAGGATGACAACATTGGAAGAAGCATATCTGTTCGCCCTAAAAGTTGAAGAAAAGTTGAACAAGAAGTATGAGTAGAGACAGAGAGGTAGAGGAGGTAAATTTCAGAGAGGTATAACATTTTCTGGAGGAGAGAGATCATTTGTGGAGTAGAATAGACAAGATAACACATTCAAGGAGGACAGAGATAACAATGCATACTGGAGAGACGACAAAACATTATACCATAGAGGAAACCCTAATTCATTTTAAGTGAAGGATATAGAAGAGATGGAAGAGGACCTGATAGGGGAACATTCAGAGGAACCTATTTTAAGTGTGGAGGTGAAGAACATAGAGCATTTGAATGTACAAGCAAGAACATAGAGAACAATGCACGAGAACCTTATGTAGAAGAAGAACCTATTGAACTAGGTGACCCCTGTTCAGTTGGTAAACCTGAGAAAGGAGAATCACTAGTCATGAGGAGAGCACTATTTCAGGCGAAGACAAATGAGGAACCATTGTAGAGGAAAAGTTTGTTTAGAACCAAATGCAAATCATGAGGTAAATGTTGTAAAGTTATAATTGATAGTGGTAGCTTAGATAATTTAGTTTCAGAGGAGATGGTGACTAAGCTAAATTTGGAGATATTGAAAAACCCTAAGCCATATTAGATAGCATGGATTCAGGATGATCATAAGGTACTGGTGAGTGAACAATGTTTGGTGAAATTTCATATTGGATCTTATCATGATTAAGTATTGTGTGATATTATTCCTATGGATGTATGTTGGTAGACCATGGCAGTATGATAGAAAAGCTATACATGATGGAAGAAAGAATACATATACTATAACATCAAATGGAAAAAGAATTAATTTGATTCCTTTGGAAGATGATCCTAAGAGTGAAGTATGTGGGAATGCTAGAATCTTTTTGGTAGATGGAAGAAAATTTCTGGATGGTTTGAGACATGAGAATATGTGTTATGCTTTGATTCCTAAGAAGCTTGAAACCCTAAAGATCAAAATTAAAGAATCACAATGGGAGGAGATAACTGAGTTGTTGATAGAGTATGAAGATATCATATTAGATAATGTACCTAAAGAATTGCCACCAATAAGGAGTATCAGTCATCACATGGATCTTATATCTAGAACTAGTTTGCCTAACAAAGCAGCACACAGAATGACACCGACAGAGAATGAAGAATTGAATAGACAGATACATGAGTTGTTGAGGAAAGGTTTGATCAGAGAAAATTTGAGCCCTTGTGCAGTACCTGCAGTGGTAGCACCAAAGAAGGATGGAGAATGAAGAATGTGTACAAACTCTTGATCAATCCAAGATCATAGTTAAGTATAGATTCCCTTTACCTAGGATGGATGATAATATGGATTATTTGAGTGGAGAAAAATATTTTACAAAGACAGACTTGAAAAGTGGATACCATCAGATCAAAATTAGAGAAGGAGATGAATGGAAGACTGCTTTTAAGACAAATGAAGGATTGTATGAGTGGTTAGTGATGCCTTTTGGACTGATTAATGCACCAAGTACTTTCATGAGATTGATGAATGAAGTTTTGAAAAAATTCTTGGGTAAGTTTGTTATTGTATATTTGGATGATATTTTGATTTTCGGTAAGACAAAACAAGAACATTTGTGGCACCTGAGACAAGTATTGCAGAGGTTGAGAGAAGAGAAATTGCTGAGAAACATTAAGAAGTGTAGTTTCACAAGGGAAGAATTGGTATACTTGGGATTTGTGATTTCTACGAAAGGATTGAAGATGGACCCTAAGAAAGTAAGAGCAATTGTTGAGTGGCCTACACCTAAGAGCATTGGAGAAGTCAGATCATTTCATGGATTAGCTAGTTTCTACTAGAAGTTCATCAACAATTTTAGTTTAGTATGTAACCCTATGACAGAGACAATGAGAGGTGACAGAAAAGACTTTAAGTGGACATCAGGAGCAGATAAAAGTTTTGAATTGTTGAAGCAGAAAGTGACAGAGCAACCTATGTTGGCATTATTGGATTTCAATAAGGTATTTCAAGTAGATTGTGATGCAAGTAAAAATGCAATCGGATCAATGTTAAGTCAAGAAGGTAGACCTATAGAATATTTTAGTGAGAAGTTGAATGATGCAAGGAGAAGATATTTAGTTTATGATTAGGAGTTCTATGCCATAATTCAAGCATTGAAGAAGTGGAGACATTATTTGTTGCCTAAGGAGTTTGTGTTGTGTACAGATCATCAAGATTTGTAGTATTTGAATAGTCAAGGGAAGTTGAATCAGAGACATATGAGATGGGTAGAGTTCATGCAAAATTACACTTTTGTACTAAAGCATAGGAGTGGAAGATCAAACAAAGTTGTAGATGCATTGAGTAGGAGGAGGAACTTGTTGACAAAGATGAGAGTTGAAGTGTTAGGATTTGAAGAACTGAAGAACATGTATGAGGAAGATCTTGATTTTGCAGAGCCTTGGAAAGCATGTAAGGAGCCTGTTGTGACAGATAGGAGTAAGTGGTTGGACTATTTCATTCAGGAGGATATGTTGTTCAAAGGAAATTAGTTATGCATACCTAGGAGTTCAATGAGAGACAATTTGATCAAAGAGAAGCACAGTGGTGGATTGGAAAAATATTTTGGCATTGATAAGACAATGGCTTTGGTAAGTGAAAATTACTTTTGGCCTCAGATATATAAGGATGTTAGGAAATTTGTGCAGAGTTGTAGAGTGTTAAGTTTCAAAAGGGAGTAGTTAGAATATTGGATTGTACAAATCTTTGACAATACCGAAGAGACCTTGGGAAGACATAAGCATGGATTTCATAATGGGATTGTCGAAGACACGGTGAGGACATGATTCAATATTTGTAGTGGTGGATAGATTTTTAAAGATGGCACATTTCATACCTTGTAAGAAGACAATTGATGCAATGCATGTGGCTGACCCATTTTTCAAGGAGATTGTGAGATTGCATGGATTACCTAAGAGCATAATTTCAGATAGAGATACAAGATTTCTTGGATACTTTTGGAAGATACTTTGGAAGAAGATGAAGATAGATTTGAAGTTCATTTTAACTTTTCACCCACAGACTGATGGATAGATAGAGGTAGTGAATAGGAATTTGGGAAACTTGTTGAGATGTTTGGTTGGAGAAAATATAGGCAATTGGGACTTGATTCTATCACAAGCAGGGTTTGCATACAATAATTCAGTGAATATGAGTATTGGAAGGACACCATTTGAGATTATGATAGGAACTAATCCTAGAGGAGTAGCAAAGTTAAGAGATATCAGTATGGAAGATAAGAGAAGTGTAGAGATAGAAGAATTTGTAGGACACATGGAGACAATGCATAATCAAGTGAAGAAGCATTTGGAGAAGATAAACAGTAAATATAAAGAGCAAGCAGATGAGAAGAGGAGACACAAAGAATTTTTAGTGGGAGATGAAGTGATGGTATATCTAAGAAAAGAGAGATTTCCAGTTGGGACATATAACAATTTGAAGATGAAGAAGTTTGGACCATGTAGGATACTCAAGAAATTTGATTCAGGAAATGCATATCAAGTGGAGCTGCCATAGACATTGGGTATATCACCTATTTTCAACATTGCAGGCCTATATTAGTATCATGAAGTAGATTTTAGTGACAACATTGAAGCAGACTTGAAGAAGCAGTTACCACAACAAACACCAGAGCAGATTGAAGACATCTTGGACAACAGAATTGGATGTAGCACCAAAGGAAGACAATACAAGGAATATTTGGTGAAGTGGAAAGGCAAACCAAAAGAAGATTCATCTTAGATTTCTTAGGTTGAGATGGAACGTTTTGGTTTTCCTCTAGCCCCAGCAAAGTGAGGGACTCACTTTTTTTTCAACAACCACAGATGTCTAATGCATGAACATCCCTGGTTCAAGAGCAATCTTGCATCAACCAGAAATATTTGCATTTCATTTTGTTTTCTTTTCATTTTCCAGTTTAGTTCAGTCAGTAGTAGTTTCAATATTTTGGTCCACATTTTGTTGTAGTTTCATTTCAGACCTTGCGGAGCTGGACTTAGCATCTAGACACCTTCATGTACATCATATCCAAAATTTAGATCATTTGGATCGGTTTCCGGAAAGATATTGCTATCAGAAGATTGACTATTTTCTTAGAGCAGAGCATCCTGATAGTCTCAGACAATCAGCTAAAGGAGAAGACTTGTGGAGCACTTTCATGACTTGAGCTAAATTAAACATCATTCAAGGAACTTTGGATCATGACCGACCTTCCTTGAGATCTGCACACTATTCCATTCACTTACGAATGATTCCCATTTTTTTAGGTCCAACCTATCCATGTACACACATTACATATCTTTCATTAGAGTTTGTAGCCATCCTTGGCTAATGCAGAGGAATATTGTGTCCTGAAGGTGATATATAATCATGTAATATATGCATAGGAAAGTAGTCAATCACATAGAGATAGTTTGATAGTTTGAATTCTTTTGGTAAAAGCACTTCAAAGCTAAATCTTGCGCATATACTGTAACTAAGGAATCATGCCTGTGAGCCCTAATTGTAAGCCTGCATGTTTGCATTTTGAATCTATGATATATTGAATGACTGAATCTGCATTTGCATCCTACAATTGAGTTGTTTCTGTTGTGTTTACTCTAGTTGCATGGTCTGGACTGTTCACTTTGTGGACCCTCCTAACCATGACTGCACCAAGTTGTGATGCAAAGAGCTGTGATTATTGTGTATGGTGTTGTGATTGTAGTCTTTGATATGGTGAATGTTGTATTCTATTTAAAAGCATTTCTTAAGATTTGAAAGGAAGTGTAAAAAGTTTCAGATAGTCCAAGGCACCAAAAGTTACATTGAAGAAGCTCGGTAGAATGCTTCGCATTCCTTTGCATTTGAAGGTATAGCCTTGTGGTTTGGAGCTTAGATAGAGATAAGTGTGAAGCATGTATTTTCTCAATTTTAGAGCTTAGAAGTTACCGTAGAAGATTCTAGAGCTAGCAAAGTAAAGATAATAGTTCAGAGTTGTTGCAGTCAGGATGAGTCAGAGAAATGTTCCTCATTTCTTCGTATTTGAAGATTCATTCATGCGAATTGGAGGATAAGAAGATGCAGATGAGAGGTATGCTATATTCAAGTCTCAATTGATAAGTTGTACTATAGAGGTTCTCTGGAGTCAGCAAAACAAAGACATATCATGTTACTGATTAGGGTTATTTGGAGGAGAATGTGAAAGCCACTGCATTTCACTGCATTACATTATTTGGCTTTGATGTTTGGAGATCAAGTTTAGATGGTCTGTATGTTTGTTCATTCCAAGATTGAAGTTTACTGCAAGCTAGTTTTCAATGTTCTATCTCAAGACTATATACTCATATTTTGCAAGTGATGTCAAACTTAGTGTTTGTTTGTTGGTGCCAGAAAGAAGATTCATAAATCAGAGAAATGAATGTTTGAGAATGTTTTTGAAAGTCATATATTTCTTGTGATGTGAACCAGATTATGTAATTTAGTCTCTTCGGTACCACTTTAGGTCTGGAGCTATAATGTGGAAGGATAAGTGTTGCTGGGTGGACTTGATGTGTTTTGATGATTGTGCCATGTGTTGGAAGGGTGTGCCAGCATGGAGATATGTGCTAAGGAAGAATAGGACCTAATTATCATCTTGGTTTGAACTGTATTGGATTTCTACATGATTTTAGGTGCTAACTTGTTGTGGTCATTGCATGTTTCATGCTACATGTTTAATCTTGGTTGACGAAGGAGAAAGATTTTGAAGCTTGCAGAGGATATAAATAAAAGATCATGTTTGGTGTGAAAAGGGTGAGTGTGTGAGAGTGTACGAGGATGTATGTATGAGTTTGGATGTGAGTGTGTGTGTGTGTATGGAAGTGTGTTAAAGGAAGCAAAGTTTGTGAGCATAGGAGTTGAAGTTTGTTGTCAGAGTGAAGGGTGTTGATGCTACAGAGGTGATTGATCAATAGATTTTGTCAAGTATCTTATGCAGAGGTTGTAGCCTCTTTCTGTAAGTGTTGTAGCACTTTAGGGAGTTGTAGCTTCCTTTGGTTGTAGCCATAAAAAATGTGATTCAGGGAGTTGTAGCTTCCTCTGGTTGGTGCCATAAAAACTATGTTTAGGGAGTTGGTGTTTCCTTTAGGTTGTATCCCATAAAACCTATTGTAATCCTATTTTTATTTGTGAGGCTGGATTTGGAAAGTAGATCCAAGTAGCTTGCTCACTGTGGTTTTTCCTTTTAGGGTTTTCCATGTAAATCTGGTGTTATGGTTGTGTGCTTTGAATTGCTTAATTTGTTGTATCATTTGTTTAAGGTAGTAGAAAGTTTTGTTGATAAAATTGATTTGGATTAAGTTTTGGCATATATTCACCCTCCCTTTCAACATATCAGTTTGTTCTAACATTTTTATGTATGTATTCTTTATACATGGCAGATAGCTCTGTATGACTTTACATGCCGAAAGAAGGCCGATATACTTTTATATTTACATGCCTAGGGAGGCCGATAACCCTATGTTTCTATGTGTGCCTATAAAGGTCAAAAGCTAAATAAGTATTGATTTTATCTTAGCTGAGAATGGCCTATGGATTATCATGTACAAATCCTATCTTGGTCGTAGCATGGCTACAAGATTTAAACCCTTAACTAGGAATGGCAGTAAGATGACCATGGGCTATAATTAGTTACCTTATCTTAGCTACAGTATAAGATGGTTGACAAGTGAACAGGTGTTTAATTTAGCTAAAACTTAGTGATAGAAACACTAGTGCACATGTTCTGTGATAGCCTTGTTTTTGGGAAGATAGCTTGTGGGCTTACTGTTGGAAGGTTTTCTAAATGAGCAACATGTATATAGCCATAAACTTATGAATATCAATATTTTGATCTTAAAACCAGAGCTATATGATTGGTTGAGATAAACAAACAAATAGATAATTTCTTTATCTGTATTAAGCTACATGAATGTAGAGATAACACTAACTATATTGTCATGATAGTGGGGCAGATGAGAAATCCCATGTGAGTAGAATGATAGGAAGTCATAGACCCTAGTATTTGCAAGTATGCAAAGAGTGACTCTTTGAAAGGTTGAAGTCACCTAAACCCATATATTACGTTTATCCTAGATTAAGGATTAATTCTAAGTGAGAATTAACTAAGATTTGAGTTTATTCAAGACAATTCATGTCTAGAGATACTAGTCAAGCAAGTCAAAATATAGGATGTGGTAGTTTCCAAGTTGAGTTAGAGGTGTGTGAACACATGACTATGTTTATTGCAAACATCTATTTATAGAGAAACTTTGGCCAAAGTGATGCATTTGTCTCTGCGTGCATTAGTCGGTTCACTATGTCTAGATTGTGTAACCTGTCAGAATGATCATACTTAGCTAGAAGATTGTCTAGAGTTGTATGGTCGACTAAGTTACATAGGACACAACACTAGAACTTAGATGGCAACTAGTTGGTTCCTTATTTCTATGCTCTTCATGAAGGGTAGGGCCACTTCCAGATGGAAGATGAGCAGGGGACCAATAGTTTGTGGTTAGAGGAAAAACACTTAGATGATGCTCTCCCTCAACAGTAGAAGACTCATCGAGACTTGTGAGACAGATACCAAATTCTAGATGTAGTATACTTCATGATTGACTTATGATTTTCAAACTTATGTAAAATTATTCATATTGCCAAGTGCAAATTATTTGTAAATGTAAGGTGAAATGATTTCACTATGATTTTATCTTTGAATATATTGTAATTTCAAGGTTGAAAATATTCAAAAAAGATATACATTTGATTTTATGTGATTATGCAAATGTTAATTTTTTTTCTCATGGTTAAACATGTTCATTTACTTTCTTAGTAAATTTAATGAGTAATTCCAAGTTGTATGAGTAGGAATGTTACGCCATGCACATGAACTAATGAACTATCTCCATGTTTGCATAGTGAAAACTATCCATCATGTAGAAAAACCTAACTCAAATGACTACAAAAACCTAATTCTAACCTAAAATGTAACTCAACCTCAACCTTACTCTAAAAACCATGACCTAAAACTTGATTAAATTTGAAAAACATCCCCTCCATATGACTTCACGGGGCGTTTTGGATAGATTAATGTATTTTTAGAGAAAACAAGGTTTAAAATGAAATTCAAACATCTCTTCTGACCTTTTAGACACCAAAACAAAAGCTTTTGTTATGCCCTTTACATTTAAGGAACCTTTTAGGACTTTTTAAGACTTTAAAGGTCCATTAAACATGTGTGGACACTTTTTACAGATCAATGGATCTCAAAACTTAACTTAGACCTTTTAAAGACTAACCAGGATTGCACAAGACAAAACAAGCATTTAAAAATGCAATAAAAATTAATCAAACTCCCTTCAACATTTCCAAGATTTTATGGTTGTTTTGAATTTGAAGATTTAAAATAACTCAACACATACTTAATTAGGGTTTGAAAAATGTTAATGAGCATTTAAAACCATTTGAGAAATTGTTAAGTCTATTTGAAAAAAATTAATAGGCATTTAAAACTATTTAAGAAATTCTCAAAACCATTTCAAAAATTGTTAAAATTATTTGAAAATCCTTGGAAACTGAGTTTCAAAAGTTAATTAAAAATCATGTTTCTCAATCTTCATAGGGTTTTATTTGCATCGAGTTTAAGCCTAGTTTTATTTGCATCAAGTTATTTTCATTGGGTTTAAGTTTAAGCCTAGTTTTATTTGCATTTAGTTTAAGCCACAGACTTTAGTTCTTAGTCCTATTATCAACTAGGAGCTCTGCCACCCACCTAGCCCCTATTTTTGTGGGTAGTAAGCCCATGATCCTTCCTTGCACAAGGGGGCTTGAGACTAGGTCATGTGGATGAACATGGGCTAGCTCATAGGGGGCTAAACACTTACCCCTCTTCATTCAATTTTTTCATCAAATAGGTAGTTTTTGAACCTCTTTTTCTCGACCATCTAGAGGCCTTTTGTAGTGATTTTTTATAAATAGGATAAAAAATTTCATGTTCTTCATCATAGTGTCATTGTTTTTTTCTCAAGTTATTCTATTTTTATATAAAATTCATTTTCTCTTAGTTGTCCTTGAGTTGTCATAGTTTTTAGACCTTTCAATCTAGATAACTTTCACAAACAGACTCAAATTGAGGTGATTCTTTTTTGAAAGTTAATTTTTATCATGCTCTACATAGTGGTTCTATCAATTTATGAATTTTCTAACATTTTTAGTGCAACCATTGGCATGTTAGAGTTATGATCACCTACAATAACTCTTCTATCGAAGAGAACTTGCACACAATAACAAGAAACTAGAGGAAAAGATGCCAAAATAACTGATGCATTGATTTCATTATTTAGAAAATTTAAATACAAAAGTAATATACATCCACATTTGCCAATACAAGATAAAGCAAAAAATATAGAAAAGCAATCTTATCTTGTGATACAAGTCACAAGGATAAGAAACTAATAAAAGAAAATAAAATCCTAATTAAACATACCTAATTAATTTATGAGAAAGGTTGAAATATAATTTTATGCCAACACCCCCATTAGTGCAACTTAGGGAGGTTACACACAAGCTAAAAAAGGAAAGAAAAATATGGGTCCTAGCAACAAGGTTTGATCAGGTACCTAAGAGGGAAAGAAAGAGACTAAAATTCTCCCATATTGTAGAATCCCTTGTAATAGAAGAGAATGCATGAACATGAATGCAAAAGGTGATCCACTTGTGGTAAATGACATTTCTTCCCTTAGAAAGAAACAACTCCAATCGTCAATTTTGAAGAACATGTGAAGTAGGAAAACAAAGTGGAAACTCACAACCAATTGTTGGTGTGAATAGGGGTTTTTCCCTAACTAGTTTAGTATTTCCTAGTTAATTTCCCCTTGTATGAATAATTAATATTATTTAACTATTTATTAGTTAAATAATATTCACACATCACACATACTTCACATATTAAGTTGACTTAGTTAGTGTACTAGATGTTTCTAGTTATGTCTAGTTGTTGATAGTTGGCATCTTATCCTATAGTTGTCACATGTCATAGGATTAAGACACTTGTCACATGACTAAAACATCCTACATTTCATTCTTGTCTTTATAAGCAAGGCATATCATGTACATTGTAACAATCTTTTTCATTCATTGATATAATAGAATTATACTCTCATTTGATCTCTCTTGTGCTTTCATGAAGTCCTATATCTTGGGTGGCTACCATCATAGCCAACTCTAACATGGTATCAGAGCTAGGAAGAATCATTTTTTGTTAGTTATTTTTTGAGAGATTTTGAGTGCAAATCATGGTGGATCTTGATAGTTGAGTATGCTCTTCTCTTGCATCAAATGATGACCAAGAGAATCAGAAAGAATTGATGGAAATATTAGATTTGTGAGGGCTCCCTCTTTGTGGCCTTGTATTGCAAGTTTTCTTTGGAGCATGTTGCTACAAATCTGAGCACACCATTGTGTTCAAGAGGTTTGACATAGTCAAGATCACCTTTTGTTTCATCTAGTTCAGACATCGGAGGCCAAATCTATGAGGGTTTGAAGTTGGGAGGTGCATGCAAGATCCAATAGGTACTTGGTCTTTTAGAGCAGTTTGGGTCAAATATGACCCTTCCATCATGCTCAAGAGGCCCAAAAACCCCAAGATCATCTGTTAATTCATCAAAATTAGATAAAGTTATAGGAAAAGGCAACAAAAATTTTACTTGATTCAACCGTACAGATCACTGCAGAGAATATTCTCTGCATAGGTGGAATCTACAGAATCTTTGTTTGTGCAAGTGGAATCAAAGGTGCAGGTAGAATCTTGGGGTTTTATTTATCATGTAAAAGAATTCATCACTATTTAATAGCATTATACTTTGGTTTTTAAAAATATTCTGCGGATTTTAATTTGTAGGGTCATACCCTGCTTGTGTAGGGTACCCTGCTACCACTGCAGGTGCCTGGGCATCTAGTGAGCACCATGTGGCGCATTAGGTTCCATTGGTGTAGGACCCCCACTCATTTTCCCACCCATGTGGGCTTTTAACCCACTTGGGGGAGCTTCAAGTGCCCAGCGAAACTTCCAAATCCGCTGGTGACATTGACACTGCTTGTAAGCAGAAACTAAAACCACTGATGGGCCCAAGAAACCGCCCAACGGTGATCAACTGCCACTAAACCACTCTAAACCCCACAAAATCACCTCTAGAAACTCAAAAATAGTTTCCTAAAGTGGTTTTCGATAGAAATAGGCAGTTTCAGATGACAAAAGGTGGTTTCGGCAAAATTAATGATGGTTTTGGCATCTCCGGTGGAATCTTGGCATATTCCAACAGATTTGATTTTTGCATTTGCTGATGTCATGCTGACATCATAAACTAGTAGTCTAATAGAATATTCTAGCAAATCTTGCAGTTTATGTCACCGTTTTTTGCTAATGTCATCATTTTTTGGATTGACATCATCATTTGGCGGTGATTTGCTGATGTCACCTTTTGAGTTGTTGACGTCACCTTTTCGGTCACTGATGTCATCTTTCTGATGAATTTGAGGAATATTTTGAGGAATCTCTAAAGATTCTAGTCAAAGATTTTGCTAACGTTAGTACCACATCAGTAGACTTGGCCCAATTTGGACCCCCCTCTCATAGAGCTTTTCATTTTGACAGTCCAACTTTGAAGGCCTATATCTTGTTCAATTTTGCTTTATTTTACATGCAATTTTTTTATTTGGGCTAGAATGTCACAAGATTTGCAGTGGTAGAATCAGATTTTGATTTTGGTGCTTAGTTTTCTACAAATTGCAATTTATCATCATTGTAACTTAGCAGTTCCCATTTTCAGAACTTCAAAGGCTTCGTTCGGGCTCATACAGTAACATTTTTTGGTGAATTCATTTTTGAAAGTGCATAATTTTTTGAGTACTTTCTAGATCTTTTATTAGTTTGATCTTGTTTTGCTCAGAAATTGTAATTTTAGTTTTAGTCCAATTTTGACTTTTGCATTGTACCAAAATCAAAGACCACTTTGTTGTTTTGTCTTGTGGCAATTATAATTGGACCGATTATAAAGTCCCAAAATCATTTTTTGTTAGGGAGTGATCTCATTGATTGAGTAAAAGGGGGTTGTACTTGTGTTGTTGTTTTTTTGTACTCTTGTATTATGGATCAAAACAAACTTCCTCTACTCACACCATATAACTATCATGAGTGGAAAACTAAAATGGAGATTCATTTAAGAAGTTTGAAAATTGATAGAGTAACAATGGGTATAGAAATTGAACCAACAACAGTTGTACAAAAGAGAAAGTGGTACAATAGATGTGATCAAGCCTATGGAACAATATGCTTGTCTATTTCTCCTGATCTTCTTTTTCATATTGAATCTTGTAATACACCTAATGAAGTGTGGACTACCTTAGAGAATATCTTTGGTAAGCAAGATACTATGAGAGGTTTCAAATTGGAGAACAAACTAATTGGTTTGAATCCAATCGACTTTGCAAGCATCCAAGACTTCTTCACAAAGCTAAATTCATTTAGATTGTAGCTCAAACAATGTGTAATTGAGAAAGAGGACACTCAATTGATTCTTTCAATCCTTGCCAAGCTTGGTCCTGACTATTCAGTCTTTGTTTCTACCTTTTATGCTATTATGGATGCACTTGGGAAAGCTTTCACAATGCCTTCACTTGATAAGTTTGCCATGTCACTCACAAGGGAGCAAGCTAAGTTAGTACACATGGGCACATTGAAGTCTCCTAGACCTCAAGCTCTTCTTGCTCATCAAGGTACACAGTATCAAAAGGGTTCAACTAGCAAAGGCAAGAAGCATAAAAATAAGGATTTCAAGAACAATGAGCAAGCAAAATAGTCAACCAATTCACCTAATTCCTCATCCTCTCCCAAAGAGGAATTATCTAGGAAGGAGAGACTAAAGTGTGCATATTGCAAGATACTAGGACATGATGAGCACAAGTGTTATGAGAAGAAAATTGATGAGTTGAATCACATTGTTCAAAAGCACAATATCAACTTGCCATCATCTATGTCACCTAGTCCACCCTCTTCTTTGACACCATCATCATCTACACAACTAGAATTTTCTGAATTAGGTCATGCAAGGAACATTAAGGAACACAAACATAAAGGTAAATAACTTTGTCCAAGTACAAGTTCTACATCAGGTAAATGGCTTTTTGATTCAGGTGCTTCTCATCATATGGCTTCTTACAAGGATATGTTTTCTTCATTTGAACCATGTGATATGTCACCTATTTTGATGGGTAATAATACATATATGAATGTAATTAGGAAGGGAACTATTGATATTGGTGAAGGTACTTTTTTTGAAGCCACAAGACAACTGAGAGGGGGGGTGAATTAGTTGTATCAAAAACCTTAAATTCCCTTAAACAAAATGACATTCACATTCACTTATTTTAACCCTTAATCTATTATGAAGATTAAACATAAAGTGTAGAATCAAAACTTAAACACATCAACACCATACACACATGAACACTAGATTTTTACGTGGAAAAACCTAAAAGGGAAAAACCACGATGAGTTTTAGCTCACAATATAATGTAGTAACAATACCGAATAACAAAAGAGGCTCACTGCCCAAAAGAATGCTCGCTACAAAAAGGCTCATTGCCAAAGGTTGGCTCACTGCCAAGGGGTGGCTCACTACCAAGAGGGGTGGCTCATTGCCATGAATTGATATGATAGCATCTACCACATGCCTGAGTTTAGTTCCAATGAAGCACAATACATATCACCTTCGTTGCCTCACAACACAAACACTTTCATCCTCACATCTTCTCACACACAGTTACTACACACAAATTTATTACATTTATTTATACCAATCATCAATCTTGGAACATACATCAAGGTCAACAATACATTCTACAACCTTTGGAACAATCGCCAAGGTCAACAAACATACATAATTAAAATTAGGTCTGGACCTAAACAAACTTGTGAATCAAATGAATGAAGGTAGAGCACTTCACATCTTATCTTGGACCCAAGTACACCTTCACATGCTTCTACAATCCATGAAACACATCCCTAAGGAATGTTAACACCCAAGTCAGCCAAACTTGTGCAAACAACAAGTTAGTCACACGCTTTCAAGAACTTCAATCATAACTTGCAGACCAAGCACAAGCCTTTAACATGATCTAGAGACATCCACAAACAACATAAAATCACTTGGGAGACAATAAAATCTAGCTACAACAAGTTTCACTTGAAGACAACAAATCTCACTTGAAGACAACTTACAATCAACACTGCTAAGTTCTGCTACTCAATAACTTGCTTTCTAGAGCACCAAATCATGAATCCTTTGGAATGAAGATAGATAAAGACCTTATAAACATATGTCCAAAACCATATCACCTGAAACCACTCTGCAGAGAAATGTGGAGCAAAATACTTTCTCCCAAACACCTCTACACAACTTAGAAACTTTGTCAAATACAGTCTTCAAACTAGTGGACATAACTTCTACTGCACAACAATCCAGACCACCAAATTCTAGATTTAGCATCTTCAAACACTTCTCCAAAACATATCCAAATCTCACACTCGGGTCTTCAACATAGAAGAAATGAGGAGAAAAAACTTAGGTAGTATCCTGCAAGCCAAAATACTCTACAACACACTGTTTCCATTTAGAGAGCAAATTTTCGCAAAGGACTTGGAAAATCAGCAATATGAATAATATGCTAGCATTATCAACACTTCTTCAAGTCATTCAAATCACCATAACATGACAAATCAATCAAGCAACAATCAGTCAATATTAGAAGACATAGTTAACACCAATGACAACACAATCATGTTGACATATATGACAACATTGGTTGGCACATATTTGCAACAAATTTCAATGATTTACTTCGTGTGCCTTCTTTGACCAATAATATTCTTTCCATTTATCAAATTACTCATAGTGGTACATGGAAGATGGTAGACTTCACACCCGAGTTGGTTATTATTAGAGATTTGGAGAGCACAAAGATTATTTCTACTGGTATGGTTGATCATGCATCTTAGCTATACACCTTTTATGGTTTCTCTTCTGATGATGATTCAGATCTGTTATCTAACATTCATACTCTTTGTTGAATCATGTTCCTAAGGAGAAGTTTGGTCACTTGAACCTTGGTGTTCTTTCATTTACTTTGATTCTTGAGACTAGTACTGAGCTACCATCTCCTCAACCTCCTGCTTCTTCATAGATCAACTTCAACATTGTTTCTTCTACTTCAGTTGAGCAAGGCTATTCCAAACTTTCAGATACAACTTTGTGGGATACTTTCTTGGTAGGTATATCAAACTTGTTTTGTGAGTCTCATACTACATATTTGGAGGACACACTTGAGGGAATATCTCTCATCTTTGATGATAGTTAGAACACACATATTATCCCATCTACTTCATCTTTGGAGATTGTTCTTCATGAGTCTACCTAGGTTTTTGGAATGGTCACACCTCATTGCATAGTGTCATCCTTTAATTTTGACAATCAAACATTTGAGTATTTTTCAAAGGCACCCATCATGAGACATCTTCCCTCATCTCTCTTCTTGGAGATGGAGTTTCTTCTACATCATCCTTTGGCATTGGAAAATGTGCCTCAAAGTTACTGGCTTGACTTTCATTAGTGACTGATAGTTCTTGTTTGAACTATTTCTCTATGTTCTTGGTTCCATATCGGAAAGAGTTGATCATCTCAGAATGAGTCTGCTATGTTCATTGTCTGCATTGGTGTGACAGAGCACTATCGGTGAGAGCAAATATGACCTAGCATTGTGATAGAGTAGTTTAGTGAGACCCTTATGCTATCTTATCGATAGAATGGTTCACATGGTTTGTCATTTCGTATCAACATGACCAAAAGTATCAGCAAGGCTGGGAGATGTCTCTCCAGTGTTAAGTATTACTCTGATGAAGTTTTCCTTTGGTGTGACTTTTCTCATTGGTGTGGCTTGAGGAAGTCTTCCCAATATTAAGTGTCACTCTGATGAGGTTAGCGTATCGGCGGGACATGACTCTGCGGTAAGAGTCTCTTCGGTGGTCTCTATTGCTCCAATGGAAGTTTAGTGTCGGCATGACTTAACACATCAGCGTGACTAGGAAATCTCTCTCTATTTTGTTTGGTCACTCTGATGAGGAGGGCCTAGGCATTTTGGCGGGAGTCTATCTGATAGTTCAATATATTTTGTATACGGTGGTTTTGGCAGGACCGACTGGATGACTTGTTAGTGTGACTCATTGTGTTGTCTTTTCAATGGTCTGATACAATGCCATGGTGTCTTGATGGAGCCCAGTCAGACTTGAGACCGAAGCTGATTGGTTAACTTGGAATGTTGATAGTTGCATTTGATCAGTTTGACCATTCTATCTAAGAACTGGAAACGTTCAGTTTTCTAAAAGGAACAAACTATTCCATAGGAAAGTTGAAGTAGTTTGTACCTGTGTGGATGTGTCGAATAAAAGAGGCTGAACATTCTGAAATACAGTAAGTAGTGAACAAGGTAGAATGTAACAGAGAATCAGAGAGGTTGATTAGAGAAATGTTGTGCCGTCTTGTGGATTGACATCTGAAAGCAAAGGACTATATCTTTGTATGTAAAACTTATCTTACTGTAATACAAATAGTTTATGCTTGGTGTGTGGGTTTTTCTCTCGTAAGGGTTTTCCCATGTAAATCTGGTGTTCATCCTGTGTATGGTTTATTTGTCTATTCTGGTATTTCATTTATGTGCATCTTGAATGTTTTGTATATTAAAATTGTAAAAGTACTTTTCTACACTTCTCTTCTATAAATTAGCGTTTAGGAAGGCATTTCCTCACTTTGCTTTCCTTACAAGTGGTATCAGAGCCAGGCCAATTGTGTTATCCTTGTGGGTGAGTTAGGTTTTTTGTGCTAATTTGGTTGAGTGGGAGTTTTGCAGAGAGAAGTCAATTTGTCTGAATTGCAGATTTGAGATGGCAATCACATCCGAAAAAATAGAAATTGAAAAGTTTAGTGGTGGTAATTTTGAGTTGTGGAAACTCAAAATGGAAGACTTACTCGTTGATCGTGAGTTATGGGTAGTAGTGTCCTTAACCAAACCTGCAGCAACCTTGCAATATGATTGGGATGCAATGGACAGGAAAGCCAGAGGTCTGATTAGACTATGTTTGGCTGATTCTATTCTATTGAATGTCCATGAAGAGAAAACAACGAAACTTCTGTGGAAGAAGCTTGGTGACATTTATCAGGGAAAATATCTGGTAAATATGTTATTTCTGAGGAAGAAGTTGTACTCTTTGAAAATGGAGGAAGGAACATATGTTGCTGATCACTTAAATACTTATAACATGATCATTGCTTAGTTAGTGTCTGTGGCTGTAAAGATTGAAGACGAGGATCATTGTATGCTCCTGTTGTGTTCGTTTCCTGACACATGGGATCACCTAGTAATGGCTATTGGAAGTACAATAACTACTTTTAAAATGGAAGAGGTGGTTGCTTTGCTGCTGTCAGAGGAAATGCGAAGGAAATCTTCTGAGATGGCTAAGGAGGCCTAATGCAGGAGCATCCAGTGGTGTAAGGGCATTCTTGCATCACCCAAAAAGATGTTGCTTCAAAATCATTATAGTTGTTTTCATTTCTTTCCATAATTAGTATTTCTGGCTCCATAATCTCTTGAATAATGATGTAGGACTTTCAATTTTTCCAAAACTACTAAAAATAGTAAACTGCTAGTTTTCGAAAGTTTACCTGCCATTTTAAGATAGTTTACATTTGGGGACAGATTGAAGCAAAATCTTATAGAAAGATTCATAATGGAAATATAAGACCTTTGGCGAAGGAATCAGGCAAAGATCATTTGTGAGCTGAAAGATATTAAAGTTTTTATTTTCTAAAAAGCCCCTGAAAATTTCTGAAATGAGATATGAGGCACTAAAACATCCCATAATGTCCCAAAAAGTTGATGAAAATATGTTTATAAATTTTTGGCATGACAGTTCACATCGTGAGATTTCTGGCGCTTAAAACGGTTCGTCAATCGGACACCTGGATCAAAAGTTATGCTTCCCGGAAGTTGACCTACTTTTGGAGGGAGTTACAAATTTCAAAATTTAGCTGGAGGTCGCCAAAAAGTGCTATTTATGACTATTTTGGGAGCCCTATGTAGTAGTAGAGTTAAGGGGGAAAGTGTAGAGTCAAGAATAGGTGGGAAAATAGAAACCCTAGCTGATTTGGGGTTACAAAAGGCAGAAGATTCCAGAGCCTGGTGAGGTGTAGCTGTAATGTGTTATAGCCTATAGACAATTGATTCCTCTGATTGTAATTGAGCTTCTGTAATGTAATGAGTTGCCCAGATCAATAAAGAAATATTCTATTTTATGTGTTCCATTTCTGTTGTTGTGTGTTTTGTGATTTACTCCCTTCATCAAGTGGTATTAGAGCAAGGGTTCCTAAGTGTGTAGATAGATCGCCGACCATGAGGAAGTTTGTACCAGGACCTAAGGTTGTGGGTTTGCTGCGGAGATCAAGATGCCTCCACGAAGAAATCATATTGGGAGGAATGCTTTGATGGAAGAGGGTTTTAGAGCCCTACAAAGGTCAATCGATGCATTGCAAGAGGAGCTGCAAAGAGGTTTTGATCTGAGAACAAGAGAAGAAAGCGAGGATGAAGCTAAAGAAGAGCTATCCAAGGAAGAATAAGAAGCTGCAGGAGATCCTGTAGAAGTTAGATTGTTGAGGGCCATTTCGAAGATCGAAAAGAGGCCCAAGATCGAAGTTTCTACATATCCTAGAGATTTGAATCTGGAACAACTTATTGATTGGATCAATGACATGGAGGAGTATTTCGAGTATGAAGACGTGGAGGACCCAGATCGAGTTAAGTTTGCAAAAAAAAAGTTGAAGGGCCATGCAAATTTTTGGTGGAAGGAGGTCCAATTAGAGAGGAATAGAAGAGGAAAAGGAAAGATCACCAGTTGGGATCAGATGGTGGAGAAACTGAAGAAGTAGTTCATTCCTGTGGACTATGAGATGGAGTTGCTGAAGAAACTGTAAGGACTGAAGCAAGGTAACAAGTCTGTTAAGGAGTATATAGAAGAGCTTTATAAGATTACTATTAGGACAAGCCATGCAGAGGCCAAGAAGGAGAAGGTAGTCCATTACATTAATGGGTTGAGGCCAAGTATTCAAGAGGAGTTGAGCCTAGTCAGAATGACCACCATAGAAGATGTGTACCAGTTTTCCTTGAAGGTGGAAGAGAAGCTAAATAAAAGATTTAATAGAAAGCAAAGGGGAAGAGGTCAAGCGGAAGGATTGGTGGAAGACCCTATGGAGGCCGTAATGAAGATCAAAAGAAAAGTGAAGAAGCTGGCACCGGTCAAAATCAGAGGAGATAATACCTACCGCCCTCGTGACGAGAACAATGGTGAGCAAAGATGAAGGGGAAGAGGCAGTCCTGGGCAATGACTCGGAAGAGGAAGTTTCAGAGGAACTTGTTTCCAATGTGGAGAAGAAGGGCATCGAGCATACGAGCATTTGCAACATCAAGGAAGGACAAATAGAAGACCTGAAGGTAATGCATGAGTTGCACATGTAGATAAAGATGTGCATTCTGAGCATTCTGAAGATGCTGAAAGGGGAGAAACCCTAGTTGTCAGAAGAACCCTGCTGAATGAGGAGAAAGAACCAAATCAGAGGAAATGTTTATTCCACACAAGGTGCAAATGTGAAGGTAAGTGTTGCGATATTATTATTGACAGTGGAATCACTGACAATCTTGTTTCAGAGGAGATGGTTGACAAGAATAAAGTATCCACATCCATATTAGATTGCATGGTTGCAGAAGGACCACAGAGCTTTGGTCAATGAGTAGTGTTTAGTGAAGTTCAAGATTGGGGACTACCATGATGAGGTGCTATGTCATATCATATGATGGATGCATGTCATATGTTATTGGGGAGGCTGTGGCAGTATGATAGGACAACTATCCATAATGGCTGTGCAAACACATATTCCCTAATAAAGGATGGAGTTCGTCACAAGTTGAAGCCCTTAAAGGAGGTGGAAGAAAAGGTATGTAGTACTGCCAGAATTTGCTTGGTAGATGGTTGAAAATTTTTGGAGGGTATGAAGCATGAGCATTATTGCTACGCATTGATTCCTAAGATTAGTTAAGAGAAATGTGGTGATGTACCAATCAAAGTCTTAGAGGTGTTGGAAGAATTTCAAGATATTGTCTCTGATAATGTACCAAAAGGTTTACCACTAGTAAGGAAGATAAGTCATCAAATGAATTTGATACCAGGAGCTAGTTTGTTGAATAAGGGAACCTATAGAATGACCCCTACAGAGAATGAAGAGCTGAACAGACAAGTTCAGGAGTTGTTGAGGAAGGGATTGATAAGGGAGAGCCTAAGTCCATGTGTGGTACCTGCAGTACTAGCACCAAAGAAAGATGGAGAATTGAGGATGTGTACAGACTCTTGAGCCATCAATAAGATAATGATCAAGTATAGATTTCCATTGCCAAGAATGGACGACATCATGGATTGTTTGAGTGAATCCAAGTACTTCACGAAGATTGACCTGAAGAGTGGGTATCACCAGATCCGTATCAGAGAATGAGATGAATGGAAGACAGCCTTCAAGACAAATGAGGGTTTGTATGAGTGGTTAGTCATGCCATTTGGGCTAACCAACGCACATAGCACATTCATGCGGCTCATGAATGAGGTACTGAAAATTTTTTTGGGAAGTTTTGTTATTGTTTATTTGGATGATATTTTTATTTTTAGTAAGACTTGGGATGAGCAACTGATGCATATCAAAAGAGTTCTAGAGAAGTCGAGGGAGGAGAAGTTGTTGATTAATTTGAAGAAATGTAGTTTTGCAAAGAAGGAGTTGGTATACCTGGGATTTGTTGTCTCAGAGGAAGGTCTTAAGATGGACCCAGAAAAAGTAAAGGCTATCATTGAATGGCCTACACCGAGAAGTGCTATAGAGGTAAGATCTTTTCATGGTTTGGCAAGTTTTTACAAAAAGTTTATCATAAATTTTAGAAGCATTTGTGTACCCCTGACTGAGACAATGAGAGGGGATAGAAAAGAGTTTAGATGGACTAAAGGAGCAGACAAAAGTTTTGACACATTGAAGCAGAAAGTTATAGAGCAACCTATTTTGGCACTTCCCAATTTCAATAAGGTATTTCAGGTAGATTGTGATGCTAGTGGTAGTGCTATAGGAGCTATTTTGAGTCAAGAAGGTAAGCCCATTGCCTATTTTAGTGAGAAGCTTAATGAAGACAAGAAAAGGTATTATGTTTATGATCAAGAATTTTATGCAATAGTTTAGACTTTGAAGAAATGGAGACATTATTTGTTGCCAAAAGAGTTTGTTTTATATACTGATCATCAGGCTTTGCAGTATCTTAATAGTCATGGAATGTTGAACCAAAGGCATTTAAAATGGGTTGAATTTTTGTAGAGTTATACTTTTGTTTTGAAGCACAGGAGTGGGAAATCCAATAGAGTTGTAGATGCCTTCAGCAGAAGGAAAAATTTATTGACAAAAATGAAGATAGAGGTTGTTGGGTTTGATGAGCTCAAAAGTATGTATCCTGAGGTTCTAGATTTTGCAAAGGCTTGGAAAGCTTGTTTGGAACCTATTACTTTGGACAAGACAAAATAGTTGGATTTCATAATCCAAGATAGCATGTTGTTTAAAGGAAGCTAGTTGTGCATTCTGAGGAGTTCCATGAGAGAGAACCTGATTAAGGAGAAACATAGTGGAGGATTGGCTGGACACTTTGGTTGAGATAAGACCATTGCTATTGTTGGTGAAAATTACTATTGGCCACAGTTGCAGCAGGATGTGAGGAAATTTGTGTAGAGTTGTAGAGTATGTCAGATGGCGAAAGGAGCAAGTCAGAATATAGGTCTATATCATCCACTACCAGTACCAGAGAAGCCATGGGATGATATTAGTATGGATTTTGTTCTTGGTTTACCAAGGACTCAGAGAGGGCATGATTCCATTTTTGTGGTGGTAGATAGATTCTCGAAGATAGCACATTTTATTCCTTGCAAGAAGACTAATTATGCTATTCATATTGTAGAGTTATTTTTCAGGGAGGTGGTGCGATTACACGGTCTACTAAAGAGCATAGTTTTAGATTGAGATACCAAGTTTGTTGGTTATTTCTGGAGGACATTGTGGAAGAAGTTGAAGATAGATTTGAAGTTTAGTTTTGTACACCATCCACAGACAAATGGACAGACAGAAGTGGTGAATAGGAGTTTGGGTAACCTGCTACAATGCTTAGCAGGAGATAGGCCAAGGAATGTGATTTGATTTTACCACAGGCAGAATTTGCTTACAACAATTCTGTCAATAGGAGTATTGGTAAATCACCATTCTAGATTGTATATGGAAATAGTCCAAGAAATGCTTCTGAGTTAAGGAAGCTGGACAAAGGAGAAAAGACAAGTGCTGAAGTTGAAGACTTTGCAGAACATCTGAAGAATTTGCATGAAGAGGTGAGAAAGCACATTCATAAGATGAATATTCAGTACAAGGCTAAGGCAGATTAAAAGAGGAGATATAAGGAGTTCCAGATAGGAGATGAAGTCATGGTTCACTTGAGAAAAGAAAGGTTCCCAATTGGAACATACAATAAGTTGAAAATGAAGAAATTTGGACCATGCAGAATCTTGAAGAAGCATGATTTAGGAAATGCATATGAGGTAGAGCTGCCGAGTGGGATCAATATTTCCCCTGCGTTTAACATTGCTAACTTAACAGGATATCATGAAGGTGGCATAGAGGATGGACCAACATAAGAACAATGGAGTATTCTGACATCTACTTCAACAGAGGAGATAGAAGAGATCTTGGATAGCCGTGTGGGAAGAAGTACTTAGAACAAGCAATATGAAGAATATCTAGTGAAATGGAAAGGAAGGCCTGTTGAAGATTCTTCATGGTTGTCTAAGGCAGAGGTTAACCATTTGGGTTTTCCTCAAACAAACACCTGAGATGTGATAGAGTCACTTCTCAAATTACCCTAGGTGTCTAATGCAGGAGCATCCAGTGGTGTAAGAACAATCTTGCATCACCCAAAAAGATGTTGCTTCAAAATCACTACAGTTGTTTTCATTTCTTTCTATAATTAGTATTTTTGGTTTCATAATCTCTTGAATAATGATGTAGGACTTTCAGTTTTTCTAAAACTGCTAAAAATAGCAAACTGCCAGTTTTGGAAAGTTTACCTGCCATTTTAGGAAAGTTTGCATTTGGGCATAGATTGAAGCAAAAACCTACAAAAAGCTTCATAATAGAAATATAAGACCTTTGGTGAAGGAATCAGGCAAAGATTATTTGTGAGCTGAAAGATATTAAAGTTTTTATTTTCTAAAAAGCCCCTGAAAATTTATGAAATGAGATATGAGGCACTAAAACATCCCATAACATCTTAAAAAGTTGACCAAAAATCTATTTACAAATTTTTGGTGTGATAGTTCACATCGCAAGCTTTTCGTCGCTTAAAACAGTTCGTCAATCGGACACCCAGATGAAAAGTTATGCTTCCTGGAAGTTGACTTACTTTTGGAGGGAGTTACAAATTTTGAAATTTAGCTGGAGGCCACCAAAAAGTGCTATTTATAACTATTTTGGGAACACTGGGTAGTAGTAGAGTTAAGGGGGAAAGTGTAGAGTTAAGAATAGGTGGGAAAATAGAAACCCTAGCTGATTTGGGGTTATAGAAGGCAGAAGTTTCCAAAGCTTGGTGAGGTGTAGTTGTAGTGTGTTGCAGCCTGTGGAGGATTTATTCCTTTGATTGTAATTGAGCTTCTGTAATGTAATGAGTTGCCCAGATCAATATTTTATGTGTTCCATTTCTGTTGTTGTGTGTTTTGTGATTTAGCCCTGTTGACACTCATTTTGACCAGGGGTTGATTTGTCATGATCAGGAGGTTTCTTCATTTGAAGCCTTTATCTTCTTGCCCATTTTTTTCTAAGTGTTGGACCTCCTCAGCATTTTTCAACTGCAGCATCATGTTTTCCTGAGGAGGAGGTCATCATCATCATCTTGTCTTCGATGATGATCTGCATCATCATGTTCCTCGTCGACTTGTTTTTCAACGTCATCATCATATTTCAACTGTCGGGTGATGTTTGGTTTTTATCATGATGATGCTGCCGAGCTACAGTGCGCCCTGATCTGCTTGCGAGGGTGATGTTTCAAAGTCTCCAGTGATCTTCCATTTATCACCTTGCGCGAGCATGATGATGATGTTGCTTATTCTTTGAATTGCTCGACCTAACTTGTTTTTTCCTAAGGGTCGTGTTCATCATCATCATATTTCCAGTTATCATCCTGCTGCTTGTGGAGGTCATCATACTTTCTGCCTTCATGATATTTTCGCCGGGGTGATATTTTTATCATCGGGTGATCTTGGTTATGATCATCCTGATGATGTTGTTGAAGAGTTGTAATTGCGACCCGATATTCACTAGGGTCATCATATTTTGGAACGTTAGGATGATCTTAGTCAATATCATCCTGATGATGTTGTGTTACTTCTTGTTCTTTGTTTCTCATCCTGATGATGCTGACGTCATCCGTATATCAGGGTGATATTTTTCTTTCTGCCTATCTGCATCATGATATTCGCGAAGGAGGGGGTGATATTTTCATATCACCCGGATATATGTTTGTTTGTTCGAACATCATGATGATGTTGATATCAAGGAGATATCCGCCTGCTGGTTTCGCGTGTTATCTATTGAGGGTGATCTTTTTAAGCAGCATCATCATATTCAGTTTTCGCCCCGATCTTATAGAGGAGCTACAGTGCAACCTGATATTTGAACATCAGGAGGATATTTCCAAATATCCGGTTGTCTTCCGAATATCATGATGATGTGAATATGATGATGACGTCATCAAGGTCCGCGGGGGTCATATTTCTAACACTGATCATCTTGAAGAGACCTCCTGACATTTACAAACATGATGATGACGTCATCCGGATATGAGGAGGTGCGCAGTAGGCAGATATGATGATGACGTCAGCAGGATATGATGATGACGTCATCAGGATGTTCATCGGCCAGACTTTTGTTATAAGCTCAGCAGGAGGATGTTCCTCCGAAGGATCAGGTTGTGCCGATTATCATGAAGGTTATATTTCAAATATCATGATGACGTCAGGGTGATTTTTCGAACAACAGGATATCATGCTGCTGGAGGATGATGATGATGAAGTCTATACTAGTGTCGTCGGGAGCAAAAGCACCGACATGATATATGCTCATGACCTAGTATATAAAGTGTTATTGAGGTCATCGCGGGGTGCATGTGGGATATTGTTATCCTGCATTTTCAAATATCATGATGATGAGTCTCGGCGGGAAAACCTTGCGATGGTCTGTTTGGTGATTTTCCCCAGGCCGCGGGTTGGTGCGCCATTAATGGCGATTGTTGCAGAGGTATGGGCGATGGCGTGGGTCGATCTTGTACCCGACTGGAGGTGTCAATCAGCGGGCAGTGGCGCAGGACTCGAGATATCTTCCTGTCTCCTCCCCTACCTGCTGCATTCATGTTTGGGCGCCAATCTGGTAGTGTGTTTGAGCGCCATTTTTATGGTACTGTGTATCTGGCGGAATTTTGGTCAACATTGTAATTAATTGCTGAGCACCTACCTGGCCGTTATAAGCAGGTTGTGTTGTTCATTTGTTGTTGTTGAAAGTTGATGATTTTGGCTCTGTAATGCATAACAAGCTGATCTGGTTGCTCTGTACAGCTTACCTGTAAGTTTATGTATCTCTTGTTGTTTGTTTTTGGCATGAACCCACTGATTTCATGATTAAACTTATATGAGAAATGCTGTTTGGCATGTGTTGTGTTAATTCTGTCTCCAGTATTGCATGTATTCTTCTTCTGAATCTGGATGTTTAGTAATGTTTAGATTCTAGAGCATAGAATTCCTATGTTGACTGTCTGATCTTTTAACTTCTACTCAAGGGGTAGATTAAACTGTTTTCAGGTTGAACATTGGGAAGGGTATACTGCAGTAGGGATACCATAAGTAGAGATAACCTAACACTTTGTATTGGGAGATGCCTGTAAGGCAGGTATCACATATATCCCCTTGAAATCCAGTTTTAGTTGTTTATGCTGATCATTCACAGGTGTATGTCTATTGACTCCAGGCCCTGGATAGGCACCAATCATGCTTTGTTTTGTGTTATAACCATATCCAGCTTTGCATCCACACTTAAACTCCAAAGCAAAATCTAAAACCAACATTAGGACATTAGAGTTAGTTTTAGGAACCTCAGTCCTCTGTCTACAACTGCAAATAGGCCCAAAGCTAGCCCCTTTGCCCTTATCTTTCAGTTTTGGTCTACTTACAGGAGGACTATCTGCTTTCTGTCAACATCCCAGCCTTGCATGCATATCCTCATGGATGTTGAGTAGGGAATACCCCCCTAGGTTTTGCAGAGCCTGAAGAAGAAGAGGAGATAAAATATAGAGTCTATCTCCTATACTGTTGACCCCCTGGCCCAGAGCTCCTGTTGATCACTGATGGCTACCTTGTAGGGATATCTGGGAATAAGCATCCAGTCTGGGAAAAAGTCAACAAGCCCCTTCATCAAGGCCTTGCTGTTCGAGGCAGGTCGAAGGAGAAAGGCAAGAAGAAAGATAAGAAGTCTAGATCCAAGTCTGAAGGGAGATCAAAGTCTCCTGGCAAAAAGTCCAAGGTGAAATGCTGGAATTGTGGGAAAAAGAGGACATATCCAGAAAGACTGCAAAGAGGAGAAAAAGAAGAAGAAAAATAAGCCTTCTGATGATGAATCTTCTCAAAGTGATGCAGATTCCTTCATAGCAGCTTTGGCGACTTAGGCATTAGATGATGTCTGGATGATTGACTTAGGTGCATCTTTTCACATGACATCTCATAGAGAATGGTTTTCAAAATATGAAGAATACAAAGGTGGAAGGGTGTATCTGGGTGACGATTCTCACCTTGATATCGTTGGCCATGGAAGAGTCAGAATCAAGTTTCCTGATGGGAGAATAAAAGGAATAAATGATGTGATGCACCTACCAGGTCTGGATTAAAATTTGTTGTCTGTTAGTAAGCTAAATGACACTGGTGTACAAGTTTCCTTTGTGAATGGTGGTTGTAAAATGACAAGAGGCTAAATGGTGCTAGCAAAGGGTGCTCACATAGGCACTTTGTTCAAGCTGGACGCACATGCTGTTCAATGTAACAACGCCTTTGAAAAATTAGAAAGAACTGTCATTGCTGAGAAGGAGAACACAGTTCCTCTAGGAGCAAACTCATTGGAGGTGAAACTCCCAATAGAGAAAACCATGCTCTGGCATAGCAGACTTAGTCACATTGGGGAAAAAAGTTTAAAAGACTTGAAAAATAAAAACCCGGTAGAAGGACTCAATGATTGTAACCTTGAGTTTGAATTTTGCGAACATTGTATTTATGGAAAGCAACACTGTGTTTCTTTTTACTCTAGTCCTCATAAATCTTTTGGCATACTAGATTATGTGCATTCTGATGTTTTTGGTCCAGTTAATGTTCCTTCATTATCAAAATCTAAGTATTATTTTTCTTTTATAGATGATTATTCGAGAAGGGCATTTGTGTATTTTCTAAAAGGTAAATTAGAAGTGTTTAGTCGGTTTAAGGAATTTAAAACCTTGGTTGAAAATTAGACTAGTAGAAAATTAAATGTTTGAGGACGGATAATGGTGGTGAATTTTGTTCTGCAGACTTCAAAAGGTATTGCAAAGACCATGGGATTAAAAGGCATTAAACTACACCTTACACTCCATAGCAGAATGGAGTTGCTGAAAGGTTGAACATGACACTTATGGAAAGGGCGAGAAGTATGTTGAGCAGTGCTAGTCTAGAACAGAAGTTCATGGTTGAGGTAGTGTCTACAACATGTTACTTGGTAAATCGATCTCCCTCTTCAGCACTTGTTGACAAAACACCTTTTAAAGCATGGTCTAGTAAGAAACCTTCTTTGAGACATATTCGTGTCTTTGGCTATGAGGCATATGCATATGTGCCAAATGAGAAAAGATCTAAATTGGAAAACAAGGCTGTAAAATGTATCTTTATAGGCTATAGCATTGGCATTAAGGGATACAAGCTTTGGAATCCTGTTACTGAAAAGCTATTGTACAACAGAAGTGTAATCTTTTATGAGTTGAAACCTTCTTCAGTTGATCTACAACTAGAAGTAAAAGAAGACAAAAAGAAGGATGTTGTTGAATTTCCTCTTACTCCAAAGAAGGAAGAACAATGAATTCAAAGTGTACCTGAAAGTGAGGAGAGCTCTAGCAGCTTTGAAAGTTCTGAAGAAGAACCACAACCTCAGCCTCAGCCTTTGAGGAGGTCTACACATGAAAAGTGGCAACCTGAAAGGTTTGGATTTTCTATGATTGATTCTAACTGTGCTTATGCTTTGATTACAAATGCTGATGAGCCTAGGACTGTAAAAGAGGCAATTAACATGTCTAATTTAGATTCCTGGTTGAAAGCCATGAATGAAGAAATGACATCATTGTACAAAAATGAAACCTAGGATTTGGTACCCTTGCCTGAAGGTTGAAAGCCCGTTGGCTATAAATGGGTATTTAAAAAGAAAATAGGTCTGGATGGCAGCATTGAAAAGTACAAAGCTAGGTTGGTCGTGAAAGTTTTTTCCCAGGTAGAGGGAATTGATTATGGAGAAATATTCTCTCCTGTAGCTAAGCTAACATCTATAAGATTTATTTTGTCACTTGCAGCAGCATATGACTTAAAGATTGCGCAAATGGATGTGACAACAACATTTCTTCATGGTGATTTGGATGAAGAAATTTACATGTCCCAGCTAGAGCATTTTGTTGAAAAAGGTAAAGAACATCTGGTGTCTAAACTCAAGAAATCTCTTTATGGTTTGAAGCAATCACCCAGAATGTGGTATCAGAAATTTGATACGTATGTTTTATCTTTGGGATTTGTGAGGTCTAAATCTGATCATTGTGTTTATTATAAAGTTGAAGGTGATCGAATTCTTATAATTGCATTATATGTAGATGATATGCTATTTATTGGCAATGGTAAGAGTATGATCTCAGATTTCAAATCTCAGTTGTCCTTGAAGTTTGAAATGAAAGATTTGGGGGCAGCAAAGTACATTCTAGGAATGGAAATCAGAAGGGATAGGACAAATAGAAAGCTTTGGCTCAGCTAGACAAGTATATTACCAATGTTCTTGATAAATCGAATATGTCTGATTGCAAACAACTAGTTGTTCCAGTTTTGCAGGGAACAAAACTATTTGTTGAAGATTGTACAAAATCTCCTACTGAGATAGAAGATATGACTAGAGTTCCTCATGCAAGTGTTGTTGGCAGTTAATGTGCGCAATGGTTTGTACTAAGCCAGACATTGCTCAAGCAGTGGGAGTATTGAGTCGGTATATGACAAATCCAAGAAGACTGCATTGGGATGCTGTGAAAAGAATTTTTAGATATTTAAAGGGTACTACTAAGTATGCCTTGTGTGATCATGGTAACTCATCTGGATCTAGGAGTTTAGTTACCATTGATGGATATGTGGATTCTGATTGGGTAGGGGACATTGATAGTAGAAGATCCACCAGTGGATATGTATTCATGTTGTTTAGTGGTGTAATTAGTTGGATGAGCAAGCGACATGCTGTAGTCACTTTGTCCACAATTGAGGCTGAGTATATGGTGGAAACTCATGCCTGTAAGGAGGCCATTTGGCTTAGATGTTTGTGTTCTGATATTGGTTTTGATGCAGGTCAGATTACTATCTGTTGTGACATTCAGAGTGCTATTTGTTTGGCGAAAAATCCCACTTTCCATGCTAGGATGAAGCATATTGATGTTCAGTATCATTTCGTTTGTGATATGGTGGAAGATGGAAAGGTTAAATTGGAAAAGGTGGATACTCTGGAAAATGTTGTTGATGCATTGACAAAACCTGTGAGTACAAATAAGTACAGATGGTGTGCCAGTTCAATGGGCCTTGGGGCCTATGATCTAAAATAATTTATTTATTTTAAGTCTTGGAAGAAGCCAGTAAATTCTTCATCAAGTGGGAGCATGTTGGAAAATGTGTCTCAAAGTTACTAGCTTGACTTTCATTGGTGACTAATAGTTCTTGTTTGAACTATTTCTCTATGTTCTTGGTTTCATATCGGCAAGAGTTGATCATCTTAGAGTGAGTCTGCTATGTTCATTGTCTACATAGGTGTGACAGAGCACTATTGGTGAGAGCAGTTATGACCTAGCATTGTGATAGAATAGTTCAATGAGACCCTTATGCTATCTTGTCGATAGAACAGTTCACAATGGTTTACCGTTTTGTATCGGCATGACCAACAGTATTGGCGAGGCTGGGAGATGTCTCTCTAGTGTTAAGTGTTACTCCGATGAAGTTTTCCTTCGGCGTGACTTTGCTCATCGGTGTGGCTTGAGGAAGTCTTCCCATTATTAAGTGTCACTTTGATGAGGCTGGCGTATTGGTGGGACATGACTTTGCGGTAAGAGTCTCTTCAGTGGTCTCTATTGCTCTGATGGAAGTTTAGTGTCGGCATGACTTAACACATCGGCGCGACTAGGAAATCTCTCTCCATTTCATTTGGTCACTCTGATGAGGACGGCCTAGGTATTTTGGTGAGAGTCTGTCCAATAGTTCAATATGTTTTGTATACAGTGGTTTTGGCAGGACCGACTAGATGACTTGTCGGTGTGACTCATTGTGCTGTCTTTTCGATGGTCTGATACAATGTCATGGTGTCTTGATGGAGCCTAGTCAGACTTGAGACCGAAGCTGATTGGTTAACCTAGAATGTTGATGGTTGCATTTGATCAGTTTGACCATTTTGTCTGAGAACTGGAAACATTTAGTTTTCTGAAAGGAATGAACTGTTCCATAGGGAAGTTCAAGCAGTTCTGTACCCATGTGGATGTGCCGAATAAAAGATGGCAAACATTCTAAAACACAGTAAGTAGTGAACAAGGTAGAATGTAACAAAGAGTCAGAGAGGTTGATCAGAGAAATGTTGTGCTGTCCTGTGGATTGACATCTGAAAGCAGAGGACTGTATCTTTGTATGTAAAACTTATCTTATTGTAATACAAAGAGTTTATGCTTGGTGTGTGGGTTTTTCTCCAATAATGGTTTTCCCATGTAAATCTAGTGTTCATCCTGTGTATGGTTTATTTGTCTATTCTGGTATTTTGTTTATGTGCATCTTGAATGTTCTGTATATTAAAATTGTAAAGTACTTTTCTGCACTTCTCTTCTATAAATTAGCATTCAGGAAGGCGTTTCCTCACTTTACTTTCCTTACATTTGGATCCATTTCTTCCTAAGGGGAGGAATGGTGTTTTCTGGCTTTGGATTCTCTTCAACATTCTTCTTTAGGCATTCACCATCGGCACAGGAGTTACTTCATTGTGGGGGGGGACCTATAGTATCACACTTGCTCTCCTATGGGGGGGTAATTGATTGTAAATATGTGTTGGATGTAGTTCTAGGGGGTCTTGAGTCTCCTTCCATCACATCTTTCATTCCATTTTTTTAATGTTTTCTCACTTTTGGAGAGGAGTTTTGTCCCATGAGGTTTTTTCCTTTTCTCCACTTGAGATTTGTTGTACATGGGTACCTAACATGGCCTAGTAGCTGGGATTCATCATTGCATCTTTGCTTTAGTCAACTACTCCCTAAGTTGCACTTAAGGGGGGTGTTGGTTTGAATAGGGGTTTTTTCCTAACTAATTTAGTATTTCCTAGTTAATTTCCCCTTTTGTGAATAATTCATATTATTTAAATATTTATTAGTTAAATAATATTCACACATCACAAATAATTCACATGTTAAGTTGGCTTAGTGAGTCTACTAGATGTTTCTAGTTGTGTCTAGTTGTTGATAGTTGGCATCTTATGCTATAGTTGTCACATGTCATAGCATTAAGACACTTGTCACATGACTACAACATCCTACATTTCATCCTTGTCTTTATAAGCAAGGCATATCATGTACATTATAACAATCTTTCGCATTCATTGATAGAATAGAATTATTCTCTCATTTGACTTCTCTTGTGCTTTCATGAAGTCTTTGATCTTAGGTAGCTACCATAATAGCCAACTCTAACACCAACAATCTTCAAAGACAAAAGAGAACTAATAATAGAAATGTCATGACTATCATCAAAGAGGAACTACAAATCCTCAAGTGTGTCCTTAAGATTTTCAATGTGAGACTCAATAAATAACTCAAAAATACATGTCACATAATCATCCCACATAATAGAATCAAATGAACAAATGATATCTTGCTCAACCAAAGAATAATTGGAATAATAAGAAACAATAGATAGAGGAGAACAAATAGTGGAACTAGTCTCAAAATTTGAATTAGTAGGAGAACACCAAGATTCGAATATCCAAAATTCTCTTAAAAAATATGATTCACACCTGAAGTGTGAACAACAGATAAAGAATCTGTACCATCTTCAGGGAAAAATATAAAAAGGTATATAACTAAGATACATGATCAACCATCCCTATAGCAATAATCTTTGCGATCTCCAAGTCTTTGATGATAACTAAATTAGGTTTGAAATCTGCAATCTTCCCTACTCCATTGTGAGTAATCTAATATATGGAAAGAAGATTGTTTGACAAAGAAGTCACAGACAATACATAATTGAAATTACCCTTACTAATATCAATAGGTCCCTTCCCAATTACATTAATATATGTATTATTACTCATAAAAATAGGTGGCATAAGACAAGACTCAAAAGTAGAGAACATAGACTATGATGAAGCCATATGATGAGAGGCTCCAGAATCAAGAAGCCATTTACCTGATCCATGATTTGTACTTATACAAAGTGCCTTACCATTATATTTATTAACCCCATTAGCAATTCCTGCATGGCCTTTTTTAGCAGATCTTGACTTTTTTGTTGATGGAGTAGAAGTAGATGAACTAGAAGACATAGTTGAAGCAAACTTACAATTTTTTTTGAAGAAGATGCTTCAACTCATCAATTTATCTCATATAGAAAACATGTTCATCATTCCCACATTTCTTACAATATGCACACATGGGTTTCTCCTTTGATTTCTCCCTTTTACTAGATGAAGATGACTCAAGGGTAGCATGTGATGTTGATTCCTTATCTTGCACACAATTCTTATTTTTTTGTTTTTTTTCCTTTCCCCTTGAAGCCTTTTGGTCTTTTGTGCTTTAATTAGCAATAAGAGCCTGTGATTTTATAGACTTCAGAGTATGCATATGCACTAATTTTGCTTGTTCCCTTGTGAGTGATGTAGAAAACTCAAGTGAAAGCATTCTAGATCTAGTACCAAGAGCATCTCTTGTAGCATAAAATGTAGAGACAAAAATAGAATAATCAGGACCATGTTTAGAAAGAATTGACAAAATCAACTGGTTGTCCTCTTTCTCAATACCACATCAAACTATAATTTGAGAAAATGCTATTAAAATTAGAAGGATTCAATCTAATAAGTTCATTTTCTAACTGAAAAATTCTCAGAGTATCCTTCTTACCAAACAAACTCTCTAATGTAGTCCAAATTTTATTTGGTGTTGTGTAAGACTCAACATAGAAAAGAAGATCAAGAGAAATAGATTGACATAATCTCCCATAGGCTTCATCACACCTATCAAACCATTTCCTCTTTTCTAAAGCACATCCTAGCTCAATATATGTACCCATTGTCACCTGATATATCCTCAATCTCTTCAATTGAATTTTCATTTGCTTTTTCCACTGATAATAATTGAATAGAGTGAGAGGAATAACTATGAGTTTATCCATAATGAATATAGCCAAATTGAAGGAGAAACAAAAAAATATCCCTCACAATGAGAAAATTAACCCCCTCATTTAGAAAAAGAATCCGCTCGTATGCTGTTTTTCAAATCAACCAAGATAAAATAAAAATCTGACTTCAACTAAAAATATAGATATCTGATGAAGTTTTCTGGATAAAATAAGTGGATTGTAGTGTAGAGCATGGAACCATCTTTCCAATGCATATTTGTTTTCAAAATTTTGACTTTGTATTCCCAAGTTATAGCCTCTAGAAGAAAAAACAACCCTTTTAGGACTTCAAACCAAAAATTCAAGCCCCTAGTTAGGCCTTGGTCACCCATGTGACTAGGTGCTTGGGTGCAAGGGGTTGGTAGCTAGAAGTTTGGGCCTTGGCCACCAATATGACAAGTGCTAGAAGAAGAGGGGTTGGGCTGAGTAAACAAGCACTAGCATGGTTTGTTGGGGGAAGAACGGGTAATAGCAGTGCTTTCAAGCAGTGCCACTGTCTACCTAAAGGATGGGATCCTAAAATGAATGCAAACTATCCTAGATTGCACCCAATCCCAAACCCAAGGGATCTCAAGATTACGCTAAATCACTAGTATGTTTCTAAACACTTAATGCACCCTTTCTAAACATCCTAATGATTATTTGCTCTATATGAACATGAAACTACACTATGCTACTTGTAATTGCACTAAGCTAGATGGATGTGAGCACTCAATTTGGTAGCATGTCTTTGCATATGATGGCTTATGTAAAATGGGAGGTGGAAGCTTCAATTTATAGATCCTTGGAGATGGATATGGAGGGTTAGGATCAATTTGGTAGATCAATGGCTGAGATTGCTTGAGGATCCTCAAGCAAGGAGAATCAAACAAATGGCAAGCTAGGATTGGATGAATATTTTGCTCCAAGATTCAAGGGATGATCAATGGATGAGATTGCAAGTTTGAATGGATGGATGGCTAGGATTGGGTAGGTGTATGACATGTAAGGATTCATTTATGAAAAGGTAAGGCTTGGATTTAGTGAAGAATTTTAAATTGGATGGAGAGGACGAGTAGAATTAAAAATTGGATAAATAGTGTTCAAATAGTGCCACATGTAATTTAAAATTTGTATGAATCGTGACACATGGAGTGGGGTGGAAGAAATAGGACAAATGTACAGTTTTTGGAAGATTTGGCCATGCTTCCAAAGTACCACTTGTCATGTACATGCATGTACATAGGATGACAAGTGGACTTCTAGAAACATGGGGGTTTGTAATGATGAATTAATTAAAATTAATTCATGTGCACATGGATTAGAAGAAAATAATGATGATTACAAAAAGTAATCAAAAGTGAAAAAAATAGGAATTAAATAAATATGATAATTTATTTAATTTTTTGAAATATGATTTATGAACTATAGTAAAAAATATTTCATTTTTAAACTATAGTAGAGGAATTTGATTTTTATGACAGAGGAAATGTACATAATAAATTAATTAAATAATTCAAAATTATTTATTTAATATATGGATCAGATAGAATGATGCAGGTGAAATAGGGTTGGATTGCGTAGGTGGATGAAAGTGATTGTGACCATTTTTAGACATCTACAACCACCAATATGGGTAGCATGGCCCGTCAGTTAAGTCCCATAGGGCTGGCCATGACCATGGCCATTGGTCCCATATGACCACCTACCCTTTAAAAAAAATTATCTCCTCCAAAATGACCACTGGGTAATCTTTTAAACTTGTAGACAAATTTATAACTATTGGATAATGTGTTCAACTACCAGATAGATACGGGTTGAAATTTTTAACTGTCAAACAAATTTTCTAATCACTGGATTAACCACTAGGTGACACAGGTAGAGTGTAGGTCAATGTAGTAATGTAATATGATGTTGTACATCCTATATAGTAGGGGTACAAATCCATGTGGAAGTATGGATTTTGTATAGTGTTATAAAATTTTCTTGCCAAAAAATTTGAAGACGCTACAAAATGCTCCAAAAATTTCTACCTCCAAACCCTATTGAGTTTATAGTTGTTCCTAGGGTTTGATGTCTTTTAGATCCAATGGTGAGGTTTGTTTTGCACCAGGATGCACTGTTTACAACCTCATGGCTAAAACTCTCAAAATTTTGAGAAGACACTTGTAGATCCCATGCTCTAAAACCATGTTAGAGTTATGGTCACCTATAGTAACTCTTCTATCGAAGAGAGCTTGCACACAATAGTAAGAAACTAGAGGAAAATATGCTAGAATAAATGATGCAATGATTTCATTATTCATAAAAGAATAATACAAAAGGAATATACATCCACATTTGCCAATAAAAGACAAATTGGAAAAGCTAGAAAAGCAATCTTATCTTGTGATACAAGTCACAAGGATAATAAACTAATAAAAGGGAAAAAAATCCTAATTATGCCTACCTAATTAACTTATGATAAAGATGTAAATATAATTTTACACAAACATGTCACATTGTGGGTCTTTAATTTTGAGACATGTTAACACCTTGTTTTGAAGATTATCTTTATCTATTGTTTGTTGTGTTTTGACTTATCCTTTTGTAGGTTCACTTCTCCAAGGTTAAATTTTATCAAAACTACTAACAAGTGGGTTGGAGGTTTCATTTGAAGAAAATTTCATATTTCAAATCTCGCACCTTTGGTTTTGGGCTTTAAAATAATTTTGTTTGCTATGTCTTTTTAAATCAAATTTGTGTCTTAGTGGGTTGAATTCACACATGCTCTCCTCTTGCACCACTTAAGTAATCTTGAGGATCAAAAGTGGTTCAATTGACTTCATTTTTTGTCCTGAAAGGTGAATATGTATGCTCTTCCCTTGCATATAATTGTGATCTTGGGAATCAGAAATATTCATTTTTATTTTAATTTGTAGTGTACCTACCTAAGTACTTCATTACCTTAGGGGATGACCCACACACTCATGTTTTAGAGGGGTCTATAAATTTAGGAGAGAATCGAAAGTCTCTTCTATTGGAGGACATTTATCATTTGGCTAAGCTTACAAGAAATTTATACCTTGCAAAGTGACAGAGGAGAGTGGGTTGCCCTCTCAAACCAAGCCTTTATATATACTCTTCATTTCATGGACTTGGGCCTCCCATACCTTCAGGTGTTTTGAGGACATCCCCTAGAAACCTTGTTTATCCTAGCTTAAGACCATTTATTCATATATACCTGTAATGTACCAGTAAGTGGTTAGCCTCGGGAAGTTACTCATCACATTCATCATAAGGTGAGTGTAAATGCCCTCTAGAATTGAGTGTGTGTACCATGTATGCTCTTCCCTCACACCATAGAGTAATTTTGGGTGACCAAAAGAATTTAGTTTCCTCATCATGGGACTTACACATCATGAATAGATAAGGCAACAAGGTGGGCATACAAGCATACATGTACCCACTTGATTAAAATAAGTTTGTTAGCATGTTTGACCTGTCTTCTAATTGTGTAAAACTTGTAAAGTTTCCAAAATCAGAAAAAAATCAAAAGTCCAAAAATTAAAAAATCTCTAAAATCCAAAAAAGGTTAAAACAATCTCAAAAATCTAAAAAATAAAATCCCAAGTACACTGTTATGTCACCCATAACTAGGCGTCAAGAAAAGCATGACATGAAATTCCTTGAAAGTAGCCCCATTATCCACAAGCACCCTTTTGATTTTATGTATGGCAAAAATTACTTCAAGGTATAGAGGAAGGTTATGGGATGGACCTACCGAAGGCATGCCAATTTGGCTAAAGGTGAGATGGTGATTTGAGGATAGATGTACTACAAGAGCTTGGAATTGTGAGGGACCAATATCGTTTGGGACTCTTGACTCATGGAGGACTTTTTGCAATACATATGAACATTGGATGTTATCAAAATCTCCATGATTGATATTTGTATTGGAGTCTTCTCTAATTTCTTGATGAGATTGTATTGAATCTTGGGAGTAGACAAAGGAGGCTCTTGGATAGTGACTTTGCTACATCTTGTGGTAACATCACAACTAGGAGGATATATCTTGATTGTGGTTATTTGGGTTTCAGAATGACAGATATAACCTACTACAATTTCAAATTAGCTTCAAAGTACAAATATTCAAACCAGCCCCATTATCCACAAGGATTCTTTTGATTTTATGTTTGGTGACAATTACTTCAAGGTATAAAGGAATATTATGGGATGGACCTGTTAGGTCTCAAAAATGCAGGTTGTTAACCTTAAAAGGATACCAAGCTCTCTTAGCACTTTTGGCCAACCAAACAAGGTTAATATAATTGAAAACCCCCTTCTCTTTACGGTCTACCAGACCTAGGCGGGTCTACCTTGATAGCTAAATGTAGATTTGTGTGACCTTAGTGATCTACTCACAGTGGCATATGGATGTGAAATAGATGTAAGGCTGAGTATTTTTCCTACTATTAAGTTTTGGAGTGTGAAAGGTTGTTATAAAGTGATTATGACCAGTGCCTAATTCTATTGGGTTAATGGGGTCAAGATTTGTATGATTTATAGATTTATCTGCTTGGCTTAACTCTGACTACCTAGAACCTTTTGAATGTTTACACTTTGTGTAAACATGCAAGATTGTTGGTTATTAGACTCTTCTTTAAAATCCTATTGATATTTCTCCAAGTTACTGTGGTTGTCTGAAAGGAATTTAATTCTACTTTGAAGGAAACCAACTAAGATGATTTATTTAAACAATTTTAACTCAGGGCAGAGACCAATAAACATGAATCACTTAGATGGGCTTAAATCAATTTCATATAGAAACCAATCAAGTATACCACACAGAGACAACAAATGTGCCTTGATAAATCTAAGTGATTTAAATAACTAGAAAAGACCAATATGGAGACACTCAAACAACTCATAAGATTAAATATCAACAGAATAGTAGAACACCATAGATATATCCATTGAATTAAACCATCTTGCCCATTATAATCTTAAAATCTCATAGAAGTTCTAGATATTGTTCTTGAAATACGACTGGAAGTAATAATATAGTAAAATAATAATTATTCTGCAATTGATGTCCCTCAAACATTGGCCTTGGTTTCCCTTATATATATGGGAAGCAAACAAGCTTCAGGTCAAAACAACATGACTATTCCTGAATTGCACCCTTTCACATAACTAAAACATAATTAAAGAAATAGATAATATGGGCACAAGCATTGATCAAGATTTGAATCTGTTAATCATCATGGAGCACTCGTGACCGCTAGCCTGGCAAGGTCCTCCTCTCCAATATTGCAATATCTAATGAATATACTTTGCCCATCATTATTGTTAATGCAGTACATCCTTTTCGACTTCTACATCACAAAACATTGACAAATTTTTATTTTCATTTTGTCTGACCCCTTCATGTAGCTCTGGCAATGAATAAATTTATCTTAGATATATGATCAATTTACTCTTGAGAGGCACAAGTATCCGTGGAGATTATATCATCCATGACCTATTCAAAAGTGAAGATCTTGTCTAAACATATATGTGTGTTTTCTATTACTCTGTCTTCATCATTTATGTTCTCAAGAGCTGTTGGTAACAATTGGGCTAATTCATTTTTCCAAATATCCTTCTCCTATAAATTTCCTTCAATATCAAAGAAACTAGGGAATACCATATCCAGATGCTAATCAAAATCACCAAGATCCTCTTCTAACAAAGTGTTGAACTTTTCATGCTCACTGATTAGTTTATCATATTCTTTAAACACCTATTTATCAACACTTGTTTTGGCTTTTAGCTCCTCCTTCTTCTCTAGCATCCTGAGGTGCAATCTTTTATGATCTTGGTAGGCACTGTGTGTTTTCTTGTGCAATTCCCATACCTTATCACTATTTCCCATCATTTTCTTAAATATTTTCTTAATCACTTCAAAAGTTATTTTGTATTTAACAGCTTTCATCTCAGTTTCCAATTGGTCACTCTTCTTTTGGAATTTTTCTGCTTTGACTTTCCAATAATTGGCATTAGCTCTAGCATCTATTACTCTTTTGTCAGCTTCTAAATAAGGTGAATAGCTACTTGATGATGATGGCAACTTATCTTTATAGGTGGAAACCTCTTGCCTCAATTTTGCATTCTTTACCATGTATGCATTGTTTTTTATTACCAGTTGCTCACTTTGAGCTTTTGTAAATCTAGCAATATTCACATTTAGATCAGCAGTCTCAATAGGATTTGTGTCCTCAACTCACTGTATCATGAGATGACCAAATGCTTCATTCAGGTTATCAATGATTTGAGGTCTCTTATTAGGGGGTATAATGCCCACATTAGCAATGTCGCTTTATTAGGATCATATCCAGACCCTATTTTGATCTTATCCAGTACTTCAATACTTAGCTGCAATTTTTTATCTTGATTTCTTCTAAAAGTATCAAAAACAATGGTTGATGTCATATCCCACCTAGAGACTAGCATCACCTCTGATTCTTCAAGCAATTTTCTCCCCTTTTCTAGAGTCATGGTCTCCATTGCTTTGTCAATTTCTATTTGAAATCCCTGCAATACCTCAGCCTTATTGGTATGTGGCGACTGATCATGCAAGTACTGTACACAAATTTTTTTCCCTCTTTTTTGCACGATCGGAGTCGGTTGTTAATTTTTGTTAACTGACAAAAGAAAAATGACATTGCAAAACCCTAATTCTAGAAGCTTCCAAAAAGCTTGTTATAAGTGGCTGGGATGTATGCTACAACTATGTATTCATGAGATTGTAATCTATTTTGCACTGGATAATAAAATCATTGGATGGCAAAGTTTCTGTGGATGTAGCCCATATTGGGTGAACCACATTAAATTTCTATGTTGATCTCTTTTGTGTTATTCCTCATTGTTATATTTGGGTTATTTAATTTGTATATAATTGTTAGTGTTTATTGCTTTGATCTGCCTAAACCCTAACAACTAGTATCAGAGTGGGTTGTGTTTGATTATCATCTGCAGGAAGGTCTTACGGTTGAGTGGGAGTCTCATGGTTGAGTGGGAGCAATGGTGGATGAGGGTAAATTGAAGGTAGATAAATTCAATGGGTAGAACTATCAATTATGGAAGATGTAGATGGAGGATTATCTCTATCAGAAGGATTTATGGAGGCCGTTGGAAGGAAAAGCCAAGAAATCAGCAGCAATGACTGATGAGGATTGGGATCTTTTGGACAGAAAGGCACTGGGAACCATTCGGTTGTGCCTGGTACCATTTGTGGAATTCAATATAACAGAAGCGATGACAATAGATGGTTGGATGAAAGCTTTGGCCAAATTGTATGAAAAACCGTCAGCCTCTAATAAGGTATTTCTCATGAAGCATTTGTTTAATCTGAAAATGATTGAAGGTGGATCTGTGTCAGATCATTTAAATGAGTTTAATATGATTACCAATCAGTTAACTTCTGTAAAAGTGAAATTTGATGAAGAGGTAAGGGCTCTCTTGGTTTTATGTTCTTTGCCAGAAAGTTGGAATAGCTTGGTAATGGATGTATAATAGGTCCCAGGATCGAAACTTGGCTCTGATACCAATTGTTAGATTTAGGGCAGACAACTGAGAGGGGGGTGAATCAGTTGTCCAAAACTTCCTTCCAATTAAAAACTTAAATCCACTTTGTAATTCAGCAGTATAATGATAAATTAATCATGTAAACATAATGCATTAAATCAAGAGCAAAAACAAATTAATACACAAGACACCAAGATTTTGACGTGGAAAACCTAGTTAAGGGAAAAATGATGGGGTGATTAACCTAAGATTGTATTCTCTATTAGAAGAATAGAAAGAACAAAATGGAACATGCCAATTAGGGCTCACTACCTGAGCACACTACTCACAAGAGGCCCACTGCCTACAAGAGACACACTGTCTACAAAATAAGTATCACATACTTGAACTAGAGAATAGCACCTTCACCATGCTTGAGTCAATTCCATTTAAGCCCAATACTTCTGCTCTACCTTTCGCTCTCTTCCTCGCTATCACACTCTCATCACCATGTTGGTTTTTCTTCTGAATCAGCATTAGGGTTTGCCACTTCTAATGCACAGGCAGATTCAGCCAACTAATACAGGATGTTGCGTGAGCTCCTCCCCTTCACTTCTGGTTCTGCCGCACCAAGGGGGGTATCCCTATAACTCAAGATGTAACCTTGACTAGCTCAAAGATAGAAAGATCTAACTTGACAACAACAGGCAGAATACTCTCATGTATGGACCAAGATCTGTATGATAGATCATAAGGTGGGCAACGTTCTTGGACATATATGTCTGGTTAGGGATGAGAGCATGCAAGGGTTTCCTACTCCTAATCCTACAACTAACAGATGGAAGGGAGAGATGGTTTGAAATGGTGTTTGGATGCAAAGCTGGACATGGTATATAACCTCAACACAGAGCTAGATTGGTGCCTATCCAGGGCTTGGAGTCAGTAGACATACACTTGTGAATGATCAGCATGAATAGCTAAAACTGGATTTCAGGGGGATACACATGATACCTGCCTTACATATATCTCCCAATATAGAGTGTTAAGCTGTCGATACTTATGGCATCCCTATTGCAGGAAGAAAGATACATGCAAAACTGGAGACAGAATCAGCATAACACATGCAAACATAGCATTATTCATATAAGATTAACCATGAAATCAGTGGATTCATGCCAAAACGTACAACAAGAGATACATAAACTCACAAGTTTTGCTGCACAGAGCAACCAAAACTAGTTGTATCTTATTACAGAGCCAAAATGTCCAGTTTTCAACAACCTAAACAATGGTAACACAGTCTGCCTATATTGGCCAGAAAGTGTACCTCTAGCATTAATTACATGGTTGACCAAAAATCCTGCCAGATACACAGTATCAGAAAAATGGCGCTCAACGCATTACCAGATTGGCGTCCAAACATGAATGCAGTAGGTGGGGAGGAGACAGGAAGAAACCTCGAGCCCTGCGTCACTGTCCGTTGATGTACACCTTCAATCGGGTACCAGATCCGTCCACACCATCGCCCATACCTCTGCAACAATCGCCATTAATGGCGCACCAACCCGCGGCCTTGGGAAATGCAGAAAACTGTGCGTCACAACCGTTTCCTGCCAAGATACATCATCATGATATTTGAAAATATGCAGGATACCAATTATCCCACATGCACCCCGCGGCGACCATTTCAACACTTTATATACTAGGTCGCGAGCATATATGATGTCGGTGCTTTTGCTCCCGACGACACTAGTATAAGCCTTCATCATCATCCTCCAACAGCATGATATCCTGTTGCTTGAAATATCACCCTGACGTCAGCATCATCATCGCAATATCACCTACATGATAATCGCCTTCATTGGCACAACCTGATGCATCGGAGGAAGATCCTCCTGCTTAGCCGATACCAAATGTCTGGCCGATGAACATCCTGCTGACGTCACCGTCATATCCTGCTGACGTCATCAGCATATCTGCCTATCGCGCACCTCCTCATATCTGGATGACGTCATCGTCATGTTTGCGAATATCGGGGGATCTTCACAAGATGATCAGTGTTAGAAATATGACCCCCCCGGACCTTGATGACGTCACCATACATCGGCATCAGGATGATATTCAGAAGATAACCGGATATTTGGAAATATCATCCTGATGCACACATATCATGCTGCACTGTAGCTCCATTATAAGATCGGGGTGATATATGAATATGTGACTGATATTTGAAATGATCACCCCCATTGGACAATGCATGAAGCTGACAGGCGAATATCTCCCTTCGGAAATATCATGATGCAGACAGGTAGAAAAACGGATATCACCCTAACATAAGAATGACGTCAGCATCATCAGGGTGATAAAACAACATCAGGATGATCTTGACTAAGATCACCCGATGTTCAAATATGATGACCCCGATGAAGATCGGGTCATACTTAGGACTTTGCAGCAATCATCATCAGGATGATCTTAAGTAAGATCACCCGATGTTAGAATATCACCCCAGCGAAAGATCATGCTGACAGAAAATATGATGACCCTCGTAAGCAACATCAGGGTGATGTCTGTAAACATGATGATGATGACCTCCTCCAAAGAAAATATGATGCTGATGTTAAAACAGGCTGAGGAGGCCCAAAGACTTAGAACTTTTTTTGGATTTTTTGGGAAGGTGCCTGCATGAGAATTGCTAAAATAACCGACAGTGAATTCAGGCACCAACACACCACATGATACACTTTGAAATGACTTTACAATTCCTTATTTATACAAGACATCGACTTAGGAATGATCATCTAAGTCGGCAAACATTACAGAGCAAATACATGAATATAACATGACTAATAATAGAAGACTTCACATGAAATAACACACTATCGGCCACATAGATCTGAGACTTCAATCTTCTTCTAGGAACATGCCAATCTTCACATAACATCTTCAAGATCATCCGCAGGATTTGTAACTCATCCGGTCGGCCAGACTTAGGAAGAACACCATCATCTAGAAGTAATCCTTTAGTTGCGAGCTCAAACTTGAATGTGGACCACCAACATGAACGGGACACAATCCAAAGACTTCCACAAGCTAGCCTGAATCATCAAGAACATCCACACTACATCTACTTACTGAAATCCTTCTCTCCTTCATTTGGAACCTCAAGAACACAATCTATCATCACTGTCATAATGGAATAGATGCTTGCAGACCTCCAGATCATGAACCATTTGAGTTGTAACTCTACATGGACATCCTAAACACTCCACCAAATCCACAGAACATGATACTGCATTTTCGGATCTCATCGGTCCTATCTATGTCACTCTGTCACCTCTGAACACCTGCCAGAACTGGTTTTACTTGAGCAGCCACAACCTCTTCAGATTGTCATGTAGACCTCTGAAATCTTTTCTGGATCATCTTAAGACATATATCTACAAACCCTTTGAACCGTATCTTTTGATCTTCATCTTAGGTAGGATCTTTAGTTCTTTGTCTTCACTGTTCTTCTTTGTTCCTGATTAGAACTAATTTTCTCAATATCCTCAGCATACAGCTCATCCAATCCTTATCATCAATGCAACAGGAGTATGTTGACATCAATGACAACACCGGTTAGGCCCATACTTGCAACAAGTAACTCTATCTCTAGTTCAAATACCTTCAAATTTGATGATGTTGTTGGTGTTATCCTTAGCGAGGAAATGTGACGGAAAAGCACAGGTGAGACTTCAACATCTGGTAATGCTTTGACTATAGAGAATAGGGGAAGAACAAAGGAAAGAGGAAAAGTCCTACAAATCATGGGAAGTCACAAGGGAAGTCAAAGAAATCCAGATCTAAATCCAGAGGAAGAATGGATTGTTGGCACTGTGGAAAGCCAGGACACTTGAAGAAGGATTGTTGGTCTTGAAAGGGCAAACACGGAGACATACAACATGATGACAATAAGGAAGCTAATTTTGCAAGTAATAAATTATAGGATGCTTTAATTTTGTGTTTAGATAATGCTAATGATTCATGGGTAATAGATTCAGGGGTTTCATTTCATGCCACCCCATAGGAAATATTTTGTAGATTATGTTCAAGGTGATTTTGGACAGGTATATTTGGGTGATGATGAATCCTATCAGATTGTTGGAAAAGGAAAGATAATAATTAAGTTATAGACTAGAAATGAATGGTTTTTATAGGAGGTAAGGCATGTTCCAAATTTGAGAAGGAATTTAATCTCTACAGGACAATTGGGTAATGAAGGCTGTATAGTTACTTTTTCAAACAAAGTTTGGATGGTCACTAAAGGTGCATTAGTAGTAGCTAAAGGTGAAAAGGTAGGCACATTGTATTTGTGTACTAGTAATACTTATTCTACCTTAGCTTCTACATAAACAATTATATCACTTGCTACAGGGACAAAAACGTAATTTTGGCACCATAGACTTAGGCACATGAGTGAGAAAGGGATGAAGATCCTTCACTCCAGAAAGTTGCTACCAGGTCTGAAGAAGATTGACTTGGAGTTCTGTGAAAATTGTATTTATGGAAAACATAAAAGAGTTCGATTTCTCAAAGTTGGGAAAGAGAAGAGTGAGAAATTAGAGCTTGTGCATTTAGATGTATGGGGACTAGCTCAGGTATCTTCTCTTGGTGGCTCTTGCTATTATGTTACTTTTATTGATGATACAACTAGGAAAACATGGATGTATTTCCTAAAACAAAAATAAGAAGTATTTAAAACTTTTAAAAAGTGGAAAGCTTTGGTTGAGAATGAGACAAGAAAAAAGTTGAAGTGTCTTAGATCTGATAATGGAGGTGTGTGTTTGTAATAATTTATGTTTGGGGTTTTGAGTCAGGTCTCTTCCCTAAAAATCCAAAAAAGTTCTAATGTTTTGGTCCCTGCAATTATCAAAAATGCATCTCGCCTTGTATGCTCAAGGTCAAAATATACAGTGGCAGGTTAGAAATCTCCATCGGCCCCTGAGAATTGATAAAAAATGGGTCAAATGCATAAAAAATGCATATCGGGTCACAGTTTTCAGTGTCCGTGAAATGTTTCCATCAGTGGCTAGGAGGGTCTCATTGTGCCAATGCCGTATGATTCACCATGAGTTGAGCCCCAATTTAAATCTGTGCCTTTGTTTTTGCTTCCCGTGGAGCATGCCACGTGTCAACGGTGGAAGCAGCCCCTTAAAGTTTCAACTAGGCATGGAAGGCGCCACGTGTCGGCTCCCGTGTGAGTCTCAACGCAGTTTCTAAAAGTTTCTTTTATGTTTCAAGAGTGCCGCGGAAGGCACCACGTGGAGGCACCTGAAAGACTCTAAAAGTTTCATGTCTCTGCCAAAGGCTCCAAAGGACCCTTTATGTTTCTCGAAGACTGCGCGAAAAGCACCACGTGTCGCTGTTCACGAAGCTCCTAAAAAGTTTCTGAGCAGGGGCAGAGATTGCCACGTACCCCTTGAGGTTGCTGTGGAAGCCGATAAGTGTTGGCTTCCGAGATAGTTTCTTTCATGTTTCAAAGTGTGGCAAAGTGAAGGTGGGTCCAAGTAAAAGGAGTTACTACTGCGGATGTTGCCAAGTGGCAACCTCTGCCTGAGTTTTAGGGGCCCCTTTATAAAGTTTCAAATGTGTTGGAGCGTGCCATGTGTCACTTGCGGGGACCCTGTTAAAAAGTTTCAGCTGTAGCGCAGAGGGCGCCATGTGTCTCAAAGGATGGCCGCGGAGCTTGACAAGTGTCAGCTTCCACAGGCTTGCCCCTATTTCAATATGTGGTGAGTGGGAGGTTATGGGCCCCATTTCTTTGTGTTTCCAAGTTTCAGTGCCGTGGGTTGTGACATGTGTCACGAGTGGAGGCCACTTCAGCCTATAGACACAGTTTAGTAAAATATCGCAGGTCTCAACACGTGGTGGCTTCCGCCGAAGTTTCTATAAAGTTTCTTTGAGTTTCAAGAGGTTGCGGAAGGCGCCACGTGGCTGCTTCCGTGGGAGTTTTAGGGATGTTTCTTTGTATGTTTCAAGAAGAGTGCGGAGCTCGACACATGTCAGCTTCCGCTGGGTTTTCTTGGAAGGGTCTTTGTGTTTCAAGGAAGGCGCGGAAGCTGCCACCTGTCCTGATGGCTGATGCTGCGAATGCCGCCACGTGTCCTCTTTTTTGAGAAGCAAATGGAGGGAGTGATGGGCCAGCGATAGAGAGTTAAAGTGCCTACGTGGCACGGTATCATAGGCTAGCGACTTTTCAACATTTTTTGGGGCCGTAGATCTCTGCGACTGGGTTTTTGATCGACGGCCACATTTTGAACCTGTAGCTAGGGTTTTCTCCTGAGCGTCTGCGGCTATTTTTGGGTGGGAAAACTCCATGGGCTTGCTGCGGCTGCGTTTCCAGAGGTTGCAGGTAGGTGAGACAGTAATGGCATATCTTGCAGAGAGGCATGGGTCGTGTTGATAGCTCAACCACCTGAATTGATGAGGAATGTCCCTGAGCGGCGGCGCATCCCCGAGTTCACCTATTCCCTGAGTTCACCTATTCCCTCCTCCTTGTCCCTCTACTGCATTAACTATTCTGAGCACATTTTTCTGATGCATTGTATCTGGCAGATTTTTGTCTTGCCATGTAATTAATTTGCTGGGTACATTTTCTTGCTATTTAAGCAGATTGTCTGACCCATTTCAAGGTTGTTGAAGGCCTGGGGCATTTTTGTGTAAATAATGAAGAACAGGGCATGAACTTGGTTGTTCCATCCCATTTTGGAGTTTATGTGTTGCAGCATGAATGTATTTTGCACATATTTTCAGTTTCAGTGTTGATTTATATGAAAAATGCTTATTGCATGTGTCTATCTGCTTGTCTCCATTTGCTGCATGTCATCCTTCTTTTGAATCTGCTTGCTAAGGGTTTCATAGATTCTAGGGTATAGATATCTATACTACATGCTTGATCTGTAACTTCCCTTCAAGGAGTGGATTAAACTGTTTTAGGTCAATGTATGGAGAAGGTTGCATGTCTGCAGGGATATCTGTAAGTAGAGGTAGTTAGATACCCTTTATTGGGTGATGTTTGTAAGGCAAGCATCAAGTCCAACCCCCTGAAACTTGAGTGAAAGTTGCAAACCATCTTTTGTATATGTCTAGTTGACTCCTTGCCTAATGGATAGGCACCAGTCTGTTTCTGGGTCAGTAGTTATGAGCCAAAACCCCTTGTCTTGCATCCAGGACATTACGTCCACCCATCTCATCACTTCCACCTGTTAGTTGTAGGAGTAGGATTAGGATCCCTACATACTCTCATACCCAACCAGACACATATGTCCAAGAATGTTGCCAACCTTGTGATCTATCATGCAGATCTTGGTCCATACATGAGAGTATTCTGCCTGTTGTCGTCAAGTTATATCTTTCTATCTTTGAGCTAGTCAAGGTTACATCTTGAGTTATAGGGATACCCCTCTTGGTGCGGCAGAACCAGAAGTGAAGGGGAGGCAGCTCACGCAACCTCCTGTATTAGTTGGCTGAATCTACCTGTGCATTAGAAGTGGCAAACCCTAATGCTGATTCAGAAGAAAAAACCAACAAAATGGCGACTCTACTGGGGAGTTGATTTAAAAGAATATATTTGTGGCCCATCTGAGTCACCAACAGAAAATGGCAACTCCGCTGGGGATCGAATGCCATATCCATAAAATTTGAGTCTAAAAGATTGAAAAATCAGACCTGGAGGTGCTTTGTTGCAGCAAAGGGAAAAGTTTTATATGTGGCTCTGCTGGTGGATGACCCAGAAAGAAAGAAATCAATTTTCAGCTTCAGCCTGTTTGAAGCTCATTCCTCTGCCAAGGAGGTGGCGACTCTGTTGAATGAACCTATCAGCAGCTGCAACATATCCAGGTATTTGTACAAGTTTTTGAAAAGTTCCCTATTTGGTGAAATAGCACTAGTTAAAAGGGAAACATTGGTGAAAGCAGAGCTTGCATGCTTTTGTTAGAACCTACTCTGTATTTCAAAAGGGCATGCAATATTGTTTAAAAGACTCATTTAGAGGACTTTAGGCAGGTTGAAATAACAGTTTGTATTTTAAGGCCCTAAGGTCATATTGTGATTGAAAATCTGAGTAGAGAAGAGGGTTACAAAAGCATAAAAAGATGTATTGTCAGCCCATGCACCCTTGTGAGGTGTCAAATGCAATAATGTATAGTAGTCAGTCCCAACCATGTAATAAAAGAGGCTTCAACATAGATAGATATAAGCCCATAGATTTTAGTGGCATTTGTGGTTATCCAAATGCTCTTCCACCTAAAATCAAAAATTCTTTGCCCAAATTCAATGGTGCAAAGGATGAATCAGCTGAGAGACACTTGCAGCAATTCAGAAATGTGATAGATGACTTTGAGATTGACCATGAAGATGTAGTTATGAGATTATTTGTTCAATCTCTAGATGAAGATGCAAGGGACTGGTTCTCCTATCTTCCAGCTTACTCTGTCAGCTCTTGGCATGATTTAAAATCTACATTTCTAGTGCAATATGGTGAAAGGATTTCTGAATATGCAGTTATTAGTAATTTTATGTACATCCATATTGAAGAAGATGTGTTGATCCCAGCTTTTAACCTCAGATTTATGAGGGCATTGAATAGAATTCCAGAATGCATGAGACCTAATGATGCATTGTGCTTAGTTGTCTATTTGGGAGCCTTTGATAAGAAAATGAGTTATAGATTGAAAGATAAGGAGCCCACCTCATTGCATCAAGCGCATCAGTTTGCAATAGATATTGAAAACAATTGGAGGTATGGAATACAAAAGGGTTATTTTTCTAAAAAATTTTGTTGTCCTGTAGCCCCTAATATTAATGAAAGGTTTAATTTAGGAGTTGGCAATGAATGTCAAAGCACTCACACCCCTGCTATCCCGATTTTTGCATCATTTCAAGTTGATGATGTTTCTATTGTAGAGGAGGATGTCCCATTTTGCCCAGAAAATGAAGTTGAAAATAATGATTTTTCAAGTAATATTTGCATGCCAGTCCTAAACAAAGAGCATTCATGTTTAAATGATCCAGTTGTGCAAAGTTGTGATCATGTGGATCAATAGTCAATATCAGTTTCATCAAGAAGCATTAGAGGGCTAGAAAATGATGTAGATAGCTCAACTTTAGAATGCATTGAAGTAGCAGAAATCTTGTATGTGGGGCAATCAAATGATAAAATTGATATCCATGACCAGTGCATGGATCAGGTTTGTTCTTCTTATGACTCTGGATCTAATAGTAATGAAGACAAATTGGAGTGTCATGAAGAAGGAGCAGAGGCCTTTGCAGTGAGTGTTAATCCCCTTTATGATGAGCCTGTGGATGCATGTGATGTTGTGAGTCATGACCCACATTGGTACAGGACTAACCCTCTGTTTGATGATGATTATATGGATTTGCAAACTGTGGATGATGTATGTTCATCATTAGTTGGTTCAGACATGTGCAATTATTAATGTGTAGATCAAGTTTTGTTATCATTATCCATAAATGATGTAGATGATGATGAGGGTCTCACTTTTTTTGAGTATTTTGGGTTTTTGGATCAGCTGGATGAGTGCCTGATGGTGTGCAGTAGCCAAATAAATGATGAAGAATGCCAAGAGCAACATAATATATTGTCTGAGGAGTATAACATGCATGTTTTGACTGATGTTGAAGAATATTATGATGTGTATGGTTATATCTCTAATTTTGAAATCCAAAATGACAGAGGTGAAAATGATAGCGGTAAGTTGTCAAAAATGGTGGAATATCTTATTGAGCAGATGACCTTGTGGGCAGATTGTTTTAATGTTTTCAGCTGTGGTTGGGGTCTTTCAGTGTGGAATCAGGCATTTGACAAGAAAAAATTATGGTTCTTCCTTTTTGGCTGCCCTGGGCCGCCAAAATAATGTTTAAAAATAATGTGTTTGATGATGCAGATCAATATATCTTCATGATTCTGTGCCTAATGGATAGTGGACTAGTCTGCATCCCAGAGATCTGAGGTTCTCACTGCAGTCTTGCGCCTGCATGTCCCCAATCGGAGCCTATGTTAGTAATAATTTATGTTTGGGGTTTTGAGTCAGGTCTCTTCCCTAAAAATCCAAAAAAGTTCTAATGTTTTGGTCCCTGCAATTATCAAAAATGCATTTCACCTTGTATGCTTAGGGTCAAAATATACAGTGGCAGGTTAGAAATCTCCATTGGCCCCTGAGAATTGATAAAAAATGGGTCAAATGCATAAAAAATGCATATCGGGTCACAGTTTTCAGTGTCTGTGAAATGTTTCTATCAGTGGCTGGGAGGGTCTCATTATGCCAATGCCATGTGATTCACCATGAGTTGAGCCCCAGTTTAAATCTGTGCCTTTATTTTTGCTTTCCGCGGAGCGTGCCACGTGTCAATGGCGGAAGCGGCCCCTTAAAGTTTCAACTAGGTGCGGAAGGCGCCATGTGTCGGCTCCCGTGTGAGTCTCAACGCAGTTTCTAAAAGTTTCTTTTATGTTTCAAGAGTGCCGCGGAAGGCACCACATGGAGGCACCTGAAAGACTCTAAAAGTTTCACGTCTCTGCCAAAGGCTCCAAAGGACCCTTTATGTTTCTCGAAGACTGCGCAGAAAGCACCACGTGTCACTCTTCGCGAAGCTCCTAAAAAGTTTCTAAGCAGGGGCGGAGGATGCCACGTACCCCTTGAGGTTGTTGCAGAAGCCGACAAGTGTCAGCTTCCGAGATAGTTTCTTTCATGTTTCAAAGTGTGGCGAAGTGAAGGTGGGTCCAAGTAAAAGGAGTTGCTACTGTGGATGTTGCCAAGTGGCAACCTCCGCCTGAGTTTCAGGGGCCCCTTTATAAAGTTTCAAATGTGTCAGAGCGTGCCACGTGTCACTTGCGGGGACCTTGTTAAAAAGTTTCAGCTGTAGCGCAGAGGGTGCCATGTGTCTCAAAGGATGGCCGCGGAGCTTGACAAGTGTCAGCTTTCGCAGGCTTGCCCCTGTTTTAATATGTGGCGAGCGGGAGGTTGTGGGCCCCATTTCTTTATGTGTTTCCAAGTTTTAGTGCCGCAGGTTGTGACGTGTCACGAGCGGAGGCCACTTCAGCCTATAGACACAGTTTAGTAAAATATCGCAGGTCTCGACACGTGGTGGCTTCTGCCGAAGTTTCTATAAAGTTTCTTTGAGTTTCAAGAGGCCACGGAAGGCGCCACATGGCTACTTCCGCGGGAGTTTTAGGGATGTTTCTTTGTATGTTTCAAGAAGAGTGTGGAGCTCGACACATGTCAGCTTCTGCTGGGGTTTCTTGGAAGGGTCTTTGTGTTTCAAGGAAGGCGCGAAAGCTACCACCTATCCCGATGGTTGATGCTGCGGATGCCACCACGTGTCCTCTTTTTTGAGAAGCAAATGGAGGGAGCGATGGGATAGCGATAGAGAGTCAAAGTGCCTATGTGGCACGGTATCATAGGCTGGCAACTTTTCAACATTTTTTGAGGCCGTAGATCTCTACGACTGGGTTTTTGATCGACGACCACATTTTGAACCTACAGCTAGTGTTTTCTCCTGAGCGTCTGCAGCCATTTTTGGGTGGGAAAACTCCATGGGCTTGTTGCAGCTGCGTTTCCAAAGGTTGCAGGTAGGTGAGACAGTAATGGCATATCTTGCAGAGAGGCATGGGTTGTGTTGATAGCTCAACCACTCGAATTGATGAGGAATGTCCCTGAGTGGCGGCGCATCTCCCGAGTTCACCTGTTCCCTCCTCCTTGTCCCTCTGCTGCATTAATTATTCTGAGCGCCATTTTTCTGATGCATTGTATCTGGTGGATTTTTGTCTTGCCATGTAATTAATTTGCTGGGTACATTTTCTTGCTATTTAAGCAGATTGTCTAACCCATTTCAAGGTTGTTGAAGGCCTAGGGCATTTTTGTGTAAATAATGAAGAAGAGGGCATGAAGTTGGTTGTTCCATCCCATTTTGGAGTTTATGTGTTGCAGCATGAATGTATTTTGCACATATTTTCAGTTTCAGTGTTGATTTATATGAAAAATACTTATTGCATGTGTCTATCTGCTTGTCTCCATTTGCTGCATGTCATCCTTCTTTTGAATCTGCTTGCTAAGGGTTTCATAGATTCTAGGGTATAGATATCTATACTGCATGCTTGATCTGTAACTTCCCTTCAAGGAGTGGATTAAACTGTTTTAGGTCAATGTATGGAGAAGGTTGCATGTCTGCAGGGATACCTATAAGTAGAGGCGGTTAGATACCCTTTATTGGGTGATGTTTGTAAGGCAAGCATCAAGTCCAACCCCCTGGAACTTGAGTGAAAGTTGCAAACCATCTATTGTATACGTCTAGTTGACTCCTTGCCCAATGGATAGGCACCAGTCTATTTCTGGGTCAGTAGTTATGAGCCAAAACCCCTTGTCTTGCATCCAGGACATTACGTCCACCCATATCATCACATCTACCTATTAGTTGTAGTAGGATTAGGATCCCTGCATACTCTCATACCCAACTAGACACATATGTCCAAGAATGTTGCCAACCTTGTGATCTATCATGCAGATCTTGGTCCATACATGAGAGTATTCTGCCTGTTGTTGTCAAGTTATATCTTTCTATCTTTGAGCTAGTCAAGGTTATATCTTGAGTTATAGGGATACCCCCCTTGGTGCGGCAGAACCAGAAGTGAAGGGGAGTCAGCTCATGCAACCTCCTGTATTAGTTGGCTGAATCTACCTGTGCATTAGAAGTGGCAAACCCTAATGCTGTTTCAGAAGAAAAAACCAACAGTGTGTATTGTAGCAGACAATTTGAGAATTAATGTTCATATAATGGAATCCATAGGCAGAAAATAGTTCCTGGAACCCCACAAGAAAATGGTGTGTCTGAGAGGATGAATAGGACCATTATGGAGCGTGCAAGGAGCATGAGATTGCATGTTGGACTACCCTTACACTTTTGGGTAGATGTTGTACATACTGCTATTTATTTAATAAATAGGAGACCTTCAAATCCTTTGGATGGTGGCATTCCAGAGGAGGCATGGACGGGAAAAAAGGTAAACTATTCATTTCTAAAAACCTTTGGTTGTGAAGCTTTTGTCCATGTTGATATTGAAAATAGAACCAAGCTTGAGGCTAAGTCTAAAAAATATACCTTCATTGGATATGGAGTAGATGAATTTGGTTATCAGTTATGGGATTATGAAAATTATAAAATCATTAGGAGCAGAGATGTTATATTCAATGAGAAGGTCATGTATAAGGATTAGCTGTAGGAAAAAAAGCATAAACAGGCCAAAAAGGAATATGTGGTGCTGGATGAGATTCTAGAAAATAAAATGCTAGTGGTACTTGATGCTCAGTAACAACAAGTTATACCACAGACTCTTGCAAGTGTTAGATGTTCTACAAGGATAACTAGACCTCCAAAAAGATTTTCTCCATCATTATATTCTATATTATTAACTGATTCTAGTGAACCTGAAAGTTATGAAGAAGCAATGCAGGTAGATACCAAAAAGCAGTGGGAGCTAGGCATGGAAGAGGAAATGGATTCCTTACTACAGAATCAGACTTGGGACTTAGTCCAATTGCCTACAGGTAAAAGAGCATTGCCAAATAAATGGGTTTACAGGTTGAAGGAAGAAGATGGAGGTAAGAAAAGATATAAGGCTAGACTCATGGTAAAAGGTTTTGCATAGAAAAAAGGTATAGATTTTGATAAAATATTTTCTCCAGTTGTAAAGATGACTTCTATTAGAACTATTCTAAGTCTTGTTGCTGCCGAAGACTTGCATCTTGAATAGCTAGATGTGAAAACAACATTTCTCTATGGGGATTTGGAAGAGGAAATTTACATGCAGCAACCATAGAGATGTGAGGTCAAGGGTAAGGAGGATTTTGTGTGCAGGTGAAGAAAGAGTTTGTATGGCCTGAAGCAAGCACCTTAGCAATGGTATTTAAAATTTGATAGTTTTATGGCTGAACAAGGATACAAAAGATGTCATTCTGATTATTGTGTTTATTTTAAGAAATTGGGTAATGGCAGCTGTATACGCCTAAAAATGACACGATTCATCCTAAATAAATATTCTAAATATTTATTCCATTCTTCTATTAATTAAATAAATATTCCAAATTTATTTAATCGATTCACTGCTCCATAATTAAATAAATTCAATTTATTTAATTAAAATTCTTCTAAATTTCCTACACAATTAAATAATCATAAATTATTTAAGTAATCCAAATTCCTCTATCCTAAGTTCTAAATTCAAAAATCCACTTCACCTTTACACCTCACCTTTTCCACCTCACCTTGTCCACCTCATCAGGTTGCACATGTAATTAAATATATTTAATATTTAATTACCTTATTTTCCCTCACCCACATGGCCTATTTCTTCTCAAATCAGAGGCTAGTTAACTAATCAATCAAAAGTGTTAACTAACCTGTCAATTGAGTCCATCCCTCAATCAATTCAGTCAGTTCCATAATCCACTCTTCTAACTGATCAATCAAGTCTGTTAACTGTTCAGTCAATGGAGTTAACTCTCCAATCAATTTTGTCACATCCCCTCTTTCATGATGGAGCTGGGACACTTGTCACATTTCTACTGGTTGCACATTCCTCAACCATCCTCAGCCGTTGATCTTCATATCTCCTCTCAACTGTTGATTCCCATTCTTCCAAGTCTATAAATGAAACCTCATTCTTCCATTCTAATCATCCAGGCTTTTGACATCGTTACTCTGCAGAAATATCACCAGCGTGCCTTTGGCACCCTTTTACCATCCACAAGCTTGAGATCACATACTTGCCTTAGAGCTCATCTTCATTGCATATTACAACAGCCATTTACCATCGACTTCCTTGAACACAGCTTAAAAGAGTGCACTCTCTGAGGGCTCACTTCATCTGCCAAAGGACGATTGTAATAGGCAAACAACAGAAGCATCGATTTCAGGGAAGGTTTGCTTTGTGTTATTCATTGCTATTTTCGTTTAATCTTTCTTGTTATCTTCTATTCTGTTGATGTTTGGGTCTTACATTATTCATTTGATTGATCTACGTTTTACCCTTACATTTTTGGCGCCCACCGTGGGGCCTTTGCCCCTTTATCTCATCAAAATCTGAGCTTTTTTGAAGGCAGGTTTCGTACAGGTCACGCAAAGTCACGCACAGGTTACTTCGGTGCATTTAAACATTTCTGCGGCGCATATATAGATTGTTACGACGCTTCTATTATTTCTGCGCATCTGTGTATTTTCGCTGCACTTTTGCGCACTGTTACGGCGCTTTTGATTATATTGCGCATATGTTCCTTTTTACAACACATATATACACTGTTACTATGCATTTAAAATCATTGCACATCTGTTCATTTATGTGGCGCATTTGATCAAAATTGCTGTGCATTTGATCAAAATTGCTGCGCATTTGTTCCTTCTACGCTTCTGTGTATTCCTGTTGCGCTTCTACACACTGTTGCGGCGCATTCATTATTGTTGCGCTTCTGTTGATTATTTCTACGCATCTAATCACTGAAGCTGCGCATTTGTAATAGGCTATAGTTTTAGTACTTTTCTAGGAGAATTTGCTAACACTAACCTTTTTGCAGGTGTTTGCTGGAGCTGTTTTGCAGGATAGGCTCGGGTTTAGTTCCATATAATTGCATCTAAATAGTTCACATTTCACTTTCTAAGAGATAGTAAAATTGATGTTCATTCAAATCCTCATCTAGCTCTAATTAGGGAGAAAGTGACTGGATTATTTCTTGCTTGCATTGCAACACCTTCCAAGTTATTGCTATCTAAGTTTAAAACTGAACTCACCATTAATCTTGAGGTTAAAATGAACTATTGCTATGTCGTGAGACCAAAACTTGAAAGTTAACTATCTCATGCTACGCGGTTTAAAACTGAACTCACCATTGATCTTGAGGTTAAAATGAACTATTGCTATATCGTGAGACCAAAAACTTCAAAGTTAACTATCTCGTGCTACGCAGTTTAAACTGAACTCACCATTGCTTTCTGGGGTTAAAACTCAACCAATGCTATCTTGCTAAAATCACTTCAAAGTTCTGTGTTTGAGTAGATTAGCCCATTTAGTTTTTCACTTTTAACTAGGGTGGATTAATCAGTGTATTCTGTGCTTGTGAATGACAATAGGCTTATGCTCTCCCCTCTTCTGGGTGATCAGAGTGCCAGACTTGTCATTCTATTTATTTAACCTTCAGGAGGGGCCTGCCCTTGGATGCATGCTTGTCCAAGTGGGAACGACCTTGAGTCATAACAGGACCGCCAAGCCCTACCAAGCCACTTAAAATAAATTGTGCTTGAGGTGAAAACTTCCTACAACAAGTGCTGTTATGTTACACCGACGGCCAACCTCCCCCAAAACCCTCTCAGGTGCAACCCTTTGAGGCTGGGAGACTCCATAACGGAGAGTAGTGCTGCCACACATGTAACCACTTGAACGGTTGCCCGCATTAAATACCTCTTGTTCTAGTGGCCCAAATCCCTTATAATCCATTTCTTGCCTAGGATTTTGTGCTTGCTTTTGTTCAGTTTAGTCCAAAATAGAGTCGAAAAAAAACTACAATAACAATGAAAAACTACAAAATATTCTTTGTGCTTGCTATGTTTTCTTGCTGTTAATTCATAATATCAGATCAAGAAGACCTTTTCCAGCCAAAAAATACCAAAAACAGAAGAAAAATCCAAAAATTTTGCTAAAAATATCAGAGCTGCGCATATACTCATTTCTGCTACGCATTTGTAGTGACTTGCTGCGCTTTTGTAATGACTTGTTGCGCATATACACTATTGCTACGCATATACACACTGTTGCTATGCATTTGTACTTAACCAGAGCTGCGCTTATACTGCGACTTACGGCGCATTTGTTCATTTCTACTGCGCATTTGTTTCGGCGCATATGCGACAGTGAGCACTTGCCCTATTTTTGAGAAAATATTTTCACTTGATTAGAGCACCCATTTCAGCCTAGTTTCACTTTCTAAGGTCAGATTCAACCTTGCAGTCAGTCTTCATCCATTTCACCCAAGTCTCTCTCTTTCGTCACTCGTCCCATTCACTTTCTGTCCAAATCCCTCCTGTCCCAAAGTCAGTTTGTCCCATACCAATTCGACATAGGTCCCTTTTTTGTGTCATTAGTAAATTCACGTAAGCCTAGTAGGTCACGTACCTTTGCTAGTAGTCTTGTTGAACGACTAAGCCCTACACAGTAAGACTGGTATTGACTACCCTTACTAGCGGCTAGCGTCTTGTGTCAACCGTCTTACTTAAAGTCATTGAGCGAGAGAATCCTTTGTCCAAATCTTGTCCTAGGTATCCCATTCACAACAGTCTCAGTCAGCACCTCGCCAAAATTTCTAATCCTGGTCCCCTCCATCCCACCTCCCCTTGCATGGTTCTTACTCGATCCCAGTACAACAAGCAAATTGAAATGGCTGACTCATCTGATCACCTCGCCCCACCACGTGGTGGTGACGAAGAAATTTCTCATGAAGAATTAGTAGCGCACATCCAAGATAGAAAATTCCAACGCCTGGTCGAGAGGGTGCTCCTTGAAGACCCCCATAAATACTTCCATCATCTTGCTAATCTCAGAGTCAAACTCCCCGTAGACTTTGACATAAGCTCCATCATGGAAAATGTAGACAATGATCATGAGCGGAGACATGATGATCATGAGAGAGGCACGAATGACACAGTCCCGAATGCAAATGATAGAGGAAAGAATCCCATAGATCAAAATGCTCCTATGGAGGACGCGAGACAACAAATCAAAAGTCTAAAGCAAGAAATATCCAACCTTAAGACCGGTACAAGTTCCAAGCACTACTCTTTGGAAGATATAGCTCCGTATCCTTTTGACAAAAGTTTGGTCATGAAACCCTTCCCCTTTCAGTTCGGAGTCCCAAAGTTTGACAAATACAAAGGGAAGGGGGACCCTAGAGATCATATCCAGGAATTCAATGCCGTATGTTTAGAAGTAGCTCACAACGAGACCTACTTGATGAGATTGTTCCCAAGATCCTTAGGTGGTCAAGCTATGGAGTGGTTCTCGTGCCTCCCACCAAGAATCAAAACTTTTGATGAACTTGTCAATAAATTTATAACGCACTTCTCTTACAACATAGAACACGAGGTATCTATGCTAGATCTATGCAACACCAAACAAAAGAGTGGTGAGCCATTCGCCACCTTCTTACAACGATGGAGACAGCTAGCTAGTAAGTGTTCTTATGATATACCTAAGAAGCAACTATTGGAAATGTTTGTCCACAATTTGAATACTGATCTTAGTTATCAAATTCAGATACAATGCCCTACATCATTCTCAAAAGTCATCGAAATGGGCTTATTCATCGAAAAGGCTATGATCACTAAAGGAGCTATCAAGCTATACAAGGACACGCCCAATTCCAATTACACAACGGATAAATCAAAGTTTTGGACCAAGAACAAGAATGTGGTCAACGATGGGGTAGTTGACGCCAAGGCGGCAGCTCCTAAACAATAACCCATATTCACTCTTAAGGGAGACACAAACAATGGTGCACTCAACAAACCACCCTCTCGAGAGCCTAGACCTTGGTTCAATTCAAATCCAAGGAGAAAATTCACACCGTTGGGTGAGTCTCAAGAATCTGCACTAAGGAAGTTGTTGGCTAACAACGAAATTTCTCTACCGCCAACAAGTGATTATGAGCCTATAGTCAAACCTCCATATTGGAAGGACACAGACTATTGTGAATACCATCGAGGAAGGGGGCATACAACTAACAACTGCATCTGCCTCAAAAATGTCATACAGGATATACTGGATCAGAATCAAGGAGGAACACAACAGCATACCTCCAATGAAACTCATGTGGCCTACAGGGATCTACTTCTAAATCATAACAGGCCATATAACAACCACAACAACAACAACAACAACAACAGTAATGACAACAACAATAATCGCAACCGGCCAAATCAAAACAACGGGATGAGTAATGCTAACTATGCAAGTGTTCCATTTGATTACACCATAAACTGCATTTCTGAGCATATTCCACAGGTCAATGTCATCTCACCCAACCAACAACCAGGACCTAACCAAACTGGTTGTAGTATAATTACCCGCAGTGGTAAAGTCACACTCAATACCGTTCCTCCAAGGTCGTCACCATCTCCATCCACCTTCTGTCAGTACAATGTCATCGACCAGTTATAGAAAACTCCGGCTCACATTTCCATATTGGAGCTATTGCGTCTATCTCCTTCTCATAAGGAGATTCTTGAGAAATCCTTAGTGGAAACCACTGTCCCCACTAACCTGGCTCAAGAGAAGTTCTAGACCATGGTAGGCAATCTGACATCCTCCAATTCCATATCGTTTACTGAGCAAGATGACCTTTTTGTATCTCAACCCCACAACACCCCTCTACACATTGTTGTATTCATACACAAGCACCGCATCAAGAGGGTTCTCATTGATGGGGGTGTCGGTTTAAATATTTGCACATTGAAGCTAGTCCTTGCACTGGGGTTCTCCGAACAAGCAGTTGATCCAAGAAGGAAAATTACCATTAAGGCATATGACGAGGAAGAAAGAACCACAAAAGGAACGGTTGTCCTACCCATTCAAGTGGGATTGGTAATTAAAGATGTGGTGTGCCAAGTCCTTGATTAGGAGCTTGCTTATAATATTCTACTAGGGAGACCATGGATCCACACCATGAAGGCTGTACCCTCAACCTATCATCAATGCATTAAGTTCCTGCACAACGGCAAGCAGGTCACCATTCAAGGCTACCCCGACCCCTACCAGCACTGCAATTCTTTCCGTGCAAAACCCGAATGTGTCATACCCAACAACAGAGCCTACATTTCCCCTACCCTGCAACAGGACCATACTGCTGAAGCTTCCTCCTCAAGACCCAAACCACTGAAACTTACCATAAAAGAAAGTGGCATGGGGGAATACTCCATTGAGCACAGCCTCAACCTTGCCAAGATGCCTCTGTCTCCTCGCTCTTTTGGCCAACCCAAACATCCACCCAAACATTTTCCAATGCCATCTGCTCCTCCTGTAGCTCCCGCAAATCCCTTTGTAAAATGGGGGACCTTATCTGATGAAACAGAGGAGCGAGATCTCCTGCAATGGCTTTATGCTGAAGAAGAAAACACACCCCAAGAACCGCCTAGACTCCCTACAGAACTCTATGGGCGGAGTGAGACTATTTTGCATAGGATGGGGTATGAAGGACAAGGCCCCATAGGCCTCAGAAAAGAAGGAATCATTGAACCTATACAACCTTCTTCATCCTCTTTGGCTAGAAACACAAGTGGCCTAGGATACAAAGGCAAAGGTAAAGCCAAGGAAAATGCCTGCCTTGTGGAGACAATCCAAACACTCCAAGTGGACAGTGACACAGATTCTAATGATTCAAATGAGTATGAGTGGGATGAGCTAACAGAGCACTCCTACAATGACAAAGAGGTTGACACCATCCAAACTCTTAGCCCCTACCATGAGGGACAAATGCAATAGGACAGACCACTAGAGTCTGATTTGCGCACCCCTGAGATTATGACTTTCGAGGAAAGTTTAGATTCCATTGCGATAAACAACTTGGAGGAAAGTACCACCCAGAACACTACCCCCGCCAATGCTCCTAACATTTCCATTCACACCATCAATGAATCAGGTCTCTCATCCGACTCCCTTCCCCTCTTACACCCTGAGCTTATTGACTGGGATCTGCAAGGAACCCCCCAATTAGATATGTTCCAGAACGATGATGCTTACATTGATTATATGGAACTTAGGGACCACTTGCCAAAAGGAGATCATAAAGCTGGTTTTGCTATCGAACTGAATACTGTGGCTTACTTCAGGGAGGGTGCCAAGCCTTCCAGTCACAAAAATATCAAGATCAAAAGTGGATCTGACAGTGAAAACCGCCTTGCGGCAGTGTCAGATCATAAAACAGTAAAAAGAAAGGACGCATCTGACGGTGAAAACCCAACTGTGGCACCTAACAATGGAATGCTTGACACTCTCCCTAGTGATATGTACCAGGAAAGGTCACAGATTGTGGTAGAGCCGACAGAGCCTGTGAATATTGAAACCGAAGAGCAGCCCAAGATTATCCACTTTGCCAAATCTCTCACACCACCAGAGAAAACCAGGTTTGTACCATTCTTTAAGAAGAAGAGAGGCAACTTTGCTTGGTCATATGCAGACATGCCAGGTTTGGACCCAAACCTGATTCTACATCATTTGTCATTGGATCCAAGGGTAAAACCTGTAAAGCAGAAGCTAAGAAAAATGCATCCTCACATAGCCCTTTTGGTCAAAGAAGAACTCAAGAAATTGTTAGATGTGGGGTTCATTAGAGCCATAGATTACCCAGAATGGATATCTAATATTGTGCCAGTGTCTAAACCAGATGGTAGGGTTCGACTATGCAATGATTTTCGAGACTTAAACAAAGCATGCCACAAGGATGACTTTCCATTGCCAAACATCGATATCATAGTCAACCTAACTGCGGGACATACAATGCTATCACTCATGGACGGATTCTCAGGGTATAATCAAATCAAAATAGCACCAGAGGATCAACACAAAACAGCTTTCACTTGCCCATGGGGTACCTTTTGCTGGAATGTCATGCCTTTTGGGCTGAAAAACGCAGGTGCTACATATCAGCGAGCCATGACAACTATATTCCATGACATGATGCATGTAACTATGGAGGACTATGTTGACGATATCTTGGCAAAATCTCTCACAAGGAACTCACACCTGGACATATTAGAAAAAGTCTTTCAGAGATTGGACCAATTCCAAGTCAAACTAAACTCGAAGAAATGTGTGTTTGGGGTAACTTCAGGCAAGCTGCTAGGCTTCATCGTGTCAGCAAATGGAATAGAAGTAGACCCTGCCAAGGTCAAAGCTATAATGGACATGCCACCGCCCAAGACTCTAACTCAGTTGAGATCCCTATAGGGCAAGCTGCAGGCCATCCGCCGGTTCATCTCACAGCTGGCAGACAAGTGCCAACCTTTCAGCCACCTCCTACATAAGAACATTCCATTTAAATGGGATGAGCGGTGCGAAGAGGCATTCAACAAGCTAAAGGAGTACCTTATGAATCCTCCCATACTCATGCCTCCGATCCAAGGAAAACCTTTAATTCTCTACATATCTGCTACACCCACTACTCTTGGGGCTCTTCTAGCACAACAAGACTACGAGAACAAGGAGAGAGCTGTATACTACATCAGTCGAACCTTAGTGGGCTACGAGTTGCAATACTCACAGGTAGAACAATCATGCCTTGTGGTGGTTTTTGCTTCACAAAAACTCTAAAATTACATGTTGGCACATCCTGTCAAACTCATTGCCAAGATCGACCCACTGAAATATCTTCTCAGCAAAGCAGCTCTCACAGGTTGACTAGCAAAATGGGTTATGCTTCTTAGTGAATATGATATAGAATATGTGGACAGAAAAGCCATCAAAGGACAAATCATCGCTGACCAACTGGCCGAGGCACCATTACAAGACACTTCACCAATGCAGTTTGAGTTTCCCGATGAGTCTTTATTCACTCTGTCAACATCTCCTTGGAAACTCTACTTTGACGGATCTTACACCAACCATGGATCGGGGGCAGGTATCCTATTTATCACTCCCCAAGGTGACACAATTCTGAAGTCCTATCCTTTGTTATTTCCATGCACCAATAACATAGCGGAGTATGAAGCCTTGGTGATTGGTCTTAAAATGGCAACTGGTGGAAAATCCAAGAACTACATGTCTACGGTGATTCTCAGCTTATCATAAATCAGGTCAACGATGAGTATCAAACCAAGGATGAGAAGCTCATCCCATATAAACGAATGGTCAATGACCTCAAAGAACACTTTGGGACCATCTCCTTTGAACAAATACCCAGGATAGAGAACAAAGCAGCAGATGCAATGGCTACCATAGCCTCTCTTCTAGAAATACCTGAATATGAGTCACGGTATGAGTTCTTAGTGGAAACCATTCGGCAACCGGCTTATGATCTCCTTGAAACCCATTCCATTTGTTTCCTAGTCGAATCTAATTCACCTTGGTATGGTAAGACTTACACTTACCTCAAGGACAATATTCTCCCACCGGACCTCTCTTCCAACCAAAAATGAACTTTCATCCGACAAGCCTCTCATTACACCATCATAGCCGATACCCTTTACCGACATGGTCTAGATGGTACTTTGCTCCATTGTTTGGAACAAGAAGAATCCATAGCTGCCTTGCAAGACGTACATGAAGGGATATGCGGAACACACTCCAGCGACCCTTCCTTAGCTAAGAAACTCATGTGTTTGGGTTATTACTAGGTAAATATGGAAATGGATTCATATCAGTTTGTCAAAAAGTGCAAACAGTGCCAAATACATGGGAACCTGATCCACGCACCTACTCAAGAATTGAGACCTTTAACGACACCCTGGCCCTTTTGCCAGTGGGGACTTGACCTTGTGGGAAAGATTCATCCACCCTCTTCCAATGGCCACAAATTCATCATAACCGCCACTGAATATTTCACAAAGTGGATTGAGGCCATTCCCCTAACCACTGTCACAGGAAAGCAAATTTCCTCTTTCATTCTGAATTACATTATCTGCAGATATGGCATCCCTTCATCCATCATAACGGATAATGGAAGACCATTCAAAAATTAGGATTTCCAGGAACTCTGTGAGCGTTTCAAAATCCAACATCGTTTCTCCACTCCATACTACCCCCAAGGTAACGGCCAAGCTGAGGCATCGAATAAAACCATTCTGAAAATCCTAAAGAAGACTGTCAATGAGGCTGGCCATGATTGGCATGTCCAACTCAAGCCCGCTCTGTGGGCCTACAGAACCAGTATACGCACTCCCACAGGTGCTACACCCTACGCCCTTGTCTATGGTTCAGAAGCCATCCTCCCCATTGAGGTTGAACTACCATCCCTCAGGGTGTCATTGAAAGGTCTCATATCAGACAAAGAATACAGAGTCTCTAGGTTATAAGAACTAGAGCTGCTGGAAGGAAGGCGCCAGAAAGCCTTCGATCATCTTAAAGCCTATCAACAGATGATGTCAAGAAGCTATAACCACAAGGTTCGCCCAAGATGCTTCAAGGTTGGGGACCTTGTCCTCAAAGAGAATCCTCGCAATCAACAAGATAGGGAAAAGAAAGGTAAGTTTGAGCCTAACTGGCTTGGGCCCTATGTGATTAGAGCTACTTACGGATCAGGGGTGTATCAGTTGGCCACATCAGAGGGTGAGTTGTTCGATGATCCAATCAACAGCATGCACCTTCGTCGGTTCTATACCTAGGAGAACCCCAATGCAAGGGGGCACAATAAAATCAAAGAATCAAAAAATCAAAAAAGTTGAAAAAAGAAAATACAACAAAAATTAGAAAAAATAGAAAGCATACAAAAAAATCATCCTTTGGTGAAAACCTGGCAAACAGGTGCCTTGGATAGGTATCATGATGAAAACCTGGCAAACAGGCGTCATGTTTACTTTCTAGCTTCTCGTGCAAATAAAAGCAAGTGATGAGAACCTGGCAAACAGGCATTACTTGTGATAAACCACCTTCTCCATCTTTGGGAATCCAATCACCTTGCATCCATTCTTTCTCCATTTGCCCCATTCGACCCATATCTATCCCACAAATAAACACTTGACAATTACCTATCATGGCTTGATACTCTCCTTGTGGCCTTGTCAACCAAGGTTTTGTCCCATACCGTTTCCTCAATGTGAGCCTAACATAGGGTCTCTTGTCAGTGTCCATGGTCAAAGTCCGTGAACTACGCTGCCTCTGTGTTGTCATGTAGGCAAGGCCATTATGCTAATGCGCCCCCGAGGCTTCCATTTATTCCGTGGTCCCATTCATCCCCTTTCTTGTCTTCATTCTTGTCGTCTTTCTTCTAGTCCATCCATGGTCCATTAGGGTTTACCCTGAACTACGTTGCCTCTGCGTCGTCACGTAGGCAAGGCTATTTAGCAATGAGCCCTCGAGGCACTAGGTCAGTCCCTTAGGGTCCGTCTCCCCAATAAAGATTGTGCAATCTTCTCACCAAGCAAGCAAATGCAAGCAGAACCCTCGCCTCAAGTAGAAATCTTGACTGCGAGCATCTTAACCTATCCAATGCAAAGCAAATACCCAAGGTCTTCTAAATGATTTTATGCACATTAAGGCAAGAACTAAACACATATCAACACAAATATGCTTTGTAGATCAGAAACATGGTTAACAGTTTGATTCCTGATTTTTGCTATCATACCTTCCTATGCTACTCGAGGCTGCCAAAAGCTAGAGATGCTATGATGGGGGCATAATTATTTTCTTTGTTTGCTATTTGTGGATTGAACTTTAGTAATGTGAAGCCTTGTCTAAGGACATGATTGGCAAAACATTATCAACTCAACTTAGCATCTCAAATTGATCAAAACAGCACACTACATCTCTTGACTAGATTCCTGCAATCTCAGAGATAGCTCATCGATTACCGCATCAAACAGGACGCTAATCGAATCAATTTGGCTAAGTAATTTGCTATCCCATGCAAATGCACCACTACAGGTGGTAAAAGCGCCGTTTCTTGATATATGCGCCGCTAAAATCAGCAGATGCGCCACTAAACACCGATGCGCCGCTACTATGCGCATATGCGCAGATTCAACGCATGCGCCGAAACATTCGGCATATGCGCCACCATATTATGGAAGCGCCACTACATTCAGCATATGCACGGCTTTTGCAGATGTGCCGCTACTTTCGACATATGCGCCGCTTAAATACACATGCGCCGCCTATTTACAAAAGCGCAACTACAATGCACGTATGTGCCAATTTCATGCATGTGCCACAGAAATTGGCATATGCGCCGCAAAACGACAAAAGCGCTGCTTCGCGCAGCATATGCGCCGTTCTGCATTTCGGTGCATATGTTTGACCTATTTTCTACATGCATTTATGACACCCAAAATTGACCCCAGGAGAAATTTTTCGAAGCACATACCGGGGGTCCTGCCTCTGCTGGCCGCCTGAATCGACGGACTCGCTCGAATCGATGCTCCTCGCGTGGAATGTCTGCTGCTCTGGCTGCCATGCTGCTCCAAGTTTGCTCTAAGCTCTCTCAATCCAATCCAGATCAAACAAGTGTACAAATGACTATTTTTGTGGACCCAGCTCCTATTTATAGCCTCCAAACCCTAATTCTGGCTAGGTGATGACTGTGACTACTTCTCATGCCCTTTTTTCCTCCAGTTTTCTTCCTGTTTCCCTGAAACATGTCCGTTTTCTTCCAACCTATCCTAACCCCTTCGTCTTCATGAGATTGTCCGTCTCTGATTCTTTTGCCCTTTTCCCGTCCAATCTCCCGAGGGGGCATCCTACGTCAGTAAACCTGTACCAGGGACAAACTGGGGCATGTATCACTATCAGACTATTGACTTCTTTGAAGCAACGCTATAAATAGCATTGCATCAAAGAGGGGCAAAATGTATACGCCTAAAAATGACACAATTTATCCTAAATAAATATTCTAAATATTTATTCCATTCTTCTATTAATTAAATAAATATTCCAAATTTATTTAATCGATTCACTGCTCCATAATTAAATAAATTCAATTTATTTAATTAAAATTCTTCTAAATGTCCTACACAATTAAATAATCATAAATTATTTAATTAATCCAAATTCCTCTATCCTAAGTTCTAAATTCAAAAATCCACCTCACCTTTACACCTCACCTTTTCCACCTCACCTTGTCCACCTCATTAGGTTGCACATGTAATTAAATATATTTAATATTTAATTACCTTATTTTCCCTCACCCACATGGCCTATTTCTTCTCAAATCAGAGGCTAGTTAACTAATCAATCAAAAGTGTTAACTAACCTGTCAATTGAGTCAATCCCTCAATCAATTCAGTTAGTTCCATAATCCACTCTTCTAACTGATCAATCAAGTCTGTTAACTGTTCAGTCAATGGAGTTAACTCTCCAATCAATTTTGTCACATCCCCTCTTTCATGATGGAGCTGGGACACTTGTCACATTTCTACTGGTTGCACATTCCTCAACCATCCTCAGCCGTTGATCTTCATATCTCCTCTCAACCGTTGATTCCCATTCTTCCAAGTCTATAAATGAAACCTCATTCTTCCATTCTAATCATCTAGGCTTTTGACATCGTTACTCTGCAGAAATATCACCAGCGCACCTTTGGTACCCTTTTACCATCCACAAGCTTGAGATCACATACTTGCCTTGGAGCTCATCTTCATTGCATATTACAACAACCATTTACCATCGACTTCCTCGAACACAGCTTAAAAGAGTGCACTCTCTGAGGGCTCACTTCATCTGCCAAAGGACGATTGTAATAGGCAAACAACAGAAGCATCAATTTCAGGGAAGGTTTGCTTTGTGTTATTCATTGCTATTTTCGTTTAATCTTTCTTGTTATCTTCTATTCTGTTGATGTTTGGATCTTACATTATTCATTTGATTGATCTACGTTTTACCCTTACAACAGCTATATTATCCTATTTCTTTATGTTGATGACATGCTTGTTCCTAGGTCTAAAATGCAGCATATTAATGAACTTAAGCAGAAATTAGAAAATTCATTTGCTATGAAGGATTTGGGTGCAACAAAACAAATCCTTGGTATGAGGATCACATGGGACAGGACAAATAGAAAATTATTTTTGTCTCAAAGTGAGTATGTAGAGAAGGTGTTGAAAAGGTTTAACATGCAGAATGTATAAGTAGTTAGTACACCTTTGCCTAGTCATTTTAAGTTGACTAAGGAAATGTGTCCAAAGACACAAGAGGAGGAAGACGAAATGTCTAAGATACCATATGCATCAACAATTGGCAGCTTGATGTATTCAATCGTATGCACAAGGCCAGATATTGCACATGCAGTGGGAGTTGTGAGCAGGTATATGAGCAATCCGGGAATGGAACATTGGAATGTGGTAAAATAGATTCTCTGATATTTGAGAGGTACTACTTTAAAGAAACTATGTTTTGGAGGAACAAACTTTGCTCTAAAAGGATATGTTGACTATGATCTAGCTGGTGATATTAATAGCAGGAGGAGTACTACAGGGTATGTTTTTACTGTAGGAGGTACTATAGTCAGTTGGATTTCAAGACTGCAAAAGGTTGTTGCACTTTCAACCACTGAAGCTGAGCATGTTGTTGCTACGGAAGCTAGCAAGGAGATGATTTGGTTACAATGTTTTTCTGGAGGAATTGGGGAAATGACAAGAATATAGCCCTTTGTACACTGATAGCCAAAGTGCCATTCATCTTGCTAATAAATCAGCTCTACATTCAAAAACTAAGCATAGATAGCTCAGATACCACTTCATTTGGTCAGTTTTGGAGGATGGGCAGTTGAAGCTAGAGAAAATTCACACAAGTCAGAATCCTGCAGATATGTTCACAAAGGCAGTTACACGGGAGAAACTGATTTCCTCATCAATTTTTGTTGGCCTTCACGGCTGATAATGGTGGATATAAGAAACCAGCTAGGCTTGTAATCCAGTGGGAGCTGCAAGTGCAACGGTGTCGTCTAGGATCAGTCTCCAAGTGGGAGATTGTTTGGTGTGGAGCTTGATCAATCTCCAAGTGGGAGATTGTTGGCATGTGGTGACTGATCATGCAAGTACTATACACAAGTTGTGGATTCCCTCTTTTTTGCATGATCGGAGTCGGTTGTTAATTTTTTGTTAACTAACAAAAGAAAAACAACATTGCAAAACCCTAATTCTAGAAGCTTCCAAAAAGCTTGTTATAACCGGCTAGGATGTATGTTACAACTATGTATTTGTGAGATTGTAATCTATTCTGCACTGGATAATAAAATCATTGGATGGCTGAGTTTCTGTGGATGTAGCCCATATTGGGTGAACCACATTAAATTTCTATGTTGATCTCTTTTGTGTTATTCCTCATTGTTATATTTGGGTAATTTAATCTGCATAAAATTGTTAGTGTTTATTGCTTTGATTTGCCTGAACCCTAACAAACTTGTACCTCAGGAGTAATATCTCTCATCTTTTCTCTAGCCTGTTTACCTTTGTACTCATACAAAAAGGTTTTGAATTTAGGGGTTTTGATAAAATCATCATCTAAATTTTTTTTTTTACTTGCCATGTGTCTTATATCTTCTGATAACTCATCAAGGGCTTCCATTTTGACCATTTCTCTATCCATAGGAGGTTCATATTCTTCAATTACAGGCTTGAAGCTATGCACATCTTCATCTCTTATATCAAATTCTTCATTCCTTGTATCATTGTTATCAAGAGAGAAACTGATGTCTGGCATAGGTTGAGGGGAAATACAGCCCAGGGGTACCTCACACTTAGCTTGTGTCTCCTTGATATTTTTTCTCTTCTCTCAAAAACATGAGGAGGAACATTCATAGTTAATTCTGATTCATGTGTAACTAACATGTCCAACCTTTCAATAGGATTATCAACATTCAGAAAGACTCATGTATAAGTGGGGTTTTTAGCTACCCTCCAAGCCTCAAGCAACATTATTTTATGATACAAATATCTTCTTTCAACTACAATGTTTTCATCAACATTTCTGATCAAATCTGTTGATATGCACTAGACAACTGAGAGAGGGGGGAGTGAATCAGCTGTCTCAAAAACTTAAACACTTTCTGCAATTAAACATTAATCACTTATCCACAATTATTATGATTTAACAATGAATGCATGAAATTAAAAACTTAACCACAGATACACCATCAAACACAAGAGACACTAGATTTTAAGTGAAAAACCCCAAGGTAAGGAAAAACCATGGAGATGATTAACTCTAAATATATATTGCAATCTTGAAATAATGATGTCCAGGCTTGGTCACTCGATGGACCTAAACATACTAGCTCACTGCCATGAAGAACAACTAGGTCTAGTAGGTTCACTGCCTCAACCCTAAACCTAGCAAGATTAGAATAAGGGTTGTTAAATCCTGAGGGCTGTTAAACCCTACTGGCGACTCACTACCATGATCAACACCTTTTTATATTTATGATTGAAGTACAATAATTCCTCTGCTCTGCTCTGTCTCTGTTCTACTCTTCCTCTTCTCTACCTTGCCTCTTCTCTGCTCTGCCTTTTAGACCTTTCTTATTATCTTTCTATTTTCACTCAAGGACACCTTTTCCATGACTCAACTACAAGTATTTATACACTTTAATAACCTTGGAATGATCATCAAGGTCGGCATTAAAATCATCAATCATTAGAGCAATCTCCAAGGTCGGAATTACAAATATTTACAAAATAGGTCTTGACCTATTACAACATTATGCAAAGGGGATGAAGTAAAAGTGTACGCAGATCATACCCCAACTTAGCTAGGACTCAAACATGATCTTCCATGCTTCAACACACTTCCATGATCTTCAAGAGATCTCTGCAATTACTGGAGTTAACCAAGTCAGCTAAGACTAGTTACATGCTACATTATCTGGGAACAATCTTCAAATACAATCTCAATTCCTTAATGTGAACAAAAGTCTAGATAGGAACATGATCAAGAGACATCCACAAGCACATTATAATCATCAGGAGCAACCATACAACCTTTAACCACTTTACCCATAAGAAGCTTCACACCGGAACACATGAACTTCACTGTCTTCAACTGTCATGAAGGAAAGATAGCTCGCAGACCACCAAACCATGAACCATTGCAATTGTAGGCACTTATCATCATCCCAAACTTCCCTGTAGAACCAAAAAGAAAAATACTTCAATGTAGATGAATGTAGAGAAAAATACTTTCTTCCTGTCCCATCTGAACTTACAGAAAAAGTAGGTTTCACTCTGGTGAACACAACACACTCAGATCTTCATATGGATGGCTCAAACCTAGAATGTAGCATCCTTAGACATACCTATAACTTACTTCCAATCCATAGACCATGATCTACAAGCAGCAATAAATGCAGAGTAGTTTACCAGACTGTTCTTCAGCATACAACTCACTATCTGTACTACACTTCACTGTAACTCACTTGTTTCTTCTGGAGAGGCTAATTTTCTCAATATCCTCAACATACAAAGCTTCTAAATAGATAATAGAATAAGATACAGTTGAAAACAATGAAAAAAAGATATGTTGACATCAATGACAACACTGATTAGGCATATACTTGCAACAATCTTCCCCTTTGTCATTGATGACAACATATGATGTGAAAAACTTGCAACAACCATCAAGATAAGATACTCCCCTTTTCTCTTTACACACATGCACTCTTTCTTTCTCCAAGATTCTCCCCCTTTCTCTTTACACATCTATACTTTTTATCTAAGTTTTTCACATGACTTCTCTCCCCCTTTGACATCAATGGCAAATGGCACATACTTGCACTCTTCTGCTCTAGTCCAATCTGAATTCTCTAACTACTCACCCTAAGAAGTAGCCCTAAAAAGCATCAATCTAGATCTCTAAGCACCTCTAGACTGATGCACTATTATGCATCTTAGTTTAGAGTAGGAGGGGTGATAACCCCTAACTTTTCTTTGAGATACTCAAAAGTATCCTTAGGCAGAGGCTTGGTGAAAATGTCTACAATCTAATCTTTTGTAGAAACATACTCCAACTTGACTTCATTCTCTATCACCTTTTCTCTCAGAAAATGATACCTAATGGATATGTGCTTTGTCCTTGAATGCATAACTAGATTCTTTGATATGTTTATGGCACTTGTGTTGTCACAAAAGATTGCAATTGGATCCTCATACACAACTCTAGTGTCCTTCAAAGTCTACTTCATCCATAACACTTGAGTGCAACTACATGTTATTGCAATGTATTTTGCTTCTGTAGTAGACAAGGATATTGAATCCTATTTCTTGCTCAACCAAGATACTAACCTTTTTCCCAAGAAGAATGCACCTCCACTTGTACTTTTTCTGTCATCCACATCTTTGACCCAATCTACATCAGTATATGCACTGAGAGTAAAGTCACTATCCTTAGGGTACCACAAACCATAATCCATTATACCTTTTATATATCTCATTATTCTCTTGACTGCCAATACATGTGATTCCTTGGGTTCTGCTTGAAATCTTGCCACAAGACATACTACATGCATTATGTCAGGTCTAGTTTGAGTCAGATAAAGTAATCCTCCAATCATAGATCTGTACCTTTTTTGGTCTGCCATGGGTGAATTATCATCTTTACTCAACTTACAACCAATTATCATAGGTGTGCAAACTGGTTTAGAGTCTTCCATCCCAAATTTCTTTAACAACTCTTTCACATACTTAGACTGAGAAATGAAGATACCTTTACCTGATTGACTTATTTCTAGACCTAAAAAGAAGTTCATCTCTCCAAACATGGACATTTCAAATTCACTTTGCATTTCTCCAGCAAAAACTGAGCACATATCTTTATTGCCTCCAAAAATAATATCATCAACAAAAACTACAACAATTAAGATTTGTTCATCATTGATCTTGAAGTAGAGATTGTTGTTTGTAGTACCTTTACTAAACCCTATATGTATCAAATACCTATCCAACTATGCATACCATGCCCTGGGGGCTTGTTTTAATCCGTACAAATATTTCTTCAATCTGCATACCATGTCACCCTGATCTGATGACTGAAATCCTTCCGGTTGTTCAATATAGACTTCTTCTTGCAACTCTCCATTTAAGAAAGTAGACTTCACATCCATTTGGTAAACCTTGAAACCTTTGTATGTTGCAAAAGCCAAAAACATCTTTATTGATTCAATCCTTGCCACTAGAGCAAAAGTTTCTTCAAAGTCTATTCCCTCAACTTGAGCGTATCCTTTGCATACCAACCTTGCTTTGTTTCTTACCACTTCACCATTCTCATTCATCTTGTTTCTGAAGACCCACTTTTTGTCAATTATATTCTTATCTGCTGGTCTAGGAACAAGATCCCAAGTTTGATTCTTCTCTATTTGCATCAATTCCTCTTCCATAGCCTTTGCCCAATTCTCATCTTTGCAAGCCTCATCCACAATTTTAGGTTCAATCTTAGAAATCAGACAGAAATTTACTTGTTCCTCTGCAGCTTTTCTTCTGGTTAAAATCACTTTGCTCTTATCTCCTATGATTTGATCTTCAGAATGACTGAGTCTTACATACCTTAGAGTTTTAGTAGCACTTACTGGAGCTTTCTTTTCTTCATCTGAGCTGTCTTCATGCTGCACCACTTCTAAAACATCCTGATCATCTGACTCATATCCACTTAATTCTGAAGATCTTTCCTTACATTCGTCAACTTTAACATTTGTACTTTCAATGATCTTATTCAACCTCTTATTATAACATTGGTAGGCCTTGCTCTTGGTGGAGTAACCAAGGAAGATTCCTTCATCACATTTAGCTTCAAACTTGCCTAGATCTTCTTCTCTTTTGATATAACATTTTCTACGAAAAACTTTGAAATATTTCACAGTAGGAACTTTACCATGCCACAACTCATAAGAAATCTTAGAACTGTTACCTTTTACTTGGACTATGTTTAGAATGTATACAACAGTGTGAATTGCCTCTCTCCAATATGCTTCTGGAAGATCAGCTTCCTTCATCATGGTTCTAGCAGCTTCTTGAATTGTTCTTTTTTTCCTTTCAACAACTCCATTTTGTTGTGGAGTTCTAGGTGCAGATAGCTATCTCTTTATTCCATGTTCTTCACAAAATAAATTGAATTCATTTGATGTGAACTCTCCTCCTCTATCAAACCTCAAGCATTTGATTTTCAAATCCATCTCATTTTCAACCATTACCTTAAATGCCTTGAACTTGTCTAGAGCTTCAGCTTTTTTCTCTCAAAAAGGTGACCCAAGTCATTCTAGAATAATCATCAATAAGCAACATGAAATACCTGTCTCCTTGCAAACTTCTTACTCTGGTAGGTCCACACAAATCTGTATGCACTAGCTTAAGTAGTCCTCTGACTTATTGGTCCTTGCTTTTGAAACTTGTTCTTGTCTGTTTCCCAAATTGACACTCCTTGCAAATAGGATTAGCAGGCTTCACAAGCTTAGGCAGATCTCTAACAGCCTCTGCAGTACTTATCTTCATAATATTATCAAAATTTATGTGACACAACCTTCTATGCCATAACCAACTCTCATCAGTCTGAGTCAACAAGCAATAGTTATCAATTCCTTTCAAGTGATAGATATTACCTTTGGTCTTCTTACCAGTTGCAATGATTGTTCTAGAGCTTTCTCTAATCTTTCATCCATTGTCCTTAAAGCTTAAATCATATCCCTTGTCACACATCTGACCCACACTCAAAAGATCATGCTTTAATCCTTTCACATACAAGACATCTTCAATATTATGCTTGCCATCAAAAGAAATAGATTCTTTTCCACAAATCTTACCAACTGTATCATCTCCAAACCTAACCAATCCACCATCATATCTTTCCAAACTCACAAACTTACTTTTGTCAACAATCATGTGGTTAGAGAAACCACTATCAATAACCCATTTATCCTTGTCCTTAATGACCTAAGCACCCAAAGCACTTTCCATTGGTTTTTATTCCTTCACATAGCTAGTAGAATTAGTAGACATGGGATCTTCCTTAATAGCAATAAACAAGCATTCATTTCCAGAGGTACTAGCATTGTCTGGTTCACCATTATCTGATACTCCATCATCATCAAAATCTTCAACCTAATAACACTTCTTTTGAATCCTAGGCCTGTTCTCATATCTTTTTCTATTTCTTTCAATTCTTTCAGGATATCTAGAAGCAAAATGATCTACTTTTCCACAGGAAAAACATTTGAAAGGTAATTTGCCTTTATACTTACTGGATCCTCTTTACAGTCTGTCAACAAAGTTGGCTTCAATTTCATCAAACTCATCATTAGATTCTACCTTGTACTTGTTTGATCTGGAAGTTCTTCCAAGAGTACTAGCTTTGAAGGTCATCTCAACTTTCGGCAAAGCATCGCCAAACTCTGTCATTTCAAAGGCAGTAAGCTTACCATACAGTTGATCCCTGTTAACCTTTCTTACCTGCATGAATTCTTTAATTGTAGCTACCTTGTGATAGTAGGACTTGGGCAGAGATCTTTCATCACAATTTCCTTATCGTCAAGAGTTCCCCCCATAGCTTTTATCGCTGTGACAATTTCATCAACTCTTTGCATAAAGGATGAATGTTTTCATCTTCATTCATCTTCAAAATTTCATATTTCACTTTCAGACTTTGTAACTTGACTTTCTTCACAGAATCATCTCCTTCATATAGATTTTCCAACTTTTCCCATACCTCATTTGTAGTTTCAAGATCCACAACTTTCTTCAGTATTGAGTCAGTTAATGAGCTTAGTAGAGCATCTTTTGCCTTGACATCCATCTCATATTCTTTGATTTCATCTTCAGTCGTTAGACCATTTTGAGGCATGGTGTATTTTATTTCTGTAGCTTTCCATACTTTGTAACCAAGACTAAGAAGATGACTTTTCATCTGAGCCTTCTAGAGACCATAATTCGTTCCATCAAACTGCGGTGCTTCCTTCTTGTAAGACATTTTGGATCTTCCTCAAGTTGTTAAACTTCCTTCAGACCAACTTGGCTCTGATACCAATTGTTGATATGCACTGGACAACTGAGAGGGGGAGTGAATTAGTTGTCTCAAAAACTTAAACACTTTCTGCAATTAAACATTAATCACTTATCCACAATTATTATGATTTAACAATGAATGCATGGAATCAAAAATTTAACCACAGATACACCATCAAACACAAGAGACACCAAATTTTATGTGGAAAACCCCATGGTGGGGAAAAACCATTGAGAGGATTAACTCTCAATATATATTGCAATCTTGAAATAATGATGTTCAAGCTTGGTCACTCCATGGGCCTAAACATACTGGCTCACTGCCATGAAGAAGAACTAGGTCTAGCAGGCTCACTGCCTCAACCCTAAACCTAGCAAGATTACAATAAGGGTTGTTAAACCCTACTGGCAACTCACTGCCATGATCAACACCTTTTTATGGTTATGATTAAAGCACAATAATTCCTCTACTCTGCTCTGCCTTTTCTCTACTCTTCCTCTTCTCTGCCTTGCCTCTTCTCTGCTCTGCCTTTTGGACCTTTCTTATTATCTTTCCATTTTCACTCAAGGACACATTTTCCATGACTCAACTACAAGTATTTATACACTTCAACAACCTTGGAATGATCATCAAGGTCGGCATTGCAATCATCAACCATTGGAGCAATCTCCAAGGTTAGCATTACAAACATTTACAAAATAGGTCTTGACCTATTACAACATTATGCAAAGGGGATGAAGTAAAAGTGTACGTGGATCATGCCATGCCTTAGCTAGGACTCAAAAACAATCTTCCATGCTTCAACATGCTTCCATGATCTTCAAGGGATGTCCACAATTACTGGAGTTAACCAAGTCGGCTAAGACTGGTTACACACTACATTATCGGAAAACAATCTTCAAATACAATCTCAATTCCTTAACGTGGACCAAAGTCTAGATAGGAACATGATTGGGAGACATCCACAAGCATGTTATAATCATTAGGAGCAACCGCACAACCTTTAACCACTTTACCCATAAGAATCTTCACACCAGAACACATGAACTTCACTGTCTTCAATTGTCATGAAGGAAAGATAGCTTGTGGACCACCAAACCACAAACCATTGTAACTGTAGGCACTTATCATCATCCCAGACTTCCCTCTAGAACCATAGAGCAAAATACTTCAATGCGAAGGAATGCAGAGCAGAATACTTTCTCCCTGTCCCATCTGAACTTACAGAAAAAGTAGGTTTCACTCTAATGAACACAACTCACTCAGATCTTCATGTGGAGGGCTCAAACCCAACATGTAGCATCCTCAGACATACATCTAACTTACTTCCAATCCACAGACCAGGATATGCAAGCAACAAAAAATGTGGAGCATTTTACCGGACTGTTCTTCAACATACAACTCACTGTCTGTACTGCACTACACTTCACTGTAACTCACTTGTTTCTTCTGGAGAGGCTAATTTTCTCAATATCCTCAACATAAAAAGATTCTAAATAGGTAATAGAATAAGATACAGTTGACACTAATGACAACATAGATATGTTGACATTAATGACAACACTGATTAGGCACATACTTGCAACAAAATCATCATCAACACATAGCACATGGTGATATCTTTTCAAAATTTTACTTACTTTGACACTATTTATGAAGTGCTCAGGGTCAAAGTTTTCTCTTACATTTCTTGATGGCAATCTGAAATGTTCTAGTTTTTTATCAATTAATTGATATCCTTTCTCAATAAGAACTATAAAATCTCCAAAACATAGAGTACCAGGCATAAATGATTTCTTATTATGACTTTTAAGGTGCATAAAGTCAGAGTAAGCTAATTGCCTCACGATCTCTAAATAGGTAGACCTATCTAGATATGTTTTTGGTAACAAAAATGGTGGTCCTTCATACCCAAATACTCTTATCTTGGTGCAGTCATTATAAACATACTAGTCACCCCAATTGTGACTAAATTTTACATTTTCATTTTTGTCCTTTGGTCTTAGAAATTACTCTATTTATATTGACAGATTGTGATCATAGGGATGACCTAGCAATTTATACACAGGTTTTATAAAATATTCTTCAAAATAAAGGTAGTGGGATCTCTGACACCTACTATCCCATATAGCAGTCCACATCTGTATGAGTTTAATATCTCTATTTTAGTCCAAATCTCTTACTTTCAAACATTCATCCCACAGACACATGTTCTATCCCTCATACAAGATAAGATGCATGAGCAAAGAGTAATGTCTGAATTTACTATCCCCATTTTTTATAGAAACCAATACATTGTGAAGGTCATTGGCAAGGTACTCAGCATAGTCTAGATGCCATGCATCTTGTCTTTGCACATCTGCAATCAGGACCATTGGTGCAACTTCAATAAACAGAGAGGCTTCCAGACCAAGCAATTGAAATACATAATAATAGGTGTATTTGAAGTATTCCTCAAAAAATTCTATAGAATAAGGTGGATCCTCAACCCTTGAAAACACCCTGAGCCTATTTCCTTCATCTCGGGGCCTATGCAAAGGTAACCTCAATCTTTTGTAGTTATTACTCAGATTATAATACTCATTCAATAAGTCTGATTTTGAATTTCACATCAAAACTAGTATCCAACTAAAATACCATTGATATATAGTCTTTGGTGATAGGGATAAAACAAAACCCATCATTCAATTCAACTAGGTAGGTTTGTGGATATTATTTCTTGGCCACCACTTTCAACAATTCCACATTGACAAACACATTTGGCACTATAAGCTTTTCCAAGTTCAGTCTCTATGGATTGGAGATAGGTTTATGCCTATGCATTTTCCTATAATGATATAGAGAAAGATCATATACCCTCATTGGAGTCCATATGTCCCCTATTTGTTTGTATATATCCTCTAATTTTTTAGCTTGGGGATTCAACTGGGCATTTCTCCTAGATCTTTGTCCTAACCTTGGGCATTGATCTATCAAATCTTGGTTTAAGTGCCTTTCCTCTAGTTCCTATCTTTTTCCCTTAGGGTTTTCAGTCATATCTTACATGATATAAACTTATGCAAAAGAACCCTACTTCTATGAATGCAATTTGAACTAGTAAGCTATAAATTTTAGGCTTAGAATACTTACTTGGATATCTGCTCTGGTTCTTGAATTATGATTTTCGCTACACACTTCCCTTGCTCCTCATGTTTGCTTAATGGTTCAATCTTCTCATGATTTACCTCAATATACTTGGCTCTTTGCATTAATGGTTTTTCATGGCAACTCTCATGTCATCGAAGGGACATTTAATTTTTTGAATAAGGGCCGTTTAATCACCGCCAAACATGTATTATCATTATTCTATCGGGATGATCAACTTCGTCTATATGTCTTTGACAAATTTTTATTTTTTTATTATCTTTAGGATTTCAGAATGACCTTAGATGGTATCATACCGAAATCCCCTCTTATGAAAAGTCCCTTCGATATTCACTTATCTCTTCGATATCCCTTTGCTCAGTAGATGTCATTCGCCTTTTCGAAGGGACTAGAAATCACCTCTCTCTGATATCCTGAAGTCACCTCGAAATACCTTCAATGTTTCCTCTTTATTCATAAGCGCTGTCGGCTTATCATTGGGACTAAAAATTGTGTTACCCTGATACTTCAAAATCTTTTGAAGTGTTTTTATTTAATCTTTATGGGTGTTATCACTTTATCAGTGGGACACATTTGGGTGTCACACTGATATTCATCGGTCCCCTTGATATGCTTTTGATTGCTTAGGAATATCGAAGAGACCCCTAAATGAGTCATTCTGACCACCCTTAGTCTCCTTGATCTGTTAGTCTCTTTGATTTGTTAATTTATCCTGATATGCTGCCAAGTTGTGTATTTTCGTGCTTCTAATCTTTCAAATTATTGAGGAGACTCCAAAGTGAGTCTCCCTGATATGGTAGTTTCTCCCTGATATTTTCATATTTGTTTTATCGAAGAGACCTTAAGGGGAACTTAGTGGTATTAGAGTGCTTTTTTGATATGATTTTTATTTTTAGGGCTAAAGTGAAAAAATATGAATTGATTAGGGTTAAGAGTTTGGGTCAAAATGGATGTATTATTTTGAGTGGGGGAAATTCAAAATGGTATGTTGGAGATAATATGATGGAGGGAAATGAATTTTTTATAATTTTTTTGGGGTTAAAAATTTGTTCCAACAGTGGCTCTGGCTGGGGATGAATGGCCGTGAGGTCATTGCAAGAATTTAGAAGATACTCTCTGGGACGTAGACTAATGGTGGTGGGGAGGGGTGGGAAATGGAAATCCTAATCTACTGTGCATGGAAAAATAAAATTTGTCAAGAGAAGAAGTATTTCAGGAATTGTCCATGCACTGGCAATTCTTGTGCTTCACCACTCATATTCTACAAGTAATATGAGTCTTCACCACATTTACCAGTGATGATAAATGGACCTATCCATAGTGCCTCAAATTTACCATGTTTTCCTTTGTCCTGTCTTCTAGCATTCCACATGAGAACCATGCCATCCTCCTTGAATTTCCTTTCGTTAGCCCTTTTATCAAATAGATATTTCATCTATAATTGCATTTTTTTATTTTGTTCCTGAGCTTGGGCCCTCATTTCTTCCAATTCAGCCAATTGTTCCATTCTCTCTTCCATAGGTTCAGGAATGTCTATATCTTCTTGAAGAATAAATCTATAAACTGGCAAAAGATTATGTATAGGAAGCCTGGCTTGAGCACCATATACTAACTCAAATGGGGATTTTCTTGTAGACTTTTTTATATTAACCCTATCTACCCATTTTAATTTTGAATCCCATGCCTTCTTGTTATTTTCCAACATTCTCTTGATTGTTTTTAGGATGCTTTTGTTGCTTGCCTCTGCCTGCCCATTTGCCGGAGGATGATATGGGGAGGCATATGAAATTGTTATGCCATAGGATTCACAAAATGTTTTGAACTCATCTGATCTGAAACACATGCCATTATCTGTAATGAGTCTTATTGGAACTCCAAACCTAGTGATGACATTTTGTAATAGAAAATTAACCACCACCTTACTAGTGGTTTGTCTAGTTGGCATTGCTTCTATCCAATTTGTAAAATAATATGTTGCTTCCAAAATCCATTTATATGGGCCACCACTAGATCTTTTTGCAATTTCTCCTACAAAGTCAATTCCCCATTGATGAAATGGAGCTTCAACTTGCATTGGTCTTAATGTTAAGGCTCCTTGATAGTTCAATCTACCAGAGAACTTTTGACAGGCTTCACATTTTCTCACATATCTGTGGGCATCCTTAAAGACTTTAGGCCAGTAGTATCCTACTCTCATTATTTTATGAGTAGTGGTCTTTGCTGAGAAGTGTCCTCCACACACACCTTCATGCATTTCTTGTAACATCTTCTCATCTTGTGTTTTATCTAGGCATAACAACAAGATACCATCTCTATTTTTCCAATATAAATCTCCATCTATGAAAACATATTTTGATGCAATGAGCTTCAAGGTTCTTCTTTGATTGTCATTCAGGCCTTGGGGACATTTCATGTTTTTAAGATAATACATTATATTGGTGTACCAAGGTGTATGCTCAATGCTTGCAATAATGTTATCTTCTTCTTTTATGTTGCAAACTTGTGCAGCCTCCATATTAGATTCAGCCATCAACTTGGCCAAACCCTAACCTCTAACAAGCCTAGTGATTTGGATGTCGATGTTAAATTCTTGGATTCTATTGAACCATCTACATCTTCATCATGTGAGTTCATTTTGGGTAAAGACATCCTTTACTGCAACATTTGGTACATAGGATATCACATGGGCTCCAACCAAATAGGGCCTGAATGCCTTCACTGCTTTCACTAGGGCATAGGCTTGTTTCTTAGTAATGTCATAATTGAACTCTACCCCCTAAAGTGATTTACTAAAAAATGAGACGGGTTGTTCATACCCTTCATTATTCTTTTGTAATAGTACACCTACCACTATATGAAAGGATGCAAAAGAAAATATTTGGAATAGCTTATTAAAATCTAGGGATATTAATATAGGAGCTTCTTTAATAGATTTCTTAATGGATGTAAATGCATCAATGGCCTCTTTGGTCCAATCTATTTTTGCACACTTTTTCAACATTTTTGACACTGGCTTGACTATTTCTACAAAGGTTGATATGAATCTCCTGACAAAATTTATTTGTCCAAAAAAAGATTGAATGGCTTTTACACTTTTTGGAATAGGAATCTTATCAATAGCCTCTACCCTTTCAGGATCAATCCTTACACCATGCTTTGAGACTATGTGCCCTAGCAGTTTTCCTTCTATCACATCAAAAATGCATTTCTTTGGATTTAGGGAAATACCATATTCCAGTGCCCTAATGAAAATTTTCTCTAGGTGTAAACAATGATCTTCTACCCTTATAGAATATGTTGTAAGATCATCCTATAAACTACCATTGTTGTGTTAATTAAATCAGCAAAGGCTACATCCATGGACCTTTGAAATGTTGCCCGACATTTGTGAGGCCAAAAGGCATTCTCACATAGACATAGATACCCCATGGTGTTGTAAAAGCAGTTTTATACTGTTCTGATTCTTTAACCTTTACTTGTTTATACCCAGAGAAACCATCCATCATGGAGAACAATTCATATCCTGTCACTTGGTGTAACATTATCTCCATGTTTGGAAGGGGGTAGTTATCTTTTAGTGATGAGATGTTTAAATTTTTAAAATCTACACACAATCTTCTATCACCATTCTTTTTTCTTAGAGGTACCAGGTTTGATACCCATGAAGAGTGCCTAATTGGTTTGATAATACCTCCCTCTCTAAGCTTCATGAGTTCTTGCATCTTAGGTGCCAGTGTAGGGTTTATAGGCCTTTGCTTTTGTTTGAATGGTTTGGCATCAAGTTTCAATGGTATTTCATGTTGGAATAAGTCCTCTCTGTATGCCTTTAGATCATCATAGGACCATGCAAACACATGTTTATATTTTTTGAGTAGGGTTACAAGCATTTCTCTAATTTTTGGGCTGATCGTTTTTCCAATGTAAACCTTTTTAGGAGCTATCTCTATTCCCTGATTAATTTCCTCAACATCCTTGAGATTGACTGTTGCAGGTTTGAGATTATATCTGTCCTACCCATCAAATACTCTTTCTAAGGCTACAAGACCTTTGGGTATTTTGTTTGTTTTGAGTTAAACCACTTCTTGCCCAAAAAGGGTTTCCTTGCCATCTACCTCTTCTACAAATGCATTGAAATCAATTTCTTGGGATTCATATTGATCCACACAATGAAGGAACTTTATTAAATCTTTATCATCATTGAATACTTACCAATTATAAATATCATCAGGGATTGCTGGTCTACTCCTAAATTCTACCTCTATTATCCATGATAATGTAATATCATCTCTCTTCAAGGCCACATTTGCCAGGAAATCAGCCATTATGTTTTTGGACCTTTCTATCCAGTCTATAAAGAATGCATCAAAGAGTTCAATGGTATCCCACACAACATTTCTATATTGCTTTAATCTCTTATTCTTTAATGAATATTTCACCCTGATATGTGAGACAACTAATTTAGAGTCACCATATACTGCTAGTAGTTTGATTCCATATCTTAGTGCAATGTTTAAACCCAACAACAATGCCTTGTATTCAACAATATTATTAGTGCATTCAAAGGTCAACAAAAATGAATATTTGAATGTTTTGCCTATTGGTGAGATGAATATAACTCTTGTCCCATTCCGTCCTTTACTACATGCACCATCAAAATACATTCTCCATACACCATGTTTATCCAACTGAGATTCTCTAGTGATTGGTTCTGTATTTTGTAATTCAGGCTATGACTTTTCAATTCTAAAATTTCCAAGATCTACATCACAAAAACAATTCATTTGGTTTGGATCCAAACATTCTATTATATTTTCATATCTTGGCTCTCTACACAACTTGACTTCCTTTCCATTTACTGGAATTGTAGCATATGATAGATCAAGTTGGACATTTCCTCCTACTATAGTAGTCCACTATCTAGATAGTAACATACCATAGTATGGTGGAGTATCTATTACAATTATATCAGTTCTATAGGTAGCTTCAGGGCATAAGGCTAACTTCAATTCTACATCTCTCATGATTCCAACAACTGGAATAGATTTGTTGTCCATTGCATAGAATTTACCACATGTTGTGTCTACCCACGGGCCTAATTCTTTCATGATAGCTATTGGTATGATGTTTATGGCAGCTCCAGAGTCAATCATATAGTTTCTTACCAGTTTGTTATTGATTAGTAGTGTTATGTAGAATGGATCCACCTAAGAAGGATTCTTTGTTATGGCTTCACCAAGATAGATTTCTAGAGTTCGCATGACCTCTTGTCTAAGATTGTTTATTTTGTTTTCTAACCCTTCTTTGTTTTTTTTATGACTTTGTTGTTGATTTGGTATATTACAAATCAACTTGAGAGCGTTGTCCCTGTATTCATCTATTTTCATCATTTCCATTAATGGTACTGATATCTTGATTTGGGACAATGCTTGTGTTCTATCAAATGAAGGAGTAACGGTGATCTGTTCTGACTTTTTTTATTGGAGCTTTTCTCTTCAGATTGCTGCTTATTTCTATCCTTCATCTTATTTTGCTCAATCTTGGATGTTTCCTTATGTGTATTTTTCTAATTTTCTCCTTTCTTCTGGTTACCCGAGACACCCTTTTTATAATTTGGTTCTTTGATAATCATGCCTCTAGGTGTTCCCTGATCTGCATTTATTGTTCTATTACTTAGATTGTAATTAGTTGTAGCTTGAGCCATGACAACAATTGTAAGAGCTCTTTTTTCTTCCTCAATAGGTTTTCTTAACTGGAATTGTGGGACCATATTGGATACATGAGTGGTTCCTTCATCATTATCTTCCTAATCATAGAAGACCTCTTGTCGACCCATGTTAACATTATACCTCTGGTTTCTCACATCGTATTCAAACCCATCTTCTTCAAAGGATGAGTATTCTTCATCAATCAAGTGAGGTCTCATTTATAACATATTTACAGTATGATCATCCCTATTCTGATCATAATATATTTCATTTTCTTGCAATGATTGGGCTACCACACAATATTTAGGTGAATGAGGTAGCTTGCATGCCATACACCATGGATTAATTTCCACTACATGTGTCCCATGTTGCTTTAAGGAATTAGGGGTGTCCTTACTATAATTTTTCTTTTGTCTATTATCCACAGGTTTCCCATCCTTCCAATTAGTGTTGTAAGACATATCATATAACCTAGGCTTTTCATTTCTATAATAGTTTCCTTGCATAGTTTGATGGTTATTAGGACTTTGTGGAACTCTAATATTTTCCCTTTTACCAAGTTTTCCAGTAGCTTTTCTATTGTTTTCAATATTCACAGTGGCCTTTTGAGCTTCTGCAAGAGTCATAGAAGCTCTATTTCAAAGTTTATATCCAGTTTTAGGGTCAAAGGCCTTTAAGTATAGAGCTAGGGCCATACCATCAGGAGGTTTCATTTCAGGAGAAATCTTGTGATATATCTTTGAAAACCTTTGGTTGAAATCCACTATTGTCTCATTATAGTTCTTTTGAATGCTTGTTAATTCATGTATAGCAAAATTTGGATTAGAATGACTGCCATATTGCTCTTTGAACTGATCTTTGAAATCTTCAAAATAATTGATTGAAGCATCAAACAAATTCTTATACCAATCTCTAGCATCTTCGATCAAAGATAGCATAAATAATTTCATCTAGACATCTTCATATTGCACTTCATATCTGTCCATAACTGTTTCAAAGTTTCTGATGTGTTCATCTACTACAACAACATTATTTATAGAAAATGTTGGGATTGCATTTCTCAAATCATTGTCAATAGGATCAGGACATATTTGATACCTAGATAAATCCAGTTGCCTATATCTATTTATATTGAGGGGTCCTTGTAAGTTTTGGTTTGGCTGGTATTGTTGATGGTGATGGTGAGGTGGATGTTGCTATATATTATAGTGTGGATTCATGCTCATATTACTCTAGTGAGGTGGAACATGCTACTAACCAAGAGGTGGATAAGTATTAGCCATATGTTGGAAAGCAATATGAACATTATGTGTTCTTGGGTTTTGTGGTGGAATGTTCTGCTACACATAACCAATATTACTTGGATTATGTGGTGATTTTGAAGTATTTGAACCACTTGTATTCTGATGTGATCCTTGTGGATTGCTTGTAAGAACATGCCCACTTTGCTTATGGGGAGGTACATACTTTGAGCTACTTGTTGTAATTCTAGACTTTATTTGTTGTAATTCTTGTTTTATCCATTCCTCCTCTTCCTTTAGTTTGGCTAGTCTAAGTTCTTCCTGTAAACATTGTAAGTCTTGTTGCACATCATCAACATTTCTTGTGTCCTTTTGTGGACTACCTTGAGTTTTTATGGACTCCATTTGATTAACAGACTCATTTTGAAATCCCCCACCCTATTGCAGTGACATTTTATAATCATATTCTGCCTACTTTTGTATCTGTAGACACCTAAAAATGTCTTTTACCATCAAACTGACTCCCGACATCCCAAAACATACCAATTTCCCTTGTAATCAATTAATTAAATTTTTATTTAATTAATTATCCCTTCATCACCCAATTTTTCATCATTCTATCCCCAACAATTGAATTAATTTTATTAATTCAATAGTTCAAGCCTTAGCCAATTGATTTAATAAATATGCAATATTTATTTGGTCAATTTCCCTCTCCTCACTAAATCCAATTAATTCTAAATCACGTTTAACTAATTAATTCAGCCTTTTAATTGACCTATCCCTACCCTAGGCAATTAAATAGCTATTATTTAATTGCCTACCCTAGCCTACCTCATCCTAGCCTTAGGATTAATTAAATACAACCTTGTTTAATTAATCTTGAACCTATCATTAAAATGGTCAAATCCATCTTAACACCCTTCCCCACATTCTCCAAATAAAAAATTGGAATATATCCACATAAGTCAATTTTTTATTTAAATATATCCCATATCACAATTAATTCCTCTTACAACCCCTTACCTATGCGATACCTCATTTATCTCCACTTATCGCCAAATGAATTTTTAATTCATTTTACATTCCCCATATGAATCTTTAATTCACAAATATTCCATCTCACCCATACTCATTTAATTCACCCTTTTCCCAAAATGAATAAAAGATTTACATTTATTCCTAGCCCTCCATTCCTCCAAGATCAAATCTGGGCCCTCCACATCACTTTCATCCTCCACCATTGATCTTCCAAACCAATCTCCACCCTTGGATCAAAATCTCTCCAAAATCTCTATAAATACTTCATCCTCCAAACCATTTTGGAATCCAATTTTCAAGTAGTGTTATCATGCCAAAATATCTAATGAGCTAGAATTATAAATTGCAAATAGAATAAGAGCATTTCACATTTGTATTCATCAAATAGGGTATATCATATCTTAGGAGCTCTTAGGTGCAAATCTTCCTTCCCCTTTGATGAGATTGGGTTTTCATGTCTAGGTATAACTATTTGTTTTGTTATGCATTTGGTTTGTGTTTTTACCTTTGATTTGATTTTCCTAATCCCATTGGCACACCCGGTGGGACCCACAAGGTCCATATCTAATCAAATTTTGTGAGTTTTGGTGGTTGAGACATGTTTTTGTAGGTGTAGCACTATATACCTTGCGCAGTGGCATAGTCTTTGGCTTATTTTGGCACTATATACTATTTTGGCGCTATTTTACAAAGCATTTTCTCTCTCAACTCTCACTCACAAATTTGTCTAATCTCTAGTCTTCCTATGGTTTTTTAGGGTTATCTGCTCTCTGTTTTGCAGGAATCTTGAACAGAAGGAGGGGAGGTCATGCCGAAATTTGTTTAAAGACTAAACATGCACTTTAGCTTACATTTTGTCTTGGCTTTTCATTTTTTATACTAACAAGACTAACAAGCCCTTGGTCTGTGTAGTTTAACCCTCTATTTTGTTAGGAACACCTCTATTTTGCAGGATGGACACATTCAGGCTCGTATTGGCGCTATCGGCACCCAAAGCGGCACTATTTTCAAACTGTGACCAAACCACTTGATAGCACACACAATGGCACCTTATTATATCCATATTGGAGCTATTTCCTGTTTCAACGCCTTCTATATCTCATTTTAGTGCTATATTCTATTCTAGTGCCTTATGTATAATGTTGTAGCGCTATATTCTATTTTGGCGCATTCTGTATCTGATACTAGCGCATATCTGTAAATCAACGCTATATGTGTTCATCAACCCTCTTTGTCTAGGGTTAGTTTTTTTGGTTAGTTTCTGTCAGTAGTGCCACTACAGTCCATAGTGGCGCCATTAGGTCTTTGTTTTAGCGCTATTTTTAGAGACTAACTTTGCGTTTTGTGTAGGGACTGATAAGTTGTTTGCAGGTCATCACCATCATTTTGTGGCCACTAAGAAGTTTTTGTAGGGTGTTTATCTTTAGTTTAGCAAACACTTCATTTGGGAATTAAAAAGAACCCTTGCATGTTAGCTTAAACAACATTTCAATTTGGTGCAATAAAAATTGATCAACAACCAACAAACAACTCTTTGTGTGTGTGTGCCTTAGTTTATAACAAACATTTGAATTTGGTGTTCTAAAATTCACAAGTGTGTGCCAACAACTCTATCAAAATATTTCAATTTTGGGCTTTAAAAAGAACCACAAAGTGCATCAATAAACTCATTGGATTAAAAAGAACAACAATTTGCATTCTTCACTCATCTAAACAAGAAAACCAATCTAATTTGTGTGAAGTGTTTTCATGATTTTGTTTGTAGTGTGAAAAGTGTATGCTCTTCCCTCGCACCATTGGTGACCTTGGGAATCAAAAGCTTCTCACAACACTTGCATAAATCACCCCCAACATAATCCAAAGAACTAAAATAAACCTTCTTTAGTGTGATGCAAGCATAAAGAATATGTATGCTCTCCCCTCGCATCTTTGTATGAACTTGGGGATCAAAAGTATTTTTGTGGTTGTCTTTCTTTCGTTAATCTTTAGAGGGCCTACCATCCCGCTTCGAAAGGTGGGAATGACCCAAGCGGCAACAAGCTAAAGCCAAGCTCTTTCAAGCCGCTATATAAAATAATGTGTTTGTGATGAAAGTCACAAGCAACAGGTGTTGTTGTGTCATACTGACAGCCAACCTCCCCCAAAACCCTCTAAGGTGTAACCCTTGGAGGCTGGGAGACTCCATAACAGAGAGTAGCACTGCTGTATGTATGGCCACCTGAATGAATGCACTTACTATGAACCTTTGTTTCAGAAAGCCAAAAACCTTCTATTTGTTGATGCAGAAGGTAAACCTTTGAAGTGGCCCTGATTCATGCGGTTCTTAGCCGAGGTAGTAGGGACAATCCTAAGGTTTGGTGAGGGACAAGCCTTCATGGAAACCTAGATCTTGGTTTGCGTGAGAAGTGTGTGTAATTGTAAGGAGGAGCTGGTGCTACCAAGATCCTGGAGCTACCCGCTTTGAATAGGCGCAACTAGGGGATTCAACAAATACTGTCCTATCTTCGCCTTAGGTTGTGCAAAGTGCTTGTTTAACAAAATCACACATCTTTTTCACAAACAAAATCTTGATTATTGTGTGTATTGTGCTTAAATTGTTTTCAAGAAAACTTGCCAACATACAATAAAAATCATTTGATCAAACTTCATATAAAAAACAGATGCAAATTTGCCATCAAAATCTGTCTTTTTCAGAGCCTCGACCAACACTACCCTGTTTCAACGCCATCTCTGTATGCTTTTGGCACCATTTCACCTGTGGATTGGCACTATTTACAGATTGACTTGCCTAAGACTAAGACCAATTCCATTGTGATCTTTGGGACCTGCTTTTCCATAATCCATATTCACCTTCCAAAAAACTGTCAGTAACCCATCCATTTTCTCCTAAAATTTTCCAAATCATACCTTCATTTTAACCTTAGAGAATCAATCATTATCATTGTTGGACCCTTTGCTATATCAAATCCACTCAATTTCATATCCATTCATCCTCATAGATCTTTGCATACCTTTTTGGACCAAAAACAAAAAAATCCTCATCACAAGAAATCATTCCAAAATCCAAAAACATATCCAAAATCTTCCAAATCAAAACACCTATCGAAAAAATCATCAACCAAAAACTCGTCATCCCTTTGAGCCAAAGATAGATCTAGATTTCATCACTTACATCATATTTTGCTTGGAGAGTCATTAGTCAACCTTTCAAGTGAAATAATCATCCTTCTTTGTGTAAGGTCATTAGTCTACCCCAAACAAAGAGAAACATCCATTTGTGCAACACAAATCTAGATCTTACCTAAGCTCAATTTGTTGACCATCAAACCCTTTTGAAAAACATCATCCTAATCTCTCATATTGAACATCAAAATAAAACATCAAAATCTCTTTTATCAAACCATCCTCAAGCAAACATCATCCATCATCTACCCTTTGGTCCAAATTTGTGCAAAAAATTCACACTACCGTCCATTCTTATCACCCTTAGATTAACATATTTTTGAAGACTTATTGATCTTTCATCACACTACTACATCTCACTACCACATCCATCTTTGGGTCCAACAATTTAATCCAAATTCTCTAAGGTCTCCATCCCCATTTCACTCCATTTCCAAAATCAAATCCATACACGTGCATGCCCATAACTAGATCACAACACAAAAATAATCAAGAAATGGCAGAATCTAGACAATATAAGGACATATGAATGCCTAATACCAATGACAACAACCTACCAATCAACCAAACACACAATCTACCTATGGTCTTTCAAATCCTGACATACAATCCCAACAAAAACCCCTTCCATTTCTTGCAACCACCACCACCACCCACCATATCCCAAGATGATATAGATGTCTTGAGCTTTACACAAGACACCGATAGCATGGACCTACTTGACAAAATCCTAAGGTTTGATCCAAATAGATATCTTGATTATCTCCTCAAAATTGGTGTTCAACCACCCCATAACACAACATCATCCCAACCATCTACCTCTAACATCAATCCTACCACATCCTCCCAACCATCTACATCAAACACCCAACCTATCATCTCACAAACATCAACTCCCACTGTATCTATGACCACCATAAGCTCTAATACTACCACATCTACAATTCCCACAAGTGTCTCCAATCCTACCACTTCCCAACTTGTCACCACATCCACTATCACAACTAACATAACCTCTTCCATCCCATAAATCACCTTAGGCATCCAAGGGAACCTCACACATACAAGCACCTCCACAAGTGTGCCTCCACTCAACCCTCAAACCATAGCTTACATAAGACAATTCTATTCACAACCACCTTACAACACGACCAACCCATCTAACATCAATCTATCTCATGTCAACCATCCAATGTCAACCCATACAATGTCCACCCATCTAACGTCAATCCATCCAATGTCACATATCTACAAAACCCCATAGCATCATCAACAAAACATAACCCCAACCCTCAAATACCCCCCCATATTCTCTAACAACTCTACGCTCATCAACAACATCTTGCACAACTTAACCAAAAAACCACCTCACAATACCAAAACACGACCTCCCAAAACCTCCAACATCAAATACCACCCAATCTCCAACATCTCATTAATCAACAAACCTACACACCACAACCACCACCAACCCCAGATCTAACGAGCATTGTACAAACCTTGATCCAAAAGGTAGACAACATACAGATTGGGGGCAAACACAAATAGTACTCTTTTGAGGATATTTGTCCCTATCCATTTGATCAGACATTGTACATGCCCCGTTTCCCCAAGAATTTTGAAACACCCAAATTCAACAAATACAAGGGAAAGGGAGACCCTAGGGATCACCTTACGGAGTTTTACCTTGCTTGCTTAGAAGTCTCAAACAACGATACATATCTAATGAGACTATTCCAAAGAAGCCTCGACGGTCAAGCCGCTGAATGGTTCGTACATCTTCCCCTAGGCATTAGGTCTTTCCCTAAGCTTGTGAAAAAAATTATAAACCATTTCTCCTACAACTTCAAGCATGAAATATCTATGACAGACCTTTGCAACACAAAACAAAAAAGTAGAGAATCTTTCGCTTTCTTCTTGCAGAGGTGGAGAAGCTTAGCAAGCAAACTCCCTTGGCCAATTCCTGAAAAACAACTTGTCACCATGTTTGCGACTAACCTCAATCAGGAAATAGGGTTCCATTTACAAATCCTTTGTGCATCTACCTTTGAAGAAGTCATCGACAAAGGTACTACCATTAAACAGGCCCTCATCGCCAAGGGCTCCATCAAATTATATGACAATAAATCCAACAACAACAACAACAAACTCCATATCAACACCCCCAATACAAACAACAATGCCAACATGTAATCAAATGACAAGCCGCACTATTGGGGAAAGAGTAAGAACACCTTGAATGACAGCGTCACAGATGTGAAAGTCGTCCAACATGTACAAAAGTAAACACCTGCACATACCTATACCGCCAATGTAAATAACCAAAGGGGGCAAACTAAACAAAACAAACCTCAAAGGCAATTTACACCCTTAGGGGAACCCATCAAGGATATCCTCGACATATGTCTCAAGAAAGGTTTGATAATGCTCCCACCTATTAGGCCCCGTCAAGAGAATGAGCTCAAAGCTGCATGTTACAATGAAAATGATTATTGCGACTACCACCACATTATGGGCCATAAAACTGCTGACTGCATGAAATTGAAACATTGTGTGCAAGATCTCATAGATCAAAATTAAGTCAGCCTTGATCAAACCACCCAACCATCACCAAATGCTAACCTCAGAGCTTACAATGATCCACTACCCAACCATAACAAAGCCTCCTCATCCAATCAAGCCTACAATGTCACCCCACCACCCGCATCCTATGACTCTATTGTAGGACAGATAGAACCATCATTTCACCATGTCAACACAATCACCATTCAGGCACAAGCACCCGATTGCGCCATCACAACTCGTTGTGGTCGCATATCCATCTACACAGCCCCTACCACTGAGAAAATGCCCACATCCACACCAAACTCCCTACCCCCTCGTCTAACTACACGTCAATCACCTACCAATCAGTACAACCTCCTAGAACATCTAGGAAAGACCCCTACACAAATATCCATACTTGAGCTACTCCACACGTCACCTCTCCACAAAGAAGTCCTTGACAAAGCACTCTTGGAAACTCATGTTCCCACCAACTTGAATGTGACTCAATTCCAAGCCATGGTAGGACATATCGCCACACCTCATCATCTCACATTTTCAGAAAAGGATCTTCCCGCTTCTGAACACTTACACAATGACGCCTTACACATCGAAGTCCGCATCCACAAGCACATAATCAAAAGAGTCTTAATAGATGGTGGCTCCAGCCTAAACATATGCACTCTTAAATTATTAAAACACTTGGGATACTTAGATGTAGTTGTAGACACCAGTGAGTGCATCGCAATCAAAGGGTATGATGACACTGAACGACTCTCCAAAGGTACTACCAAACTCCCTATTCAAGTGGGACAAAAGATAATGGAGACAAAATGCCAGGTCCTTGATCTTGATCTCCCCTATAACATTCTTCTCGGTAGACCATGGATCCATGCCATGCAAGTGGTCCCATCTACATTCCATCAATGCCTCAAGTTCCTGCACAACGGTACGGAAGTAACTGTCTATGCTGATCCCTGCCCCTTCCAATACTTTAGTTTCTTGGAAGGCCATGACGATACCTTCTGCCCATATAACAAAGCCATCACCAAAACCAACCCTACAACTTCCACCTCATACATTGACCCCACCAACATTGCCACCACTTCATCCCAAACACCTCCACCGCCCAAGGACAAGATCAAGCTCAGTGACATGGGATGTGGAGAATACGACCTACATGGTACCTTTTGTGTGGGCACATTACCCAATCCTAAAATGTTTGGCATCCCAAAGACAGAAGCAGCCAACACAGTTGTCATCAAGTGTAAACCATCACCCATCTTTGAAAAGAAACATCTCCTGGATCAGGATGTGCTCGAAGATATCTCATCCTGGTTATATAAGGATGAAGAATCCCACCATACCAACAGAAATCTATGGTAAAGGGACCAAAATTGTCAAAAACATGGGTTATAAAGGACAAGGCGGTATTGGCCTTCATGAACAGGGGATCGTGGAACTAGTCCAAGCGACAAGAAATCCCTATACTCAAGGGTTAGGATACAGTCAATGACAACGTATCCTCACTACCGGCGAATGTATCTTAGCTGAGGTCGCTATGGTTTCCCTTGAAGTCGATAGCATCAACAAAACGAACCATCAAGACTCCTTTAGTGACTTTGTTGATTTACTTGACTCATCCATATGCACCATATACATAGTCACCACCCTGGCCTTGTCATCCAATGACTTACCACTTGTATACCCTAACCTCATAGACTGGGACCAACGGGGACCTCCTGTCTTTGACGTAGCACCAAACGATGAGGCCATCGCTAAAATGTGGGGGTTAGAGATCACTTCCCCCTAGGAGATCACAAAGCAAGATACATCATGGAACTTGATGCGTATGCCTATTTCAGGGAGACAACCCCTACTTCTAGTCATAAAAACATAAGAATCAAACATGGATTTGATGGTGAAAATCATTCCACAGCAGTGTCAGATCCCAACAAAGTAAAAACAAAAGACATATCTCCTAGTGAAAACCCCCACGAGGCACTAGGAGATGGAAGCATGGGCCTTCCCGAGATAGACAACGTTTATCCAGACAAGTCACACGTTCTGGTCGAGCCGGCTCAAGAGATGAATCTTGGGATGGAAGAAGACCCGAAAATCACTTTCAGAGTAGAATCTCTCAGCGTAGTAGAGAAAGAAAACTTTCTAGCATTCTTCAAACATAGAAATCACAATTTTGCGTGGACCTATGTAGAGACGCCAGGGCTCAATCCCGCTTTGGTTGTCCATATTCTTGTAGTACGCCCTGATGCAAAACCTGTGAAGCAAAAGCTCTGAAAAATGAACCCTCAGGTGGCCCTCCTAGTCAAGGCAAAGCTAAAGAAACTACTGGATGTTGGGTTCATTAGCCCAATTGATTATCCCAAATGGGTTTCCAACTTAGTACCAATAGCCAAACTTGATGGCCGAATCTGTTGCTGTACTGACTTCTGAGACCTCAACAAAGCCTACCCAAAGGATGACTTCCTGTTGCCTAACATTGACATAATAGTGGATTTCACGGTAGGACACGAGATGCTATCCTTAATGGATGGATTTTCAAGATACAACCAAATCCGAATCGTAGAAGAGGACCAACATAAGACAACCTTCATATGTCCATGGGGGACATACTACTGGGTGGTAATGCCGTTTGGTCTAAAGAATGCTGGAGCCACGTATCAAAGAGCCATGATTGTCATCTTCAATGATCTTTTCCACCACATCATGGAAGACTATGTGGAGACTTGCTAGGGAAATCGAAGACATAGGAAGAACACCTGGATGTATTGGTAAAAATCTTCGACCGATTAGAGCATTATAATATTCGCCTGAATCCAAAGAAGTGTGTCTTCGGGGTCACCTTAGGAAAACTTTTGGGATACATAGTCTCCAGAAGAGGAATTGAGGTAGATGCCACAAAAGTCAAGGCCATCACTGAAATGCCTCCTCCAAAAACACTAAAGTAGCTAAGAAGTCTGCAAGGAAAACTCCAGTCTATTCATCGGTTCATTGCTCAACTGGCCAATAAATGTCAACCATTCTAGCATCTACTCAGAAAAGAAACAACATTTGTCTGGAACACTCAGTGTCAGGCTGCCTTCGATCAGCTAAAAGAATACCTAGCTAATCCCCTTGTTCTAACTCCACCAAGGCAAGGAGAACCCCTCCTATTATACATCTTTGCAACAAAGACAACTATCTGAGCCTTATTAGCACAACATGATAAGCAAGGAAAGGAATGAGACATCTATTACATCAGCCACACTCTGATATCCTATGAGCTAAACTATACGCCAATTGAACGAGCATGTCTAGCCCTAGTCTTTACTTCACAAAAACTAAGACACTACATGCTCAATCACAAAACCAAGCTCATCGCCAAGATCGATCCATTGAAATATCTACTAAATAGAGCTGCTCTCACTGGGAGAATGGCAAAATGGGTCATGATTCTCACTGAATTTGACATTGAATACACTGAGAGAAAAGCCATCAAAGGACAGGTTATCACTGATTAGCTGGATGAAGCACCCATTCCTATAGAACATCCTACACTGGCAGAGTTCCCTAATGGAGGCATCTTGAATATAACATTGGCAATAGAAACATGGAAAATATGCTTCGATGGATCATACACACATAGAGGCTCGAGGGTAGGCATCCTATTTGTTACTCCTCAAGGTGATACAATCCCCAAGTCATTCAAAATCACATTCCCATGTACCAACAATATGGCAGAGTATGAGGCCCTTATCATAGGTCTCCAAATGGCAATCAAATGGAAAATTGAGAAGCTGACAGTGTATGGAGATTCTCAACTGGTCATTCGGCAAGTAAACAATGAGTACAAGACCAAGGATGATAAGCTACTACCTTACAAAAAGATGGTCAACGAATTTAAAGACTATTTTCACGACATCCACTTTAAGCAAATCCCAAGGCTAAACAACAAAGCTGCAGACGCCATGGCCACCATTGGGTCCCTGGTCGACATGAAGAAAGACATCAAGAAGTGTAAATTCCTGATAGAGGAGCTCACTATTCTAGCATATGATGTTCCCCAATCAAAGATCATGTGTGAAGTCATTGGTCCCCTATCCCCATGGTATCAAGAAACCTATCTATATCTCCATGATAACATCATCCCTCCTAACCTATCCACCTCACAACGAAAATCTTTTATCCGCCGAGGCTCCCGCTTCACCCTTGTAGGAGATACCCTATACAAAAGGAGTCTTGAGGGCACGCTTTTACGATGTTTAGACTCTAGGGAAGCTGAAGTGGCCTTGCAAGAGGTACACATAGGTATCTATGGGGCACATTCAAGTGGACCCACTCTTGCTAAATAGATCCTGAGGACCGGATACTATTGGCCAACCATGGAACAAGACTCCTACTGGTTTATCAAAAAATGCCTACCGTGTCAACAGCATGGAGATCTCATTCACGCACTAGCATAGGAATTGCAACCAATCACAATCATAGGGGGACTCGACCTCGTAGGAAAAATACATCCACCATCATCCAATGGACATAAGTTCATCATCACAGCTACCGAATACTACACTAAGTGGGTGGAAGCGATACCACTAACCTTCACCACTGGCACCCAGATATCCAAGTTCATCCTCCATTATATCATATGTCGTTATGGTATCCCTCATTCCATCATCACTGACAATGGAAAACCATTCAAGAACCAAGAAGTCCGCACTTTGTGTAAAAATTAAAAATAAAACACCACTTCTCCACCCCATATTACCCTCAAGGAAATGGTCAAGTAGAGGCTTCAAATAAAACCATCCTCCTCATTCTAAAGAAGACAGTCAATGAAGCTGGTTGTGACTGACACCTCCAGCTCAACCCTACCCTATGGGCCTATCGCACAAGCATCTGCACCCCCACCGGAGCCACTCCATTTTCCCTGGTCTTTAGATCTGAAGCCATTTTACCTATTGAGGTCGAACTCCCATCCCTAAGAGTATCCTTGCAAAATATAATCAATGATGAGGAATACCGGGTCGCAAGGTTGTATCAGCTAGAATTACTGGATGAGAAACATCTGAATGTGTTGAATCACCTGTAGGCCTATCAAAATCACCTCAGAAGAAGCTATCACAAGAGAATCAGAAACCAAAAATTTGAAGTAGGTGATCTTGTCCTTATGGAAAATCAGAAAAACTTGCAGGAGTGCCCTAAGAAAGGCAAGTTTGAACCCAATTGGCTAAGACCTTATGTCATCACAGCCAGCTATGGATCAGGAGCATACCAGCTTGCAACACCTGAGGGGCATCCTTTGGATGAGCCTATGAACATTCTACACCTAAAGAAATTCTACGCATAACCCATCGAGTATCCCAAGGCCAAAAACTAAAAAACCAAAAAATAAAAAAAATCAAGAAAAATCCGAGTGCAATAAAGACTTCCAATGGTGAAAATCACTTCGTTGACGCCTTGGATAAGTACCATGGTGAAAACCTATTTCAGGCGCCATGTGTAGTGGCCAGTTCTACCATCTAATAAGTCCTATTTCAGTCACAACACTCCATATCACACACATCCCATGGCTTGGAATTCTGAAACATCAAGTCCTATTGCCCACCCCACACTATCCCAACCAAGGCTAACTCATGGAACAAGGATCCTTATAAGCTCCCTTTTGTACAACTGAAAATCCAAAAAATCCAAAAATAATACAAAATCATTAAATCCAAAAACAATACAATATCACCCCCCATACATAACTCTGACTGTAACTTGCGACCATCAACATCTATCAACTCATCACATCACAACCATCCAAAACCATTCCCACATCATCAAGTCATACCAGAACTACATATTCATTTCGCCTGCATCTTGAAAGTACATTGATCCCGTGGACACAAGGTATGTAGGCAGTCTGGAATACGAAGGAAGTTTCCAATACTCAGGTACATAAGATGCACCCATCGAATCCATTTGGATGGTCCCCATTCACTGAGCTTGCTGGACCCAATAAATGATACACACGCTAAATATATGATTGAAACATCATCCCTAATGCAAAAATCATCAATCAACATACCAACTATAATCCTACACATGGCCTGACTATCCTTTTGCCCACCTTTCGAATATTATCCAACCAATTCCAACAAATTCATGTCCTAGGACATATCTTTCCCACAATGGACAAGAATATGTCATCCTATCAACATGTCTCTTGGCAAGAGCACACAAAGGCTATTCGTATCTTTTCGTTGGTCTTTTTGATTATTGATTTTTATCTTTTTGTCTCACCCTAGGTCATCTCCAAAGCTACCTTGATCTCATTATATCATGGTAAGTAGCGGACAACACCTGGAGTAGACGTGGTCATTGTTTTTGTATGCTGTGCTTGTGGGTTGGTTTCATTACTCCAAGAATAGTATTCATATCTTGAAGCCTAGGTCGGTTCTAGTATGATGTGCCTCATTTGCATATACATGTATCAATACCTTATATGTACTATTAGCACTCATCACTATGAGTCCCCTTCCTAGGGCAGGCAAGGTTATACTACCTTGGGCACGCATGAAATCAACCTATTATTTGCGGGTCTAGTCCATGCAATCGTGGGATATATATCATCACCTAAGTCATTTCATACCTTTGTGAACTATATCCCACATTGCTATAGTAAACTCAGAAATTCTCTCAATTAATGTTATGCAACTATTGTTACTAGCTCAAATCATCATCCTAATCAACTATACCATCTGGGCCTAGATTTCATAACTACCTATCCCCCTCACCCTACCAAATCCCCTCACTAATCCCATTCCTCCAACTTATTCCCACGCAACACATCTCGAACCAAATCATATCCCTCCCCTCAATGACGTGATGTCTTATGACCTATCAATTCCCTCATCTCCCACTCCCCCATAATCTAACCGCTCCCAATCCTATCTGTACCCCATTCATCCACCCTTATCTGCTCCCCACCTATTCCCCTACTGCACAGCCCCACCACCCATGGTCCAACAAAGAACATCATGTGTATCAAGACCTATTCATCTCACCTATCACCTAATTTGCATCTCACCTATCACCTACTTTGCATATCATAATCATTTAGGTTCATTTTAGGATATGTTAGTTGCATATCATAATCATTTAGGTTCATTTTAGAATCTGTTAATTTGCATATCATAATCATTTAGGTTCATTTTAAAATCTATTAGTTGCATATCATAATCATTTAGGTTCATTTTAAAATCTATTAGTTGCATATCATAATCATTTAGGTTCATTTTAGAATCTTTTAGTTGCATATCATAATCATTTAGGTTCATTTTAGAATCCCGTAGTTTGCATCTTACAATCATTTAATTTGCATTTCATTAAGTGCATTTTAGAGTCATTTAGTTTCCATATCATAATCATTTAATTTGCATAAACATTTAGGTCCATTTTTAGAATCATTTAGTTGCACATTATACATCAATTAACATTGCACATCATATCATAATCATTTAAGTTTGTAATCACATAGGTGCATTTTAAAATCAGTAAAAATCACATTGCATTCCATATATCATCTCATAATCATTTAGTTACATTTACTTGCATATCATAAATCATTCAGTTACATTGCATAATCACAAGCCATAATCATTTACCTACATTTTATAATCATCTAGTTCCATATCCATACTTTCCATACATAACATGTATTTATTTAGATAAGCATACATTTTCCATTGCATTACATCCATAATAAATATTTATTAATCTGAACATTCATTTGCATTTTAAATCATCATCCATAAATCACACACATGCATATATCAAAATAAGAATAAACACAACACATCCATAGCATATAATCCATAAAGCATCCTGCATCCATTAACATAAGCATCATCATAACCATATAAGATCATCATAAACAAACACATAGACCATCAAAAAGCATCATATCATATATCATCATTGCAAAAATGTACATCACTCATATATACACATCAAAAAATATAATGTCCTGATACAATGCCTCTGAGGGCTAAAATGATACAATTGTCACATAGAGGACCCTCTCTCTAATGGAGTGTGGGATCCTGACCCTGGTGGTGGCTATGGTCCTGCCTATGGCGGTGGCTGTGGCTGCGGCTGAACTTGAACCTGGGGAACCTGCTGGGGCACATGTGACGGAGGACCCATTGCCTACTGGACAGATTAAACTGATCTAGATCTGTGTGACCCAGATGACCTAGCCCCATTAAGCTCACTGAAGCTTGCTGCATGCTGCTCGGCTGGCACTATCGCATGATTGAGAACCTGATAATAATCTACCCATCAAGTGGCATCTGACACCTATCCCTGTGCCTGAGATAGCTGTGTTTGCATCAATGTCAAAACTGGGGCCAAACCAGTCCATGAAACCTATAAATTACTCACTGTAGCCTCTGCTTGCCAGGCTCTTGCAAGTGCCGCATCCCGCTCCCCTATCAAAGTGACTATCTCACCCTAAGCCTGGGCTAGCTGTGCCCACAATGCAACCATCTGCCCATTTGTACCATCCAACAATGCTACTGTCCCCCGCAGCTGCACCAACTCCACCTCACGGCTCTCTAAAGCCTCCTGCAGGCTGGCTACTTGTGCCCACAGGGTCTCAATCTCCTCCTCCTCACCCCAAGGCCACTGACGAGGTGTGAGCCCTCGAACCTTAGCCTCTGCACCTGCCCCTGAAGGGCCTACCTCTACCTGCTGCCTTGCTGCCTGCTGCCCTACTGCAACAGCCTGCTGCTGCGCTACCTGTGGTGGGGGTAGACCCCCCTGTCCACCCTCGGCTGTCCCCCACACTGTTGAGGCCCTCTATGCTGCCGCACCACCTCAATCTGAACTTGCTCAACATTCACCTACTGTATAGGTGCCTGCTGTCTCACCTACTATTGGGGCACCTATCCAGCTATCGCCGCTGCCAGTACATCCATCGGCTGACCATCCCTCCCAACCTCCTCCTCCTCTCCATCCCCTCCAACCTTGACGAGGTAATCTACAATGATCTCCTCATCCTCCTCCAGGAAGTCATCCCCATCAGAATCATCATCTCCATCATCCTCAGAATCCTCACCCCCTGATCCCGTCGCCTCCTCTGCAGGGACTACCTCCTCTGCCAGATCAGTGAACCATGTTAGTCGCCACATCTGCCACCATGTATCATATGTAGGAGTAGTGCCTACATTCCTGACTATGCTCTGCCAATCCCACTACGATAGCCGCAAAGTCGCAAAATCCTCTAAAGTGACCTGGGGCTGTATGGCTGTAGGCCAAAAATGCGCATCTCGGTGGGTCTGTGCAAAGATAGCCATCTGCTGCGGTGTATCTTGCCACAACCCAAACTGTTGCATAACTCACGATGGTAGATACATGTCTATCATATGGTCTCCTCAACCTATCAAATACCGATGCTGGAAAGTAAACGGTAGGTGTACATCATCATCTGGCCATGGCTCCACTCCGATGTAAGGTCACCAGGTCACCTGAATAATATCATCTAGCACCCGCCTCCAATAACAAACCTGTCCAGTATAGGTGTACTCAGCATCCCGATATAAGAACACAAAGGCCTCAAATGGATGGCGATAATACCCACATCTCAGCTGAGTAACTGCAATATGCTTCTAGATCCACACATACAACAAAGTAACCCCAGCTAATAGAGCTGAATCATAGTGATAAATGACTGTGTGCATCTCATGATATAGCTGTGCTAGCATTGATGGTCCCTAGGCATACACAGTCTCAATGCGCACAAGAATAAGGCAAAGGGATCTGCACCCGCCGCCAATGTCCCCTCATAACTCATCTCCCTCCCATCTGCTGATAAAATAATGTGATCCTGGCCAAATATTCTGATCAAGGCTCTTCGTCCCCTCCTCATGTCATATCTCACCTGACGGCCATGGATAGGTAGCTTGAGGATGCGATAAACATCCTCAAGAGTGATAGTGATCTCCCTAGTAGGTAGCAAAATGCTGCAAGTCTCCGGCTGATACCGCTCCACTACCGCTGCAATCAAAGCTCTATGAGCTCACAACACTGGCATTGACACCACTGTCAAGAGCCCCAACCTAGCCAGTTGGGCCTGAGTGGCATCATCAAACTGATCAAATAGTGCCATCATTGATGACACGGGCCGCTCCCACGAGGACACTATAAATGACCTCGTCTCCTGCATCCACAACTTTTTGGTCAAAAATCTACCTATCTTCAACCCTTTCTTCTAAAGTTGAAAGCTAAAAACACTTTGGCACCAACACAGATCATATTTTGCACCATTTTTAGAAGTGCTATTATAGGTAATCGCGCCATTGCGGAAGACACATTGCACCACTTTCATACATAGCGCTACTGCGCAATATACTTAGTGCCATATTAACAAATGACGCCACCCAGTCACTTGGTGCTAATCTAAGGAATAGCACCAATCCTCCCATTCGCTCATATATCACATATTGCGCTAATCCTGTACATTGCGCTAAAACTAAAAATAGCATCGCTACTTAAAATAGCGCTAGTCTAGAACTTAGCACCACCCTCATACCCATTTGGCGCCAATACACCAAAACCCTAACCCTTGTGTACATTGCGCCAATACAGATGATGGTGCCAAAATGCTAAGTATTTGGTGCCAATCTACCCCTATTCTACCTGAGCGGATAGAGCCAATCCAGAGGATGGCGCTAATCTGCGTACATTTAGAGCTGCACGATCTTGTGATAGCGTTACAAACCCCCAACCCATTTCCTGAACCAAAAAAATGCAACAAAATCAAAAAATCACAAAGTTAGGGTTAGGCCCTACCTGGGGTCCAGCCTCCGGTTCCCGGCCATACGATCAAAAACGCTCAGAAACATGTCAAAGTCACAGGAATTGGGGGTTGCGCTCTGCCATCTCTCCTTCGCTCCTTCTTCTCAAGAGGTCAAGGGGTACAAATGTGGCATCCTTAGGGCCCACTTGTCTTAATATAGTAGGCCATGTCATCCTTTCGCCCACTCTTTTTCCCCTCTAGGGTGCAGATCACAACCTTTTTCCTCTATTTTTCTTCCTGTCGTCTTCTTTTTCCATCCCCTATCCAACTTTCACTCCTGTCGCATTTTTTCGAGAGGTCACCCTAATTTTTTTTATTTTTTCCACCGACCTCTCGAGGGGGCATCCCTCACCCATCTTGTTCCTTCCTGGCAGCTGGGGCATATTTTTCTTGGACTTGACACCACTTCCATCCTAAGTCCTGATGCCACGTCAAAGAGGGGCAAATGTAGACCCTAAAAATGTCTTTTACCATCAAACTAACTCCCGATATCCCAAAACATACCAATTTCCCTTCTAATCAATTAATTAAATTTTTATTTAATTAATTATCCCTTCATCACCCAATTTTTCATTATTCTATCCCCAACAATTTTATTAATTTTATTAATTCAATAGTTTAAGTCTTAGCCAATTGATTTAATAAATATGCAATATTTATTTGGTCAATTTCCCTCTCCTCACTAAATCCAATTAATTAGCTAAATCATGTTTAACTAATTAATTCAGCCTATTAATTGACCTATCCCTATCCTAGGCAATTAAATAACTATTATTTAATTGCCTACCCTAGTCTACCTCATCCTAGCCTTAGGATTAATTAAATACAACCTTGTTTAATTAATCTTGAACCTATCATTAAAATGGTCAAATCCAGCTTAACACCCTTCCCCACATCCTCCAAATAAAAAATTGGAATATATCCACATAAGTCATTTTTTTATTTAAATATATCCCACATCACAATTAATTTCTCTTACAACCCCTTACCTATGCCATACCTCATTTATCTCCACTTATCCCCAAATGAATTTTTAATTCATTTTAGATTCCCCATATGAATCTTTAATTCACACATATTCCATCTCACCCATACTCATTTAATTCACTCTTTTCCTAAAATGAATAAAAGATTTACATTTATTCTTAGCCCTCCATTCCTCCAAGATCAAATCTGGGCCTTCCACATCACTTTCATCCTCCACCATTGATCTTCCAAACCAATCTCCACCCTTGGATCAAAATCTCTCCAAAATCTCTATAAATACTTCATCCTCAAAACCATTTTGGAATCCAATCTTCAAGTAGTGTTATCATGCCAAAATATCTAATGAGCTAGAATTGTGAGTTGCAAATAGAATAAGAGCATTTCAAATTTGTATTCATCAAATAGGGTATATCATATCTTAGGAGATCTTGGGTGCAAATCTTCTTTCCCCTTTGATGAGATTGGGTTTTCATGTCTAGGTATAACTATTTGTTTTGTTATGCATTTGGTTTCTATTTTTACCTTTGATTTGATTTTCCTAATCCCAGTATCCTTTCCCATTCAAGCTGTGCCTCAAACTCAAGCTACTTTTGAGGGTCAGGTTTGTATTGGTTGAGAATATCACCAAATTTATTTTGATCAGACTGGGCATGATAACTTTTAGACTAGAATTCTTCACGAAACTCTATTTCATGCAGGGGAGTGAAACTGTTATGTGTTAGTAAGGGATATTCTGATGCATTTCACTGAGTATTTTGGTTATTAGTGCGTTCAAATTGATTTGATGTCCCAATTTTCTTAGAAGGGACCTTTAAAGGTGGGGATGACTTCTTATCATTCAATTTTTTATCATTAGTCTTGGATCTCCTACCATCCATGTTGCAAGAGACTAAGGTTGGGTGTTAGAGTCATCACCTCTCTATAAGAGGAATGATGTTATCTTCTGAGTCTTTTCCACTAGTAGAGTTATAATTTCTTGACTCTATTGAGATGGTCTTGTACATGGTTTCCTTATGTTTTCCCCAGCAAAGTCACCAATTCTATTAGGTCTCAAAAATGCAGGTTGTTAACCTTAAGAGGATGCCAATCTCTCTTAACACTTTTGGCAACCGAAACAAGGTTAATATAATTGAAAACCCCCTTCTCTTTAGGCTCTGCCAGACCTATGCAGGTGTACCTTGATAGCTGAATGCAGATTTGTGTGACCTTAATGATCTATTCACAGTGGTGTGAAATAGATGTAAGGCTGAGTGTTTTTCCTACTGTTAAGTTTTGGAGTTTGAAAGGTTGTTATAAAGTGATTATGACCAGTGCCTAATTATATTAGGTTAATGGGGTCAAGATCTATATGATTTCTAGATTTATCTACTTGGATTAACTCTGACTACCTAGCACCTTTTGAATGTTTACACTTTGTGTAAACATGCAAAACTGTTGGTTATTAGACTCTTCTTTAAAATCCCATTGATATTTCTCCAAGTTACTATGGTTGTCTGAAAGGAATTTAATTCTACTTTGAAGGAAACCAACTAAGATGATTTATTTATAGGATTTTAACTCAAGGCAAAGACCAATAAACATGAATCACTTAGATGGACTTAAATCAACTTCATATAGAAACCAATCAAGTATACCACACAGAGACAACAAATGTGCCTTGACAAATCTAAGTGATTTAAATAACTGGAAAAGACCAATATGGAGACAGACAAACAACTCATAAGATTGAATATCAATAGAATAGTAGAACATCATAGATATATCCACTGAATTAAACCATCTTGCCCATTATAATCTTAAAATCTCATAAAAGTTATGTATATTGTTCTTGAAATACGATTGGAAGTAATAATATAGTAAAATAATAATTGTTCTGCAATTGATGTCCCTCAAACTTTGGCCTTGGTTTCCCTTATATATATGGGAAGAAAACAAGATTTAGGCTAAAACAACATGACTATTCCTGAATTGCACTCTTTCACATAACTAAAACATAATTAAGAAATAAACATTATGGGCATAAGCATTGATAGATCTGAATCTATTAATCATCGTAGAGCACCCGTGACCACTGCCCTGGCAAGGTCCTCCTCTCCAATGTTGCAATATTTGATGAATATGCTTTTCCCATCGTTATTATTAATGAAATATATCCTTTTCGACTTCTACATCGCAAAACATTGACAAAATTTCATTTTCATTTTATCTAACCCCTTCATGCAGCTCTAGCAATGAATAAATTTATCTTAGAGATGTGATAAATGTACTCTTGAGAGGCATAAGTATCCGTGGAGATTATATCATCCATGACCGATTCTAAAGTGAAGATCTTGTCTAAATGTATATTTGTGTTTTCTATTGCTCTGTCTTCATCATTTATGTTCTCAAGAGCTGTTGGTAACAATTGGGTTAATTCATTTTTCCAAATATCCTTCTCCTGTAAATTTGCTTTAGTATCAAAGAAACTAGGGAATGCCATATCCAAATGCTGATCAAAATCACCAAGGCCTCTGCTAACAAAGTGGTGAACTTTTCATGCTCACTAATTAGTTCATCATATTCTTTAAACACCTATTTATCAACACTTGTTTTGGCTTTTAGCTCCTTGTTCTTCTCCAACATCCTGAGGTGTAATATTTTATGCTCTTGGTAGGCACTGTGTGTTTTCTTGTGCAATTCCCATACCTTATCACTATTTCCCATCATTTTCTCAAATCTTTTCTTAATCATTTTAGAAGTTATTATGTATTTAACAATTTTCATCTCAGTTTCCAATTGGTCGAGTGTAATTTTTCTACTTTGACCTTCCAAAAATTGGCATTAACTCTGGCCTCTATTACTCTTTTGTTAGCTTCTAAATAAGGTGAATAGCTACTTGATGATGATGGCAACTTATCTTTATAGGTGGTAACCTCCTGCCTCAATTTTGTATTCTCTGCCATGTATGCATTGTTTTTTCTTACCAGTTGCTCAATTTGAGCTTTTGTAAATCTAGCAACATTCACATTTAGATTAGCAGTCTCAATAGGATCTGTGTCCTCAACTCGTTGTATCATGAGATGACCAATGCTTCATTCAAGTTATCAATGATTTGAGGTCTCTTTTTAGGGGGGTATAGTGCCCACATTAGCAATGTCACTTTATCAGGATCATATCCAGACCATGTTTTGATCTTATCCAGTGCTTCAATACTTAGCTACAATTTTTTATCTTGATTTCTTCTGAATGTATCAAAAATAATGGCCGATGTCATATCCCACCCAGAGACTAGCATCACTTCTACTTATTCAAGCAATTTTCTCCCCATTTTTGGAGTTATGGTCTCCATTGGTTTGTCAATTTCTATTTGAAGTCCCTGCAATACCTTAACTTGTACCTCAGGAGTAATATCTCTCATCTTTTCTCTGGCCTATTTGTCTTTGTACTCATACAAAAAGGTTTTGAATTCAGGGGTTTCGATAAAATCATCATCTGAAACAAAATTTTTACTTGCCATGTGTCTTATATGTTCTGATAACTCACTAGGGACTTCCATTTTAACCATTTCTCTATCCACAGGAGGTTCATATTCTTCAATGGTAGGCTCAAAGCTCTGCACATCTTCATCTCTTATATCAAATTCTTCATCCTCTGCATCATTGGTATCTAGAGAGAAACTGATGTCTGGCATGGGTTGAGGGGAAATACAGCCCAGGGTTACCTCACACTCAGCTTGTGTCTCCTTGATATTTTTTCCTCTTCTCTAAAAAATATGAGGAACTTTCATAGTTAATTCTGATGCATGTGTAACTACCATGTCCAACCTTTCAATAGGATCATCAACACTAAGAAAGCCTCCTATACAAGTGGCGTTTTTGGGTACCCTCCAAGCCTTATCCAACATTATTTTATGATACAAATCTCTTCTTTCAACTGCAATGTTCTCATCAACATTTCTGCTCAAATCATCATCAACAAATAGCACATGGTGATATCTTTTCAATTTTTTACTTTGATACTATTTCTGAAGTGCTTAGGGTCAAAGTTTTCTCTTGCATTTCTTCATGGCAATTTGAAATGTTCTAGTTTTTTATCAATTAATTGATATCCTTTCTCAGCAAGAACTGTAAAATCTTGAGTACCATGCATAAATGACTGCTTATTATGACTTTTAAGGTGCATAAAGTTAGAGCAAGCTAATTGCCTCATGATCTCTAAATAGGCAACCCTATCTAGACAAGTTTTTGGTAACAAAAATGGTGGTCCTTCATACCCAAATACTCTTATCTTGGTGTAGTCATTATAAACATACCAATCACCCCAATTGTGACTAAATTTTCCCTTTTCATTTTTGTCCTTTGGTCTCAGAAATTTTTATATTTCTATTGACAGATTGTGATCACAGGGATGGCCTATAAATTTATACAGAGCTTTTACAAAATATTCTTCAAAATAAAGGTGGTGGGATCTCTCACACCTGCTATCCCATATAATAGTGTACAGATATCTGTATGGGTTTAATATCTCCATTTCTGTCCAAATCTCTTACTTTCAAACATTCATCCCACAGACACATGTTCTATCCCTCATACAAGATAAGATGCATGAGAAAAGAGTAATGTCAGAATTTACTACCCCCATTTTTTATAGCAACCAATTCATTGTGAAGGTCATTGGCAAGGTACTCAGTATAGTCCAGATGCTGTGCATCTTGGCTTTGCACATCTATAATAAGGACCATTGGTGCAACTTTGATAAACAGAGAGGCTTCCAGACCAAGCAATTGACATACAGAATAATACGTGCATTTGAAGTATTCCTCAAACAATTCTATAGAATAAGGTGGATCCTCAACCCTTGAAAACATCTTGAGCCTATTTCCTTCATCTCGGGGCCTATGAAAAGGTAACCTCCATCTTTTGTAGTTATTACTCAGATTATAATACTCATTCAATAAGTCTCTAATTCTGAATTTCACATCAAAACTAGCGTCCAACTGAAATACCATTGATATATAGTCTTTGGTGATAGGGATAAAACCAGACCCATCATTCAATTCAACTAGGCAGGTTTGTGGATTGTATTTCTCAGCCACCACTTTCAACAATTCCATATTGAAAAACACATTTGACACTATAAGCTTTCCCAGGTTCATTCTCCATGGATTGGAGATAGGTTTATGCCTATGTATTTTCCTATAATGATATAGAAAAAGATCATATCCCCTCATTGGAGTCCATATGTCCCCTATTTGTTTGTATATATCCTCTAATTTTTTAGCTTGGGGATTCAACTGGGAATTTCTCCTAGATCTCTGTCCTAACCTTGGGCATTGATCTATCAAATCTTGGTTTAAGTGCCTTTCATCTAGTTTCTACCTTTTTCCCTTAGGGCTTTCAGCCGTTTCTTCCATGATATAAACTTATGCAAAAAAACCCTACTTCTGTGAATGCAATTTTAACTAGTAAGATGTAAATTTCAGGCTTAGAATACTTACTTGGATATCTACTTTGGTTCTTGAATTATGATTTTCACTACACCCTGCCCTTGCTCCTCATGTTTTATTAATGGTTCAATCTTCTCAAGATTTACCTCAATATACCTGGCTCTGTGCATTAATGGTTTTTCATGGCAACTCTCATGTCATCGAAGGGACATTTAATTTTTCAAATAAGGGCTGTTTGATTGCCACCAAACATGCCTTATCATTATTCTATTGGAATGATCAACTTCATCGATATATCTTTGATAATTTTTTATTCTTTTATTACCTTCGAGATTTCGAAACGACCTTAGATGGTGTCATACCAAAATCCTGTCTTATGAAAAGTCTCTTCGATATTCACTTGTCTCTTCGATATCCCTTTGCTCACTATGTAGTTTGCCTTTTCGAAGGGACTAGAAATCACCTCTTTCTGATATCCTAAAGTCACCTCGAAATACCTTCAATGTTTCCTCTTTATTCATAAGCGCTGTTAGCTTATCGGTGGGATTGAAAATTGTGTTACCTCGATACTTTGAAATCTTTTGAAATGTTTTTAATTAATCTTTATGATGTTATCACTTTATTGGCAGGACACATTTGGGTGTCATGCCAATATTCATCGATCCCCTCGATATGCTTTTGATTCCTTGGGAATATCGAAGAGACCCCCAAATGAGTCATTTCGATAACCCTTAGTCTCCTTGATCTATCAGTCTCTTCAATTTTTTAATGTTAGCCCGATATGTTGCCAAGTTGTGTATTTTTGCGCTTTTGATCTTTTGAATTATTGAAGAGACTCCAAAGTGAGTCTCTCCCTGATATTTTCATATTTGCTTTATCGAAGAGACCTTAAGGGTAACTTAGTGATATGGGAGTGCTTTATTGATATGATTTTTTATTTTTAGGGCTAAAGTGACAAAATATGAACTGATTAGGGTTAAGAGTTTGGGTCAAAATGGATATATTATTTTGAGTGGTGGAAATTTAAAATGGTATGTTGGAGATAATATGATGGCGGGAAATGAATTTTTTATAAATTTTTTTGGGGTTAAAAATTTGTTCCAACAGGACCTATAGAAGGCATGTCTCTTTGGCTAAAGGTGAGATGGTCATTTGAGGATAGATATCCTATAAGATCTTGCAATTGTGAGGGGTCAATATCATTTGGGAATGTAAACAGGCAAAATTTAGAAAACCATTAGCAAGTGAAACTCAATCAAAATCATAAGCCTATTTTGAAATTTCATATGTAAACATCAAGATAGAGCATTGAAAATGGAAATTAAACTAGTGAATGAACAATAAAATTCAATACCATAAATTCCATTTTGCAATGGTAGATTTGCTCTCAATTGTTAGAAAGAAATGTAGTTTCTCAAGGTAAATCTCTGTGAAAAATTCTATAGCATGAGTTTACTTCATGTTCAAGGATGAATTATTGAGGAAAATAAGATTAATTTATAGATTTTTAATTTTTGAAATCAACAGTCAAGATTGAAAGACTAGATTAATGGTTGTGATTGAATGATCGAGAAAATAAATTTATTAAAATTTAATTAATATTTTTGATTGCAAATATTAATGGATTGTTGATATATTCTTTGGATTTATCATTGAGTTGGAGAAGGTGAGTGGTTAGACGTAATGAGGTAGTTAACTACTAAATGGGGTAGTTAACTCTTCTTTACTCTATCAAATTATTTTAATTTAATAGCCTTTATGTACATGATGAGTGGGTAATTAGTGAGAGGGTGTTTGAGGGGATAATAAAATAAATAAATTATTTAATTAGTGGTTAGAGAATAATTTAGATAATTAAATAATGAATTATTTAATTATGCATGGAAGAAAATTGGAGAATTAAATAATAAAATTATTTAATTGTGCATGGGAGGTGAATGAATTCAATTAATTTAATAATATTATTATTTAATTAATTGATGATAGTTAATGGATATTCTATTAATTAAATAAGATAATTATTTAATTAATTGATAAATAAGAAATGTTAGTGTGGTAGGGATTAGAAGTGGTGAATTTTAATGTTGAAAAGGTAAGGTGAAATTTAGGCATCTACATTTTCCAATCTTTGAAGTAATATTGTGACTAGAAGTAGTAATGTTGTTTTAAAGAAGATAGATATAGGAACTTGGTGGTAGAATATGAATTGATAAATGATGCCCCAAGATCCACTAATTTGGGTTGATTGATTAATTGATTGATAAGACTCAAAGGATGATTTTATGCTTGGGTAAATTTGATATTGGATTATGGGATGCCCCCTTGAGAGGACATGTGGGTTAGAAGAGCACGTGTGTGCTCTTGAAAGGAATAGAAATGTGTAAAGAGGAAAGTGGAGAATTGGAAGAATGTTAGCTCATTGATGGAAATTAATAGAAGAATAGAGATTTGAATTAATGTGATGGTTAAGGGGGTGAATAAGAGGGTTTGTGAAGGTGGATGTGGGGAAGGGTTGAATGAACACAATTCTTATTTCAAAGATCTTTCAACCATAGATTGAGAAACTTAGTTTTTTCTATGGCATATAATGGTATGCACCAAAGGTATAAGGAACCTTGATGATGATTTATCATATGCCACAAGGATTGACTCAGGCATTCAAGAAAAAAAGTATGAAAAGATGCCCCAACAAACATATCAACAAGACACATCATGATATGATGGACCATGATGACCTTGGTAGAGTATGTTGTGAGATGAAAATAAAAATAAATAGATAAACAAGGAAAAAACTAGAAAAAAAGACACACAACAAGTTTGCCTCTCATCAAGTGAAAAAATAAGTTAGAGATTATTGTGATAGTGAGTAACGATGTTAGATTTGGGAGAAATATATCCCACTAAATGATATAATGGAACTTTGAACAAGGATTTCACCAAGAGGGAAAGGCATTTGTCAATATGGGGTCAAGTGAGTGTGTGTGGGAAGTGGATTTTTTTCTAAGAGTGGATGCATGTTAAGGTTTTGCAAGGTCTGTATGTTTGTGTGTTGAGACTATTGGGATAAAGTGATAATTGAGCACGTCATAAGATCAAATTTACTAATTAGGAATAATTAATTTGTCTTATCTAAAGCATGAGTCAAAATACAATGCAAGATCTATCCAAAGGAAAAAAAGGTGATATGGATGGATGAATGTGGAAAACATTAGGTCAATGGACATGAGTAAAACTATATGGAATAAAAAGGGTGGACTATACCTATGTTTGTGCCCAACTACAAAGATGCTTATGGATAATGGAACATAGGTGTTTACTCATGGCACTCACAAGTGAGTTTTCATCATGGTACTTTCCCAAGGTCCCATAAGCCTGGTTTTCACCAAAGGACAATTTTTCTCTTTATTTTTTGCTTTTGTTATTTTTTTTATTTTTTGACTTTTGTGATGTTTTTATTTTTTTTTGTAGTTTTCTAATGATTCAAGTATAAAAAAATTCCTAATGATTTGATGTACAAGTGACTTGTATTCCCCTACTATGATATTCCAAGAATAACCTTCTCTAAGTAATTGATGTGCTAGGATCCTACAACTAATGTACAACCCACAAATGTTGTTGTGATCCTCATGGAGAACTGAGTTGAATTTATCTAAGTGTGAATATCTCAACAAAGTACCATTATAACCTCAATGGTGGAGAGTTGTGGCCAAGGAACAACTGATTTGAGATTTTGATAGTTTTGATTTGGATTTTGGGATTTGGGATTATATCATGGGAGTATGAGTTGGAATGCTTGACTTGAGATCTTTGGATTGAGATTTGGTATTTTTAGGATATTGGGACCATCTTAGATTGTTCGATTGGGGGCTTGGGGATGCTTGACTTTGAGATTTGGGAACTAGATTAGGACCAATGGTCTTGCATGCCATGGTGGATATTGCATGTGCTGGGACCAATAATAGCTACGAAGATGGTGCACACCTTTTATGTGCAAAGTGTTTTTTTTACTATTTGTTGCAATTGGAATGACAAATTCAAAATGAGATTTTACTCACGTTGCCCTTTGGATTCATTTAGATTTTTTACTTGATTGTGCCTTGGTGCTTCATACCAATGCTTTCCTTCATAATGATCCTTGGATTATTTCAGATGCTTTGATGCATATGTTTGTGCATAAGGATTAATTTTAGGACCTTTATGATAATCTCTTGGCAAGATATTGTCTTGAAGTCCCATAATTTTTGTGACTACTTCACCATTTTGAAATGAGTGATTTCATTGGTCCCAGTCAAGGATTTCAAGATGATGGGATTAAAGTTTGATAATAAAGGTGGCAACATAGTTAAATAATCTTATAGTATTAAGATCATCATAAATTCTATGGGTGGACTTTGTGTCAATATCATCATTTGATAAAGCTTCCTTAGAAAATGTAGAAGTGTCATCAACCATGTTAGATTGTTCATAATAGGGGACATATCCTAACCCCTAAATCACTCAGCATTGGTGAGACACTTTACTGTAGGGGTTATGATGGCCTGGTGCCTTATTACAATGTTTAGAGTCACGAGAAGCAAACTTAGTTATCAAAAAGGTTCATGATGGCATATGTTGGTTCTCCAATCAACTGTTAGCTATTTCTAAGGGGTTGTGAATCCCTAGTAGACAAATACCTTTCCCTCTTGATGAAATCCTTGTTCAAAGTCCATTATATCATTTAGTGGGATTTATTGCTCCCTAATTTGACATCACTACTCATTATCACAAGAATCTAGATAGCTTGGGTTTTCACTTGATGAGAGGAAAACTCATTGTGTATCTTTTTGTCTAGTTCTATTTATTTTTTCTCACAACATACTCTACCAAGGTCATCGTGGTCCATCATATCATGACATGTCTTATTGATATGTTTGTTTCAACATCTTTTTATGCTACTTTTCTTACATGCATGAGTCAGTCTTTGTGGCATATGATAAATTGTCATCAAGGTTCTTTATACCTTTGGTGCATACCATCATGTGCTATAGCAAAACTTAAGTTGATAAATTTATGATAAAAAAATATCTTTGAAATAAGTAGCACATTCATCCAACCACTCACATCCACCATCATAATCCTTTCTATTCACCCCCTTAATCATCACATCCATTCATCTATATTCTTCTATTACTTTTCATCCATAAATTAACATTCTTCCAATTCTCCACTTTCCTCATTAAACATTTCTATTCCTTTCAAGAGCACACTCCTGTTCTTCTAACCCACCTATCCTCTCGAGGGGGCATCCCATCATTCAATCTCAAATTTACTAAGCATCAAATCATTCTTTGAATACAATCAATCAATTAATCAATCAACCCAAATCAGTGGATCCTTAACCTTTGACACTTGGGGCATCATTTATCAATTCATATCCTACCACCGAGTGCCTATATCTATCTTCTTTGAAACAACATTACTTCTTCTAACTGCAACACTACTTCAAAGCAGGGCAAATGTAGACACCTAAATTCCACCTTACCTTTTTGACCCTAAAATTCACTGCTTCTAATCCCTACCACACCAACATTTCTTCTTCATAAATAAATTAAATAATTATGTTATTTAATTAATAACATATCCATTATCCACCATCAATTAATTGAATAGTAATATTTAATTAATCTATTCTCATCCTTTAGTAATTATATAATCTAATTATTTAATTAACTCATTCACCTACAATGCATTATTAAATAATTTTATTGTTTATATTCTAATTATTCCTCCACGCATAATTAAATAATTATTATTTAATTATCAAATTATTCTTGTACCACTAATTAAATAATTTATTTATTTATCCCCTTAAATGCTAGCTCACCAATTACCCACTTATCATGCACTTAAAGGCTATTAAATTAAATTAGTTTAATAGAGTAATGAGGAGTTAACTACCCCATTTAGTAGTTAACTACCTCATTACATCTAACCACCCACCTTCTCCAACTCAAGGATATGTATCCAAAGACTTTCAATAATCCATTAATTTTTGAAACCAAGAATATTAATGCAACTTTATTAAATTAACCATTTTCTCCCTCATTCAATCCCAACTATTGATTTGGTCTTTTAATCTTGACCATTCATTTCAAAAATAAAAATTATAAATTAATGTTATTTGCTTCAATAATTTATCTGTGAACGTGAAGTAACCTATGCCACAAAATTTTCAAGGAGCTTCATCTTGAGCATCTACAACCATTGGAGCATATACTTTACAATGGAGTTTTATTTAGTAATATATTTTCCTATATTTTACATATTTACTTGAATTTCCTTTTACTTTATTTGAGGTTTGCATCTAATTTGGAAAAGAAAGCTTCTATTAATCTTACTTTTCTAATTTTGATTTTTTGAATTTCATTCTCACAGGCATCAAATTTATTCTCCATTTTGATGCAATCATTGTAGGAGGTTCTAATGAATGATTTCCCAACCACACAACCAACACAACAAAATAACACAATAACAGCTACACATAACACAAAGATCTCACACAAATAATATGAACATTATCATTATTTAATATTGCATGATTATCACCATGATTACAACCTCACAATTTTCCGTAGTGGGCCCTCTTACATGCCAGGCAACAATTGTTTGATTAGAAATAAGATTCACAAATTGATAGTCATCACAATGGCTTCCTACATGCTAGAAATTAAACTATGAAAACACCACTTCTACATTTTGTCACATGGGCTACACCATGATAATTCAAGTGCAATATAACTTTAGAATTTTACCACTACGCTACCATAATGACATCCACTACCTTCCTACATGGCACATTTTAACTTCCTCAAATTGCACTCCACATCATACTCCTTATTTCTTCACTTTGCCTCTCTGATCCCACTCCCTCACTGCTGAAACTTACCTCCTATTCTTCTACTTCATCCTTCCTTCCTTGCTTACCTTCAAATGATTCATAACCTAGTTTATTTAGCATCCTCAAGCTTCCCAAATGATATATGTCAGCCTCAAGGTTCCAGCACAAATCCTGAAACCACATGAAACATGCTGCCAACCGAAAATAACAAACCTACAAAATCAAATAGTAAAATGGTTTAGAATCTCTACGCGATACACCACATACATCACCAACAATTAATAAAATCCTCACAAATATTCATCTTTTGGTCCAAACTCCAAATAACCTATTGCAAATAGAAATAGTTCCCAACTTTGCACAACTATTAACTCGTAGACACTCACAAACCAATTTATAGTCTTTTACTCATCCAAATCTTTTCAAACATTAACACTAGATCAATAAACCACAAAAAGAACTAATCTTGAAACTATAAAAGCTATTATGTATGAAAAAGGGGATGACAGAGATAAGCATGTTGAAAAGCACAATACAACTGAGAGGGGGGAGGGTGAATCAGTTCTCAGTTGTAACCAATACCTCAAAACCATTAACACATCAACCACTTAATCAATTTTATTATATTTAACCATGAAAACATGAAATCAAAAACTTAAACACATTCATAGATCAACACATGAGACACCAGATTTTTATGCGGAAAACCCAATATGTGAAAAATCATGGTGAGTGTTAGCTCACAATATAATATGTAATAATAATACCAAAAATTAGAGGTTCAGTGCCTATGGGGCTCACTGCCTAGAATGCTCACTGCCCAGAATGCTCATAGCAAGAAGAGGCTCACTCCCAATGGGGTGGCTCACTGCCGATGGGTGGCTCATTGCCAAAATTGGTAAACTGAGATAGTAGCATCTATACTATGCCAAGGTTCAATTCCATTGAAGCACAATAGGTATCTTCTGCTCTATTCTACCTTTTTACTTCGCAATTATCTTATCATTTTTGCATCCTACATCCTACATTCATGACTTCATTTCAAGTATTTATACAATTCATCAACCTTGGAATGAACATCAAGGTCATGTTGCGTGGTTACACAACACGCCCCATTTTGCCTTAGCAAAACAGGGACCCAACTTTGCTGGCTTGTTCCCTTGCTTTTGTGCTCTGGGCGGTAATGGTAAAAGTCATATCAGTCAGTATGCATATGCCTAATATCAGGTATATTTGTGAAAATTTGAAAGTTTGAATCTATCCTAAAAAGCTTACCATGTGAAAGAGCTTGAAATTCTAGGCAGGTTTGCCTTTTATATCACCTGAAAATTCATCCATATGAGAAAGTTATGATATGTCAAAGGTCTAGTCAAACATGATTTTTGAGAAGGTCATATTCCAAACAATGGTCATCATGACATTATAATATCACCCGATATTATAATATCATCTTGATATTATAATATCGCCCTGCTTAGAAAAACTACCATCTGCATATTGGTATGCGCACGTCAAATTCCTATTAGAAGGTCATCTACCTGTCAAAACACCAGCATATTCAAAGGAGGGTCATATTTACTAATATGACTGATCTTCGCTAAACATGACGGTGACGTCATCTTCTGCATTTTAATGAAGTCCAGATATGATGGGGACGTCACCATTATATCCCATTTGATGAGGAGGGTCATATTTGTTAATATCCTGCATATTGATAATATGCATGCACTTCAGACCTGAAGATTTATTAAAATGAGTTAAATCGTTGCATGTGTCTTGCTTTGTATATGCATTACGGTATACGTACATTCACCTTAATGCAAACATGACGCTGACGTCAGCTTCCCCCCGCTTTACAAAGTATAACATGATGATGACCCTATCTTTTCAAAGGGGTGATATTCTCAACAGCAGGATCATATTTTAAACCCCCCTGATTCTCCTTTGATATGATCATGAGGTCATATTGTAGCATGACAATGAAGCTCGTTCCCGATGGTGACGTCATCATCATGTCTTGATCCGTGAAAAAGGAGTTATACTGATTAATATGCCTCATATTAACTAAGTGCATGTTTCGGAGTCTACATGGATGAAAGTTAGATCGAGGTCCGATAGGGTGATACATACAAAGTCTAGGTGTGTTGGCGAATACTAAAAGAAGTTTTGTGGGGGCCACCGCATGTCGGTGTAAGTTTTACCATCAGTGGAGCTTTGTATTGTCCCACCGATCATATGTGGTCTGCTCGATGAAGAATACTCATCGGTATACTTTTGCCATTGGAAGTGCTCTGTATTGTCATCCCGATGGAAGTATCCCACCAATGGGATAAGGTTATCGGCCTAACATAGGTTTATCAGCCTTATTTGTTATTATTTGCCTGATCTAATGTGTTTCACCAACAAAGAGATGGTCATCAGTATAACTTTCACCGTCCGCCAAGATTTGTTTTATTTCACCGTCGGTTCGGTCTGCCCAATGAAAGTACTCATCGATGTGACTTTTGCCATCGGTGGTGTTTGGTTTTGTCATCCCGATGGGTGTTTTCTCTCCGACGGAAGGTGATCATCGGTATAATTTTAGATATTGGCCTTGCTTTATTTTGTCATGCCGAAGGTTTAATCATGTTGATATACAAAGCGAAGTGTATGTTTCTCGGATACAAAGGTGGGGGGTGCAGCAGGATATACAACGTCAGATTCGAAAGGATATCAAAAGTAGCAAATTCCTTATATGTCTAGGCCACTTGCATGTGCATGAGATGCAACCTGATATGTACAGAAAGGCATATGCAGGAGGATTTAAAAGCCCGATATACCAAAAAATGGGCGGGAATGCAAAGCGATAGAAATTTAGATCACCAGAATGCATTTTTCTGGTCAACAATGGCTGACTCACTTGTTTTAGCGTTGTTTATGCATTTTAGGCATGATTTTCACTGATTTGGAGCCCAATTGCCTATAGCTACACAAAAAGGGCCGGTTTAATAAAATGTTTAAATTCCTGTTGTTTATCAAATGATGCTGGGCTTAATGCTTGTCTATTTGTTGCAGGAAATCTCGGAGCTGTTTGAAGCTGAGCATTACAGAGGTTGCATACAGATGTAACCTGAACCTGAGGAGGATATTGTCAAAAGGCTATTTGCCAACTGGAGACTGAGTCAAATCAAAGATGCTGGAATATTTTGTGCCAGCTATACATTTGCCATTCTGGCAAAGCATGTGCTTTCCATCTGAGCCGTTGAATGTTTTGAGAGGATCTTGATCATTGGATCATTGTAACTATTTTCTGGCTTTTATTCTATAAAAGGGTCAGAGCTTGTCAAAATAAAAGGAGACACAGACTCCACAGAAAGGGGATATCTGGCAAAGTAAGGCCAATTTACTGTAGAATTAGCAGGAGATCGAATTGCTGAGACTAATGGAGATTAAATTGTTGAAATGTCAAGGTTTTTGTTCAGATCACTGTAAATGTACCTATTCTTGAACATACTAAATGGAGATGAAGTTTCAGATTACATCCTAATTGTAAACTTTACGTAATCTTCAAGTTGATTTCTGGATATGTATTGGTGAATGCTATGTTCAAATAGAAGCGCTTTCATTTCATTACATGTTGTTGTCAACTTTTCCTTTGAATATTTGCACTGGATCATGCGGATTTTTGGAATGTCCTGGTGAAGTATGATTCTAGTTTCCTTCTTTTCATTGCATGTATGGGAGTATGTATGTGGATCAGTGATCTAAGTCAAGTAATTTTGGGAATCTCATCCTTTAACCCTTTTTCTCATTTTAATTTCATAAATTCACTTCCATAACTGCAAATCATGATAAATAATAAAGCAGAACAGAGGAATATGCTGACAACCCGTAAATAACTAAAAATCCTTAGCGTATTCTGAGTAGAAGCATGTAGTGTTGAAAATATCATGCAAAGAATTGCAAATAATGGTAAAATCCATGCAAATATCAACCTATAGGCACATTATTTGAGTGAATTCATAGTGCAGAGGTAAAATAATTTGGAGATTTATGCAGGACAGATATAAAGAACATGATATTTGGAGAAATATTGATGAACTTTATAGAAATTACTAAAGAACGTAAGACCCCTGAATGATTAACAGCAACACACATCAACCACTGAGTAATGTCAGTAGATTAAGAACTAATCAACGGAGACTTGGGATCATGAATTCTTTGAATTCATCGTATCTTTCAAGATGAGTAAAGGTTGTTGTGTAACTTTTATTCTATGTTTGGTTATGACTAACATCATCATCGACATAAATTGGCGCTAGAAGGAGGGCCTGAACAAAGAATTTCTAGATTTCTGCAAATATTTCATAAATATTTCATTATTTGAAGTGGATGTCTACAAATATCTCTTATCTAAGAAGTTTTGGTTGTATCTTTGCAAAGATCTAGCTCAAAGCTTCGAGGATTTGTTTGATTTTATGAACTTTCAAGTTTTATTCTGAGATATGATGGATCTCCTTAAAATTTCAAAATCTTAAAAATTTGAAGTAGAGTCTCATTTTGATGGATGCATATGAGAGTGGTTGTCAAGTTAACATTCCTTTATTTTAGGAAGCATTGAATAGGTAGCTTTATCCTCACAGTTTGTCTAACTTTGGTTTATCTACCTGTTGTAGGATACACCTGACTATAGAGCACAATGAAATTAATTGTTTAACTTTCCTTACAAGGTTGGATTTATATTTGAAAGGACTGATATTTTCTTAGATGTGTTTAGGGCCGAAATTTGCCAGCAAAATGAAGAAATTCTGGACCAGCGAAATGAGGAAATTCTAGAACAACAAGCAGAGACAACACCAGAAGTTATTAGTTGTCCAGACACTGAAATGGATCGTTCTGAAGATTTTGAATTATATTTGTCTAGAAACATACAATGTAGTCAAATATTAGGTTTATCCATTGATGATGTCTTGATTGGAAGCTGGTGTAGATTACATGAGGAAGAGCATTCAGAGAGAGATTGTTACCCTTGCTTGGTCATGTTGAAAAAGATTCTAGAAAATATAGTAGCTGAATCAGTTCCAGAAGGTAAAGAAAAGGAAACATCTTTCCTGGATTCATTTTATGGTCAGATTGATAGGAGTTCTCTACTTCCTAATACAAGTAAGGATCAGTCAGTATGCAGGTATGAATCTTGTGAAAATTCTAGAGAAGAAACCACTCGTTAGGATAAGGTATTTGATTCTGACCCTAATACTTTTGATAAAGAAGATGAAACATCTTTCCTGGAGTCATTCTATAGTAAAGAGAAATGTAAACAGATAGTAGAACAATTCAAATGCACTGTTGCTGATGAAGTTCCTATGATAGCAGCTAATGGAGTCATAGAAAAAGAAATAAATGCTGAGTTCATAAATGGCTTCTTTGAATTGAATGATCAAATGCAAGAATGTTGTAGGTTAATGGAACCAGGCACTCTACTGGATGATAGATGTGAATCATTTAATGAACAATTCCTAAAAATTGAAGATGTAGAAGACTTTGGAGTTGTTGTGCATGATCAGACGTCACTCCAGAAATATTTTGAAAATGAAACAGGGGAGTATTCTTATCAAGTGAAAGTTGGTTCTCCTTTACAGTCAAATGATTTAGAAATGATAAATTTCTGTATCTCAGGTTGTGATAATAAAGATACTTATTTAGATGCTGATGTGCAGGAAATTGAAGAAAACATTGAGAAGTTTCCTGAACTGAAGGATAAACTGAACATCCAGAATGAAGGAACAAAGCTAGATAAAGATGAAGAATTGATACATCAAGAGTCATACATCCTTCAATTTGAAGTGAGACCAGACATTGAGCCAAGCAATGAAAATATAGAGTTAAATGGAAGACCAGCTGTCAATGAACCAGCATGTCCAACAAAATCAAAAATATATCAGGTTGTATTTTTCCTTTCCACAGTGAATCACGTTGAATATTGTTTTGATTATGGAAATTTAAAAGATAAGACATGCACATGGATCAATCATGAACATGATGGATCAATCATGAACATGATGAGCTGCCTCAGTTGCTGATCATCAAGAGTTATTCTGTTGAGTACAGTGAATTCAGAGTATCAGAATATTTTTCAGAATATAAAGATAAATTTGCTAGGTTGAGAACCATATCTAATACCCTAATGCTCCTGCACAATCAAAAGAAGTATGCAAATACAGGTGTATTTGGGTCTTTTTCTAGTTTTTGTTTGCCTAGTAGTGGTTTGTATGTAGTTTTTGTAGGTTAGTTGTGTGTATAGTTTGCTGTATGTGTTTGCTTTTGCTTTGTTTTTACATGTTTGAGCCATTGTTTTGGTTGGGCAAAATTGGTGCACCTTGTTACTTAAGAACACCGCAGAAATTGTTAGGATTCAAAAGTTGAATATAAGTTTTAACATATGTTGTAACTCAGGTTAGTATAGGTACTCTGGATCAGGTTTGTGGTATCATATTCATCAGTACTACTTTTCTTGAGTCAAGGTGATCCTCACAATGACACACCTAACAACCTTGGGTCTGTTGAACATATCAGTGTAGGTGTTAAGTGAAAAATCTAAAGGTTGCCCTTGCTACCATTGCAATTTTCAACTTAATTTCAGCAAGTGACCACTCCTTGCATCATGAAGCTACAACTATTATATCTTATGAAATCAAATTCAAAATATAAAACAAATAAAATAATAAAATGGATTTATTAAAATCCAGATTAAGTCATCTAAGTAACTCTATCAGAGCTATAGACGCTTGCTGGCAGTGGGGCTCTACTTAGGGGAATTACAATGATAACCTTGCCAGGGCTATGGACGCTTGCTGGCAACAAGGCTCTATCCGGTTGGCTATAAGGGATGAACCAAACTATGTAGCCTAACACCAGTCACTGGTTTATTCAACTCACTTTCAAAATGAGTATATGAATCACATGCACACAATTGATCCCTTATCAATTCATTGTTACATTGATGAACATGATACCAGTTAGAGAAGATTAGGATGCTCATGCTTAATAGGAGATGGAAATTTATGTTTTAACTTATCCTCATCTTTTGAATTATTTGAATTTTTATTGTTTTCTTTGGTGGCAAGTTGTTGTGTGGTTACACAACACGCCCCATTTTGCCTTAGCAAAACAGGGACCCAACTTTGCTGGCTTGTTCCCTTGCTTTTGTGCTCTGGGTGGTAATGGTAAAAGTCATATCAGTCAGTATGCATATGCCTAATATCAGGTATATTTGTAAAAATTTGAAAGTCTGAATCTGTCCTCAAAAAGCTTACCATGTGAAAGAGCTTGAAATTCTAGGTAGGTTTGCCTTTTATATCACCTGAAAATTCGTCCATATGAAAAAATTATGATATGTCAAAGGTCTAGTCAAACATGATTTTTGAGAAGGTCATATTCCAAACAACGGTCATCATGACATTATAATATCACCCGATATTATAATATCATCCTTATATTATAATATTGCCCTACTTAGAAAAACTACCATGAGCATATTGGTATGCGCACGTCAAATTCCTATCAGAAGGTCATCTACCTATCAAAACACCAGCATATTCAAAGGAGGGTCATATTTACTAATATGACTGATCTTCGCTAAACATGATGGTGATGTCATCTTCTGCATTTTAATGAAGTCTAGATATGATGGGGACGTCACCATCATATCCCATTTGATGAGGAGGGTCATATTTGTTAATATCCTGCATATTGATAATATGCATGCACTTCAGACTTGAAGATTTATTAAAATGATTTAAATCGTTGCATGTGTCTTGCTTTGTATATGCATTACGGTATATGTACATTCACCTTAACGCAAACATGACGCTGATGTCAGCTTCCCCCCACGTTACAAAGTATAACATGATGATGACCCTATCTTTTCAAAGGGGTGATATTCTCAATAGTAGGATCATATTTTAAACCCCCCTGATTCTCCTTTGATATGATCATGAGGTCGTATTGTAGCATGACAATGAAGCTCGTTCCCAATGGTGACGTCATCATCATGCCCTGATCTGTGAAAAAGGAGTTATATTGATTAATATGCCTCATATTAACTAAGTACATGTTTCAGAGTCTGCATGGATGAAAGTTAGATTGAATGTTTGGATGAGGTCCGATCGGGTGATACATACAAATTCTAGGTGTGTTGGCGAATACTAAAAGAAGTCTTGTGGGGGCCACCGCATATCAGTGTAAGTTTTACCATCGGTGGAGCTTTGTATTGTCCCACCGATCATATGTGGTCTGCCTGATGAAGAATACTCATCGGTATACTTTTGCCATTAGAAGTGCTCTGTATTGTCATCCCGATGGAAGTATCCCGCCGATGGGATAAGGTTATCGGCCTAACATAGGTTTATCAGCCTTATTTGTTATTATTTGCCCAATCTAATGTGTTTCGCCGATAGAGAGATGGTCATCAGTATAAATTTCACTGTCCGCCAAGATTTGTTTTATTTCACCATCAGTCGGGTTTGCCCGATGAAAGTGCTCATCGATGTGACTTTTGCCATCGGTGGTGTTTGGTTTTGTCATCCTGATGGGTGTTTTCTCACCGACGGAAGGTGATCATCGGTATAATTTTAGATATCGGCCTTGCTTTAGTTTGTCACGCTGAAGGTTTAATCACGTTGATATACAAAGTGAAGTGTATGTTTCTCGGATACAAAGGTGGGGGGTCCAGTAGGATATACAACGTCGGATTCGAAAGGATATCAAAAGTAGCAAATTCCTTGTATGTCTGGGCCACTTGCATGTGCATGAGATGCAACCTGATATGTACAGAAAGGCATATGTAGGAGGATTTAAAAGCCACATATACCAAAAAATGGGCGGGAATGCAAAGCGATAGAAATTTAGATCACCAAAATGCATTTTTCTGGTCAACAATGGCTGACTCGCTTGTTTTAGCACTATTTATGCGTTTTAGGCGAGATTTTAACTGATTTGGAGCCCGATTGCCTGTAGCTACACAAAAAGGGCTGGTTTAATAAAATGTTTAAATTCCTGTTGTTTATCAAATGATGCTCAGCTTAATGCTTGTCTGTTTGCTGCAGGAAATCTCAGAGCTGTTTGAAGCTGAGCATCACAGAGGTTGCATACGGATGTAACCCGAACCTGAGGAGGATATTGTCAAAAGGCTATTTGCCAGCTAGAGACCGAGTCAAATCAAAGATACTGGAATATTCTGTGCCAGCTATACATTTGCCATTCTGGCAAAGCATGTGCTTTCCATCTGAGCCATTGAATGTTTTGAGAGGATCTTGATCATTGGATCATTGTAACTGTTTTCTGGCTTTTATTCTATAAAAGGGTAAGAGATTGTCAAAATAAAAGGAGACACAGACTCCACAGAAAGGGGATATCTGGCAAAGTAAGGCCAATTTACTGTAGAATTAGCAGGAGATCGAATTGCTGAGACTAATGGAGATTTAATTGTTGAAATGTCAAGGTTTTTTCTTCAGATCACTGTAAATGTACCTGTTCTTGAACATACTGAATGGAGATGAAGTTTTAGATTACATCCTGATTGTAAACCTTACGTAATCTTCAAGTTGATTTCTAGATATGTACTGGTGAATGTTGTGTTCAAATAGAAGCGCTTTCATTTCATTACATGTTGTTGTCAACTTTTCCTTTGAAGATTTGCACTGGATCATGCGGATTTTTGGAATGTCCTGGTGAAGTATGATTCTAATTTCCTTCTTTTCATTGCATGTATGGGAGTATGTATGTGGATCAGTGATCTAAGTCAAGTAATTTTGGGAATCTCATCCTTTAACACTTTTTCTCATTTTAATTTCATAAATTCACTTCCATAACTGCAAATCATGATAAATAATAAAGCAGAACAGAGGAATATGCTGACATCCCGTAAATAACTAAAAATCCTTAGCATATTCTGAGCAGAAGCATGTAGTGTTGAAAATATCATGCAAAGAATTGCAAATAATGGTAAAATCCATGCAAATATCAACCTATAGGCACATTATTTGAGTGAATTCATAGTGCAGAGGTAAAATAATTTGGAGATTTATGTAGGGCAGATATAAAGAACATGATATTTGGAGAAATATTGATGAACTTTACAGAAATTATTGAAGAACGTAAGACCCCTGAATGATTAACAACAACACACATCAACCACTGAGTAACATCAATAGATTAAGAACTAATCAACGGAGACTTGGGATCATGAATTCTCTGAATTCATCGTATCTTTCAAGATGAGTAAAGGTTGTTGTGTAACTTTTATTCTATGTTTGGTTATGACTAACATCATCATCAACAGGTCGGCATTACAATCATCAACCATTGGAACAATCTCCAAGGTCAGCATACATACATATTTAGCCAATATTCAAATTAGGTCTGGTCTTAAACAAAATGAGGAAGAAGAGAAATCAATGTAGACCATACCAAGCCTTAGTTGGGACTCAAATGCAATTTTCCATGCAACAACATTCTTTACAAACTTTGAAGCACAACCACAAGTAGTGAGAACAACTAGGTCAGCCAAGACTAGAGTTAACACTAAGACTTTTAGGAACACGCTTCATGCACGATCTGGATTATACTTTGCAGATCAATCAAAAGGTAGGAACATGATGTAGAGACTCCCACAAGCACATTACAATCACCAAGAATATCCGTACAACCTCTAAACACTTTATCTATAAGATTCTTTAAACTGGAGCACTTGGACATTACTATCGGCCATTGTCATAAAGGAAAGATCGCTTGTGGAGCACCAAATCATGAACCATTTGAATTGAAGGAACATAACAACATCACAAACTTAATTCCAGAACCACAGACTGTGAAACTTAAATGCAGAGAAATACAAAGCAGAATACATTCTCCCTATCACCATTAGATACACAGAAAAATATTTTTTACTCTGGTGAATATAACATGCTCAAATCTTCACACTAAAGGCTCAAACTTGAAACATAACATCTACAGACATCCCTTAACATTACTTCCAATCCACAGCCAAAGATATTTAATCTATAGGATATGTAGAGAAAAACACTGCATTGTTTTGGTAGATAAAGCAATTCTGCACTTGTACTAATTCCTCAAATACTTGTTTAGACTTATTCAAATAACTTCCTTAGGTGTTGACATCAATGAGAACACTTACTACTCATACTTGCAACAGTCTCCCCCTTTGTCATTGATGGTAACACATGATGTGAAAAACCATCAAGACATATAATCTTTCTTTACTTCTTTGTTTCCCCTCACTTGATGCTTTCTTTGTCTGCAACTTTCTTCTTAGTTTTTTCACATGAACTTCTCTCCCCCTTTGACATCAAAGGTAAAGGGTGCCAAAAATTTTCTTCTCTTGATCAACACTGCAACACTTACTTCTCTTGATCAGAAACTTGTATCAACAACATTTACTAGCTCCCCCTAAGAGGTAGCCTACAAAACATCAATCCAGATAAAAAGATGAAACTTTGGACACCACTGGGCTACTGCACTCCTTATGCATCTTAGTTTAGAGTAGGAGGGGTAATAACCCCTAACTTCTCTCTGAGATACTCAAAAGTATCCTTAGGTAGAGGCTTAGTGAAAATATCTACAATCTGATCCTTTATAGATGCATAATCCATCTTTACTTCATTCTCTGTTACTTTTTCTCTTAGAAAGTGATACCTTATTGATATATGCTTTGTCCTTGAGTGCATCACAAGATTCTTTGAAATGTTTATAGCACTTGTGTTGTCACAAAATATTGAAATAGGTTCTTTATACACAACTCTTATGTCCTTCAATGTTTTCTTCATCCAAAGCACTTGAGTGCAATAGCATGCTACTTGATATATTCTGCTTCTGCGATAGACAAAGAAATTGATTCTTGCTTCTTGCTCAGCCATGAAACCAATCTGTTACCCAAGAGGAAAGCACCTCCACTTGTACTTTTTCTATCATTAGAATCTCCATCCCAATCTGCATCTGAATAAGCACTGAGAGTGAAATCAGTATCTTTGGGATACCACAAACTATAGTCTGAAGTGCCTTTTAAATACCTCATGATCCTTTTGACTGCCATCACATGTGACTCTTTGGAATCTTCTTGAAATCTTGCCACAAGACAGACTGCATGCATTATGTCTGGTCTGGTATGGGTTAGATAAAGTAGTCCTCCAATCATAGATCTATACTTTTTCTGATCAGTCTTAGGTGATTCATCATTCTTTCTTAGCTTGCAACCAGTTACCATGGGAGTACATACTAGTTTAGAATCCTCCATTCCAAACTTCTTCAACAATTATTTCACATACTTGGACAGAGAAATGAAATTTCCTTTTTTCGATTGAGTAATTTGCAGTCCTAAGAAGGAAATTCATTTCACCAAACATAGACATCTCAAATTCCTTTTGCATTTCCTCTACAAATTTCTTACACATACCTTCATTGCCTCCAAAGATAATATCATCAACAAAGACTACAACAATTAGAATTTGATCATTATTGATTTTGAAATAGAGATTACTATCTGCAGTACCTTTGTTGAACCCTAATTGCATCAAATACTTGTCTAACCATGCATACTAGGCTCTAGGAGCTTGCTTTAGTCCATATAGAGCTTTCTTTAGTCTGCACACCATGTCACCTTGGTCTAATAACTAGAATCCTTCCAGTTGTTCAATGTAAACTTCTTCTAGTTCTCCGTTCAAGAAAGCAGAGTTCACATCCATCTGGTACACCTTGAAATATTTGTGAGCTGCAAATGCCAAAAAAAATCTAGGCCTTCAACCTGAGAATATCCTTTGCATACCAGTCTTGTTTTGTTTCTTACCACTTCACCACTTTCATTCATCTTGTTTCTTAAGACCCATTTGGTTCCAATCACATTATTATCAGTAAGTCTAGGAACTAGTTCCCAAGTTTGATTCTTTTCTATATGCTCAACTCTTCTTCCATAGCTTTTACATAACTTTCATCTTTACAAGCTTCACTTGTAGTTTTAGGTTCAATCTGTGAAAGTAAACAATAGTTCACTTGATCCTCTGCAGCTCTTTTCCTTGTCAATACCCCTTTTCTTTTGTCACCGATAATTTGATCTTCAGAATGATTAATCCTTACATACCTAGGAGTCTTAACAACACTTTCTGGAGCCTTTTCTTCTTCAACTTGATTGTACTTTTGTTCCACCTTTTTTTCATTGACTACAATAGTAGGTTCATCTGATTCATAGCAACTCAGATCTGATGCCATTTCTTTGTCTTCATCAACCTTCACATTAGCACTCTCAATCACCTTCTTCAATCTCTTGTTGTAGCACCAGTAGGATTTACTCTTAGTAGAGTATCCAAGGAAGATTCCTTCATATCTATCATCAAACTTGCCTAGCTCTTCATCTCTTCTGATATAACATTTGCTTCCAAAGACTTTGAAATATTTCACTATGGGGGTTCTTACATATCACAATTCATAAGGAGTTTTAGTACCATTACCTTTGACTTGGACTCTATTTTGAATGTAGACAACAATGTGTATAGCTTCTCTCCAATACACCTCTAGCAGATTAGCTTCCATCATCATTAACCTAGCAGCCTCTTGAACTATCCTGTTCTCTCTTTCAACAACTCCATTTTGCTTAGGAGTCCTAGGAGCAGACAACTGTCTCTTTATCCCATGCTCTTCATAGAAAATGTTAAATTCATTTGATGTAAACTCACCTCCTCTATTAGACCATAAGCATTTGATCCTTAATTCTAACTCATTCTCAACCATTGCCTTAAAAGCTTTGAACTTTTCTAGTGCTTCTGATTTCTCTTTTAGAAAAGTGACCCATGTCATTTTAGAATAATCATCAATAAGCAACATAAAGTACTTGTCTCCTTGTAGACTTCTTGTTCTTGTAGGACCACACAGATCTGTATGCACCAACTCAAGCAATCCAACAGAAAATTGTTCTTTCCTCTTGAAACTTGTCTTTGTCTATTTTCCCAGTTGACATTCCTTGCAAATTGTATTGGCAAGTTTCACCAGTTTAGGCAAATCTCTCACAGCTTGAACTGAGCTTATCTTTACCAAGTTATCAAAATTGATATGACACATCCTTCTATGCCACAACCAACTCTCATCTGTCTGAGCCAACAAACAACAATTATCAGTTCCCCTTAAGTGATAAACATTACCTTTAGTCTTCTTACTAGTTGCAATCACTGTTCTAGAGCTTTCCATGGTCTTGCATGCATTGTCCTTGAATCTCATATCATACCCTTTATCACACATCTAAACAACACTTAAAAGATTATACTTTAGATCTTTCACATATAGAACATCTTCTATATTATACTTGCCATCAAAAGAAATAGATCCTCTTCCACAGATCTTACCAGCTGCATTATCTCCAAACCTAACCATTCCACCATCATATTTTTCCAAACTTAGAAATTTACTTTTGTCACTAGTCATGTGATGTGAACATCCATTATTAATAATCCAGTCATCCTTATCCTTCTCAACCTGGATGGACAGAGCACTTTCTTCCACTAGTTTTTCTTCCTTCACACAACTAGTAGGATTAGTAGACAACTGTTCTTCCTTAATAGAAATAAACAAGCATTCATTTAAACTAGTACTATTATCATCAGGCTCATTATCTATTACACCATCATCATCAAGATCTCTAACATAATAGTATTTCTTGACAATTCTAGGTCTACTTTCAAATTTCTTCTTACCTCTTTCAATTCTCTCTAGACATCTAAATGCATAGTGACCAATCTTACCACAAGAAAAGCATTTGAATAGCAATTTGCCTTTGAACTTACCAGAACCTCTTTGTATTCTATCCACAAAGTTGGCATCAACCTCATCTAGGTCATCATCAGATTCCATAGCATATTTCTGAGCTCTTGAAGTCTTTGCTGAAGTGCTGGCTTTGAAAGCAATCTCAATCTTTGGCAAAGCATCGCCGAACTCCCTCATCTTAAAGGATGTAAGATTTCCGAACTCCCTCATCTTAAAGGTTGTAAGCTTCCCGAGCAACTGATCCTTTGAAATCTTTTTCACACTCATAAGATCTTCAATTGTAGCCACCTTGTGACTATAGGATTTAGGTAATGACCTAAGAATCTTTAGCACAACCTCATCCTCATTAATAGTTCCTCCAAGACCTTTGATTCCATTGACAATTTCATCAACTTTTTATATGTAGATTGTTATGTTCTCATCTTCACTCATCTTCAGGGCTTCATACCTCACCTTCAGGTTCTGCAATTTAACACTTTTTAAAGAACCATCTCCTTCACATAAATTTTTCAACTTATCCCAGATCTCATGAGCAGTCTCCAAATCCATAACTTTCACTAACTCAGTATTAGATAAGGCACTTAATAGAGCATCTTTAGCTTTTCTATTTAGCTCATATTGTTTGACTTCATCTTCAGATGATGGACCATTTCTAGGAATAGTATACTTTGTATCTGCCATCTTCCAAACATTATAACCAAGAGAAGTGAGATGACTTTTCATTCATACCTTCCAAAGAGCATAATCCATTCCATCAAACTGCAGAGACTCCTTTTTGTGCACCATCCCGGATCTACCTCAAGTTGTTAGGTTGTTTACTGAGGAACCCTCACTCTAATACCAATTGTTGAAAAGTACAATACAAATGAGAGGAGGGGAGGTGAATCAGTTGTAACCAATACTTCAAAACCATTAACACATCAACCACCTAATCACTATTATGGTATTTAACCATGAAAACATGAAATCAAAAAATTAAACACATTCACACATCAACACATGAGACACTAGATTTTTATGTGGAAAACCTAATAAGGGAAAAACCATAGTGAGTGTTAGCTCACAATATAATATGTAATAACAATACCAAAAATTAGAGACTCACTACCTATGGGGCTCACTAACCAGAATACTCACAACAAGAAGAGGCTCACTGCCAATGGGGTAGCTCACTACCAAAATTGGTGAACTGAGATAGTAGCATCTATATTATGCCAAGGTTCAGTTCTATTGAAGCACAACAGGTATCTTCTGCTCTGCTCTACCTTTTTACTTTGCAATTATCTTATCATTTTCGCATCCTACATCATACATTCATGACTTCATTTTAAGTATTTATGCAATTCATCAACCTTGGAATGAACTTCAAGGTCGGCATTACAATCATCAAACATTGGAACAACCTCCAAGGTTGGCATACATACATATTTAGCCAATATTCAAATTAGGTCTGGTCTTAAATGGATTGAGGGAGAAGAGAAATGAATGCGGACCATGCCAAGCCTTAGTTGGGAATCAAATGCAATTTTCTATGCAAAAACATGCTTTACAAACTTTGAAACACAACCACAAGTAGTGAGAACAACTAGGTTGGCCAGGACTGGAGTTAACACTAAGACTTTTAGGAACACACTTCATGCAAAATCCAAATAATACTTTATAGACCAATCAAAAGGTAGGAACATGATGTAGAGACTCCCACAAGCACATTACAATCAACAAGAACATCCGCACAACCTCTAAACACTTTATCCATAAGATTCTTCAAATCGGAGCACTTGAACATTACTGTCGGCCACTGTCATAAAGGAAAGATCGCTTGCGGAGCACCAAATCATGAACCATTTGAATTGAAGGCACATACCATTACAAACTTAATTCCAGAACCATAGACCGTGAAACTTAAATGCAGAGCAGAATACATTCTCCCTGTCACCATTAAATACATAGAAAAATAATTTTTACTCTGGTGAACATAACTCGCTCAAATCTTCACACCGAAGGCTCAAACTTGAAACATAACATCTACAAACATCCCTTAACATTACGTCCAATCTGTAAGCAAAAATATTCAATCTATAGGATATGCAGAGCAAAACACTGCACTGTTCTAGTAGGTAAAACAATTTTGCACTTGTACTAATTCCTCAAATACTTGTTTAGACTTATTCAAATAACTTCCTTAGGTGTTGACATCAATGACAACACTTACTTCTCATACTAGCAACAAAGCATGCACAGTAAATAAAACCCTCTTCCACAATAACATTGAAGGACAACACCAAGCCAAATCACTACCAAAATGGAGGTGGATTCAGCTATAGATCTTGTGCTTAAGAGTGCTATGGAACTTGATCAGATTCAATCAGACCTTTTATCAAACCCTAGGTCAACTAATGCATAAAACCCTAGATTTGTAAAGATCTAATCATAATAGAAAATGTATGATAGATATCCAAAAACCAATTTCACAAGAATGATCAGAGAGATGTCAGAATCTTTGTCTTGGAAGCTAGAAAGTCAGAGGACTATGGGATGGGTGCCCAAGTCCAGAAAGATGGAATCTTCAGAAACTCAAAACTAGAGAAGTGTCACAAAGGATATCCTGATGTTGGATTCAACACCTATTTGAGCAAGAGTACTATATGGCGGGCACCCAAGTCTTCCACAGAGGAATATTTTGAAAATACTTTCATATCCTAAAACCCTTTTCATCACCCAGTCTTCTTGTACCTTCACCTTTTTAAATCTTGCACTTGTAACTTGCACACAAGAATAAAAGGGGTTTGGGGGTTATGGTGTTTAGGGACTTGCCTCAGTCAAATTATAGGATAGCATTAAAGCTTCCCAACACTGTTATCTGATAGAGAGTGTGTGCCCTAGTAGGGTAGAGGCTAAATAAAATCAATGATAGAATGATTCAAATAACAATGATATCACCTTAGAGGTGAAGCCCTTAGGAGAATGAAGAACCTTCAACTCATAAGGAGATGGATGATGATTCCAAATTTGCAACAACACACACAATACAAACACAAATCTGCAACACTAACAAAATGAATGCTTTAAATGGTCTTTACTCCAAGATCATAAGTTTGCAATATCCATCTAGGTTACAAATGAATTAAAAAACACACTATATATGCTTCCCCACCAATGTTCACAAATTAAATCAAAAGAGCCAACAAAGGGAAACCTTTTTAAAGGTCCTATGTTGACATGCTTTGAAATGTTCCTGACCAATCAAGGAAAGGCACCTTTTTGGTCTAGGGTAAGGCATAAAATGGGTCCCTAGTTCCCAATTGTTATGGTTTTCAGGGGATTTTGCATCGGGATGAATATCTTGCATGTATAATGTAATAACAGGGACCTAGGAGATAAACTAGGAGGTAAAAAGGCATGTATTCACTTTTTGCTCCATACCATTTAGCTCCCACTTTAATATGTGTACAATCTTATGATTCAGTATATGCATTAAAGTACGGTCAAAGCATATCAAACACAAGAATGAAGATACACCCTAAGTTTGAAGGACCATTTCTATCCCCCAAGCTTAGGCAAACATAAGAAAACACTTTACAGTCACATAAGACATAGTGAATATAGTAAGGAAGCATGCAATACATGGAGAAGACATGAATACAGTCACATAATACACAAATAAGACATGATTAAACAATTATATATAATCCTAACACAAAACACACAACATGGAGGGAGATCATCGCTACACGCCTTTAGACCACACAAAAACACACAAAACACATGGTGTGGAGGGAGATCATCGCTACACACCTTTAGACCACAAAAAAACATGTAAGACACACAAGAAAGACACATAAAACACATGGAAGACACACGGAATACACGAGTGCCATAGAGTATGTCATCGACACACTATACATCTTATACACAACAAACATGGGCGATAGGGACGATCTCATTGCTACACTGCACTATCTAAGACATGCCAAACACACCTAACGGTTGAGCTACGCTACACAACTGCCAAAGACATGTTTAAGGGTGAATAAATCAAGATCCAACTCCGACTCTACAAAGGACTTCTTTTAAAAGGATGTGCAACCACACAAGGGAAAACACAATCCCACCTTCCATAGAAGGGATTTTAAAATTTCACCCCACCTACATCCGCAGACACCTTACAATGAAAAGGAGGCACGCTCAAAGTACACAACCCCACCTACATCAAAGAGATGCCTTATGGTGAAAAGGAAGCATACACAAACATGCTTTATCAATATCTAAAATAATAAACCACACTATATGCCCCCACCTTGAAGTGGTTGATCCCACTTGTCGGTATCAATCACATTTAAGGTAAAGTGAAAACACGCAAGGGAACAAGAGCTTTCACAAAGCCCATGCCCTAAAGTGACGTGTTAATGATCATTGAGGATTCCCAACAAACACACATGTTAGTATCAAATTCTATTTATCAACAATATTCATGCATAGAAATAAGGTAACATACCACATAAACGAACCAAGGCTACACTAACGAGTTCCAAACCAAGTATAGCCATAAAGTTATACTTCAGGTTTCTTAGAACTGAGTGTAGTGACAATGTGAGATACAAAACATTCCAAAGTGCCTAGAAGTAGATTTAGAGTACTGCAAAGGTTTGTTACAACAATTTCATAACACGAATCACAACACGAGGTTATTCTACTAGTCAAGCGTCAACAATATATCAACCCCATCTTCATATATGGACTAGGTCTATTTTTGTTTTCTTGCTGCAGGGACACATGATCCTTATCAATATTTATTTGTTTTCATCATCCACTAACTAGTAGAGCCACTGAAGAATGTAAACACTAAAAATGAGAGGGGAGACAAAGGTGACTTAGGTTCACAATGTGGGAAGATGCCCCCAAGACATCCTCCATGAAGTTATGCCCCCAAGGCACCACACACACCAATTAGAATATGAGAGAGGGGAGTAGAAGAATAGAGACACAAATAGAAGTGTTACAATAGAGGCGGTCTCCTTGTATCCTCAACCTTACAAGAGTGTCAAGGGTCATCCAAGGAGACTTAAACAAGTTTAACACAACATGAGGGAACACAACACAACACAAAAGAAGAGGTCACCCGTGAGAGCAACTCAAAGAGGTGCTACACCAAAGGTGGTTGAATGGATGAGAAATACTTACCTGTGAAAAGATGCAACCACACTAGTGGTTGTCTTTGAGCAAATAATCTTCCTCCTAGTCTTGAATGCAAGAGAGAATGGGTACATCGGGAACTATGGCCCAATGTTAAACTTTGTCCTTTAATTCTTTGTCCTTTAGCTCTTCTTTTGCTTTGATTTCTATCGGTGGGATATTTTCTTCTTGAAGTAATTCTTGTCGAGCTAAAGCTTGTCATTTTCTCCTTCTTTCCCTTGCATTCTAATTCCTTCTTGTCTTGTTAGTGATATTTGCAAAAGGAGTTTCATGAGTTTCCACATTCTTGGACATTTCAGAAGAGGAAGCTAGTACAAATTTGATCTATTGTGATGAAATGCTTCACTCTTTAAGGTTGTCTCCCAATCCTTATAAGGATGGTAGAGGAGGAACCTCGGCAAAAAATCCTTTACCTCTTGGATGAGAGGATTCATTCATCTCAAACTTCTTTTCACTCTATTTGTTCAGTAGGAGGAATTATAGCCTCAGAGGACTAAGAGGGTCCAGGAGAATTCTTGCCATATGATAGTTGAGCTATTAACTTTGCCTTGTATTTTTGATATGCTAGGGAAAAATGATCTTCTCTCAGTTGATTTGGTTTGGTAGGTTATAGACAAAAGTAGTCCAAGTTGAAGTTTCCATGATTGACCAAAGGTTTTCATCCACTATGATGTACAACATGCACTCATCCTTGATGAGAGAATTTTAAACACTTATGAATGGTAGAAGGGATCACTTTCATGGAATTGAGCCAAGGGTGGCGTAATTTCACATGAAATAAGTCCGATGTGGGAATGATGGTAAATAGTTGTTCTAAGGCTTTTTCCACCACTTTAATCAAAAGTGTAATCCTTCCAATAACTAGGATGAAATATCCATTATGTGTCTTGATCATTATATGTGTAGTCCATCATAAGTTTCTTGTGCCTGTAGACACCCTAAAATGACTGTGTCGTCATGCTACTTGCATTTCATAATCTGTCTCATCACTTGCATTACAACGTTAATTAAATAATCTAATTATTTAATTAATTATCATCAAATTCTTCTAAATCTCCTAAATTCAACATTAATTAAATAAATCCTCTTTATTTAATTAATTAAATTAAATTCCTCTATATTCTTCCACAATTAAATAATTTTAATTATTTAATTTGATCATTATCCTCCTTCCAAAATTCACATCCACATTAATTAAATATATCCCATTATTTAATTAATTCATCACAATTCTATCTTATCTATAATTAAATAATTTACATTATTTAATTAAATCAATTGTTCTTCTAAATTTAAATAAATCAAATCAAATTTATTTAAATTATCTCAATCCTCTAAAAATAAATAAAATCAAATATTTTATTTATAATCTTATGTTCTTCCAAAATCATGCACAACAATTAAATAAATTTATTTATTTAATTTTCTTTTAAATCTTCTAAATTAAATAATTCTAATTATTTAATTGTTTCTTCCAAAATATCTTCTCTAAATTTAAATAAATCAATTATTTATTTAAGTTGCTTTTTCTTCTAATTTGAGTTATCTCTAAAATAACTCAAGCTTTCTTGCTCATCAATTAAATATTTCTATATTTAATAAAGCAAAATATCTTCTTTTCTCATGCAAATCCCTTCTTCTTGTTTTAAATCACTTAACTGATTGCTTTATTCTTTTAATTGATTTATCTCTTCAGTTAACTCATTCTTCTATTCTTGATAACTCCTCTCATGCAAAAGCAAGCAAGACACATGTCTTCTTCTCATTCGTTGCACATTCCTCAACTTATCTCCTCAATTGATTCTTCTGAATTATCTGGACCGTTGATTGATCATGTTTTAAATCTATATAAACCCCCCTCATCTCCTTCATTTAGCCTCTCTCTTCGATTTTATTCTCAGGCATACTTGACAGCGCTTTGAGCATACAACGATTCGATTGAGCACCTTTAAGATCTTTTGACATTGATCTTCTTGAGCCACTTTACGATCTTTTAACATTGATCTTGGCACAACCTTACGATCATTTGACATTGATCTCTTGAGCACTACACTTGCTTGTTGCAGCTATGGCTTTGCAATTTCATTGAGCAATTCTACATTCAATCCAAAGGAAACAACACAAATTTCGGTAAAAGTCTTTATTGCATTGATTATTTGTTATGGCTTTTATTTAAATTCGTTTTCTTTATGTTATTGGGTTCTTTGGTTTTATTTAGTTTAGATTTAATCCATTTTTCCATATACACATTCTGGCACACCCGGTGGGACCACGCAGCCCCAACCACAACATTCTTCTACTCTCATCCTCAAGCAACCCCCACCGCTGCAACTCTCCAAACCAAGTCAAGCTCCACCTCAACAACAGCAGCAACAAAGGCAGCCTTATCAAAATCAACAACGACAACAAGAGCGGCCCCAACAAGATTACCCTCCGCGACGTCAATTTACTCCTTTGGGAGTGCCCATCGAATCGGTCTTACAGCAAGCTTTGCAGAAAAGGCTCATAACCTTACCTGAGGCTCCTCCTTATGGAGAACCTATCTACAAAACTGCACGTTACAGAGACAATGAGTATTGTGAGTTCCATAGGAGCAAAGGTCATCGAACTGCATCTTGCATGAAGCTTAAGCACCTCATCCAAAACCTCATCGACGGTCATCAAATCACCTTTGAGAATGAATCACCAGCGCAACACACGAACAAGGATCTCGATATGTACAAGGAACCATTCCCTCATCATGGTCCACCTCCTCCTCAGGATAGAGGTAAAGGTATCAATCATGCTTCCACGTCCTTCGATTCCATTGTAGGTCGTTTTGAAGAGAGTCGAGTGTCTACCCTCACCATCAAAGGCAAATCTACAGATTGTGCTATTACTACTCGTCGAGGTCATGTCACCATTTGTGCACCTACACCTAGGCTTCCAGTTCAGTCTGATTATAATCTTGTCGAACATCTAGGGAGAACACCAGCGTAGATCTCTATTTTGGACCTTCTACGGTCATCACCTGCACATAGAGTGGTGCTAGAAAAAGCCCTCCAAGAGTCTTCCGTTCCTAACAACATAGCAGTCGTAGATTTCCAAGCTATAGTGGGTAATATTGCTTCGCCTTACAATGTGGTCTTCTCTGAGAAAGACCTTCCCTCCCATGATCCTTGTCACAACGATGCCCTCCATATTGAAGTGTTCATCCATAAGCGCAAAATCAAACGCATCCTCATAGATGGTGGTGCTGGTCTCAACATCTGTTCTTTAAAGTTACTAAAGCAATTGGGATACTCTGAGGATCACGTCAACACTGAGCATAGTATTACAATCAAGGGGTATGATGATGCAGAACGCCGTTCAGAAGGTGTTATTCACTTGCCTATACAACTGGGCCCTGTCATGCTTGAAACCAGGTGTCAAGTCTTTGATATTGAGCTGCCTTACAACATTATTCTTGGCCGCCCATGGATCCATGCAATGAAAGCTGTCCCCTCCACGTACCATCAGTCCCTCAAGTTCCCATACAATGGTACGGAGATCACCATCCCAGGAGACCCTAATCCTTTTAAATTTTGCCGTGTCTTGCAAGGAAGCTATAAGAATTGCAACCAAGTGCCTAGAAATGACAAAGCCCTTGAGTCCCCTCTCTATGTTGACCCTGAAACTCTCACACAAGCCTCTACAAGTGAACCTACACCCCTCCCCAAAATCACAGCTCGCTTTCGGGATATAGGCTTTGGCTCTTATGATATCTCTGAATCTTGTTGTGTAGGGCGGATGCCTTTATCTCCAAAATCTTACGGCAAACCACCCATTGCTAAAGTTACCAAAAAAGCAGCTATTCCTCCCCCAACATTCCTAACCCAATTCCAACATGGACGGCTATTGGAAGAGCAAACTATTGAGGACATCTCTTCTTGGCTCTACAAGGAGAAAGAACCAGTCACGATACCAGTCAAGCAATATGGCAATGGCTTAAGGATAGTGAAAAACATGGGCTATAAAGGCAAAGGTGGCCTTGGGAAACAGAATCAAGGCACTATGGAGCCCATTGTGGTAACAAAGAAGCTAGACAGGAAAGGATTAGGATTTGGTAAGAAGGTACCACGCGCCTCGGACATCGAGTATATCCTCGACGAGGTAGCTGACAAGTTTCCCGCCGATTCGACATCTACAGAGGATATCATCGATGACTCTTCCCTCCACATAACCAATCTATTCGCAGAATCCTCCATTTTTACACTATCCTCCGTATCCTTAACTTCCACCACCAGCACCCAGAATGTCACGCTTGTCTACCCTGAACTTATCGATTGGGACCAACAAGGGGCCCTCGTTATAGATGTCTTTCAGAATGACGAAGCTTTAGCTGAATTCATGGGACTTCGAGAAGGTATCCCTCTTGGCGATCACAAGGCAGGTTTTGTAATGGAACTTGAGCCCACGGCTTATTTTGGTGAGAATGCCAAATCCTCCAGTCGTAAAAGTGCAAATAAAGAAAGATCTCTAGGTGAAAACCACACTGTGGCACCTCCTGATCATAAAATAGTAAAAATAAAGGACGTATCCAAAGGTGAAAACCCAACTGTGGCACTTGAGGATGGAGGATTTGACCTTCCCTTACCTTCTAAGTATCAAGAGAAATCAGCTCTACTAGTGGAAGATTCTACAGAGATCAACCTAGGTACAGAACAAAATCCAAAGACAACATTCCTAGCGGCATCATTATCTGATACAGAGCACAGAAATCTTAACAACTTCTTCTTGCAACGAACCATCAACTTTGCATGGACCTATGCAGATATGCCAGGGCTAGACCCTAAGCTGGTAGTTCATTATCTCACAGTTGATCCCAAAGTGAAACCAGTCAAGCAGAAGTTGAGAAAGATGCACCCACAGATCGCTCTCCTAGTGAAAGTAGAAATACAGAAGCTATTAGACGCAAAATTCATACGACCTATTGACTATTCAGATTGGGTCTCAAACATTGTACCTGTGTCTAAGCCTAATGGGCGCATCCGCATGTGTAATGATTTCAGAGATCTCAATAAGGCATGTCCCAAAGATGATTTTCCACTACCAAACATTGACATTATAGTGGACTTGACAGCAGGTCACGAGATGCTTTCTCTCATGGACGGATTCTCAGGTTACAATCAGATAAGGATCGCTGAAGAAGACCAACATAAAACAACCTTTACTTGTCCTTGGGGCAATTACTGTTGGTGTGTTATGCCGTTTGGTCTGAAGAATGCAGGAGCAACCTATCAGTGAGCTATGACAGTGATCTTCCACGATCTATTCCATCACATCATGGAAGACTATGTGGATGATATATTGGCTAAATCTTCTAGAGCAGAACATATACAAGTCCTAGGACAGATCTTCGACAGGCTTGAAAAATACCAAGTAAGACTCAATCCTAAGAAGTGTGTCTTCGGTGTCACATCAGGGAAGCTGTTGGGATACATAGTATCTCGTAGGGGCATCGAAGTAGATCCAGCAAAAGTAAAGGCTATCATGGAGATGCCTCCACCAAAGAACCTAAAAGCACTAAGGAGCCTCCAAGGAAGGTTACAGTCCATCAGGCGTTTCATATCACAGCTAGCAGATAAATGTCAACCCTTTCAGCACTTGCTCCGAAAGGATGTTTCGTTTCGATGGGACAACAAGTGTCAGGCAGCGTTTGATCAACTTAAGGAATATCTAGCTACACCTCTGGTATTGGTTCCACCAGTTGTGGACAAACCCTTGATATTGTACATCTCCACTACAAATTCGGCCCTAGGGGCCCTGCTAGCACAAAATGATGACTCAGGCAGAGAGCACGCAATTTACTATATCAGTAGAACCTTGGTGGGATATGAGCTCAATTATTCACCCATGGAAAGGGCTTGTCTAGCAGTAGTGTTTGCCTCCCAAAAGTTGCGGCATTACATGTTGAACCAACACACAAATCTGATAGCCAAGATTGATCCCTTGAAATATCTATTAGCAAAAGCAGCTCTCACAGGCAGACTAGCTAAGTGGGTCATGATCCTTAGTGAGTTCGACATTGAGTACACAGATCGTAAGGCAATTAAAGGACAAGCCCTCGCGGATCAACTAGCAGAAGCACCTATGAAAGATACACATCCTATGGTCGCAGACTTTCCTGATGAGAATCTATTCACTCTTGCTAACTCCATAATGTGGAAGTTGTACTTTGACGGCTCTTACACACAGCATGGCTCAGGAGCTGGCATCTTATTTGTTACACCTCAGAATGACTACATTCCAAAGTCATATCAGCTTGCATTCCCTTGCACCAACAACATAGCCGAGTATGAAGCACTCCTCATAGGTCTCAACACAGCAGTTCAATGGGACATCACAGAATTACAAGTATATGGAGACTCACAGCTAGTCATTCGCCAAGTCACAGATGAATACCAAACAAAGGATGAAAAGTTGGTCCCCTACAAACAACTAGTGGATGCCTACAAACCACACTTTTCTCACATCACATTTGAGCAAATTCCAAGAGAGCATAACAAATCTGCAGATTCTATGGCTTCTGTAGGGTCACTGATTGACATGCCTGCAAATACACAGAAGTGTGAATTCTTGATCGAGCAATTGTTGATACCAGCCGTCGATGTTCCTGTTACTGAAATCATCTGCGAACTTGTTGGTCCCAATTCCCCATGGTACGAAGATATCTATGAATACCTCAAAAACAATACCTTTCCCCCTGACCTATCATCCACTCAACGCAAAACCTTTATCTGTCGATCCTCTCGTTACATCATTCTGGGTGATACACTATATTGCCGGAGTCTCGATGGTATCCTCTTACGATGTCTTAACGCAGAAGAAGCCGAAGCTACCTTACGAGACATACACGAAGGTGTTTGTGGCGCACATTCTACTAGTCCTAATCTTGCTAAGAAGATACTCAGAACAGGTTATTACTGGCCTACAATAGAGCAAGATGCTGCACAATTTGCTAAGAAGTGTCTACAATGTTAGCAACATGGAGGTTTGATTCACGCACCTGCTCATGAGTTACAACCTGTGACAACTCCATGGCCTTTTTCTCAATGGGGTCTCGACCTCGTAGGACAAATCCACCCTTCCTCCTCCAATGGCCACAAGTTTATCATTACCACTACTGAGTATTTCACGAAGTGGGTGGAAGCCATTCCTATGACCTATATCACCGGTAAACAAATAGCCAAGTTTATCCTAAACTACCTCATATGCCGGTATGGTATTCCCCAAGCCATTGTCACTGATAATGGGAGACCATTCAAGAACCAAGATGTCCGTGCCTTATGCATACAGTACAATATCCAACATCGCTTTTCAACTCCCTACTATCCGCAGAGTAACGGCCAAGCTGAGGCTTCCAATAAAACCATTCTCAAAATCCTCAAGAAAACAGTCAATGAAGCTGGTCGTGATTGGCACTTGCAACTCAATCCCGCCCTATGGGGCCTACCGCACTAGTATCAGAACACCAACTGGTGCCACACCATATGCCTTGGTCTTTGGCTCTGAAGCCATCCTACCTATAGAGGTCGAGATCCCATCCCTCAGAGTATCCATGCAAGACCTGATCGGCGGAGATGAGTATCGCACTTCCAGATTAGCTGAGCTTGAACTACTAGATGAGAGGCGTCTTGCCGCACTTAATCATCTCCATGTCTATCAAAACTGCCTCCGGCGTAATTATAACAAAAAGATCAAAGAAAGACAGTTTCAAGTTGGTGATCTTGTACTTAAGGAGAATCAGAGAAATCAAGCAGATCGAGAGAAGAAGGGCAAGTTTGAGCCTAACTGGTTAGGTCCCTTCATTGTCACAGCAGCATATGGATCGGGAGCTTATACTTTAGCTACACCTGACGGCATTCCTCTAGATGAGCCACTTAACAGTGTCCATCTCAAGAAGTTCTATGCCTGATCCTCAGAGTATTCCCACAAAAAATCAAAAACATCAAAAACGTAAAAAAAATAAAAAAAAATCAAAAATCAAAAATCAAAAATACAAAAATACAAAAACATTCATCCTCTGGTGAAAACCTGGCAAACAGGTGCCTTGGATAAGTACCATAGTGAAAACCTGCAAACAGGCACTATGCGTAGAGTCAGCATCCATCGTCTATCGAGTCCTGTCCACTCCTGTCCAGTTCGCAACCTGCTTCATCCATCCATCCATAATAAAACCATTGACTTTGTTTGCATTTCCATCTCCCTATCTAGTATAGCTTGGAAATTTGTCAATGTCCATCATCGTCATCCCACGGCTTGATCTGTGTCTACAGTTAACACTGTCTGATCCTAGGTCAAGTCTTTCTGTGTCTTCTTCGGTTGTCACCCCTACAGTTTCCTCTACCAGAATGGGGGCAGCTCTTTCCTTAGTGTCGGTCTAGGATTGGTTCCTTGTTCGTGGTTTGCAACGCATACTTCAATCTTGTCTCATTTCCACAGGTAACACCCTTTAACGGACACTGAGTTCCTACGATAAGGCTGTTATCTTCTCAACACTCCTTCTACATCATCACTCTAACCAGAACTACATATCATCTTTTCAATCTTAAGGTACCTTGATCCCATGGATATGGGTATGTAGGCAGTCTGGAATACGAAGGATGTTTCCAGTACTCAGGTACATAAGATCCCCTCTTCTACGCCCTTTTTTCACATCATCCCATCTACCAGAACTACATATCATCTCTTCTCAATCTTAAGGTACCTTGATCCCATGGATATGGGTATGTAGGCAGTCTGGATTACGAAGGAAGTATCCAGTACTCAGGTACATAAGATCCCCTCCTTTCACCTTGACCCATTCATCACTCTATCCAAAACTACATATTTATCACGTTCATCTTCCATCGTAAGTGTGCCTTGATCCCGTCGATACAGGGTATGTAGGCAGTCTGGAATACGAAGGATGTATCCAGTACTCAGGCACACACGATCCATCATTCTCCACCCGTCCCAATCCATTAACATTCCATCCTTCTAGTCTTCCATTTTTCAAAATCCATTCGCCTCGACTTGACTAACTCAAGCAGCAAGCTAGCGCATCCTTTCAAAGCAGTAGTCCTTAACAAACTTGAAGCAAAGAGGCCTACTTCCAGAGTCATCTACTGTCCTGCATACCGATTGCCAACATCAGCTAAGTACCGCTTAACCAAGCCCTAGATCCACAAGCTTGTCTTCTGCGAAGTGTTCCATTGTCGAGACCAACACACGCGTCTCCTACGACATGTGGCATTTCCTACAGCAAGATATTGTCTTTTTAGGTAGATAGCACCCTTTAACGGACACAGAGTTCCTACGATAAGGCTGTTATCTTTCCTATCCAATCTATCCTGAGCAACCTCTTTGGCAAGAGAATATGTTGGCTGTATGTTTACTTTGTAAGTCAATCAATTTGTGTTATGGTTTATCTTTTGTTCCTTTTCCAATACCTATTCAAGACTACCTTGATTTATCTATAATCTTGGTATGTTGCGATGCAGTACGGATTGGGGGCATAGTCATTGCTTTCTGTGTGCCGTGTTTGAGGAATGATCTTTAGTATCTTTCTTAGCATTCTATTTATCTTGTGTGTGTTAGGACCTAGCATCTTACATATTAATAATTCTTCTTGCATTTACATGTATTGAAGTTTATTTTATGTTCAAGACTATGGCTTATTCGCATGTTCCAACAAGGTTATATTATGCCTAAGGGGATCTAATTTCAAACCGCTTGCTTGCAGAGTCAACGTCCACGCACTCGGATATTACAGCACCTTGGTCTTTTATACCTTGGTGGCAAACTATCCACGTGCTATATCAAAAATAAGGATTGCTCTTTATAAACAAATGTGAAACCATTGCAACAAGCTCATCCATTTACACCATCCATTTTTCCATGGCCTTATATAGTTTTCCAGCAAAGATCAATCAATAGTCTTTCTCTTATGTTCTCTCCTATCTCCTTTCTTCTATCTATCATCAACCCAACCTTATCTGTCTCCAACAAATCTTCTAGTCGAGCGTCAACACAGTTCTTCTATCACTTCCCTGACTTTCCTATCGAGGGGGCACCCTACGCCAGCTACGCTGGGGCAACTCGATACACTGGGGCATCAAAAAATTGTATCACCTCTTCAACAATCGATTTTCTTTGACGCAACGCTACATGCTGCATTGCATCAAAGAGGGGCAAAATGTAGACACCCTAAAATGACCGTGGCATCAAATCACTTGCATTGCAAATGTTAATTAAATAATCTAATTATTTAATTAATTATCATCAAATTCTTCCTAATCACCTGCATTTCAACATTAATTAAATAATCTAATTATTTAATTAATTTTCACCAAATTATTCTAAATCACAAAATTGCGACATTAATTAAATAAATCCTCATTATTTAATTAATTAAATCAAATTCCTCTATATTCTTCCACAATTAAATAATTTTTAATTATTTAATTAAATCATTGTCACCTTCCAAAATTCACATCTACATTAATTAAATATATCCAATTATTTAATTAATTCAACAAATTCCCTCTTATCTAAAATTAAATAATTCTTTAATTATTTAATTAAATAAAAAATCATTCTCCCAAAATCATGCACAACAATTAAATAAATTTATTTATTTAATTTGCTTTCAAAATCTTCTAAATTAAATAATTCTAATTATTTAATTGCTTCTTCCAAAATATCTTCACTAAATTTAAATAAATCAATTATTTATTTAACTTGCTTTTTCTTCTAATTTGAGTTATCTCTAAAATAACTCAAGCTTTCTTGCTCATCAATTAAATATTTCTATATTTAATAAAGCAAAATATCTTCTTTTCTCATGCAAATCTCTTCTTCTTGTTTTAAATCACTTAACTGATTGCTTTATTCTTTTAATTGATTTATCTCTTCAGTTAACTCATTCTTCTATTCTTGATAACTTCTCTTATGCAAAAGAAAGTAGGACACTTGTCTTCTTTTCATTCGTTGCACATTCCTCAACTTATCTCCTCCGTTGATTCTTCTGAATTATCTAGACCGTTGATCGATTTTCCTTGAAATCTATATAAACCCCCCTCATCTCCTTCATTTAGTCTCTCTCTTCGATCGTATTCTCAGGCATACTTAACAGAGCTTCGAGCATACACAACGCGTCGATTGAGCAACCTCACGATCTTTTAACATTGATCTTGGCGCAACCTCACGATCTTTTAACATTGATCTTGGCGCAACCCTTACGATCTTTTGACATTGATCTCTTGAGCACACTACTTGCTTGTTGCAGCTATGGCTTCGCAACTTCATTGAGCAATCCACATTCAATCCAAAGGAAACAATACAGATTTCGGTAAAAGTCTTTATTCATCTTTGATTTGTGATTTATGGCTTTTACTTAGATTCGTTTCCTTTATGTTATTGGGTTCTTTGGTTTTATTTAGTTTAGATTTAATCCATTTTTCCATATACACAGTGCCAAATCATATAAGAACTCTTCAGTTATCAAATTCATCATACAATTAGGATCGATAAGGACTCCTTGTGTAGGATTCCCACTTATACGTGCTGTAATGTAGAGAGGGCCATCAATATCTCTAATTGTGACCTCATGTGGTGTGAATGAAATTACAGGTTCAGGAACCTTCCTTTTCTTATTAGCTCAAGGAGGAACCATACTACCCTTATTTTGATTAGAGGCCATGTATGTGAGACCTTTACACACCAAGGCACTAGTTTGAGGAAATCAAGTTTTTGAAGATAAAAAACACACTAATTTCACTACAAACGAAGTGAGTATGATGTGAAGAGTGATGCACAATAAGGCAATGTAAATAATTTTAAGATTTTACACAAAGAAGTGTGAGAAATAAGCTAAAATTCTTAATGTTGAAATACACAATGTGTAATTGCAAAATTGTGACTTTTGAGATGAAAAATAATGCAACACTTCAAGGAAAAATCAGATTTGAATGAATGTTTATGATAGCAGCAAAATCTGAAATAAGATTTTGACTACAAACCCTAGCTTTTGAAATTGACTAGGTTTTTAGAAAAATGCAATAATTTCAACAAAACCCTAGCAAATGATATCTTCAAATGCAAGATTTAATATCATGCAGTGATTAATTGTTGTAATATGGATCAGATCTAATGTAAAAATCATAAAATTAAATCTTTTAATGCCATGCAATGAAAATAATGCAAAATTATGCCTTTATGCAAGCCTAGAATGCTTATTTTTTTCACTTTTTGAAATTTATGCAAGATTTTCAAATGAATAATGACAAGTATGCTATAAATCAATACAAGATCTAAATTTAACTATCAGTAAGATGCAAATGCTTGATGCTACAGGTTCACCAAAATGTTATGTATGAAAAAGGGGATGACGGAGATAAGCATGCACACTAAATCAAACCCTCTTCCACAATAACATTCAAGGACAAGACTGAGACAAATCACTACCAAAATGGAAGTGGATTCAACTATAGATCTTGTGCTCAAGAGTGTTATGGAAAGATCATATTCAATCAAGCCTTTTATGAAACCCTAGGTCAACTAATGCATAAAACCCTAGATTTGTAAAGATCTGATCATAACAAAAAATGTACAATAGACACCCAGAAACCAATTTCACAAGATTGATCAGAGAGATGTCAGAACTTGTGTCCCAAAAGTTGTAAAGTTAGAGGGACTATGGGGCAGGTGCTCAAGTCTAGAAAGATGAAATCTTCAGAAACTCAAAAATGGAGAAGTGTTATAGAGGATATCCTAATGTTGGATTCAACACTTGTTTGAGCAGGAGGACTATGGGGTGGGCACCCAAGTCTTCCGTAGAGGAATATTATGAAACCCTTTTTATCACTCAGTCTTCCTATACATTCACCTTTTTGGATCTCGCATCTGTAACATGCACACAAGAAGAAAAGTGGTTTGGGAGTTATGGTGTTTAGGGACTTACCTCAGTCAAATCCTGGGATATCAATCAAGCTTCCCAACATCATTGTCTGATAGAGAGTGCGTGCCCTAGCAGGGCAGAGGATAAACAAAATCAATGATAGAATGATTCAAATGATAATGACATCATCTCAAAGGTGAAGCCCTAAGGAGAATGAAGAACCTTCAACTCATAAGGAGATGGATGATGATTTCAAATCTGCAACACTAACACAATGAATGCTTTGAATGCTCTTTGCTCCAAGATCATATGTTCACAATATCCATCTAGGTTAAAAATGAATTCAAAAACACACTTATATATGCTTTCCCACTAGTATTCATAAATTAAATCAAAAGCGCCGACAAAGGGAAACCTTTTTAAAGGTCCTATGCTGAAATGCTTTGAAATTTTCCCCAACCAATCAAGGAGGACTTGAGTGCATGCTCACAATTCCCAAGGTACCTTTTTGGTATGGGGTAAGGCATAAAATAGGCCCCTAGTTCCCAATTGTCATGGGTTTCAGGGGATTTTGCATCGAGATGAATATCTTTCATGTATAATGTAATCATAGGGACCTAGGAGATAAACTAGGAGGTAAAAAGGCACGTGTCCACTTTTTACTCCATAACAAAAGCTAATTACTCAAAGTGGTGAAATGCACTTTCTTTATCACAGACTAACAACCACAAACTAACAGACACACAGACAACTAAGCCAAACCACAAAATCTACTTTCTAGAAATGATGGAAGATTGCCACAATACCTAGGGATGCTCTTGCTTCAATCACCTAGGGTTAAATGAAAAAATGAGTCCCTCATTTTCCAAGATATCCTACCCTTTCCTAGAGATCCCAACCTACTACCTCTTCAACTTATTCTTTCCATCTCATCAAGTATGCTTTAAGCAATTCACCTTGTGCACTACTTTCACCCGTGCTATTTGACACTCTATTTTACCAATCATCCTCTGCGCTACTTCCCTTCAACTTGTATTTGGTCACAACCTACTTGCCCTTTCCATCAATGAGTCCCTCACATAAATCATCCTCCATCTTGGTTGTCGTATACCCTTCTATTATGTCCTCTACTACCCCATGTTCCTCAATACAACTCCTCATCCTCTTATTCATCTGTCTTGTCCTCTAGACTTCTTGTCTTTTGTGACTTGTTCTCTCACATACTTGGCTTTGCAGTATCTCATTTGTATTTTTAGTGTTGTCAGATGTTCTAGAAATATTGCACATCTTCAAAAATAATGCACATCATTCCTCTCCAATGGACACTCCAACGTTGTTGCAAAATTGTCCCTTTCTTGTCCTCAACATTATCAATTTATGTCTTTGGTCATCCTTGTAGAGTGTGTAGGTGTTAGCTCTCCCATCATACATTACTTCTCTATCAAATTTATAGGGTCTCCCCAACAACAAATGGCATGCATTCATCAACATAATGTCACACATCACCTCATCATGGTATGCTCTGATGTTGAACCTCACCAAACACTACTCCTCCACTAGTATCTTGTCTTATTTCTACAGCCAACCAATCCTATATGGGCATGGATGTTTCATCCTCTTCATCCCCAACTTGTCAACCATTTCCATAGACACCAAAATGTCTGTGGTGCCACTATCCACTACCACATTACAACACTTACCCATGCCTTGCATCTAGTCCTGAGGAAAATCTTCCTTTTTGTTAGCTCACCACTTTTATTACACCTCAAAGCTCTCCACAAAATAAGTGAATCTCTAAATTCTGGATCTCTCTTTGAGGTGGGTGACCTCTCATATTTAAATGTAGCTTGTGCACTACCCTCTATCCTCTTTCCTTAGAATTGCAATGTTCTTTGTCTATCTTCTCATATCCCCCTCTACCCTACTGAGAACATCCTCCATGCTCTTGCTAGGCCTCTTTGTGCCACATCTTCTTTTTCATCTTTGCAATAACATCCATCACCATCCATATCTTTATAGTAGCCACTATAGTCATCTATCTTGCTATTGTAGTGGTAGATATCGTCCTCTTTCTCATTGTGGTGAGAATTTCAGCCTTCCCTTTCATTGCGATACTGGTTACCTCTCCCTTGATCTCTCAGGGTTTCTCCATCATTGCATCTCATCTTCTTCTCTAGTTCCTTTCCTCTTTTCTTCTATAACAATTCTACTTTTCCTCCTTCTAATTAGCTTCTTTTCTATGGTGAGTGCTAATTGATAAACCTATACTACTATCTGGATAAATTCTACATACCTAACTCCTCTTGTATGGACTCCCTTAATCTATTAATATATTTCACCAATTTGTTAGCTCCTTCTTCATGGTGCCTTGACCTAATTGTCAGCTGGTAGTACTCCTTAGTGTATTCCTTCACAATCACATTTCCCTACTACAAATTGTGCAACTCCTTCAACAACTCCAACTTGGATTTAAGCTTCTCCACCATTGGTCCCACTTTGCAATGCTCAGATTCACTTTTCTATTCTTCTATAACTAGACTTCCTTCCACCATATCACCACATAAACTTTCATCTTAGTCTTCACAAACTTTACCCTATCTAGGTACACTATATCCTCATACTCAAAATGATCCTCTAGGTCAATGATCTAGCCTATCAACTCCTTGGGATCCAAATTCTTGTAGTAGTTTAGGATGTCCACTCCAGTCCTCTTTCCAATATCAATTATGGACTTTGGCATCCTCTCTTCCTTGTCCTCTTCGCTTCCACTTGATTCTATAATATCTTTCTCTTGCTCTTCATCACTCTTCTCATCCCTAGGGTTAGGATTTCTTCAAAAACATTGCTCCAACATATCCATTTGATTATGTATGGCCTTCAACATCTCTTACATCACTTCCATTCTTCCTCAAGCATTGAACATACCTCATCCTCTCCTCTGTAGTATCTTGAAAACTAACCTTGGGTTGGAAATCTATCCATAGTCACCCCTTTCAAACTACCTCACACTTAGTGCTCTACTTTGTTGGGAATTAAGGTGTCTCAACCTTGGTAAATTCCTTGTATTATTACATTGTATTTATTTATTTATTGCCTATTGTGTAATTAGGATGCAAATCCTATGTTGTCATCTTGTGGGAGTTGGCACGGTGATGTGTCATCCTACATGGAAGATAACAAGTTGTAAATTTGTCCTCACATGAGGAGATAGGTGTCCCACTTAGTGGTAGGAAGATTTTGCCATGTGTCGGCATCTTGGAATGTGTGTAAGGGAATATTGACCGAAACGGTTATGACATATTCCTATGATGAAATTATGACATGCAAGACTCAGAAATGGAAGATTCTATGACATGTGAAGACATATGTCAAAGAACATCTTTGAAAAAGGCATCTTTGGGCACCCCAAGGTGGACTATGACATGTTGTAAGAGAATTTTCTATTTATAGCCTATGTATGATAGATTCTCTTACAATTGTAAGTTATGACAGCTATGACAGATTCTATGATGGTTGTAAGAGTTGTAAGACAATCTGTCATAGCCCATTTTAGAAATAGGTGACTTCCTTGGGATGGGGTGACTTGAAAAGTGTTAGGAACATCCTATGGTGTTGGACAAGTGTCCATAGGCATGAGTTTTGGGCCATGAGGCCATGTTGGACGCCCATCTCAATGTGGAGCCATTTTTGCCTTGTATTTGCTTTATAAATAGGTGCTTTGGAGAGGTGATGCATTATGTGATTGACAGGTACTGTTATGCTACCGAATCATCTCCAGATATGAGTGTCAAAGACTCCTACAAGAGCATTGGCTCTGTAACTGTATTGTAACCTTCATTGTTTACGGAATACATTTGAGTTGTGTTTTAGAGTGTGGGGTTTTTCACTTGATAAGGGTTTTCCCCACGTATATCTTGTGTCTCTCTTCTTCTCTCTTACATTCTTGTGTATGTGTTTGCTGCAATATCTTTGTTAGTGGGTTAACATAATCTATAATTGTAAAGATAAAATTGAATTTGCATTCTCCTCCCTTCATTAGATTAGTGTAGGAAGCGATTTCTGCACACCTAGCTTCCTTTCAGTTCATATCAGAGCTTGGCCAGTTTTGGTTCTAGCTGCTGGGTAGGGGTTTTTTGAGCTAGTCTTAGGTTGAGCAAGAGTTTGTGCAGAGTATTTTGTATCTTTTTGTAGGAAGGAGATGGCAACCACATCCGGAAGATTAGAAGTGGAGAAATTTAATAGTTGTGGAAACTCAAGATGGAAGACCTACTTGTTGATCGTGACCTATGGGAAACTATATCCGGTGTAAAACCTACATCAATGTCACAAGCTGATTAGGACCTCAAATATCAGAAGGCTAAGGGTCTCATAAGACTCTATTTAGCTAGCTCTGTCCTGTTGAATGTCCATGAGGAGAAGAGCACAGAAGACCTTTGGAAGAAGTTGGGTGATGTTTATCAGGCCAAGTCCTTGGTGAACAAGCTTTTTCTAAAAAAGAAGTTTTTTGCTTTGAAGATGGAAGACAGAGGATCTGTTGCAGACCATATGAATGCTTTCAACATGATTGTTGTACAGTTGACATCTATGGGTGTGAAAATGGAGGAGGAGGATCGGTGTATGACCCTGCTTTGTTCTTTGCCCAATTTGTGGGATCATCTTGTCATGGCTATCAGAAGTACCACTACCACCTTCAAGATGGAAGATGTGGTGTCTTCATTGTTATCTGAAGAGATGTGGAGAAAGTCTTCTGAGGCAGGAAAAGAGGCTCTTGCGGTTCGTGGAAGACCCAAAGAGAAAGGGAAGAAGAAGGACAAGAAAGGTGAAAAGGGCAGATCCAAATCCCGTGGGAGATCCAAATCTCTTGGAAAGTCCAAGGATCTCTATTGGAACTATGGAAAAACTGGGCATTTCTGAAAGGAATGCAAAGGGGAGAAGAAAAAAAAGAAGAAGAATGCTCCTGATTTAGATTCTGACAAGTCACAAGATGATGGTGATGCCTTCATCGCAACCCTAACCACCCATGCATCTAATGATGTGTGGTTGACTGATTCTAGTGCATCATTCGACATGACCTCACATCGAGACTAGTTTATGAAATATGAAGAGTTTGATGGTGAAAGAGTGTACCTAGGTGACGATTCTCATCTAAAGATTCTTGTTCGTGGTAGAGTCTCAATCCGATTCCCTGATGGATGAGTGAAGGGGATCACTGGCGTTATGCACATCCTAGGCTTGACACGGAACCTACTTTTTGTAAGTATGTTGAATGATGTAGGTGTACAGGTTGTCTTTTTGAAGGATGGATGCAAGATGAGTAGAGGATCTATGGTGCTTGCGAAGGGTACTCTGTTTTAGTTGGAGGCATGTACTTCACAGTGCAATAGTTCTTCTGACTCAAAGAAAAGAGATGTAGTCACTTCATCCCCACCATCTGAACATGTAGTGAAGAAATCTATTGTAACACTTTCTGGTGGTAGTGCACATGCTTTGGAAGTTAAACTTCCTACTGAAAAGACTATGTGATGGCATTTGAGATATGGTCACATTGGTGAGAAGGGTCTTAGAACTCTAAAAAATAAAAAACCTCGTTGAGGGGTTAAATGATTGTAATCTCGAGTTTGACTTTTGCGAACATTGCATATATGGAAAGCAAAACCGTGTTCAGTTTTACTCTAGTTATCACAAGTCTTCTAGTGTATTGGATCTTATTCATTCTGATGTGTTTGTTCTTTTTAATGTTCCTTCGATTTCCAAATCTGTATATTTTGTATTTTTTATAGATGATTACAGTAGAAGGACATGGGTTTATTTTATCAGAAGCAAGACTGAAGTCTTTAGTCGGTTTAAGGAGTTTAAAGCCTTTGTTGAAAATTAGACTAGTAAAAAGATTAAGTGTTTGAGAATTAATAACAGTGGTGAGTTTTGTTCAATAGAGTTCGATAAGTTCTGTAAATAGTAAGGGATTGAAAGACATAAGACAACTCCATAAAACCTGCAAAAAAATGGAGTTGTGGAGAGGATGAACATGACACTAATGGAGAAAGCTAGGAGTATGCTTAGGGGAACAAGCCTTGAACAAAAGTTTTGGGCTGAAGCTGTTGCCACTGCTTGCTATCTGGTAAATAGATCTCCTACATCAGCTCTTGTTGGTAAGACACCTATGGAGGTGTGGTCTAGAAAGAAGCCTTTAGTTAGACATCTTCATGTTTTTGGTTGTGAGGCATATGTACATGTGCCTAGGGAGAAACGGCCTAAATTGGAGAACAAGGCTGTTAAATGTATTTTCATTGGCTATGTTGTTGGTGTGAAAGGATACAAGCTTTGGGATCTTATGGTCAAAAAAGTGTTGTATAGCAGAAGTGTTATCTTTAGAGAGCTAACACCTTCTTCCGTTGTTCTACAGCTAGAATAGACAGAAAAGAAAGAGGTTGCAGTTCAGTTTCCCTCTACCCTTGAGAAAACTAAACAAATAGACACTGTGAGATCTGATGATGAGGAGAGCTCTAGCAGCTCTGAAAGCTTAGAACAAGATGTAGAACCTTAACCTCAGCCTTTGAAGAGGTCTACACTAATGAGAAAGAAACTTAATAGGTTTGGTTATTCATTACTTGATTCTAGTTGTGCTTTTTCTTTACTTACTAACACTGATGAGCCTAGAACTATGAAAGAGGCTATGGGCATGAAAGATGCAGGTTCCTAGAAGGAGGCCATGGAAGATGTGATGGCTTCTTTGGAAAATAATAAAACATGGGACTTGGTGCCTTTGCCTAATGGATGAAAACCCGTTGGATGCAAATGAGTGTTCAAGAAGAAATTCAGAGCAGATGGTAGTGTTGAAAAGTACAAGGCTAGATTGGTTGTGAAGGGGTACTCACAAGTAGAGGGAATTGATTATGGTGAAATTTTCTTTCCTGTTGCAAAGCTGACATCCATTCAATGCCTATTATCTCTTGCAACTGCTTATGACTTAGAGGTAGAACAGATGGATGTGAAGACAACTTTCCTTCATGGTGACTTGGAGGAAGAGATTTACATGTCATAGCTAGAGCATTACATAGAGAAAGGTAGAGAAAATTTGGTTTGCAAGTTAAAGAAGTCTTTGTATGGTTTGAAACAGTCTCCTGGGATGTGGTACTTGAAGTTTGATGCCTTTGTGTTGTCAATTAGATATCTAAGATTGAAATTGGATCAATGTGTGTATTACAAGTTTGACAATGATCATAATCTCATTCTTGCATTATATGTTGATGATATGTTGCTGATTGGGAAGGGTAAAAATATGATTTCTAATTTTAAGTCTCAGTTGTCAGCACAGTTTGAAATGAAAGATTTAGGGGTAGCCAGGTACATTCTAGGAATGGAAATTAGAAGACACAGAGCTAATAAAAAACTTTGGTTAAGCCAGAGTAAGTATGTGAAGACCATGTTGGATAGGTTCAGCATGGCAAATTGTAGACCATTGTGTGTTCCTATTTCATTGGGGACAAAGTTGTCTGTTAATGATTGTCCAAAATCTCCTAGTGAGGTGGAGGACATGAGCAGAATACCTTATGCTAGTACTATTGGTAGTTTAATGTATGCTATGGTCTGCACAAGACCAGACATTGCCCAAGCAGTGGGAGTCCTTAGTCAATTTATGGCTAATCCTCGACGGGTACATTGGGATGCAGTTAGGTGAGTGTTTAGATATTTGAGGGGTACTTCCAAGTATTCCATTTGCTATCATGTTAATGTTATAGGACCTCCACATTCATTTTGTATTCATGGATTTGTGGATTCGGATTGGGCAGGTGACATTGACAGTAGGAGATCCACCAGTGCCTATGTGTTCACTATGTTTTGTGGTGCAATTAGTTGGATGAGTAAGTGACAACCTATGGTTTCTTTGTCCACAATAGAAGCTGAGTATATGGCAGAAACTCATGCTTGTAAGGAAGCCATTTGGCTTAAGAGATTATGTTTAGATATTGGTGTTGATGCAGGATAGATTACGATTTGTTGTGATAGTCAGAATGCGATTTGCCTTGCGAAGAATCCAACTTTCCACGCCAGAACAAAGCATATTGATGTATAGTTTCACTTCGTGTGAGACATGGTAGAGGATGGGAAAGTAAATTTTGAGAAGGATGATACTTTGAAGAATGTTGCAAATGGATTGACAAAACCAGTGAGCACAGATAAGTTTAGATGGTGTTCGGAGTCTATGGGCCTTTCGGCCTATAGCAGTTAAATCCTGTTATTTCTATTGGCTCTTACAAGGTGTTTAATAAGTGGGAGAATGTTGGCAATTAAGGTGTCTCAACCTTGGTAAATTCCTTGTATTATTACATTGTATTTATTTATTTATTGCCTATTGTGTAATTAGGATGCAAATCCTATGTTGTCATCTTGTGAGGGTTGGCACAGTGATGTGTCATCCTACATGGAAGATGACAAGTTGTAAATTTGTCCTCACATGAGGAGATAGGTGTCCCACTTAGTGGTAGGAATATTTTTCCATGTGTTAGCATCTTGGAATGTGTGTAAGGGAATATTGACCGAAACAGTTATGACATATTCCAATGACGAAGTTATGACATGTAAGAGTTAGAAATGGAAGTTTCTATGACAGGTGAAGACATGTGTCAAAGAGAATCTTTGGGTACCCCAAGGTGGACTATGACATGTTGTAAGAGAATTTACTATTTATAGCCTATGTATGACAGATTCTCTTACAGATGTAAGTTATGACAGCTATGATAGATTCTATGACGGTTGCAAGAGTCGTAAGAGCATTTGTCATAGCCCATTTTGGAAATAGGTGACTTCCTTGGGATGGAGTGACTTGACAGGTGTCAGGAACATCCTATAGTGTTGGACAAGTGTCCATAGGCATGGGTTTTGGGCCATGAGGCCATGTTGGACACCTATCTCAATGTGGAGCCATTTTTGCCTTGTATTTGCCTTATAAACAGGTGCTTTGGAGAGGTGATGCATTATGTGATTGACAGGTACTATTATGCTACCGGATCATCTCCAGATATGAGTGTCAAAGACTCCTGCAAGAGCATTGTCTCTGTAACTGTATTGTAACCTTCATTGTTTATGGAATACATCTGAACTGTGTTTTGGAGTGTGGGGTTTTTCACCCGATAAGGATCTTGTGTCTCTCTTCCTCTGTCTTACATTCTTGTGTATATGTTTTCTGCAATATCTCTATTAGTGGTTTAACATAATCTATAATTGTAAAGATAAAATTGAATTTGCACTCTCCTCCCTTCATTAGATTAGTGTAGGAAGCGATTTCCGTACACCTAGCTTCCTTTCATATTTATAAACCTCTTGTGGACTACCACAACTCAACTTTATTTAATTTATAAAAATCTCCAATGTAGTGCACTTCCTCTTGTTTTACTTACACCTTAATTTACCTCACACCATCACCTCCAAACTTAGGTGTGCTCACATCCACACCAATATTCAAGCACTATTCCCACAATCCAACCAACTCCGATACCATCTAATGCATTCTTAATGGGAGGGTCCAATTAAGGACCATTTAGTCATGTAGCCAACATAAACAATACCACAATAACAACCACACATAACACAAATATCTCACATAAACAATATTAGCATTATCATTATTTAAGATTACATGATTATCACCATGATTACAACCTCACAATTTGCCACAATGGGCCCTCTTACATGCCAGGCTCCAACCATTTGATTACAAATAAGATTCAAAATGGATAATCACCACAATGGTTCCTACATACCATAAACTAAACTATAGAAACACCACTTCCAAATCTTGTCACATGGGCTACACCATCATAATTCAAGTATAATATAACTTTAGAACTATTGAGCTCAAACAATCCCTAGTTAGACCTGGTGGAGTAACATCTCACATGTAACCCGATGGATAGGCCATCTACTAATTAGGTAGCTACTTAGTTCATGTTGTACTTCATTTACTTGTCAACCCAGGGATGTGTTTATTGGCATGGTATCTAGATACTATATGTATGGATTTTAGATTCCTAAGAGACTGAGATCCTAACATTGTGTACAAGGAAAGAAAGTATATAGTTTAAGAAAGTAAATGCTTAACATATAAAGAAAACCTATCCTAAAACTAAAATATTTCAAAACAAATTATAAAATATACTAGTTAATGCCTACAGGTTGAAGTTTTATGATAAAAAGGATGTTGAACTATAAGCACATATAAAATTACCAGGGTAGAGACTTAGCTTTATTCCACCACAAGTGGGCCCTTTCTTGGATAAAAATGAGCTTTTATCTCTCCATATTACTGAACTAGTAACTAAATTAGAACTACTTACAATAATGTATTCAAATAGAGAAAACAAAAATTCACTCTTCTATTGATTTCATAAAATCTATTACCTTCAATCTATCACAATATATTCTCTAGATTGTCTTCTACTAGATCTTGTCTAATATATTCGTGCAGTCACAGTAGGAGGGTTCACAGAATGAACTATCCAGACCGTACAACAAGAGTAAACACAATGGAAACAACTCAAAGATATGAAACAAATGTAGATTTAGTCATTCATTATATTAAAGAATTCAAATACAGGTGGGCCAGGAACATACAGGCTTACAATTGGGCTCACAGGCCTGATTATAGAATATCAGAATATGCACAAGATATAGCTTTGAAGCTCCTTCACACAAAATTTGAACTATCAACTATCACTATGTGAATGCCTATTGAATGTTGCTTCCCTAAGGATCTATTACATCTATATATATCATCTCTAGAACATAATATGCCTCTGCATTGGCCAAGGAAGATCACAAACTCCAATGAAGAGTTGTGATGTGTGTATATGGATAGGTTGGACCTAAATGAATTAAACTCCTCCGCAAATGAATGGAATGATGTGCGGATCTCAGGGAAGGTCGACCATGAACCAAACAACATGGAATGATGTGTCATTAAGTTTCAAAGGTTGTGAAATGCTTTGCAGGTCTTCTCCTTTAGTTGATTGTCTGAGACTGTCAGGATGCTCTGCTCTAAGAAAACAGTCGATCTTTTGATAGCAATAACTTTTTGGTACTTGATCCAAATGCTCTGAATTTTGGACATGTTGTGCATGAATGAAACTATATGCTAAGTCCAGCTTTGCAAGATCTGAGATGCAACTATGGTAGAATATAGACCAAAATATAGAAACTTCTACTAACTGAACTACCTAAACTAAATTGAAAGGAAACAAACTGAACTGCAAACAAACTTCAATGCAATTATTTTTGGTTGATGCAAGATTGCTCTTGAACTAGGGATGCTCTTGCATTAGACATTTGGGGTTATTGAAAAAGTGAGTCCCCCACTTTGCTTGGGCTAGAGGAAAACCAAGATGGTCCACCTTAGCCTAAGAAATCTATGATGAATCTTCTTTCGGTCTGCCTTTCCACTTCACAAGATATTCCTTGTATTGTCTTCCTCTGGTGCTGCGTCCATCTCTATTGTCCAAAATGTCCTTAATCTGTTCTAGTGGTTGCTATGGTAACTACTTCTTCAAGTCTTCTTCCATGCTGTCATTGAACTCTACTTCATGATACTAATATAGGTCTACAATGTTAAAAATAGGTGATATGCCCAATGTATCTGGTAGCTCCACTTCATATGCATTTCTTGAATCAAATTTTCTAAGTATCTTACAAGGTCCAAACTTCTTCATCTTCAACTTGTTATATGTTCCAATTGGAAACCTTTCTTTTCACAAATATACTATCACTTCATCTCTAGCTTCAAATTCCTTATGTCTTCTCTTCTCATCTACCTTTTCCTTATACTTAGTATTCATTTCCTCCAAATGCTTCTTAACCTAATCATGCACTTCCTTAATGTGGTCTGTAAATTCTTCTGCTTCTGCACTTCTCTTTTCTTCCATGCTGATATCTTTAGTTCTGGAACTCCTTTAGGATTTAATCCAGTAACAATCTCAAAAGGTGTTCTTCCAGTGCTCCTATTTACTGAATTATTATATGCAAACTCTTCTTGTGAAAGAATCAAATCCCAACTTCATGTCTTCTCTCCAATAAAACATCTCAATGAGTTTCTGAAACTCCTATTCACTACCTCTGTCTATCCATCAGTCTATGGATGAAATACTGAACTGAACTTCAAATCTATCTTCATCTTCTTCCAAAGTGTCTTCCAAAAGTATCCAAGAAATATTGTATCTCTATCTGAAATTATGCTCTTAGGTAATCCATGCAATCTCACAATCTCTTTGAAAAATAGATCTACTACATGCACTACATCAGTTGTCTTCTTATAAAGTATGAAATGAGCCATCTTTGAAAATTGGTCCACCACTACAAATATTGAATCATGTCCTCTCTGTGTCTTAGGCAATCCCATCACAAAATCCATGATTATGTCTTCCCAAGGTCTCTCCGGTACTGTCAAAGGTTTATAAAATCTAGTGTTCTGACTACCTCCTTTTGCAACTTGACAAACTCTACAATTCTGCACAAATTTCCTAACATCCTTTTGTATCTAAGGCCAAAAGTAGTTTTCACTCACCAAAGCCACTGTCTTATCAATGCCAAAATATCCTGCCAATCCACCAATGTGTTTTTCCTTGATCAAATTATCTCTCATTGAACTTCTAGGTATGCATAATTGACTTCCTTTGAACAACATATCTTCCTAAATGAAATAATCCAACCACTTACTCCTATCTGTCACAACAGGTTCCTTACATGCTTTCCAAGGTTCTGCAAAGTCAAGATCTTCCTCATGCATGCTCTTCAATTCATCAAATCCCAACACTTCAATTCTCATCTTTGTCAACAAGTTTCTTCTCCTATTCAAGTCATCTGCAACTTTGTTTGATTTTCCACTCCTATGCTTCAATACAAAAGTATAACTCTGAATGAACTCTACTCATATCATATGTCTTTGATTCAACTTTCCTTTAATGTTTAAATATTGCAAAGCTTGATGATCTGTATACAACACAAACTCCTTAGGCAACAAGTAATGTCTCCACTTCTTCAAGGCTTGAATTATGGCATAGAACTCTTGATCTTAAACTGAATATCTTCTTCTTTCATCATTCAACTTCTCACTGAAATATGCTACAGGTTTACCCTCTTGACTTAACACTTCTCCAATTGCATTTCCACTAGCATCACAATCCACTTGAAATATCTTATTGAAATCTGGTAATGCCAAAATAGGTTGCTATGTCACTTTCTGCTTCAACAATTCAAAACTTTTATCTGCTCTTGATGTCCACTTGAAATCTTTTCTATCACCTCTCATTGTCTCTGTCATAGGGTTACAAACTGAACTAAAATTTCTGATGAACTTTCGGTAGAAACTAGCTAATTCATGGAATGATCTAACTTCTCCAATTCTCCAGTGTAGGCCATTCAACAATTGCTCTCACTTTCTCCAAGTCCATTTTCAATCCTTCCACAGAAATCACAAATCCCAAGTACACTAACTCTTCCTTCATGAAACTACATTTCTTGATGTTTATCAACAATTTTTCTTTTCTCAGTCTCTACAATACTTGTCTAAGGCACTACAAATGTTCTTCCTTTGTCTTACTAAAAATTAGAATGTCATCCAAATATACAATAACAAACTTACCCAAGAATTTCTTCAAGACTTCATTCATCAACCTCATGAAAGTACTAGGTGCATTTGTCAATCTAAAAGGCATCACCAACCACTCATACAATCCTTCATTAGTCTTAAAAGTAGTCTTCCATTCATCACCTTCTCTAATTCTTATCCAATGGTATCCACTCTTCAAATCTATCTTTGTGAAATATCTTGCTCCACTCAAACAATCCATGATATCATCCATCCTAGGTGAAGGAAATCTATACTTAACTGCGATCTTATTGATTTCTCTAGAGTCAGTACACATTCTCCATTCTCCATCTTTCTTTGGTGCTAACATTGTAGGTACTACACAAGGACTCAAAATTTCCCTGATCAAACCTTTCCTCAACAATTCTTGTATCTGCCTATTCAATTCTTCATTCTCTGCCAATGTCATTCTGTGTGCTGCTTTGTTAGGCAAACTTGCTTCCAATATAAGATCCATGTGATGACTGATACTCTTGATTGGTGGTAATCCTTCAGGTACATTGTCTGAAATGGTGTCTTCATACTCTATCAACAATTCCTTTATCTCCTCTAGTTGAAATTCTTCAGTCTCCTTTTTCAATGTTTCAGGCTTCTTAGGAATCAAAGCATAACACATATTTTCATGTCTCAAACCATCTAAAAATTTTCTCCCATCTACCAAACAGATTCTAGCATTTCCACATACTTCACTCTTGGGGTCATCTTCCAAAGGAATCAAAGTAATTCTCTTTCCATTTGATGTTATAGTGTATGTATTCTTTCTCCTATCATGTATAGCTTTTCTATCATACTGCCAAGGTCTACCCAATAAGATATGACATACATCCGTAGGCATAATATCACACAAGACTTTATCATGATAAGATCCAATATGAAATTTCACCAAACACTATTCACTCATCAGTACCTTATGATCAGCTTGAATCCACGCTATCTGATAGGGCTTAGGGTGTTTTAATCTTTCCAACTTCAACTTAGTCACCATCTCTTCTAAAACTAGGTTATCTGAACTACCACTATCAATTACAACTTTACAACATTTACCTCCTGATTTGCATCTAGTTCTGAACAAGATTTTCCTTTGTGGTGGTTCCTCATTTGTCTCTTCTTTAAATAGTGCTCTCCTCATCACAAGTGATTCTCCTTTCTCAGGTTTGCCAACTAAACTAGGTGATCCAACAGGTTCATCTTCAACATAGGTTGTTCTTCCATTGTTCTTTGTTATTTTACTTGTACTACCCTGATTACATTCAAATGCTCTATGTCCTTAACCTCCACACTTAAAATAGGTTCCTCTGAATGTTCTCCTATCAGGTCCTCTTCCTTCTCTTCTGTATCCTTCATTCTGGTATGCATTAGGGTTACCCCTGTGGTAGAAATTCTGATATGCATTATTATCTTTGTCCTCCTTCTTGAATGTATTCTCTTGTCTTCTCTACTCTGCATAAGACCTATCCCCTCCAGAAAAAGTTCTACCTTTCTGAAATTTACCTCCTCTACCTCTCTGTCTCTGATCATGTCTCTTATTCAACTATTCTTCAACTTTCAGGGCAAACTGGCATGCTTCTTCCAATATTGTCATCCTCACTAAACTTAGTTCTTCTTGAATGTTCAATCTCAATCCATTGATGTATATAGCCACTTTCTCCTTGCTTGCTTTACTATGTCCTATTCTTATGATCATCTTATAAAATTCTTCAATATATTCCTTCACAGATTTCTCCTTTTGTCTCAAGTTTTGCAATCTTTTCAACAGCTCCACCTCATAGTCAATAGGTATAAAATGATTCTTCAATTTTACCACCATTCTATCCCACTTTGTAATCTTTTCTTTTCCTCTTTTGTTCCTATCCAACTAAACTTCTTTCCACCATATAGTAGCATGTCCTTTCATCTTTGTCTTTGCAAATTTCACTTTCTCCAGATCTTCAACTTCTTCATACTCAAAGTATTTTTCCATGTCATTTATCCAATCAATCAACTCTTCAGGCTTCAAATTGCCAGTGTAATTTAGTACATCAACTCTAGGTCTTTTCCCCATCTTTGAAATAGCTCACAACATCTTGACTTGATCTTATTCTTCTTCATCATCACCTCCTAGGGTTTCACCAATTTATTCCATAGATTGAAATGCTTCTTCATCATCACTTTCAATATTAGCTCTCAGTGTCAATCCTCTTCACCTATCTTCCTCAACAACATCCAACTAAATTCTCATTATTTTCATCATTTCTATCATCTCATCCATCCTCCCAGCAATTGTTCCAATAGCAGGGATTCTCCTCGGTGACATCTTCCAAGGATGAAAAGCAAACTGCCTCAATTTCAGTGATCATGCTACAAGGTGACAACTGCCTCACAATCGGTGATCAGTTGTGACACAAATAACCTGCCTCAGATTTGATGATCTCCTCACAACAATATCTTACATAATTCCTTTTCCAATTTTACTCACTCCACTCCAAAGATTTAAACTTTTGCTCTGATACCACTTGGTGCAGTCACGGTAGGAGGGTTCATAGAATGAACTGTCTAGACCATGCAGCAAGAGTAAACACAAAGGAAAAAACTCAAAGATATGAAACAAATGCATATTCAGTCATTCAATATATTAAAGAATTCAAATGTAGATGGGCCGACAACATGCAGGCTTACAATTGGGCTCACAGGCCTAATTACAGAATATCAGAATACACACAAGATATAGCTTTGAAGCTCCTTCGCATAAAATCTGAACTATCAACTATCACTATGTGAATCCCTATTGAATGTTGCTTCCTTAAGGATCTATTACATCTATATATATCATCTCTGGAACATAAGATGCCTCCGCATCAGCCAAGGAAGATCACAAACTCCAATGAAGAGCTGTGATGTGTGTACACGGATAGGTCAGACCTAAATGAATTATACTCCTCCGCAGATGAATGGAATGAGGTACAGATCTTAGGGAAGGTCGAACATGAACCAAACAACATGGAATGATGTGTCATTAAGCTTCAAAGGTTGTGAAATGCTCCGCAGGTCTTCTCCTTTAGTTGATTGTCTGAGACTTTCAGGATGCTCTGCTCTGAGAAAACAATCAATCTTCTGATAGCGATAACTTTCCAGTACTTGATCCAAATGCTCTAAATTTTGGATATGTTGTGCATGAATGAATATATATGCTAAGTCCAGCTCTACAAGATCTAAGATGCAACTATGATAAAATACAGACCAAAATATAGAAACTTCTACTGATTGAATTGCCTGAACTGAACTAAAAGGAAATAAACTGAAATGCAAATGTTTTTGGTTGATGCAAGATTTCTCTTGAACCAGGGATGCTCCTGCATCATATATACTACTGATACATGCCTCTCCACTACTTTGAATGTGTGGAAGGTGGATGCTTTATTTTGAAGACAATAACAAAACTAGGAAACTAATTCGTTGATGGGTAAGAGTTACTTTCCGACTAGGAATGCACAATATCTAATTGCATAAGCCCAAAAGAAGATTGATAGAAAATATTTGAGAAATAAAAGGTTGAGTCAGTTGACTCATCTATCTTCACACAAACTCCTATTATGCATGTGAGAAATTAAAGTTCGCCAATTGTCACTGCTCATCACTTTGTTGTAGGCATGCTATAGTTTCAGCTATAGGTCCACTGTAGTCTTGGTTGCAAATGATCTATAGCCTTGGCAATAGTAAACAAATCCTAGTTGTTGTGGGCCAGTTACTAATTTTTCTACATTCAAATGACTTAGGAGAATAGAAAATATCATCACTAACACAAGAGATGTTATATTACCTTGAAAATAACTACTTTAAATACACAACCATTCAATAAATAATATACATATTAAACTTTATGCTTTATAGGAATATCCAGTAGAAAGGGGCTTAAATAGTTCAGGCTTATATGAAATGTAGGTCAAGGTAGGAGTAAAGAGCTTAAAATAAAGACAATTATGGGGCTCATCAAGAATTTTACCACTACACTATTGTAATGACATCCACTACCTTCCTATATGCAACATTATTAACTTCCTTAGATTGCACTCCACATCATACTCCTTATTTCTTCACTCTGCCTCTTAGACCCCACTCATTCACTACTAAAACTTACCTCCAATGATCCTAGTTCATCATGTCTTCCATGTTTACCTTAAATTGATTCATAGCCTAGTTTATATAGCATCCTCGAGCCCCCCAAATGATCTATGTCGATCTCAAGGTGGTGCAAAAACCCAAAACCATATAAAACGTGTCGTCGACTAAAAATAACAAACTTACAAACTCAAATGGTAAAATGGTGGAGAACCTCCAAATAGTACATCACATACATTCCCAATGGTAAATAAAATCCTCACAAATATCCATATTTTGGTGCAAACTCCAAATAACTTGTCACAAATAGAAATATTTCCCAACTATGCATGACTATTAACCCATAGACACTCACAAACCAATTTATAGCATTTTACTCATCTAAATCTCAAACATTAACACCAGACCAATAAACCACAAAAATAACTAATCCTAAAATCACAAAAGACAATTACTCAATGAGGTGAAATGTACTAACTTTCTTCATCACATACTACTAGCCACAAATTAGTAGGCACACAAACAACTGAACCAAACCACAAAATCCACTTTCCAGAAATGATGCAAGATTGACACAATACCCAAGGATGCTTTTGCATCATATTCTATCAAGCCTTTGAATAAGTGTGTCAAGGGTATAAAGAGGTACACTAGGGGTGGGACTATGCATGCCATCATGAGACATAATGGGTGAATTATAGATAAGATGTGATATGATGGAAGAGGGTGGGGTAAAAGCAACATGAGTGGGCATGACACTAGTGGGATGAAAATGGGAAATGAATGCAACACATGAGGCATGTGATGTAGTCATAGTGTTAGTGGTGTTAGAAATGAAAGCAACACTACTTCAATGGAAATCTGATTCAAGATAAATTTCAGCAATCTTTAAGTGTGCATTAACAATGGAGATTTTAATCAAAACATAAAACCCACTACAGAGAAAATGCCAAACATGAAGAACTCAACACAAGACATAATGACACAGTGTTTAATGTGGAGAAAACCCTTGCAGGTAAAAAAACTCCACACAGGAAAGAGGCCCAATGTTTGTATTAATCTGCAAAAGATTGTATAATACAACACCACCAATCTCTCCTTCAGTCTTCAATCCGACAACATTTTTGCAGCACCTGAGTACCTAAAATCTATATATCAGCAACAAATACTTATAGAAACATTTTCCAACACATCCTAGGCATTCACCTTCTCTCTCATGAGATTCCCCAACATGCAAACATTAAATGCCATCTTACAAGCACCTTCCACTTGTCCAAAAACAACCATGCAAAGGTTGGGTGCCCAAGACTAAATCTGGCCTCTTATAGAATCTTATGATGCGTCATAACCATCATAGATTCCAGCAAAGAGTATATTTCCAAAATAGGAACCTTGGGCTAAATATAGAAAATATACAATTAACATATCTGTCATATGCATCATAGAATGACAGAATCTTATGACAACTTGCAACTGTCATAGATTCACTTACAAACATTATGACAGTTGTCATACATGCCAAATATAGTAGATTCATTAAGGGAGCACACCTACCCTCATTTACTTTGAGTTTTTATATTTGTCAATAGTAAAAGTCACTCTGTAATTACCTCCAGTTACTATGAAATTACCCCTGCCAGTGAAACTAGTACATCTCCTCATGGATAATTACAAATTACATATAATAAATAGAATAAATACAATATTGGGATTTACAAGGTTAATGGCACGTTATCCCAACATTCTCCCACTTGACATTATACATTGTAAATCAACCCATAGGAAATCAAATGAAAATAATTAGGCACTAGAAACAAGGCCCATGGCCTCTGTACACCAAACGAACTTCTCTGTGCTCATAGGCTTGGTTAATGAATCTGCAACATTCTCTTGAGTATCTATCTTCTTCAGCTCAATCTCTCCATTTGCAACTAAATCTCGAACAAAGTGATACTGAACATCAACATGCTTAGTCTGAGCATGATACACGGGATTCTTGGCCAAATAGATAGCACTCTGGCTATCACAATTAATCTGAATGATCTTGCAATCAAAACCAATACCTATACACAATCTCCTCAACCAAATTGTCTCCTTAGAGACATGAGTAATAGACATATACTCTACTTCTATGGTGGACAAAGAAACTGTGGACTGTCTCTTACTCATCCAACTCACTGCACCTCCAAACAAAGTAAACACATAGCCACTAGTGGACCTTCGACTATCCAAGTCACCTGCCCAATCTGCATCAACAAAACCCTATATGTCCAAAGAATTATTAGCACTATCAGTACCAGAATAAACCAAACAATGATCAGGAGTACTTGCAAGATATTTAACCACCCTCTTTGCATAATTCCAATGTTGTCTACTAGGGTTAGACATAAATTTGCTCAAAACTCCCACTGCTTGGGCAATATCTGGTCTAGTGCAAACCATTGCATACATCAAACTCCCTACAACACTAGCATATGACACATTAGACATATCCTCAAGATCATCCTCAGTCTTTGGACACATATCTAATGAAAGCTTAGTACCAATGGGTAAAGGAACTCTAACTAGGTTATAGTCCTGCAAACTAAACCTCTGCAAAATAGTATTCACATACTTACTTTGTGACAACCAAAGTTTTTTGTTAACTCTATCCCTCCTGATCTCCATTCCCAAAATATACCTTGTAGCACCAAGATCCTTCATCTTAAATGCACTTAAAAGTTGGGCTTTAAGCTCACTGATCATACCCTTAGTATTGCTGAAAAACATGTCATCAACATACAAAGCAATAACCAGTATAGAATCATAAACACATTGATCCTCCTCAATTCTAACAAAACCCAATTTCAAAACAAATGAGTCAAACTTTTAATAGCACATTTTGGAGGATTGTTTCAAACCATAGAGAGACCTCTTCAACCTACAAACCCAATGTTCTTTTCCTTTTACCTCAAAACCTATAGGCTGTTGCATATAAATTTCTTCTTTAAGATCTCCATGCAAGAACACAGTCTTAACATCCATTTTCTCAATCTCCCAATCATAAGCTGCAACAATGGATAAGAGAAATCTAATAGAAGTCAATTTAGCAACAAGAGAGAATATCTCACCAAAATCAACTCCCTCTCTCTGGGAGTAGCCCTTAGCTACCAGTCTAGCCTTGTACTTCTCCAATGACCTGTCTGCTCCAAACTTCTTCTTGAAGACCCACTTACATCCTATGGCCTTTCTTCCTTTGGGAAAATGAACAAGATCCTAGGTGTTACTAGAGTCTAAAGCCATCATCTCCTCCTGCATAGCTAGCTGCCAAGACTCACTATCATATGCAGAAATAGCTTTCCTGAAGGATCTAGGTTCATCATTATTACTCAATAAAGCATATACACAATGGAAATATGGTGGGCTATACCTATCAACTAGATTCCATTGTCTTGTGGATCTCCTCAAGGGTGGAGTAAGAGACTCTACTCGTTCTTATGCATTATCATCTGCACTAACTTCTTTTGTAACAATAGACTCATCTTCATCAGAACTACTTGAATATTCTTCTTCTTAACCCCCAATCCATCATTTTGTTCTTCCTAAGGTGCATCTTGTTTCTCTAAATCAAAGTGCACCTTCATTACCTTTTCTTCTTTCTCTTTTGGTTGCTTAGGTTCAAAAATAGCTCTAAGTTCCTTGAAAATAACATCTCTAGAAAAGATAATCTTGTGGGTTAGTGGATTCCAAAGCTTATAACCTTTGACATTATCACCATATCCAATGAATGTACACTTTTCAGCCTTTGGATCCAACTTAGATCACTTTTCCTTAGGCACATGAACAAAAGCCTCACAACAAAAAACCCTTAAATGTGAAACAGAAGGTTTCTTACCTGTCCACACTTCATAAGGTGTCGAATCAAGAGCCTTACAAGGAGATCTGTTTATCAAGTAGAAAGCAATACACACAGCCTCTACCCAAAAGCATTTATCCAACTGTGCATCACTAAGCATACTTCTGGCTCTTTCCATAATTGTTCGATTCATCCTTTCTGCAACACCATTCTATTGTGGTGTATACAAAGTTGTGTTTTGTCTAATTATACCTGCATGCTTGTAAAACTCATCAAATTCCTTAGAGCAATATTCCCCTCCATTGTCAAATCTTAATATTTTTATCGTTAAGCTTGATTGGTTCTCTACTAAGACTTTGAATTCCTTAAACTTAGTGAAAACTTCAGATTTATGCTTCATAAAATAAATCCATGTAAATCTGGATACATCATCAATGAAGGTTACAAAATAATGAGATTTTCTGATAGATTCATTATCCAAAGGTTCAAACACATATGTATGAATAATTTATAACTTCTCCTTTTCTCTATTGCTTCCTGAAGGAAATGATTTTTTGTTTTGTTTACCAAACACACAATGCTCATAGAAATCAAAGTGCTCATTAAAATAGGAGAAACCATCCAACAAATTTTTATTCTTAATAGTTTTTAATAAATTATTGCTTGTGTGGCCCAATCTATGGTGCCACAAGATACATGTATTTTCAATAGTGGCCTTAGATACATAGGAGGCATTACAAACTGTAGTGGCTTCAAGCTTAAACAAGTTCCTGAATCTCTTCCCTTTCACTACCACTAAGTTCTCTCTCACCAATCTGCAGCCATGCTTGTCAAATGTCACATGCATTCCCAAATCATTCAACTTCGAAACTGAAATTAGATTTCTAGCTAATCCAGGAACATGCAAAACACTAGGGAGGGTTTTAATCCTCCAATCACTGAAACACAACAATACCTTTCCTTTCCTAACAATTACATATGAAGAGTTGTCACCAAGGTAGATATTACTGTAGACACCTAAAATTGACCTGTTTCTAGATCATGCATACACCTGCCATACTTCACATTGATTAAAAAATTCTTAATTATTTGATTAAGTTCATCTATTCAATTTATTCCTCTATATTGATTAAATAACCCTAATTATTTAATTAATTCAATTTATCTTCTATATTAATTAAATAATTCCAATTGTTTAATTAATCCACTTTATTCCTCTAAACTAATTAAATAATCCAAGTTATTTAATTAAATCATTATTTGTCCAATTTAAATAATAAAATCAAAATTATTTATTTAAATATTCAAATTTCCCTCCACTTTAAATAAATTTAAAAATATTTATTTAAATAATCTATTTCCTCCAAATTGAATTAAATTTAATATTTAATTTAATTATCCCATGTGCACATAAAATTAAATAAATAAATTATTTAATTTCCCATTTATCCTCACCCACCATAAATTCCTCCAATCAGAATCAGTTAACAGTCAATCAAAAGAGTTGACTCATCAATCAAATTAGTTAACTCATCAATCAAATTAGTTAACTCATCAATCAATTCAGTTCACTGAGAAATCAACTCAGTCAACTAATCAATCAATTTAGTTCACTGATCAATCAATTCACTTAACTATTCAATCAGCCCAATCAACTCTCTAATCAATTATGTTAACTCCCTTGATGTACGAGAGGGGCAGGACACTTGTCCTCTTCTGATTCATGCACATTCTTTCAAACTTCCTCATCCGTTGATCTCTCTGATCATCCTCAACCATTGATCTAATTCCTTACATGTTTATAAAAGAAGCCTCTTTCTCCATTTTATCTCATCTCTCGTTCAAGTAAACTTATGCTATCGTAATCATTCTTGGGAGATCACATTTACGCTTGACAATTTTAGAGCAATCCACATCTCAAAGTAGCAAAGAGTAATCAATTGGAATATGGTGCATTTCAATTCGCTCGATTGGTGTAGGGACTTCGTTTGTGCAAAGGAGGCAAATTGTATTGGTTTCAATTGTCTTTGGTTTATATTTGCATATCTAATTTTCACCTATCACATTTTGGCAAGCCCGGTGGGACTAACCCTTGGTCCTGAACTAATATCAATTGTGTGGAATTTTTAGTTTCATTTTAGAGGTTTTTAACTCTTTTTTTATGAGAGATCTGAAGATGACTTTTTAAAGGAAGGTTGTTGGGCAAAAATGGACATCACGGTTGCATTCGGAAGGGTTGAGAGGTGAATAAAAACATATAATTCGACCTATTTTAGTGCAGGTAAAAGTTAGACATTTTTTTTTACCTTAGGCACGCAGCTCGAGGCATCACTGTGTAGGTACATGTTTAAAAAATATTTGTTTTTTTTTCTTCATTTTAAAAATAAAATCTTAAAAAAAAACATAAAAAATAATATTAAAAACGCAAAAACCAAAAACAAAACACAATAAACAAAATAAATCAAATACAAAAAAAAAAAGCAAAAATGAAAAAACATCACATCCCTAGGCATGACAGGTACCTTGTACCCATTTTTGCAGTGTACCCCTTCTTTTTCCACAGTACCTTTTCTTTTCATTAGTCACACAATTTTATTATGAAAAGTTCTTTTTTTAGAATCACAGTCTTAGTTTTTATTTTAAAAAAAGAAAATACTAAAATAAAGATAAATCTATTTTATCTTTCTTTTTTTATTTTTGACAATAAAGGATTTTTAGTCTAGAAGCATGTCACATCATTGACCAGGAGCCAAACACATGGGGATACATTGGACCCCTCTCTATCTGCATTTTGCTTTTGGAGGTTCAACTTCAAACCTTAATATCTTGGTCATACAGAAGTTGATTTAAGTGATTTTTTTTTTGAAATAGGCTAAAATTTCATGCTCTACACCATGACAACATTGTTTTTTCTCAATATTCTCTATTTTTTTAGCAAATTCATTTTCTCACTGTTGTCTTTGTCTTGTTGCGGTTTTTAGACATTCCAGGCTTCATAACTTTCACAAATGGACTCTGATTCAGGTGATGTTTTTTTTGAAAGTTGATATTTTTCTGTCCTCTATGTTGTAGTGTTATCAGTCCAATAATTTTCTAAGTTTTATTTTTAAGTCCCCTCATTGGCCCATCATCAATCTGTGATTTCATACAAATGCTAACACCTGATTTTACCATTTATTTTTATTTATTATTTGTTGTGTTCTAACCTGATTGGTGTAGCCTCTTATCATTCGACAAGGAAAAAAATAAACCATTGAGACTACTAATCCGATTTTGGTGCAAAATGTCCACCAAAGACAATCATTTTACACTAAGTCTTAGGAACACATTGGTTGCTTAAGGGACAATGGACATGAATGCAAACATTTCAATTTCTTAAGGGACAATCGACATGAATGCAAACATTTCAATCTCTTAAGGGACAATGGACATGAATGCACACATTTTAATTTCTGAAGGGACAATGGACATGAATGTAAACACTTCAATTTTTAAGGGACAATTGACAATTACAATTGTGTGTGTGCCTAGTCTAGTTGCACCTTCTTTTCTTATAATGGGACAATTGAACACTTGTGTGACGTGCTTGATTTTAATTTCAGTTATCCTTTAGAAGGGTGTACTTTTGGATTGCGCTTCATCCAAAAGGGATGACCGTAAGTGGATCTTTCATTCGGACCGCTATATAAATTGGATAAGGTGAAAATCAAGTCTTAACTAGCGTTAGCCTTGCCTTATGGTGCCAAATTGAAAAGAGGCGTACCAAAACTTTGTGAAAATGATTTTTGCATTGTGGATGGTAAATGAGACTCTTAGTAGGTTTGGTCAAAGCTTTTAGTAGCTTGCCGCATGCTCACAAGGCATTGGTCCCCTGAATTTACTAATAACCTTGTAGTTAGTGTCCACCTGAATCACCTCCGAATGTTGCAATAATCATCAGTGCAAGGGAAATTGGTATAAACCCCCAAGATTACTCACCATTGACTCCCTTGAGAAGAGAGAGTATTCCATCAACTAGCATAATCTCTTGTGACCTACTTGTAGCATTTTAAGGGGAGGGTGAGATATCCCTACCTATTGTCTCTCACAAAGACGCAAATGTATGACACTTTTATGGAATGACATTTGGTCGACAGAGAAGTAAGTTGTGAGTTGATATTATCGTAGTGAAGCCTTGTCCTTAGGGGTAAAAAGTGCTTGTTTTGTTTACAAATTGTGTTTATAGTTGTGAAAACTTGGGCTTTTAGGAGCCTCAAACATACACACTTTTGTTGAAAACAATCATTTGTAACTTTTATCTATTGTGTTTTTTTTCTTGCCAAAAATCTCCACAAAATCCAAAAACATAGTATAGAACTTTACCTTTTAGCCTTTTCATTTTCAAAAAATCTAAAAACATAGCATAAAAAATTTATCCTATAGCCATTTTCCTTTGCAAAAATCCCAAAATCCAAAAACATAGTGTAAAAGCTTTACCTTTTAGCCTTGTTCATTTGTCCAAAATCCCACAAAATCCAAAAACATAGAGTTAAATTTTCCTTTGTCAAAAAATCCAAAAATCCAAAAACAAAACAACATCCCCCCAATCTTCATTCACAATCATTTCCCACACACCATCAACCCCCATCTTCATCTGCCCATCAATTCCCAAAACCATCCCCAACACATCAAATCATGCCATCTACCTTGGTTATCAATCCTAAAATCTAGATCATACAATCTCCTAGTTTGTCTTTTAGCTTATACCTATAAGACCACTAAGTATCAACCAAACTAGTGAACCAACCTACCTTAGTTCTTTTAAGATAGACCAATTCACTATATCTTGTCTTCTCTCGGAATCATTAGTCTATTTCGGGGAAGATAATCAAAATCCCAACATCATAAAAAATCTGTTGATCTAGATTTTGTAACATTTAACCAAGACAATCATTCACCCAAGTCACATGCCTACCACTCGATCAAAACAAAACCATGCCATGAAAAACATTCCAAATCCGCCGTAAGGTAATCTGCCGCAAGGCAATCCTGAGGTACCTACTTCCGAAGAACTTCTTATGCATCAAAGTTTACCACCGGCATGGACTCTAATGTCTTTGTTCCTACAGGGTATATGGTAGGTGTCTCTTCATCCCAAAATCTCCATCAACAAACACATGAATGATCTCCTGAACTAGATGATGAACTACAAGACCTCACGAGCTTGCAGAAAATTGGTAAAATGTTGGACGCAAATCGCGATCATTACTTCCATCTCCTTGCTAAAAAAGGAGCTAAATTGCCTTACAATTTTGATACTTCTCAAATCCTAGAGATGGATATCTTTAGCACTTCCATGACTGTCAGGAGTGGAGGTCATCCATCTTCATTACACACAACATCCACACAACCACCTTCTTTTCCAACTGATGATCTTCCATTCATAAACATATTCCACAAAATGCCAATTGAACCACTCCTAAAGCCATCATACATAGGTGTCCAACACCAATCTCATACGTCCAATCAACCATCTTCTTCAAGACCATACAACCCCTCTCCTAAATCACTAAAATGACCTTCTTCTAGTCCAAGCAATCCCATTTTTAAATCCCAAAAGCCACCTTCCTCAAACATCACAACTCCCATCCCAAACAATCCTTCTACTTATTCCTCACCACAACCATCTTCTTCTATCCCACACAACACCTCTACTAATCCACAACAAAAATCTTCATATATTCCCAACAACACTTGTGAGAATCCTCCACTAGTGTCTCACGCTTATGCTTCCATAGCCAACATACCCATTAATCCTTTTTAAAACTACTAACAACCACCATCTAACTCCAACCAACCACCATCCAACTATCAACAACCCCCATCCAACTATAAACAACCACCATCCAACTATCAACAACCTCCAAACCAAATCTATCAATAACCGCCATCTAATTACCAATAAGCTCAAAATCAAACCTACAAACAACCCCCACCCAACTATCACCAACCTCCAAACAAAAATTGCCAACAACCACCTTCCAACTTTCAACAACCACCATTCAACTATCAAGAACCCCCAACTAACTATCAACAACCACCTTCTTCTTCCACCAATCAATATTATACACCACCACTGCCACCATTCAGGATGGACCTCACAATCCAAAAAATGCAAAAACAAATTCCTGATCTTACACTCGGCAGTGTCAAAAAGACTTTCTCATTCAAGGAAGTTTGTCCTTATCCATTTGATCGCACTATCCCAATGCTCCCTTTTCCTAAAAACTTTGAGATACCTAAATTTGACAAATACAAAGGAAAAGGTGATCCTCAAGAGCATTTACAGGAATTCTACATGGCTTGTTTAGAGGTCACTCACGACGACACCTATCTCTTGCGCCTCTTCCCCCACAGCCTTGGAGGACAAGCCATGGATTGGTTTTAACGATTACCTTTGGGTATTAAATCCTTTAGTGATCTTGTTGAGATGTTTGTTAACCATTTCTCATTTAACATTGAATAAGAAGTCTCCATGATAGACTTATGTAACAACAAACAAAGAAACGAAGAAACATTCACCTCGTTCTTGCAACAGTGGAGGAACATGGCTAGTAGATGCCCTTGACAAATACCTAAAAAATAAAAGGTCAACATATTTGTCCAAAACTTGAACCAAGAGCTTAGCTTTCAGCTACAAATGCATTGTGCTAGCTCCTTTGAGGAAGTCATTTCAAAAGGAGCCAACATAGAAAAGGCCCTTATCGCTAAAGGACTGGTAAAAATCTTCAAATAGACAAAGGACAATGCTCCTGCATCAAATGACAAGCCCCAATTTTGGGCTAAAAACAAGAATGTTGTCAAAGATGGTGTTGTGGATGCCAAACACGTCCAAATAGTCCAAACACCTCTTACACTCCAAACACCACAAACGGACAATTCCACCCCTTTCAGAGACAATCCAAAACTGGACTTTGCAACCAAATGCAGATTCACTCCCTTAGGGGAACCCATAAAAAATGTCCTCAAGAAATTGATACATAATGGCTTAATCATGTTACCAGAAGAAAGACAATACAAAGAACTAGATTTTAAACCCACATGGTACAAGGACAACGAATACTGTGAATTCCATCACACGAAAGGACATAAAACACCAGGATGTATGAAACTGAAAACCCTCATCCAAAATCTCATTGATCACGGAGTAGTCGTCATTGATGGCACTCCTCCACCAAAAACAAATAAAGACCTTGGTTTTTATGATGATCCATTCCCTCCTCATGGAAAAGGAAACAATACCAACAATAAAAGGTAAAGGTGTAAATAACTTGTTAGGGATATATGATTCGGTTGTTGGTCATTTTAGCGAAAGTATAGTATCCACACTTATGATCAAAGGGAAAGCCCCTGATTGTGGTGTAACCACCCGTCATGGTCATGTTACCCTTCATGGGGCAACTTCAAATAGTCAACCCGCTTCAAAGTACAACTTACTCGATCACTTGGGTAAAACTCCATCTCTCATATCCATTCTTGATCTCCTTTGCACTTTGCCTGAGCATAGGGACATCCTTGAAAAGGCCCTCAAAGAGTCAACTATCCCTGAAAACATTGACATTGTCCAATTCAAAGCCATGATATGACATATCACCTCTCCACATCACTTGGTCTTCACAGAGAAAGATATACCTTTCCAAAATTCATGTCACAATGAAGCCTTACACATTGAAGTGTACATCCACCAATGTAGAGTCAAGCAAGTCCTTATAGATGGTGGTGTTGGTCTCAATATCTATTCTTTAACATTGTTAAAACAATTGGGATATTCTTTTGATGCTATTGATTTGTCCAAAACAATGACAATAAAGGCTTATGATGATGCCAAAAGGGAATCTGAAGGAGTCATTCATTTATCTATTAAAGTGGGGTTGATCTTAGTAGAAACTTGGTGTCAGGCACTGGACCTTGACCTCCCATACAACATCATCCTTGGTCACCCATAGATTCACACCATGTAGGCCATACCCTCAATCTATCACCAGTGTTTGAAATTCCCCTACATGGTATGGAAGTTACCATTCTCAGAGATCTGAATCCTTTCGAATTCTACCATACCATGTAAGGCAAATACCAGAATTCTAACCAAGTACCCAAAAATGAAGCCACTCATCCTTCATCCTCATATGTTGATCCCACCACCTTATCTTCCACATACCTTGAGAAAGACATACCCGAGGTCAAGGTTCAGTAAAAGAACGCAGGGTTTGGAGAGTATGACTTGCAAAACTCTTGTTGTGTAGGGAACTTGCCCTTATCACCGAGGTCATATGGAAAACCTCTTGTGGTGAAAGCAAGAAAAAAGAAGGCCATCAAACCTATACCCCCAACTATTTTCATCCATGAATGCAACCTAGAATATGATCACATTGAAGATACATCCTCTTGGCTTTTCCAAGATGAAAAGGAACTAGTTATCCTACCTGTGGACAAGTACAACAATGGTCATCGCATTATAAAGAATATGGGCTATAAATGACAAGGAGGACTTGGTCTTCCTGAGAAAGGAACTATAGAACCCATATCTGTCACAAGGAAACTAAATAAATATGGTTTGGGATTTGGCAAGGGGGTATCCAGCTCCCTGAATATCCAGTTTATACTTGACGAAGTAGCTTGGCCCGTAGAAGAGACTTCTATAGAGGATACCATTAACGATTCCCACCTTCACCTCACTGATTTATTTTAGGATTCCTCTATCATCATGATCTCATTCGTATCCCTTACCTCTACAAGCAATACACAAACCGTTTCCCTTGTATATCATGACCTAATCGATTGGGACCAATAAGGACCTCCTGTCTTAGACACTTTTCAAAATGATGAAGTGCTTGTAGAATTTCTAGGACTTCGAGATGGTATACCCCAAGGTGACCATAAAGCAGGTTTTGTCATGGATCTCTCTCCTATCACATATTTCGAGGAGAATGCCAAATCTTTTAGTTGCAAAAATATGAATAAAGTAAATTGATCCTTAGGTGAAAACCTTTTTGAGGCACCTTTCGATCTCAAAATAGTAAAAAGAAAGGATGCATCCAATGGTGAAACCCTCTCTGAGGTGCTTGAGGATGAAAGATTGGACCTTCCCCCGCCATCAAAATATCAGGAGAAGTCTTCTTTATTGGTGGAGAAATCTCAGGAAATGAATCTTGGTACGATCCAAAACCCCAAGGTTACATTCTTAGCAGCTTCTTTGTCTCAATAGGAACATAAGGACTTCACAAAGTTCTTTTAGAAAAGGTCAATTAACTTTGCATGGACTTATGCCAACATGCCAGGATTAGATCTTGCATCAGTAGTCCATCATCTATTAATTTTACCAGGAGCTAAACCAGTCAAACACAAATTGCAAAAGATGCACCCATAGATCACTTTATTAGTCAAAGTTGAGCTTGAGAAGCTACTAGATGCCAAATTCATACGTCCTATGGATTATACAGAGTGGGTTTCAAATCTAGTACCTATTTCTAAGCCGAATGGGAGTATTTGCATTTGTGAAGACTTCAGAGACTTGAATAAAGCTTGTCCCAAGGATAATTTCCCATTACCCAACATCGACATCATTGTGGACTTAACGGCAGGCCATGAAATGCTTTCCCTCATGGACGGTTTTTTTGGCTACAACCAAATCATGATCGCACCTGAAGACCAAGATAAAATGGCTTTCACATGTGCTTGGGGAAACTACTGTTGACAAGTAATGCCTTTTGGCCTAAAAAATGCTGGCGCTACCTACCAAAGAGCGATGATGATAATCTTTCACAATTTGTTTCATACCATTATGGAAGATTATGTCAATGACCTCCTAGGTAAGTCTACAAGGGTAGATCACTTGGAAGTGTTAGAGCAGATATTTGATCAGCTAGAGTAATATCAACTAAGGCTAAATCCAAAGAAGTGTGTCTTCGGTGTAACATTAGGCAAGCTACTAGGATATATTGTCTCAAGATGAGGCATTGAGGTCGACCCCGCAAAGGTCAAAGCTATTGTTGAAATGTCTCCTCCAAAGAACCTCAAATAGCTAAGAAGTCTTTAGGGAAAGCTACAGTCCATCAGGTGATTCATTTCACAACTGGTAGATAAATGTCAACCCTTCTCGCACTTACTCCGCAAGGATATCTCATTCAAATGGGATAGTAAATGCCAAGATGCATTTGAACAGCTAAAATCTTATCTTGCTTCACCACCAATGTTAATGCCTCTAGTAGTAGGGAAACCTCTATTGCTCTACATTTCCACTACATCAACAGCCTTGGGGGCACTTCTTGCACAAAACGATGACTCAAGCAAGGAACAAACAATTTACTACATTAGTCACACTCTAGTAGGATATGAGCTCAACTATACCCCTATGGAAAGAGCCTTTTTAGTAGTAGTTTTCACTTCCCAAAAGTTGCAGCACTATATGTTAAACTGGCATACAAAGCTTATATCCAAGGTCGATCGTTTGAAATACTTGCTTTCCAAAGCAACTCTTACAGGCTGCCTTGTGAAATGGGTAATGATCTTAACTGAGTTCGACATCGAATATATGGACCGAAAGGCTATGAAAGGGTAAGTAATCGTAGATCAACTAGCTGAGGCACCATTAACAGATACGCACCCCATGCTATCTGAGCTAGATGAAGGGATCTTTAACCTCTCTACACCAATCGAGTGGAAAGTATACTTTGACGGATTATACACTCAGCATGGTTTAGGAGCAGGGATTCTCTTCATCACCCTGCAAGGTGATTGTATCCCTAAATCATATTGACTTGCTTTCACATGTACCAACAACATAGCCAGGTATGAAGCATTGTTAACAGGTCTCCGAATGGCTATTGAGTGGAACATCAAATAGCTTCAGGTCTTCAAAGATTCTCAACTTGTTATTCGCCAAGTCACGGATGAATATTAAACTAAGGATGACAAGTTGATGCCCTACAAGAAAATGGTCAACAACTATAAACAACATTTTTGTAGTCTTTCCTTTGATCAGATCCCAAGAGTTAACAAGGCTACTGATGCAATGGTAACTATTGGGTCTCTTCTAGACATGCTGACCAACATACAAAATTGTGAATTCTTGGTAGAACAACTACTGATACCATCTATTGATATTCTGCAAACTGAAATCATCTGTGAGATTGTTGGTCCCAACTCGACGTGGTATTTGGATATATACAACTACCTTCATAATAACACCCTCCCATCTGATCTAACATCAACCCAAAAGAAAACCTTCATCCGCTGAGCCTCCCATTTCACTATCCTAGGAAATACACTATACTGACGGAGTCTCGATGGTATCCTCCTAAGATGTTTAAACTCAGAAGAAGCTGAAACTGCTTTAAGAGATATACACGAGGGTATCTATGGAGCACATTCCACCGGTCCCAGCCTAGCAAAGAAGTTGCTCAGAACAGGATATTTCTAGCCCATAATGAAACAAGATGCCAACCAGTTCACCAAGAAATGTCTTCAGTGCTAACAACACGGAGATTTGATTCATGTGCCTGCTCATCAACTACAACCAGTGACCACTCCATGGCCATTTTCACAATGGTGTCTCGACCTTGTAGGTAAGATACATCCCTTCCCCCTTCAAATGGCCATAAATTCATAATTACCACCACTGAGTATTTTACAAAGTGGGTGGAAGCTATTCCCATGACCTACATAACTGGCAAGCAAATTGCTAAATTTATCCTAAACTATATCATTTGCCGGTATGGTATCACCATGGCTATAGTAACCAACAATGGTAAACCTTTTAAAAACTAAGATGTTCGTGCCTTATGCACACAGTACCATATCCAAGATCAGTTTTCTACGACGTACTATCCTCAAAGCAATGGCTAGGATGAGGCTTCAAACAAAACAATCCTAAAAATACTCAAAAAGACAGTCAATGAAGTCGGTCGTGATTGGCATCTCCAGCTTAATCTCGCCCTCTGGGCTTATAGAACAAGTATTCGAACCCCAACTTGAGCTACACCCTATGCTTTGGTATATGGAACTGAAGTTGTTTTGCCTATAGAGGTCGAGATCCCATCACTCCGTATCTCCCTGCAGCATCTGATAGACGGAGAAGAGTATAGAGTATCCAGGCTACATGAATTAGAGCTTCTAGATGAACGACACCTTGCAGCATTAAATCATCTTCAAGTCTACCAGAACTGACTATGGCACAGCTACAACAAGAAAATAAAAGAAAGGTGGTTCCAAGTAGGTGATCTAGTCCTGAAGGAAAATCAGAGAAATTTGCAAGATAGGGAAAAGAAGGGTAGATTTGAGCCTAAATGGTTGGGCCCTTTCATCATCACAGCAACATATGGGTCAGGGGCATACTCCCTAGCAACACCTGAAGGAATTCCTCTTGATGAACCCATCAACAGTGTTCATCTCAAGAAATTCTATGCCTAATCCATGGGGAATATCCTAATAGCAAAAAATAACCAAAAAATCAAAAAAATAGGAAAATAACAAAAAAATGTTCGTCCTCTGGTGAAAACTTGGTAAACAGGCACCTTGGATAAATACCATAGTGAAAACCTAGAAAATAGGTGCTATGTGTAGGAGTCAGCACTACCATCTATTCATTCTCTTCCCATCCATCCATATCATTCCATAATAAAACCCATCCATCCATAGTAAAACTTGTTGACCTTCACATTCCCAATTGTCCATCTATCATGGCTTAGGAATTGGTTAGTGTCAAGTGTTATATCCATAGTCAGTTTCACCCTTAGTCAGTTTTACCCACCATTAGTTCTATCCATAGTCAGTTCTTAATCCATAATAAAAACCCTTTACCGGAATGGTGCAAGTCTCCTTAACCTACGGCCAAGAATGGATCCTCATTAACATCAAAGGCATTGGTGACACTTTCCCTCATCCATCCAAACAACCATAATCATCCATCATCATTCATCAGCACTATCCATTAGCACTTTCATCATCCATCCTCTCATCACCCCTCATCAATTGACACATTCATCACCCTTCCTAGAACTACATATCATCATCTCATCTCAGTCTTGTAGGCAGTCTAGAATATGAAGGAAGTATCCAATACTCAGGTACATAAGATGTCATCTTTTCACCTAACCATTCTCATCACATTGCCTAGAACTACATATCATCATCATCATCGTAATGTGCCTTGATCCCATGGATAAAGGGTATGTAGGCAGTCTGGAATACAAAGGAAGTATCCATTACTCAGGCACATGCGATTCACTCCATCCTCCATCTCAACTCATAATAAAATCATCTTTGTCACTTCATCCATTTACCGTGATCCATCCTATCCATCTACCACCTAGACATGACTAATTCAAGCAAAAGCAAACTATGCATCTTTTTTGGAAGCTACAAGTGCCTATCAAATCTGAAATAGAAAAGACTACTCCTAAAATAGAAATATGTCACTACATACCATTTGTCTATATCTAGGTATATCCATACATCTTGGATCCAAAGCCTTTAATGGATACATCTTTCCTACGATAAGGCCTCAAATATTTCTAGAATACCCACTTTTGGCAAGAAAACATGTTGGTTGTCTATTGGTTTTATCAGTTGCTTAAGTTTTCTTTTTGATTTATCTCTTTTCCCTTTTAAAATACATAGTCAAAGCTATCTTGATTTATCTATAATCTTGGTATGTGACGATAACAGTATAAACTGGGGCATAGTCATTGCTTTTGTATGTTGTGTTTGAGGGATGTCTTTATTATCCTATTAGGTCTAATATCTATCTTGTGTGTGATGGGATTAGCATCTTGCATATCAATATCTTTTACATCTAAGGCTCTGCAAAGACCTTCTTTGTATTAAGACTATTCTATGCTAAGACTATTTTCCATTCACTTATCTGACAAGATTCTATTATACCTAGTAGTAATAAACTCAAACCGTTTGTTTGCAGAGTCAATTGTCTTATGCATTGGGTACATGGTCACCCTAGTTCTCATACCTTGGTGCATAATAGCTGTATGCTATATCAAATAAAGGATTTCTCTATTATACATGTTAGTGTAACTTCTCCCATTCAATCATTTATTCTATCCTCATCATTTGTTAATCGTTTGTCCATCATCTATCCTTTTATCTTCTCCATTTGTTATTTTCTATGTTCTCCATCTTCTATCTCCATTTCTTCATATCATTCATTTCCAGAGCACACCCATTTTCTTCCAATTCGTCTGTCCTCTCGAGGGGGCATCATTCAACCTATTTATTAATCTACTAGGTACTTCTTCTACTTGATTGGGGCATCATCATTTCTAAACCAATCATATTGTTCTTCTAAACCAAACTCTTCTTCTATCCAACCTAGCACTATGTTTTAATCTTCTTTGAAATAATGTTACTTCGCAACACCATCTCAAAGAGGGGCAAAATGTAGACACCCAAAATTGACCTGTTTCCAAATCATGCATACACCTGCCATACTTCACTTTGATTAAATAATTCTTAATTATTTGATTAAGTTCATCTATTCAATTTATTCCCCTATATTGATTAAATAACCCTAATTATTTAATTAATTCAATTTATCTTCTATATTAATTAAATAATTCCAATTGTTTAATTAATCCACTTTATTGATTGAGTTGATTGATGAGTTAACTAATTTGATTGATGAGTCAACTAATTTGATTGATGAGTCAACTCTTTTGATTGACAGTTAACTGATTCTGATTGGAGGAATTTATGGTGGGTGAGGATAAATGGGAAATTAAATAATTTATTTATTTAATTTCATGTGCACATGGGATAATTGAATCAAATATTAAATTTAATTCAATTGAGAGGAAATGGATTATTTAAATAAATATTTTTGAATTTATTTAAAGTGGAGGGAAATTTGAATATTTAAATAAATAATTTTGATTTTATTATTTAAATTGGACAAATAATGATTTAATTAAATAACTTGGATTATTTAATTAATTTAGAGGAATAAACTTTATTTAAAAAGAAAGTTGTTTTCTTTGAAAATGAAAGAGGGTGAGTCAGTTGCAGAGCATTTAAATTCTTTTAATTTGTTGATGAGTAAGCTTACTTCAGTAAATGTTGAAATTGATGAGGAAGATAAATGTATCTTGCTTCTTTGTTCTTTACCTGAATCATGGGAAAATATCATTTTGGCTATCACTGCTAACCTCACAAATCCAAAGTTGGATGCTCTTGTTGTAGTTTTACTGGCACATGAATTGAGGAAGAAGAGTTCGGATGGTTCATGTGATGCTCTTAGTATTAGGGGAAGGTCTAAGGAAAGGGGACCTAAAGGAGATCAGAAAGGGACTAAGGACAAGTCTAAGGGTCTATCTAAGACTCCTGGTAAAAAGAACAAAGTCAAGTGTTGGAACTGGGGTAAAAGGAGACATGTAAAGAAGGAGTGAAGAAACCCCAAGAAACAGTGAGAGAGTGCTTCGAATAAATCCTCGAATGTAGGTGAAGAAGTTTTACTTTCTACATGTAATCTTGTTTCTAATGATCACTGGTTGGTTGACTCAAGATGCTCATTTCATATGACCCCACATAAGGAATGGTTCTCCACATATAAAGAATATGATGGAGGAAATTGTGATAGGTGAAAATTAGATATGCAAACATAAACCAAAGACAATTGAAACCAATACAATTTACCTCCTTTGCACAAACGAAGTCCCTATACCAATTGAGCGAATTGAAATGCTGATGCAGAGGTAGGAGGACCAAAACTATCCTCAATAACATTAACAAATCAAAGAACTAATCCAATTTATTTTATCAAGTTGAAGAGAACATTAATACAGACTTTTCATCCAATTTTCATGAATATCCAATAGTAGGAGAGAAAGTTATGACTCTTTTCCCAAAACTACAAACCCTAGGCAGCGTTCAGACCTGCCCTCAATAAAAATGCCATAACTTATTCAAATCTTAATGAAATTTGATGCAACAAAAAGAAATGGAAATTAGACTCAAGTATCTTTCCAACCATATATGTCTTTCCCATGTATATATCCGTACAAAACCGTACCAAACGCTGCAACAGGACTGTTATAGGAGAATTCTAAAAATTACAATCACTAAAACGGTCATAACTTCCTCAATATTGCACCAAATTCGATGAGACAAAAAGGAAAGGGAGGGTGATTGAATATAGTTTCATTTTAAATCAAAAATAAATGTCCTCTTACCCTTACTAGTCCGTACCATGCAAGAAAACAGCAAATTTCTGAAGTATAATACAGAAAACATTGCTTTTTACCATTCCATTTTCAATCTTCAATCACCTCCAAGATTTCAAAGGTATACAAGGCCTTTTTAAAGGTATTACAAATGACCTTTCAGTTTCCAACTACTTGGAATGAACCAAGAGCCAAATGACTCTTCACCTTCCCTCATTCTTCATCTTTTTTCCAACTTTACATTGACAAACTTTACATGGTTTGCAATATTTTGCATATTTGAACTTCCTAGTGACCTCTAATACATAACAATGACTCGATTAACCTTATACAATGATGAATAATTACAATATTGGATCATTTTAATCAAACTCCTATGGAAGTCAAGGTGCTCCTGCACCATACAACCAACCAACAAAGATTTCCAAGTCCCTTGGAAATGTATCTGCAACAAAAGTCTCTTTCCTCTGTCTTCAATCTTCAATCTTCTTAGCTACAATCTTCCAAATCTTCACATCAAGAAAGGTGACCAACCAACCAACAAAACAAACTACCATCTTCATAGAGCATGATCAAGCTCCTTCTACTCCCATCAGTGGAGTATTCTTCAGGCTGCAATATCAAGTGCTTCTACAGGTATCCATCTCTCTCACTGCTTCACAACAAACCAACTCACCAAACCATCCATCTCACCCAACAGCAGATCCTGGTGATGCACCTACAACTCTCTCCTTAGTGGTTTCTCTATGCATCCTTCTCTAGCCAAATCTCTATTGGAGAATGGTCATGACAGACCTCATCTTGTCTGCCCACACACAACCTCAGAAAACATCTTTCTTGCAGCTAGATGGAACAAGCACTTGCAACCAAACAACTGAGCAACACAAAATCCAAAAGGTTGAGATTTCCTCCCTCGATGATCTATCTACACAATCAAGATCTTCTCGCTCTTCACCTACCTTCTCAGTGACAGAAAAAAAAAAATACACACCACCCAAATCTTTCGCCAGCTCTAATACCAATATGATGCAGAGGTAGGAGGACCAAAACTATCCTCAATAACATTAACAAATCAAAGAAATAATCCAATTTATTTTATCAAGTTGAAGAGAACATTAATACAGACTTTTCATCCAATTTTCATGAAGATCCAATAGTAGGAGAGAAAGTTATGACTCTTTTCCCAAAACTACAAACCCTAGGCAGCGTTCAGACTTGCCCTCAATAAAAATGCCATAACTTATTCAAATCTTAATGAAATTTGATGCAACAAAAAGAAATGTAAATTAGACTCAAGTATCTTTCCAACCATATATGTCTTTCCCATGTATATATCTGTACAAAACCGTACCAAACGCTGCAACAGGACTGTTATAGGAGAATTCTGAAAATTGCAATCACTAAAACGGTCATAACTTCCTCAATATTGCACCAAATTCGATGAGACAAAAAGAAAAGGGAGGATGATTGAATATAGTTTCATTTGAAATCAAAAATAAATGTCCTCTTACCCTTATTAGGCCGTACCATGCAAGAAAATAGCAAATTTATGAAGTATAATACAGAAAACATTGCTTTTTACCATTCCATTTTCAATCTTCAATCACCTCCAAGTTTTCAAAGGTATACAAGGCCTTTTTAAAGGTATTACAAATGACCTTTCAGTTTCCAACTACTTGGAATGAACCAAGAGCCAAATGACTCTTCACCTTCCCTCATTCTTCATCTTTTTTCCAACTTTACATTGACAACTTTTACATGGTTTGCAATATTTTGCATATTTGAACTTCCTAGTGACCTCTAATACATAACAATGACTCGATTAACCTTATACAATGATGAATAATTACAATATTGGATCATTTTAATCAAACTCCTATGGAATTCAATGTGCTCTTACACCAAATGCACCCTATTCCAATTGATTACTCTTTGCTACTTGAGATGTGGATTGCTCTAAAATTGTCAAGCGTAAATGTGATCTCCCAAGATTGATTACGATAGCATAAGTTTACTTGAATGAGAGATGAGATAAAATGGAGAAAGAGGCTTCTTTTATAAACATGTGAGGAATTAGATCAACGGTTAAGGATGATCAGAGAGATCAACAGTTGAGGAAGGTTGAGAGAATGTGCGCGAATTAGAAGAGGACAAGTGTCCTACCCATCTCATACATCAAGGGAGTTAACAGAATTGATTGGAGAGTTGATTGAGTTGATTGAGTAGTTAAGTGAGTTGATTGATCAGTGAACTAAATTGATTGATTAGTTGACTGAGTTGATTTCTCAGTGAATTGAATTGATTGATTAGTTGACTAAGTTGATTGATGAGTTAACTAATTTGACTGATGACTGAACTCTTTTGATTGACTGTTAACTGATTCTGATTGGAGGAATTTATGGTGGGTGAGGATAAATGGGAAATTAAATAATTAATTTATTTAATTTCATGTGCACATGGGATAATTGAATTAAATATTAAATTTAATTCAATTTGGAGGAAATAGATTATTTAAATAAATATTTTTGAATTTATTTAAAGTGGAGGGAAATTTGAATATTTAAATAAATAATTTTGATTTCATTATTTAAATTGGACAAATAATGATTTAATTAAATAACTTGGATTATTTAATTAACCATAAATTCCTCCAATCAGAATCAATTAATAGTCAATCAAAAGAGTTGACTCATCAATCAAATTAGTTGACTCATCAATCAAATTAGTTAACTCATCAATCAACTCATTCAACTAATTAATCAATTCAGTTCACTAAGCAATCAACTCAGTCAACTATCAATCAATTCAGTTCACTGAGCAATCAACTCGGTCAACTAATCAATCAATTTAGTTCATTGATCAATCAATTCACTTAACTACTCAATCAGCTCAGTCAACTCTCCAACCAATTCTGTTAACTCCCTTGATGTATGAGAGGGGCAGGACACTTGTCCTTATCTGATTCGTGCACATTCTCTCAACCTTCCTCAACAGTTGATCTCTCTGATCATCCTCAACCATTGATCTAATTCCTCACATGTTTATAAAAGAAGCCTCTTTCTCTATTTTATCTCATCTCTCATTCAAGTAAACTTATGATGTCGTAATCATTCTTGGGAGATCACATTTACGCTTGACAATTTAAGAGCAATCCACATCTCAAAGTAGCAAAGAGTAATCAATTGGAATAGGGTGCATTTCAATTTGCTTGATTTCATTTGTGCAAAGGAGGTAAATTGTAATGGTTTATGTTTGCATATCTAATTTTCACCTATCACAATTACCTCCATCATATTCTTCATATGTGGAGAATCATTCCTTATGTGGGGTCATATGAAATGAGCATCTTGAGTCAACCAACTAGTGATCATTAGAAACAAGATTACATGCAGAAAGTAAAACTTCTTCACCTGCATTCGAGGACTTATCTGAAGCACTCTCCCACTATTTCTTGGGGTTTCTGCACTCTTTCTTTACATGTCCGCTTTTACCATAGTTCCTACACTTAACTCTGTTCTTTTTACTAGGAGTCTTAGACTAACCCTTGGACTTGTCCTTAGCCTCTTTCTGATCTCCTTTAGGTCCCCTTTCCTTAGACCTTCCCCTGATACTGAGAGCATCACATGAACTATCCGAACTCTTCTTCCTCAATTCATGTGCCAGTAAAACTACAACAAGAGCATCCAACTTCGGATCTGTGAGGTTAGAGTGATAGCCAAAATGACATTTCCCATGATTCAGGTAAAGAACAAAGAAGCAAGATACATTTATCTTCCTCATCAACTTCAACATCTACTGAAGCAAGCTAACTCATCAACAAATTAAAAGAATTTAAATTCTTTGCAACTGACTCACCCTCTTTCATTTTCAAAGAAAACAACTTCCTTTTTAAATAAAGTTTATTTACCATACTCTTGGCTTGGTAGATCTCACCCAACCAATTCCATGATTTATATGCAGTCTCTTCTTTTGCGACATTCAACAACACAAAATCTGAAAGACACAAACGGATGGTTTCACGTACCTTCTTATCCAATCTAGCCCACTCATCCGAAGAGACATCATCGGGTTTCTTCTCTTTTTGAACAACCAACCTTTGGTTTCTTTCTTCCAACAAATCTTCCATTTTCAACTTCCACAACTCATACCCCATTCCGTTGAACTTCTCAATGTCCATTTGAGAGGTTGATGCAACTGTGGATGCAACCATAATAACAACACAAGATCTGCAAAACAAACACAACCAAATCTCCCACTTCAACTACAGCTTCCACACTACCACCCAAGAGTCAAAGTTGGCCAAGCTCTGATACCAAATGTTAGAAATGAAAGCAACACTACTTCAATGGAAATCTGATTCAAGATAAATTTCAGCAATCTTTAAGTGTGCATTAACAATGGAGATTGTAGTCAAAACATAAAACCCACTACAGAGAAAATGCCAAACATGAAGAACTCAACACAAAACATAATGACACAGTGTTTAACATGGAGAAAACCCTTGCGGGTAAAAAACTCCACATAGGAAAGAGGCCCAATGTTTGTATTAATCTGCAAAAGATTGTACAATACAACAACACCACCAATCTCTCCTTTAGTCTTCAATCCGACATCATTCCTACAGCACCTGAGTACCTAAAATCTGTATATCAGCAACAAATACATGGAAATACTTATAGAAACATTTTCCAACACATCCTTGGCATTTACCTTCTCTCTCATGAGATTCCCCAAAATGCAAACATTAAATGCCATCTTACAAGCACCTTCCACTTGTCCAAAAACAACCATGCAAAGGTTGGGTACCCAAGACTAAATTTGGCCTCTTACAACATCTTATGACATGTCATAACCATCATAGATTCTAGCAAAGAGTATCTTTCCAAGATACGAACCTTGGGCTAAATATAGCATATATATAACTAACATATTCATCATATGCGTCATAGAATGATAGAATCTTATGACAACTTGCAGCTGTCATGGATTCACTTACCAAACATTATGACAGTTGTCATACATGCCAAATATAGTAGATTCCTCAAGGGAGCATGCCTACCTTCATTTGCTTTGAGTTTTACATTTGCCAACAGTAAAAATCACTCTGTAATTACCTCTGATTACTTTGAAATTACCCATACCAGTGAAACTAGTACATCTCCTCATGGATAATTACAAATTACATATAATAAATGGAATAAATACAATATTGGGGGTTACAATATTAATGGCACCTTATCCCAACAAGTGGGAGGAATGTGGGAAGATGCAAAGGAAGTGGGATAACCATATCTAGTAGGAAATTGATAAGAAGTGGGAATAAGAAGTGTGTAATTCCTGTACCTAGAATTACAAAAGAACATTAAAACTAATCCACCATGAGACTTCACTATTCCAATTTGGTGGCTTGAAACTTAAACCATTGGTGTTTGATGGATCAACAATTGCCAGGGTTTTAGCAAGGTTTAAAACTTTGTTTGAGTTCCTTGAATGAAGTTGTTGTAGGTACGACCATAGGCAGTTCGCTAAGATCATAATCTAGTTGTCAAGATAAAGATGAACGGTGGCGCCAATAACATAAACCGAGGGTGATAATTCTTAAAGGAAAGTGGCGCTAGGGAATAAAGATTAGTTAAATTAAAATTCATTGATAATTATTCAAGGGGCAACAATTGTTTGTGAGTAACTAAATTAAATTAAAATTAAATTATAATTATAAAAAGGCAGTGGATGAATGGTTATGAATCTTTCCAAGGGAAGACAGCATGAAAGGGTGTGACTCCCTCAAAAGAAGATATAAAGGGAGGATTGTGGAATTGGGAAAAGGACATCAGAAAAGAAATTCAATAATAAATCATTCCAACTTCATTCAGATAAGACAAATAATAATTTCAAGTCTAAATCAATCAAGCCTCACTTAGGGATAAACCATTCTAGCCTCACATCAACAAAGAAGAATTATTCATTCAAGCATAATTCCTTCAATCAACAAAGTTTATATATCCATTCAAGCATAAAACATTTCAGCTTCATATCAGGGAAGAAGTATAATTCATTCAACACAAATAAATCATTCAAACCTCATTCTATCCATATTCAAGTATAATCATTCAATTCATATTCAAGCATAATCATTCTATCCATTTTCAAGCATAATCATTCAATCCATATTCAGGTATTATCATTCAATCCATATTCAAGCATAATCATTCAATCCTCATTCAAGCATAAATCATTCTAGTCTCATTCAATCATTTACTCATTAATCCATTGTTGGGTGAATATTTTGTCATTAACTCGCTAATGGCAAAATGGGTATATCAGCCACAGCTATGACGAGACAAAGTCTCTCCTCTCAGCAAGGGGAGGTTCCCTCTAGTTACTTGACTTTTGCTAACAAAACAACTTATGAAATTTATGTACACTAAAAACTACGTTTGTGGTGGTTCCATCTCATCTCATTCTCTTTTTTCAGAATAGATGTTTATACTTTAGACTCTTGATAAAAGACTTATAAATTATCACAAAATCACAGAAACACAAAGTTTTCTGTTACCTCACTTATTAATTGCAAATAGAATTGTTTGAAGTAGAATGCAGCCCAAAGTCTTCACTCCTCTTCAAGATGATAAAAGTAAATCAAATATAACAATTTGCAGCACAAAGTCTCCAAACTATTGTATTCTCACAAACATGAACATAATCCTCACAAATGATTTGATAACACAAAGTCTATCAGAATCAAATTAAGAGTACTCTTCAATCACTTGAAACAAACTCCACACTTCAATTATTACCAAAGAAGATTATGATAGCAAGACATAAGAACAATACTATCACAACACAAATAATCCCAAGACAAAGATTGGAATTGAACTTGCTTTCTTGTATTGATAAATATTTGATAATTGATTTTTACAAAAAACACAAAGTCTTGATTTTCTTTTCAATTCGCCAGAGTATTCTTGCAATAGACAAAAGATAATATTTACAAAAGAGGCCCTCTTTATTTATAGGGAGAGGCCTTGAGAAAATTTAGGAAATCTACAACTACTTTGACTTATTCAAAAATAGGAGTCCTTATTGACTTGGGACTTCCTATATTTTTACATGTAATTACATATGAAAAATGTACATGTAAAAATGTCCAAAATTGTTTTGAAAGTACATATGAAAAATAGAAAATAAACTAAAGGAAAAAACAACGGCTTCAATTTGTGTCGCCACTTTTTCTCATGTGGTGATCATACATAGTGAAAGCCGCTTGCATCTCAATGCCATCTGGGTTGAATGTGTTCTTGAAGATCATCCTGGCTCTCACTATGGCATCCCTCACTGTAGTGATTGATTTTGTATGACCAGTTAACCTAGTTTTCAGATTATCCAAAGTTAACTGGTTGTCTAAAATGTTGTCCATAGAAGTCATTGAAAATGCTTTATCTTTGAATTCTTTCTGGAACATGTCTTCAAATTCCCAAAACCATTTCTTCTACAGAAAGAAATTTGTTGTCTTGTGATACCAACTTACAAGGTAACTCCTCCAACTTATGCAAAAGGTTGACATCATTTTCTTCACTGATTTCCTTTGCAGCTTCAAGATCCTTGATCAAATTTCTTAGCATACTGCTCCTGTACATCAAAGCCTCCTTTGTTTTTGTATATGAATCCCTATTAGAAATAGCGCCAATTGATATTAGGGTACTTATTTTTAGCTTCCTCATTTCTACCCATTTATCATGAGTATCCTCTGTGCGTTCAATATCTTGAGAGATAGCATCAATGAGATCATTTAGTTTTGCCCTTACTTTCCTCATTTTATCTATCTTCTCAGATACATCTGTGAGCAAAGAGATTCCTTGCGCCCACATCCTGTCTAAGTACTCTTCAAGTACTTTTCCTTTGAGGTGTGTCTTTTCTGCTTTTAGAACGACGGGGTCTTCTACAGATACGGCCTCTGGAGTAACTGCTTCTGAATTCAAAGTGATTTTCCTTCTGAGCTTCAACAAAGTCAAGCTTCAATACCTCTGTCGCAGGAGGACACATGAACACCTTATCAATGAACTCAGGATCCAACCTGATTATCACATTACCACTGGCGTCCACCACAGCTCTAATATCTTTGTTATAGAAATGGGCACACTGAAGAACAAATTCTGTGTTGTGAGCTGCCACTGGGAAGGATGACACTAGATGAATATTACTCTCCACTATCTTCTTCATCATAGCACTGGGGTTGCTTGACTTGGTTCTTTCTACAAACTCAGCCATATGAACATGGCCAATCTCCGTATCTCTAATGTCATCAACATTAGAATGGACTGAGGTGATTGGGAAAACACCTTGATATTTGTACTTCATTGCTTTTGATTTCTTCAGGGACAACTCAGTCATTTGGATGAGCTTTCACCGAAAAGAAGTTTGATGTAGAACAAAGCTCCACAGAAGAAACTGTAGCAAAAAGTCATGATCATGCAATTAGGGAAAATACTAGCAATCTGGGAAAATTGCATGTTGATGATCACGACTATGGGAACGCACTTGAAAAAGGGCTATAGTACGAGATGGCCAAAAATTAGAGGAGAAGCGGGCTCGGGAAATCAAAATTGGAAATTTTCCAGAGTTAGGAAAATTTAGGATGATTTTTGCACGAGCGGCAAAATTTGCCGCTCTTACATATGAGTATTTTGTTGTATTGCATTGGCGGCAAAATTTGCTGCCACTGCATGTGGTAGGAGTTTTTGGTATGAGCGGCAAATTTTGCCACTACCACATGGAGTATGAAATAGATCCTCATGTAAGGGCGGTGAAATCTGTCGCCCATACACCATACAAAATTCTGCGAAGACATACACCCGCGGCGATATTCGCCGATAATGCATATGGGGTTGGTTTGGGGATCGCCGATAACCTGTCCGGGCGGCAATAAATGCTGACTTTGCACATAATAATAGTATGCAAGGTTTTCACTGTGTTTGATCGGCATTAATGGCCGACACCGCTTAACGATAGGAATTGATCTTCATAGGGTTCGATCGACCAGTTTTGGCGCCTCACTCCTTATTGGTATATGGCAAAGGTTTTAAGGATTTAAGCAGTGAAAACCTAGCCACTTTCAAAACAAAAACTAGGGTACTTACAGTTTGGTCCGAAAACAAAATAGATAAACTCGCACAACCAGTATAGAACAATCACGACAACATCAAACAATAAACAAGAACAAAACATAACAAAAACATAACAAAACGAAATATAAAGATACACATATTGAACAATTGTTAAGAAGGAAAACTGAAACAGAGGAGAAGCTTACCCGTAGTGCCAGCAGTAAACCCTAACCATGATGACGAATTCAATTGAGCGAATGGCACGAGGGAAGGCTCACTAACCGGCTAGACAGAAGAAATAACAAAAAGAACGATCAAAAAGACATATTTAAAACTTTGAAAACCAGCTTTAATGAATGGCACGAGTGGCCATGAATGGCACTCGGTGTTGAAGATCCAAAGGATCTCGCTCGAGTGGGAGTTTCCGCCGCTCCGGCATGAGTGTCAACCAACATGAGATGGTGGCAAAATTTGCCGACGATGCATAAAACGGAGAAAAATATGTAATGGCGGCGAAATCTACCGCCTTTACATATTTAACGAAAAGCATATGCAAGAGCGGCAAAAAATGCCGCTATTGCATGTATGATAAAAACAAGTCAAAAAGAGATATGTAGGAGCGGCATTATTTGCCGCTCTTGCATATCAAGACTGAAATTTTACTAACTCCTAAAAATGACCTAAATTGACATTTTAACCAATTTACAACTTGAACGATCTCCACGCATATCGAGAAACTGATTCAAAGGGATGTCATAAACCAGTCTAGAATGTCAAATGACTTCGCACGAGAACAAGGGAATCTTGTCTCGATTTGCAAACTTAGAGTGTAGATTCACGAAACGGACAAGTTTCATGGGGGATTGTCTACAAAAACGAGTGTAGCTGATTTTGAGAACAACAGCTGGCTCTAACTGGGGAACTTCCTTCGATCAAACTTTGAAATGATTGAAGGGAGTAGAATCTAGTCTCTAAGTGCCTTCATCCATGCCATTGGGCTATAGAGTCAAGCTAAAAAGAAAAAGACACAAAAGACTAAGCGAAAACACAAAAATAAAAACACAAAACTATATAAATGTACAATTTAACTTATCTGATACTTTAGGGATTGAAGTGCTTCAGATGTTTTCCACTTTGAGGCAACGAGAATGGTGTCCCATCCTGATACTCTAGCAAGAAACTATTTTCACCATAGAATTGATGAATGGTGAATGGACCTCTCCATAAGGAATCAAATTTTCTGTGCATTCCTTTTGGTTCTCTCCTCTTGTCCCACAACAAGACTTGATCTCCAATCTGAAACTCACGAGCCTTTGCCTTCTTGTCGAAGAGTTTATTTACTTGATTTTGGTGCTCAGCAATATGGTCCACCACCATAGTACGCTGCTCCTCAAGTTCAGTCAGATACATGATCCTTTTATCAATAGAACTATCAAAAGTTCTATCTTCCAATGCCTTCACCAATCTCAATGCTGGCAATTCCAAGGTAATTGGTATCTCTGCATTCAGACCATATAGAAGCTGAAATGGCGACATGCCTATCGCCCTTTTGGGGGTAATTCTATCTACCCATAAAGCATCAAACAATGCCTTATGCCAAGTTCTCTGATTCTCATCTACCAGTTTCCTGATGATAGTGACCAGATTCTTATTGCTTGATTCTGCTTGACCATTCCCTTGCGGATAATAGTCTAAAGAATGGGAAAGAATGATCCCATGCTCATAGAAAAATTCAGTAATCTCATGAGAGGAAAAACAAGTAGCATTATCTGCTACAATCTTGTTTGGAAATCCAAACCTGGAAATAATGTTCTCCTTAAGAAAACTGCATACCACTTCAGAAGTAGCATGCTTGACTGGAATAGCTTCCACCCATTTGGTAAAATAGTCTGTTGCAGTGAGAACATAGTTATGCCCCGTGCTTGATGATGGATTCATAGTGCCAATGAATTCAATACCCCATTGCTAAAAAGGCTCCTCAATCAGCACTGGTTTTAGAGGTAAGGCTGCCAACTTCGGTTTCCCAAAAAACTGTTGACATAACTCACACCTGCGTACCCAATTGTACGCATCTTGGAATAGTGTGGGCCAATAGTATCAAGCTCGTAGATCTTGTGAGCCGTTATAGGTGCGGAAAAATGTTCTCCACAAGCCAAATTGTGGAAAGACTCCAAAAGTCTACTTTTTTGCGCTTTATCCACGCAACGGAGAAATACACCATCAAGACTTCTCTTGTACAAACCATTGTCCCAAAGGATGTAGTTAGTAGCTTTTAACTTGACAGTTCTTTTTTCCTTATAAGACAAGTGAGAAGGACACTCACCATAGGTAAGGAAATGAGCGATATTAGAATACCACTCATCAGTTGTAGTAACAAAAAAGACAGTTGGCGTGTCCACAACTTCTTCTTCTTCATCCCCTGTCTCTTTTGGAACGTTATCAGCGATCAATTGACACAAACCTTTACCACGCACAAGCTTGGTAGGCTTGATATCTAGATCAAATTCTTGGATCTTAGCGATCCAATCACCTCTCTTTGTTCTGAACTCCTGTTGAGTTAGGATAGATTTGACTGTTGTATCAGGAACCATAACAACAGTGTGTGAGTTTAGAATATAGAACCTAAAATGCTTCACCGCTTTGACCACGGCATATGCATGCTTCTCCATATTTGAATACTTCAATTCATGAGCTTTGAGAGGACAACTCATAAATGATATGGGGGATTCAACGCCTTCTTCATTCTGCTGAACCAGAATAGCTGAAAGTGTGTGTTCTGAAGCGTAGCTGTAAACTACAAAATCTTTGGTGTAATCGGGACAAACAAGAACTGGAGCATGAGCAATAGCTCTCTTGATATCCTTGAACACTTCTTTGCCTTCCGCAGTCCAACGGAAAGTGTCCTTACCCTTCATCATATTGACAATGAGACGGGTTTTTTTTGCAAACTCAAGAATGAACCTTCGCAGAAAATTCACCTTTCCAAAGAAAGAATGAACAACAGTCTTACTAGCAGGCAGAGTAAGACTTTGAATGGATTTAACTCTTTCCGAGTCAATCTTAGTACCTTCCTAGGATACAATGTGTCCGAGAAGCTTACCTTCTATCACCCCAAAAACTGACTTCTTGGGATTGAGGGAAATACCATTTTGCCAACAGCGCTCCAACATTTGTCGTAAATGATGCGCATGATCATGACAGTTTTTGGAGAAAACAGTCAAGTCATCGAGATACACCATGATGAACTTCCCCATCTCATCTCTGAAAGCAAGATCCATCACTCTCTGAAATGTGGCGCCAGCATTGATCAGACCAAAAGGCATTCTGCGATATGCAAATGTGCCTCATGGTGTGGTGAAGGCAGTGTTAGCACAGTAAAAATTTGAAATTTTTACTATCTCCTTACCCCATCATATTTGAATAAATCCTGAAGAATATCCCAAAAAGACCATAATAAAAAAAAAAAAATTATCTCACAAGGTGTCTATGGATGAGCAGTGCCAAAT